>CM062811.1:870824206-872191706 GCA_031772625.1 Pinus tabuliformis
CTGCTGATCCTTTTGAAAAACCCTGTTGATGAAGATATTTGTCCAAACGGTAGTACCAAGCCCCTTGAGCCTGTTTAAGACCATAGAGAGCCTTTTTTCTGCATACAAGATTTGGATCATTACCAAGATGAAGCCGTCTGGTGCTCAATGTACACTTCTTCTTCTAAGTCTCCATTCAGAAAGGTTGATTTCACGTCCATTTGAAATACTTTGAACTTCTGAAAGCTTGAGAGAGCAAGGAACATTCGGATGGCCTCAAGTCTAGCAACGAGAGCAAAAGTTTCTTCAAAGTCTATACCTTCTTGTTGAGCATACACCTTTACAAACAAGTATGGCCTTGTTTCTAATCACTTCCCTATTTTCATTCAACTTGTTTTTAAAGATCCATTTTTCCCTATGACATTCTATCCTTTGGTCTAGGAACCAACTCCCAAGTGTTATTCTTTTCGATCTGCTCAAGTTCTTCATCCATTGCCTGACCCAGCATTCATCTTTGCATGCCTCTTTTACATTTGAGGTTCAGTGAAGGAGAGCAATGCCAAATAGCTTGAGGCTTCTGAAATTGTTCTTCTTGTTTGTACACACTGCATCTTCTGCCCTTTCTGCCCCAAAATCTGAGATTCTGGATGATTCTTCTCAACGTACCTAGATGGAGTCTTCTCTTCTATCCTTATCTGTTCCTCTGGTTCCTCTTGAGGTTCTTCTTCATCATCAGTCTGATTTGGAGAGTAGTCTTCATCCTCTTTGATATTTTCAAATTTACTTGCCTAGGAATGTATCCTCTTTCATCAACCACTACATCAATGTGTCAAAAATTCTTCCAAGTCTTTTATTGTAACACTTATATGCTTGCTGTGGGGACAATAACCAAGGAGAATGCCTTCATCTGCTCTAGGTTCAAGTTTTCCAAGTTTTTCATCATTATTATTAATATAGCATTTGCTTACAAAAATTTTGAAATGCTTTACCGAAGGAGTCTCACCATACCAAAGCTCATGAGGAGTTTGAGTGTTGTTCACTCGAACACATTTTTGTTGAGAATAACAACCACAGAAATGTAGCTTCACCCCAGAAGGTTGTGAGAGTTCCAGACTCATCAAGCATAGCACCGAGCCATTTGTTGGACCATTTTGTTCATCCTTTCCACCACTTCTCATTTCTTGAGGAGTCCTACCTAGTTATAGAGAATTCCCTTCTTATTCCATGTTCTTCACAAAATCGAAAAATTCATTTGAGGTAAACTCCCCACCTTTGTCGGACCTGAGGCACTTAGTTTTGTGATCTGATTTGTTTTCAACCAAGGCTTTGAAGGATTTGAATTTTTCGAATGCTTCGTCTTTGTGCTTCATAAGTCCTAACCAAACCATCCTGGAGAAAGTTGTCAATGAATAATATAAAGTATTCTTCTCCTTGAGGTGACCTGTCCTAAATGGACCACATACATCTGTATGGACTAGCTCAAGAGGCCTGCTAGCTAATCCTTCCTTCTTAGGGAAGTAGTTCTGGTTTGCTTACCAAACTGACATGATTTGCATATTGTGTTGTCTAGAATTTTGATATCTAGAAGACTACAAACTGCCTGGTATTTGCATGCTTTCCTTATTTGTGAAAAGCTTAGATGCCCCACCTCTGGTGCCATAGCCAGTGTTCATCATCCTTGCTCAAATAACATTGTTGTTGTCCTTCTTCAAATATGTATAAATTATTTGGAGTTCTTCTACCTTTGATCACTGTTTTTTCCTGTATCAAGATCACGAACACTACATCCATTTGATCGAAATATTACCTCAGTTCCTTGATCGCACATCTGACTGACGCTCAATAGATTATGCTTCAAGCCATCAACATACAAAACATTTCTAGCTTGACCTTTTCTTTCAACTAAGTAGTGCATCTTCCTTTTATGACTGCAGGGGTATCATTTCCAAAAGAAACTTTCTTTCCCTTTTCTAAAACACAATATGATTCAAGTTTTTCTTTATCACCTGTCATATGCTTCGAACATCCACTGTCGATGTACCATAGATTTTCCTATTCTTCTGCATAAAAAGTTATCCCACATATTTCTGGTTGTGGTTCCTTTATTCTCCATGTTCTGGTGCTTGAGGCTTGTTTCTTTGTCTGTCGAAACCTGCTCTTGCATTCAGAATCTTCATGACCGAAGTTATTACAAATAGAACATTCAATTTCATTTTCAAGGGCCGAAAAGTTGTTATAGGTCCTTTTCGTAATCCCGGTCATACTTCTTTATTTTGAGCTTCTCTATTCATGATTGTCTTATAGGCAACACATTGAGCTGCTTTGTGACCAAAGTTATGGCAAGAGAAACATTGGCCATTGAAGAAACTTCTGCGATTATCAAATCTACCAGCCAAATGATTGTAGTTTCTATTGTCATCCATTCTTGAAGCAAATTGAGAAGTTTTTACATGTGGCTGGTTGTAGCTTTTGTTCACCCTTAAGATGGATTGCCCCTGGTTTACCTGGTAGTCTTTGTTTATTCTTGATGTAATTCGTCCCTGTTTTACCTGGTGATCTCCATTGGGCTTTTGCTCATTCCTCCTTGCTGCATCAAGATAACTCTTTGAGGTGGATGCTTGAGATGCTTCTCCATTATACCCCAGACCTGTCTTGATTAGTGGAAACGCCGTACATTGATAATCTCATCCAGAGTTTCAGATCCTTTAACAAATTTAAGATTAAGAGCCTTTGTTTTCTCAATTTCTTTTCTAAGGCCAACAATTTCACATTCTAACTTCTCAAGAAATTTTCTTTTTCATCAAGTTGGAATTGCAGAGTATCAATGATCATATCTTTTTCTTCTAAACATGTTTTGAGCCTATAAATCTCTTCATAAAAACCATCTACATCTATAGCGTCCATGAAATCATCATCTTCAAAAGCCATTAAAATTTTATAATCATTACCTCATTCATCTTCGTCACTATTTGATAGGCCATCACTGTCTTCATGAGTGTAGTAACTTTTCTTAGTTGCATTCTGTTTCTTGTTCCATCTAACAGGTTCCTTCCCTTTGTCAATCTTATCCTTAAGAGGACACTTGGCAGCATAATGACCGACTCTTCCACAAGCAAAGCATTTGAAAGGTAACTTACCTTGGATCTTCCAGCGCCCCGTTGAAGATTCTTGACAAAATTTGATTATTCTTCTTTTTCTGACATGTGTCCTGACTCATAGTAGTCTCCTTTGCCTGAAGCCTTGAAAGCAGCTTCTCTCTTGTAGTTGCTCATGATGATGGATCTTCCTCCAAGGGATCAAGCTTCTTCAGAAGACCTACTCTGATACCAATTGTTGGAAATAATACTGAGAGGGGGGGGGGGGGGGTGAATCAGTATTATCAAGCCAAATATTCCCTTTTTAAACTTCAGAGGATATACACTACTTCAGTTAGTAAAACCCGCGATATACGCAACTATGTAGAAGGAAACCCGCATATACAATGCAAACTTATGATTTACTTTATCTTTCAGATGTTGATTATTAAGCTGTGTATCTGAGTGAAATAGACAGTAACCAACCAGAAAAAACAAATAGAAGACAGTCACACACAAGAACACAAGATATAAGGTGGAAACCCAATGTGGGTGAAAACCACCTGCTGTAATTCGTCTCTAACTTTCTTTAATTAGAAACTTCCTTTTACAATCTACTGGTGCAATCCTTTACTAGTACGTAGGCTACAACCTGCAGAGAGCTACAACCCTCTCTCATTTTCCAGCTTCTCCTAGAAGGGAGCTACAACCCCTTAGCTCTTGTACTAGCCAAGATACTAGTACGTAGGTGCTGGCCTACTGAAGGCTACAACCTTCTCTTTCTTCCAGGGACAACGTTTCATAAATTTTCAGACCAGATCCATCAATCAATCATTAAGTATATCTGCATCAAACAATATCCTTTTCCCAATTAGCACCGAATCAAGTAAACACTTCTCTGACAGCTGTACCCAGAACACAGTAACAGTAACCACACACCAAATTCTGAACCCAAATACTACAACAATAAACAGAGGTAGCTAGATCATAATTTAAAGATATACGCTATTTCAACAACATGAAACCTGCGTGCATACGCTCCTGTGTTTGGACCAGCCTGTGTATACGCTGTTTTCATTCATTGAACCAGCGTGTATACGCTCTTTCACTTCATTGAACCTGCGTACAAGTCTATAAAGAATAATTCATTCTTTCAGATATTTAGACACTAATTAACCCAGATTGTCATATTTATAGATCAAGCATGCACCTCATATAACATATCAAAATCATACAAAGATATTTATTATTCAAGCTTAAAGATTATGACCCATCAATAGAACTCATCCTTCTTTATGCGCTAAGGTTCCTCCTTCATTCAGATCCAGATCTGCACCATAACCCCAATCAAAAATATTTCAGATCTAGCACTTATTAGATATTCAATTCATTCAGATTGATTGCCTTGCCAAATGATCTCCTTCCTCTTTTATAGTCTTAGGCCATTCACAATACCACGGTCCAAAACCATAATAACACAATACCATGTACCCAATACTTGGGTCAACAGTTTTGGATGCAATACCACAGACCAAAACCACAGGATCAAAAACTGTTGGACTAATACCATGAGCTAACCATGAAAGTGTGTGAACTTTTCTCTTCATGAAAGGAACTTTTCTCTGCATGAAAGTGAGTGAATTTTTTCTCTATATGAAAGAAACTTTTCTCTGCATGAAAGTGCGTGAACTTTTCTCTACATGAAAGAAACTTTTCTCTGCATGAAAGTGCGTGAACTTTTCTTTACATGAAAGAACCTTTTATCTTCATGAAATTGCGTGAACTTTTCTCTACATGAAAGAACCTTTTATCTTCATGAAAGTGCGTGAACTTTTCTCTACATGAAAGAAACTTTTATCTTCATGAAAGTGCGTGAACTTTGCTGCACTATAATTTATCATCTGAGATGAGTGGGTTGCCATCAAGTACAACCTATTTATCATAATGCCAACATTTTACGGCTGGAGGCTACCCTTCCCATTGAATGTGAGATCCATTCTTTGAAATTAGTCGTCGAATTACTCCCCAACACTACTCCAGTAGAAGAACGCCTTCTCTACATAGAACGGCTCGATGAGACCCGTCGACTAGCCTCTCTAGATATTGAAGCACAGAAGAAGAGAGTGAAAACTCACTTCGATCATACTGTCCATCCTCATTCTTTTGTTGAAGGAGATTTAGTCCTGCTCTACGATCAAGCAAATGATAAGCTAGGGGTAGGCAAATTCGAGCCCATGTGGCACGGGCCTTATATTGTAAAGTGAGTTTTGCAAAAAGGGGCCTATGAGTTGATTGATTATGAAGGGAACCCTCTGGATAAGCCCAAAATGGGCTTTACTTGAAAAAATATTATGTGTGAACTTCATGCACCTTGATTTGTACATATGTTTGTTTTTAGCAAATGTGTTGTGTGAGTATGTTTTCTTGTTCTGGCTTGGTTTGTAGGCATAATTACCGCTTATTATGTCTTTTTCTTCTTGTGTAGATGTCTGGTGCACCTTACGTTGGTTTCGCTGATGGTGCCTACCACAGTACCCGCAACCTGTCTTCTGTAACATGGGTGATCTACGATTCTCACGGTGAGTTAGTAGACCTTCAAGGTGTTTGTCTAGGATGTACCACAAACAATGTCGCTAAATATAGTGTTGTTATTGAGTTACTGACCGAGGCGATAAATCTCAGTATTCGAACATTAGTTGTGAACCTAGATTCTCATCTTGTTGTCCACCAGCTCAATGGGCGATATTCTGTCAGAGACCATTGGATTTTAAGGTTGTACTTATGTGTTAAATTGTTAGAAAGGAATTTTGATTTTATCACATATCAACATATTCCATGGAGATTAACACGTTAACTGATGCATTGGAAAACCATGTATTAGATAGACATTTTCGTAACATGTAATCAAAACAGCATATAAGAAGCATGTAAAAAACAATAATGAACCATAGGATATATATATATATAATATATATATATATAATATATATATAATATATATTATATATATATCATATGGCACACTGAGGCGCTCAAAAAATAAGTGTATATGTCCAAATAGAGTCTGTGTTCTCCATACATCCAGACACATGTCTCTCAAAAAAATCATCAGCAGGAAATAAAACCTAGGCGTCCACTATGGTGGGTTATGCTCCCTATAGCACACCACAGCTTGTGCCACCCACCTCAATAGGTAGTTCACCCTAGGTACCACTCCTACTATGTGAATCTGGAATGCTATGGGGACCTCCTTGATCCCCATGTAATCAGGGATCCCTGCCATCAGGCCCTCAAGGTTTCGGGCCACTGTCTCCACCGGATCATCAGCTGGGGAGCCAAGGCCAGCGCTACGATGCCCTGTGCATCCCTCCGTGCCTCTGGAGCTAGCCCAACAGGTCTCATTGGTCCCACATCTGTGAGTACCATAGAGTTCATCATTAAGACATATACATGAAAAATCTAAAAAACATCGTAAAAAATAAAATGCAAAAAATAATGTGATCAAGTGTCTTAACACCATCATCCCACTGCTCACCAATGGGCAGCTGCATGTCAATATCTCCACAAAAGTCCATGCTAGCATATGGCCAATCTTCAACGAAGATTGTCTAGCACTCTAGCCACTCACAGAATAGTGTCCCCCACAACACTGGTCATCCGCCGCCACCTCCTCGTGGCATAACGTGTGCCCACCGTGTGGCCCTGGTCTCATGTGGTCTGGGAAAATCCAAATCCATGTCCTGTAACTACAATGTCGGCACTGCTCCAGCATGAGCGGGACTAAGATGGACCCGTAGCCAAACTGCTTCATCTCTCCTCGACGACAGTTGGTAAGTTGTCTCTTCATATTGGCCGTCACTGCTTCCGCCCAGTTGAACATGGTCGGATTGAGACACTCGAGAGCCAACCGGAGATGGGTCTTCGATGCCTCGTGTTGGGCTTGGGAGCCCGCTGCCCGTGTCACCATAAATAGCATTGCACGAAGAACCACATCTTCCACTGTCAGGATTGCCACCTTCTCGCTCCTCGATTTGTGTGCCCATGGGCACACTGTGCCATCATCATCTCTAGAGAATCGCCCCCAGGTTGCTGCCCCTCTATAATGGGCCTCTCACACGTCAGGACAGCCCGTCAGGAAATACATGTCCGTGGCATCGAACTCGATGTCTCGGCCTCGGACTATGAATTTCCCATCTGTTGGATTCCAGGCCCGATTAGTAGCTCCACTAAATCAAGTTGGGATCGAAGGTGTGGAGTAAGGAAGAATTTTAGCAATTTGCATGCCCATAAAGCATTTCGGCACCCAACATCAGCAAAACCTTCCACATCGTTATCATCGTGTGTTCGTTCTTGCTAGACAAACGCCATTATGCCCTGCATGATGAGAAAAAATGGATTAAAACTTTGTTTACAAAATTTAATACGTCATTTTCACAAAAAAATTTTTTGCATCGCCATCGCCACTATTTTTAAAATAGTGGTGATGACGTGAGGTTGACAAGTTCAATTTTCTCACGGTCATCGCGGAAGTACATCACTTTCCTGCGATGATCAGAACACGTTATGTGTAAATATTTTCTGTTATCACGGACCCAAGCGGTATACCCGCGATGACCGACGAGCGCGGAGTCCGGCTCAAAAAATCCACCTAAGCTAACACATCTAATGTCAGAATGCATAGAAAAACACTGAGAATTGAAGCGCAGGAAGAGTCTATCTACCTAGAATAAGTTTCAGGATGAATGGTGGACGAATGGGGCCGAAATCAGCTCGCCAAATTTGGTGCTCCAAGTCGCTCCAAGGTGAAATGAATAGTACCAATGGTAAAAATGAACGAATTACCCCCCTTTTATAGTAATTTTTGAAAATTAAAAAAATTATGTTTTATAAATGTGGGTTTTTTCTCATTTTTTATCATATGGTTAGTTAAAATTTGGCTTGTTAACTATGTTTCCACATATATTGTTCATTTCATATCGAATGGGTTTACGTTTGACATTTTTTGTGTAGCGCTACAGGTAGTGGAGTTACATCATGGTTCGTGTACACTTGATCCATAAAGTCATCTTTAACAAAAATAATAGGGGTACTCGCCAACAATGGTGCGGAAAATTCGGAAATCATCATTGGCAGCTAGTCACTCTTGAACATCGATGCTTTTGCTTTTTTTCAGGTTGGGACATCCATACATCGTCATTTGGCCTTCCATGGGTTTGGGTTTCCATTGAGCCTCATTCCGTCTGATTCACACCGTCTCCATCATGCCTCTGATACCTTGGTACCTGAATGCTGCCACCCTCCGGAGTCGTGTCACCGACATGTTTCAAGAGTATAATCCTTCTGTAGTTTACACCCTTGCCTCCTCCTCTGATACTCTATTTCGCCATCTACCACTTGTTCCTTATCTCATGTCGTTGATGGGGGAAACATTATGGCCCTCCTACGACAGGTCGTCTCCTGTCGACATTAGCTCATTATCCAGGAGATTGATCTAGAGATCCCCTTTGGTACCTTAGAGCTTGCATGCCTCAATGGCAAGTTCTTCACACCTGACAGTCGACTTTCATCATTGGTCATCGATTGGGTGATTCCACGAGTGTTCGACTTCAACTCCCTTTTCACACTTCGTGGATTGTGCTAGCTAGTACCTTGAGAACCATTGGCATTATTGTGGTTACTCTCGCACTTGTTAACAGTTTTCATCATTGACTGGTAATCAAGCGACTTCTATCATGCTCAGCCTCAACACATCTATTCACATGTTAGAATTTGTACTACGATCGATTGGGTTCAAGACCCCGTGCTCAAGTTACACATGTTCAGCTGCGTTGATTGGTTCATGATTACAAGACTCATTGATGAATGGCTACGACCATACCTGAGTCTTCATGGATGGCTGCGACCATACCTTTACCATTATCATGGTCTTATTAGCTGGATGGCTGCATCCATACCACAGACCTAGTTCATGTGTCTTTTGGATGGCTGCACCCATGCCCAGACTACATGTACCTCATTATCAGAGATATCAATTGTACTTGCGTGCAAGTTCTTCTAGATGGTGTTCCAGCTCAGTCAGTTTTGTAAAGAATTTCACCCCTCCCACTCTCTCCAGCTTCATACTTTAGGGGGCATCTGTTACACAGTAATTTGTCACTCCTTCACTCCAGTCCTTCTACTGTGTCATGTGTCCAAGTCAAACATGCTCATATTGAACAAATGCTCTCTTGTGCTGCCAAATGACCAATTTTCCTAAGTTATCTGCCTCATTGCGACTGTGGACTTAATATACATGCTAAAGGGCACTCATGAATAGTCCAGCCACGCTGCCAGCGCGGAAGTACATCTGATTCCCGCGATGGTCCGATTTCATGCTCCAGCACGAGGTTACTTATTATCTTTAGCGATGATCTGACTGGCTACATTGCTCACTAGCGATGTCAGCGCTAAAGATCAGTTATGCCCCCGCGATGATCTAGATTGGGCAAATTTGTTCCAATAGTCAGCCTTCCAGATGACTCCAGACCTGGTTGTTGGCATAGTTTGTATCGCCCTCCTTTCTCTAGCATGGCAGTTCCATCAATTGTGCTACCTTCCTTAGAGATAAGTTCACTCTTCCACCATGGAGACTCCTTCTCCTATTTAAAATCTCACCATTGCTATGCATTGCTAGTTTCTGATAGTTGGCTAGTTGAGTAGTGCTGTTAGTGTTTGTGTGTTTGCTAGATAGCTAGTGTGAGTGTGACAAGTGTGGGATTGTTGATAGCTTGTGGAAGGTTTGTGAAGTGCCCTTAATCTTGTGTAAAACTTATGAGTGAGAGAGACTTGTATGTTGGGAGATCCATCTTCAAAGAGTGAATGCTTGAGGAACATGCTGGCTGGATTCCTCTGAGAAGGCTTGTGACATCAAGACTTTGGTTGTAAGCTTACTCTTATTTCATTATTAATACAATCAATGATGTTTTCCTATGTCTTGTATGTAATTTACTTGATAGCTCATGACTTCTTGACTTTGTGAGTAAATACATCATTGTTGTTTTTCGGTTACGTGCTTTGTTGTATTTCCTTTTCATTGTTTCAGGTTGATCACTCATTAGGAGAAGGAAGCGGAAGCTGAAGTAACGCAATGGAACTCCATCGACCACCGGTTAAGGTAGGCCTCCAACTATTACAGTTTAAGGAAAACTATTGTTGATATGTCCTTGTTTATGACTAGACCCACTCTAGGGCTAGACGGGTTGCCTCTGTCTGCAGAAGGCACACTTTCCTGCATCACAGGGAAGGATGCAAAGAAAATTTCATGAATTTCCGTATACACTTAGTGCTCTAACCATTGTTCCTTTGATACTTTCAGATTCCTATTTTCCTGCGTCGCGAACTCATGAATCTTTCTATCCAACCACTCTTTAATTTCTTTCATGGCTTCCAGTGACACAACATCAAACATCCCTGTTTCAGGGAAAACTAGTGTCGATTCGAACTGCTAGTCCCACTGAGATGGGTAGCTATCTTAGAAACAAATAATGAAATCTTTTTAAGAGTTCCTTTAAGTGTGATAGATGGAAGAGAAGAATAGAGGACCAACCTGGATACTTCGCTTTGATCCTAGCTTGATTTCTCCTTTCCTTGATAGAATCTGCCACTCCTCTCCTACTTGTCCCACGTCAAAGACTGCCTGTAGAGTCAAAGTAATAGCAAACTATCAAAGCATCTCTATCTAAAACATCATAACCAAAATGGAATTAGAAACACATTGACCATACAATTGCATTCATAAACAATAAGATTCACAAATACAAGATCATATGAAGGAAAACTCAAAGAACTTTATTAATAGTAATGTAAGAGAGGATTACAACCCAGTTGTCTGATCCAGCATCATCCTCCTAGTTGTAGAAGCCCTCTTCACCTCATGAACAAGAAAATCACCCAACAATGCAATGTCTCTTCTCAACAAACCAACAGCACTTCCTTACAAAATAAAAAATTCCAGCCCTTGGATCTCTCAGATGAGTGATCCATATATAGATGTCTTGCAAGGGTGTGAGTCAGCTATGGGTTTTTGATTAGTGTCATTCCACTGATAGTTCTTGGTTCCACTTGGATATTTCATGATCTCTTACTCATCCCTGGGCGAATTCAGAGAGGCAAGTGTCACAGGAGAAGTTTCTGGAAGATTCCATGATCATCCACCTTGCAAACTGTCTCTGCCATTTGTCTATTCTCACTCATTGCACCCCATAGAAGGCCATTTCAGTATGCATCACACTTGCCAGTTAGGCAGTTAGTATGCATCGCACCTTGTCCATGGAGCAGCATGTATGGTCTAGTTTTGGCCAGTTCTGAGTAGTTTTCAGGTGGAACTTCTGGGAAATGATGTAATCAGCTAACCATGATCCTTTAGGGTATGAAGCAACACTTTTAGGGACTTGAGGAGTCCTTATTTTATGGACATATGAGTTTGGGGTTGCAGTGCCCAAATATGTCTATAACAGATGCCCCCTAAAGCATGAGGTCGTAAATCTTCTGATGTCAAGTGAAATGCTTCATTCATGAGGATCTGAGGTATTCGAACTGGAAGGTGACCTGTATAAGATACAATACAATACATCATCATCATATTATTTTCATGATCTAGCTGAGGCAGGCATTCCCATGCTCAGCTTTATAAATTCATTTTCATGTACATAGGACAGATAATCATCTGCTGTTGCAGACTTGTGATTCTTCGCATGAAGAGTCATCTTCCCTAGCTAGATGACTATCTGTGTAGCTTCTTTGTACAATTGATGTATTTATTTTCCTGAATATATCGCAACCCGGATGGATGAAACTAGATCCGGGGTCTTCAAAACTCATACAATCTTTGCCCGATGTACAAGTCGATCCATGTGAAAAGATGTTCTGAAGTCGAACATGGAAAGACATCGCCTGATTACCAGCCAATGATATAAGTTGTTAACAGACGCAAGAGGAATCGACAATAATGGTGATGACCCTCAAGGTACTACAGTACAATTCACGTGGTGTGAATACATGAGCTGATGTCTTCCGGTCGAAGGTCATTGATGTAAACCTATCGCCGAAAGTGAGAAACTTGTCATTGAGGCATGCAAGCTTCAAAGTACTGAAAAGATTGTTTCTAAGTAAACTTCTTGGATAATGAGATGATGTCAACAATAAGTGACCTGTCATAGGAGGGCCTTGATGTATCCCATATCTACGACGCGAAACATAGCAAATGATTTTTTTGGAGGTGAAAACGATATGATGATATGAGGTTCAGGAATGGCGGTCATGAAAAATGAAGTGTGGATGTAATGCAGTGGATGAGGCATTTGTTGGATGGTGAATTCTCTGAATGACTTCTCTTGAACATATTGGCAACACTGATATGGACTGGTAGCATTAATCCCATGGATGGCACGGCGGACCAACGGTAACGGTGAATAGAAACCCAACCCAACTCATTCACGGTGATGGAGTGAAAGTGTCATGTTCAAAAGCAACTTTCTACCAATAGAGTTCTTCAAGTTTTCTTCCCATTTTTCCCAGTCATTTCTGACTCGTACCTCTTTATTTTTTAACATCTTGAGGAGGATAACATATGCTTGGTCTATAATTTTCCCTTTGGGAAAACCTGTCGCTTTGTGTTTAGCGAGCCTAGCATCAGTGAGACTCGTTCTTGTCTGGGTGGACAAGTTTGTCGCTATTGTTTTAACGAGTTTAACGACAAAGATAACTCGGTCCTTTTCTTGTTTAGAGAGTCTGAAAATGGATGAAAAGGAGACTCCAATAGTCCTTTTTCATGGCATAATCCCTTAAGTCCGAAAAAGTGTAAAATAATATGAAAGGGATGAATTTTCGATAGTTTTAATGAGCCGACAAAGGCAAGCACTCGATCTTTTTGTTTAATAATCCCTCAAGTCCAAAAAGATTAAAATATATGAGAGGGATAACATTCCCCTTACTTTAACGAGCTGGGAAGGCTAATAGCTCGATGATCTTTTTATATTTAACGAGTCTAAAAAGAGTTTAAAAGAGGCTTGTTTTTTAGGAACGAGTGATGTTTCTGGGTAGCAGCTGGTTCCAGGTAAGTTTGGAACTTCTCAAAACATGGCAGTGTGAAGAGGGTGGCAATCAGAATCACTCATCACAGATGTTCCTCAAAAGGGTAAACATTCAAGTGGAAGCGTATGGTCAGTCGAATAAAATGGAGGTGACGGAAGGAACACAACCAAAGTTCAAAAGGGCGGATAGCAAAGCGATCAAAAAAGGTTATTTGCCAGAGGCGGGTTTATTTTTTAATGAGTTTGAACCTTGTGCCAACATGTGCTTAGTGCGGGTTGATTTTTTAACGAGCTTGAACCTTGTGGGAACATTGCTCTTGATATTGGTCAATGATATTTAGTTTACCTTTTTAACACGTTAGATTCCTTTCTCGATCGCTCAACCTGCTCAATTGATCCATCAAATTGATTAGAAATACACATATATATGCTTGAAAAATGAATTAAAAAATAACATTTTACTTGAAGTACGTGAATAGTAACATAAAAAGTAGTTTTACCCCTCATTTTTACCATTTCATTTCAAATTTGGGATTTGGAGCTCTGGAGTGGTTTTCTGCCTCAAAACTTCATCAACTGGTTTAGGGAGATCTAGTCGACTATTCTCCACGCCGTCAGGACTAGGTAGGAGCTAACCCTGAGCTCTTCATTTTCATTCCATCCTTTTCTGATTTTGAGCAAGTTTTCCCCTTTTTCTGAGCCCTTGGGGTTTGAAGAAAATGTTCTCCCATCATCGCACCTGCCCTATATCGAAAGGTGTGATGCATATTGAGTTGTGCATTGGCCAGTCAGTATGCATCTCACCTAGTCCAAAGGCAGGGTGCGATGGGCGCAGAAGGGAAACTTTGCACAGTGATTTCTCATGAAATTTTTCCTGTTTTTGCTCAAATTTGGATCCTAATTCATCTTTTGTCTGTGACTTAGATATTTTTTGGATCAAGATGGTTGTCACGTGGCATGAACATGAGCATGAAGAAGAAGACATGATTGCCTTGCATTATCAGGGTACTGTTACTGCATTGCGAAACTATGGTTTGCTCAAATTCTTCCGTATATCTAGCATGAGGCAACAAATCAGCTTGTTGCAATATTTCCTCGATGCATGGGATCCGATCAACCAGGTGTTCTAGATTAGAGGTAAATCTATCCCACTAACAGTCGAGGACATCTACTTTTTGACGAGGTTATTGAGGTGTGGTGCCCCTCTTTCACTGTCAAGATCCACCCGTGGGGGCGAATCGATGAGAGATTATATCCACCAGCTTTGTAGAGATGGATCTCAGCCTAGTAGAGATGGAAAGATCAATATCTAAGATGTCACTGATTGGTCTCTGAGGACCATTTTATTCACCTTTGCTAGATTGGCTGGTAGCGTAGCTCTTCATTTGGCAAACAAATCTTATGTGCAATATGCTTTAGAATGCCTGGAACCAAAAGTATTCAACTGGTGTGATGCAGTACTTTCGATGATAAAAGAACAGCTCTCCAAGGTAAATAATGGAAGGTCCAAGAACTTTGGATATGGTTCCATTTTGACTACCTTTGCCTTAGAGAGGATCCCACTGATGCAGCCACAACATATTTCACTAGGATTGCCAGCACCGAGGGAACCCAGGATGCAAAGATGGGTCAATCTCATGGCCAGACATGCTGGTCAGCCACAGATTACTTTCTTTGATGCCTTATTTAAGTGTTTCAACCATCAGGAGATGGTCTTCTCAGAGTATCCGTATATCGGGATGGACTTCCGAAGTGACCCGGATTTGGCGTTGCTGGCTGGCGAGCAGTGGGGTGTGATAGGTAAAGATTTGATCATATCTTTGTTTATCAGTTTTATAATGTTTTTTTTGCGATTTATCAAGACTAATTGAACTCATGTACTTGTGCAGATGTTGGGCTAGTGAGACCAACGGAATGCCTAAGGGTGGAAGCTAGCGTTCCAGCAAGAGAAGTTGTAGGGAGGGTTGTCCTTCGTGATTTGGACATAGCAGAGACCCTCACAGTATTGCAGGATCAGATCAAGGGTCTTACCCTTGGTATCCAGGATGTGAGGACTGACGATTTACCTTTGAGTCTATAGTGCCATACTACTGGCGTTCCGAGTCGATGGAGTAGGGTCCTGCATATGATCACACAAGCGGTGACATGTTATCACTAGAATCATTAGTATAGGATGCTTTTCTGCTTTTACTTTTGAGTTTCTTGGTCGCATGACCGATTTTTCCTTGTACACAAAACATTATGTGAAACTATAAACAGTTATATATTTTTTATTTTCGGAGTTTATTTTGGTTAAGTTATGTGATCTAGATGCAAGTGTTGATGTAAAATGTTTTTCTTTACAAATGTCGCAAATGCTTTTCTAACACATAATTCGCTAATGAATCAGTTAAAGTGTTTAAGTTTCTGGAAATGTGTTGAAATTGAATGAAATCAGACTTCCTTTCTTAAATCTTGACTCTTAGGAACATATGATAGATAGTTGGGTTCTGAACTGAATAGATGCCAGTAAGCTGTAGAATGACGAGTTGCGAATCTAGCCTGACAATAAGTCGGTGTATGCCATGCGAAATGGTATCAGAGAGAAGCTCTATCAACGTGTTATACTCAGCGATGTTGTTCGTTGATTGACCAATACATATCCCCCTGAAACTCACTAACTCACTGCTTGGATCAAAGATGGCCCAGGCTGCAGAAGATAGGTTCCGCGTTCTACGACTAGCTCCGTTGGCGTACCCAACGAATGTTTCCAAAAAGTCCGACATATGCAATAAATGCAAAGTGGATTACTTAACCAAAATGACAACTCTTGACGAAAACAAAAATGAAACAAAAGCATTTAAAGAGATAACTACACTTGATCAAGCATAGTATCACTTAAGATACAACCCATTCTGAGGTTGTGATAGTGGAATTCCATCGTAATCTACCAGCTTGTAGGCTCCTTTTGCTAATACCTGTTTAACAATGTAGGGGCCCATCCATAATGATTGGAACTTACCTGCTCCCAATTTATCAGAGTCTTGATCATAGAGTAAGACTAGGTCACCTTCGGAGAAGACACGAGGCTTGACATTTTTGTCAAATTGTGCTTTGACATGTTTCTTATGTGTTTCGTTAGCTAGCACGGCGTAACAACGGGTTTCATCCAACTGGATTAGTTCAAAGAAACGAACATCTTCCTCTGAAGTTTCGGGGAGTAAATCGATTGCGAGCTTTAGAGATGAAATCTCACATTAAATCGGTAAGATAGCTTCCAAGCCGTACACCAACTGAAAGGGTGTAAACCCAGTCGCATTTCTCACCGAGGTTTTATATGCCCATAGAGCTGAGTACAAGATTAAATGCCAATCCCGTTTATGGGCTCCAATCATTCTCTGTAGCATGCACTTGAGGACCTTTTTGATCGCTTCAACTTGTTTGTTAGCATGTGGATAATATGGAGTAGAACTACCATGGGACAGTCCTAATTTGGCAATCAATTCAACCATCATGTAATTGCGAAAATGTGATCCATGATCTGTCACTATAGCCTGTGGAACACCAAACCTAGAGACTACATGATTGAAAAAGAAAAGAATCGTTGTTTCGCCACTGTTGTTTAATGTAGGCATCGCCTCGGCCCATTTTATAAAATAGCCAACAGTGAATATGATATACCCATGCCCCCCAGCCGAGGTGGGGTTACATGTCATGAAATCTATGCCCCATTTGGCGAATGGCCCAACAACAACTACTGCATGCAGAGGTTTGGGTGGTAATCTAGTTTGGAAATCAAAAGTTTGACAAGCATGGAAACTTCTTACTACTATTATGCAATATTTGAAGATAGTAGGCCAGAAGTAGCTAGCTCGCAATATTTTCTATGCAGTAGCGTAGCCAAATAGATGCCCCCCACATGCACCTAAATGATAGTCATTCAGGACTTTCTCGGCCTCCTCATCCATGAGGCACCTTCACAGAATTGTATCGACACCACAACGGTAAAGTGTATCACTGATGATCATGTAGTCTTTTACTTGGTATCCAGTACATTGTTGTTCTGAGTGAGAGGTGTTAGGCCTATAGGTTTGGGTTTGGAGATAGATTAGTATATCTCCGTACCATGGGTCACTTGATGATATCAGAAACAATGATTCATCCATGATCGATGCTTGAGATGTTAAATCATTGGATGATGATGGGAGGTCGCAAAGTAACTCCGCGAAAACTAGAGATTTCTTTGATTTGGATTTGGTGAATTCCATATCAAACTCTTGCAAAATGGCTATCCATTTTGAATATTTTCCCCCTAGCAATTGACGCGACAGGATGTAGAACATAGGGTTTCAATCTGACAAGATGGTAGTTTTGCGAAAGAGTATATAGTGTCGAAATCTTTGTACTGCTTGAACAGCTGCTAAAGCTAGTTTTCAAAGTAGGATTACTTTCTTTCTGTGTCATTTAAGTTACGGCTTAAATAATAGACAAGATGTTCTATTCCATTGTCTTCTTGTACTAAAACCATTGCGATGGTTGTATCTGTGGTGGCAAGATATAGGTTAAAGTCTTTTTGATAATCAGGAGCATACATTAATGGTGCTTTTACTAGGGAACTTTTCAAAGCACCAAAGGAAGCTTGTGCAACCTGATCCCAGTTGAAGGGGACTTATTTTTTCAAAAGACATGTATAACCTTTAGCAAGTTCAACGTAATTTGGAATGAATCTCCTTAGAAAGTTTTCTTTCCCTTGGAGTTTCTGAATTGAAGCAAATTTGAAGGTGGAGGCATGTCGATCATTGCCTGAACCTTACATGGGTCGAGTTGAATTCCTTCCTTAGAAAGTACGAAACCAAGTAACAGACCAGAACCAACACAAAACACACACTTGTGTGGATTGAGTCATATCTTGTAGTGTTGACAACGTAGAAATATAGCTCTGAGATGCGGCAGGTGATCAGTCTGCTTTCATGAATGAGCCAGTAAATTGTCAAGATATGGTTGAATGATGTGTTTGATGTCATGGAAGGCGTAATTCATTGCCCTCTGAAATGTTTCCCCTGTGTTCTTCAAACTGAAAGGTGGTTTGCAGTACGCGAACGTGTCCCATGGACATATAAATGCAGTCTTCGACTGGTCCTGTGGGCGGATATTGATTTGATTGTATCCGGAAAATCCATCCATAAATGAAAAGACTTAGCATCCAGCACATTCATCAATCATCTGGTCGATGAAGGGAGTAAGGTAGTTGTCCTTCGGCAAGCCTGATTTACATCCTTGTAATCGACGCACACTCTAAACGTTCCTTGCTTTTTCATCACAGGAGCAATATTTGATACCTAATCAGTGAGAGGAACAGGATAAATGAAACCAGCATGCAAAAGTTTTTCAACTTTTGCTTTAATGGCAGCAGCTTTCTTTGGGTCAACCAGTCAAAGCCGTTGTCTTATTGGTTTGACATCAGGATACATCTTGATTTCATGTTCAACGATGCTTAAGTCAATGCCTAGAATTTCTTCGTATGACCAAGCAAAGACATCTCTAACTTCATGAAAGAGAACATAGTATATTTCTAGTTCTGAAGGAGAACAAGATTTTCCAACATGTATATTCTCTACAACATTTGGTTTGGTTGAGATATTAATGGCAATAGTTTCTTCAATATTGGATAGATTTCACTCTGAATCCACCATATTTACACTGTTCGATAGAAAATCAAAAAAATGAAGGATGATTAAGGTCGTTAGAGTAATCCTCATTGTTATCTTGAGGTCGATAACGATGGTGGTGATCTTCCCATGGTGTTTCTCCTACCATCATTGACTAAATTATTCCTTCGTCTGTAGAATGTACATGTGACCAAGGATTAGAATAGGTACCATACTCTAGAGACCTATCTATCCGAATGCTTGCCAAGTGTTGATTTGGGTTTTCCACCCATGCTCAGAATATTGATTGCTACAACAATTCTATGGGGCTCAGGGGCAGCACCTAGTGATGATCCATGCTAACAAAACGTTCGGGATTCTTCTTAATCTTTGACAATGTAGAAGATATCATGTGACAGGTTTCCACTGTGGCCACTTCCGCTAGATTACTCGGAGGCGGAAGGGAAAAAGTGCCCATTAATGAAGGGTCTTTTAGGAGACCTACTCCGATATTTTGAAGCGATTGAGAGCTTCCATGGATCAACGAAATGCTTCCGGTAACTTGAGAACTGTTGGGGAGGAAGGTGAGTTGGTCAATGATTGTGATTCCGCCTTGAAAGGGGAATGCAATCTTTCTAAAATATGTTGACACAACAGCTGCCATAGCATAAATCTAGGGCTCGCCCAGTAGGATGTTGTAGTCAAGGTTTCCATCAATAACCTCGACTTCAATTTCTACTGTCTTGCCCCCCAGTTCAATTTTAAAGTTACTTAATATCCCATATGGCGTGTATGTTCTTCCATCAAACACTTTCAATGTTGTTGATGATCATGACAAGGGTGGAGAGCCTAAAGGTTTCCAACAACTCATTGACATAATACAGGTAGATGCTCCCTCATCAATTATTGTTTGGTGAGCAGTTTTGTTGAGGGCTTTTACCTGTATGAGGAAAGCACGCTGTGCTGATAACTGACATTCGTATCCTTTATGATTAAAGTCCACTAGATTGGAATCAACTGGATCAATCCCACCTATCACTGATAACAAAGCCTATTTTTGGGATGGACAATTTTGTAGTACCTCAAGTGTCGACATGGCAGATGGCAATTGGGCTAGATCATCCACTATATTATAATTCTATGCTGCTTGAGCACGAGGATTAAATTTCGATTTATGTACTACTCCCTTAGGCAGTTTTATTGTTAATTCAGGAATGATTGCTAGAACAACTTCCTCAAAAGTTGTTGTCGAACTGCTTGTTTGATCTGTAGCCTTACCATTCGACGATTTTGGATTTCCATAATCCTTATTCCTTGTGGATATCAAAGGTCATTTTGTTGTTTTGAGCTGGATAGCATAAGCACTTGGGATGGGGAAGCACGATCACTAGAAACCAGGTTATTTTTTGGATTTGGAAATGGATCGGTCAATACTATTGAGGTACTTGAAGTCTTCTTGAAAAACTTCTTAACTTCAGCTTGATGTGGACAATATTTTGTGTAATGGTCCTCATCACATATGAATCATGGTTGATTAGGTTTCCTGTTTCCAGTAGGGTTTCCAGAAGGTTTCTCAGGAGTCAAATCCTCCTGTTTCTTCTTTTTTTTTGTCCCTTTTTTCTTGCCTCCTGGTTGCTTAGCATTTTTTCCTTTGTCAGTTGACACGGCATTGATCTCCGAGGTGAGAGGTTCCTCTCTGCTTTTTGACTAGAAACCGTACGGGCTTTCTTAGATGTAGCCTTTGCGGCTTTCATGCTTGTCGTACCTAGCACTCCATTGCTAGCATGAGAGTCTTTATTTGATTTAGGAGGAGGAGGAATGGAAAATTCTGGTCTAGGAGCATCAGGAATTTTGTCGTAGAGCATGCCAGACTAAGTATAGATCAATTATAAATATTGCGCATGAGAAATTACTTGCTCTTCTGTAACAACACCTCCCTTAGCTACATCCTCTGTAATAGGGGGTAACAATGACTTTATAAACCAATTATCTAAAAGTTGATCAAGAACTTATGTCTTCACCATTCTTTGACAACGCTGCCACTCATGAATATGATCAAATATATGTGTGGCTGTCGTTTGTTTAAAGTTGGTAAGGAGTTCTATCCCTGTTTCATAACTTATGGGTAACTGAAAATGGGTTAAAAAGGTAGTGGCAAGGGTACTAAAGTTGTCAAATGGGCCTCTAGGAAATTCTATATACCATTTAGCTGTCAGACCTGTTAACATTTGCTGGAATAGGCGAAGCCTAATCAAATTGTCATTCAAGGTGTTGGATGAACACCACAAATGGAAAGTCATCACATGATTCAACAGATCTTCACCCTGGTTTCCATTGAATTTAGGAATATCAGAGGGAAGTTTATGAGGAATCGCAGGCCACCAAGGGGCATAAGCAATTGGATCAGTTGTCAGCCGGTTTAGATCTAGTAATTCTAGAGTTGCTACAAAGGGAAACTGTTGATTCAGGTTAGGCGAAGCATACCCAGGATAAGATGGAATCGCCTGAGCAGTAGGACTTTGCATATTAGCATAATGTATTTGATGTTGGTAACTTTGATAAGGTCAATGGGCATAACCATTATATCATGGTTGTTGATAACCACTTTGGAAATGCGATTTCCCATTTTACTTGTTGCTCAGGTCATTGGTATGATTGTTGGAATTGCAGTTGTTGCTATTGAACTAGGCATGGTTTTTGGACCATTTGTTGTTGTCGAATACTAGAAGATTGACCAAGATGCAGAGTCATAGTACCTGTTTGAGCCTGAGTCGCTCCAGATAAGGAGGCACTAACCTGAGGTTGTGATTGAATCACTAAGACAAGAGGCTGTTGTATTGCAACCTGAGAAACTTGAGGTTGACATACAACAGGTAGCGCTTGTACTTGTGATACAGTCACAATTGCAGGTGAAGTGGGAATATTCGACATAGGATGGACTGGTTGCATTGAATATATAACCCTTAGTTTTTGAGGTAATATTGGTACCCAACCGCTGGATGTAATTCCAGTTTGACCAAAACTTTGTTGTAAACTTTCATATGGTTGTTCTCCAGGAGGGAACAATGAAAAGGCATATTGCCCCCCATATGGTGGCAATCCAGTACTTAAAGGGTAATTTGGCCTTTGAAGACACATCAGATCAACTTTTTGAGTTTCAACATAAGAAATACCAGATGAGAATCTGAATGAAGAAATAGGAACTAACCATGTCATCGAAACAGTCCCTGATTGGACTCCAGCTTGTTGTTGATAACTTACCGGGACAAATGGTATACTAGCAATCATTATAGGAATGGCAACAGGAAGCTCCACCATCGTTGTGTTGGTTGACACAGTCCTAGATGTTGATGGTTGTTCAGACATGTTTAGTCTATCCAAAATATTTTCTAGCGATTCGACAGGAACTTGCGATGAAAAAGAACTAACTTCTATAGTAGAAGCATGTAAGTGGATCCCAGTTCCAAAATGCACTGGAGTACTAGGTGGAATATCCTCTACTATCTCTTTTATAGAAATCAATCCAGGTGGAAGAGGTAGACTGTCAGGTCTGTAAAATATTTCTGGAGCCGAAGAAAGTGTAGCTTCATTAGTTACAGATACTGGAGTGGTGACACCTTCTAAACTCTGGAATTCAACTTCCAGATGTTCAAGTAAGTGAACTTCAGTTTCTTGATCAGTCCTAAGTGGAGCTGCTTCAGGAATAGAGGTGTCTACCGTTACACTAGGATCAGTTCTAATGTCCTCTTGTAAATGCGGCACTTCTTCTGTAAAGGTAGATGTACCAGAGATAATTGGAGTAATTGTAGTCTCTGATGATGTTGAAACACAAGTTTCAAATAAATCAGGTGAATCGAACTCAGTTAAATGAGAACGCTTTGACCGGGATGGTTTCATTTCTAGGGTCAAAGATGGTTCACTCGCTAGTCTCCACGAACGACGGGGTTTTGATTGACTTTCTTCGCACGATTCCAAATTTCTTGATCAACTCAAAAATTAAAGGGGAAAAATGTTATTCCGATAAATGAATTTTAAGACACTTTGATGCAATTTTCTTTCTCAATTATTGAGAGTCAAGAAAAAGCTAAAAGTGACTCTAGTTGCCTTCGATTTTTAATGAGCCCGAAGTGACAAGTGCTCAGATGGACCTTTTCTTTTAAAGAGTCGAAAAGGAACAAAAGTGACTACTTTGGAAGTCTAGCTAGAGGGTTTACCAAATCGATCATAAAACTAAAAAATACACCTTGGAGATAAATGATAGAGAAATCACCAAGGACTTATGCACGACAATCAATCTTCCCGAATGCTGTGTTCAGTGCATTTATGATCAATAGGGTGGCAGACATAGCTTCCTAAGGATAAAGGATAATAGCCTATTTTGGTCTCCCAATATATACTCGACGGTACGGGGAGCACAAGTCCATACTGGAACTTGTTGTATCAAAGAGGAGGAATCACCCAACCTACAATGAAAACAATAGTTACCAGGTTTTACGACGTTGGAACACGTCTCTAGCCTAGACTTCTAGATGTGTTGTGTTAGATTCCAAAGTGTTTTTATGTTAATTGAGGTTTATTTTATAGTTGATCTTGCTTAGAAGTTGTCTTTCAAGGTTTACCGTGTGATGTAGATGTGAAATTCCTAAATATGCAATCTAAAATGATAAACAGTCGTTTATGTTCTTTTAGCAATGAAAATTCTAGCTACAAAGGAAAGAAGATAATGATTTTTCTTTCAGCAGAGAGAATAGAGCACATACTAAATGCACTTTCCTAAACCAAATTTTGTAAGCAGTCAAAATGCTATGCACATGCACGTATTTGTTTTCCACTTTCTTAATGTGTGAATGAAAAAAATAATCATAAGTACAGATCTGAATTATTTTCTTTCAAAGCGACAGTACTAACAATTTTCTCTTTTCAAAACGAAAGGAAGACTAACACGACACTTTTCGATTTTGAATTTGAAACTATTTTCGACACTTGAAATACTAATAATTTCAAAATCAAGTACAATGACAAAAGCACAATCAACTATCTAGAAGAGGAAGAATTTACGACACTCTTCTTTTGATTCAGAATGACAATTACGACACTTGCATCAAAAACAACAGTTCGATTAGGCTACTTTCGACAAAGGAGGATTGCAAATGATCGAAAAATACACAAAAACATTTACAATTCCTAACTGATGGAGGCTGAAATAATGTGAAGGAAGATGGTTACAGCAAGAAGGTACTGATCATGAACAACAAAACTACTGAATAAAGTTGAAAACAAAGAGAAAAACCAAATTTCAGAGAAGAAAACACAGTTTACTCAACCATCACACCTGTAACATAGGAAACAGGGATGCATCTCATTTGCAACACATGGGAGGTGCGATTCATCCAAGTTTCACAGTTACAGATAGTCTGATGGGCCAGGGAGCGAAATTGAGCTTAGTTTTTTGCTCAAAACTTTCAACTAAGTTCAATGATTTAGGCTGAGTAATGATGGACAGTAAACACAATGCAGAAGGGTAGGATCTGATGAGGTTCTGAGATACCACAAGGGCTCTTAAGATGCTTTGTAAGTCAAACATTCAGTTCATAAACCAACCCGGAGATTGACTGAAGCAGTGTTTATCTACTTTGCAATTGCATAGCAAAGGCATTTCGAAGGCTAGTTGGCTTAACTTCAGGCTCCATCTATAGTTTATAAAGAAAACAATAAACAAACAAAACAAACTATTCGTTCCCCAGTGGAGTCGCCATTTTGTTTCAGGGAAAACTAGTGTCAATTCGAACTACTAGTCCCACTAAGATGGGTAGCTATCTTAGAAACAAACAATTAAAGCTTTTCAACAGTTCCTTTAAGTGTGATAGATGGAAGAGAAGAATAGAGGACCAACCTGGATCCTTCGCTTTGATCCTAGCTTGATTTCTCCTTTCCTTGATAGAATTTGCCACTCCTCTCCTACTTGTCTCGCTTCAAAAAGTGCCTGTAGAGTCAAAGTAACAACAAACTATCAAAGCATCTCTATCTAAAACATCATAACCAATATGGAATCAAAAACACATTGACCATACAATTGCATTCATAAACAATAAGATTCATAAATACAAGATCATATGGAGGAAAACTCAAAGAAATTTATTAATAGTAATGTAAGAGAGGATTACAACCTAGCTGTCTAATCCAGCATCATCCTCCCAGATGTAGAAGCCCTCTTCACCTCATGAACAAGAAAATCACCCAACAATGCAATGTCTCTTCTCAACAAACCAACAACACTTCCATACAAAATACAAAATTCCAGCCCTTAGATCTCTTAGATGAGTGATCCATATATAGATGTCTTGCAAGGGTGTGAGTCAGCTCTAGGTTTTTGATTAGTGTCATTCCACTGATAGTTCTTGGTTTCACTTGGAGATTTCATGATCTCTTACTCATCCCTGGGCGAATTCAGAGAGCCAAGTGTCACAGGAGAAGTTTTTGGAAGATTCCATGATCATCCACCTTGCAAACTGTCTCTGCCATTTGTCTATTCTCACTCATCACACCCCACAGAAGGCCATTTCAGTATGCATCACACCTGGCCAGTTAGGCAGTTAGTATGCATCACACCTTGTCCATGGAGCAGCCTGTATGGTCTAGTTTTGGCCAGTTCTGAGTAGTTTTCCAGGTGGAACTTCTAGGAAATGATGTAATCAGGTTACCATGATCCTTTAGGATATGAAGCAACACTTTTAGGGACTTGAGGAGTCCTTAGTTTATGCACATATGAGTTTGGGGTTGTAGTGCCCGAATACATCTATAACAATCCCTTATGCAGATCACAGTCCCAGCAATGAAACCATTTGTTAGCTTCTTGGGACCTAACCTAGGTTCAGAGGTGATTTAGCCAAACAAAGCCTGGTACTACTGGCCATTTCAGCAATAGTCTGCAGAGCGCAGACTGAGGTCTCAGTCGAAGTAGTATGGGAGCGCACTAGAACTAGGTTTCTGCACCCTAGAGATGTCTGATGAGTTCAAGTGGTCCAAGTTCAACCTTGCACGCACGTCGCTACACACACTTACCCGTACCTCACAGCCAGAGATGATGCCTTCACGCAACCCTACTTGGGGGCTGAACAATGTTATCACCCAAGTCCTTACTAGTAATCTAATATTAATTTATTAACTTAGCTTATATGTATGTTTTCAGTTATTCTTAACAATATTCACCATTCATACAAGTGCGTGCAGTAAAGAAATAGTATATTCACAAATGATATCAAACATGTAATAACTCAAAAGAATACATGGAAGTGGTAACAAAACCTTTCTTTATTAATCTCTTCTCTAGTTACAAACTCAACTCTACCATGCGCACTCAGCTACAAGGGTCCGCGCACTCAGCTGCGGACTCTACTAGGCCTCTGTGCACTCAGCTACAGAGCCTTTTCCTACTGTACGACCCAAGACACACTTCGCACTTGACTTAATCCCTAAGACCCTTCATGCCCATCCTCCATTCGATGTCTTTACAACTTAGAGCCTCGCTCTATTTATACAATCCCATGGTCTGCGAACCATGGGTAGGCCGACATTACATTCAAAACTTAGGGCGGATAGCCCTATGACTCTAACATACATTTTTAGCCTGCAATTCGTGGAGCTTTATAGAAATATCAACTCAAAACTTGGGCTTTGAGCCCCAAAACAAGCCATGGGGGGATTCCATGCCCAACACTTATTAGGGCCTGACCCAGGCTCAGAGTTAAGTTAGCCAAACAAATCCTAGTACTACTGGTCCTTTCGGTAACAGTCCGCTGAGCACAAACTGAGATCTCACTTGAAGTATTATGGAAAGGTTCTAGAACCAGGTTTCTGCACCCTGGAGATGTCTAATGAGTTCAAGTGGTTTGCAGTTTGCATAGGTCGCTTCGCACACTTTCCCATTCCTCACAGCCTGATATACTACTTTCGTACAGCCCTACTCGGGGGTTGAACGCTGCACTTCTGCATTATTACCCAATATATTACTATTATTCCAATGTTAGTTGATTATTTTAGCCTACTTGTATGCTTTAAGTTATACTTAACAAAGTAAACCATTCATATAGGTGTGCGTAGTAAATAAACAATATATTTGCAAATTATATCAAGCATGCATTAACCCAAGAACATATACACAGAATTATGATAAAACTTCTCTTTATTAATTCCTTCCTTGGTTACAAACTCGACTCCGCCCTACTCTTAGCACTTAGCTGTAGGTGTCCATGCACTTAGCTGTGGACTACTAGGCCACTACACACTCAGCTACAGATCCTTCTCCTACTCTATGACCCAAAGACACACTTCACTTAGTTGTTTAGACTCTCTTCCTATCTCCTTCCTCCTCTCCCCTTTACACTTAGAGCCTTGCTCTATTTATATAATCTCATGGTCCACAGGATATGGGTAGGTCTATCCCACTGAAATTACATTACAAAACTAGGGCGGAAAACCCTGTGACTCTATCATAATTTCGCACCTCATGCCTGCAATTCACAGAGCTTTAAAACAAGATTGGGTCAAAACTTGGGCTTTGATCTCCAAAACATGCCTTGGGGGTTTCCATGCCCAACACAAATTCACTTCCAAAACTTTCGAAAGAGTTAGCAGACATTACTCGGTGGTACATCACTTATGATGGAAGGTGTGATGTTTTGTGGGGTCGTCATATTAATTTAATGGTGTTTCTGAGACAAAAAGTAGTCCTGAACCTTCCTTATTTTTTGCATGCATTGTTACATGAAATTGTTGGTAGATTAAGAAGGTCTAAAGATAAAGATTTAGTTGTTAGGCATCATGGGATCATTAAGCTACTAGTTGTGAGGATTTTGAGTCAAATAAAATAGAGTTGGTAGGGATTTTTAGGAAACCCTAGGGGTGAGCAAGAAATTCCCTTAAGAGGTGAAGCAATCATTGGGACACCTCGAAATATTTCAATTGATAATGAGCAGATAGAGAAAGATAGTGAAACCAACCAAAATGAAACCTCAATAACAGGAGATCCTTCATAAGAAGTTGTGAAAATTGAAATTCCAAATCCTTAGAAACTTAATAGGGCAAATAAATGAGTGGCATCATTTTTGGCCTCTTTGCCCAAAAAGAGGATAAGGTGAGACATACTTGTTAAACTACAACAAGGGCACAGTTCCTCAAACCACCCTAAGTAGTCACTAAAAGAAAATTTAATCCAGTAACTTTCTAATGATGAAGGGACACAATAGAAATCCCCTAAAGAAAACCTTGCTTGGGATTCAATGGTCTCAGAACAAACAAATCCAATCCAGAAAGAACAAGAAATAGAGGTGACCCAAGCATTGGAAGGATTGGAAATTTTATTGGAAACAATGAACTTAGGGGAACCGATGTCCATTATAGTGGAGGATCCTGCAACTCATTTAGATATCCCTTTTAATTATAATGAAAATGCCTCACCTATTTCTCCAATTGTGACTCATTTTATCGGATCTATAGCCACCATCATTCTAGAACCATATGCTCATTCTGAAGTGAATTCCACTCAAGCACATTCCAGGGGCTCTATTTCCACTATATTATAACCGTCTTCTCCAGAAGGCACGACTCCAAAATTTCCTCTTCAAGACCTGATCGATGTAAGTCAAAAGCTTAATGTTTCTTCTTCGGGTGGACCTCAGATTAACCCGCTTGTCAAAAAATTCTTAGAACCTATGATTGATATAGTGCCAATTGAAGTTGGTAAGTAACCTATTGACCTTGTAGTGGTTGATTCTTGCCTAAAATACTATTGTTGATTATTACAAAGTAACAACCTTTGTTTCCCCTCCTCTTTCTTCAACTATTTTGGCCAAAAAAAATTCTCGAAGAATTAGAGTTGTAAAAGTCATGAAGAATAAAGTAAAAGGAAGACTTATTAAGGAAGTTGTTATACTAAGGAAAGAAAATGATAGGTTACAGAGGAAAGTACAATATTTGAGAAAATTGCAAGCTAGCAGATAGATTTATGAGGGTCATGAAAAGAAAGTTGTAGAACAACTTGGAATTGATGATAAGAAGAAAGAAGCCCATAATATTGAAACCTATCTCCATTGAAGAAGTTGTTAAAACTAATTTTGTCCTTTTTTCTATTGAAGTAGGAACCCAAACTGGCTTTGTACTTCTCTTTTTTGAAGCAGATGTTCAAATTGATCCTACACCAATTTTCATTGAATTTGAGATTAAAATTTATCCTATGCCCGTTCGTGTTGAAAGGGGAACACAAATCGATGTTGTGCCTTCTTATACTCCATTGATTTTAGATGCTACAATAAAGGTGTTGAATAAAACCTTGACAGAACATAAAGACACCATATCGAGATATCGAAGGGAAGTAGTGCCTTAAGAGGAATATCAAATTTTTCTCCAACAATTTCATGGACTAATAATAATAGAGGATGAAACATATGCAAAGTTAAGAGCTTCCAAGAAGAAAATTCAGGCCTTGCAAAAATGTGTCCATAAGATCACAGAGAAAAATAATGAAATTTTTTGTATTTACTCATATGATTTAGCATGTAGGTCTCCAACATGAAACTATGTTTTATTTCTACTTGAACAATATTTGTTTCTTAAAGCTAAGGCTATACAATTTGGCAAACCATATGATTTCAACAATGTGTTGGACTTCATTATAAGTAGGATGAGCAAACAAAGTATGTCTTGTTGAACTCTACATGCATAAATTTATTTTGGAAGAAAATCTAAATGAAAATATTGTTTCATTCATCAAAGATATCCAATGTCAGGATTTTATATCATTTTCACTTAATCAAATAAAATGGTAAAAATCTTATCAAATTTTAGCGAAGAGAGAAAAATATTCATATATGGGTTATATATGAGTGAGAGAATTCCTTTGCTACACTTATTTTCCATAATGCTTTGATAGAGAAACCTGATGTTGCTCCCCCACTTGAGAAAATTCATAATGAAGTATTACACTCAGGATGAGAACAACTGGCAGACATAAAATATGAGGCTATCTGAGGGACTAAAATGAGATGGCAAGTGTCATCTAGAGAAATAAAAAATAGGGAACCTTTCGGCTTATATAATTTTCAACAAACCATGTCTAGAATGAAATATTATGTTAACATTGTCATGGAAGATGAAATCAAATGGATGGGATGTAGGTACATATGCACTATGATTTGTTGTCATCATCCTTATTATAAGTTTAATTATGAATTTAAAAGGAAGGTAATTATGTGGCCTTTTAAGAAATCAAAAGTAGGAGTGGATTCAGGCTTGGACGAGAAGAAACCTATGGAGCCTAATCCTTAAGTGCCTTACATGCAAATTATTTATTTTCATGAGGACATGCAAAAAGGTCAGTCGGGGGGTCATGTTTGGCCTGACAATTTCCATGATTCCCTTATCCTATTCCTTAGTTTTAATGTTGTCTTATTGGACTTTCTTATATTTATGACATATTAACCATATAACATATGATTTAGAAGGAATTAATTAACTTTAACTATTTTTCCTTTTTGATGAATTATCTTGGTTGCAAAAGCACTATATACTCATGCTCGAATATTTCCTATGAATAGGGGTTTTGTGACAACACGCAGTTGATGTTATTTCATGATTTTTTCATGCTCAAATCAGGATAACGTGATGTTCTCTCAACCAACCATAGCAGATCAAGTGAGGTTGATTTTTATCTAAATAAATATGTTAGGGACAAAGCCCTTGGTTTTCTCATATGGGTGATATTAAGAATATTTGTAACTAAAAACAAGCATCCTCAAAATCTTTAAATTTTTAGGATTTCTCTTTGTTAAAATATTTACTACTTTTATCTCCATCCATTGTGGTATAAATATGGTGGCTAGTGTCCCAAAAGAGAGCTTTGTCTTATGTAATATGTTTCATACATTTGATAGATTCATTGAAAGCATTGACTATAATCATTATTTTGAAATATAATGCAAGTTTCTATTATTGAGATTTAATTCATTGTTATGATTTTTTCTACAAGGAAACCTGGCTCTAGTGCTTCGGGCCCACTCCTGATGAGTCGTACCTTCATTATTACTAGATTCACATTTTACCTCTTTATGTTGATTATTCAATTTTATATTAATTGCAAGTTGTATGCTTTATTTTGAGTATGGATAATATTGGTAGTTATGACATTGATTTGAAGAGATTTCTCTTTAAAAAGATTGATTTATAATCGTTGTTTATTTACTGTTGTTTCCTGAAGCTTACCCTTTGATTATTGATGCTTTTCTACTAGTTTTGCTTCTATTCTTGCTATTTTCTCTTTTATATTTTTCAAGTATAGTTTTCCATAACTATTTCTTTAATTATGTAATTGTTGTTTCCTAAGTAGCAACTTGAATTTGATAGCTTTCCTTATTATTTCCTATGCAGAGTAATTAGAATTGATACTTTTGAATGGTTACTATAGAATATAGCTTATCTGAAAGATAGATCTTTTGAATGTGTACCTCAAGTTAGGAGTTGATTCTTGTGTTACAGTTAATTTTATTATTGTTAGATAATAAATTATTGTCATTTTTAGGACCATCTCTTGCATATGCTTTACAGACATCCATGAAATAAACACATGAATCCTCGGGTTGACAATTTAATGTGTGGTAGTTAGTTGATTTTTTAGAACACTTAATTTTCCCAACACTTATTCAAAAGCACATGTGAACTACTCTTTCATTTTAATTGCTTAAGCCAAGGAAAATATTTAAGTTAATAGTAGCCAAGCCATATTTTGGGATGGGACTCCTACACTAAATGGTGTGAGGTTTGATTGGGACCTCATATCAAGGAGATCCCCTGTATGTTGGTGGGTTCTAGCACCATCAACATTCTACCACTAGAAGGAGGGAAACCAATTTTTTTATTCCTGATAACTCATCACATGTTGAATTGAGGCTTCTGTGATCCATATCAAGTTTATGAGAAAAGGTTTTTCAGCGTAAATCACATGATAGTACATTTGTCGACGTGTTTCAAACCAATGAGTGTGGTTCATCATCAGGACAAGTTGAAGAATCAGATCATGGCTACAAATTAAATAGGGAGAGCAGATTTTCCAAGGCTAGAAAAATGGCTATATTCGATCATGCTAGAGAAAAAAAGCTAAAATTAACCAAGAAACGCTAGATTTGACTTATTCAAATTGTCTAATTATAATAATATTATTATGCTAAAACAAATATTATTTTAATACCCAGATTTGAGTTAACAATACTACTAGGAAATATTTACAATAAAATTGATAGAAATGTTAACATTTCTATCAAGTTTATGAGAAAATGTTTTTCGGCGTAAATCACATGATAATACATTTGTCGACGCGTTTTGAACCAACGAGTGTGGTTCATCGTCAGGACAAGTTGAAGAATCAAATCATGGCTACAAATTAAATAGGGAGAGCAGATCTTCCAACGGCTAGAAAAATGGCTATATTAGATCATACTGGAAAAAAACGGCTAAAATTGACCAAGAAACGGCTAGATTTGACTATTCAAATTGTTTAATTATAATAATATTATTATGCTAAAACAAATATTATTTTAATACACATTTCTATCAATTTTAATACACATTTCTAACAATACTACTAATACACATTTCTAAATGTTCCCTAGTAGTATTGTTAGAAATGTGTATTAAAATTGATAGAAATTTGTATTAAAATAATATTTGTTTTATCATAATAATATTATTATAATTAAACAATTTGAATAAGTCAAATCTAGTCGTTTTTTGGTCAATTTTAGGCTTTTTTTTCCAGTACGATCTAATATAGCCATTTTTCTAGTCATTGGAAGATCTTCTCTCCCTATTTAATTTGTAGCCATGATCTGATTCTTCAACTTGTCCTGACGATGAACCACACTCGTTGGTTCGAAACGCGTCGAGAAATGTGTTATCATGTGATTTACACCAAAAAAATTTTTCTCATAAACTCATCACATCCCAATCATCCATCTTCTCTACAAGGCACTAATATCCTATGTTCCACCCCAAATCTTATTCCTGAGCTAGGAGGGTCTTCTCAACCTAGTCTGGATTTAGCCTATGAAGTTACTTACAATAAACTCTGGGAAATTCAACCTATTACGTGTTGGTTTGTCAAAACTATCAGTTTACGTATCGTTGCTCATAATCTTCCCCATCACCCCAAGAAGAAACCAAAAACTTGTACTAGTGTATCAGTTACATTGGTGTAAGTTTTAGTTTTTTCCACTCTTGAGGAATTAGTACAGTATTAGGAAGAAATAGTTCAACAAGAGCCGATTCCACCTATTAATAAAGAGTACAAGGAATATCTTGTTCTTTCTAACAGAGAACAATTGAAATCTTATTTTGAGTTTAAAGAGCTTTGACGGTGAAGGGGAAGTCTCATCAGATTCATAAAAGGAGGAGGAACAAGGAGATGAAGATATGGTTGATCATGACCTAGATTGGATGGCCCAAGGGCCAATTACTCTTCTGGATAATCTTCACATAATGCCTAAACATTTGGAGAAGTTATTATCAAAGTTTGATCTTGACAAGAATACTAAGTCAAAGGACCATATTGATGATTTTTGCATGCATCTACAAATACTAGAGGTACGATATGATGATGTTGCTTGTAGACACTTTCTTTCACTCTAGAAGGTAGAGAAGCAGTATGGTATCATAGTATTCCTTTTAATTCAATCAATGGTTGGAGGGAGTTTAATAAACTGTTTTTTTAGAAATTTGCCGATGATAAACCTCATGTCATGCTGTTAAAAGAGCTCGGAAATATTAATATGGGGAAAAAGTATAAATTCAAATATTTCAACCAAAATTTTAATCATATATTGAACAAGTTCCCTCCAAACAGAGAGCCGCACGATTCTATTACTAAATATTATTATACAACTGCCTTTCCAACAAACATTTCTATTTTTTCAAGAGAATTGCAAACAAGACAATGGCTTTAAACTTTGTAGAAGCAATCATTGGGGAGAAATATTTGTGTGACATTGGAGTTATTGTTGATGATGAAGAATTTAAAGACTCCAAGGATACTAGAAATAAGTCTTACGCCTCTTCAAATAAGGATAAGGAAAATGATTTTGTTGATATTGAAAGCTTGACTAAATCTTTAAAGTCACTCACTAATGAAGTCTCAAAATTAAAGAGAAATTCAAGTGAGGCCTCTAGCAGTAGCAAGCCCCCTAAGTCTTTCATATTCAAAAGGAATAACAATAATCAGCCATATAAATCTTCCTAGAGCTCAAATGTTGTGTTGAATGTTGAAATTATATGCATGGATAAATATTGATCCTTCCATCAGGAATGGAATTCAGAGAAAACTTTCCAACAATGGAACCACAACATGACTTCTTTGGAAGCCCATATTGTTGATACTTTAATAGTAGATGAGTAGTCTAAGTAGGAAGAGTAAACAAATGAGCATGTCATAGCTGAGGAAAGTATAGGTATTGGACACTCAATTAATTATTTTGATTTCATTCTTAATACTCACAAGAAAAGTGTTGAAATGCCTCCTAAAAGTGAATCCACCCCTAAGAAACCAACTGGTTGCTATAATTTGAGGAGAAAATGGGTCATTTCTAATAGGAATTGACAAGACATGAGTTGAAAAAAAAAATTCTAAGAAGGATCTCATCACCAACCAATCCAACTCAAAATGCACAAAACAAGTCTATAAATTCTACTGCTTCAAAGAACACTTCCACTACTAGTAAAAACAAGTCTACCACTCTGAAATTTTCAAACAAAGTTACACCTCTAGAAACTACAACACTGCTTGTTCGAAATGAAATAATTGCTTACAATACAATTAAGGACATGAAAAGAGTGTGTGTCAACATTTCTATATATGAGCTCGCAAAGATAGCAGGGCAACATGAGCTAGTTGTCCAAGCCTTCTCATGGCCTTCGTCAGGTGACAAAGCTTCTACTTCTCAAACCATGTCCGGTAAGTCTCTTGGAACTCTCAAATATCTGGTTAATGCTCTGAATTTACATACTAACAATCTTTGCCCCACATTTGTGTTAAATTTTTCAATGTTTAATTACAACATCCATAATTTTTTGGTTGATTCAGGTGCACCTGTGAATGTAATGCCATTATCTGTCACTAAGAAAAATTAATGGAAAATGGGATAAAATTGATGCACAAATCATTCAGTTATATAGATCATTTGTACAGGCCATTGGTGAACTCAAGAATGTTATTATATGTTTTTCAAGAGACCAAAGGGTACACCAATGCATAACATTGTAATTATGGACATCCCTGAAGCCTATGGCTTACTCTTGAGTAGAGATTGGTCTGGTAAGTTACAAGGGTATTTTACAATAGACTGATCACACTTATGGCTTTTGTACAAGGGCATAAACCACTAGATTTGAGTGAAAAGTCAACCCTACATTAAATATACTATGACACTGATTTCGGGTCATAATGATCCTATGAGCTTTATAGATGTAATATTTAGAAATTGTTTCTTGGAAATTGATCATGGGTGTTATCAAGCACAGTCATCACCCATCCCACTAGATACACAGTTGGAGCTCCTTCCTTCTACTTCAATTGGTCCTAATGAATCTTGTAACATAGATGTACATACCAATAATAGTATTAGAACTAGTTTAGTAGCTGATAATATTTGGACTTTTCACTTTAATGATTCACAAAACTAGGATGGATCTAGATTTGGTTTCATTCTCATAGACCCACATAACAAGAAGTACATCCTATCATGTCATTTGGAGTTCGAGTGCACAAACAATACTATTGAATATTATGCACTCATTCTTGGATTAAATAAATACATTGAACTAGAGGTAGAGATACTCAAGGTAATTGGTGACTCAAAAGTAGTTACTTAGCAGTTACAAAACATAATCCTCTTGTAGAAATATGGTGATATAATTTCAACCGCTAAATAAATTTAATATTAATCAAGAGACACAATTCTACTCTACTAATCTATGGAAATTAATTCACAGATTAGATTAAAACTCACAAGCATAGATCAATCACATACACCAGTACATGGATTTATCTAGGGGAAACAAACTGGTAAAAACCCCTTTATCGTGCTTTAATTAATCAGGTGAATAGAGAATTTATTACAATTTCTTGCTCGCTCTAAGCTCAACCTACAAGTGAATAATTGCTCACTGTCCTCAATGAAAACTTCTAACCCATACTTAGCCAATTTATGACAACACCTAAGTTCCTGTTTCCTTGCACAAATCCTGAGGAAATTGGAACCTATTTTTTAGGAATTTTCCCCAAATTGATTGTGCAATTCCCAAGGATTGATCACTGATTGCATGCAACAGTTGTACACTCAAAACTAGTCTACAAGTGATGTTACACTGCCTTGGAATATCCACCACTGTTAAGTAATTCGAATACCTTGCATGCATGATTTATTTTGGTTGATTGATCAATTAAATGGATGATCTATAAGTTATATTATTTTCCCACTGCACAACTGACATCTAACTAGTTCTATTAACAGTTAAAACTAGTTTAACTGAGTACAACTAGAAATAATTGAACTGGATTGCTACAAATTAGAAATCAACACATGAAAAATGAATGCCAAGTCCACTAACTCAAATTTACTGAGCTAACTGAGTGACAAGAGCCATGTCATCTCAGTTGACTGCCTCCAAGTTGTCTGCTGATGTGAAAATTTTGAATTTGCTCAATTTGACCAAGGATAAGTCAATTGAGCCTTTCTTGCTACACTTCTCAACACCAGTGTGTTTCACCAAGTTTTTTAAAATTCCAATAAGAGTGTGTCAAATTATTAGTTATTTTAAATCTTTTAATATTATTTATGTTCCTAGAATTAGATATGCCCCAGCAGACACATTAGCTAATGTATCTTCTAGAATTCCACCTTTGAAAAATGGTTTTCCTATAGAGATTATATAAAACCATTTGTGCTAGATAACGTAGCTAATTTTCGTGTTTCCAATGAAAACCAACATATATTGCATTTTATGGCTAATGCAGATGTGTTCAAAGAGACGGCCATCAAAGAATATGAGCATGACAAGCCTTTGCAAGACGCAGTTGATACAATGATAGGAAATACTATGCTTAAAGGTGTAGTTTTCCTGGAAATGCTATATGACCTGCAAAACTGGTTCAAAGGACCAATTAATGCTAAGACTCAGAGCTGAAAGTTTTCATATGAACAATTCAATATTAGAACTCAAGACAATTCAAAATATGTAAATCCTGGTACAAGTTTTTCTTTGCAATAAGGATAACCATTCATTCGCCTTTTCAAACAATATTTTGATTTGTTTGTGTGGAATTAAGATTATTTAAAGACATATGATACTCATATTATCCATCATGTCATTCCTATTAAATAAGGAGTGAAGTTTTTTCAAGAAAATATTAGGAAATTTCATCCAACGCTTGAGCCCCTAATCTAAAAGAATCAAGGAAGTTGTTGGATGCTTGAATAATTTTTAAGCTTAGAAATTCTACTCGGGTTTCAAATTTTGTCTCTATCAGGAAAATTCTAGTGATATAAGGTTATGTGTCGACTTTTGCAATCTCAACTGTGTATTAGACAAAGAAAATTATCTGTTTCCATCCATGGAACAGATCCTCCAAATAGTATCTCGGTATGAAATGTTCTCGCTACTATATGGTTTCTCTGGATACAATCAGGTGCTAGTTGCAAAACCAAGACACCTCAAAACCACTTTCAACACCAAGTGGGGAACTTTCGCCTTTAAGCACGTGCCATTGAGACTTATTAATGTTGGTGCTACAGTTCAAAGGGAAATGGAAATTGCTTTCATGGCCTGATTGGCCAAAGTTTGGTAGTCTATCTGGATGATGTAATTGTATTATCTAAAAAAATATCAGACCATGTGTGTCATCTAAAAAAGATATTTGGATGATGCCGCAAGTATGATATTTCTCTCAATCCTAGGAAAAGCATCTTTGGTGTGTTAGAAGACACTCTCTTAGCACACAAAATTAGCAAGAGCAGAATCAAATTTGATCCAAAAAGGGTCAAAACCATAGCCCAGATCTCGTTCCCTGTAAATAATAAGATTATATAATATTTCTTGAGGAAGATTAATTTCTTCCATAAGTTCGTCTCTAACTACACTTAGATAGTTAAACCATTACAAGAGATGATAAATAAATATGCAATATATAAATAGGATAAAAGGGAGAAGGATTATTTTTCTCGTATCAAACAAGTTATTATTGATGCTCCTGCATTTTTTAGTCTTGATTATAGCATGGATTTCATGCTTTATAATTTTGCCTCAAATTCATCTATTGCAGCCATGTTGACACAAAATGATGTTGAAGGAAATGAACAACCTATTTCTTTTATGAGTGTTGGATTACATGGGTTAGAGTTGATCTACCTCGCCATTGATAAATAAGCTTACTTTTTATATAAGGTAGTCAAGCATTTTAGGCCCTATCTTCTCAATTATCACACGATCATATATATGCCTCATCTAGCATTCCAAATATTCTTTGTGCAACAGTAGCTGGGTGAGAAGAGGGAAAATTGGATGACCTGTTTGCAAGAATATGATCTGAGTTTAAACTAGTTCACACTATTAAGGGTCGTGACCTCTTTCAACTCACAGTAGAAGTACAAGTCCTCTTGTACTTCGCCTTTCTTGTCTAAAGATACAAACATGGTTTCATGTGAAGCTAAACCTATAGGTGTATAATATGCAAGCAAAGAAACAAGCAAACAATAGAAGTAAATGAAAGAAGAAACATGGAAGGAAATCAAACATGCAAGAAATGAAAACAAGAAAGAAAACACTACTCCTACTCCTACGCTAAACATTGCATGGTCCTACTCATGTAAAGTCATATTTCCAATGCAGCCACCAGCGCATTGGTTGACCCATGTTGGTGAAGGCATAGTCGACCAAAAATATATAATTGAACCAGCTCACAAAAAGGATAAGATAGTAAATACCAACATGCTCGAAGTTTGAATACGTCCACAGAAATGAAAAGAGTAAAAGTGCAAGAAGAACATTATAGGGACATACCATGGTGTTGCAACACACTATATGCAAACAATGAGCATGTACACTTTTTTGATCGTGACAAATGAGGAAACATGAAAAAGGAATAAAACTTATGTTTCGCAAGAGTTCTCATTGTGTACGATTCCTCCAATGCATGAGTGATGGGATCATGTGATTGTGGTGGAGGATGTAAAATTTTTGGATCAGTTTGATTTTCAATGTAAACAGTAGAGTGATGAGGAGCCTGGAGTGTTTCAATAGATTTCTGATCTGAAGTAGAACTAACCTCAGGATAGCGAGGACCTGGCATAATCATTAGCTCAGGCTAAAGTTCTTGGGTGTAGTATAGGGCTTATTAATGTACCAACATTTAATTGTCAATCCGGGAGTTCGTGAACTTCGAGGCATAGCACTGGAAATGCCAGAGAGAGCCCCTAGCAACCTATAAACCAAATTATAGTCCAACATGCACATCAATCCCAACAAATTAAATTGAATCCTACACTTGAAAAAAACTTAAGAAAACAAGAACACCAATCCTGTAAAATTGCTAACAAACTTCTAAGTTCTAGAAAACAATGCATAAATTCTCAATTCAATTCCTACACTAGATTTGACAATTTCATTAAAAGAAAAAGAACTTGATCAATCTGGATACTAGCTACTTCACTCATTAACGTATCAAGCAAACTGAGATTTCAAACTAGATAAATAATCAAAAGTCTCAAAGGAACACAAGTCTCAATCCATTCAGTTCAAAAGAGTGCTTAAAATTAATCAAACAAATCTCCAATCATTCATGCACTATCTAAACATCTCATTTCTTGTACATTCAAAAGTAAATTGTGAAACTATGGTGTACAAATCAAATGTATAAACTTGCATAACAAGAAAACCATACTCTATTCTATTTTCTCAAACCAAAAGGTATCCCAAATCATAGGTCTAAAACTACACCTAAGAGAAAGGTCTGCAAGAGAAAGAAAATGAAACCAACAATAAGTCAATCTTTAACAACCTGCTCACACTAGTTCATTTAAATCATCAAAGATTCTTGTTCCACAATTACAAAATCAACCATAAATTGTAATCGATTGCACTCACTAACCAATCACATTGTATTCAAATGAACTTGTTAAAATTTAACCAATCTTCAATGGTTGGGTGATACAAAGGCTTCCCCTCAACGTGGCTCTGTTTCTTAAACCAAGAAAAATAAGAATTATAATAGTAGGCAAGTCTCAGGTAAGGAAAAGTAACAAGGTCAATCCTGCACTTTAATCATACATGTTGTAATCATTGAATATGACTTGAATTGTTACAAGAAACTTTAGGGTCTTAGAAATTCAGCGTGACTTTACTTATTATATTATAAGATCTTCATAAAGAAGCAAGGAACCCTCAATATCTTAGATCTGGAACAACTCAATGGTTTCAAAGAGAAATATCATTAAGTGCTCATCTCAAAACATTAAAGTCTTCAAGCCACAACTACCAATACCCAAAGAAATGATTCTGAATAAAAGTTTCACAGCTTCACCAAGTCATATAGAAAGAATACAATCACCTTCAAGGTAGATCTCACAAACCTAGAACATATATTAATGGAACAAGGTTTCAAAGAATAGAGTGTTTCATGAACCAATGTTAAATCTCAGTTTCCTTCAAAATCCTCTTGAATTCAAGGCTTACCAAAATACAAAGGGAAAACCTTGAGTTGAAAATAATTGTAACCAAATCTGAAAGGAATGAAGAAGTGATTTCAAGAACTGATCTGCACACAACTTAACCCAAATAAGAATTACAAAATGATCTCAAATGTATGCAATGGCTATTTGAATAAAACAGAGTAATGGAAATAAATAAAAGAATAGTAAGAAAGCCTCACAAGAATAATCAACCAATAAACATGCACACCACAATGTTATATTTCAAAGGAAATCCACACAATAATACCTAATTGAGGAGTAATGAGCTGGACTGGTTGGGCCCAAACCAACAAGCACATACCTATTATAGCTCCAAATCCCACTCCTGATATTTTTGATGCTACACTCATGGCCTAGGGCAACCCCTCCTTCCAGACCTAGTCCAAATATTTAAAAAACAGTGTTTTACTCCCTATGCGCAACATTTCCCTGAGCTAAATGCATGTGTACGCGGGTCTGTGTATACCCAACCCACGTATATGTCTTAAAACACTTAAAAAAATTAAATCTCCTTAATTTCTTGTGGATATCAATGATTTTACCTATTGATTACCTACTAGTGCCCGTGGCCCAATTGTTCCCAACTAATTCCCAACTAAAAAACTACTTTGGGAGAAGTATAAAAAGGCTTCAATGGGAAGGCCTAACGGAGGAGAGAATAGAGAGAAAAATCAATCTGCTGAGATTATCTCCAATCAGGTCTAAATATCCTTGTGCTTCCAGCGCTTCCCCCATTATAAGCAACCCTTGTTTCCTTGAGTTATGATGTCTTTTCACTAGTTGAGATATCCTTGTGTGAGTCATGGAAGGAGCCTTTTGAAGACTTGGGATTGGATGAATCCGGAGGACGGTTCCACTTGGAGCTTGTGAGAGGAAGATTCAGGTGATATCATTCCTTGTTTTACTTTAGTTATCTACAATAGAGAAACATTTGTCTTGTTCTTGAAATCAATCTTCTTCATGCTTATGATATTGTCATTATGGTTTGCATATGAATAGTTGTTTCAATTATATAACTAACTACCTTTAAATATGGTATGAAGTTGATTTATTTATGATGCTTGGTCCATATACTGCTATGCTTCCTTGAATTGATTGTTTTGCAGGTTGAAGGATCGAAAGGAACTCCAAGAGGGTTTGGACCCTGGTTGGATCTAGCCGAATGAAGGACCCCCAGGTGCACCTCTCTTCGCATAGTTTGCTTATGTTAGTATCATGACTGTGTGGAATGCTTGTTTTTCATTGTAGATAAACCTCACTCTACTAGGGTATTGACCCAAGACCCTAGGGGACTTTGTCCCTCAACAGAATTGGTGACTCCACTGGGGACAACAGTATTGTTGTTCCTAGTTTGGGTTAATTTAAGCCAATCAGGGCTCAGCCTTTGATTTTCTTGCTATAACTGAGTTGTATGTTCCTATAGGAACTCAGACTTTAAGTCTGAATAGTTTCTTCAGACCCCTTTTTTGCTTTTTCTTGTGAATTGTTATATACACAGTTTTTCCAGGTTACAGAAGCATATGTACGCAAGTTTCCCCATATGAACCCGCGTATATGCAAGTTTCTTTGGGCTGAATCGCGTATACACGCAGTTGTGAATTGACACAGTCACGTATACCCTAATTTTCCAAGATTTTTGCAAATATTTCTTGTTCAGTAAATTTGTTTGCTGGTCTGAGGATTTCCTGAGCAGTCAAGTTTGGTTGTCAGTCTCTGTTTTTACAACAAGTTTCCAGTTTCAAATTCTCTCCATTTGTGGAAAGTTTTGGTCTTGTTTTGTTTTGTTGCAAGTGTCATCATTTGTGTTAAAGCACACCAGATTTCTCTCTGAGAATCTTGGCTATTCTGGTCTTCCAGAACAGAAAGATTGGTTTCAATCTTTGTGGTGAACTTTATCTTTGTGACCTTCTTGCTTTGTGTCAAAACTACATCTTGTGGACATTTAATTTTCTTTCTTTCTGAAAGTTGTTGAGTGAAGATTTTGAGAGTTTCCTTTCTTGATCTTTTGATCATTGTCACCAAGCTCTTTTTGCTGCTTTTTGGTCGTTAAGAGCATCTTGAAACACAGATTTTGTTGAGTTTTCACCTTGAGTTGGTAACCTGCAAAGTGTTTTGGTTGCTTATTCTTCAGTCTCAAAGTTTTCAATAGTATTTGGAGCACTTTTGAAAAGCCATTTTTGTTTTTGCTTTTGAAAAAAACTTCTTGAAAACTTGGTTTTTGCTTTCTTTGGTCTTGTTTCAATTTAGTTTCTTTTTTGCGAGTGAAAGTGCACTTTCTGTTTGTCTTGTGATTTGTTTTTAGTGTTGGGACGAAAATGAGCATTAACAACTTATATTCTGTCTAAACATTTTAAGTGGCTAATTAGAATTGATAAACAATTTTCTTTCATTCTTTGATTTAAAGTAATCTTGAGTTTCTTGCATCTTCACACCTTGCATTAGGATAATTTTGCATTGTTAAAGCATTTTAGTTTTTGCTTGTGTGAAGTATGTTGCAAGACAAGAAAAGGAAAAAAAAAATTGCTTTCTAGGTGTTTCTTAGAACCCAAGTATAAGTTTCTTTTCATCGAAAGAAAAATGATTGCATTCATGTAGTTATTTTTTCTTTGATTTTGGTTAAGTCATACATGCATCATCATTTTCACTTCCATATCTTTGACTTAAAAGAACAGCCTTTAAAATCAAGTGTTAATTAAAATATACTATAACTTTTTTATATTGTCAATTTAGACACATAACAAGTTTTAGGATATTTAGGGCCTTGTATTAGGTGAGAGGAAAGTAAACTCTCCAAGGTCACTCTAAACTGCCAAACAAAGAAGTCTGAATAGTGAGTGCAAATCCAATAGCGTTAGGGAGACCAAGAAGGCTCTGGATCTAGGAGCTAAGCATGAGGGTTTTTGAAGATAAGGAAGAGAGATACCCCCTCTCCTACTTGTTGGATCTTACCTCAAGACTGTTCCGCCTGGCTTCTCACACGAGTTGGTAACCTTAATTTCTTATCCTAGGGATCTACACAAGTGGCTGTGGAGGGGAATTCCATGGCATCTGAGGTCGACGTTGTATCACTCTCAGCAGTTCTTCTGGAGGACACCCTTGCGAAGCTCGGGGGCTTGCACCAGCACAGGCTATTGTTTGGAGGTCATTGTAACTTCCTCTAATATCTTTGCTGGTAGGCCTGGGCCGTCATTATCCCAGACTATCTTCAGAAGGCCCCCACTCAACTTTCTTGTATCTTGGTGTCCGGTCCTCATCACCTGGAGCGGAAATACTCGAAAGTTGCTTGATTGGTTGTATCTTTAGGGACTTTATAGTTGAGTGCTCTTTTCTCCTTGTATATAGTTGGCTTTAGGCATTTTTGTCTAGTCACATTTTGACTTTGTGTTCTGAGTGACTGGCTTACCACTCTGCCGATCTTGAAAGCCTTTTGGTCATTCTTTCGGTAGTTGTGGAGTTACCTCCTCAAGGGAAAATGTTTTGATTGTGTATCTATCTTCCTTGAAAATTCATTTCTACATTCCCGTAAGGGAAGGGTCTGCAAATCAGTTAGATATGGCCAATATTCCTATGGAAACCAACTAAGGTACCCTCCCAAAAGGGGATCCTTGTGCTTTTTCTTTCTTTGGAAACGTTGGTACTCCCTTGATGGCCACTTTGAATATTCCTGGATATGAATGTTGGACTGCCCGTTTGGCTGTGGTCCACTCCGAATATTCCTGATGTTCTTGAAGCTTCTCATATGAATGCTTTATTTTAGGGGCATCACATGGGTGCTAATTGTTCATCTTCTTTCAAAGAGAAATCTGGGATTCCTTTTTCTCCTCCTTCTTGTAATAAGAAATATAAAAAGAGAAGAAAGAGGAAGATGAAGAAGAAGAATAATTGTATCCATTCATCTTCAACCTCTGCTAGTCATGTTGGAGACGAGCCTTTAGCCACTGCAAGTCATGTTGGGGGCATGAGTCTAGTCACTGCAAGTCATACTAGCACTTCATCATCAACCTCTGCTAGTCATATTGGAGATGAGCCTTCAGCCACTGCAAGTCATGCTGGGGACGTAAGTCTAGTCACTGCAAGTCATACTAGCAAAGAGTCACCGACCTCTGCAATTCATGTTCAGGACTCTCTGCAAACCACTGCTAGTCATGTTAGTGGGATGGAGGTTGATAAGAAACCTGGACGTAGAAGTTTTAAACCTAAGTTCCCTTGTAATACATGCAAGGGAGACCCTCTTACTCATTTATGCCCTGGTATTCCAGAGGTACAAACGATATGGTCTGAGTCTAAAATTTCTTCTACTCCTGGATCTGATATGGTTTCTCATCAATCCCATCAACCATTGGTTGATAATGTGGTTGAGCCAGTGCAATCGTTGGCTGATTACACTCCTCTTTGGGGGGGTGAAGTGCCTAACAAAAGAGTCTGTTTGATCTCTAGTACAAAGTCTTCTAGTATAGGGGGCATTCCGATTTCTTTGAATGTTCCCCCTCCAAGTTCTAGGAGTGTTTCCTTTGATTGGGATAATATTGTCGAGCCTCATCTTCCTTCCGCTACACCTTTCCAAAAGAAGGTCAGGCTTAATTCCAAAAATTTCTATCGATGTATGGTGGATGAAGGATCCTCTGCAAGTATTATATCCTCTTTGACTTGGAAAGCTTTGGGTTCCCCAAATTTGTTGACAACTCAGAACCAGTTGTTAGCCTATGATAGAATACCTGGTAAATCTATGCGTGTTCTTCCTCAATTGCCTATTACTTTAGGTGGGAAGACTATATTAATCAATATGATGGTGGTTGATAGCCCTTTCGACTTTAATATGCTACTTTGGTGTGATTATGTCTATTGTATGAATGCTGTGGTGTCTTCACTCTTTCAAGTGATGTGCTTTCTTCATAAAGTGAATATGGTCACTATTGATTAGCTTGCATCTGATATTCACCACCCTAATTCGACTTTACTGCAGAATACCCCTTGGTTTGTTCCAAGTGTTCAAGTAGACTCTACCTAGCCACGGGTGAATTATGTGCCATTGAATCCTCAATGTTAAATCGCTTCTAAGAAGGATCCTTTGACCTATTATTCTCCTTCTTTGGAGTTGGTCCCGGTAGTTGATCGAGAGATTCTTCTTATAAGGACATGGGACCCCTTAATTCCCTCTTTTGATCCTTGTAGTTCTCATGATTTCTCAGGACTTGATTTGCCTTCACAGGAGGAACTCTTTGAATCCATGAGTTTTGAATACCAAAGGAGTCCTTGGCCTGAACCCTGCAAAGGGTTTGTCTAGAAGAACTATTATGCGTAAGCCGCAAGGTTGTGTGGTTCCCTGTACCATATTGTATATATAAGGTACACATTTTCAAGTTTTGCATTCTATAACACAGAGTTTATATGAATTTTATATGTGGGATGTATTAACTTCTTGTCTAGTGTTCCTATTTATGTTTACAGAACTTGGAAGATTTCTCCTTTGGAAGTTTATGGTTGATCCATTCTGACAGGTATTGGTGCTCGACACTGGCATATAGGTTAGGGAAGCCATTTTTCCATTGCATTATGCATGCTAGCCTCCATTTGTCGATACACTTTCCATAGGGTCGATCCCATCATGTTATGGTTTGAAAACCATCTTCACTCGTTGATTCTTTAAATCATGGCACGACGGTAGAGCCATCGTTTTCATGGACATCGTAGTTAGCACCTCACTAACATTTGTTGTCCATATTGCTTCAATTTGAGTAGGCTCGGGAGTCCTTTGTAGTCCTGCCATGACTTATGCGATGAAGACTCATTCCTCTTTTCTTCTTTGCTTCGTTCTGGCCTTATACCCTAGAGGCTCCTTCGTGTTGAGTTGTACCACTGCATTGCATTTTGACCATTTGCACCGTTTGGCTTTGAGCCGGCTTCACTTGGACTCGTGTTTAAGCCAACTTTTGACCATGATGCCTGCAAAATCAAACTTGCATCCCCTTGACTTCTACAACTTAACACACCCTAACCCATGGAAGGAACACACCTTTGAGTGTCCTTGACCAGTTTTCACCTCCCTGCATTGAGCATAGGATTGTTCCAAATCCAGGAACTAGATCATCTATTTCACCGACACTCGTTCTTTCCACTGTACTATAGCATTATTTTATTCTTTTTCCAGCTTAACGAAAAAGACAAAAAAAATTATATATTCAAAAGAGAGCGGGAATGGGGCAATATTTCCATTTATTGTTGGCAGCTAGAGTCAGTCGTGTCGCCCTTGAGTCAAAGTCTCCTAAATTTGGGCAGGATTTAATTTGACTTAGATATGCCTTAACCTTGTTATTGAGTCAGTTCTCCCCTGATTGGTTACCTCTTCCAATCATATGGAGGGTTCTTTCATGCCTCCTGCATGACGAACTTATACAGAGTCATCATATGCTGCCACATAGTCACATTGAGTAGTGTTTTTTTTCAAGGGAAGTGTTTGGTCAATTTAGTGTGTTCTAAATTGCTAATTAAAATTTCAATCCGGGATTCGTAAACTGATGAAGTGAGGTGTACTATATGTACAAGATAACCATTTTCTTAGTCTTTTGTCGTTTTTGAGTTTTTTAGTTTGTTTTTGGATTTATCTCTTATGGATTCCCTAGTGTGTGATGGCGAAATTAAAAGTTAAGTATGGATAGTAATGGTGATTTCTACAGTGATTTTCCAAACTTAAAAGTTTTCAAAAATAAAGCTCTAAACTGACTGTAATGAAATCAATTCTCAAGAGAAAGTAAATGAACCAAACAGTGAACTAGTGACAATGGCCCAATATCCTTACTGCTGCATGAAAAAGAAAGTAAAAACTGAACTTAAAGCAACTCAAAGACTGAAAGCAAAGCAACTAAATCACACTACTTCAACCCCTGTTCTGATCCTTTACCCTTCAACTCAATCTGCCTATGGGGAGTAATCATAAACAAGCTGAGTAATATGATATCTAAATTGCAGGAAATTAAATTGCATAAAAGGAAACTAAGATTTAACTAATCACACTACTTCAACCCCTATTCTGATCCTTTACCCTTCAACTCAATCTGCCTATGGGGAGTAATCATAAACAAGATGAGTAATATGATATCTAAATTGCAGGAAATTAAATTGCATAAAATGAAACTAAGATTTAACTAATCACACTACTTCAACCCCTGTTCTGATCCTTTACCCTTCAACTCAATCTTCTTATAGGAAGTAATCATAAACAAGCTGAGTAACATGATATCTAAATTGCAGGAAAGCAAACTAAATCATACTACAATAAGTAATATTCTAATTCCTTACTAATAGAGTCACTTGACTATAGAAAGGAAATCATAAACAGATGAGTAATATGATGTCTAAGTAGCAGAAAAATAAATAAGCGAAACGCAATTTGAAAAATGACAGTGCTGGAATTAAACTTTAGGAAATGAAAATCAGCAGGAAGGACAAGATGATCTCATGTCAGTAGTTATCAAAAAAATATGTAAATCTACTCGGGTTACCTACAACAAAACCTGTAAAAGAAGCACTGATCAGCTAACAGTTATAAAAGAAACATAAAGGAAATATAGAAAGTAAATGAACATCACAACAGCACAATATATATACAAACAATGATTTAAAAAAAACAGTAAATGAAAGCAAGTAAGAAACTATACAAAGTTCTGGTGTACAGGGGCCCTCTGCAACCTCGGCCAATCAATCACTTAGTCACAAATCAGATTCAGAAAAACTGTCTTCTCATGTATTTAAAGCAAAGTAAAATGCAGTACAATGGGTGACAATAGTCAAGCTTACAATATATGAGCTAAACTATTCAGCGTATATCAACGCGTTATTTATAAGAAAATGGTGCTGCAACTAATTCCTAGATTTATGCTACCAAGAGACACGTAAATCTCCTTAACCCAAGATCTTGCGTGATGGTCATGAATTCATGGAGTGGTGGCTGCTTGGTTCTGTTCACTGGCTGTTCTCCAGGTGTGCCAGTACCTCCAAAAACTAAGGATCGTGCCACGCAAACCTTCACGTGGGCAAAATAGAGCCGTGCCACCGCAAAATTCTTCAGTTGGCCCTTCCTTTGACCATCATTGACCGTGACTGTTTACGAGTGATTTGGTTGATATGAGGGGACACACTCCATGTACACGTCACTTGCAGCTTACCCATGTGGCTGGTTTCTCCATTGGACACTTGTAGCATAGCCTTTAACAAAATGGTTGCGGAAACTTGGGCTGGCTGCGGAAAGTGACAAGTTTCCGCAGCTGCTTGAACAAAAATCTAAATCAAGCAACAGTCATAAAAATAGTTAGGAAACCATTTCATAAGATCTTTTTAGACTATTATGCAACGATTTGACAGCTTGGTGGATGAAGTAAATGGAAAAAGAAGGCTGAAAGGGTATATAGGGAAGTGCAGGTTTGGGACTCAACATACCCCCACTATGAAAGTGCTGCATGTCCTCATGCAACCAAAATTTAGTCACCCCTTTCTAATCCATATGTTCTGATGCTTCTGCTAGGACATCTAGCCCTCTTTTCTTCTTCTTTGGTGCTACCACCATTCTTGGTTTCCTTATTAGACATCTGAACTTGAGATTAATCAATTCTTTGCTCAGCTTTTTGCACTTTTTCTTCAGTTTCTTGTTTTTCTTTTGCCATACTCCTAAATGGAGCATAGTGTTATCATGAATAATTTTATCTAATTTTCTCTGCTCTTTGAGTGCTTCATTTTCCTGCTTGATATGCCTGTTTAGGACTTCTAATTCAAATACCTCCTGTTTTAAGGACTGAACTTGTGCATCTAGTGGTAGAGTGGTACTTGGACCTGCAGCTGATTTTTCTAATGATTCCAAGTAATCATATACTTCCTGTTGATTGGGGTCTACTTCAGGTGTCTTTCTTGGACTGAGTTCAAAATCTGGTGGAGGAGGAGGACTGCTCTCTAACTCTGGCCGAGAAGGGCTTTCATCATATGGAGGGTTGATTTCAATGCTTGGCTGAGGATGAGGTGGACTACGGCCAGCTGGAGTTTTCTCAGGTGTCTCTCCACCCAAGTCAATGAAGTGGGGCCATTTTATTTGAATTTTACTCCCTTTTCCTCTTAACCTTATGCTTCTCCTTAAGTATGGTGGACTAGTACTCTTTTCTTGTATACTCTGTTTTCCTTTTGCCTTTTTCTTTGCTATAGCAGCAGCCTGAAGATGTACTAATCTTTCTGACAGTGGTTGATAATCCTCCTCTATGGATTGCTCAGGGGATTGGTAGACTTCTTGGATGGTCCTTTTTCCTTTTTCTTTCTTCTGTTTCTTGTCTTTAGCTCTATCTTCTTCTTATTTTTGACCGGTTTCTTGAGATTCTATAGTAGGGGAGTCTTGGACTGTAGTGCTCTTTTCTCTTCTCCTACTTTTTCTTGGTGTCTTCGGTGTGCTACTTTGCCTCAGATGGCTCTTGGAAGTAGTTTCTTATCAAAAATTGCTCCCATGTATCTTTGTTTTTCCTTAAGTGGTCTTCAATAAGAATTTTTATAAGTCCATGATGGTATAGATGAGGGTCTATATTGCCTATATGTTTTTGGACTGTAATGCTCATCTTCTTCAAACTCAAGAGTAAGAAATAAAGCAAATTAAGAGTCTGATTTTCTAAGAAATTCATCAACAGTCTAGCATGGTACATATACATCAAACCGAAGCGTCCTTCACAGGTGACAAATTTTTGGATAACTAACAGCAGACTAGCCCATTCTTCCTTCAATGCATGAACAAGAATTCCTTTAGTAAACACAGTGGTGTCCATACCTGGGTTTCTTAGCATGATTCTCCATGCCTGTTCATCCACGCTTTTATTTTTGAACCATCTCTCACCCTCCTGAGGTAAGCCTGTGGCAGGTGCTACTATTGTCTCGGTCACCGTGAGCTTCAAATCTCCAATCTCCACTTTCTGACCATCAAATGACCGTGCAAAAGCCTTGGTTACTTCTTTGTTATAACCTTTAAACCTTTGAATGAACCGTAACCATTTAGCTTTCTTCAGTAAATCCTTGGCTTGAGGATGACCTTCTAGATATTTCAGTCCTTCTGGCTCTGCCCTTAGTAGTTTTCCCATTCCTTTCCCTGTTTTAAATTTCAACTGAGGATGCAATTGTGTATGAGGATTTTAGCAGAGGAAAGTAGCTCGGTTGCAGGGTCTATGGTAAAAGCAAATGGCTACAATCGATAGCAGGTAACGGAAATGCTTCGGATTACAGGTGAAACAGAGGATAAACAATAGTGAATGGGTTTACAAATTGAAGTGCGTGTGTATCAAAGGAAGGTCTTAAATGAAATGGTAAGTGACCGGTAGTGGAGGCGAGAACTTTTTTTGAATTAACAGCTACGTATGGAAGATCACACGTTTTAATAGGTGGCTGTGGAAAATACGGTGAAGAAGAGCCGTAAAGAGATTGGTCACATCTTATGAGCGCAGGTGGCAAATGAAAGTGCAGTTAACTTGAGTTTAAACCCGAAAAACCCATCATGAGACCGTTAAGAAATGAATGCATGGTGTATGGAGTAATATCGTGGGATAGGAGTGGGTAATGGAGCTATCATATCGAATCATTGCACATAGTAGAACTTTTCATGGTTTGTTAACTATGCATAATCATGACTTTAATTGCTATTTGATAAAAAAAATTGCTCATACCTTTGGAAACTTTGTCATTTCTTGCCCATAGCTTTTAACCAACTGTTCTTTCTTGATGTCTTGGAGATGCTCCATGCATTCATGGCATTTTCTCACTTACACCTACATTTTCATGATTTTTGTACTAACATTTTGACTGTGAATTTGAAAAATAGAGTGGCGGTGGCTGCGGAAACCGTTTCTGGCTGCGAAAATTGTTTATGGCTGCGGAAACTGCTTCCAGCTGCGGAAACTGGGACAACACCCACTTAGCTGAACAAATGTGGTTAGAAAAGAACTAACTGAGTGAAAATAGTCCTGAAAGAAAGTTTTATTGATGAAATGAAAATGAAATGAGTGGAATGGAATGAAAATGAAACGAAGTGAAGTGAAGAGAAAATGTGAATGAGATGGAGATGGAGTGGAATGGCGAATGAGGTGGAGTGAAGATGGAAAGAGAAGGAGAGGATTTTTTTTTTTTTTTGGAAAATATAGAGTGTCGATTGTCCTTGATTTTCACTCTATATTTTTTGTATAAGACTGCCAATCTATGATTGGTTTTCAGGCTTCTACAATTATTATTATTATTATTATTATTATTATTATTTTTAACTGAAAGAATCAAAGGCTAGGCTAGTGAGGAAGAGGGATTCTTCTCCACCGGCCTTATTGCAGAATTCTATTGGAACATCTTGACAAATTCTTCTTTTGAGAGCGGCTTATGATAAATTTTCAATCAACGGCCATTTACAAGAAAAGAAATCTGAAATTCATCAATGGTCTTGATTCTTACTGCTCCATTATTAAAGACTTTGTCAATTTCATATGGCCCAAGCCAATGGGTCTGAAATTTACCTTTAAAGTCTTTGAACTTGGAATCAAACAGTAATGCCCAATCTCCCTCTTGAAACTTTCTCTCTTTGATGTATCTGTCATGCCATTTAGCTCTTTGATGTTGAACTAGATCAGTCTTTAAAATTTCTTATTGTCTGATCTCATCTAGCTCGTTCAGCTGCTCCATTCTGTGCTTTTGGGCTTTTGATAGATTCATCCCCAACTGGACTGCCATCTTGAAAGTCTTGACTTGAAACTCAATGGGGATCAGGACTTCTTTCCCATAAACAAGTTCATAGGGAGAATGTCCTGTTGTATTCCTCCATGTAGTTTTGTAGGCCCATAAGGCTTCAGGAAGCCTTTCTGCCCAATCTTTTCTGTGTAGATGAACAGTTTTGGTGATGATGCTTGTTGTGAAGGTAAATCCTCTCTGCGGACAGAGATGATCCCTACTAGCCCAGACCGGGTCTAGCAACAATCACACAATGCTATCACGCAAGTTCCTAATTGCAAATAAAAAGTAGATGGTGAGAACCTACTTGGATTCCAATGCTAGTGTTCGTCAAAGAGATATCGCCTTCGTTCCTTTGCTTTGGCTGGTCACGATCCACACGATCTTCGTGATTAGATACCTGCACATGCAAAGAACAACACGAAAACAAGCGTAAAATCTAGTAGATGCAATTATATATCAGTCAGAAAAGATATAACTCAACATCAAGCATGAAACAATGAGAGTGAAACCATAATGATAGTCATCTATTATTAATAAATAACAAAGAAGAATACAACCATTGTTCTGACGTCAAATCCTCCTTTGGCTGGGTAGTCAGCTACACAAGTCTTGCAAAGCTTGTTGGGATGAGGAACAAGCCTCTCTCTCTTTGGGTGACAAGAATCTCCTTACTTAGATTTGGCCTTATGGGTGCAAAGAAGGCTCTTGCAGCTTCAAACTATTGGCTCTTGACTATTGTGACTGTAACTATTGTAACTCTAACTAGCTTGCTCAAGGCATAGAGGCAAGCTTTTATAGATAGAGAGGAAAGAGATAAGATCAACCACATTATTCATGGGATTGGCTTTATCACTTGGAAACTTCCATGAAAGGTGGCAAACCACTTTCCCTTCTATGGAGATTCGAAGCCAAACCATCCTAGCTCAACATAGATTCAGTTGGTGAATGGGTTGAAGAGAACCTTCGGGAGTTTGGTGGTTGAAAACTTTACTCAATTCGGTTGGCGCGAGTGTGACTCTGAGACAAAGCGCCAATGGCGCGCCCTTTTTAGAGGATTTCCCTCATTGGCGCGGGCAGTGAACTGTGGACCCGCGCTAATGCAAAAAGAGCTGTTTTCATGAGTATTTTGCAGGAGATGTCTTCAGGGCAAATGAAGCTCATACTCAGAGGAATATAATGCAAGTGGTTTCAGGTCATGTCACTTCTCATAGGTCCCGGAATGCGTCCTCTAGTGTACAAGTGAGGGGTAACAGGGACGGTGACAAACGGTGACAAATTGCTGTGTAACAATGCTCTCAAGAACTTTGTTTGTATACTCCACTTGGCCATTTGCTTGCGGATGGTAAGGAGTAGATTTTCTGTGCTTGATTTTGTATTCTTCCATCAGCTTCTCCATCAAGTTAGATGTAAATTGACTTCCCTGATCTGTCACAATTTCTCTTGGGACACCAAAACGAGTAAAAATATCCTCAAAAAGAAATTGAACAACTGAATTTTTAGTGGCAAAAGGCAATGCTTTGGCTTCTACCCATTTAGTGACATAATCAGTGCATACCAATATATACTTTTTCTGTTTAGATGGTGGATTAATAGGTCCAATGAAATCTAAAGCCCATTTTTAAAAGGGTTCGATGAGTACCTGTGGTTGTAATGGCATTTCATTTGAAAGAGTCGGTCTCCCAACTCTTTGGCAGCTGTCACACCTTCTGACATATTGTTTTTCATCTTTGAAAAGGTAAGGCCAATAATATCCTAAAGAAAGGATTTTATAGGCTGTCCTTTTGTCAGCAAAGTGTCAACCGCATGGTTCATCATGACATGCCTTGAGGATGTCAGGCATTTCATCTTCCCGAACACATCTTCTGATCACACAATCTAGCCCTGTTTTAAACAATTCATTAGAAATCCATGAATAACTTGAACTCTCCTGAATAATTCTTCTTTTTTCACTAGGAAATAAATGTGGAGGTAGCTTTCCTGTAACCAAATAGTTAGCAATATCTGCATACCAAGGAGTTTTAGTAGTTATTGCAAATAAATACTCATCTGTAAACTTATCCTCTACAGGAGAATCTTCATTAGTATTTTGGATTCTAGACAAGAAATTAGCTACTGTATTTTGTTTCCCTGGTCTATCCAACACAGTAATATTGAATTCTTGTAAAAGTAAGAGCCATCTTGTAACTCTGCCATTAGTAACAGGTTTATTCATGAGATATCTAATTGCAGAATGATCAGTATGGACAAAAGTTTCATAGCCAGTTATATAGGGTCTAAACTTATTAATTGCATGAACAATAGCTAAGAACTCTTTTTCAGTCACAGTATAGTTTGACTTGGTGGGAGTCAAATTTTTATTGGTGTAGTAAATGGCATAAGGAACTAAATCCTTTTGTCCCAACACAGCTCCTACAGCTGTATCTGAAGCATCTGTGGAAATATGGAAAGGAAGTTTCCAATTTGGCCCCCTCAAAATGGGTGCTTTAGATATTCTTGTTTTCAAAGTTTCAAATGCAGATTAACAATCAGGATCCCATTTGAATTCACAGTCCTTTGTAAGTAATTTGAAGAGTGGAGATGCTATTTTGGTGAAGTTTTCAATAAATCTTCTATAGTATCCAGTAAATCCAAGAAAACTTCTAACATCTTTTTGACAATTTGGAATAGGCAACTTGGAGATGACTTCAACTTTTGATCTATCAACTTTAATCCCATCCCCTGAAATATGATGTCCTAAAACAATCCCTTCAGTAAACATCATAAAGCATTTTTCATGACTCAATGATAGGTTTGTTTCTTTACATCTTATAAGGACTTTTTCCAAATTCTTTAATGCCTCTTCAAACGAATTACCATAAACTGTAAAATCATCCATATAAACCTCTACACAATCATGGATTAGATCGGAAAATATTCCTAGTACCACCCTTTGAAATGTTGCAGGTCCGTTAGATAATCCAAAAGGAAGTACTCGGTAAGCAAAAGTTCCCCATGGACAGGTAAATGTGGTCTTGTCCTAATCTTCAGGTGCTACCTGAATCTGATTATAGCCACTAAAACCATCCAAAAATGAAAATTACTTTTTGCCTGCTAAAGTATCTAATACCTTATCGATAAAGGGTAAAGGAAAGTGATCCTTCAAAGTTTCTTTGATCAATTCCCTGTAATCAATGCATACCCTCCATTTACCATTCTTTTTAGGTACTATAACCAAAGGAGAAACCCATCAGCTATCTAAAATTAGATAAATGAAGTTTACATTAAGTAGTTTCTAGAGCTCTTCTTTCACTATCTCCCTAAGGTTTGGATTCATCCTCCTCTGAGGTTGTCTGATTGGTCTACTGTTTTCCTCAATGTAGATGTGATGAATACAAGTCTTAGGGTCAATGCCTTTCATATCAGTATATTCCCATGCAAATGCAGTAGAATGTTTTTGCAAGATTTTGGTTAGTTCTTCCTGTTGTGATCTTTCCAAATTTTTGTTGATATTCAATGTTTTACCTGGAAAGATCTCAATGGCGGAACTATCAAACTCTTCCATAGAGAAAAGAGGCATTTGTCTAGATGATAGATACTCAATGCCATAATCTAACTGAAATTGTGTGTGGTCATATTCTGAAGATGTTTCAAAGTTTTCTAATGTGTTCAGCATTTGACTATCTTCACTAACTTCAGAAATGGTAAAGACGGGTTGTATAGCATCTTCATCATCAATCCACTCATTGTCTCCTATTTCTGTAATTGCTTTTGCTGGAGGATACAGATTGAATTTCTTTATCGAATTACCATCAGAAATATACATATCCCCAGACCTACAACTGATGAAAGCATCAGTTGTGGCTAGCCAAGGTCTTCCTAAGATAAGAGGGTGTCCTCCTAAATTACTATTGGGGGTTAAAATCATGAAATCTACTGGATATTCCCAAGAGTCTAAGGAGACTGAAATATCTTCTAATACACCATCTGGTTTGATAATTGATCGATCTGCAAGTTACAGTAAAGTAGGTGTAAAAAGAAGACTAGGAAGTTTCAGTTGTTCCATAGTCTGTCTACTCATAATGTTGATAGCAGCCCCTAAATCAATCAAAGTATTTGGAATTTCTACCCCATTGATGTGTGTTTTGACAATTGGACTAACGAGATCTACATACTTCTGCATAGTAATTTTTCCCATCATGATGTCTGCAATTTTTCCTACCAGGTCGATTCTTCTTGTATCTATAGGTTTCCTTCCTGGTCTTTTAAGACTTAACTCCTTTATTGTTTTTTCTAGAATAGGAATCTCTCTAATGGCTTGTAACAAGGGAATCTTCATACAGAAATTCTTCAATTCATCTAGAAAATCATAGTCAGGCAACAAGATTTGTTTTTCCACCCCTTTGTCAATTTGTAATCTTTCAGGAAAAGGAGGTGTAGATAAAGATGTAGGTTGCTCAACTATAGGAGTTGTGGGGGTTAGCTCTTTTTCTTTTTCTTTCTGAGTGCTTGGGTTTTGAAGAGATGCTTCAGAATCCTTATTGGCTTCAAGAGAATCTTCCTCAGAAATGCTTTGCTTTTGGGCATCTATAGAAGGTTTATCTAAAACTCTACCAGATCTGAGTTGTACATCATTGAGAGGAACAATCATATAGGTAGGAAATTGTTGACCTTCTACCATGTAAGCATTTTGAGGGTTTTTATTATTGGGGTTCGGCAATGGCTGGGAAGGAAGTTGATTTGACTTCTGTTGGAATGGAAGCAAGAGTTGAGAATTTGGGTTCTGTTGAGAAGGTTGTTGTTGTTGAAATGGCAATGATAGTTGTGGATTTTGATTTGGAAGTTGTGGAGCTTGTTGGTTTTGAAAAGATGGAGGATATTGATAAAATTGAGCAAATCTCCCATAAGGATTCTGCATGCCTTGTACCCATGATTGAAAAGGATTTTTAGGTTGGGACCAAGGTTGTTGCCAAGGATTCCAATTTGGTGGGGTTTGAAAGTTCATAGAGTTGTTAAACCCTTGGTTTTGTTGCCCCTGCCAAGGTCTCCTTGCAACAAAACAGAGAGACTCAATTGTATTTGGATCTTCTTGGAAGACAGCTTTGAGCCCAGGGATTTAAGGACAATCCTTGGTCTCATGACTCTCTGAACAAATCGCACATGTTTCTACAACTTTTGCATCCAAGGGACATTCCCTGAGAGCATGTTTCTTTCTACATTTTGGGCAAAAGATGGCTAAAGCTTCAGCTTCTGCTTTCTGCTTATTGTGGATCTTAAGACTGTCTAGTTGCTCACTAAGACTCCCTAAGATATTAGTTTTGAATTCATCAAGCATATTTCCAATCTCAGCCCTACTTACTGATCCAGTTGCAGATTTGTTTGCTCTAATGAGAGAAGGATCTCTAGGCCCTTTTCCAGTTTTAGATTTTCCTCTTGAGAGATGGACACACAGTTCTGCTATATCATGAAGTGGAAGTTGAGATATGTCTCCTTTTCCCATCATGTTCAAAATATCTATCCATTCATATCTAATGGCTTTTAATAGAAGGGCTTTCAACGTTTCCTCATCTAAGTTACTCATTTTTGTTCTTTTCAGATTGTATTGGAATCTTTCAAGTAAATCCTCCAAGTTTTCATCTTCTCTTTGTACCATTTTAAATACTTCATCCTTGTGGTTGGTGGGCATACAATAGTCCAGGTATCTATCCAAAAAAAATTGTTTCATATCATTCCAAGTCCTAATGGATTGAGTGAGTAATCCCATGAACCATTTCAAAGCAGCTCCTTTCAATGTTGAAGGAAACAGTTTGAGTTTTTGAGAGTCTTCCAGATAATCATAAGTTCGACACACGACCTCAAACTCAAATAGAAATGTTTCAGGATCCTCATTTCTTAACCATGAAAGTTTGGGAGGACAGATGGTGAAATATTTTTCATTGTTGCTCGAGAATCCTCATCGACTATAGGAAATCCAAATGAGTTATCTCCATCCCTATTTCCCCCATTGTTACCTCTGCCTCCTCCATTATTTCCTCCTCCCCCTCCTCTACCTCTACCAAATCCATTAACTCCCTCCTCTGTCATGGTAGCTTCCTCAGAGATTTCAGAGTCCTCTGGTTCCTCTACTAATGGCGAACGAGGAGGAATTTCTCCCTCTTCTTCCTCAGGTGATTCTACTTCTTCAATTACAATGTGTCTCCCTGTAGAAGGAAAGAATGGATCCTTTCCTAATTCAGATTCGATGGATGGTGTGGAAGAGTCTCCTAACTCAACTACTGCCCTTGAATTCCAAGAATCCTAGGACTAGGAGTGTGGGTTGGAGATGATGGAGGTGTCTCTTGCCTATTCCTTGAAGTAGATGGAGTTGTGAAAATCGAACTATTGGCTCTAGCTAAAAACCTTCCCCTAGAATCTCTTGCTCTATGCATATCATTTTTATTTTTCTTCAAGTCAGGCTAATAATTCTCTTTCTGATCTTCCAAGTCACTCTAGGTGCAAGAAGAGAGAATACTCAAGAAACTATTAAACCAATAACTTTCTCTTTTCTGATCCTCCAGATCACACTAAGTGCAAGAGGAGAGCATACTTTGAGAGGTTATCAATTTTCCTTCCTTGAATTTTTTTTTATTTATTGTTATTTTTTTTATGAAATTGGCTACCTAGTTTCACTTCCCGGCAACGTGCCAAAATGTTTCGTCAATTTAGTGTGTTCTAAATTGCTAATTAAAATGTCAATCCGAGATTCGTAAACTGACAAAGTGAGGTGTACTATATGTACAAGATAACCATTTTCTTAGTCTTTTGTTGTTTTTGAGTTTTTTAGTTTGTTTTTGGATTTATCTTTTATGGATTCCCTAGTGTGTGATGGCGAAATTGAAAGTTAAGTATGGATGGTAATGGTGATTTCTACAGTGATTTTCCAAACTTAAAAGTTTTCAAAAATAAAGCTCTAAACTGACTGTAATGAAATCAATTCTCAAGAGAAAGTAAATGAACCAAACAATGAACTAGTGACAATGGCCCAGTATCCTTACTGCTGCATGAAAAAGAAAGTAAAAACTGAACTTAAAGCAACTCAAAGACTGAAAGCAAAGCAACTAAATCACACTACTTCAACCCCTGTTCTGATCCTTTACCCTTCAACTCAATCTGCCTATGGGGAGTAATCATAAACAAGCTGAGTAATATGATATCTAAATTGCAGGAAATTAAATTGCATAAAAGGAAACTAAGATTTAACTAATCACACTACTTCAACCCCTATTCTGATCCTTTACCCATCAACTCAATCTGCCTATGGGGAGTAATCATAAACAAGATGAGTAATATGATATCTAAATTGCAGGAAATTAAATTGCATAAAAGGAAACTAAGATTTAACTAATCACACTACTTCAACCCCTGTTCTGATCCTTTACCCTTCAACTCAATCTGCCTATAGGAAGTAATCATAAACAAGCTGAGTAACATGATATCTAAATTGCAGGAAAGCAAACTAAATCATACTACAATAAGTAATATTCTGATTCCTTACTAATAGAGTCACTTGACTATAGAAAGGAAATCATAAACAGATGAGTAATATGATGTCTAAGTAGCAGAAAAAAAAATAAGCAAAACGCAATTTGAAAAATGACAGTGCTGGAATTAAACTTCAGGAAATGAAAATCAGCAGGAAGGACAAGATGATCTCATGTCAGTAGTTATCAAAAAAATATGTAAATCTGCCTGGGTTACCTACAACAAAACCTGTCAAAGAAGCACTGATCAGCTAACAGTTATAAAAGAAACATAAAGGAAATATAGACAATAAATGAACATCAGAACAGCACAATATATATACAAACAATGATTTAAAAAAAACAGTAAATGAAAGCAGGTAAGAAACTATACAAAGCTCTGGTGTACAGGGGCCCTCTGCAACCTCGGCCAGTCAATCACTTAGTCACAAATCAGATTCAGAAAAACTGTCTTCTCATGTATTTAAAGCAAAGTAAAATGCAGTACAGTGGGCAACAACAGTCAAGATTACAATATATGAGCTAAACTATTCAGCATATATCAACGCGTTATTTATAAGAAAAAGGTGCTGCAACTAATTCCTAGATTTATGCTGCCAAGAGACACGTAAATCTCCTTGACCCGAGATCTAGCGTGATGGTCATGAATTCATGGAGTGGTGGCTGCTTGGTTCCATTCACGGGCTATTCTCCAGGTGTGCCAGTACCTCCAGAAACTAAGGATCGTGCCACGCAAACCTTCACGTGGGCAAAACAGAGCCGTGCCACCACAAAATTCTTCATTTGGCCCTTCCTTTGACCATCGTTGACCGCGACTGTTTATGAGTGATTTGGCTGATCTGAGGGGACACACTCCATGTACACGTCACTTGCAGCTTACCCATGTGGCTGGTTTCTCCATTGGACACCTGTAGCATAGCCTTTAACAAAATGGCTGCGGAAACTTGGGCTGGCTGCGGAAAGTGACAAGTTTCCGCAGCTGCTTGAACAAAAATCTAAATCAAACAACAGTCATAAACATAGTTAGGAAACCATTTCATAAGCTCTTTTTAGACTATTATGCAATGATTTGACAGCTTGGTGGATGAAGTAAATGGAAAAAGAAGGCTGAAAGGGTATATAGGGAAGTGCAGGTTTGGGACTCAACATACCCCCACTATGAAGGTGTTGCATGTCCTCATGCAACCAAAATTTAGTCACCCCTTTCTAATCCATATGTTCTGATGCTTCTGCTAGGACATCTAGCCCTCTTTTCTTCTTCTTTGGTGCTACCACCATTCTTGGTTTCCTTATTAGACATCTGAACTTGAGATTAATCAATGCTCTGCTCAACTTTTTTCACTTTTTCTTCAGTTTCTTGTTTTTCTTTTGCCATACTCCTAAATGGAGCATAGTGTTATCATGAATAATTTTATCTACTTTGCTCTGCTCTTTGAGTGCTTCATTTTCCTACTTGATATGCCTGTTTAGGTCTTCTAATTCAAATACCTCATGTTTTAAGGACTGAACTTGTGCATCTAGTGGCAGAGTGGTACTTGGACCTGCAGCTGATTTTTCTAATGATTCCAAGTAATCATATACTTCCTGTTGATTGGGGTCTACTTCAGGTGTCTTTCTTGGACTGAGTTCAAAATCTGGTGGAGGAGGAGGACTGCTCTCTAACTCTGGTCGAGAAGGGCTTTCATCATATGGATGGCTGATTTCAATGCTTGGCTGAGGATGAGGTGGACTACGGCCAGCTGGAGTTTTCTCAGGTGTCTCTCCACCCAAGTCAATGAAGTGGGGCCGTTTTATTTGCGTTTTACTCCCTTTTCCTCTTAACCTTGTGCTTCTCCTTAAGTATGGTGGACTATTACTCTTTTCTTGTATACTCTGTTTTCCTTTTGCCTTTTTCTTTGCTATAGCAGCAGCCTGAAGATGTACTAATCTTTCTGACAGTGGTTGATAATCCTCCGATATGGATTGCTCAAGGGATTGGTAGACTTCTTGGATGGTCCTTTTGCCTTTTTCTTTCTTCTGTTTCTTGTCTTTAGCTCTATCTTCTTCTTCTTTTTGACCGGTTTCTTGAGTTTCTATAGTAGGGGAGTCTTGGACTGTAGTGCTCTTTTCTCTTCTCCTACTTTTTCTTGGTGTCTTCGGTGTGCTACTTTCAGAGGCCTCAGATGGCTCTTGGAAGTAGTTTCTTATCAAAAATTGCTCCCATGTATCTTTGTTTTTCCTTAAGTGGTCTTCAATAAGAATTTTTATAAGTCCATGATGGTATAGATGAGGGTCTATATTGCCTATATGTTTTTGGACTGTAATGCTCATCTTCTTCAAACTCAAGAGTAAGAAATAAGGCAAATTAAGAGTCTGATTTTCTAAGAAATTCATCAACAGTCTAGCATGGTACATATACATCGAACCGAAGATTCCTTCACAAGTGACAAATTTTTGGATAACTAACAGCAGACTAGCCCATTCTTCCTTCAATGCATGAACATGAATTCCTTTAGTAAACATGGTGGTGTCCATACCTGGGTTTCTTAGCATGATTCTCCATGCCTGTTCATCCACGCTTTTATTTTTGAACCATCTCTCACCCTCCTGAGGTAAGCCTGTGGTAGCTGCTACTGTTGTTTCGGTCACCGTGAGCTTCAAATCTCCAATCTCCACTTTCTGACCATCAAATGACCGTGCAAAAGCCTTGGTTACTTCTTTGTTATAACCTTTAAACCTTTGAATGAACCGTAACCATTTAGATTTCTTCAGTAAATCCTTGGCTTGAGGATAACCTTCTAGATATTTCAGTCCTTCTGGCTCTGCCTTTAGTAGTTTTCCCATTCCTTTCCCTGTTTTAAATTTCAACTGAGGATGCAATTGCGTATGAGGATTTTAGCAGAGGAAAGTAGCTCGGTTGCAGGGTCTATGGTAAAACGCAATGGCTGCAATCGATAGCAGGTAACGGAAATGCTTCAGATTACAGGTGAAACAGAGGATAAACAGTAGTGGATGGGTTTACAAATTGAAGTGTGTGTGTATGAAAGGAAGGTCTTAAATGAAATGGTAAGTGACCGGTAGTGGAGGCGAGATCGTTTTTTTGAATTAACGGCTGCGTACGGGAGATCACACGTTTTAATAGGTGGCTGCGGAAAATACGGTGAAGAAGAGCCGTAAAGAGATTGGTCACATCTTATGAGCGCAGGTGGCAAATGAAAGTGCAGTTAACTTGAGTTTAAACCAAAAAACCCATCATGAGACCGTTAAGAAATGAATGCATGGTGTATGGAGTAATATCGTGGGATAGGAGTGGGTAATGGAGCTATCATATCGAATCATTGCACATAGTAGAACTTTTCATGGTTTGATAACTATGCATAATCATGACTTTAATTGCTATTTGATAAAAAAAATTGCTCATACCTTTGGAAACTTTGTCATTTCTTGCCCATAGCTTTTAACCAACTATTCTTTCTTGATGTCTTGGAGATGCTCCATGTCTTCATGGCATTTGCTCACTTACACCTGCATTTTCATGATTTTTGTACTAACATTTTGACTGTGAATTTGAAAAACAGAGTGGTGGTGGCTGCGTAAATCGTTTTGGCTGCGAAAACTGTTTCTGGCTACAGAAACTGCGAAAACTAGGACAGCACCCACTTAGCTGAACAAATATGGTTAGAAAAGAACTAACTGAGTGAAAATAGTCCTGAAAGGAACTTTTATTGATGAAATGAAAATGAAATGAGTGGAATGGAATGAAAATGAAACGGAGTGAAGTGAAGAGAAAATGTGAATGAGATGGAGATGGAATGGAATGGCGAATGAGGTGGAGTGAAGATGGAAAGAGAAGGAGAGGTTTTTTTTTTTTTTTTGGAAAATTTAGAGTGTCAAGTGTCCTTGATTTTCACTCTATATTTTCTGTATAAGACTGCCAATCTATGATTGGTTTTCAGGCTTATACAATTATTATTATTATTATTATTATTATTATTATTTAACTGAAAGAATCAAAGGCTAGGCTAGTGGGGAAGAAGGATTCTTCTCCACCAGCCTTATTGCAGAATTCTATTGGAACATTTTGACAAATTCTTCTTTTGAGAGCGGCTTATGATAAATTTTCAATCAGCGGCCATTCACAAGAAAAGAAATTTGAAATTCATCAATGGTCTTGATTCTTACTGCTCCATTATTAAAGACTTTGTCAATTTCATATGGCGCAAGCCAATGGGTCTGAAATTTACCTTTAAAGTCTTTGAACTTGGAATCAAACAGTAATGCCCAATCTCCCTCTTGAAACTTTCTCTCTTTGATGTATCTGTCATGCCATTTAGCTCTTTGATGTTGAACTAGATCAATCTTTAAAATTGCTTCTTGTCTGATCTCATCTAGCTCGTTCAGCTGCTCCATTCTGTGCTTTTGGGCTTCTGATAGATTCATCCCCAACTGGACTGCCATCTTGAAAGTCTTGACTTGAAACTCAATGGGGAGCAGGACTTCTTTCCCATAAACAAGTTCATAGGGAGAATGTCCTGTTGTATTCCTCCATGTAGTTCTGTAGGCCCATAAGGCTTCAGGAAGCCTTTCTTCCCAATCTTTTCTGTGTAGATGAACAGTTTTGGTGATGATGCTCTCAAGAACTTTGTTTGTAGACTCCATTTGGCCATTTGCTTGCGGATGGTAAGGAGTAGATTTTCTGTGCTTGATTTTGTATTCTTCCATCAGCTTCTCCATCAAGTTAGATGTAAATTGACTTCCTTGATCTGTCACAATTTCTCTTGGGACACCAAAACGAGTAAAAATATCCTCAAAAAGAAATTGAACAACTGAATTTTCAGTGGCAAAGGCAATGCTTTGGCTTCTACCCATTTAGTGACATAATCAGTGCATACCAATATATACTTTTTCTGTTTAGATGGTGGATTAATAGGTCCAATGAAATCTAAAGCCCATTTTTCAAAGGGTTCGATGAGTACCTGTGGTTGTAATGGCATTTCATTTGAAAGAGTCGGTCTCCCAACTCTTTGGCAGCTGTCACACCTTCTGACATATTGTTTTGCATCTTTGAAAAGGGAAGGCCAATAATATCCTAAAGAAAGGATTTTATAGGCCGTCCTTTTGTCAGCAAAGTGTCCACCGCATGGTTCATCATGACATGCCTTGAGGATGTCAGGCATTTCATCTTCCCGAACACATCTTCTGATCACACAATCTAGCCCTGTTTTAAACAATTCATTAGAAATCCATGAATAACTTGAACTCTCCTGAATAATTCTTCTTTTTTCACCAGGAAATAAATGTGGAGGTAGCTTTCCTGTAACCAAATAGTTAGCAATATCTGCATACCAAGGAGTCTTAGTAGTTATTGCAAATAAATACTCATCTGGAAACTTATCCTCTACAGGAGAATCTTCATTAGTATTTTGGATTCTAGACAAGAAATCAGCTACTGTATTTTGTTTCCCTGGTCTATCCAACACAGTAATATTGAATTCTTGTAAAAGTAAGAGCCATCTTGTAACTCTGCCATTAGTAACAGGTTTATTCATGAGATATCTAATTGTAGAATGATCAGTATGGACAAAAGTTTCATAGCCAGTTATATAGTGTCTAAACTTATTGATTGCATGAACAACAGCTAAGAACTCTTTTTCAGTCACAGTATAGTTTAACTCGGTGGGAGTCAAATTTTTACTGGTGTAGTAAATGGCATAAGGAACTAAATCCTTTTGTCCCAACACAGCTCCTAGAGCTGTATCTGAAGCATCTGTGGAAATATGGAAAGGAAGTTTCCAATTTGTCCCTCTCAAAATGGGTGCTTCAGATATTCTTGTTTTCAAAGTTTCAAATGCAGATTGACAATCAGGATCCCATTTGAATTCACAGTCTTTTGTAAGTAATTTGAAGAGTGGAGATGTTATTTTGGTGAAGTTTTCAATAAATCTTCTATAGTATCCAGTAAATCCAAGAAAACTTCTAACATCTTTTTGACAATTTGGAATAGGCAACTTGGAGATGACTTCAACTTTTGATCTATCAACTTTAATCCCATCCCCTGAAATATGATGTCCTAAAACAATCCCTTCAGTAAACATCATAAAGCATTTTTCATGACTCAATGATAGGTTTGTTTCTTTACATCTTTTAAGGACTTTTTCCAAATTCTTTAATGCCTCTTCAAACGAATTACCATAAACTGTAAAATCATCCATATAAACCTCTACACAATCATGGATTAGATCGGAAAAGATTCCTAGTACCGCCCTTTGAAATGTTGCGGGTGCATTACATAATCCAAAAGGAAGTACTCGATAAGCAAAAGTTCCCCATGGACAGGTAAATGTGGTCTTGTCCTGATCTTTAGGTGCTACCTGAATTTGATTATAGCCACTAAAACCATCCAAAAATGAAAAATACTTTTTGCCTGCTAAAGTATCTAATACCTGATCGATAAAGGGTAAAGGAAAGTGATCCTTCAAAGTTGCTTTGTTCAATTCCCTGTAATCAATGCATACCCTCCATTTACCATTCTTTTTAGGTACTATAACCAAAGGAGAAACCCATCGGCTATCTGAAATTGGATAAATGAAGTTTACATTAAGTAGTTTTTGGAGCTCTTCTTTCACTATCTCCCTAAGGCTTGGATTCATCCTCCTCTGAGGTTGTGTGATTGGTCTACTGTTTTCCTCAATGTAGATGTGATGAATGCAAGTCTTGGGGTCAATACCTTTCATATCAGTATATTCCCATGCAAATGCAGTAGAATGTTTTTGCAAGATTTTGGTTAGTTCTTCTTGTTGTGAACTTTCTAAATTTTTGTTGATATTCAATGTTTTACCTGGAAAGATCTCAATGGCGGAACTACCAAACTCTTCCATAGAGAAAAGAGACATTTGTCTAGATGATAGATACTCAATGTCAGAATCTAACTGAAATTGTGTGTGGTCATATTCTGAAGATGTTTCAAAGTTTTCTAATGTGTTCAGAATTTGACTATCTTCACTAACTTCAGAAATGGTAAAGACAGGTTGTATAGCATCTTCATCATCAATCCACTCATTGTCTCCTATTTCTGTAATTGCTTTTGCTGGAGGATACAGATTGAATTTCTTTGTCGAATTACCATCAGAAATATACATATCCCCAGACCTACAACTGATGAAAGCATCGGCTGTGGCTAGCCAAGGTCTTCCTAAGATAAGAGGGTGTCCTCCTAAATTACTCTTGGGGGTTAAAATCATGAAATCTACTGGATATTCCCAAGAGTCTAAGGAGACTGAAATATCTTCTAATACACCATCTGGTTTGATAATTGATCGATCTGCAAGTTGCAGTAAAGTAGGTGTAAAAAGAAGATTAGGAAGTTTCAGTTGTTCCATAGTCTGTCTACTCATAATGTTGATAGCAGCCCCTAAATCAATCAAAGTATTTGGAATTTCTACCCCATTGATGTGTGTTTTGACAATTGGACTACCGGATCTACATACTTCTGCATAGTAATTTTTCCCATCTTGATGTCTGCAATTTTTCCTACCAGGTGGATTCTTCTTGTATCTCTAGGTTTCCTTCCTGGTCTTTTAAGACTCAACTCCTTTATTGTTTTTGCTAGAATAGGAATCTCTCTAATGGCTTGTAACAAGGGAATCTTGATACAGACATTCTTCAATTCATCTAGAAAATCATAGTCAGGCAACAAGATTTGTTTTTCCACCCCTTTGTCAATTTGTAATCTTTCAGGAAAAGGAGGTGTGGATAAAGATGTAGGTTGCTCAACTATAGGAGTTGTGGGGATTAGCTCTTTTTCTTTTTCTTTCTGAGTGCTTGGGTTTTGAAGAGATGCTTCAGAATCCTTATTGGCTTCAAGAGAATCTTCCTCAGAAATGCTTTGCTTTTGGGCATCTATAGAAGGTTTATCTAAAACTCTACCAGATCTGAGTTGTACATCATTGAGAGGAACAATCATGTAGGTAGGAAATTGTTGACCTTCTACCATGTAAGCATTTTGATGGTTTTCATCATTGGGGTTCGGCAATGGCTGGGAAGGAAGTTGATTTGACTTCTGTTGGAATGGAAGCAAGAGTTGAGAATTTGGGTTATGTTGAGAAGGTTGTTGTTGTTGAAATGGCAATGATAGTTGTGGATTTTGATTTGGAAGTTGTGGAGCTTGTTGGTTTTGAAAAGATGGAGGATATTGATAAAATTGAGCAAATCTCCCATAAGGATTCTGCATGCCTTGTACCCATGATTGAAAAGGATTTTGAGGTTGGGACCAAGGTTGTTGCCAAGGATTCCAATTTGGTGGGGTTTGAAATTTCATAGAGTTGTTAAACCCTTGGTTTTGTTGCCCCTGCCAAGGTCTCCTTGCAACAAAACAGAGAGACTCAATTGTATTTGGATCTTCTTGGAAGACATCTTTGAGCCCAGGGATTGAAGGACAATCCTTGGTCTCATGACTCTCTGAACAAATCGCACATGTTTCTACAACTTTTGCATCCAAGGGACATTCCCTGAGAGCATGTTTCTTTCTACATTTTGGGCAAAAGATGGCTAAAGCTTCAGCTTCTGCTTTCTGCTTATTGTGGATCTTAAGAGTGTCTAGTTGCTCACTAAGACTCCCTAAGATATCAGTTTTGAATTCATCAAGCATATTGCCAATCTCAGCCCTACTTACTGATCCAGTTGCAGATTTGTTTGCTCTGATGAGAGAAGGATCTCTAGGCCCTTTTCCAGTTTTAGATTTTCCTCTTGAGAGATGGACACACAGTTCTGCTATATCATGGAGTGGAAGTTGAGATATGTCTCCTTTTCCCATCATGTTCAAAATATCTATCCATTCATCTCTAATGGCTTTTAATAGAAGGGCTTTCAAGGTTTCCTCATCTAAGTTACTCATTTTTGCTCTTTTCAGATTGTATTGGAATCTTTCAAGTAAATCCTCCAAGTTTTCATCTTCTCTTTGTACCATTTTAAATACTTCATCCTTGTGGTTGGTGGGCATACAATAGTCCAGGTATCTATCCAAAAATGTTCATTTCATATCATTTCAAGTCCTAATAGATTGAGTGAGTAATCCCATGAACCATTTCAAAGCAGCTCCTTTCAATGTTGAAGGAAACAGTTTGAGTTTTTGAGAGTCTTCCAAATAATCATAAGTTCGACACACGACCTCAAACTCAAATAGAAATGTTTCAGGATCCTCATTTCTTAACCCATGAAAGTTTGGGAGGACAGATGGTGAAATATTTTTCATTGTTGCTCGAGAATCCTCATCGACTATAGGAAATCCAAATGAGTTATCTCCATCCCTATTTCCCCCATTGTTACCTCTACCTCCTCCATTATTTCCTCCTCCCCCTCCTCTGTCATGGTAGCTTCCTCAGAGATTTCAGAGTCCTCTAGTTCCTCTTCTAATGGCAAACGAGGAGGAATTTCTCCCTCTTCTTCCTCAGGTGATTCTACTTCTTCAATTACAATGTGTCTCCCTGTAGAAGGAAAGAATGGATCCTTTCCTAATTCAGATTCAATGGATGGTGTGGAAGAGTCTCCTACCTCAACTACTGCCCCTTGAATTCCAAGAATCCTTGGACTAGGAGTGTGGGTTGGAGATGATGGAGTTGTCTCTTACTTATTCCTTGAAGTAGATGGAGTTGTGAAAATCGAACTATTGGCTCTAGCTTAAAAACTTCCCCTAGAATCTCTTGCTCTATGCATATCATTTTTATTTTTCTTCAAGTCAGGCTAATAATTCTCTTTCCGATCTTCCAGGTCACTCTAGGTGCAAGAAGAGAGCATACTCAAGAAACTATTAAACCAATAACTTTCTCTTTTCTGATCCTCCAGATCACGCTAAGTGCAAGAGGAGAGCATACTTTGAGAGGTTATCAATTTTCCTTCCTTGAAAATTTTTTTATTTTATTATTATTTTTTTTTAAGAAATTGGCTACCTAGTTTCACTTCCCCGGCAACAGTGCCAAAATGTTTGGTCAATTTATTGTGTTCTAAATTGTTGATTAAAATGTCAATCCGAGATTCGTAAACTGATGAAGTGAGGTGTACTATATGTACAAGATAACCATTTTCTTAGTCTTTTGTCGTTTTTGAGTTTTTTAGTTTGTTTTTGGATTTATCTTTTATGGATTCCCTAGTATGTGATGGCGAAATTGAAAGTTAAGTATGGATGGTAATGGTTATTTCTACAGTGATTTTCCAAACTTAAAATTTTTCAAAAAGAAAGCTCTAAACTGACTGTGATGAAATCAATTCTCAAGAGAATGTAAATGAACCAAACAGTGAACTAGTGACAATGGCCCAGTATCCTTACTGCTACATGAAAAAGAAAGTAAAAACTGAACTTAAAGCAACTCAAAGACTGAAAGCAAAGCAACTAAATCACACTACTTCAACCCCTGTTCTGATCCTTTACCCTTCAACTCAATCTGCCTATGGGGAGTAATCATAAACAAGCTGAGTAATATGATATCTAAATTGTGGGAAATTAAATTGCATAAAAGGAAACTAAGATTTAACTAATCACACTACTTCAACCCCTGTTCTGATCCTTTACCCTTCAACTGAATCTGCCTATGGGGAGTAATCATAAACAAGCTGATTAATATCATATCTAAATTGGAGGAAATTAAATTGCATAAAAGGAAACTAAGATTTAACTAATCACACTACTTCAACCCCTGTTCTGATCCTTTACCCTTCAACTCAATCTGCCTATAGGAAGTAATCATAAACAAGCTGAGTAACATGATATCTAAATTGCAGGAAAGCAAACTAAATCATACTACAATAAGTAATATTCTGATTCCTTACTAATAGAGTCACTTGACTATAGAAAGGAAATCATAAACAGATGAGTAATATGATGTCTAAGTAGCAGAAAAATAAATAAGCAAAACGCAATTTGAAAAATGACAGTGCTGGAATTAAACTTCAGGAAATGAAAATCAGCAGGAAGGACAAGATGATCTCATGTCAGTAGTTATCAAAAAAATATGTAAATCTACCCAGGTTACCTACAACAAAACCTGTAAAAGATGCACTGATCAGCTAACAATTATAAAAGAAACATAAAGGAAATATAGACAGTAAATGAACATCAGAATAGCACAATATATATACAAACAATGATTTAAAAAAAACAGTAAATGAAAGCAAGTAAGAAACTATACAAAGCTCTGGTGTACAGGGACCATCTGCAACCTCGGCCAATCAATCACTTAGTCACAAATCAGATTCAGAAAAGCTGTCTTCTCATGTATTTAAAGCAAAGTAAAATGCAGTACAGTGGGCAACAACAGTCAAGATTATAATATATGAGCTAAACTATTCAGCGTATATCAACGCGTTATTTATAAGAAAAAGGTGCTGCAACTAATTCCTATATTTATGCTACCAAGAGACACGTAAATCTCCTTGACCCGAGATCTAGCGTGATGGTCATGAATTCATGGAGTGGTGGCTGCTTGGTTCCATTCACGGGCTGTTCTCCAGGTGTGCCAGTACCTCCAGAAACTAAGGATCGTGCCACGCAAACCTTCACGTGGGCAAAATAGAGCTGTGCCACCAACAAATTCTTCATTTGGCCCTTCCTTTGACCATCGTTGACTGCGACTGTTTATGAGTTATTTGGCTGATATGAGGGGACACACTCCATGTACACGTCACTTGTAGCTTACCCATGTGGCTGGTTTCTCCATTGGACACCTGTAGCATAGCCTTTAACAAAATGGCTGCGGAAACTTGGGCTGGCTACGGAAAGTGGCATGTTTCCGCAGCTACTTGAACAAAAATCTAAATCAAAAAACAGTCATAAACATAGTTAGGTAACCATTTCATAAGCTCTTTTTAGACTATTATGCAACGATTTGACAACTTGGTGGATGAAGTAAATGGAAAAAGAAGGCTGAAAGGGTATATAGGGAAGTGCAGGTTTGGGACTCAATAGGAAGTTAGCCTAAGTCGGCCTCTCTGTGGTGTCTCTTGACTCATTTTTCAGTCAGCCATCCCTGGTTGTCAGTGTCTTGTCTATCATCACATCAGTTGTATTGGTCCTTTACTCGTGTCGGTTTAAGAAGGTCTCCATTGACTTCTTGCTGGCAGGTCTTGCCCTTATCGACGACGATATCTTGCTCTGAGGACATGCCTAGAGCCGCACCTTAGACCTATTTTCATTATTGATAGGTCACCTTGTGCTCAACATCGATCAGTATCATGGGTCTTTGACTAAGTGGTTTCTCTTGTGTTTGACATCAGCTTACACTATCACACATTGGGATTCATGCAGTACCTTGGTTTCCATTTGACCCTATTGGTGGATACCTCGCCTCTGTATCAGCTTTCATTATTGGTTGGTTCAGAGGGTTTCTGTCATGCGCTAGCCACATCTTATGTACATTGGAAATGTGCTTTGGTTGGGTTACTACATCTTTTTCGTCTGATTCCTTCCATATTATTGGCCTACGGGTTACACTCGCACTAGATTGATGAAGGATGCTTTAATTCCTTCCTTCTAGTGGATCTTTCCCTATCAACTATGACTCATTGCTCTGGGGCAAAGATCTAGAGTCCATTTGGCAGTACCTTGGGGTTTTTAGTCATTAGTGGTAGATCCTTCGCTATCGACAGTGGGAAACCATCATTGTCTCTTGATTGATAGATTCTTACAAGTGTTCGACTCCAGCTCATCTATTCACACTTGTTAGATTATACTGGGTACCTTGATGCTCATCATCATTATCGGTGAGTAGTCTCACGTTTGTTAACGGTATACATCAATGACCGGTAATCAAACAATTTCTCACATGGTCGACTTCAGATCATTTTTTCCCATGGTGTATAAATGTACCACGGCAGTCGGTGAAGACCTCGGGTTGCATCAGCATTCATTGGTTCACTTGACAATTGCTCCTATTGCTACTAGTTGATACCACTCCACCTTATTTGTTGCAGTCATTCATGGCGACATTCTATATGATGGCACCTGAGTTTGCAATGTGGTTCCACCTTATTGCATCATGTTCATTTGGTACTTTTGGGATCAGTCTTTGATATCAGTGATCAACTTCATCCTTCAGCATCATTGAAATTCTTATATGTGATATTCAGACATGTACTTGTTCGATCGTGATCAGATGATCCATTATGTATTTTTCAGTCTTCTATACTTGTATACTTAGTGGATCTACTTGTACTTGATATGCAGACATGATTCTTTGAGCATGGGTATGCCTGCCTCAGACAGTGTTTATTTCTGATCTCCTTTTGTGGCTTAGCAGGCTAAACTCCAGTGAAGTCTTTCTTAGTTTTTGACAGGTTTCCTTTCCATGTACTTACTTAATATATTTTGGCCATCATGTACCCCTTATGACCTCATATATTAGGGGGCATCTGTTATAGCTCCAAATCTAACTCTTGATGTTTGTGATGCTACACTCATGGCCTATGGCAACTCCTCCTTCCAGACCTGGTCCAAATACTTAAAAAACAGTGTTTTACTCCCTATACGCGACATTGCCCTGAGCTAAATGTGTGTGTACACGGATCTGTGTATACCCAACCCATGTATATGTCTTAAAACACTTAAAAAAAATAAATCTCCTTGAGATCATGGGTTTTACCTGTTGATTACCTATTAGTGCCTGTGGCCCAACTGTTCCCAATGAACTCCCAACTAAAAAACTACTTTGGGAGAAGTATAAAAAGGCTTCAATGGGAAGGCCTAAGGGAGGAGAGTATAGAGAGAAAAATCACTCTGCAGATATTATCCTTGATCAGGTCTAAAGATCCTTGTGCTTCCAACACTTCCCCCATTACAGGAAACCCTTGTTTCCTTGAGTTATGATGTCTTTTTACTAGTTGAGATATCCTTGTGTGAGTCATGGAAGGAGCCTTTTGAAGACTTGGGATTGGACGAATCTGGAGGATAGTTCCGCTTGGAGCCTGCGAGAGGAAGATTTAGGTGATATCATTCCTTGTTTTACTTTAGTTATCTACAATAAAGAAACATTTGTCTTGTTCTCGAAATCAATCTTCTTCATGCTTATGATATTGTCATTGTGGTTTGCATATGAATAGTTGTTTCAATTATATAACTAACTACCTTTCAATATGCTATGAAGTTGATTTCTTTATGATGCTTGGTCCATATACTGCTATGCTTCTTTGAATTGATTGTTTTGCAGGTTGAAGGATCGAAAGGAACTCCAAGAGGGTTTGGACCCTGGTTGGATCTACCTGAACGAAGGATCCCTAGGTGCACCTCTCTTCACGTAGTTTGCTTATGTTAGTATCATGGCTGTGTGGATTTCTTTCCTTTCATTATAGATAACCCCCACTCTGCTAGGGTATTGACCCAAGACCCTAGGGGACTTTTTCCCTCAACAATACCCTCCTTAAAGATAAATTAAACTACAGCAAAATGAGAAGCATTAACACAATTAAACCACAATGGAAGGAGAACCTGACATTGATGCTTTCTATTAAAAATATCTCAATCTTTAATACATTACAAGCTTCAGTAGTCCAACTCCAGTTGACCAGAGGAAGGGGTAGAACCCCCAGCACTCAGATTGGTAGCATGAGAATACCAAGAATGGTTTTTCTAGCTATTCTTGGAGCCATAGCTCTATTTTTATAATGATTTTACATTACAAGTTTGGCTTTAGACAAGCCAATCCTTTGCAAACAAGTTGAGGGATTAAATCCCAACTACTTCACATCAATAGGAGACCAGTAAAACCATTGTCCCATTGAGAAAATATAGATCTGATATGAATTTTCCATTTTTTTGGCAAATTTGGGCAAAATCCTAAAATTCTGGAAAAATAGTCTTTTTTTATAAAACTACCTCAAAGACCCTCGTGTAACTTTTAAACCATTACAAATATTTGGAAATGGTTTTGGTTCTATATAACTTGTTGTACTGATAAAAAACCCATATGCTTATATTTTTGAGATTCTCCTCCATCTTCACGAAAATTGAGGTCAAACTTGGCAGTTTGGAAACTGTGCAGATTTTGAGCAAATCTGTTCACTTGCTTCTAGAGACCCACATGTGTGACCTAGGTGCAATCCAACTCATGGGAAGGTATTAGAACATCATTTTTTAAAAAACCTTCCTCGATTTTCCCCGGAAGTGTGTCGCGATATCGAAGCTCCAAATTGGTGGCTCTCTAGTGCAGGAATGTTTCTCTTTAGTGCAGGAACAGGTCAATGAAAGATATGTGTGCCTATGAATTTAAAAAAGCATCCAAGATAGTTCCAAATGTGCATTTAAACTACCAACTAGCATTTTCCTCCATGGAAATCTTGAATGATGAAGTAGCCAACATATACCTCCATTTTGGTGTAGGATCTCTATGGAGTGCAGGACCTGCATTAACAACATTAACGAACATCAAACCTAAGAAATGCAAATAGAGAATGTATAAAATGCAAACAAAATGTAATTCTTAGCTATTGCATCAAAAGAATATATTAGTGCAACATAAAGGTTCATAAACTAGTAAAACAAGGGAATAATTGAGGCATCAAATGGGAAAAAAGATGCATTAGATACAACAATTTTGGGGCCTAACATCCCCCCATGCCGGTCATCTTGTAGGTCCTCATCCAAGAAAATTGACTACTATACTGATTTTCCCTTGCAAAAAACCATAATTGAAACATAAATGTTCCTGCACTCATAGTATTGTTCCTTGTTAGATCTCACTGTTTTGATAGAAAAATGCTTGTTGGTCCATCTTTATTAATTAAGACTCATCAAAAGAAAATTAAATTCCAGGGATACCATATCACTGCTAACAATGTCATTACTACAAGAATAATGTTATCATGAAATAATCAACAATCAAAACATCCTCAAAGCATCTCAAGAGCAGCCTTAGTCAATAATTCTTCACTTTTAATGGCCTCATTATTATAAATAAAAGTGACATTATTTGGAATCCAAGCCATTAAAATGGATGAAAAGAGGGTAAAGAAATATTAAAAAATGATACCTTCCCAGGATGACCATCTCACCATTACCCAAGCATATAGTTGAAGCTCCTCTTGTTCAAGCAAACTAAATCACCTGCACTAAGGGTCCAACCTCCTTGAAAACCTTCATATTTATGAAAGATAGAACTCCAAATCACATTACTGAAAGGATATTAAATCCATTCTCAGAGAGATATGATAATGAGTTCAAGGAAAGCCAGAAACAACCGGGTAAATCATAGTGTAAATTTAACTTTAATACCACAGGCATGGCCCTGCTGCCAGCAGGCGCCTATAGCCTCGACAGGGATGCCTTTTAACCCCACAAAACATCTATTTACCATCTATTAGATATATATTTAGAGTCATTTAAGAGAATTTAATTTGATCTAGCAATTAACTGAAGGTCGTTGCACTAGCTTGGTAACCAACTAATGATAGTTCCATTCACAAGAACTAACAAGAATGAACAAGCCGAATCATGATGAGACCTCTTGTCTTCCAGCTTTTCAACTGAAAGCCAATACCCTAGCTTGGTGACCAATAGTGGTAATGTCATTCTCCTTAGGACCCATTATCATGGTAGGTCAGCTCATAATGAGACCTCCCATCCCTCAATTAATCATTTTAAAAAGAAACTTTGATTATAATTAACCTTAAGTAGGTTACTTAATAGGTGGGGAGGCAAATCTACTCCTTAAGAGCATGAGATGGCGTCAAAATATTTAAATTAATTACTAATCTTCACTGATTGGTCCTTCTACCCTAAATAATCATTTTAAAGAAAACATCTCAGATAATGATTGAAAGATTCCTTAACTTAATTGTGCTAGGGTTCTCATGACAACTCATTAAGGTTTTATAGGAGTGGTCCACCATAGGAGGCTTTTCATCAATACCTTCAAAGAGAAACTTGAAATGATTTCTTAGATGATAGTTTTTTATAATGACTACATCAAAAGTAAGTTTTTAAGCTTATGAATGGAAAATATTAAATATAACAATAACAATCCCCCTAACTAGCCTAATGATTAATCTCAACCAACAATTAAAGTCACTTTATAGGATATGAGCCATTAAGAGTGAATTTCTTCTGACAAGTCTTACCGCAAGAGTGCTTAATGATAGACATTCTAAAAGTTGTGCCTTAATAATCGCAGTTTCAAGAGTGTTTTTTTAACAATTTTATTTCAAATGACATTTTATTCATTGCTCTTATACTATCCTACCCTAATTGTTGGGTAGCAGATCCCCCCATAGCATGTTTTTGGGGCTTAAAGCCCGAATTTTGGTCAAGTGTAATGTAAAGCGAGGCTCTAAGTGTAAAGGGAGTCTTATTTTTGACAAGTAATTGATAGATGTGAAGGCATGGTTAGAAGATAGAAGGAAATCTGAAGGTATTGAGTCGTAGTGGTAGATAGAGGCTCTGTAGTTAAGTGCGCAGAGGCCTAGTAGAGTCCGCGACTGAGTGTGCGGACCCCTATAGCTGAGTGCACGGGGAGGAGTTGGGTCTGTAATTGAACTTGAGTATTAATAAAGATAAGATTGATTCGGAATATTGTGCATCTGTTTGTAGATCTGTATTTCTATGTTCTGGTTATCTTTATGCAACACGCTAATTTGAAAGTTGAACAAGTAACAAGAATATTGGGCCGGCACAAACTAAGTTAAGCCCTAATATAGTAGCCCAGTAAGGATCAGATCAGAATAGTACGGTATTCACAAAGGCGCGCGCAGGTTGCGAAGAATAGAAAGCTGCGCAGAGCAGCGCAATATGTAGATTCAAATGGCGAACCTCCATATCCCTCATCAAGACATCCCTAGGGTGCAGAAACCTGGTTCCAGCACCCTCCCATACTACTTCGAGTGAGATCTCAGTCCGCTCTCCACGAACTGTTGCCGAAACGACCAGTAGTACCGAGATTTGCTTGGATAAACTCATTACTGAACCTGGGTCAGGCCCCACATAGCCAAAAAATGTTTCCGTTGCCAGGACTGGGATCTGCCTAAGTGATGTCCGATGTCGTGCCACTGGAACCCAACAAAGAAGGAAATTGAAGAGTGGTTGGACAAGAAGATTCACTAGTTCGCGACACAGGAAAACAGAACTCCATAGGTATCCAAGAAAAGGTGGTTGGATCACTACGTGTATATGGAAATCCACAAGATTTTCTTCGCATCCTTTCCTTTTGAGTTGTATGAGTGGATCGCGAGGTTAGCCGACAGCAAGGGAAGGTGTAAGCTCGACCAACCAATAGTGTGGACTTCGGAATTAGTGCGCAGACTAGAGGCATCAAAAGATAATATTACATGAGCTGTGGACCATTAGCTCGACCCGATAATAGGGAGATTTATGACTGAGTTTGTGGTAGACACGACCATGAGCTATAGTGAAGCAGAACAAAATTTTCTCAAGGGACCACGAGATAAGTACATTAAAACTCTAAATACCTGGATTAATATGTTGTTATGTGAAAAGTGGGTTATGCAAATACATTAATGTTTGGAATGACGTGGAGCGGAAAGATCTACAAAGGTAGCGGGGAATTAGGAAACAGTCCCTTAATTTCACCTTTGTGAGAGAGAGAGGAGAAGCTCACTCAGGTCTCTCCGAGAAGTGTGGTCAGTTTTATAAGATAGTGCATTCTGCAGTTACCACCTATGCCCACGCCACCACCCGCTTCCCCTCCTTCACCTCCATCTCCACCCACTCCACCTCCACCAACCCTACAGTTCAGCATGGCGAGTGCGATCAAGCTACCTGTATTTAGAGGAGTAGGGAACGAGGATCTGGACCAATTCTAGTTCATGGTAAGAGTAGTGTTGGAAGCACAAGGGGTCATGAAAGACAACATTAAGAAGGCTACATTAGTGAGTGCGATGCAGGATCGCGCATTGACATGGTATATCAAGCACTCTAACGACCACCCAAATGTAGGGATAGAAGATATCCATAACGCATTGAACAAATAATTTAGTCGACCAAAATCAGAGACACAATCAATCATCTGGTTTAAAGAGATCGCGATGCTTCCAAGTGAGACCCCCTAGGATCTAGATCAACGACTGAAGAGTATGATCTACGAGGCTAATATGACGCTCATGGATGCATAGCATCGTGCATGTTTTGTGGCATCTCTAACACCGCACCTAAGGATGGCGCTATCACAACAGAAACTTTCTACCCACGCTGAAGCATTGGAAATGGAGATGAGGTTGCATGATACACCGATACAAGATCCGAGGCTGAGAGTTCAACAAATCCATGCGCAGCTATAGAATCTTTGCTTGGAAATGTAGAGCTTGAAGCAGGATAAGGCAGCACAGCCAAAGGCGCGCGAGGAAGTATGGTGTGTAAAATGCAAAGGCCAGGGCCATGACAAGGACCACTGTCTAGTATTCGCGAACTACTTGGCAGGAGGGGGGCCTATGTCGTTGAGACAAGAGGTACAGGCAGGGCCGAGTGCGACACCCATGTTATGGTGCACGATCTGTTAGATAGGAGGAAAAAACACGACGAATAACTATCATTTGTTACAGAAGTATACCCAAACTCCCCAGTAGTTTTTTTGTAATTTCTGTAGGTCGGTAGGCCATGACGAGAGCACTTATCATAGCTATGAGTTAATGATGGACCGGACCCCTGCATATAGGATGCAGATAGAAATGCGAGCCCTCAACCCAGCTATGGGGATGGTGCACACTGGATTTTAGGGGCGAGGTCGAGGACGAGGAAGAATGGGACCAGGAAGGGGCCGTGGACAGTTAATTTTTTACAATTGCAGAGGACCAGGGCACTATGCCCACGATTGTACCAACCCAACGAGAATATCCTATTCATACTGTGCTTAGTTCGATCATGAAGCAGTAGATTGTCCTACGTTGATTGCACAAATGCGCGAGAAAGGGGTATTCCAGCCTCCTCTAACTAAAAATATCGAAATGATGAGGTCTGAACTACGCGAAGAAGACACAAATGTGAAAATGATGCTCAGAAGCGGTGCAACCACAAGGGAGGATAAGGGGAAGCAACCCGAGGAAGATACATGGGTTCGCAAGGGGCCTACAAAGGAACCTGAGTTTGACATAAAACGTGCAAAGGAGACATTCATGGAAGCTAAGAAGAGCTTCGCGGAGGCCTCCACTTCAGGTAGCAAGGATCAACTAGAGCCAGGGATGGATCCTTCTATGCTTACTACCTTTTTGGAGATGTGCATGAAACTACTAAGATACAATAAGGTAGTTAAGGGACTACAAGAGTTGATCACCAGGTGCACAGGGTCAGGGGAACCGCGCATAGTCCATAAACTAGGAAAGCATGCATTGCGCACCGGGAGGGAAATGAGATTGATGACACAGATTGGTGAGTATGAAATGGATCAGGTAATCCTAGACCTAGGTTTGGACGCGAATGTATTACCGAAGCAAACATGGGAATGTATGGGCAGACCCACATTCCAGTGGTCCCCTATTCAATAACGAATGGTGAACCAATAGAATATTTTGCGCATGGGAAGGTTGCAAGGGGTAACAGTTGATATCGAAGGCGCGAGCACACAGATAGACTTTGAAGTAATAGAGATTTTCAATGACAGTAATCCTTATCCCACGTTGCTAGGAATAGACTGGGCCACTGATATGAATGGAGTCGTTAACCTGAAGAAGTGGAAGATGATATTTGAGAAAAAGTCCCTACGTGTAGTAGTCCCGCTAGACCTAGCCGAAGGGGCGCGCTACACTGAACCTGTGCACGATGATGGAAGCGATGATGAGTTGGATTGTATTTATAAGATAACTGCGTGACATCAGGATTGGGTGAATCTAACTGCAGATGGAAGGATCTCGTGGGAGCGTGCAAGTTCCTGCACCACGGATTCAAACGAAGAAGAAAAACACTAGCACAATCGATTGAACGAAGTGATAACGCTGAATTGCAACATGGTGCTTAGATCACTGCGTTGTGTAACAACCCAGGCCCAATATCTACCAACATATGATGGATTGACAGTGGTGGATGAATTCTTGAGCAAGTTTGAAAGCGCAATACCAGAACAATAGCGGTTCAATGCGTTGAAGTGGGCACTGCACGCAATACCTGCGTGCTGGTGGGGAGCACATCAAGGAAATTTTTAGAACTAGCATGGATGTAGACGGATGATGCGCCTATGATTTGGGAAACTTCAACTACGAATAGAAGATAAATATGATGGACGAGATGACCCGCGCACGCACCTCACGAAATGGACCAAGGCCTATGGGGAAAAACCATTTCCTGAATGGGTACACTTATTCTACCGTACCCTAGATGTCATACCCATGAGTTGGTATACTAAGATGGAACTCCGACATGGTACATTCACATTTGAAGACCGATGGTCAGATACTGTTGACGATGCAGTACAAGTAGTAAAAGTCGCCATCTTCGAAATACCACAAGAACCACTTCAAGTACTTCAACCAACATGGGCAACCCAGTTAAGCAGTGCCCTAGAATGTTAAAATGTTCAAGTAGAGGAGGATGATGATGACCCCTGAAATATTAATATTCCAGAAACTGAAGGTTGTTGTGAAGTTCGAGGACCATCAATTGAGGATCCCGACATCATTGCGCCACTAAAAATAAAGCTGGTAAACATTGGCACAAATGTGCAGCTGAAGTACGCGACTCTTGGGGACTATTGGGATGATGTTATAGTAGATAAGATCACTGAGTTACTCCGTGAATATGAAGATTTGTTCCTAACCAAAATCATGAACTTAAATAGGATCATTGGTGATTTACGGATGATGAAGATCACTTTGAAACTAGATGTGAAGCCAGTTAAGCAGCGACCTTACCGTTTGAATCCAAAGTATAAAGAAAAGGTTCGTGATAAATTAGACAAAATGCTCGTAGCCAGAATTATTGAACCAGTGGAATAATCTGACTGGGTGAGTCCTATGGTAGTACAGGAGAAAAAAAAAGGGCGAAATTAGAATATGCATGGACCTCAGGAAGCTTAACGATGCATGTGTTCATGATCCATTTCTGACACCATTCATAGATGAAGTATTGGAGAACATTGGCAGTCAGGAAGCTTACTCATTCACGGATGGCTTCTCAGGGTACCATCAAATCAAGATCGCGCCAGAAGATAGGAGTAAGACAACCTTCGCAACCAAATGGGGTTGTTTTCAAGACACCATTATGCCCTTTGGACTAAAGAATGCGCTAGCGATATTTTCTCGCATAGTGGTGGCCGCGTTCAAGGAATACATCCACAAGTTCTTGGAGGTCTATCTAGACGATTGGACTGTATTTGGATTAGTTAAATACCATATAGCGAGCTTACGTTTGATGCTGGACACCTGCCGACGACACCAGATTTCACTGAATCTTAAAAAGTGCACCTTCCTCATTCCCTTTGGAAACCTGCTCGGCCATGTGGTCTGCAAACAGGGCCTGATGGTGGACCCTGTGAAGATTACTGTTATTCTCAATCTGGAAGCACCACGAAGTGTCAAACAACTACATGCTACTTTGGGACATAATAGTTACTATCGAAAATTTTATCAAGAGCTATGCACAAATAACAACGCCAATGGAAAAACTATTGAAAAAGGATGCTACATATTGTTGCAATGATGATTGTAGGAAAAGTTTGGATGTTCTCAAGGAGAAAATGGTACCCGCTCCCATCCTGGTCTTACCAAAATGGGATGTAGAATTTCATGTACATGTTGATGCATCATGTATTATTCTAGGAGCTATTCTTACGCAAGAAGGTGTAGAATGCATGGATCACCCAATCGCGTTCGCGAGTGGGCTGCTGTCCAAAGCCGAAAAGAACTACTCTACTACTAAGTGTGAAGGGTTGGCAATGGTATACGTGCTCTAGAAATACCGACACTATTTACTTGGCGGGCACTTCAAGGTGTATACCGATCATTTTGCGTTGAAATACCTGGTGAACAAGCCTCTGTTGGGGGGCATGTATGCTTATGGTTGTTATTGTTTCAAGAATATGACTTTAAGGTCATCCTAAAGCCAAGACGCATAAATGCAGGACTAGATCACTTATCACGAATTGAGACCGGCAAGGAGCCAACAAATTTGGAAGGACTACTTGATGCACAGCTCTTTGCAATGCACGTCGCGAACAGCCACTTCGAAGATATAATCCATTTTTTAACCACAGGGATTGCGCTAAAGGAATACTCAGTCCAACAGAAGAAGGAATTGGTGGTGTGCACGATGGACTTTTCTGTCATTGCAGGGCACCTCTACAAAATGGGAAACAATGAGATATTGTGAAGATATGTACCTAAATTTGAACAAGGACAGATCCTCGTGGAAGCACATGGGGGGGCTACAGGAGGACATTATGTAGGATGCACAACGGTACAAAATATTCTTCATGCTGGGCTCTGGTGGCCAACCCTACATCAATATTAGAAATACTGTTGGGCGTGCGACATATGTCAAATGACTGGGAAACCATCACAAAGGGATGAGATGCCACTCAATCCACAGATGATGCTGCAACCATTTGAAAAATGGGAAATCGACTTTGTGGGACCAATCAAACCTCAGGGAAAGACGGGTGCGCTCTACATCATCACCGCGACAAAGTACCTAACTTGATGGGCAGAAGCATAGCCGGTTAAGGACTGCACAGACATTACAGCTGCGAAATTTTTGTTCGACAATGTGTTGACATCGTTTGGTTGCCCGAAAATTTTAATGAGTGACCATGGAACGCACTTCCTGAATGAAACTATCAGCGTACTCACCGAGGAATTCCAGGTGTATCATCAGCAAAGTACACTATACCATCCGCAAGCTAATGGGACTTTAGAATCATTCAACAAAATTCTAGAAATTACGCTGACCAAAGTATGTAACGCGCAGAGAAATGATTGGGACCTGTGCATACCTACCGTATTATGGGCATATATAGCAATGTACAAAAAATTGATGGGTCAGACACCTTTCAGGTTAGTCTATGGCACGGAAGTAGTCATGCCAATCGAATGCATCGTACCTAGTTTGTGGATAGCAACACTTATAGGCATGTCGGACTGCGAAGCCTTGGAAGAGAGGCTCATGCAATTAGAAGAACTTGAGGAAGAATGGTTTCTAGCAGGATTCCATTAGCAGGTGAAGAAACAGCGCGAGAAAGCCTAGCATGATCGCCATATCAAGTTGCACACTTTCAAGGTAAACAATTTAGTGTTGTTGTATGACAGCAAGTTTGAAAACTTTCCTGGAAAATTTAGAATGCATTGGTTGGGACCATATGTGGTAAAATAGGTCACAGAAAAAGGCGTGGTCTAGCTAGTCAAACTTAATGGAGAACCCTTCCGAGGAAGAGTAAATGGCAGTGGCTTGAAGCCCTACACGGGTGGGCCGGCTGTCTAACTAACTGACCAAAGCATAGCCTTCATGACCTGAAAAGCTGGACAAAGGTGCAGAACTATAAACACAGGTACTAGAATCCAGCATCGATGTAGAGAATCAAGTTAGAACAGTGCATTGCAAACCTTCGCGCCGCCCAGACACAGTTGGAAGAACATCGCGCAAAGATTGCCTCACCAGCAGAGTGGCTCAGGACGAGTCACGATGATTGTGTTGGGGGCCTATTGGGCAAAGGATCCCCCCATAGCATGTTTTTGGGGCTTGAAGCCCGAATTTTGGTCAAGTGTAATGTAAAGACACCGTGAAATGCGGGCGCGGAGCGCAAGAGTCTAGGGTTGTCTACCCTAACATAATGTAATTTAATGTAAAGTGTGTCGGCCTACCCATGGTCTGTGGACCATGGGATTATATAAATAGAGTGAGGTTCTAAGTGTAAAGGGAGTCTTAGTTTTGACAAGTAATTGATAGATGCAAAGGCATGGTTAGAAGATAGAAGTGGATCTGAAGGTATTGGGTTGTAGTGGTAGATAGAGGCTCTACAAATGAGTGTGCGAAGGCCTAGTAGAGTCCGCAGCGGAGTGCATAGGGCGGAATCGGGTCTGTAACTAAACTTGAGTATTAATAAAGATAAGATTGATTCGGAATATTGTGCGTCTATTTATAGATCTATATTTCTATGTTCTGGTTATCTTTATGCATTTATATTATTTTCAAGTACGTGCGCTAATCTGAAAGTTGAACAAATAATAAGAATATTGGGCCTGCACAAACTAAGTTAAGCCCTAATATAATAGCCTAGTAGGAATGGATCGGAATAGTAGGGTATTCACAAAGGCGTGCGCAAGTTGCAAAGAATAGAAAGCTTGAAGAGCAACACAGCATGCAGATTCAGATCGTGAACCTCCAGATCCCTCAGCAAGACATCCCTAGGGTGTGGAAACCTAGTTCCAACACCCTCCCATACTACTTCGGGTGATACCTCAGTCCGCGCTCCGCGGAATTTTGCTGAAAGGGCTAGTAGTACCGCGATTTGCTTGGCTAAACTCACTACTAAACCTGGGTTAGGCCCCACGTAGCCAACACTAATTTAGAGAGAGGAAGATCTCCTTCAAGTGTAGGAGTACTTCCAATGTAGCCATGTATGTAACATAACATTAAATATACTCACACTCAGTTTTAATGAATAAACTTCAATACATACCAGAGTATGAGAAACTAGTTTCTTTGATTGATATGGTACCAAGAGACGTTGAATGATGAGGGAATAAGGTTTGATGATGACTGCTTGAAACCAGGATTCAATGGGATCCACATATTTATGATTCTCCAACTCATACAAATCTTCCACATCTTGGTAATCACTCCCTTGGAGGCATGAAGGATATGGTGAAAGACAAAAGAGAAACCCCTCAAGTTCAGGCTCAAATATTTTCTTTTCATGTTGGCAAGAATGGTTAAGGGAGATTTTAGGGATTTGAGTTTCAACAACAATCTTAGAACATGTTCCAATTGAAGATTGCTCCTCTGATGGTATTTGAATTAGATCTTCCTGGGGTGAATGTTCTGTAGTGATAGGAGATGTTTCCAAACTCACCTCTTCCCCCAACCTCAAAGATATATCATTACACTCAGTAGGGGAATCAACAGGAAGAATAGGTTTTTAGCTTGTTGTGCAACCTGCTGGTTTGAATTAGGCTTTGGGATATGGTTTAGGCTAGGATTTTGATTTGTATTAGGATTTGGGTTAGTCTTTGTACTAGGGTTATGTCTAGGGTTTGGATTAGGGTATGGACTAGGGTTAGATCTAGGGTTTGAACTAGGTTTAGGGTATGTATTAAGGCATGGATTAGGGCTAGGTCTAGGTTTTGGGTTAAGATATGGATTAGGGTTTGGATGAGGGACAGGGTATGGAGTAGGATAAGGGCTAGGGTATGGATTAGCATAAGGCTGCACAGGTAGTTGTGACCATGGAGGAGGATAACTTGGTGGTGCATTAAGTGGAAATTGTGATTGTTTTTTATTTTGCATGAAATAATTCCATATGGAAGGGGCTCCAAACCATTCCTAAGGCCATGGGGATATTTGACTTGAGGATGAAGTCCAGGGAGAGGGCTACTATGGCCATGAGGTAGGGTATTCAGTTGGATGGGGACTAAATTTTTACATGAAACTACATAATTATAAACATGTTGAGAAACTTGCTCAGGGAATAAGCATTAATCCAAGTATTGAATGATGATGGGTTTTGAGTTATACCTAGTGGTTGATTTGATTCCTTACTTGATTTCCTGAGTACCTTTAGTAATCTTGGTAGTGATGGGAAATCTTCTGTTGCATGAGCCTCTTCACAAATTTTGCAAACTTTTAGGCTACTAAGTGGACACTTTCCAAGTAAGTGTTTCTTTCTACAGTTAGCGCAAAAGGTCAGCAGTGGTTCTTCATCCTTCTTTTGTTCTTCCTGTAAATCATCCAATTTTGAAATCAAATATTTAATAACATTATCTTGATGGTCAAGCAAAATATTAAATTCTGCACTTGTGAGTTCTTCATTGGATGATTTATATGTCTCTGTAGAAACATCAAAACTCCTCATTAAATGATTCCTCGAAATACCATTTTCCTATTCTCAACAAGCCAACTGGTAATGTGTATATATATATATATATATATATCTAGGGGGGGGGTTCTTACAGCACCCGAGAAATGAAAAACCTTAAAATAAATAAGATATGTAGGAAAGAAATAAATTCAAAGGAAACAAACTTGCAAGAGAAACTAGGTGAAAAAGAACCAAACTGCAACACGTTACCAAGGTCAAACCCTAAGCGTGTCCCCAGAAACAGTGCCAAAATGTTGGGTGCATTATAGGGCATATTAATGTACCAACATTTAATTGTCAATCTGGGAGTTTGTGAACTTCAAGGCGCAACATTGCAAATTCCAGAGAGAGCCTCTAGCAACCTGCAAACCAAATTCTATTCCAACTTGTGCATCGATCCCAACAAATTAAATTGAATCCTGCACTTCAAAAAAAATTAAGAAAACATGAACACCAATCCTATAAAATTGTTAACAAACTTCTAATTTCTAGAAAACAATGCATAAATTCTCAATTCAATTCCTACACTAGATTTGACAGTTTCATTAAAAGAAAAATGAACTTGATCAATCTGGATACTAGCTACTTCACTCATTAATGTATCAAGCAAACTGAGATTTCAAACTAGATAAGTAATCAAAAGTCGCAAAGGAACACAAGTCTCAATCCATTCAGTTCAAAAGGGTGCTTAAAATTAATCAAACAAATCTCCAATCATTCATTCACTATCTAAACTTCTCATTTCTTGTACATTCAAAAGTAAAGTGTTGCACTGTGGTGTAAAAATCAAATGTATAAACTTGCATAACAAGAAAACCATACTCTATTCTATCTTCTCAAACCAAAAGGTATCCCAAATCATAGGTCTAAAACTACACCTAAGAGAAAGTTCTGCAAGAGAAAGAAAATGAAACCAACAATAAGTCAATTCTTAACAACCTTCTCACACTAGTTCATTTAAATCATCAAAGATTCTTGTTCCACACTTGCAAAATCAACCATAAAATGTAATCGATTGCACTCACTAACCAATCACATTGTATTCAAATGAACTTGTTAAAATTTAACCAATATTCAATGGTTGGGTGACACAAAGGCTTCCCCTCAACTTCGCTCTGTAACCAAGAAATATAAGAATATAATAGTAGGTGTTGGGTCGGGATCCCCCAAGGGAAGTTTTTGGGGCTTAGAGCCCAGATTTTGGTCAAAAATTGTAACTCCAATGTAAAGACTCCGCATTTTCTGGGCACAGAGCGCGTAGCTTGTAAAAGAGTCATAGGGTTGTCCACCCTCAATTTTGTTAATGTAATTTCAGTTGGAGAGATCTACCCATGGTCCACGAACCATGGGATTTTATAAATAGAGAGAGGCTCTAAGTATTTAAGGAAACTAATCTAATCTAATGAGAAGAAGGATCAAGAGTTGAGTCGTATTTGTGGAGTAAAGTCTAGTTTTGGGTCATAGAGTAGGAGAAGGATCTGCAGCTGAGTGCATGAGACCTAGTAGTCCGCACCTGAGTGCGCAGACCCCTGCAGCTGAGTGCACAGGACAAGTCAAGTCTGTAACATTTGGAAGTATTAAGAAAGAGAAGTTTCATATCAATTCTGTGTATTTATTTCTTATTTTATGCATTGAATAGATTGGGCATAAATTGCACTTCTATTGTTTATATGATGCACGAATATCTATGAATGTTTTGATTAAGTGAATGCGAGACAGAATAGCTTCTTACGCAAATTTAACTAACATCTGTAAGAAGATAAGTAAGTGTAATTTGGGGAAATAGCACAGGTCGCTGCCATAGCAGTGTGAAAGCATCTTAGCCCTAGGATAGGGCTGTGCGAAAGACGATTATAACATATCGTGAAGGTATTGAAGGCTGGAACAAGTGCGCGAAGTGACCTGCGCGAAGATAGAACTAGTTGGCCTAAATCGACATCTCAGACATCTTAAGGGTGTGGAAACTTGGTTCCAACATCCCCCCCATACTGCTTCGAGTGAGACTTCAGTCTGCACTCCGTGGGCTGATGCCGAAAGGGCCAGTGGTGTAGGGATTTGTTTGGCTAAATAAATTTGAACCTGGGTCAGGCCCTCTCAAGCCAACAAATGGTTCCGTTGCTGGGACTGGAATCTGCATAGAGATGTCTGATGTCGTATCACTAGAATCCAACTAAGAAGGAAATTGAAGGCTAGTTGGATAGAATAATTCACGACTTCATAGCATAGGAGAACAGGAACTTGAGACTATCAAAATAAGACTAGTTAGACTGCTACCTATAAATGGAGATCCACGAAATCTTCTTCGCGTCCTTCCCTATTGAGCTATATGAGTGGATCGCGAAGCTAGCAGATAGCCAGGGAAGGTGGAAACTTGATGGTCCTATTATGTGGACCCCAGAGTTAGTGCGAAGGCTAGAATCATCGGAGCATAAGATCGTGCACGTCATTGATCATTGGCTCGATCAGATTATAGGAGGATTCATTACTAAGTTCGTGGTCAACACCTCAGTCAGCTATAGCGAGGCAGAGCGACGCTTTCTCAAAGGACCGCGAGGTAAGTATGTAAGGTCTTTGAATTCTTGGATTAAAATGTTATTGTGCAAAAAGAGGGTTATGCAGTTACCTTGGTTTTTGGGGCTACGCGAAGTGGAAAAACTTACAAGAATGAAGGAAATAAGGGACCAAAAAATAGCCCCTTGATTTCTCTTCTGTGAGGAGACGAGGAAGAGCTTACGAAGGTCTCACCACAAAGTGTGATCCATCTGATAAGGCAAAGAATTCTGCAAATACCACCTCCACCCACATTGCCGCCAGCTTCACCACCATCACCTCCATCTTCACCTGTCCCACCTCCACCATCACCGCGATTCAATATGGAAAGCATAGTGACATTGCCTATGTTCAAGGGTTTGGGAAATGAGGATCCAGACAAATTCTGGTTCATGGTAAGGGCTGTATGGGAAGCACAAGGAGTTACAGTTGATAATATAAAGAAAGTGACACTAGTTAGTGCCCTGCGAGACCACGCGCTGACCTGGTATATTAAGGACTCCAATGATAATCCAAATGCAAGAATCACGGATATCCAAGCAGCACTAAATAGAGAATTTAGCAGGCTGAAGCCTAAAGCATAGTCGGTCATTGGATTCATAAAGATCATGATGCTACCAGGCAAGACTCCTTGGGAGTTGGATCAGAGGCTAAAATGTATGATTCGCGAAGCTAATATGAATCTAACATATGGACAACATCGCGAGTGGTTTGTAGCTTCGCTAATGCCACATTTAAGGAGTGCACTATTGCAGCAGAAGATAACAACTTAGGCGGAGGCCTTAGAGATTTCTATAAGGCTACATGAGACCCTGATGTAGGATCTTAACTTAGGAGTTCAGCAGATCCACGTGCAGCTAAAGAATTTATGCCTTGAGATGCAGAGTCTGAAATAGGACAGGACAACTCGACCAGAAGAGCGTGAAGAGGTATGGTGCGTAAAATGCAAGGGTCAGGGTCATGACAAGGACCACTGCCCGGTTTTCACAAATTACCTCGTGGGAGGAGGACCGATGCCCTTAAGACCGAAAGCACAAGAAGGACCTAGCACGACACCTTCTTTTTGGTGCACGATTTGTCAAATAGTAGGAAAACATGCCACGAATAATTGTCACTTGTTACAGAAGTACACACAAAATTCGCAACAGTTGCTCTAAAACTTTTGTAGGTCATTGGGACACGATGAGAACACTTGTAGAAGCTATGAGTTAATCATGGATAGAACTACCTCCTACTGAGTTCAGGCTAAAACGCAGCCCCTTGACCAGAATGCAGGAATGGTGCGAACGGGATTTCAAGGGCACAGACGAGGTCGAGGCGGAGGAGGACCTAGAAGAGGCCACGAACAATTGATATGCTACAATTGCGGAGGGCCAGGACATTATGCCCATGTTTGCACGAATCCCACGCGCTCGTTGCATTTGTGTTGCACCTTGTTTGATCATGAGACAAAAGATTGTCCTACACTGATAGCTAGGATACGTGACAAAGGAGTGCTACCGCCTCCCCTGACTCAAAACCCGTAGATGATGAGGTCTGAGCTGCGTGAGGAAGATCTGAATGTGAACATTGTGTTTTGAAGTGGAATTGCGATGGGAGATGACAAAGTCAAACAACTAGAAGATAATACTTGGGTTCACAAAGAGCTGGCAAAATAAGCAGAGTTTGATTTGGAGCACACTTAGGAAGCCTTCATGGAAGCCAAGGAGAGCTTCGTTGATGCCTCCACTTCAGGAAGAAAAGATAAACAGGAGCTAGAGATGGACCCATCTATGCTCATAACGTTCCTGGAAACATGTATGAAGCTACTGCGTGATAGTAAGGTGGTGAAAGGGTTACAAGAACTCATTAATAAATGCGCTGGGACCACGCCAGGAGAACCGCACGTAGTTAGAAAGATCGAAAAACATAAGATAAGAATGGGAAGAGAGATGAGACTAACCACACAAATTGGAGAATATGAGATGGATCAAGTCATCCCGGATTTAGGATCGGATGCAAATGTTCTCCTAGAACAGACATGGGAGCGAATGGGGCGACCTGCCCTACAATGGTCTCTAATTTAGCTAAGGATGGAAAACCAGTAGAAAATAATACCCATGGGGCGATTGCAGGGAATAACTATGGATATTGAGGGAGCGAGCATGGTGGCAGACTTTGAAGTGATAGGATTGTTGATGACATAAATCCCTACCCCACACTCTTAGGAATTGATTTGGCCATTGACATGAATGGGGTGATCAATCTGAAAAAGTGAAAAATGATTTTTGAAAAGAAGTCACTACATGTAATTGTACCCCTGGACCCTGTTGAAGGATCGTGCTATATGGAGCCGGTGTGCGACTATGAAAGTGATGATGGTTTGGACTACATCTATAAGATAACAGCGCGAAACCAAGACTGGGTGAATCCCACTATGGATGGGTGGATTGCATGGGAGTGCAAAAGCTCCTGTACTTCGGATTCAAATGAGGAAACAGAGTGATGGTAGAATCGGTTACATGAGGTAACTACACTGAATTGTAATATGATGACAAGGTCATTGTGCTGCGTATCGACAGAAGTAAGAGACCTTCCTACTTATGATGGTCTAAGTGAGGTAGATACCTTCTTGAATAAGTTTGAAAGGGAGGTGACAGAAAAGCAACAATTCCAGGCCTTGGACTAGGTGCTGTGCGATACACCCGCGAGATGGTGGGGTACGCACAAAGGGAGATTTGACGACTTGCGTGAATGTAAAACAATGATGTACGCATGAATTAGGAAGCCTAGGGTGTGATTGACAGACAAGTACAACAGACAGGATCATCCACATGCGCATCTAGCCAAGTGGGGGCAGACGTATGGAAAACAACCTACGCGAATGCACATGAACTTTGCACTGAAACGTATGGTCAATAAGCATGTGTTGGAGGGGAAAATGTGCAAATGGCTCTTAATGTTGGGGAGACATTATGTAGGAAGAATAGTCACACATAAATTTCTCTGCACAGGAGCATTCAACAAGGTATGCAATGCGCTAAACAAAGTATGCAATGCAAAGTGAAGTGATTGGGACCTGTGCATACCCACAGTATTATGGGCTTATAGGACGACATGCAAGAAACTGACAGGACATACACCTTTTAGGCTTATCTATGGAGTGGAAGCCATAATTCCTATGGAATACATCGTGCCAAGTCTATGCATAGCAGCGTTCACAGGTATGATGGATCGCGGAGCCCTGGAGGAGAGGCTCACGTAGTTGGAGGAGCTCGAAGAAGAACGGTTTTTTGCTGGCTTCCACCAGCATGTACAAAAGCAGTGCGAAATGGCCTGCTGCGATCGACATATTAAGCTACGCACCTTTAAGGTGAATGATTTGGTGTTGTTATATGATAGTGAGTTTGATATATTCCCAGGTAAGCTCAAAATGCATTGGCTGGGACTGTATGTTATTAAGGAGATCACAGATGGTGTCGTGGTGTAGTTGGTAAAGTTAAATGGAGAAATCTTCCGAGGAAAAGTAAATGGTAGTCATTTGAAGCCATACAAATGTGGCCTAACCATCTAACTAGCTAGCAAAAGCATAGTCTTAGCTCTCTAGGCAGCTGCAAGGAGACGCAGGACTATAAACTGCTCTTCCCATGCGCTGCGCGATGTCAATACTGCACGCAGTAGCAAAGTGTCACAGGGTCCTCAACAACGTGAGGGTAGCTGTGTTGCCACATGGGTTGGCTGGAAAGTGACTGTTACAGTCACTATTCACGATGTGATTCTTGGTTTGGGACCAAATGGAGTGAGTGGTGGGTATTTAAGGTGAACTTTATGGGCTAGATTCTTGAAAATCTACCGCCAATCAAGCATTAATGGACCGAATGTGGGGGGAGTAGTCGAGTTCAAATTGAAAAGGCGCTATAAATTACACAAGGTTGCCCAACAAACAACACTTGGAAATTTGAGAATTGAGTTGTTGCGCACCCAGACATTCATGAACCCAGACTTGTTCGATCTTCTAAAGGTGAATTCGTCGCTTGAGAAATTACCCGAGACGTTGAGAGACTTGTGGAATCATACTATGGCAGCACCTGAGGAAGCCATGGATACTAGAGTAATGATCGCTGAGGAAACCACGCAGGCCATTACGGAAGTAGAAGCCCTTGAAAGTATCGGGATAGTCACAGAAATCCCTAAATAGAAACGCAAGCTGAGACCCAAGAAGGACAAGCAAGCTATGGTACCAGTGCACATATCTTGTAGAAATTTGTTAAGGACTAAGCTTACCATGCAAGAAAAGGGGAAGGCTATCAATTTGGAGGCAGATGAGGAAGAAGAATTTGAAGAAATCTTGGTAGAGGAGGAGGATGTAGAAATGGAGGTTGAAACCCATGGTGCGGACCCTCTTACTAGGCTGTCCGCATATGTTCCTCAACAGAAGGGTAAAGCAAAGGTGCCCAAAGATATAGATGAGAGAAAAGGCTCTCTGCAGACTCCGTTTCTCCCTGACGACATTATTTTTGAAGGAGCGCACTTGGGGCGAGTGCTTTTACTGAAATTTGAAGACTGGGATCTCGCAAACCATGAGAAGTTCCCACATTTGGCAACCACATAGCTAATGCGCTAGAAGAAAGACGCACCAACTAGAATCATAGAGTTGGAGCCGTGTAAATGGCTGAGAGGTGTGGAGAAGGAAGCAATTTTAAACCTGCTCTGGGTGTCGCATTACCATCGTGCCCTAGTGACTCAAGGGTGAGTCATGATGTTTGTGTTGGGTGCCTGTTGGGTGCGGGATCCCCCAAGGAAAGTTTTGGGGCTTAGAGCCCAGATTTTGGTCAAAAATTGTAATCCAACGTAAAGACTCTGCATTTTGTGGGCGTGGAGCGCGTAGCTTGTAAAAGAGTCATAGGGATGTCCGCCCTCAATTTTTTTAATGTAATGTTGGTTGTAGAGATCTACCCATGGTCCATGGACCATGGGATTGTATAAATAGAGTGAGGACCTAAGTACTTAAGGAATCTAATCTAATATAATGAGGATAAGGGTGAAGAGTTGAGTCATATATGTGGAGTAAAGTCTAGTTTTGGGTCGTAGAGTAGGAGAAGGCTCTGCAGTTGAGTGCGCAGAGGTCTAGTAGTCTGCAATTGAGTGTGGGGACCCCTGCAGTTGAGTGCACAGGGCACGCCGAGTTTGTAACAGTTGGAAGTATTAATAAAGAGAAGTTTCATATCAATTCTGTGTATTTATTTCCTATTTTATGCATTGAATAGATTGAGGATAAATTGCACTTCTACTATTTATATGATGCGCGAATATCTATGAATGTGTTGATTAAGTGAATGCGAGATAGAATAGTTGCTTACACGAAGTTAACTAACATCTGTAAGAAGATAAGTAAGATTCACGGTGTAATTTGGGGAAATATCATAGGTCGTTGCCATAACAGCGCGAAATCATCTGAGCCCCGGGTTAAGGCTACACGAAATACAATTATAACAGATTGTGAAGGTATTGAAGGTTGGAACAAGTGCGCGAAGTGACCTGCGCGAAGGCCGATCTAGTTGGACTAAGTTGGCATCTCATACATCTCAAGGGTGCATAAACATGGTTCCAGCATCCCCCCATACTGCTTCCGGTGAGACTTCAGTCTGCCCTCTACGGGCTAATACCAAAAGGGCCAGTAGTATAGGGATTTGTTTGGCTAAATAATTTTGAACCTGGGTCAGGCCCCCTCAAGCCAACAATAAGCAAGTCTTGGTAAGGAAAAGTAACAAGGTCAATCCTGCACTTTAATCATACATGTTGTAATCATTGAATATGACTTGAATTGTTACAAGAAACTTTAGGGTCTTAGAAATTCAGTGTGACTTTACTTATTATATTATAAGATCTTCATAAAGAAGCAAGGAACCCTCAATATCTTAGATCTAGAACAACTCAATGGTTTCAAAGAGAAATATCATTAAGTTCTCATCTCAAAACATTAAAGTCTTCAACCCACAACTACCAATACCCAAAGAAATGATTCCGAATAAAAGTTTCACAGCTTCACCAAGTCATATAGAAAGAATACAATCACCTTCAAGGTAGATCTCACAAACCTAGAACATATATTAATGGAACAAGGTTTCAGAGAATAGAGTGTTTAATGAACCAATGTTAAATCTCAGTTATAATGCACACTCATGGCAAGAAAATGTTAGTTTAAAAACACAAAGCACTTCAACGATCGATCATGCAACAAGCTGGGTGACTATTGGGAAAGATTGTACAGTAGTGACTCTCAAAGGTTGGGAGACTGTCAGTTGGAACTGTGCATTACCTAGTCTTAGCTGCCAGTGAGATCTACTGCTAACTAAAACTACGCATAGCGCAGTCCAACTAGGTTGAGTATGGACTGGAACTATGTAATGCACAGTTAAGTCGGGCTTGATTGTTGGATGGGACTGCACATTGCGCAATCCCAGTGGGCAAGACTGGGCACTGTCTCCCAAAACTACATAGAGCACAGCTGGAGGCCAGTTACAAGAAGCTTCTGCGCAATCACTAGAGCCAAGGTAGAGCTTTGAGTACCGAGAATGTGCAGTACATGTCAAGCAAAGAAATATCTAAGTTAAGGCAGCCAAAATCTTCCCAAGGGAAATTTGAAAATGAGTAGATCTGAATGCATGAGCGAAGGATGGTCTAGATATGAGAGAATGATTATGCATGAAATCATAACCAATGCATGAATCATTCAAACAAATGAACAATGAAGCTGGTGGAGAGGGTCACCACCACAATGATCGTTAGTGAAAAAACAATGATATGTGTGCGATGATTAAGAAAGACAATGCAAAACTTGAAAAAACACTTATACAAGTTAAAACAAACTAAAACACCAACAGTCATTCGGTAAAACATGAAAAACAACACTCACAAGCCAAGGAAATAAAAGCAGCAGAAAAAGTAACAAAAGACTTGAAAAGCCAAACTTACCCAGAAAATTTGTGCCCACTGTGTCAAAGGTTCCTAGAGGCCTTGGGAATGCTAGATCTCCAAGATTGAATGTTTATAATGAAATCTAGGGTGTCGTGTAAATAGATTTGGTAGATTCAGGGTTTATGACCCACATGCCAAAAATCTAGGAAAAAGCAACAAGCGGCAGGAAGTTTCTAAAATCAACTTGAGTGTAACTCCTAGTGCTAAAAATAGGTCCCTATTTTTTAGGGATGCTTTTTTCTTTTTGTTTTTTATTTTTCGGGAAAGGTTGCCATGCCTGCATGGAGAGATTGCACAGTTCTGGAGGGAACCAAGCAACTTTTTAGCACTTGCATCAGACAGCAGTTGATGGAATGCTTCTGCACAATTCCTGGGCTGAGTGGCTTTGGATACCTCTCAGGCTATGTGTAATTTTTCAATTCAAGATGTCAGTTGGGTCTACGCAATTGCTGAGACGAATCCCAGTGTCGGGATGTTCTACACAATTTCTCTGAGCAAGACTGTCTGTTGGACTACTTTGCACAATTCTGGAGAGTAGGGATGACTCCCAAGTTTCTCTATGCAATTCCTAAGGCAAGGTTGGTTGCCATATAGGATTGTGCAGTTTTTCAAGACAGTGCAAGAACCAGATGTAAACTAAGTCATGATGTCATCTTGTGGTTAGTCAACAAAGAGAGTAAGTGAACGCAAGCTGCAAAGTGAAAGATAATCTTGAATGAAACACAAGTACCTGAGCAGTGCAAGACATGCTGCTGATATTTTGAGGGAGGCTCCAAAACAAAGTGAAGGCAAAAGTTTGGAGGGTGATTTTAACTGCTACAACACCAAGGCAATGCCCAGCCCTCCTCCTAGCCAACACTCAGGTTAATCAATCAAACGATTTTCCGTAGGACAACTCCACCATGCTCACGCTCAACACTTCGTCTCTACCATGCTCAGCTTCTAGCTTCCCATCACGGGATCTCCTCTACATATATGTCAAATCGACTCCAGATCCAAACAACTTCTATGTTGCAGCTAATTCCCTCTAGTGGATCACCATAATATCCATTTCGTATATCACTAGTCAATACAATATATGGGCCCGACCAGTCAACGCTCTCCAAAGGATGTTTGAGCTGAGCCGACAATCTCAGTTGATCCAAGCCGAGTTTGAATCTAGCTCGCTCAACACGGTTGCATGTCTTCTCAATTAGCAAAATATATTTGTAAACATTTTTAGTCAACATGCACAATTCACTCACAGTCACAACTCATTCGATAAATCAGGCGGCCTCGTCCATCATCAATTGAACACATACCTCATAAGAAAAAATTTGATTCATGCCTGATGCTCATCTATCCGCATTACATGAAAAACACCTATGCAATGACAATGATAGCCCCTATCATCTTGCAAATGGTTTGGCATTGCAGGCTTTATATTCTTCCCGGTCATACAGATCTCATAGAGATCTCTTCCTCCTTCACAGCCACACAGATATTCTCACAGCCTGACAGCACTCTAAAAGCTCCAAAAGTGCCCTCTTACTTCTCTAGTCGGCTAATGGGAAGAGGGATTTCCCACGCTCACCGCACCAGTGGGAAAAGCATATAGCAAGCTCTTCTTCAGACACTAAACTCCAGGCCTTTTCACACGAAACCCGCACTCCTCTTAATACAGAATCAAACCAAATGCACAACGCTCTCAAAACATTGTGTGTATGAAAATCGATTTGGGATCGTATGCCAAATTTGCTCTTTGTGGAGATCTTCAAACAGGTGTGAATGATTGAGCAACTCGTGGTTGCAAGCCAGTTATGTAACAAACAATGTACACAACGCTCAACTCAACAGCTTTCTCAAACAAATGCCTCCTCACAACTCAGTCACACTTTTTTTCACAAACCCAGAACCAACCTTATGCTCTAATACCAACTAAAAATTTAGGGGAGACAAAATATAGAGAAAATGAAGATCTCTTAGGTGACCCAAACTCAATATGAAGAGTTCTTGTACAGGTCACATCACTATCATTCACAAAATCATTCATACATAAATAAGATTGGAAATTTGTTTAGGAATTGAACAAATTCTTTACAAATAGGATCCAATCTAACTGATCACAATAGATCACTAATAATAGAAAGATCTGGATAATTCTACATTTTTCCATTATTCCAAGTGTTATTTTAAAAAAATTTAATTTTGAGTGGATGATGAAAAATAACTACACAAATATCTAAATATCATGGCATAAATATTGTAGCTATATCCAGAAATATTGGGAGGAAAATATGAGGCATTTATCCACATAACATTGTATTATGCAAAGGTTACAATAAACCTTTCCAGTTATGGTCCAATAAAATGTTTGAAAATTATTATTTTTAATAATATTGCAAAATAAATATTTTTTTTTCAAATTCAAACATTATAAATTTCATTGGTCAATTTTAGTAAATGCGTAAATCAATTGCTAGAGTCATGTTTTCGCAAGGACTAATAACATTCTTAACCATGAAAATATACCCCTACTTTACCATAAAGATTCTTGTTCTGTAAAGAGGATTTGCTACGATACCATATACCTAAAAAAACCATAACTCACTTGATATGAAACTTGTTCATATGATATTTTTTATTTATTTATACTACTAAAAATATTTTAAAATATTTTATAGATGTGAAAATCATATTTCAAAATAAACATACCTATAAACATAATTAAAATACTTAATATGAAAGGCCATGTTTTATAACATTCTTCACCCTATATCTTTTTAAAACAAAACCTTATAGTGACATCATTTTATAAACCTATATCTCATTATTTCAACCTAATTAAAATACATAACATAAAATGCCACAATTTTTAATTACTCTTCCCCTTAGTTCAGGAATAATATCTTGTCAAACAAAAACTTTTGGTAGCATCATTTGATAACATATATCCCATTAACTCACCTCATTATTTTAAGATCACAGGTATGCATAAGTACACTCAGTTTTTCTATTACATTGCAAACATTCATACATAAAAATTACAAGTATGCGTGACTACGTTGAAACCATTGTTACATATATGTATGAAAAATACAATCTCTATATTATGACATTAGCAATATCACGTTGTCCCATGGTTGAATTATGTATAAATTTGGACACTAAGATGTTTATATATATCATATATATATATAGTCCACGGTTTAGGAGATCCACGTCCATGAAATATTTGTATTAAGAATATTGAGATTTAATCCATTAAATTAATTTTCGAAATTTGAATAAAATTATATAGTACAAAATTGTTATAAAACAAATAATTATATTTTTATGTATATTATATATTATTTATATAATTTATTGTTTTGGAGATTGATGTTCATAAAATATTTATATTAAAAATATAAAAAAATCAACCCATTAGACTAACTCTCCCAATATGAATAAAAATATGTATTACAAAATTGTTATAAAACAAATAATTATACTTTATTTTAAATAAACCTTTTAAATATATATAAATAATTATTTAAATTAATAATTAATTGGTATGAAAGGTATATTGCTATTATCTAAGTCATTTTCATATACGGAAATATTCCTTGTTGTTTCATTGTTGAAATAGTAGTCCATACCTAACTACATGTAATAACAAAAATATTAGAAACGTGAAATAAATTGGCTCCCATAGAATATATACTTTTATTTAATTCACGAAATAGTACTCGACACCTAATTAATGTATTTAAAGCACATTAAAGTTAAAAATGCTCCAGTAAATGATGTACGATTTCATTTAATTTTCATTATATAGGAGAAACGATTTTATTGACTTCATACGCTCAATTGGAGTGGTTTAACAATTTAATTGTTTATATATAATTAATCTAAATTTCTTTTAAATAAAAAAATAATATATAATTATTTTATGTTTTATTAATTAATTTATATTTATGTTTAGTTTAATAAAGTATGGATGAGTGGAGACATGCAATTCACATGTGTTGTATTTCTACTCCTTCAAATTATGTGCCACTCTCATCATTTCTAAAGATCGCACAATCCTCAACCCCTTAGTGTGATGAGGGACTAAATGATGGGGAGGAGTGTGAGTGCCCCTTGTCCCTCCCTTTCCCTTACATGGGTTTTAGTGAATGGGATTGGAAACCATGAATGATGATGGTATACGACGTTATTTATCGAGGTGAAAGAATCTTTTGGACAATTAAAAGTGGTCAGAATTCAATCATTTTTTTTAAGAAATGTCGCAGTATCAATATTTGAATCATGATTTTGATGATGTAAATGGATTCAGCACCATCAAAAACCTCTAGGGCACCCAAAATCTTAAAGTTTAACAATTGTAACCTGGATTTACAAAAATCCCTACCGGATTTTATCAAAACCTTGCTGGAATTTCCATGATTTTCAAGGAAAATTTGCAGGCTGGTTAGACTATGGAATTTCCTACAACAAGGTATTTATGAAGAGGACAGCATGACTTAAGTGTTGTCATTGTGATGAGCTAAGGTGTAGTGGGCATAGGATTCGTCGACATCCGTTTATGGATGTCGTTTCAACTTTTTCCTCAATTGGTTGGATAAGTGTGGTTGATGTTCTGCTGAGTTTGTTGGCGAAGGGAGAGAAGACTAAAGGCATGCTAATTAAGAAAGTTGTCCTTAGACCCAACTCTCTCAGATTTGATACACAATTTCCCCTCTTTCTTTCTTACTCAGTGTCATTTGGTTCCAATGTTTGGCCAAAGGGGGATCAAGTTATGTTCCTAAGTGGGTTCTCTTGTAGTTAGAGGCTTTGGTATAGGTGAAGAAGAAGCTAAGATGTGTGGGGGGGCATGCTTAACCTCCCCTACTCGACTCTATTCTTATTGCGTGGTGATTCTTGTTTGGTGTCTATCTTGCTTAAGATTTTACTAGGAAAATTTGTTATGGAACATGGGCATAGCTGAGTTGGGGGTGGACGAAAACACTCAAAAAATATGGAAGATGAAATTTAGGAATGAACCACACAGTGCAGAGCTAAGTTGAGATGCACCTGGAAGCTGCCCAAGAAGTGTTGCTAAACATTCATTGAATAAACAATCAAAAGATACATATATTATAGGATTCCATTTAGTTAGGGAGATCAAACAAATTCCCAGAAAATAGGATCTAACTCCTAAATACACACACAATCAAAACTACCTAACAAATCCATTCTCCATTATTTTCAAGTTTCCCCCTTAATGGAGAAAGGATTTATTTGCACACCTAAGATCTCCCTAAACAACTCAAATTTCATCTTCCCAAGGGGCTTTGTGAAAATATCAACAACATTTTCACAAGTATTACAATATTCAAGAAAAAAATCTTTAGACTATATCTTCTCTCTAATAAAATGAAATTGGGAAGCAACATGCTTTTTTCTTGCATGATACATTTGATTGCTTTCCAACTTGATCGAGCTCCGGTTGTCACATTTAATCACAATAGCCTTCTTTTGTTTTTCTCCAACATATTGAAGAACTCTCCTCAGCCAAACAATTTCACAAGTTGTTGCACACAAAGATTCATATTCTGCCTCAGTAGATGACAATGGTAATTTGGTTCTTTCTTACGACTCCATGAAACAATCCCGGATCCAATGCTAAAAACATAACCTGTAGTATATCTCCTATCATTCGGATTACCAACCTAATATGAATCTGAGTAACTTGCCAACTCAACATCAAATGAATCAGTATACTTAAGACCAAAATTGATTGTTCCTTTAAGATACCCACATATTTCACTCCTCTCCAATGGCTTTCTAGAGGTCTTGCCCAAAACTAACTTAACACACTAACAATGTATGATATGTCAGGTCTGGTTGTAGTAAGATAAGTCAGGTTTCCAACCAACTGTCTGTACATTGTTCCATCAATCTCCTTTGAGCCATCATCAAAATGAAGTTTCACATTTTGTTGCATTGGAACAAAAGAAACTTTGCACTGATCCATCTTAAACTTTTTAAGTAATTCTCTGACATACTTACCCTGAGTAACAAAAGTATGACCAACATTTCTCCAAACATCAAGGCCTAGATAGTAATGCAACTCACCAAGATCTTTCATCTCAAATACTTGTGACATCTACTCCTTTATTCCATCAATTAGTTTAATTCAATTTCCTATAATAATTAGATAATCAACATAAAAAGAAATCAATACTACATACCACTTTGCATCAAATTTGGTATACATATTTGGATCACTTTGGCTCCTCATAAAACCCCGTTGAAGAAAAAAGGAATCTATATTCTCATACCACAACCTAGGTGTCTTCTTCAACTCATACAAATCTTTCTTTAATATGCAAACTAAATGTTCCGCCCCTTCTTCACAAACCCTTCAGGTTGTGTCAAATACAACTCCTCCTTTAAATGACCATTCAAAAAAGTAGATTTTACATCTAATTGGTGCAAATTCCAATGGTACTTTGTAGTTAATGAAATTAAGAATCTAATAGTATTTAATTTAGAGATAGATGTAAATGTTTCTGCATAATCAATGCTCTCTTTTTGTGAGTACCCTTTCTCCACCAATCTAGCTTTATATTTATCTATATTGCCATCGACTTTAAACTTTGGTTTGTATAACCATTTACATCCTATGGGATCTTTACCTTTACGAAATTCAGCCAATTCAAGGTTTTGTTTTTTGTTATAGATTCATATTCTTCCTTCATTTTTTTCTCTTCTTCATGTTCATTAGCTTCATTAAAACTCGGGGTTTTGTGATATTCAAAACACTGCTCATCAAGGATATTCCTTGTACCTTTCAGGTAGGTGAATCTGTTGAGTAGATCTCCTTTGAACTTCTTTGTCTTCACCCATGTTCTCTGAAGGTAATTCTCCACCTCTAGGTGAACTCTGATTGTTGGTGATGTCTATATCACTGGATTCTTCCTCAGTTTTCTGCTAATCACTATCTTTTGCTTCTGCTTTGTTGTCTTCAAATTTAGGAAGTATGTGCCACCTTTCATGGTTTTTATCCTTGTTTCCTTCATCTTCCCGCTCATGGAAAATTACACATCTACTTGCAAACACTCTATGAGTAGAGGGATCAAACATTTTATAAGCTTTAAATTTTGAATAGTATCCTACATGAATACATTTGAAAACTTTAGATCTAATTTCTTTCTGTTCTCATTCAGAATATGTGCAAAGTCCTTACACCCAAATACCCTCAAATGATGAATTGTTGGTTTAAAACCATACAAGGCTTTGAATGGGGTCTTAAGATAAAGATACCTTGTTGGGCTTTGTCTAAAAATCATTTGAGAGATTCTTACCTTTGACCATACTCCATGCACACTCCACTAATGTTCTGTTTTTCCTTTCTGCAACATCATTCTGTTTTGGAGTGTAGGGTACTATAAATTGTTGCACTATTCCATGATCCTTGCAGTACTTGATGAAGTTCCCCAACCTGTATTCTCCCCCTTGATCTGAATGGAGGATCTTTATGAACTTCCCTATTTGCTTCTCTGCCATGTTTTTGAATTCTTTAAAATACTCAAAGACATCACTCTTTTTCCTAAGGAAGTAAACTCAATTGTACCTTGTGCAATCATAAAAAAACAACAAAAAATAATAAGCACCGCCTAGGGATCTAGTCTGCATAGGTCCACAAACATCAGAATGCATAAGTTATAATACATCTCTTCTTCTCCTATCAGAATTAGAGGGGAATTCAACTCTATCAATTTTTCCTAATGCACAGCCTTCACAAGAAGCATACTAATTCTTTAATATATGAAGTCTTTCAACCATTCTTTTGTTTCTGCAATAAAAACAAATAATGATAATTGATATGACCATACCTCTAGTGCCAAAGAATTTTAGTTAATATAGAAATAGAATTCAGTGCTTGATAACTCTTGTTGGTGACATCAAGATTGTACAGGACTCCATCTTTGACTCCTGAGGCAATAGGTTTCCAGTGATCCAGTAGGTCTTTTACTATGAAATTTGTTTTGAAGAATTCAATCTTTAGATTCTGGTCTGTAATTGTGGACATAGAAATCACATTTGTCTTGATCTCAGGCACATACAGAACATTATGAATTCTCCTAACACTTACATTTGGTAAAGTCACTGGAATATCACCATATCCCTTGATATGATGTGCACAATCATCTCCAAGATATATTTTTCCACCATTGATGACTTCCTTGAAGTTCTCATACTATGCCTTATTTCATGTCATGAGAATCGAAGCTCCAAAGTCCACAAACCAAGCACTAGCATCATCCATTTAAGCAGAAAATGCAACATTAGACATAAACAACTTAAGCTTTTTAAGATCATAATTTAGGCCTTCTCCTGCAAAATGTCTTGAATGTCTTATGTGCTTATTGTTCCTAGCTTCGTCACTTTTATTCTTATAGAATTCTCTTGGAAGATTCCCACTTCTACCACAATAGAAACATTTTATTTCAGAATCATTTCTGACAGATGGCATACCTTGATTTGGTTTTGGAAATGGCCTTTTCTGAGATATACTTCCACCTTTACTTCCTCCTCCTTATTTTCGTTTGAAGAACTTAATTTCCGCCAATAGTGCTAAATCTGGAATTTGGGGCTTTAAATTATTGTGCCTCTCTTCTTCCTAAATTAATATACCTAATTCCTAAAAGGTGGGAGCTTTCTCCCTTGTTGCAAGACCTATAATGAACAAATGATAGTCCTCTGACATTCCATTTAAAGTGATTATCACAAGATCTATATTAGGTATTGCTTCTCCTATATCTCCCAACTTATATTTCAAGTCTTTAATTCTTGAAACAAAGGCACTAACATACATTTTCTTCCATTTTAATATACATGAGCTTACCTTTTAAGAAAAGAACTCGATTTGTATTTTTTGTTTCATATAAATCCTTTAGTGTATTCTAGGTTTCATTAGAGGTCCTACAATCATGAGTGTGAGGGATAATATTATCTTTATATTATCCAGAATTGTTTACAGCTTGAATTTATAATTAACATAATTGGATATGTCCAACTTATTGGCCTCATTTAGTTATGTATCTACAAGGGGATTAGCCATCTTGAAAAAAAATCTCAATTTCCAACAGTGCCCAGCTTCTTACTCCACAGTTCATGCGCACCACCAGTAGCTCCACGAATCCCTAATCAACAGATTCATGACTCCAACAACATCCAAGTTGGGGTTCCATGATGCACTCAAGTTAAATTTAGAGAGAGGCTCAACATCTTCAAATGAAAAACAAGTGAAGCTCAAACAATTTATAAATTCCACAAAAAATGGATCTCCGCACTTTTCCTTAATAAAAGCTGCACAAATGTGTTCACTTTTTCTTCATAAAAGTTGTGCAATCTGTGCATTTTTCCTTAATAGAACCTACACAAATATTGTCACTTTTTCTTATTAAAAGTTGTGAAATCTGCCAAATCTATGCATTGTACAATTGACTGAGGGTGCGCACGTTGGCTCTGACCTTTCTTTGCCTAAAAAATCCCTACTGGGCTCACCTCCACTAGTCCACACCATAATCCAATGCACTCCACTTGTAGAAGGACAGTGACTTGATCCTCAAATGAACAATGCAACCTTCCAATGTGATTAAACTGCTCCACACATAAATATGGAAGATCTTTACTCTACAAACAGATCTTCAAGCCTTCACTCACTAACAAAGGAGGCTCCACGTTCACTAGTCTCTCTCAGTCACAAAGGCTCGTTGTGTCAGTCTCAGCCACAAAGGCTCGTTGTGTCAGTCTCAGCCACAAGGGCTCAACTCAACCTTGACACTCTGATACCAACTCAAAAAATATGGAAGGCGAAATTTAGGAATGAACCACACAGCTCACAGGTGAGTTGAGCTACACCTGGACATTGCCCAAGCAATGTTGCTAAACATTCATTGAATAAACAATAAAAAGATACATATATTATAGGAATCCATTTAATTAGGGAGATCAAACAAATTCCCAGAAAATATGATCTAACTCCTAAATACACACATAATCAGAACTACCTAATGAATTAATTCTCCATTATTTTCAAGTAAAACATAAACATAGTTTGGGGTCCACTAGAGTTTCCTCTATGGCCCACTCCTCTCACCCATCTAGGGACATTTCTAGTGATGCAAAGTAAGCTAATTGAAAAACTATGGCATATTATTAGATGTTGCAAAACAACAATTGGAACAACTAGAGAAGTGGAAGAAAGGTGGACAAGTGTTAATTTTAGATAACAATGGTATGTTCTATGCTTTAGCACAAATTGCTTCAATGTTCTTTATCAGCCCAATGATAGTTTCAAATTATTCAGTAGTAATCACATTAACTTAAACACATTGATAGTAAATGTAGATAGAACATAAAAACATGTGCAAAAGACAAGCCAAGGCAAGAGGACACAAGATATGGAAAATTCCAGGGACAAACCCCAATGTGGGGAAACCCTTTGACCAAATCTTCTTATTATCCTTCAATAGTTCAATAGAGAGAGAGTGTGTACAAATATCATATTTACATGCCCAAAAGAGTCCTCTCAAATCAGCAATCAACAATAGTCAATGCAGCCCTAATCCAAAAGTCAATGGTGGTCAAAGTAGCCCCAAAATGTCCTCCAAGAAGCTAGGTCAACATTAGAAGAATTCGACCTTCCAAGAGGATCAAAGTTAGCTCAAAAATAGTTCAGTCAACCCAGTCAAACCCTGCTGTAATTTCTACGTCAAATCAAAAAGTCAACATTGATGTCAACTCTGTCAAATTGTCCCAATCACCTTGAAAACCATTCCAATCATTGCAGCCTTCAGAAAATAAATGTTTCCCACAAAAAAGAATTCAACACATGGTCAAATAGTCCAAGTCAACATTTGCCAATGTTTCCTTGATTTCTAAAATTTTTGACCTCCAAAAACAATCTTGAAATTCGTCCTCTTTCACACGTGCGAACTAGAGAATGCCTCCAAGTTGTACAAACCAATCAAGAGAGGAGAGAGATGGTGAGATGAGTGATGTCCAAATGAGAGATAGGTCACTCCTATTTATACACTTTCTTGTAGGTGAGGAGACACATCCATTGGGCTTCATGAGCCTACATTTTACTAAGGCTGACCTTCACAATTTGTGCATGAGAAAGAATAAGTTCAAAATTCCATTTCTGCTTATCAATATGAGATAATATTTATATCAAAATTGGACCTCTTGTAAAGAGGAATCCAATGCAATAATAATATCCATCATATGAGTTTTCCTAAGGTGGATTTGGCCCTAGTTGCCAATTTTAACACTCCATCTCAACTAGGGATAATTCCAGTTGCTAATCCATCTATCATCATACCATCATGGCATCCTATACCATCCTTGTCATCACTTCCTTGCTCTGCTCTGCTAAACCATGAAGTAATAATGAAGAAGAAGTGATCGAGAGTGAGTCTTAAGATCATACCACTCTCCACTGAATAAAGTTAGTCCTTGATCCCAGATCAAGTTGTTGAACACCATGCATCCTAGTCATAGGGAGTATGGCAATACACGATGTGTCCATCAGTAGTTCTATCGTCCCTAACCATATTTTCCCAACTCATTAGCTAGATGAGAGGTACTTCCCATGAGTTTTAGACTCTATGGGTAAGATTTTTGTCGGGGCAATAGTAGGAGAAGGTGAACCACTCATCATGCTCATATGCCATAGGAGAATGTGAACCACTCATCCTATGCATATGTCAATCATAGAGGAAGGTGAAACACTCACCGTACATGCATGTGTCTGGGTAGGCGAAGGTGAACCAATCACCTTACACACATTTCAACCATAATGGGGTATCATAGGGGAAGGTGAACCACTCACCCTGTACCCATCAGACCACTAAGGGAAGGTGAACCACTCACCCTATGTTCACTCATAGCTCCAAGAAGTACCCTAATCCCCTAGGAGCTCCCAGAGCTCTATGTCTAACTCATATATGGCCCTCATAGGAGGTTCGTTCCATGACTCCAAGTCTCTCCCGAAAGGTTAAGAATTTGACCTTCCCCAAAGGCTTCTTGAGAATGTCTTCTACCCGCTCATCCATCTTGATGTGTTGGAGCCTTATTCCTCCTCATTGTACCATATCCTAGATAACTTGATATCAATGTGCTTGGAGCGGTCGTGGAACACCAATTCTCTGATAGGAGAATCCCACTCTGGTTGTCACAGAAGATCACAGTGGTATCCAACGCATGCTCAAATATCTCACTGAAGAGCTTTCTCAACCAAACTGCTTCACAACAAGCCATACTCACAACAATTTATTTGGCCTCGGTGGTGCTTAGATCAACCAAATTCTACTTCCTTCTCATCCAAGATATAGAAGCATACCCAAAAGATAAGTAGCATTCAGACGTGCTCTTACGATCCACCACACTTCCAACCCAGTCAACAAATGAATATTCATGTAGCCTCAAATTCCCGATAGTGTATCTCAGTCCATAGTGGATTGTGCCCCAAAAACATCTCAAGGAATTCTTAGCAGCAATCCAATGAATGTGATGAGGCTCGGCCATTAACTAACTCAATGTGTTCATAATGAATCATATGTCAAGACGAGATTTGACCAAAAACATGAGGGCCCCTACAAGTTGACGATACTCAGAAGGATTTGGAAATATGGGCCAACAACACTTCCATGTAGCTTCTTAAAGTTGATTTCCATCAGAGTAGTCACAGACTTTCAATCCACCATCCCACATCTCCCAAATAGCTTCACAATCTATTTTCCTTGAGAAAGTAAAATCTCACCTGTCTTTTGCCAGACTTCCAACCCTAGGAAATAATGCATCAAACTTAAGCCCTTCATCTCAAACTCAGAAGCCAACTCCCTCTTGCATTAATGAATAAGAGGGTCATCACCTATCAAAAAGAGATCATCCACATAAAGGACCAGAATGAGAGGTTTGTCCCTTTCAGACTTGAAGTATAGGTTTGGGCCAGCATCACTCCTTGTAAATCCTAACTTCATAAGATAGTTATCTATCCTTTCATACCAAGCCTCGGGGTTTGCATCAACCCATGGAGGGATTTATTCAACTTGCATACATGAGTCTCACAATCTTGAACCTCAAACCCCTCAGGTTGTTCCACATAGACTTCCTCTTTAAGAAAACCATGCAAGAAGGTAGTTTTGGCATCCATCTGGTGTAGGCTCATTCTTTGCGAGGTAGCAAGGGCTATGATCGAACAGATGGTGGTATATCGGGAAACTGATGCAAATATCTCATCTTAGACTACTCGTTCCTTTTGAGATAAGCCTCGAGCTACAGATCTGGCCTTGAACTTTTAAACGCTCCCATCCAACCCATGCTTGATCTTATAGAGCCATTTTGAAGTGACCACTGACTTCTCCTTGGGTCTAGGAACCACATCCCAGACATCATTCTTCCTGATTGACTCATACTCCTCATTCATCATATCCTTCCAAACTTATTGTGTCACGACATCTTTGAATGTGCAAGGCTCAGATTATACAATGGTACTCATGGTAGCTAAGTACCCTTGGTACCTATTCGACTTCTTCATTTCACGAAATGTCCCCCCCGGGTGTGTAGAAAATCCTATAGATTCACAAGTTCATGCAATGTACTAAAGCATAGGACAAGAATCTACTTCTACTTTCAACCAGTGGACGCCAATAGATCGATGAAAACAATATGAGCAAGAAGAAGATAAATCAATGGCACATAATACAAGATGTATATGGGGAAAGCCACTACTCAAAACCCTGCTATCCATATTGCATATATCAGAAATATGAGTGAATATACAAAGCTTGTTCTCACTAGAACAGTTCCGCACAAGTATTCTCAACTCTCTCAGCTTACAAGCAAGCTCTTGGCCAACACTTAGCCAATTTTTCATCTCTCCAAGCCCCTAATCTCTTGCATAATTCCTAGGATGAATAGCCCATATTTAAAGGGAATTCATGCTTCCAAAACTGCTCAATCCAAACATAGGATCAATCTCTGATGCATGCATGATATTTACACTCCAACAAATAATACAACTGATAGTACATTGTCCCTGCACTCTAATCTCAACTAGGTCCTTCTCTGAATTTACATGCATGAGTTTCACATGAGGGAATCTTCAGTTAGCTGGAGTAGCACTAGTGGATGCACTAGTGTACCAACTGACTGTTAGTCCTCTATTAGTTCCACAAACAGTTTGGAACTAATTTAACTGAACTTAACTCAGTAGACTGAGTGATCTAATTTCCAACTCAATTTAAACTCATACTGGACCATAAAACTTAGGGAGAACATATACATGACTACAAAAAGACTTCCAACTCGAAATTCCTTGCTAACTAAGTTAATTAAACATAATTAACTATTTACAAGTTTCTATGAGAATAGAATTCGATTTTAGTTCTTAGTTTAACTCAAGGACAAATTAAACTGGAATTTATTATTGCCATTTCTCAACACTCCCTCTCAACAAGAAAGGGATTATCAACAACCTTGATCCTATCTATGTGAAACTCGAATTTACATCTTTACAATGCCTTTGTCAAAATGTCAGCATCTTGCTCCTCCGTGGGAATGTACTCTAACAACCTAATTTGCCTCAATACATAATCTCTGAGATGATGATATTAGATATCAATATGCTTGGACTGATCATGAAAAACTAGATTTTCAGAGAGTTTGATACAACGATGATTATCGCATTAAATCACAGATGGATCCATCTACTAACAAAACAAACCAACCAGGATTTTCCTCATCCATATGGCCTCACATGCTGCCTAACTTGTAGCCATGTACTCTACCTCTTCCAAACCAAGTGCAACTGATCTTTGTTTACTATTGTACCAAGAAACTACTGGTGACCCAATATTGAAGATCCCTCGTGATGTGCTCTTCCTTTCGGATAGACTCCCTGCCCAATCTGCATCAGTGATGTCTTAAAGCTTCACTACTTCTTTTCGTCTATACCATAATCCATACTGGGAAGTACCCTTGATGTATCTCAACACACCCTTTTTTGCCTTCCAATACATCTTGGTAGGCCTAACCATCGCTTGACAAAGATGGTTAACTTCATAGCACATATCCGGTTGTGTGTTCACCATGTACATGAGTGAACCCACAAGCTTCCTATAAATAGTATCTTCCACTAATTCCCTTGAAGTAGCATCCTCCTTCCTCTAGTTACCTGCTAGAGGCGTCTCCATGGGTTTGTTGCTCTCCATGTGGAATCTCTTGAGTATCTTATTGTCATACTTTCCCCGAGACACAAACAACTCCCCATATACCTGCCATACCTCCATGCCAAGAAATTAATGCATGAGCCCCATGTCCTTCATCTCAAACTCTCTTGCAAGATCCTCCTTGCAAGACTTGATCAATTGATCATCACCTATCAGTATGAGATCATCAACATAAAGTACAATGATCAATAGTTTACCTTCCACCATTGTGTGGTACAGGTTCGCATCCGCTTCACTCTTCGTGAAGACCAACTTGGTGAAGTAGCTATCTATCCTAGTGTACCAAGCATGGGGTGCTTGCTTCATCCCATACAACACTCTCTTGAGTCGATACACATGTGACTCATGGTCAAAGGTCTCAAAACCTTCAGGCTTCTCTATGTACACCTCTTCCTCAATCATGCAATTAAGGAAGGTTGTATTCACATCCACCTAATGTATCTTCCAACCCATATGTGCTAATAGCGCCAATATAGATATGATTGATGAGTACTTTGCAATAGGAGCAAAGGTTTCATCATAATCAATCCCCTCTACTTGTGAAAAGCCATGACCACACTACCATCTACAACATTATTTACCTTGTAAAGCTAGTGGGAGCTCACCACTAACTTGTCCTCCGCTCCCGGGACCACATCCCAAACACTGTTACAAACTATGGAGTCATACTCCTCCACCATGGCATCAACCCAAACCAGTTGCTCCTTTGCTTCCTTAAAGGAAGATGGCTCTATCACAATACATTCGCCCATAAGGGGCATGTATCCAGTGTACCTCTCAGGTGACCTCCTCTGCCTGCATTGAGAAGTGGGTGCTCTCACATTCTCCCATGCACCATCCAACAATCTATCATCCTCTCTAGTGTGCTTTTTTTCCTCTTTGGAAGACTCTACCTGAGTGGATGTCTCCACTCCCAAATCCTTTGCATGTGGCTACTACACATCAATTTGAGGCTCCTCAACCTTAGGAGCTAAAATCTCCTCATCCGCATGTATCTCAAGCTCCCTCTCAATGGAAAATTGCATGGCCTTCTCCTTATCAAATCTGACATCCCTGCGAACCATTGTCATCCTACTGGTCAAAAAGTACACTCAATAGTTGTGAGGTGTATTAGTGTACCCCACAAATATCCCCAACTCTACTGTCATCTCAAGCTTCTTCCATACATCTTTGGTCGCATGGAATATATCGATGACCCAAAAATCCTAAAGTGACCAACATCTAATCTCTTACCGGAATAAGCCTCCTCTGGTGTCTTCATCTGAAGTATCTGATGTGGGATACAGTTCTGAACATAAAATGTTGTGTTGCATGCCTCATCCCACAAGTGTAGTGGTAGGCCTACATCATGCAACATCGCCCTTGCTACCCCTATTATGCTTCTGTTCTTCCTCTCAACCACCACATTCTGCTGAAGGTTATGGGGTTTCATTCAACTCCCGTTTAATCCCTTCCATTGCACATAAGTTCTTAAACTCATTTGAGACATACTCACCACCATTGTCACTCCATATAGTTTAACCTTCTTGCACGATTATTTCTCCACCAATGCTTTAAACTCACAAAACTTTGTGAAAGTTTGATCCTTTTTCTGCATGAAAAATATCCATCATTTATGAGAATAGTCATCAACAAATATAACATAATGCTCGTGTTTGGTCTTGGATGATGTCGAGAATGATCCACACACATCTAAATGGACATGCTCTAGAATAGCCTCTGCTCGACTATCTCTATCGTGAAATCAAGACTTGGTGTATTTTCCCAAAGTACACCCCTTGTATGTATCAACATGCTCAAGCGTACCCTTGGTAAGATTGGTAGAATCTGTTGCAATATCTTCAAAGCCCCATGATGCAAGCGACCCAATCGCTTGTGACAAAGTTTTCCAATGTCTCGACTCTGCACCCTTTCTACTTTTCTACTCAAAGCAGCACACTCCTCTACCTCCATATTATAGAGATTCTTCACCCGAATCCCTATCTTATTTACCTGACCCGTGGCTATGTGTCGAAGGAATGCCTTTCCTCTCGAGAAGATCACATCATAACCTTTATCCTCAAGCATGGCAACAAGTACCAAGTTCTTCTTCAGCCCAGGCACATACATAAGATTCTTCAAGGTGAGTGGAGCCCCATGTTCCCTCTGAAAAGTAATTGTGCCCAATCCAGTAACACTATACTTCCCATCGTCACCCATCTCAATATGCATCTGGAGATCTTTCTCCTCCAAGACACTGAATAACTTTTTGTCGCCAGTCATGTGGAATGAAGCTCCACTGTCTAAGTACCATACACTTCCCATCATTGATGACACCATGCATGCAATGAGGGAAAATTCAAATTATAATTGAGAGGTCAAAGCCTCACTCGCCGCTCCTCCTAAGGACTTCTTCTTGCACTTCTTGAGTAGACAATTTGTAGCAAAATGGCCCAGCTCATGACAATGAAAGCACTTAACTTTCGTCATGTCTTTATTCTTACCTCCATTGATAAGAATCCAATTCGGAATGGGAGGCTTTCCCTTTCCCCTTGTTCGCCTTAATTTCTAAGGCACAATTCTCTTCATCATCAGTATTTGATGAATAGCCATCACTAGTGTTCCTCTTGATCTCCTCTTGCATCAAATCTGACCACAGTCGTTCCCAATCCGGCAGCTTCTCCCAACCATTGATAAAGTCATGGTAACTATGCCAACTCTTTGGGAGTCCTAGAAGAGAAAGACTCACCATATCATCCTCGGCAACCGTGATTCCAACACTTCCAAGTTCATCACGACATTGAGTGAACTTTGTCAAGTATTTTGGAATAGTCTCTCCTTTCTCCATTTTGATTTTTTGAAGTTTACCCTTCAGTGCCAATTTCCATTGGTCACTGTAATTCTGATACAAAGTCGTCATTGTTTTCTACATAGAATATGGATTTCCTTACCATGGAGACTTGAGACAATGTGGTCTCGAATGCCCTAAAGGATTACCCACCTCGCCTTCGCCACACACTTCTTCCATTCAGCCAAATTCTATGCATCCAATTTTATTGGCTTAGGAATTTCTTGATCAATGAATTCCTTCAAGCCATTATCCTCTAGCACAACCTCCATTTTGTCCCTCTAGGATATAAAATTTGAGCTACCTTCCAAGGCATACTCAAGCCACAAACTGTAGAACACCATCTGCTGATCTTGAAGTATGTATTGCAAATTCAAATTTCACCTGTAACCCAAAACTCAAAACTTTGAAATATCCTCTAGTATATTTTTTTCAGCTTTGATACCATGTAGAAAATCCTGTAGATTCACAAGCTCATGCAATGTACTAAAGAATAGGACAAGAATCTACTTCTACTTTCAACCAACAAAAGTCAATAGATCGATGAAAACAATATGAACAAGAAGAAGGTGAACCAATGGCACATAATACAAGATGTATCTTGGGAAATCCACTGCTCAAAACCTTGTTATATGTATTTCATATATAAAAAATATGAGTGAATATACAAAGCTCGTTATCACTAGAACAATTATGCACAAGTATGCTCAACTCTCTCAGCTCACAAGCAAGCTCTTGGCCAACACTTAGCCAATTTTGTAGCTCTCCAAGACCCTAATCTCTTGCATAATTCCTAAGATGAATACCCTATATTTAAAGGAAATTCATGCTTCCAAAAATGCACAATGCAAACATAGGGTTAATCTCTAATGCATGCATGATATTTACACTATAGTAAATAATATAACTGATAGTGCACTGCCCTTGTACTCTAGTCTCAACTAGGTCTTTGTCTAAACTAACATGCATGATTTTCTCATGAGGAAATCTTTAGTTAACCGGAGTAGCGCTAGTGGATGCACTAGTGCACCAACTGAATCTTAGTCCTCTATTAGTTCCACAAACAACTTGGAACTAATTTAACTTAACTTAACTTAGTAATTTCCAACTCAATTTAAACTCATACCAGACCCCTAAAATTTAGGGAGAACATATACATGACTACAAAAATACTTCTAACTCGAAATTCCTAATCTAATTAAGTTAATTAATTATTTACAAGTTTCTATGAGAATAGAATTCAATTTTAATTCTTATTTAATTAAAGGACAAATTAAACTCGAATTTCTTGTTGTCATTTCTCAACACGGTGCAATATGTTTCTCAGCATCTTCAATAGTATCTTTGAGCCACGAAGGCATTTTTCTTGAAGTAGAGGGCTCACTAGGAGGTGGATCAATGGGATCCATTAGACCTTCAACATCGGGCGTCAGTTCATCAGACAAAGGTTCATCCCACTTTTCTGCATCAGAATCATCATTTTCCTTCCTAGGGATAGGAAGAGCTTAGATCTTTCTAAGAGCAGAATATTCATTGAAAGTGACATCATTACTTAATTCCACTTCCCTTTAATCAGGCATATAGATTCTATATGCCTTAGAAGTTTCACTCTAGCCCACAAATGTTCCTTTCTTCTCAGATGCATCTAATTTGTTTATTTTCTATTTCATTACATCAAAATGGATAGGACAACAAAAAATTCTAAAATAAAAACATTAGGTTTCTTACTGGTGAAAACTTCTTTAGGTGTACTGAAGTCCAAATCTTGATGTGGGAATCTGTTTTGGACATTCAGAGCAGCGTTGGCAGCCTCTGCCCATAAGAACTTTGGTAGAGCTTGGTCATGAAGCATGGCATGGGTGGCTTCTATGATAGTACAATTCTTCCTTTCGGCAACACCATTTTGTTTAGGAGTATATGCGGTAGTGGTCTCCCTATTAATGCCGACTTCTCTACAATAGTCTTTGAATTCATTTGAATCATATTAGGTCCCATTATTGGTCCTCGATATTTTGATTTTCTTCCCTATTTGATTCTCAACCAAGGCTTTGAAGGAGTGGAACCATTTGAACACTTCATCCTTCTTTAAGAAATAGATCCATGTTTTAAGAGAGAATTCATCCACAAAAATAGCATAGTACAAATATCCACCTAAATATGTCACGGGCAACATACTTAATAGATCAAAATGGACCAATTGAACAATATCAGTGGTTCGGTTCCACTTGAGGGGAATGGTCCCCTTGTATTTTTTCTAGCTTCACATCCTTGACAAACACCTTCATGATTCAATTTGAATTCAGGCATACCTGTGACCATATTCCTTACCTCAAGTAAGGCTATGAAATGAAGGTGATAAAATATCTGGTTCCATAATTCGAATTGAAGATAAATACCACACATTATTGCTCCTAACGGACTTCCTCCAACCTGATAGAGACCTACCCTAAATCTAAGAGTGAATGCATCTCTTGGGTTCCTTTTCCAAGCACGAACCTTCCCATCAATGAGTGTCACCTTGAAACCTTTATCTTCCATCACAAAAATAGAGACCAAGTTATTTTTCAGATTAGGTACATATATTACTTCTTGTAAGTGGAGGGTTTGACATTAATTTAGGTGAAGAGTAACATTCCCAATTTGTTTCACGAGATAAGTGGCATTATCCCCAAGTATAATCTACTTATTTTTCTTCCTTTCAACGAAGTTTGAGAGGGATTCTTTGTACCCAGTGAAGTTCCTTGAGGCTACACTTTAATCAACCAATGATCCAATGTATCTGGAGGAGAGGCGGTGGTGTGGGAAGAAATAAGATAAAATTATTTTTACTTTGCAACATTAACTCTTCATACCGGGAGTTTCTTGAATTCTTTGGAGGATGGCCACTTTCATTTTGAGCAGTGGGAGCATTCCTATTTCCTTTGTTGTTGAACCCGGTGTTCCTTCGATTTCCATTACCTTTGAAGTTGTTGTTATTGTTGTCATCATCTCTTGGAGTATCCTTCTTGTGAGGACACTCTCTAGCGAAGTGGCCAAACTGTTACAATTGAAGGGTCTTCCTTTTATTCCTTCTTTGAATCCTGACTTAAACCCTTGTCCTTGATTCCTTTGACCAGCATTTTTCTTCCTCTTAGAATGAGCAGAGAAGGCAGTATGATTGTTTCCATTTGGAGGCTTGTCTATTTACATCATCCTTATTTGATCTTGAGTGCATCTAGCCAATTATTCATTAAATCATGGAATCTTATCATTTTTTAGGATGGTAGTGTTGAACACATCCCATTCTCTTGTAAGGCCTCCAAGTGCCATAAGAGTAATCTCCCTATCGCCAATGACTTCTCCAATAGATAGGAGATCATTATTGATCTCAGTAATCCTCATGAATTAGGATTGGATGGATTCTCCTCTATCTATCTTGATGTCTTTCAACTAGTTCTTGAGAAAGAGAACTTGATATGAATTATTTGCTTTGAACATCTCAACTATCTTGTCATACACCTCCTTAGATGTTTCCAGATTAGAAATATAGGCAACCAAAGGCTTATGAATAGAATCAACAATGATTTTCTTAGCTTTAACCTCACCTTTCTTGTACTTTGTTTGTGTAGTTGCAGATTCATTTGGAGGAGGCTCCACCACTCTTCCTTTGACATATTCCATAGCATTATTTTCTTCCAATGTCAAATCTAGAGACATCTACCATGCATGATAGCTAGATTTGTCCGTAAGCTTGTCCTTAGATTTGAAGTAAGATGTAGGCGTCATTGGGATTGGTTCCAAGTTCTTGTCCTACAACTTCCCTTAGTGATTTCTTTGCTTCACTCTTGCTTGGGCTTTGTCTTCACCTAAGCTCTGATACCATGTTAATTTTAGATAAAAATGGTATGTTTTATGCTTTAGCACAATTTACTTCAATACTCCTTATCAGCCCAATGACAGTTTCCAATTATATTAAGTAGCAATCACATTAACTTAAATACATTGATAGTAAATGCAGATAGAACATAAAAACATGTGCAGAAGACAAGCCAAGATAAGAGGACACAAGATATGGTGGACACTAGGGACAAACCCCAATGTGGGGAACCCTTTGATAAAATATTATTATTATCCTTCAATAGTTCAATAGAGAGAGAGTGTGTAGAAATATCATATTTACATGCCCAAAACAATCCTGCCAAATCAACAATCAACAACAATCAATGCAGCCCTAATCCGAAAGTCAATGGTGGTCATAGTAGCCCCAAAATGTCCTCTAACTAGCTCGATCAACAACAAAAGAATTCGGCCTTCCAAGAGGGTCAAAGTTAGCCTGAAAATATTTCAGTCAACATAGTCAAACCCTGTTGTAATTTCTGCACTCAAATCAAAAAGTCAACATTGAAGTCAACTCGGTCAAATTGTCTCAATCACCTTCAAAATCATTCCAATCAATGCGGCCTTCAGAAAACGAAAATTTTCCCACAAAAATGAAGTCAACACATGGTCAACAGTCCAAGTCAACATTGGTCAACGTTGCCCTATTTTCTGAAATTTTCGGCCTCTAAAAACAATCCTGAAATTTGTCCTCTTTCACACTGCGAAGTATAATGCCTCCAAGTTGTATAAACCAATCAAAAGAGGAGAGATATGTTGAGGGGAGTGATGTTCAAATGAGAGATAGGTCACTCCTATTTATACACTTCGTTGTGGGTGAGGAGAGAGATCCATTGGGCTTCCTGAACCTACATTTGATTGAGGCCAACCTTCACAATTTGTGCATGAAAAAGAATAAATTCAAAATTCCATTTCTCCTTGTCAGAATGAGATGATCTTTATAACAAAATTAGACCTCTTGAAAAGAGGAATCCAATGCAATAATCATCTTCATCATATGAGTTGTCCTAAGGTGGAATTTGTTCCTATTTTCCAATTTTAACAACAAGTCTCTTTAAAACCTAGATTAATGAGGAGGTTCAAGGACTAGTATCCAACCTAGTTCATTTTCACACAAGGGAGACAAAGATTTTCAAAATTATAGGGACATAATGATTGGTATTATTAAGTCGTAACAAATAACAAGAGAGACCAACAAAACATTTTACATGCCATCACAATCTTTGACAATAAATTTAAAGCCACATGCATGAGGTATTTGATAATGAAATTTCAACTACCAAAGTCCTCTAGGAAGCAACCACTCCAAAGCAACATGGGTTAGCTAGCACGTAGCTAAAGCTTGCCACTTTGGAAGGTCGCACCCAACTAGCAACCTTAACTCAAAATTAATAAAAAACTTACAAGAGCTTTGTCAAAAGTCTTTGTGGATGTGCAAATGGAATAGCAACTTTCTCACAATAGTTTGAACTCTTAGTGTTGAACTCTGAGTGTGTATGTTTATTGTTAGACAACTAGTCCCAATTTTTTTTGATATAATAATTAAAAACAAGATATTTAATAATTAAATATGTGAGAAAATTAAATGTAAATATATCTTTTTATTTAAAAATAAATAAATTTATGTTATCCTATATCTAAATATTTAAGTAATAAAACTTATTACTCTCAATTATATTAAATAATGTATAATATTTTGTTTTATAAATAAAAAAAAATTAATAATGATTTTACTCTCTAGTAACAAAATTCTACCATGTAATCTAAAGCCATGACCCTGATATTAATCTCTAATTTATGTTATTTGTTATATTTAATTTCTATTAATTTATAAATAAAATGTTTAATTCCATGATAATAAAGTGTAACGTTTTATTAAAATGGTTGAATATCAATTTCTGGATTCAACTGTATATAGAATTTGGAGTTATCCAACTTTTTGAGTAAACTCACTAGCTATCATAAAAATTCGGATTGATATTCAACTTAGAGTAAACTCACTGGCTATCATGAAAATTCGGATTGATATTCAACTTAGAGACCAGTTGGGAAAACATACACAGAAATATTAAAATTGTTGTGCATGTTTTCTCTTAGGCGTCTAATATTTAGGCCACGAGTCTGTGTTCTCACTGGTGTGCATACCCTCTCTTTGTTTAAAATGTACGCCACTGTTCTGTCTTCTCCTTCACTTTTACTTCGTCTTCCGTTTAATTGCTGTTACAGGTATGGCAGGGCCGGAGAATTTATTTAAAGAACTCACAAAAAAAATTCCGGTTTCATATGTATTTTGTGACGTTGTGTTTCTTATGTCATATGCATTTGTTATTACGTAAATGGTTGTGTTGGTGTGAGCATAGAGTTTCTAGTAGGTTTGAATAAAAAAAATAGATGAATAGAGAATATTTAATAAATAAATATATCTTCTCATCAAGAAAATAGGCGGATACATAAAAATATTTTTTCTATTGAGTACTAGTTTAGATAGTCAATTATTTTTTACCATTATTTTAATAATATTTTAAGTTTGAAAGATATTTTTTTGATTTCGCTAAACGATTTTTGCTCATCATATTTTTGTTATTATTTAAAATTAGTTTTTGAAGGTATAAAAAGATTGAGTGCACTTAAAAAAAGCTAGACCATTTGAATTGATAATTTCCATAATTTATGGCTAGAATTTGGGTAAATTTAACACTAAAATATTTTCAAAAATCTTTCAAAATTAAGAAAATTGAGCATTAAGAAAATTGAATCCCAAAAATGATATCTAATATAATGCACTGCGTAAATCCCCCATACTTAAATTAAAGTTAGAGTTTTTCATTTCAATTTTATGAATTATTTTTAGCCAAACCTTGATTTATTATTTTTTTTGTTTAAAATCAGTTTTTGATTGCATATATAGCTTGAATACTATGGAAAACTCTAGGGCACTAGGATTGTGAAGAGTTCACAACTCAAACTTGTGATTATAAGTAATCCCTCACAAAGTTTAGACAAATTTGACCTAAAAATATACAAGAAAACCTTCATAAAAGTATCACAGACAAACTAGGGCAAACCATTTGGGATGAGGACAATTGGTGCAGGATGAAAAACATTTTCACCGAATTCAAATTGTCTTAACAATAAAACAAACTAAATAGTTCAAGATTAATGATAAACTTTTTAACTAAATTCAAATTATAATAAAAATAAACCAAACTAGATGGTTCTAAACTAGTCGTCAAAACTCTAATAGACAAAACTTCCTCTCGTGAGATTATCTCCTAAAAATTTATTAATGGGATTATCTCCTAGAGATTTATTAATACCAGAAACATTTTCTTGAAAACCACATCTGAAGCGGTTTCCTCCAAAACAGATGGTGTATGCTTTTCTCCCGGCGGTTGCTTCAACGCACCGTACAGACGAGATGGGACGTGTGACTGTGCCACCCACGATGGACGTTTTCAAATCCCTCTATTCTTCCTCTGTCACATGTCAATTAGTCAATTTTGTGAATTTTTAGTCAAATTTCGATTTTGTTGTTTAAAATTAATTTTTGATTGCATATATAGATTAAACACTATGGAAAATTCTAGGACATTGGGATTGTGAAGAGTTCACAACTCAAACTTGTGATTCTAAATAATCCCTCACAAAGTTTAAGCAAATTTGACCTAAAAATATGCAGGAAAACCTCCATAAATGTATCAAAGACAAACTAAGGCAAACCATTTGGAATGGCCACAATTAGTGCAGGATGAGAAACATTTTCATTGAATTCAGATTGTCTTGGCAATGAACCAAATTAGATGGTTTGAGATTTAAGTTGGCACAGAAAATTTGGAATGGCCACAATTAGTGTAGGATGAGAAACATTTTCATTGAATTCAGATTGTCATGGCAATGAACCAAATTAGATGGTTTGAGATTTAAGTTGGCACAGAAAATCTTGATGATAAACATTTTAACTAAATGCAAGGTATCATAATGAATAAACCAAACTAGATGGTTCGAAACTGATCGACAAAACTTTTCTAATAAGATTATCTCCTAAAAATTTATTAATGGGATTATCCCCTAAAAATTTATTAATACTAGAAACATTTTTTGAAAACCACATCTGAGGCGGTTTCCTCAAAAACACATGGTGTATGCTTCTTCTCCCGGCGGTTGCTTCATTCAACGCACCGTACAGACGAGATGGGACGTGTGACTGTGCCACCCACGATGGACGTCTTCAAATCCCTCTGTTCTTCCTCTGTCACGCGTCGATTCGTCCAGTGTCATAGACGTCGGTTTGATGTTTCGACTGGCGCGCCATAGTTCGTTTCTCGCACACTGGCGGCTACAGCTCTTTCTTTCCGACTCACTTTTCTGGCAGATAAGATAAAGTTTCTTTGACCATGAAAATTGCAAAAGATTTGTTCTACGAACTTTGGCCCGCCGCCGTGAATCAAACTCTCATCCGCGTTGAATAACTTGCGCAAATATTAACCTTCGAGATTCTCTGCTGGAAGAGAATAGAAACTCAAAAACTATCTTCTTCCTCCCTACCTTTGACCTTAAAAAGCTTTCTACCATGTGCAGAGTTTAATATCTTCGTCCATTTATAGCTGCCAATGATGCGTAAACTTGAATCAACGCGGACTTGAAATATTAATTCACTACGGACTAAAGGATTAATTCAGTATCGTTTTCTATGATATTATGAGTACATGGGAGATAGATTCATTTAAAATTTTATTTTTTATTATATTTATAATACTAAGTCGTTGATTTCCTTAATAATGGTGTCAATTTAGTACTTTTATTCCATATTATTAAAAATTATAAAAAGCAATACATCATTCTTAATAATCCTCCCACTTAGAAAACCAAGTCTTCCACTAACTTAAAAAGTTAAATCATTGTTTATCTTTAGTAATTATGATAACAAAAAATAGAAAATAAATAAATAGGATTTTCTCCATTGCCCTTTCACCTTTACTTCCTCTATGTTTTTTTTCAAGGGTTTCTCTTAGACTGCTATTTTTTTTTTGTTTCTTTGGTTTCTTTTAAAGTGTTATTTATTATTTGAACTAGATGTATTATTAACTAGGGGAAGTTTCTTTTTCATTATTTAATTTGTTTTTTAATTAATTAGAGATTGAAATTTTAATTGAAAATATTTGATTAGTTGATTTGAATTTAAACAGAGATGCAACAAATTACACATATAACTATAAATACAGAGATGTAGCAGAAATAACAGTTCATCTCATTAATATCAAATACTAAAAAATGCTTACAAACATAATGCTTACAAATATTGAAAAATGCTTAGAAACTTAAAAGGTTAAATCATTGCTTATCGTTAGTAATAATGATAACAAAAAATAGAAAATAAATAAATAGGATTTTCTCCAATGCGTTTTCGCTATTACTTCCTCTAATTTTTTTTCAAGGGTTTCTCTTAGAGTGTTATTCTTTTGTTTTTTTGGTTTCTTTTAAATTGTTATTAATTATTTGAATAAGATTTTTGAAGTTGTATTATTAACTAGGGAAGTTTTTTTCATTATTTTTTTTTTTAATTAATTAGAGATTGAAATTTTAATTGAAAATATTTGATTAGCTGATTTGAACTTAAACAGGAACACAACAAATTACAAATATAACCATAAATACAGAGATGTAGCAGAAATAACACTTCATTTAATTAATTTCAAATACTGAAAAATGCTTACAAACATAATGGAAACAAGACTAGCTTGGGCGATGGTAGATTATCTCTGAGAAGAGATGTGGTGGCCTCACGCCTCTAACTATGTTACAATGAGGCTCAAGGGCCTATTTATTATTGAAAAACATGAGAAAACCCTAAACAACCAAAACCCTAATACAATGAGATGTAACGCCAAGAATTTGTGGGCTCCGTTGAGGTTAGTTTGGCAACCAAATTCTCGGGGTCATAACTTGGTCATATTATCTCTGTTTGGCGCGTACAATACCTTGTTGGAAAGGTCTCTTCGAGTACTACAGGATTTTCCATAGGATGCTTGCAGTGGACCTTAAAAACGCCATTTAGGGTGTCAAAACTGCTCTAGAAGTTCAGGACCCGAAAAACTGCTAAAAATAGTAAATGTTGAAATAAACAAGGAAACAAATAAAACCAACTAGAGGTATAAGTGGAATAGGTGGGTGGCCACCAATATCCACCTCAATCATTCCTCCCCTCTTAGGAAGCAATGGTCCCCATTGCGTGCAGAGCCTCCAGGATGTGAGGAAATTTCTGTTGAACTTGGTCCCTAGTGAGCCACTTGCCTTGGTGCAGGAGTTGGTCAACTTTGGCAATCCGATATAGTTGGATCTTTTGCTGACAAGTGTTCTTGACCTATGTGTCCATAATCCTATCTGTTGTAGCCTGTTCCATGCGGTCTGAATTTAACTCTGTTGGCGTGAGTTGTTCTGCAATGTCTAATGTGTCTAGTAATGGTGGGAAGTATGGCTGACGATGGTCCATATTGAACAATAGGTGCAGGCCAAGGAATGGGGGAATGTTGAGCTCAGAAACATTGTCTCCCACATACTTGGTAATGATGTAAGGACCATATTGGAGTGGTCTGAGCTTCCGATGGGCTCTGGTAAGACGTTTTTTTGTAGATGCAACCAAACTTTGTCACCCACCTGAAACTTGTGTGGCACCCAATATTGATCATGTCGTTGTTTGTACTTGGCATTTGAATTCTCCAGGATGTCGTGAACCTGCTGGCATATGTGTTGGATGCATTTAATAAATCTGGTCACTTTATCAGCCTCATACAACACGTCTGGATTCTGTCTGTGTAGTCGCGTGAGGCATGGAAACAACAATCAGGCACAATGGTTGAAATCATAGACCCACTTGAAAGGGACTGTGGCTAGTCAAGTTGTGGAGAACTCTATTATAATTGTGATGCACACATGGAAGACTCTCATCCCAGGTTCAAGGATACTTGGAGTTGTACATGCATAGTATGTGCACTATCATCCTATTGACGATCTATGTCTCGCCATCAGTCTGTGGATGGAAGCCAACAGACTTGGTGAGCATGGCATCCAATAGTGTCTAGAGACTTGACAAGAATGTGCTCAGGAACTTGCTATCTCGATCTGATATAATGGTTTGTGAGATCCAAAAACGTACCCATACTCATTCAAATAAGAGTTTGGCAGTGTCCTCTCTGGTGATACTCTTCTTATAGGTCGCCAATATAGCCATCTTCGGAAATATATCCAGGACCACAAATACACAGTCATTACTATGCTTGGTAGAAAGGAGGTTAGATATATAGTATATGGAGATGGATTCCCACGACTGGTTGGGAGTAGGCAAAGGAGTGTACATTCCTTGCTTCTTGATGGTTGGATTGGCGATGGTGCAGGCAGTGCATGATCTAATATATTTCCCAACATCTAGTCAGAGTTTGGACCAATAAAATTACTTTTGTAGTACAACTAGAGTTTTCTCCCACCAAATTGTCTTGCGACCCGACTGCAGTGCACCTCCCAAATCATCTTGGCATGGCTGCTTGAAGGAACACTGTTATGCAACCATCTCACAAAATAGAAGAAAAGATAGACCAACGACTTCAAAATCAGCCTCTTTGAGGGGGAAACCTCCTTTACATTACACAAATGAACAATTCTTGGATGATACAAATGACAAGACATCCTTTCTATATATAGGAGTCTAAGGGGTCATAATATAATTAGCGTCGACATAACAATAATAATGTAAGGGAAAAATAATAACAATAGTGGGCTTCTATGGGACAAAATAATACAATAAGGGGGTTTCACTAATAACAATAAGGGCTACATTAGTAGTATAGAGACCTAACATGCCCCTCTCCTTCAAAAAGTGTTGTCCTCAACACTTGAGTAGTTGTGGATACTTATGTATAAAATTATCATCCCCCCACGTGGACTCGTCAGCAGGTAAGTCCTTCCACTTAATGACATACCCTGAATTGATCAATTTCATAGCTATCAGGTTTTTGTTTCCATGACTTCTTCAGGTTCCAATATGATTTTTCCTTCCTTGTCAAGTTCCATAAATATTGTTTGAACTGGGAGCTTGTCACCTGTAACCTTCTTTAAGCATGCAACATGGAGAATTGGGTGCACTCGGGAAGATGCACGAATCTTTAATTTGTATGCCATAGTACCCATATTTTGCAACACCTTGTAAGGACCATAACACTTTGGTGATAATTTATTATCCTTCTTAGCTTGCTTGAGGGACATTTGTTTGTATCGTTGTAGCCATAAAAATACGTAGTTGCCTACATCAAAACATCTTTCATTGCGATGTTGATCTGCCTGTTGTTTCATTCGATTCTGAACCAAAGTGAGGTTATCCTTTAAAAGTTGGATAACTTGTTGTTGATGCCCGATGTGATCTTTCACTGCTTCAAACTTTTTCTTCTTGATATGTGCTTCTATCTTGAGAGTTTGAGGAGTGGTAATTCCTGCCAATGCGTTACAAGATATGGTCATATTCATTTATTTTTTCTCTAGGGTTGGCTCTTGGTGTATATCTTCTTCTTTTGACATTTCTTGATCCTTTTCTTCCTGATATTTCACTGCTTGAACCTTCTTCTTCTTGATATGTCCTATATCTTGAGAGTTTAAGGAGTGGCAATTCCTTCCGATGCAGTACAAGATATGGTTGGATTCATTTCTTCTTTCTTTGGGGTTGGTTCCTAGTGTATATCCTCTTCTTTTGATGTTTCTTGATCCTTTTCTTCCTCCTCTTCACAATCTATGTAAAATACTTTCTTCTCAGCACACTTATGACCTTTAGCGTATTTTCTATCACAATTGTAACAAATCCATTTTTCTCTTTTTTCTTCCAATTGTTGTGCTGTCAACCTTGTAGGTTGTGGAAGGCTAAGAGCAACAACACTTCCATATTTATAGTTGTGAGTGGTAGGATTCCTTGTTTCCATATTTTTTCTTTCAAATTTTCTTGCCAACCTGAATGCCTTCTCCAATGAATAAGGTTCCCAAAGACGAACCTCATTTTGAATGTTATCCCCTATGAAGACATCAGTCCTCTGCTTCTCTATAATATAATTTATGCTTATATTTAATTCTTGGAAGTCCTCAATGTACTTTTTCATCGAACCCTTTTGTTTGAGATTTATCAATTGGATAAAGAAGGTGTTGCTCTTTGTATCCTCATAATGTGCTATCATTTCCTCCATGAAAATTGACGAGGTGACAAGTGGTTTACGAGAAAAAAACCCTCTATACCATACAAACTAATTTGGTTCTAAATATAAAGATTAAATACGTAACTTTTGTAATAGTTGCGCATCATTCATATCAAAATATTGCTCCATCTGTAGTATCCAAGTTATCGGATCCTTTCCATCAAACTTCCTCATATCTCTTTTTCTTGCTTTTAGGAGCTCAATCTTAAAATGATTGTAACTTTGTAATTTCGGATCTCCAAGTTTTGAAATTTTGCCCTATGGTAACCCTCTAAGTCCTCCTTGCAACCCCATAGGTCTAATTGAGATTGGATTCTTTAAAATAGAGTTATCCCCAATCTCCCACGATGACCTAATTATTGACTGCTTCCATAGAGCGAACTTGTATGAAGTGACATGTGTCACAATTTCAACCTTCGGCTCTGAAAATGATACTTAACAAACAAAAAGCCATCCTCTTTCTGTCAATTTTTATGAAATTTAAATCCGATGCTTAGAGAGAAATTTATGATGATGTTCCCAAGGTCACCTATTTCAGATGGAATTCAGGAGCCTTCACATACTCTAACTTCCTTGGATCCTATCTCCGAAAATATAGCAAGACAAGATCTGAAATTTGGACATGAGGTTCATTAGGATTTCGGCTCAAATGGGTTTTTATTTTCATCTTCTGAAACATCGTAGAAAAAAAGGTTAAAGCGATGTTAGAAAATTATATATTACAGAGCAATGGAACACATAAAATATTGCAGAAATATAAACACACAAAATGCATAAAACAAAAGAGACACAGATATACATGGTTCAATGAGTTTGGGCTACGTCCACAGATAAACAACCAGTCCTTCTTTTTATATTATCCAGCAAACTGAAGAGATACAACCTACAATAGATCTGTTGTAACTCCCTCTTCACTCTCAATCTCCTCTCTCTCTCTCTCTCGCTCAGAATATAGATATACATAGATGCAATACAATTCCATCATATATAGTGAGGGGGTTTCCTTCTAGGGCAAAAAACCCTAAATTAAACATAACTTCTACCGTCAGATCTTCGCCTAATCAACGGCTTGGATTGACTATGAAATTACAACATTTTACAAGGCAATTTTACATCTATTCTTAGCTTCGAGGGCACTGCCCCCGATCCCCTTACCAGGGGGGGTCTCCCAAAAGGTCGTAGTCGCCCCCCTTGGACCCCCCCCCTACAGCGAATATTTTACGGGCAACGTTGTTGCCCCATTTCGAACTGGGGCCCAATGCGGTGATACCTTTGAATACAGAAGATAATCAGGCTCCACACCCAACAAGCTAAAATTCCACGATGACCTATTTGAAGTAGCGAAACCCTAGAATCCAAAGCTCTAATACCAAATGTTATGGAACCAGCTCACAAAATAGGAGAAAATATAGATCAACAACTTAAAAATTAGCCTCTTCGAGGGGGCAACATCCTTTACATTACACAAATGAAAAATTCTTGGTTGATACAAATGACAAGACCTCCTTTCTATATATAGGAGTCTAAGGGGTCACAATATAATTTGAGCTGACATAGCAATAATAATGTAAGGGCACAACAACAAAAATAGTGAGATTTTATCAGGAACAATAATACAATAAGGCGGTTTCACTAATAACAATAAGGGCTACACTAGTAGTATAGGGACCTAAAAAATACAAATGTGACCCAAGTAGAATAATAATGCGTCCTTGAGGTGGAAATTAGGAACTTGCTTACCATCTACTAGCATCTGGTATGTAGAGGTGAACTCTACATCATTTTGGTATAGTTGCGACCATCCATAGGTCTCATGACCACAAGAGTTGAGAACTGTAGTCAATGTTGCAACTGGGGGCTGGTTGAGGCAGTCTGCAACATGATTGGTGCTACACTTTTTGTATTTAATGTTCAAGTGGAATTGTTGCAGATATGTAGACCACTTATGATAGCGATCATTTGGAAACTTCCCCTATGTCTATAGAAGCTGAAGAAGTCGTTTATCTATGTGGATGACCATCTCCTTCCCCAAAATGTAATGCTTCGACTGTCAGAAATTCTGCACGATGGAATACATATGTTTATCATAGGTGGGGTACTTCCAAATTGTATCGGAAAGTGTTTGACTATGATAGGCCACTGGATGCCTGTGTTGGGTGAGGACTACACCAATAACATAGTCTGAGGCACCTGTCTCGATTTCAAATGGTTGTTTTACGCCTGGTAGTGTAAGTACCGGTGTAGAGTAGAGGCGGTGCTTCAACTCAACGAACACCTTCTGTTGGGACTCGGACCAGGAGAAATTTTCCTTTTCCTTGCCCTCAGTAATTTGACTCAAAGGCTAAGTAATATGGGAGAATCCCAACAAGAACCTTCGATAAAAAATTTCAAGGCCTAAAAAGTTGCGAAGCTCCATTAGAGTGGTTGGGGATAGCTAATCCCGAATAACTTGGATCTTAGTCGGGTCCACATGCATGCCACGCTCATTTATGATGTGACCCAATTATTAGACCTAGCTCATACCAAAGGTGCATTTATCCAATTTGGCACATAGTTTGTGCTATCAAATGATTTGAAGGACCTACTGAATGCGTTGCAAGTGTTCTTCCCAAATTTTGCTAAAGATGAGGATGTCATTGAGACAAACAACCACAAATGAGTTGGTGAAGGGCTGCAAGATGTAATCCATTAGCCTCATAAAAGTAGCATGGGATTTTTCAACCCGAAGGGCATAACCAACCACTAAAAGGTCTTCCTTGGATTTAAATGTGGTCTTCCATACATCTGTGGGCTCTATTGGAACTTGGTGATAACCAGATTTCATATCGATCTTGATGAAGTACTTGGCACCCTTGAGTTGGTCCAACAGGTCATCAATCTATGGGATTAGATACCTGTTCATGACAATGATTTTGTTTAATGCCCGATAATCAATGTGGAGCCTCCAGGTATTGTTCTTCTTCTGTAAAAGTACAATCGGGCTCTCACAAGGCGAGGAAGTTGGTCGGATGTGCCATTTTTGCAGAAACTCCTGGATTTTCCACTTGATCTCTTCATTTTTGAGATTGGAGCAGCGATATAGGCTGGTTGGGTGGAGGTGCTTTGAGAGTCATTTCAATCAAATTCTTGACCTAACAATGCAAGGGTACCCTTGTGGATGAGGAGAAGATGTCCATGTATTCTTCCATGACCATCTCCACCTACTTTTTCTACTTGGAGAAACCCTTCCTGGGGGCCGTGGATGTGTCTGCGACCTTCCCCTTACTTTGAGAACGAATAAAAAAGAAAACAAATTTCCCAATCTGGAAGGTGACCTTATTGCATTGCTTAGAAGAGATCAAGGAGATGGTGGAAGGTGGGGCTACCTACGGTATCCTGTATAACTTACTACCCAAATAAATAATAATAGAGCGAGGTGTAGACTCATATACATCATGTCACTTCCACAAGTATGGTTGTCCTAATAATACATCACAAAGTTCAATAGGAGCAACATCATACAATACCTCATCCGTGAAGGGCTTGATGCTATAGGGAAGGCGGAACTGCTGGCTGATGCAGAGATCTCGTCCTTGGTGAAGCCACCCGATGGTGTATGGATGCAGATGTGCTACAGTCGGTAGGCCCAGTCGCTTTGCGACCTATGCTGAAATGATGTTCTTTGGCTCCCGTTGTTGACAATGAACTGCACCGGAGAACCCTTCACCCACATTTGTGAGTGGAATAGGTGTTCCATCTCTTCTATATCATCAAGCTCAATATTCTGGATCTTGGTGGTGGCCACAGTGGCACTGGGCTCCGCATTAATGATTTTCTTCCCTTTGTCATTCCCCTTGTTTGGTTCTGACTCAAAGTCAGAACATGCGTTTGACTCGAAAGCCTTCAACTCGACCACTAGTGACCGCTTGGCCCAACACTCACTTGTGTTGTGAGTAGAGCTCTTATGGAACTCACACCACTTTCATGTGTCCTTCTTTGTCTTCAAGGTGTTGTTATTTTCTTGTGGCTTTGGCGAGTTATCCTGGGTCACCTCACCTTGGATTTTCCCCTTTTTTTTGTGGTTGGGAGCGCCTTTACCTTATTATGGATTCACAGATCCAAAGTCTAACTTTTTCTATTTAAAATTCTACTCAATATTCACATCATATTGATACGTTGTGCTAAGCGAGGATATGTCCAGGAACTCCATCTTGTCTTGGATGTACTTCTGTAGGCAGTCGTGGTTCTTGAGTACCAGATTTTTCTTAGAATCCTTAATACCCAACTTCATCTGAAGGATATGGAAAAAATTGGTAAACTCTGGCATGTCCCGGTCTCTTCCTTGCTGCAGTTTGGTCCAATTTATATATTTATCCTCATAGCTACTAACAGGGTAGTACTTCTCCTTGATGGCATCTCATAACGAATTCCAAGTGGGTGCGGTTGAAAATAGTGAGGGTGTACTTTCATATTTCTTCTCACAGTAGTTTTCCCACGAGTCCTTGATGTGGGGAGCAGTTTTGAGAAGTGCAAAAGTAATCTTTTCCCGACTAGAAAAATCATGAAAATAAAAATATTCTTCTAGTAGATTTAACCATTTATCTATGTCGTCTGCATCTATTTGACCTTCCAATAAGGGGTGTCAAAGTTAACTTGTACCTTAAAGGGTGTGGCCCTTCCAAAGTAACTGCCAAAATTAGATGTGTCACCTTTGGGTAGTTGCTAAAGGATCTGGGAAACGTTGTCCATAATCGAGCACATTTGTTGCTTGAGGGATTCTTCGAGCAAGATTTTGAAAGGATATCCTGCCCCCTCATCTTTCTTCTCTTCTGCCATGAGAGGCCATCGAGACTTGCAAGGTTGGTCTTGCAAAGGTTCAACCAATTAGAACCCTAACTCCTTATATCTTGACCTCGTTGGGGACATGTAAAGAAAAATAGAGACTGAGCAGACCACTCTGATACCACTGATCCGAACTTAAATAGGAACACAACAAATTACAAATATAACCATAAATACATAGATGCAATAGAAATAACACTTCACTTTATTAATATCAAATACTGAAAATTGCTTACCAATAGAATGGAAACAAGACTAGCCTAGGCGATGGTAGCTTATCTCTGAGAAGAGATGTGGTGACTACATGGCTCTAAACTATGTTACAATGAGGTTCAAGGGCCTATTTATTATTGAAAAAATGAGAAAACCCTAAAAAACAAAAACCCTAACCCCAGGAGATGTAACACCAATAGTTTGTGGGCCCTATTGGGGTTAGTTGGGCAACCAACTTTCCTGGGCCATAACATGGTCATATTATCTCCGTTTGGCGCATACAATACCTTGTTGGAAAGGTCTCTCCAAGTACTATAGGATGTGTTGCATGTCCTTTCCTATGAATATAGGGTTGCAAGGGATCTCAAAAAAATGTCGTTTAGGGGGTCAAAACTGCTCCGGAAGTTCAGGACCCAAAAAACTATTAAAAATAGTAAATGTTAAAATAAACAAGGAAACAAATGAAATCGAATGGAGTTCTAAGTGGAATAGGTGGGTGGCCACCAGTATCCACCTAGATCATTGGCACTTTTAAACTTCTTTTCAAATATGTGATTCATACTCCAACAAATATAGTGCAACTCCAATCGCATTATTGATTCTAACAATTGGGTAACCAATGTCTTAGTAATCCAATATATCTACATTTTTTAAAAGTATTTAGTGTCACAATAGCGAAAGTGGATTGAATCACAAGCCTAGTTAGCTACCTCTTCCAATACTTTGGTGGTAGGTATGCCCTTATTCCTTACCGTCACCTCTACTTTCTCCATTTCCTTCTTAGCCCTAAAGAAATAGTCATGGTGGTACATATGCTCAATTGAAATTGTATCCTACTCATCCTTTTTCATTTTTTTAAACCCAAAAGTTATAGATTGTTACTTGTAACAAGGAACATCAGTCTATCTCTCTCCACCTACAATCCAACTCCCCACCAATTCCATTGAACCCACTCCTCTCAAAGACTTTACCCTCACAAAGACCCCTACCAACTTACTCCTTGAATAAATTGGAAATAATTTTTACTTTAGCAAATAGTTAGAATTGGTTTATTTAGTTGTTGGGTTGTTGAGATATTCTCTCAACAACCAATCTCTTAGTTTAGAAATTGTTAGATATGATAAGCTATAACAACCTTGGTGAAAATTCCGTGTAATAAAAGTTAATAAAGGAAAAAATAATAAACACAGTTGATGGGACAATGATTCCAACCTGAATGTTGGGCAAAACATCATATTGGGTGTTCGTTTGATTTATTATGGCTGAGGAAATGGGAAAAGGTAATGGCTAAGGCTTTGCAAAAGGAAAATGGCATTTTTGACACATTTATTTATGAAAATAATGGAAATTAGGAGAAAAGGAAGGTGAAAGGTCACAGGTTGCATGTGAGGAGGAAAATGAAGGAAAATCATGGAAAATGAAGAAAATAGAGGCATAATTAATAAAAATGCTTCTAAGGATCAGTTGGTACCTTTTGTCAGTTCAATTTTGGATCTTTCTCTTTATTCTCTCTCTCTCTCTCTTTCTTGGACACTTAGGGTTTTCTTGGAGAACTTTGGCATTGGATCAAGAAAGGAAAATAAGGCAAGAGGAATGAAGGAGTAAGCAAGGAAGAGCAAGATCAAGCAACTACATAGGATTCTTTGCAGGTATCAATTTACATGTGTGCTTTCCTTGCTATATTTTTCATGCATGGTATTGCATATGGTTCTTTGCTATTATGGCATGGGTGTTGCTAGGTGTAACATTGTTTTCATCTTGGCCTTGCAATTTCCGGATAGCTATGGAGTAATGGAATTCTCATCTTTTGGTTGAGATGGATTTCCAAATGGATCCGAAGCTTAAGGTGGATCTTTGAATAGTAGAACACATGGCCTAGTAACCCTGAACCAGAATTTTGGTTGTGGTAAAGCCAAATTTTGTGTTTCCTTGGTCGGCCTAGGAACCTTTGAACGATGAATGGTGGGACATACAATAAAGACTAGAGGTGGGTGTTCTCCATCAAGCCTAGGAATCTTGGGATGGGATATGCAGTAAAGCCTGGATAGTGGATCTCGGCTTAGGGCCTAGTGATCTATTGTGGATTACGGTAAAGCCTAGGAGACTATGAGACATGAAAATTCCTCACAGTGCAGGGGGAGAAATTTGGTGCCATCCATGCTTGTTTTGGCCTAGTGATCTGGTGGAGATCATGGTAAAGCCTATTATTACACGTTTATTTTGTTGGCCTAGTGATCGAGGATGGATTACATTAAAGCATGGTTTCTATTGATGAGGGTGAGGGGGTTTAGCCACGGGATGCTGTCATTGGTTCTTTTGGTTTTAGTCCAACATTCATGATTGGAATATGGCACGGGGGTGAATGGATGAAGAGAGTATTGGCTTGGTGTTAGGTCCCTATAATACTAGTGATTCCACATTACTATTGTCGTTGTATCCCTTATTATTATTGTTGTGCCCCTATTGTCCCCATATTGTTATTATTGTGCTCCATAGAATCCCTCTATTGTTATTTTTGTGGCTTTATATTAATATTGTTAGGTCGGCTTGGTTATATTGTGTCCCCTTAGACTCTTATATATGGAAAGGAGGTTTTGTCATTTGTATCATCCAAGAATTGTTCATTTGTGTAATGTAAAGGAGGTTGCCCCATCGAAGAGGCTGAATTCTAAGGCGTTCAACTATCTTTTCTATCTTTTTGTGAGCTGGTTTCATAACATTTGGTATCAGAGCTTTGGATTCTAGGGTTTTGCTACTCCAAACAGGTTATCGTGGCATTTGCGCTATAATTTTTTTTTGCGATTTTTCAGATGCTGAAAAAAAACCAATTGGGTTGAAATCATTTTGAACCTCGGATCCAAATTTCAGAGCTTTTTACACTATATTTGCAGAGATATAATCTGAGGAAGTTTGCCTTTTTGCAGCCTCCCGAATTACATTCCAAACAGTTGACCTCGGGAAAATCGTCATAACTTTTGTTTTGAGCATCAGATTGAAATTTTGTAAGAATTTACAGAAAGAGGACAGACTGTAGTTTCCTTTGTATATTTTTCAGATACTAAGGTCAAAACAGTGACATGTGGCACTTCATACAAATTTACTCTTCTGAAAAGGTATATAATCATGTCATCTTGGGAGATTGTGCATAGCTCTTTCTTGGAGAATCTAAATTCGATCAGACTGGTGGCATTGCAAAGAGGATGCAGAGGGCTACTACAGGTCGTAATTTCAGAACTGGAAGATCCGAAATTACAGAGATACATCAGATGCAATATCTAGCTCCTACAAAGTGAAAAAAGGTGTGTAGATTTTTTTAAATTTTTTCATAAGCTTGGTTTGAAAAATTAGTTTAAAGGAATTCAAAGGGAATAGTAAAGAATTATTAGCATTAATTAATGCCCCGAAGAAATAAAATGGAAACACCTAGTAAGAAACCTGAAAGCTCTAGCATGACTCGTGAAGAAGAGGAAGAAATGCAACATGATATATCAAAATTACAAGACCAAGTACAACAAATTTCACTCTCACTAAAGGTAAATGAAGCTAAGATGAATGACGTGGAAGCTAATATGAATGGAATGCAAGTTAAGATGAATGGCATGGAAGCTAAGATGGATGGCATGGAAGCTAAGATGAATGGCATGGACGATAAGATGGAAGAATTGAAGATAAATTTCAATAAGTTGCTACAAGAAATGGTCACTAATGGTGAAAGGGTAGTAAAGGAAACTCATGTTGAGAACAAAATAAATGTTAATCATGATTTCATAGACTCTAATGTTGGATTGAAGACCCACCATATTCCAAAAATCGATATGAGGAAGTTTGAGGGCAAGGATCCCGCAACATGGATACTACAGATGGAGCAATTTTTCAATCCCCATAATGTGAAAAACACACAAAAGGTATGTATTGCAACTTTATATTTGGAAGCAAATCAGTATGTATGGTATCAATGGCTTTGCTCTCGTAAACAAATTGTCACTTGGGCAATTTTTACGGAAGAAATGACAACACATTATGAGTATACAAAAAGCAACACCTTTTTTAGCCAATTGAAAGTCTCAAACAAAAGGGTTCAATGATGGAGCACATTGAGGACTTCCAAAAATTGAACATAAGGGTAAAATATATTCTAGAGGAGCATAGGATTTATATGTTCATAGGGACTTTAATGGATAATATCCAACATGAGGTTCGCCTTTGGGAACCCGATTCATTGGAGAAGGCATTTAGGTTAGCAAGAAAAATGGAAAGAAAAATTATGGCAACGAGGATGCCTACCACTCACAACTATAAAGATGGAAATGTTGTTGCCCCTAGCCTTCCACAACCTATAAGGTTGACACCACAACAATTGGAAGAAAAAAAAGCAAAAGGGCTTTGTTACAGTTGTGATAGCAAATACATTAAATGTCATAAATGTGCTGAGAAGAAATTATTCTACATAGATTGTGAAGAGGAGGAAGAAAAGGAACAAGAAATGTCAAAAGAAGAGGATATACTCCAGGAACAAACCCTAGATAAAGAAGAACTAAATCTGACCATATCTTGTAATGCATTGGCTGGAATTCTCACTCCTCAAACTATCAAGATAGAAGGACATATCAAGAAGAAAAAGGCAATAATGTTGATTGATTCTGGAAGTACCCACAATTTTATTCATTGTAATATAGAAAAAGGATTGAATTGCTTCTTATATCCAGCACCAGAGTGTCAAGTGATGGTTGCAAGAGGAGGAACCATAAATTTCTTTGGAAAGTGCCATAATATCAAGCTATCCATGGGAGAATATGTATTGAATACCCGAATTCTTTCCATTCCAATGGGAGGTGTTGATGTTGTACTACAAGTCTAATGGCTACAATCCTTGGGTACAATAGCTTTTAATTTTCAAGAACTTTTCATGAAATTTTCTGCGGAAGGAAAGGAAGTTGAATTAAGGGGTATTGTAGGGAAACCAGGAAAGATAATCAGCTCTAACGGTATGACAAAGCTTCTAAAAAAGTAACAATGAGTAGTAATTGCAAAATTATGTTCTCTAGATGTTGCCACATCGAAATCATCTATATCTCCAGATCTCCAAAAAGTATTGGACATTCATTCCAAGGTATTTGAGACTCCCAAAGGTCTCCCACCTATTCGTGATCATGATCATGCTATTCATTTGATTCCAGGAAGTGTTCCTCCAAACATCAAGCCGTACAGATATCCCTATGCCCAAAAGAGCGAAATTGAACGCATGGTTGCAGAAATGCTAGAGGCTGGTATAATTCAACCTAGTCAAAGTTCTTTCTCTATTCTAGTAGTATTGGTGCATAAGAATGATGGATCATGGCACATGTGTTCGGATTATAGAGAGCTCAAAAAGCTCACTATTAAAGATAAATTTCCCATTCCTGTCATTGATGAATTATTGGATGAATTGCATGGATCAATTTAGTTCGCCAAGTTGGATCTTTGTTCAGGATCTTTGTTTTGGCCTTACCAATGCACCTTCTACATTTCAAGGTTTGATGAATTCCATTCTCAAACCCTTCCTTATAAAATTTGTGTTAGTATTTTTTGATGATATACTAATCTACAGCAAGTCTTGGAAGGATCATGTTGAACATGTTGACAGGGTGCTACAACTATTGGAGGAGAAATAATTATATGCAAAAAGCTCCAAATGTTTCTTTATAGTACAAGAGGTGGAATATCTGGGTCATATTGTATCTCATGAAGGTGTTAAGGTAGACCCTAGCAAAATTAAAGCCATTAAGGAATGGAAAATCCCCACATCCATAAAGCATCTACGAGAATTTTTTGGGTTGACAGGGTATTATCACAAGTTTGTTAAGAATTATGGGAGAATAGCAGCACCTCTAACAACATTATTGAAGAAAGATGCATTTTCATGGACTCTAGAAGCAACAACGGCCTTAGAACATCTTAAAGAGGTAATGTGCCAAGCACCGGTCTTAGCTACACCGGACTTCACAAAAACCTTTATTGTGGAATGTGATGCTTCAGGAAGTGGAATTGGTGCTGTTTTAATGCAAGATGAAAGACCCATTGCTTTTGAAAGTCATCCAATCAAGGGAAAGTATTTACACAAAGATATTTATGAGAAGGAAATGTTGGAAATACTACATGCACTTAAGAAATGGTGACCCTACCTAATGGGAAGACACTTCAAGGTAAAAATGGATCATGATAGCCTTAAATATTTTTTAGAACAAAGATTATCCTTTGAAGAGAAACAAAAATGGGTGACAAAGAAGTTGGGTTAAGACTTTGAAATAATATAAAAAAAAGGGAAGCAAAATGTTGTGGTAGATGCACTCTCAGGAAAGGATGAGGATGTGGAAGCATTGTTGTGCGCTGTTTCTGTTATCCAACCAAATTGGATAAACGAAGCAAGGGAGGAATGGAAGAATGACGAAGAATTGTGGGCACTTATTTGAAAGTTACAACAAGATTCTTGTACATCTGATACATTTAGCTGGAAAAATGATTCGTTATGGTACAAAGATCGCTTATACCTTTGTAAGAATTCCCAACTCAAACAAAATATTCTTATGGAATTGCACACTTCTCCCTTAGGAGGGCACTCAAGATTTTTAAAAACTTACCACGGGGTTAAAAAGGAATTTTTTGGGGATGGCCTTAAATCAGATATTCAAAAGTTTGTGGCAGAATGTTTGGTTTGCCAACAAAATAAAGTTCAAACAATTAAGACCCTAGGTCTATTACAACCTTTATCCATTCCAAGGCAACGTTGGGAGGAGGTTTCAATGGATTTTATCATAGATTTATCGAAGTCTGAAGGAAAGAGTGTCATCATGGTGGTAGTTGACAGACTTACCAAGTATGCACACTTTTGTGCATTATCACATCCATTTAAAGCCAATATAGTTTCCACTTCATTTATGGAAACAATTCAAAAGCTACATGGAAACCCAAAGATTATTGTAAGTGACAAAGATCCCATTTTCACTGGAAATTTTTGGACAGAATTATTTTCTTGTCTTGGTACTCAATTAGCTCATAGCTCATCTTATCATCCTCAATCTGATGGGTAGACTGAGATAGTAAACAAATGTTTGGAAGGATATCTTCGTTGCTTTGTATTTGATAAACAGACACAATGGGTCAAATGGTTACCTCTGGTTGAATGGTGGTATAACACTTCCTTCCATACTGCAACAAAAATGACCCCATTTATGGCACTTTATGGATATCAGCCACCATCCATCACATCATATTTAAGAGAAAATTCTAAGGTTCAAGCAATGGAACATCACATTGAGCATCAAAAACAAGTTCTCCAACTCTTAAAGGATAACCTTGTGTTGGCACAGAATAGAATGAAACAACAGGCAGATTAACATCGCAGTGAAAGAAGTTTTGATGTAGGTGACTGGGTATTCCTACAGCTACAACCATATAAATAAATGTCCCTGAAGCAAGCTAAGAAGGATAATAAATTATCACCAAATTATTATGGTTCCTACAAGGTGTTGCAAAAGATTGGTACTATGGCATACAAATTGGAGCTTCCTGCATCTTCTCGAGTGCACCCAGTTTTCCATGTTTCATGTTTAAATAAGGTTAGAGGTGACAAGCTCCGAGTTCAAACAATATTGCCAAAACTTGATGAGGAAGGAAAAATTATATTGGAACTGGAAGCAGTCACAGAGACAAGAACTCGACAGCTACGAAATCGAACAATTTCGGAGTATCTCATCAAGTGGAAGAACTTATCTGCTGAAGATTCTACATGGGCGGATGAGAATTTTATACAAAAGCATCCAAGACTACTCAAGAATTGAGGAAAACAACTTTTTGAAGGAGAGGGGCATGTTAGGTCCCTATAATACTAGTGATTCCCCCATTACTATTGTTGTTGTATCCCTTATTATTGTTGTTGTGCCCCTATTGTCCCCATATTGCTATTATTGTGCCCCATAGAATCCCTCTATTGTTATTTTTGTGGCTTTATATTATTATTGTTAGGTCTGCTTGGTCATATTGTGTCCCCTTAGACTCCTATATATAGAAAGGAGGTTTTGTCATTTGTATCATCCAAGAATTATTCATTTGTGTAATGTAAAGGAGGTTGCCCCATCGAAGAGGCTGAATTCTAAGGCGGTCAACTATCTTTTCTATCTTTTTGTGAGATGGTTTCATAACACTCCGTCATTCTATGGTCAAGTGGAACGTGGTAGTCCCATCTCGGGCTAGATTTTGAATAATTAATATGAGGTTATTTCTCCTTGTTAATTCATGAGTATTTTACTAGTTTATATGTGGATTCTATGGCTGATGTATTATCCTCAATACTTCTATTGTTATTATATTGGTTATAAGAATGTATTATGACAGTGATGATGTGTACCTCTCCTCACGTTTTTATTTCTAAATGAATAAACAATGTATCTACGACCTAATAGATGATAATGCAACTAATGATATAACGGAACAATGCTTCTTAGCAATTCTCAGATAAGTGTGAGACCCCTATGCTCAGATCTGTTGTTTACTCCTGTATATTACATATTTGTGATATGATTGATGTCCAGTCAATCCATTGTTCAAGTAATTGTGTTTTTAACATCATTCCATTGTTGTCTTTTTGTTTTGAGGGTGTCATTTCGTTATGGACAGTGACCTGGGCTATGGGCCTAAAAAAGTGGCTCAAATCCCATGGACGCAAGCACAACAATGGGAAGAAAAGTCCCTTGACACTCACATACCATGTTGTGGGAGTTTCTAGAGCCCTATGGATGCATGCATGCCCATATCGGGAGTGTCTCAGGGATTAATGGTCTAAAAACTCAGTGGGACCCAAGGGTTGGTTACCTAAGTGGTTGGGATGGTTCTCGGTAGTCTTGTTGTTGATGTGGAAGGTCTGTATGGTGTATTTCCGATGATTTCACTTCCTTAAAGTCACCTAGGAGTTTGAATCCCATCATAGTAGCCTCTCATCACATGTTTACCCAAGTTGGTTGTCTACTTAGGTAGATGTAGGAGGAGGGTGTTACAAAGTGGTATGAGAGCATGGTTCATCCCTTGGACTGGATGGATGGTGTGTGTTGATCATGCATTCATGTTGGTTGCACATGTGTTAATCATCCTTGTGGTTTATATTCTTGTTGCATATGCATGATTCCGGTCATGGTTGTAGTGATGTCACCATGTGACAGAGGATGTTTTTGTTGTGAAGTAGGTCATCATGAGTGTATGATTGGTTATGCATTTCTATGTGTCTCAGTGCTTACATGTTGTCGAATTTGCATTGGTATGGTTGTTGTTATCATGCATGAGGTCATGTTGTGTGGTTTATATGGTCATGCATTGATGACTAGAGTCTAGCTTGAATGATGGTTATATGGTTATTTTATTATGTATTATATGTATATATGTTGTCATGATTATGTTATACATGTACTACGGTAATTGGTTGGTCTTGTAGATGAGATATCCTCCCCGAAGTTTTCTAAGGTACGTTGGTTTATTGTGATTTGGTTTAGCTGACATAATATGCCTTGTAGGAAAGAGATCAAAATGGCTAGCAAGATGGTAGGCTACAAAGATTATCCCTATGCATCAGATGAGCTGCATGGTGTTGGACACTCTTATAATTTAGCAGAAATATTGAGAAGCTTGAAGGAATAAATAAGGATTTGTGAGGTGGACAATGAAAAAATCATGCAGACACAAGAGAAACAATAGAGGTTAATGAAATACTTCTTCATAGTTTTTCAGAATTACAACAATAGGGGCCACTTTGGATCAACCATGGACAGGAGGAAAAAACTAATGGGTCATATGGCAATAGATCTCATGGTGTTCATAGGTCAGATAGAGATGACACAATGAGAGATGGCTAAACTTTAGTGATTTGGGAGTGGTTTTCCATTAACATTTAGAGATCAAATTGAGTATGATGAACCACATTCACTTGAGGATGTAGGTTTTAACCCCATACAGAAATTACCTACATACGAATTCTAAAACACAGAAAATAAACAATGCAAGAGCATAACACATAAAACACATATACACAAATATTTTCCCCTGGATCCCAAAACTGGGACTACCAACTTGATTTTTCATTACATTCCTTTCAATGTTACAATACATATTTATACATGCCGAAGCATCCAATACCATGGACTGAAAACCATCACGTCCAAAACAATGGACCGAAAACCACAGGTAGGTCCGCCCAACCTAATATAGGGTCCAAAAAAAAAATTCTATAGGCGCTGCCCTGGACCCCATACAGGGGGGCTACCTGGCCCCTCAAACCCCTCGCTACACAATCGGCGCAACGAAGGGGGGGCTTCACCCCTCCTCTAAACCCCGGTTCACTACGTAGGTTAGTCGTGGAAATAATATAACACAACCCAACATTCTCCCACTTGTTTTTTTCTTTCCACAGGGGGCCACAGGAGAGATTAGTCATTTTTTTAGCCCTGAGATGCCCATTGTTTCTCTACACCAGGAGAACTTCTTAGAGCTCACAGATTTTTTCAATGCATCTACAGTATTCTTCAAAGTGTCCACCTTTACCAGCAACACCTTTTTGTCTTCTATCATATCCCTCACAAAGTGATACTGAACATCAATGTGCTTTGTCTTTGAATGATAAGTAGGGTTCTTTGCCAAGACAATTGCACTTTGGTTGTCACAATATATCCTTATAGTTCCTTATACTAACACCATACTTGAACAAAATCTCTATAACCAAACTGCTTCTTTGCTTGCTTGAGTGGCTACCATGTATTCTGCCTCTATAGTTGATAGTTCCACTACAAATTGTTTCTTACTCATCCAAATAACTGCACCTCCAAATAGGTTAAACACATACCCACTTGTAGATCTTCTCTGATCCAAATCTACAGCCCAGTCTACATCAACAAAACCATGGAAATCCAAAACTTTGTCCAATCCTGGTCTTCCTTGGTAGCACAAACCATAATCACTAGTGCCACGCAAATACCTGAAAACCCGCTCCACTGTTGTCCAATGCTCCTTCCCTAGTTTTGACATAAACCTAATCAATACTCCCACTGCATGTGTAATGTCTGGTCTAGTACATACCATTGCATACATCAGGCTACCGACTGCACTTGGATATGGAACATGGGACATATCCTCTTCCTCTTCTTGTGTCTGGGGCACTGTTCAGTAGATAACTTTACACCTACACAAATATGAACCTTCACCGGTTTACTATCTTGCATATTAAACCTCTGCAGTATTGTCTCAACATAATTCCTCTGGTTTAACTAGAGCTTCCTATTTGCCCGATCTCTTTTAATTTCCATGCCCAAAATATAGTTTGCAACACCAAGATCTTTCATGTCAAATTTGAAGGACAATTGGGTCTTCAAATCCTGGATAATTTCTTTGTCATTTCCAACCAACAACATATCATCCACATACAAGACCAGATAAATAACACGGTCACCAATTAATTTAAAATACACACAGTGATCTGCTTTTCTTCTGGTGAAGCCAAGTCCCTGTATAAATGTATCAAATTTCTAATACCACATCCTTGGTGACTGTTTTAACCCCATACAAAGACTTCTTTAACTTGCATACTAGTTCTTTCTTACCCTTCACCGCAAAGCCTTTAGGTTGCTTCATGTAGATCTCCTCTTTCAGATACCCATGAAGAAATGTTGTCTTCACATCCATTTGTTCTACCTCAAAATCAAAAGCGACAGCAATAGATAAAAGTAATCTTATAGAAGTTACCTTGGTAACGGGAGAAGAAATATCACCAAAATCAATTCCCGACACCTGGGAATAACCTTTTGCTACCAACTGAGCTTTGTATTTTTCCGCCTCTCCTTCTGCATTTGTCTTCATCTTGAACACCCATTAGCTTTCAATGGGTTTCCTTCCAGCTAGCAACTCCACCAGATCCCAAGCCTCATTTTTGTGCAAAGATGCCATTTCATCAACCATGGCCTCTTTCCAGAGTTTTCCATCCTCTGAATCTACTGCTTCCTTCACAGTTTTGAGATCATCATCAGTAATAGATAAAGAAAAATTTGAACAGAAAGTAGATGGACTATACCTTTTTGGCTGCCTTCTTTCTCCAACTGATCTTCTTACACCTAGAGTTTGTGGCTCTTCATCTTTTGATTCCTCCTCTGCTGTAGAATCTGATTCTTACTCCTTTAGCTCAAACTCTATCTTCCCAAGTTCCTTTCGTTGGACTTCATGTTTTTTTAACATCTTTCACCCCTCTGAACACCACATCTCGACTGTACACAACCTTCCTTGTTGCTGGGTTCCAAAGCTTATAACCTTTTAAACCATCCTTATACCCAATAAAGATGCACTTTTCAGATTTACTATCCAACTTGGTTCGTTTCTCCTTTGGAACATGTACATATGCATCACATCCAAATACCCTCAGATGTGAAAGAGAGGGTTTCTTACCAATCCATACCTCTTGTGGAGTCTTATCCTCCAACGCTGATGAAGGTGATCTATAAACTAGGTAACATGTTGTCTCCACCACCTTTGTCCAAAATTCTTGTCCTAACCCGACACCACTGAGCATGCTTCTTGCCCTTTCCATCAACTTCTTGTTCATTCTTTCTGCAACTCCATTTTTTTGAGGTGTATATGGAGTAGTATTCTATCGTGCTATACCACACTTCTTACAAAATTCTACAAATTCCTTACTGCAAACTCTCCACCTTAATCTGTCCTCAACACCTTTATTTTCTTCTCTGTCTCATTTTCCACCAGAGCCTTAAATTCTTTAAACCTATCAAAGACTTCAGATTTCTTCTTAAGGAAAGATATCCATGTATTCCTTGAGAAGTCATCTATAAATGATACATAGTATGTAGACTTACCCAGTGATGGAACCTTCACAGGTCCAAACACATCACTGTGCACAAGCTTAATATTTGTTTCGCCCTCTTACCACCAGAGGGGAAACTCACCTGATTCTGCTTCCCATATACACAATTTTCACAAAAATCGAAATCCAGAGAGCTACTACTCATACCTTCTACCATACATTTACCATGAAGTATTCAAAGGCACTTTTCTCCAATATGTCCAAGCCTTTGATGCCACAACATGGTCTTCTCTCCAAAGACCACTAGATTTTCTGCTCCACTTTCAGGAACCACAAAACTGTTGCACCCATCAAGAACAATGCTACCTTGCAGCTTGTATAGAGTTCCAGTCTGAACTCCCCACATCAATACCAATGCTCCTCAAGCCATCTTGCAGGTACCCTTCTCAAACATTGTTTTTACACCTGCATCATCTAGCTTGCTTACAGAAATCATTTTTCTGGCTAATGTAGGAATATGCAGAACACCCAAAGTGTTCTAACCCTTCCACCTTGCAACTTCAACTTTACTTTTCCACGACCAATGATTCTGGCCTTCGTATCATCCCCTAAGAAGACATCACCACCATCGTATTTATCATACTCGCAGAACCAATCTCTTTGGGAGTGAAGTGAAAGGACACACCTGAGTCAATCAACCATGCCTCATGATCTACATGTGTACTTGAAGAAGCCAAGTACACATTCGCACCTTCATCTAAGGTGGTTTTCACCTCTGTAGAAGAAGTATCATTAGATCCCTTCCTTTGTTAGGAGCTTTAGATTTACAGTCCCTTTTGTAGTGCCCTTCCTTTCCACATTTCCAGCACACCACCTTTACAGGTTTTCCTGGAGATTTAGATCTCCCTCCATATTTAGATCTCCCACTCGATGACTTATTTTTGTTTCTGTTCTAGGACCATCCTCGTACAGATAAGGCATCACCATTGTTTTGTTTTCATCAAACTGCAAGGCAGTTGCATTGCTACCTATTCCAATAACCAGACTATCTCACAAATCTGGTAGAAAACACAACAAACAGATGCACTTTTCTTCATCTAAAATTTTAATATCAACAAATAATAACTGACTTACCACTGTATTAAATGTGTTCAGATGCTCTGTCATGGAGTCTCCATCTTTCATCCTCAGGTTATACAACTTTTTCCGTAGGAATAGTTTATTCACTAGAGACTTAGATTGGTACAAAGTCCCTAACTTGTCCCACAAAGCCTTCGTCGTAGCTTCCCCTAATACATTCAAAAATATTGAATCTGAGACACACAATCGTATTGTGCTCTTAGCCTTCTGATCCAACTTCTTCCATTCTTCATCAGACACTCCCATTGGTTTAGTACCTGGATCTACCACAATCCACTGATCTTTATCCACCAACAGATCCTCCATCTTGAGTTTCAACAACTCAAAACTATGACCACTAAATTTCTTGATCTCTATCTTTCCACTACTCAGCATCTTCTTTCACCACCAGAATCGATCCTGCATATCTCTCACTGAACAGGGTCTACCACAGGCTCGGGCGAAACCCCTCAGCAACAAAGGCATCCCCTTGAAGCCAAAACAACTCTGATACCAAATGTAGGTTTTAACCCCGTACAGAAATTACCTGCATATGAATTCTAAAACACAGAAAATAAACAATGCGAGAGCATAACACATAAAACACATATACACAGAGATTTTCCCCTGGATCCCAAAATCGGGACTACCAGCTTGATTTTTCATTACATTCCTTTCAATGTTACAATACATACTTATACATGCTGAAGCATCCAATACCATGGACCGAAAACCATCACGTCCAAAACCATGGACTGAAAACCATAGGTAGGTATGCCCAACCTAATATAGGGTCCAAAAAAAAATTTCTAGGGGCACTGCCCAGACCCCATAGAGGGGGGCTACCCGCCGCCCTCAAACCCCCTTGTGACCCCCCCGCTATGAAATCGGCACAATAAAGGGGGGACTCTGCCCCCCCTCTAACCCCTCGGTTCACTACATAGGTTAGTTGTAGAAAGAATATAACACAACCCAACAGAGGAAGTCATTATGAAATTGAAGCATTGCTATGAATAATCAAAACATAAGAATGAATCTCAACAAGGATGGAAAGAGGAAGATAAATGTAAAGGTAAATGGAAACCGAAAAGAACAAGGCCTTAGAATGCAAAAGAGAAATAAAATGTGGCACCACAAAAGAACTTCAATGCAGCTAGAAAAGGACATGGATCATAGCAGCAACATAGAGATTATGGTACTAGATGATTGGAATGTTGGACATGCGGTAAGGAACACCTTAAGAGATATTTTCCACAGAATCACAGTGGTAGGACTCAGATATAGAGTGCACAGGAGGCACATATTGTTGGGGATGTTTTTCAGAGTGTTCTTCGTATCTATGTAGCACTGGATAACAGACAGGAAGACCATTAGGCATCTATCATTGAGATGGACAGTAAGCTTTGAGATTAAGTCATTTCTATTTTGATTGAACCTAGATCTAATTATAGTTACATTAGTCCTGACTTAATGGATAAGTGTGGTTTGATTAAAGAAGTGCGTGAAGAATCTTGGTTAGTGTAGTTGGCTACAGGTATGTAGAAGCGAGTTCATCATTGGGTAATATCTTGTGCATTTGATTTGAATGGTATGCCTAAGAAAACACATTTGAATGTATTACCGTTGGGCTCATACATTGTGTTGCTAGGATGATAAGGTGGATTGTTAAGAAAAATTCATTGTGTGCTTGGATGACAATGGGGAACCAAGAATATTACAGGGAAAGAAGAAAGCGACATCAGTTAGGATGGTAATAACTATGTAGGAAAATCACAGTCGTAGAAAATGGTGTGTGTTATCTGTAGTGCTTATTTCTAGCGATAAAGGTAAGGATGTTGAGGATGAAGATGTTCCAACAGTTCCCGACAGTTCCAGCAGTTCCGACAATTTGGCAGTTCGATAATTCCAGATTCTGCGTGACAGACAACTTTTCTGTGTGATCTCTCTCAGCTACTGTGTTGCCTCTACATCAGCTATCCTAGTTGTTCCGGAAGTTCTTGACAGTTTTGGGAGTTCCTGGCAGTTTCGGCTATTCCAATAGTTCTAGATTTTGCGTGACAGACAACTTTTCTGCGTCAGCTCTCTCGGCTACTGCGCTAACTCTCTACAAGCTCTCTTGGCCTCCCTCTTCTATATTTTCTGGAAAGTCCTTCTCACACATTCTCTCTACCCCTCAGCTGCAATATCTCCCCAATCGATTTTCATCTCGAGAACTTCTCACCTTAGAAAATCGATTTCCTCAATCTCTTTGTGTGTGTTTCCAAATGAACCACAAACCTCCATTTTATACTTTTCCTATTGAGTCTTCAATGACCGAGATTAAGTATCTAATCAACGGATAAGATTAAAAAATTCCTTGATTCGCCTTCTATATCATTCTCACCCATATTTTGATTAATACCCATTAATATTTTAATTTTCCTAAGTTTAGACTTAGGAACCCCATTAAAAATATTAACTATTTTAATAAAATACAATCCAGGTGGGATCTCACCAAATGGTTTTGGGTTATTTAGAACTCATGTTCCTTAGGCTCTCCACCAATTTTCAAGGCAAGAGAATTTTCGATGCTACAAAAAACTAACAGGTGTGTGGTTAATATGCTCATCCATTGATGACTAGACTCTAGCTTGAATGATGGTTATATGGTTATGTTCTTATGTATTATATGTATATATGTTGTCATTATTATATTACACACGTACTACGCTAATTGGTTGATCTGTAGATGAGATATCCTCGAATTTCGCTAAGGTACATTGGTTTATTGTGATTTGGTTTAGCTGACATAATATGCCTTGCAAGAAAGAGATCAAAATGGCTAGCAAGATGGTAGAATACAAATATTCTCCCTATGAATCATATGAGAAGCATGGTGTTGGATACTCTTCTAATTTAGCAGACACATTGAGTATCTTGAAGGAATAAATAAGAAGTTGTAAGGCAAACAATGATAAAATCATGCAGGCACAAGAGAAAGAAGCAGAGGTTAATGCAATACTTCTTCAAAGTTTTTCAGAATTACAACAACAGGACCACTTCGGAACAACCATGGAAAGGAGGAAAGACGTTATGAAACCAACTCACAAAAATATATAAAAGAAAGATCAACACCTTAGAAATCAGCCTCTTTGAGGGGGCAACCTCCACATTATACAAATCAACAATTCTTGGATGATACAAATGACAAGACCTCCTTTATATCTATAGGAGTATAAGGGGTCATAATATAATCAGAGCCGACATAACAATAATAATGTAAGGGAACAACAATAACAATAGTGGGCTTCTATGGGGCACAATAATAATAATATGGGTACTACGTGGGCACAACAATATAGAAGGGGGTTGCACTAATAACAAGAAGGGGTTACAATAGTAGTATAGGGACCTAACATGCCCCTCTCCTTAAAAAAGTGTTGTCCTCAATGCTTGAGTAGTTCTGGATTCTTTTGTATAAAATTATCATCCTTCCATGTGGAATCTTAAGCAGGTAAGTTCTTTCACTTGATGAGATACTCTGAAATTGATTGATTTCGTAGCTGTCAATTTCTCAGTTTTGTGACTGCTTTAGGTTCCAACATGATTTTTCCTTCCTTGTTAAGTTCTCACAATATTTTTGAACTAGGATCTTATGCAAATTTTGAATGAGTGCCCACCCTACTTCATCATTCTTCCATTCATCCCTTGCTTCATTTATAGAATTTGGTTAGATAATTATGCCAACCTCTAGCATTTCGGCAACCCTACATTCAATTTCACTCCTTTGGGCATATGGATATCTATAAGGCGTGATGTTTGGAGGAACACTGTTTGGTCAATTTAGTGTGTCCTAAATTGCTATTTAAAATGTCAATCCGGGAGTCGTAAACTGTTGAAGTGAAGTGCACTGTATATGCAAGATAACCGATTTCTTAGTTCTTTGTCGTTTTTGAGTTTTTGGTTTGTTTTTGGGTTTATCTTATGTGGATTACCTAGTCTGAGATGGCGAAATTGAAAGTCAAGTATGGATGGTAATGGTGATTTCTACAATGATTCAAGTATGGATGGTAATGGCGATTTCTACAATGATTTTCCAAACTTTAAAGTTCTTTAAAAAGAAGGTTTCAAAATGACTGTGATGAAATCAATTCTCAAAAGAAAATAAATGTACCAAAACAGTGAACTAGTGACAATGGCCCAGTATCCTTACTGCTGTATGAAAAGAACGTAAAAACTAAACTCAAAGAAACTCAAAGACTGAAAGCAAAGAAAACTAAATCACACTACTTCAACCCACATTCTGACCCTTCACCTTTCGACTCGCTCCGGCTATAGGAAGCAATCATAAACAAGATGAGTAATATGATATCTAAATTGTAGGAAATCAAATTGCATAAAAGCAAACTAAGATTTAACTACTCATTCATATTTCAATTCTTGAAAATGATATAAGTAATTTAATCACTAACTTGCAGGAAAGCAAACTAAATACTACTACATCAAATAATATTTTGATTCCTCACTAATTGAGTCGCTTGGCTATAGGAAGGAAATCATAAACATATGAGTAAAAACATGGAAATAGAGCACGATACAGTGGCTCAGAAAACACAGTCAAGATTACATAACAAAAGCTAACTGTCAAGCATTTGATAACGCGTTATTTATAAGTGAAAATGCTATAGCTAATTCCTAGATTCTACGCTGCCAAACAGACACGTAAATCTCCACGGCATGAGATCTAGCGGTATGGTAATTATGACAGATAAATCCATGGAGTGGTGGCTGCTCGATTCGGTTCACGAATTGATCCACAGGTGTTGGCACACCTCCGGAAATTTAGGATCTTTCCATGCAAAACTTCACGTGGGCAAAACAGAGTTGTGCCACCGCAAAACTTCTTGGTTTGACCCCTCCTTTGACCGTCTTTGACCATGGCTGTTTGTGAGTGATTCGGCTGAACCAAGGGGACACGCTCCATGTACATGTCATTTGCAGCTTGCCCATGTGGCCGAATTCTCCATTGGACACCTGTAACATAATCTTTGACAAAATGGCTGCGGAAACTTGAGCTGGCTGCGGAAAGTGACAAGTTTCCGCAGCTGATTGAACAAAAATCTAAATCAAACAACAGTCATAAACATAGTTATGAAACCATTTCATAAGCTCTTTTTAGACTAATATGCAATGATTTGACAGCTTGGTGGATCAAGTAAATGGAAAAGAAGGCTGAAAAGGATATAGGGAAGATGCAGGTTTGGGACTCAACATACCCCCACTGTGAAGGTGTTGCATGTCCTCATGCAACCAAAATTTAGTCATTCCCCTCTCTAATCCATATGTTCTGAAGCCTCTGCTAGGACATCTAGTCCTCTTTTCTTCTTCTTTGGTGCTACCACCATCTTGGGTTTCCTTATTAGACATCTGAATTTAAGATTGATCAATTCTCTGCTCAATTTTTTGCACTTTTTCTTTAGTTTCTTGTTTTTCCTTTTCCATAGTCCTAAATGAAGCATAGTATTATCATGAATAATTTTATCTACTTTACTATGCTCCTTAAGTGCTTCATTTTCTTGCTTGATATGCCTGTTTAGAACCTCTAATTCAAATACCTCCTGCTTTAAGGATTGAACTTGTGCATCTGGTGTCATGTGGGGTAGAGTGGTACTTGGACCTGCAGCTGTTTTTTTCTAAAGATTCAAGGTAGTCATATAACTCCTATTGACTGGGATCTATTTCAGGTGTCTTTCTTAGACTGAGTTCAAAATCTTGTGGAGGAGGAGGACTGCTCTCTAGCTCTGGCCGAGAAGGGCTTTCATCAAGATGTGGAGGACTAGTTTCAATACTTGGCTGAGGACGAGGTGGACTACGGCCAACTGGAGGTTTCTCAGGTGTTTCCCCACCCAAGTCAATGAGGTGGGGCCATTTTACTTGTGTTTTACTCCCCTTTCCTCTAAGCCTGGTGCTTCTCCTTAAGTATGGTGGACTAGTGCTCCCTTCTTGTATGCTCTTTTTCCCCTTTTCATTTTTCTTTGCTATAGTAGACTGTTCTTGAAGATGCACTAATCTCTCTGACAGTGTTTGATAATCTTCCTCTATAGATGGCTCAGGTGATTGGTAGACTTCTTGTATGTTTCTTTTGCCTTTCACTTTTCTCTGTTTCTTGTCCTTAGTTCTGTTCTCTTTTTCTTTTTGACCAACTTCTTGAGTTTCTGTAGTAGGAGAGTCTTGGACTATGGCACTCTTTTCTTTTCTCCTACTCTTTCTTGGTGTCTTTGGTGTACTACTTTCAGATGCCTCAGATGGCTCTTGAAAGTAGTTTCTTATCAAGAATTGTTCCCAGGTAACTTTGTTTTTCTTCAATTGGTCTTCAATGAGAATCTTTACAAGTCCATGATGATATAGATGAGGTTCTATATTTCCTATGTGTTTTTGGACTGTGATACTCATCTTCTTCAAACTCAACAGTAAGAAATAAGGCAAATTAAGAGTTTGACTCTCTAAGAAATTCATCAACAATCTAGCATGGTACATGTACATTGAACCAAAGCGTCCTTCGCAAGTGATAAATTTTTGGATAAATAACAGCAGACTGACCCATTCTTCTTTCAATGCATGAACAGAAATTCCTTTTGTAAACACAGTGGTGTCCATACCTGGGTTTCTTAGCATAATTCTCCATGCCTGTTCATCCACGCTTTTGTTTTTGAACCATCGCTCACCTTCCTGGGGTAAGCCTGTGGCAGCTGCTACTATTGTTTCAGTCACCGTGAGCTTCAAGTCTCTAGTCTCCACCTTTTGCCGATCAAAAGACCGTGCAAAAGCTTTGGTTACCTCTTTATTATAGCCCTTACACTTTTGGATTAAGTGTAACCATTTGGCTTTCTTTAGCAAATCTTTTGCTTGAGGGTAACCTTCTAAATATTTCGGTCCTTCTGGTTCTGCCCTTAGTAATTTTCCCATTCCTTCCTCTGTTTTGAATTTCAACTGAAAACTCAATTGCGTGTGAGGGTTTAGTAGAGGGAAGGTGGCTCGGTTGCAGGGTTTATGGTAAAATGTAGTGGCTGCAATCGGTAGACGGATAGCAGGTAACAGGAATGCTTAGCTGCAATCGGTAGACGGATAGCAGGTAACAGGAATGCTTAGGGATTACAGGCGGAACAGAGGATGAGCAGCCGCAATGAGTTCACAAGATGAAATGCGGATGTATGTGAAGAGGATGGTCTTAATAGAATGGTAAGGGAATGAAGTGAGGTCGAGATTTTTGAATTAAACGGCTGCGTATGAAATATTACATGTTTTAATGGATGGCTGCGGAAAATGTGGTGGAGAGGAGCCGTAATGGGATAGGTCACATCTCATGATTACAGGTGGTGAATGAAAGTGCAGTTGACTATGAGTTTAAACCCGAAAATCAATCATGAGACCGTTAAGAAATGAATGCATGGTGTGTGGAATAATATCGTGGAATGGGAGTGGGTAATGGAGCTATCGTAGTGATCATTGCACATAGTAGAGCTTTTATGGTTTGATAACTATGCATAATCATGACTTTAATTGCTATTTGATTTAAAAAAATTTCTCATACCTTTGGAAACGTTGTCATTTCTTGCTCATTAGCTTTTAACCAACTGCTCTTCCTTGATATCTTGGAGATGCTCCATGTCTTCATAGCATATGTTCAATAACACCTGCATTTTCATGATTATTGCACTAACATTTTGACTGTGGATTTGAAAAACAGAGTGGTGGCTGTGGAAACTGCTTCTGGCTGCGCAAACTGCTTCTTGCTGCGGAAACTGCTTCTAGATACGGAAACTGCTACCAGCTGCGAAAACTGCACAACACCCTCTTAGCTAAACAAATATAGTTAGATAATAACTAACTGAGTGAAAGTAGTCCTGAAAGGGACTTTTATTGATGAAATGAAATGAAATGAGTGGGATGGAATGAAAATGAAGCGGAGTGAAGTGAAATGAAAATGAGATGGAGATGGAGTGGAATGGCAAATGAGGTTGAGTGAAGATGGAAAAAGAAGGAGAGAAGATATTTTTTTTTTGGAAAATATAGAGTGTCAGGTGTCCTTGACTTTTGCTCTACATTTTCTGTATAAGACCACCAATCTGTGATTGGTTTTCAGTCTTATACAATTTTTTTTTATTTTTTTTTTAATTGAAAGAAACAAAGGCTAGGCTGGTGGGGAAGAATTCTTCTTCTTCACCAGCCTTATTGCAGAATTCTCTTGAGACGTTTTGACAAATTCCTCTTTTGAGAGTGGCTTATGATAAATTTTCAATCGGTGGCCATTCACAATGAGAGGAGTTTGAAATTCATCAATGGTCTCGATTCTTACCGCTCCATTGCTAAAGACTTTGTCAATCTCATATGGCCCAAGCCAATGAGTCTTAAACTTACCTTTGAAGTATTTAAACTTGGAATCAAACAGTAGTGCCCAATCTCCCTCTTGAAACTTTTTCTCTTTGATGTATCTGTCATGCCACTTAGCTCTTTGATGTTGAACTAGATCAGTTCTTAGAATTGCTTCTTGTCTGATGTCATCTAGCTCATTTAGCTGCTCCATTCTGTGCTTTTGCGCTTCTGATAGATTCATTCCCAACTGAACTACCATCTTGAAAGTCTTGACTTGAAATTCGATGGGGAGCATGACTTCTTTCCCATAAACAAGTTCATAGGAAAGAATGTGTTGTTGTGTTTCTCCATGTAGTTCTGTAGGCCCACAAGGCTTCAGGAAGCCTCTCTGCCCAATCTCTTCTGTGTAGATGGACAGTTTTGGTGATGATGCTCTCAAGAACTTTGTTTGTAGACTCCACTTGGCCATTTGCTTGCGGATGGTAAGGAGTAGATTTTCTGTGCTTGATTTTGTATTCTTCCATCAGCATCTCCATCAAGTTAGATATAAATTGACTTCCTTGATCTGTCACAATTTCTCTTGGGACACCAAAACGAGTAAAAATATCCTCATAAAGAAAATGAACAACTGAATTTTCAGTGGCAGAAGGCAATGCTTTGGCTTCTACCCATTTAGTGACATAATCAGTGCATACCAATATACATTTCTTCTGTTTAGATGGTGGATTAATGGGTCCAATGAAATCTAAAGCCCATTTTTCAAAGGGTTCGATGAGTACCTATGGTTGTAATGGCATTTCATTTGAAAGAGTCGGTCTCCCAACTCTTTGGCAGCTGTCACACCTTCTGACATATTGTTTTGTATCTTTGAAGAGGGAAGGCCAATAATATTCTAAAGAAAGGATTTTATAGGCCGTCGTTTTGTCAGCAAAGTGTCCACTGCATGGTTCATCATGACATGCCTTCAGGATGTTAGGGATTTCATCTTCCCAAACACATCTTCTGATCACACAATCTAGCCTTGTTTTAAACAATTCGTTAGAAATCCATGAATAATTCGAACTCTCCTGAATAATTCTTCTTTTTTCACTAGGAAATAAATGTGGAGGTAGCTTCCCTGTAACCAAATAGTTAGCAATATCTGCATACCAAGGAGTCTTAGTAGTTACTACAAATAAATATTCATCTGGAAACTTATCCTCTACAGGAGAATCTTTGTTAGTATTTTGGATCCTAGACAAGAAATCAGCTACTGTATTTTGTTTCCCTGGTCTATCCAACACAGTAATATTGAATTCTTGTAAAAGTAAGGGCCATCTTGTAACCCTTCCATTAGTAACAGGTTTGTTCATTAGATATCTAATTGCAGAATGATCAGTTGGACAAAAGTTTCATAGCCTGTTATATAATGTCTAAACTTATTGATTGCATGAACAACAGCTAAGAACTCTTTTTCAGTCATAGTATAGTTTAACTCGGTGGGAGTCAAATTTTTACTGGTGTAGTAAATGGCATAAGGAACTAAATCCTTTTGACCCAACACAGCTCCTAGAGCTATATCTGAAGCATCTGTAGAAATATGGAAAGGAAGTTTCCAATTTGGCCCTCTCAAAATGGATGCTTCAGATATTCTTGTTTTCAAAGTTTCAAATGCAGATTGACAATCAGGATCCCATTTGAATTCACAGTCTTTTGTAAGTAATTTGAAGAGTGGAGATGCTATTTTGGTGAAGTTTTCCATAAATCTTCTATAGTATCCAGTAAATCCAATAAAACTTCTAACATCTTTTTGACAATTTGGAATAGGCAACTTGGAGATGACTTCAACTTTTGATCTATCAACTTTAATCCCATCCCCCGAAATATGATGTCCCAAAACAATACCTTCAGTAAAAATCATAAAGCATTTTTCATGACTCAATGAAAGGTTTGTTTCTTTACACCTTATAAGGACTTTTTCCAAATTCTCTAATGCCTCTTCAAATGAATTACCATAAACTGTAAAATCATCCATATAAACCTCTACACAATCATGGATTAGATCAGAAAAGATTCCTAGTACTGCCCTTTGAAATGTTGCGGGTGCATTACATAATCCAAAAGGAAGTACTCAATAAGCAAAAGTTCCCCATGGACAAGTAAATGTGGTCTTATCTTGATCTTCAGGTGCTACCTGAATCTGATTATAGCTACTAAAACTATCCAAAAATGAAAAATACTTTTTGCCTGCTAAAGTATCTAATACCTGATCGATAAAGGGTAAAGGAAAGTGATCCTTCAAAGTTGCTTTGTTCAATTCCCTGTAATCAATGCATACCCTCCACTTACCATTCTTTTTAGGTACTATAACCAAAGGAGAAACCCATCGACTATCTGAAATTGGATAAATGAAGTTTACATTGAGTAGTTTTTGGAGCTCTTCTTTCACTATCTCCCTAAGGTTTGGATTCATCCTTCTTTGAGGTTGTCTGATTGGTCTACTGTTTTCCTCGATATAGATGTGATGAATGCAAGTCTTAGGATCAATACCTTTCATATTGGTATACTCCCATGCAAATGCAGTAGAATGTTTTTGCAAGATTTTGGTTAGCTCTCCCAGTTGTGATTTTTCCAAGTTTTTGTTGATATTCAATGTTTTACCTGGAAAGATCTCAATGGTGGAACTACCAAACTCTTCCATAGAGAAAAGAGACATTTGTCTAGATGATAGATACTCAATGTCAGAATCTAACTGAAATTGTGTGTGGTCATATTCTGAAGATGTTTCAAAGTTTTCGAATGTGTTCAGAATTTGACTATCTTCACTGATTTCAGAAATGGTAAAGACAGGTTGTATAGTATCCTCATCATCAACCCACTCATTATCTCCTATTTCTGTAATTGCTTTTGTTGGAGGATACAGATTGAATTTCTTTGTCGAATTACCATCAGAAATATACATATCCCCAGACCTACAACTGATAAAAGCATCAGCTGTGGCTAGCCAAGGTCTTCCTAAGATGAGAGGGTGTCCTCCTAAATTACTCTTGGGAGTTAAAATCATAAAATCTAATGGATATTCCCAAGAGTCTAAGGAGACCGAAATGTCTTCTAATACACCATCTGGTTTGATAATTGATCGATCTGCAAGTTGCAGTAAAGTAGGTGTAAAAAGAAGATTAGGAAGTTTCAGCTGTTCCATAGTCTGTCTACTCATAATGTTGATAGCAACTCCTAAATCAATAAAAGTATTTGGAATTTCTACCCCATTGATATGTGTTTTGACAATTGGACTACCGGGATCTACATACTTCTGCATAGTAATTTTTCCCATCATGATATCTACAATTTTTCCTACCAGGTGGATTCTTCTTGTATCTCTCGGTTTCCTTCCTGGTCTTTTAAGACTCAACTCCTTTATTGTTTTTGCTAGAATAGGAATCTCTTTAATGGCTTGTAACAAGGGAATCTTGATACAGACATTTTTTAATTCATCTAGAAAATCATAGTCAGGCAACAAGATTTGTTTTTCCACCCCTTTGTCAATTTGTAATCTTTCAGGAAAAGGAGGTGTGGATGATGATGCAGGTTGCTCAACTATAGGAGTTGTGGGGGTTGACTCTTTTCTTTTTCTTTTTGAGTGCTTGGGTTTTGAAGAGATGCTTCAGAACCTTTATTGGCTTCAAGAGAATCTTCCTTAGAAATGCTTTTCTTTTGAGCATCTATAGAAGGTTTATCTAAAATTCTACCAGATCTGAGTTGTACATCATTGTGAGGAACAATCATATAGGTAGGAAATTGTTGTCCTTCCACCATGTAAGCATTTTGAGGGTTTTTATTGTTGGGGTTCGGCAATGGCTGGGAGGGTAATTGATTTGTCTTCTGTTGGAATGGAAGCAAGAGTTGAGAATTTGGATTCTGTTGAGAAGGTTGTTGTTGTTGTGTAAATGGCAATGATAGTTGTGGATTTTGATTTGGAAGTTGTGGAGCTTGTTGGTTTTGAAAAGATGAGGATATTGATAAAATTGAGAAAATCTCCCATAAGATTTTGCATACCTTGTACCCATGATTGAAAAGGATTTTGAGGTTGGGACCAAGGTTGTTGCCAAGGATTCCAATTTGGTGGGGTTTGAAAGTTCATAGAGTTGTTAAACCCTTGGTTTTGTTGCCCCTGCCAAGGTCTCCTTGCAACAAAACAGAGAGACTCAATTGTATTTGGATCTTCTTGAAAGACAGCTTTGAGCCCAGGAATTGAAGGACAATCCTTGGTCTCATGGTTTTTTGAACAAATCACACATGTTTCTACAACTTTTGCATCCAAGGGACATTCCCTAGTTGCTCACTAAGACTCCCTAAGATATCAGTTTTGAATTCATCAAGCATGTTGCCAATCTCAGCCCTACTTACTGATCCAGTTGCAGATTTGTTTGCTCTAATGAGAGAAGGATCTCTAGGCCCTTTTCCAGTTTTAGATTTTCCCCTTGAGAGATGGACACATAGCTCTGCTATATCATGAAGTGGAAGTTGAGATATATCTCCTTTTCCCATCATGTTCAAAATATCTATCCATTCATCTCTAATGGCTTTTAATAGAAGGGCTTTCAAGGTTTCCTCATCTAAGTTATTCATTTTTGCTCTTTTCAGGTTGTATTGAAATATTTCAAGTAAATCCTCTAAGTTTTCATCTTCTTTTTGCACCATTTTGAATACTTCATCCTTGTGATGGTGGGCATACAATAGTCCAGGTATCTATCCAAAAATGTTTGTTTCATATCATTCCAAGTCCTAATGGATTGAGTGACTAATCCCATGAACCATTTCAAAGCAGCTCCTTTCAATGTTGAAGGAAACAATTTAAGTTTTTGAAAGTCTTCGAGATAATCATAAGTTCGACACACGACTTCAAACTCAAATAGAAATGTTTCAGGATCCTCATTTCTTAACCCATGAAAGTTTGGGAGGACAGATGGTGAGATGTTTTTCATTATTGCTCGAGAATCCTCATCGACTATAGGAAATCCGAATGAATTATCTCCATCCCTATTTCCCCCATTGTTACCTCTACCTCCTCCATTGTTTCCTCCTCCTCCTCCTGTACCTCTACCTCTACCAAATCCGTTTACTACTTCCTCTGTCATGATAGTTTCCTCAGAGACTTCAGAGTCCTCTGGTTCCTCTACTAATTGTGAACGAGGAGGAATTTCTCCCTCTTCTTCTTCAGGTGATTCTACTTCTTCAACTACAATGTGTCTCCCTGTAGAAGGAAAGAAAGGATCTTTTCCTAGTTCAGATTCGATGGATGGTGTGGGAGAGTCTCCTAATTAAACTACTACCTCTTGAATTCCAGGAATGCTAAGGCTAGGAGTGTGAGTTGGAGATGATGGAGGTGTCTCCTGTCTATTCCTTGAAGTAGATGGAGTTGTAAAAATTGAACTCTTGTCCCTAGCTAAAAACCTTCCCCTAGAATCTCTTGCTCTATGCATGTCATTTTTTATTTTTCTTCAAGTCGGGCTAATAATTCTCTTTCTGATCTTCCAGGTCACACTAAGTGCAAGAAGAGAGCATACTCAAGAAATTATTAAACCAATAACTCTCTCTTTTCTGATCCTCCAGTTCACACTAAATGCAAGAGGAGAGCATACTTTGAGAAGTTATCAATTTTCCTTCCTTGAAATTTTCTTGTTTTTTTTCTAAGAAATTGGCTACCTAATTTCACTTCCCTGGCAACGGCGCCAAAATGTTTGGTCAATTTGGGGTGTCCTAAATTTCTATTTAAAATGTCAATCCGGGAGTCGTAAATTGCTGAAGTGAAGTGCACTGTATATGCAAGATAACCGATTTCTTAATTCTTTGTCGTTTTTGAGTTTTTGGTTTGTTTTTGGGTTTATCTTATGTGGATTCCCTAGTGTGAGATAGAAAAATTGAAAGTCAAGTATGGATGGTAATGGTGATTTCTACAATGATTCAATTATGGATGGTAATGGCGATTTCTACAATGATTTTCCAAACTTTAAAGTTGGTTTTAAACTGACTGTGATGAAATCAATTCTCAAAAGAAAATGAATGTACCAAAACAGTGAACTAGTGACAATGACCCAGTATCCTTACTGCTGTATGAAAAGAAAATAAAAACTGAACTCAAAGCAACTCAAAGACTGAAAGCAAAGCAAATTAAATCACACTAATTCAACCCACATTCTGACCCTTCACCTTTCGACTCGCTCCAGCTATAGGAAGTAATCATAAATAAGCTGAGTAATATGATATCTAAATTGCAAGAAATCAAATTTCATAAAAGGAAACTAAGATTTAACTACTCATTCATATTTCAATTCTTGAAAATGATATAAGTAATTTAATCACTAACTTGCAGGAAAGCAAACTAAATCTTACTACATCAAATAATATTCTGATTCCTCACTAATTGAGTTGCTTGGCTATAGGAAGGAAATCATAAACAGATGAGTAATATGATATCTAAGTGGCAGAAAAGTAAATAAGCAAAGCAAAAATGAAAGAAATGACAATGCTGGAATTAAAACTCAGTAAATGAATCAGCAGAAAGGACAAGATGATCTATGGTCAGTAGTCATTAAAACTATATAATTTTCCCGGGCTGCCTACAAGAACCTGAAAGAGAAAATACTGATCAGCTAGCAATCATGAGAAAGCAATAAAGAAAAGATGAACAACAGTTAGTTATAAACATCAGGAAATATATACACAAGCAACTGATTATAAAAGCAGTAACATAATGAAAGAAAGCGAGAAACTATACAGTAGATACAGAGCTTTGGTGTACAAGGGCCCTCTGCAACTTCATCCAATCAACAATTAGTCACAAATTGAACTCAAGAATGTTGTCTTCTCATATATTAAAGTGCAGTAAAAACATGGAAATAGAGAACGGTATAGTGGCTCGAAAAACACAGTCAAGATTAGATAACAAAAGCTAACTGTCAAGCGTTTGATACGCGTTATTTATAAGTGAAAATGCTATAACTAATTCCTAGATTCTACGCTGCCAAACAAACACGTAAATCTCCACAACCTGAGATCTAGCGGTATGGTAATTATGACAGATAAATCCATGGAGTGGTGGCTGCTTGATTCGGTTCACGAATTGATCCACAGGTGTTGGTACACCTCCGGAAATTTAGGATCTTACCACGCAAAACTTCACGTGGGAAAAACAGAGCCGTGCCACCGCAAAACTTCTTGGTTTGACCCCTCCTTTGACTGTCTTTGACCATGGTTGTTTTTGAGTGATTCGGCTGAACCAAGGGGACACGCTCCATGTACATGTCATTTGCAGCTTGCCCATGTGGCTGGATTCTCCATTGAACACCTATAACATAGTCTTTGACAAAATGGCTGCGGAAACTTGAGCTGGCTGCGGAAAGTGACAAGTTTCCGCAGCTGATTGAACAAAATCTAAATCAAACAGAAATCATAAACATAGTTAGGAAACCATTTCATAAGCTCTTTTTAGACTAATATGCAATGATTTGACAGCTTCGTGGATCAAGTAAATGGAAAAGAAGGCTGAAAAGGTATATAGGGAAGATGCAGGTTTAGGACTCAACAAACACTTCCTGGAATCAAATGAATAGCATGATAATGATCACGAATAGGTGGGAGGCCTTTGGGAGTCTCAAATACCTTGGAATGATTGTCCAAGACTTTTTTGAGATTTGGAGAAATAGATGATTTCGATGTGGGAACCTCTAGCGAACATAATTGTGAAATTACATCTCTTTGTTCTTTATTTAGAAGCTTTGTCATTCCGTTAGATATGATTATCTTTCCTGGTTTCCCTGTGATACCCCTTAATTCAACTTCCTTTCCTTTCGAAGAAAATTTCATGAAAAGTTCTTGAAAATTAAAAGCTATTGTACCCAAGGATTGTAGCCATTGGACTCCTAGTACAACATCAACACCACCCCATTGGAATGGAAAGCATTGGGCTATTCAATACATATTCTCCCATGGATAGCTTGATATTATGGCACTTTCCAAAGCAATTTATGGTTCCTGCACTTTTAACCATCACTTGACACTCTGGTGCTAGATATAGGAAGCAATTCAATTCCTTGGCTATCTTACAATGAATAAAATCATGGGTATTTCCCAAAAATCAACACTATTACCTTTATATTCTTGATATGTCCTTCTATCTTGATAGTTTTAGGAGTGGTAATTCTGGCCAATGCATTACAAGATATTGTTGGATTCATTTCTTGATGCTCGATGTGATCTTTCACTTCATGAACCTTTTTCTTCTTGATATGTCCTTCTATTTTGAGAGTTTGAGTGGTAATTCTTGCCAATGCTTTACAAGATATGGTCGGATTCATTTCTTCTTTCTCTCGGGTTGGTTCCTAGTGTATATCCTCTTCTTTTGACGTTTCTTGGTCCTTTTCTTCCTCCTCTTCACAATCTATGTAAAATAATTTCTTCTCAGCACACTTATGACATTTAGTGTATTTTCTGTCACAACTGTAACAAAGCCCTTTTTCTCTTTTTTTTTTCCAATTGTTGTCATGTAAAGCTTGTAGGTTGTGGAAGTCTAGGAGTAAAAACACTTCCATATTTATAGTTGTGAGTGGTAGGATTCATTGTTTCCATGATTATGCTTTCAATTTTCTTGCCAACCTGAATGCCTTCTCCAATGAATCAGGTTCCCAAAGATGAACCTCATCTTGAATGCTATCCTGTAAAGTCCCTATGAAGATATCAATCCTTTTCTTCTCTAGAATATCATTTACCCTTATATTAAATTTTTGGAAGTTGTCAATGTGATCTGCCATTGAACCCTTTTGTTTGACATTTATCAATTGGCTAAAGAAGGCATTACTTCTTGTATCCTCATAATGTGTCATCATTTCTTCTGTGAAAATTTACCAAGTGACAAGTGCTTTACGAGAGCAAAGTCCTTTATACCATAAAAATTGATTTGGTTCTAAATATAAAGATGCAATATGTACCTTTTGTAATAGTTTTACACCATGTAGATCAAAATATTGTTACATCTGTAGTATCCTATTTACCGGATCCTTGCCATCAAATTTCCTCATATCGCCTTTTCTTGATTTTAGGAACTCAATATTCAAACGACTATAACTGTGGAATTTCGGATCTCCAAGGTCTGAAATTGTGATCTTTAGTAGAAATCTGTGTCCTCTTTCCAATTCCACCAGCCTGATCGAAATTGGATTCTCCAAGAAAGAGTTATGCCCAATCTCCCAAGATGGCCTTCTTATATACGTTTTCAGTAGAGCGAACTTGTACAAAGTGCCATGTGTTACGTTTTCGACCTTCAGACCTAAAAACAATATACAACATAGTACCGTCCATCCTCTTTCTGTAGCATTTTACGAAATTTAAATCTGATGCTCAGAGAGAAAGTTATGACGATTGTCCCCAGGTCACTTGTTTGGAATGTAATTCATGAGCTTGCAGAAACCCTAAATGTCTTGGACTGTATCACTGCAAATATAGCGAAAAAAGATCTGAATTTCAGGTCAAAGATTCACTGCGATTTAGTCTCAAATGGGTTTTAATTTCAAAGTCTGAACCTTTGTATCAAACAAATTATAGTGAAAATTCCACGATGACCTGTTTGAGATGGAATTCTGGAGCTTGCAAAAACCCTAACTTCCTCAAATGATATATCCGAACATATAGCAAGACAAGATCTAAAATTCAAAACCGAGGTTCATAAATATTTCGGCTCAAATGATTTTTTGTTTTAGTTTCTAAAACTTTGTAGAAAAATGTTATATCAAAAATTCTATGATGACCTATTTGGAGTAGAGAAACCCTAGAATCCAAAGCTCTGATACCAAATGTTATGAAACCAACTCACAAAAAGATAGAAAAGAAAGATCAATGCCTTAGAAATTAGCCTCTTCGAGGGGGAAACCTCCTTTACATTACACAAATGAACAATTCTTCGATGATACAAATGACAAGACCTCCTTTCTATATGTAGGAGTCTAAGGGGTCATAATATAATCAGAGTCGACATAACAATAATAATGTAAAGGCACAACAATAACAATAGTGGGCTTCTATGGGGGACAATAATAAAAATATAGGTACTACATGGGCACAATAATATAATAAGAGGGTTGTGCTAATAACAATAAGGGGTTACAATAGTAGTATAAGGACCTAACAAAAGAACTAATGGGGCATATGGAAATAGGTCTCATGGTGTTCACAAGTTAGATAGAGATGACACAGTGAGAGATGGCAGGTTGTTGGATACTCCAGATAGGAAAGATGATGGATACAAGTATTATTCTAGTTCTGGTTCTGATAGGCATTATGATCATCATTGTTATCATCCTTATAGGAGTAGTGATGGGGGATACTTTCCATATGTGTTTAAGAAAGCAAAGCCACCTAATTTTGATGGAGATGTGAAGAGGCTGGAAGATGCAGAGGCTTGGATACTTGTAATGAAGAAGTTCTTTGACTTGCATAATTACATAGATAATATGATGGCTAGAGTAGTTATCTTCAACCTGAGAAGTAAAGAAGATATCTAGTGGGAAGATGTAAAGAAGGTTAGAGCCATCAGGACAGAGGATTTGAATTGGCATGAGGTAAAAAGGCTTTTCAGGAAGAAGCACTTGTCAGAAAGGTACTACGACAATAAGGCCAAAGAATTCTATGATCTAAAGATGGGATCAATGACAGATGAAGAATATATGACCAATTCCTAGAGCTATTGAGGTATGTACCATATCTTGAAGATGAGAAGGCTAAAGCTCAATGATTTTTCAGTGATTTTCCATTAACTTTTAGAGAATGGATTAAGTATGATGGACCTCATTAACCTTAGGAAATCATTGGGAAATTGAAGCATTTCTATGAACAATCAAAACATAAGAATGAATCTCAACAAGGATGGAAAGGGAAAGATAAAGGTAAAGGTAAAAGGAAGCCGAAAAGAACAAGGCCTTAGAATGTAGAAGAGAAAGAAAATGTGGCACCACAAAAGAAGTTCAATGCAGCTAGATAAGGACATGGATCATAGCAGCAACATAGAGGTTATGGTACTGGATGATTGGAGAGTTGGACATGTGCTAAGAAACACCTTAAGGGAGACTGTTCATAGAATCAAGGTGGTAGGCCTCAGATATAGAGTGCACATGAGATATAAACTGTTGGACATGTTGTTCAGAGTGTTCCTCATATCTATGTAGCACTGAACAACAGACAGGAAGACCATTAGGCATCTATCATTGAGATGGGCAGTAAGCTTGGTGATTAAGTTGTTTCTATTTTGATTGACCCTAGTTCTAATTATAATTATGTTAGTCCTGACTTAGTGGATAAGTGTGGTTTGAATAAAGAAGAGCATGCAGAATATTGGTTGGTGCAGTTGGCTACAGGTACAAGGAAGTAAGTTCATCATTGGGTAAGAGCTTGTGCATTTGATTTGAATGGTATGTCTACCGCAACACATTTGAATGTATTACCGTTGGGATCATACAGTGCGTTGTTGGGCATGAATTGGTTGCATATTCATAGAAACAAGGTGGATTGTTATGACAAATTCATTGAGTTATTGGATGACAATGGGGAAGTCTTACATGGAAAGAAGAAAGCCACATAATTTAGGATGGTCATAACTATGCAAGATAAGGGTAGTCGTAGAAAAGGGTGTGTGTTATTTGCAGTGCATATTTCTAGCAACAAATGTAAGGAAGTTGAGGATGCAGATGTTTTAAGAAGGTAATTAGTTCTATAGAAGTTTCACAATGTGTTTTGTGTAGATATTTCAAATTTTTCACCTCATAGGGAAGTAGAATTTTCTATTGAGTTAGTGCCAGGGGAAGCTCTAGCATCAAAAGAACCTTACAGGATGAGCATACTTGATTTGGTAGAGTTAAAGTTGTAGCTAGAAAAGATGCTTGACAAGGGATACATTAGGCCAAGTGTCTTTCCAATGATTTCACTTCCTTAAGGTCACCTAGGAGGTTGAATCCCATCATAGTAGCCTCTCATGACATGTTTACCCCAGTTGGCTCTTTACTTGGGTAGATGTGGGAGGAGAGTTTTACAAAGTGGTATCAAAGCATGGTTCACCCATTGGACTCGATGAATGGTGTGCGGTTATCATGCATTCATGTTAGTTGCACATGTGTTAATCATCCTTGTGGTCTATATGCTTGTTTCATATGCATGATGTCGGTCATGGTTGTAGTGATGTCACCATGTGAAAGAAGATGTTTTTGTTGTGAAGGGGGTTGTTATGAATGTATGATTGGTTATGGATTTCTATGTGTGTTAGTTCTTACATGTTGTCAAATGTGCATTGGTATGGTTGTTGTTGTCATGCATGAGGTCATGGTGTGTGGTTGATATGGTCATGCATTGATGAGTGGAATCTAGCTTGAATGATGGTTATATGGTTATGTGCTTATGTAATATATGGATATATGGTGTTATGATTATGTTAAACATATACTATGCTAACTGGTTTATCTTGCAAATGAGATATCCCTCCCGAACTTTGCTAAGTTACGCTGGTTTATTGTGATTTAGTTTAGGTTACATAATATGCCTTGCAGGAAAGAGATCAAAATGGCTCGCAAGATGGTAGACTACAAAGATTCTCCCTATGAATTAGATGAGCAGCATGGTGTTGGACATTCTTATAATTTAGCAGATACATTGAGAATATTGAAGGAAGAAATAAGGAGTTGTAATTCGGACAATGACAAAATCATGTAAGCACAAGAGAAACAACCAGAGGTTAATGCAATACTTCATCAAAGTTTGTCAGAATTTCAGTAAGTGGGGCCACTTTGGATCAACCATGGATAGGAGGACAGGACTAATGGGGCATATGGCGGTAGGTTTTTGGTGTTCACAGGTTGGATAGAGATGACACTGTGAGAGATGGAAAGTTGTTGGATACTCTAGATAAGAGAGATGATGGATACAAGTATTATTATAGTTTTGGTTCTGATAGGAATTATGATCATCATTTTTATCATCCTTATAGGAGGAGTGATGGGGGATAATTTCCAAATGAGTTTAAGAAATGAAAGCCACCTACTTTTGATGGAGACGTGAAGAGGCTGGAAGATGCAAAGGCTTGGATACTTGGAATGAAGAAATTCTTTGAGTTGAATAATTACATAGATAATATGAACGCTAGAGTAGTTATCTTTAGCGTGAGAGGTAAAGCGGATATATGGTGGGAAGATATGAAGCATATTAGAGGCATCAGGATAGAGGATTTGAGTTGGCCTGAGGTCAAGAGGATTCTTAGGAAGAAGTACTTGTCAAAAAGGTACTAAGACAGTAAGGCCAAAGAATTCTATGAGCTAAATATGGGATCAAAGATAGATGAAGAGTATATAGAAAGTTCCTAGAGCTATTGAGGTATGTACCATATCTTGAAGATGAGAAGGCTAAAGTTTAGTGATTTTTTAGCAGTTTCCATTAACATTTAGAGATCGGATTGAGTATGAGGAACCTCATTCACTTGAGGATTTGATTGGGAAATTGAAGCATTGCTATGAATAGTCAAAGTATAAGAATGAATCTCAGCAAGGATGGAAAGGGAAAGATAAAGGTAAAGGTAAATGGCAGCCGAAAAGAACAAGGCCTTATAATGCAAAAGAGAAAGAAAATGTGGCACCTCAAAAGAAGTTCAATATAGCTAGACAAGGACATGGATCATAGAAGCGGCATAAAGGTTATGGTACTAGACAATTGGAGTGTTGGACATGCGCTAAGGAACACCTTAAGAGAGATTGTCCATGGAATCAGGGTGGTAGGCCTCAGATATAGAGTGCACATGAGGCATATTTTGTTGGGGATGTTGGTTAGAGTGTTCCTCGTATCTATGCAGCACTGGATAACATACATGAAGACCATTAGGAATCTATCATTGAGATGGATGGTAAGCTTTGTGATTAAGTTGTTTCTATCTTGATTGACCCTAGATCTAATTATAGCTACGTTATTCTTGACTTAGTGGATATGTGTGGTTTGAATAAAGAACTGCATGTAGAATCTTGGTTAGTGCAGTTGGCTACGGGTACAAAGATGGGAGTTCATCATTGGGTAAGAGCTTGTGCACGTGATTTGAATAGTATGCCTACCACAACACATTTGAATGTATTACCATTGGGATCATACAATGTGTTACTATGCATGGATTAGTTGTATATTCATAGAAACAAGGTGGATTTTTATAACAAATTCATTAAGGGCTTGGATGACAATGGGGAACCAAGAGTCTTACAGGGAAAGAAGAAAGCCACATCAGTTAGGATTGTGATAACTATGCAGGCAAAGTGCAGTCACAGAAAAGGGTGTGTGTTATTTGCAGTGCATATTTCTAGCGACAAAGGTAAGGAAGTTGAGGATGCAGATGTTTTGAGAAGGTACCCAGTTCCACAACAATTTCAGGATTTGTTTCCTACAAATATTTCATATTTTTCACCTCATAGGGAAGTAGACTTTTCTATTGAGTTAGTTCCAAGGAATCTCCAACATCAAAAGAACCTTACAAGATGAGCACACCTGATTTGGTAGAGTGAAAGTTGTAGTTGAAATAGATTCTTGACAAGGGATACATTAGGCAAAGTGTATCACCTTGGGGTGCACCGATATTGTCTGTGAAGAATAAGGATGGTACTCTTAGATTATTAATTGGCTATAGGAAGTTGAAAAAAGTGACCATCAAGAACAGGGATCTGTTGCTAAGGATTGATGACTTGTTTGATCAGTTGAAGGGAGCAACAATGTTCTTGAAGATCAACTTGAGATCAGGATATCATCAAATATGGATGAAGGAAGAAGACATTTAAAAGACAACTTTTTGGACCAGGTATGGGAATTGTGAGTTTTTTGTAGTTCCATTCGGTTTGAATAATTCTCCAGCTACATTTATGTGCTTGATGAATAATGTGTTGCATCCCTATTTGGACAATTTTGTTATTGTCTTCATTCATGACATATTGGTATATTCTAAAAATGATGAAGATCATGTCGAGCATTTAGCAACAGTATTTAGGTTGTTGAGAGAGCATCAGCTGTATTCTAAGCTCAGCAAGTGCAGTTTCTTTCAAACTAAGGTACATTACTTGGGACATGTTGTTTCCAAGGATGGAAAAGAAGTGGAACTAGAAAAGGTAAGAGTTATCATGGAGTGGTCAGCTCCCAGGAATGTGTATGAGGTGAGATCCTTCATGGGGTTGGCAAGCTATTATAGAAGGTTCATCAAGAAATTATCATAGATTTCTTATCCTATTACATCATTGCAGAGGAAAGGTAAGAAGTTTGAATGGAAAAAGGAGTGTGAGGCTAGTTTTGAGAAGCTTAAGGAGTTGTTGGCACATGCACAAGTGTTAAAGATTGAAGACTTGGACAAAGAGTTTGTAGTATGTACAGATGCTTACAAGAGAGGACTTGGTGGAATCCTTATGCAAGAAGGACATGTAGTGTGCTATGAGTCATGATAACTAAATGAGAAGCAACAGAACTATCTGACGCCTTGATCTTGAGCTAACAACGATCATACATGCATTGAAGATGTGGAGGCACTACCTTCTTGGCATGGGGTTTGTACTGATGAGTGATCACAGAGGGTTGAGATACTTGTTTGACCAACCGAATATAAATGCTAGGCAGTCTAGATGGGTGGGCACGATCAGTGAGTTAGATTTTGAGATACGATACATCAAAGGAAAGGAGAATAGGGTCGCAGATGCTCTCAACAGGTGGATACAGGTAAATCATATAGTAGCTATGAGTTCCTATGGGACAAATCTATAGGATAGGATCTTGCAGGTAGGTCAACATGATTCTAGGTATATGGAGATTGTGCACAGGTTGTAGAAGATTATAGGTACAAGTATAGGTATAGGTGGTAGTACAGGTATAGGTAGTGGTACAGGTACAAGTATATGTGCAGGTGCATAGGATGTGGACTATCATCTCACGATAGATGGATTAGTTAGATTTAGGGAAAGGATATATGTGTCATACAACAATGATCTCAAGAAGGTGATCTTGAGGGAGTTTCATGCAAAACCATATTCGAGTCACCCAGGTTATGAGAAGACATTGATTGCAATTAAGAAGTTTTATTATTGGCCACATATGAAGAAAGATGTAGCAAATTTTGTGGCTAGGTGTTTTGATTGTCAGCAGGTGAATACAGAGTGTAAGCACCCAGGTGGACTGATACAACTGATTGAGATTCCATAATGGAAATGGGAGGTCATTTCCATGGACTTTATCACAGGATTTTTGAGGATAGTGAGACAACATGATTCCATCATAGTAGTGGTTGACAAATTGAAAAGGATATCACACTTCATTCCAGTGAAGTCTACATTCTCAGCTAGAAATGTAGCATAGGTATTCATTAGAGATTTGGTCAGATTACATGGAGTTCCAAAGAAGATTGTGTCAGACAGGGATGCGAAGTTCACATTCAAGTTTTGGAAGTAGTTGTTTGTAGGTTTGGGCACATAGTTGGACTTCAGTACAACTTATCATCCGTGGACAGATGGACAGACTGAGAGGGTGAATATGATACTGGAGGACATGCTGAGGATGTACATGATGGATCAACAGTGAAAGTGGGAAGAGTATATTCCACTGGTAGAGTTCACTTACAACAATGGGTATTAGGAATCTTTGAAGATGAGTATGTTTGAGGCATTGTATGAGAGGAGTTGCAATACTCCCACTAGTTGGAGCCATCCAGTTAACAAGGTGTTGATTGGACTAGACATGTTGGCGCAAATGGAAGAAGAGATGTAGGTAATCAAGAATAATTTGAAAGCAACACAGGATAGGAAAAAGAGTTATGAAAATCGAAATAGGTTATTCAAGGGGTTCCAAGTTGGTAATAGGTGTACTTTCACATCAAATAAAAGAATATATCCTTGCAAATTGGATCATGTGCCAAGCTGACACCTTTGTATTATCAACCTTTCATGATTATTGAGAGAATTGCACCAGTATCCTATCGAATTGCACTGCCTTTGACAATGAAATTCCATGATATTTTCCATGTCTCATTGCTTGAGAAGTATGTTAAAGATACTGACCATGTGATTGACTGGTCTGTATTGCAGGTGGAGAATTCTATCTGGAGCCTTAGTGTATATTGTAGAGAAAGGTGCTCATGCTCCAGAACCAAGCAATTGAGTAGGTTAAAATGTAGTGGAAGCACTTTGGGCCCAATAAAGCTACATGGGAGATGGCAGATTAAATGCAGGCTATGTATCCTTCATTGTTTGCTGGTTGAAGCAAAGCATTTTTCGTATGGTGTTTGGTATATGTTTTGGTGATGTGTGGTATATATACATATGTATATGGTGTAAATACCACCATGAGATATGTTATAAATATCCAATAAGAGGTACAAATGTCATGTCACTATAGTTGTCATGTTGTTATGTTTTCATGTTGGTTTTCTTTTCAGCGGGGTGATCATTGTAAATACTACATCGAGCTATGTTATAAAGCTCCATAGGAAGGATGTTTTCTTTCAGTAGTTTTACTGAGGTACAGGTGTGGTTGAACACCAAGGATGGTGTCCCCCAAGGGGAGGGTTCTATAACAACCCTCATGAAAATTCCATGTAATAATAGTTAATAAAGAAAAAAAATAACTATGGTTGATGGGACACTTATTCCAAGCTGAATGTTGGGAAAAATATCCTAGTGGGTGTTCATTTGGTTTATTATGTTTGATGAAATTGGCAAAGACAATGGCTAAGGCTTTGGAAAGGAAAATGGCATTTTTTGGCACATTTATTTATGAAAATAATGGAAATTAGGAGGAAAGGAAGGTGAATGGTCAGAGGTTGCATGTGAGGAGGAAAATGAAGAGAATAGAGGCCTAATTAATAAAAAGCATTTTGAGGATCAATGGGTACCTTTTGTCAATTCAATTTTGGAGCTATCTCATTATTCTCTCTCTCTCTCTCTTGGACACTTCGATTTTTCTTTGAGAACTTTGCATTAAATCAAGAAAGGCAGAGAAGGCAAGAGGAAGGAAGGAGTAAGCGAGGAAGAGCAAGATCAAGTAGCTACAATTGGATTCTTTACAAGTATCGATTTGCATGTGTGTTTTCCTTGCTATATTTGGCATGCATGGTATTGCATGTGGATGTTTGTTGTTATGGCATGGGTTTTTCTAGGTGTAACAATGTTTTCAGCCTAGCCTTCTCATTTCCACATAACCATGGTGTGATGGGGTTCTCATGTTTTGGTTGAGATGGATTGCCAGATGGATTAGAAGCAGATTGAGGTGGATCTCTGAATAGTAGAACACATGTCCTAATAACCCCTAAACTAGATTGTGGGTTATGGTAAAGCCAAATTTTGTGTCACCTTGGTTGGCCTAGGAATCCTCGACTGGTGAATGGAGAGATATACAGTAAAGTGCAAAGGTGGGTTCTCTCCATTAGGCCTAGTAATACTAGGATGGAATATGTGGTAAATCTTGGAGAGTAGGTCTCAGTTTATGGCCTAGTGATTAGATGTGGATTGTGGTAAAGCCTGAGAGACTAGGAGATAGAAAAATTCCTCACAATATAGGTGGAGAAATCGGTGGCATCCATGCTTATTTTGGGCTTGTGATCTGGTGGAGATCATGGTAAAGCCTGTTTTCACATGTTTATTGTGTTGGCCTAGTGATTCGGGATGGATTATAGTAAATCTTGGTTTCTATTGATGAGGGTGAGGTGGTGTAGCCTATGGATGCCCCGATTGGTTCTTTTGGTTTGAATCCCACATTAACACTCAGAATATGGCATGGGGGTGAATGAATGAAGAGAGTATTGGCTCAGGAATTCTATTTTCGAGTGGAATGTGGTAGTCCCAACCCTGGCTGGATTTTAAATCATTAATATGAGGTTATTTATCCTTGTTAATTCATGAGTATTATACTTGTTTATATGTGGATTCTATAGTGATGTATCCTTGTTATTTCTATTGTTATTATGCTAGTTATAAGCATGTATTATGACAACGATGATGTATGTATCCCCTCATGTTTTGATTTGTAAATGAATTAAAAATGTAACTATGACCTAATAGATGATAATGTAGTTAATGATATAAGGGAACAATGCGTCTTAATGATTCTTAGATAAGTATGAGACCCCTATGCTCAAATATATTGTTTACTCCTGTAGATTACATATTTGTGATATGTTTGACAAAATGCCTGTCATGGTTAGTAGGGGTCCAGTCAAGCCCTTGTTTAGGTAATTTCATTTGTATCATCATTCCACTGTTATCTTTCTATTCTAAAGGTGTAATTTAGTTCTTGGAAATGACATGGGATCTGGGCCTGAAGATGTGGCTCAAATCCCAGGGACGTAGGCATAAAAATAGGTAGAAAAGACCTTGGATGCTGGCATACCATGTTGTTGGAGCGTCCATAGACCTCTGGACGCATGAATGTCGATATCAAGGGAGTATTTGGGGGTTTAATGGTCTAAAAAATCAGTGGCACTGTTGAGCCCTGAAACTACATCTCTTCTACACACTTTCCTAGACTTTTTCCCCTCACCAGTGCCTGATAAGCTATCAAATATCATTACATATTGATTCTGAGAGTGCATTTAAGTGGTTTTATAACTATATTTTTGTGTTTGCTATTTGACTTAGATTTTTCTCTTCAGTTGCGGAATGCAGCCACTTTCCGCAGCTGACTCGAGATTCTGCAACTGTTTTTGTTGATCTCTAGGTTACAGGTGTCAGCAAGTAAAACAATGCATGTGTGCAGTTCAGAAATGATCTCGACACGGACCAGGTCCTATTGGTTCAACCAAATTCGTAGAGGAAAGCATTGGTCAAACAATGGTCAAATGAGGAGTTCTACGGCAAATAGGTCTTTGTTTTCAACACGTGAAGGGTCCGAGACCGTTCCTAGATCCATGGATTCATTTTGACAGCTGTAGACTGCCTCCATGATGCAAATCCAACAGCCACCTTTTGGTAGATTGAATGATCATGGAAACCAACATGCTAAGCTCACGGGTGCTGTCTTTTTATGTGTCCTCTGTTGAAGGTGTTTCATAGGAAAAACAGTTATGTACTTTCCTTTATAAATAATGTCTTTGCAAATGCATGTAGCTAGTTTTTTTGTGTAGTCTTGTTGTTATTTCATGTACTATGTCGTGACATTGGTCTTGCTATTGTAACGAGAGGATCCTTCCTCTGTTTTGCAATATAACAAGACTTTGTTTTATATGATTGTGTGGGTGTAATTTCGGATTGACAGCGTGTTAACCAAGGCCATGCAGAGGGCCTCTACTGGCTGAGGTTTTGTTTCTCTATTTCCATAACTTTTTTATGTGTTGTTGTCTCATTTCAATTGTAGATATTTCATAGTTTGTTCATCTGTGTATATAATCCCTGATTCATTTATGATGTTAACATTTCATTCTTGTACATGATTTTCCAGCACTGTATATTTTTGCTAACACTGATCGGTGTGTTTCAGGATAGGTTACGCTCGAGCATTTTCATATAATTTTTACATCAAATAGTGACATGATATTGACCTCTCTGCTGACTTTGTTTTCTTAGCTTTTCAATTTCAGTTATGCTCCGATTTCAGTCTTATTTATTTGTCGTTGTTAGTTAGTTTAGATATCAAATTCTTCATGTCATTTAACGTTATCTCCAGAGCCATGGCTTAACCCAGAAAGGCTACTTGACGAGCTATCAGATTATGAGTGAAGTGATTAGATTTTACTTTTATTTTTTAATTAGATATCAGGCTCTTCATGTTATTAATGTTATCTCTAGAGCCATGGCTTAACCTCGAAAAGCTACTTGGCGATCTATCGGACTATAAGTGAAGTGACTTGATTTTAATTTCATTTGCAAGTAGGTAATTTAGATATCAATTCCTCATGTTATTGACATTATCTCCAGAGCCATGGCTTAACCCTGAAAAGCTACTTGGCGAGCTATCAGACTATAAGTGAAGTGAATTGGTTTTACTTTTATTAGTTTGCAGTTTTTGATTTGTTTGAGTGCAATAGCTTAACTTTTATTTATGTATTTAGATGAGCAACAGAGATAGTGATTTCATGATCAGTAGTTCATCATTTGTTTGATTTGAATAGCTGCACATTTACATTCTTGTTCAAGTACTAATTTCATCACTAGTATGTTTTGAGATCCTCTGAAGTGTTAAGCTCTGGAAGTCATCATAAAGGACATAATTGCCTTAAAATCTATATCCATACTTTCCTTCTAAAGTATTCTTAAAACTTAGGAATAGGATTTCCATTCGCATTAGGAGACAAGCAAAGATAAAACCCCCAAAAACAAAATAAAATTGAAAACAATAAAAAGTAAGAAAGAGGTTGTCTTGCACATATAGTGTGCCACACTTCATCAGTTTACGACTCCCGGATTGATAATTAATGTAGCAATCTAGGACATACTAAATTGACTAAACATTTTGGCGTCATTGCTGGGGAAGTGTAACTAGGTATCCGATCTCTTACAAAAAAAAGTAAGGGAAAAATTCATAACTTCTTGAAGTATGCTCTCATCTTGCACCTAGTGTGATATGGAGGATCAGAAAAGAGAGTTATTAATTCAATAATTTCTTGATATGCTCTCGTCTTACACCTAGTGTGACCTGGAAGATCGGAAAGAGAATTATTAGCCCGACTTAAAAAAAATTAAAAAAAAATGACATGCATAAAGCAAGAGATTCTAGGGGAAGGTTTATATCTAGGGCCAAAAGTTCAATTTTCACAGCTCCAGCTACTTCAAGGCATAGACAAGATACACCTCCATCTCCAACTCATACTCCCAGCCTTAGGATTCCTGGAATTGAAGGGGCAAACCAAATTAGGATATTCTCCCACACTATCTACTAAATCTGATCTAGGAGAAGAACCTTTCTTCACTTCTACAGGGGAACATATTGTAATCAAAGAAGTAGAATCACCTGAAGAGGAGGGAAAGGGAGAAACTCTCTCTCATTCACCATTAATAGAAGAACCAGAAGACTCTGAGGAAACTATCATGACAGAGGAAATAGTAGATGGATTTGGAGGAGGGGGTAGAGGTAGAGGAAGAGGAAATAATGGAGGCGGTAGAGGTAACAATGGGGGAAATAGGGAAGGAGATAAATCATTTGGATTCCCTATAGCCGATGAGGAAACTCATACAACAATGAAAAAAATTTCACCATCTGTCCTCCCAAACTTTTATGGGTTGTGAAGTGAGGATCCTGAAACATTTCTATTTGAGTTTGAAGTCTTGTGCCGAACCTATGACTATATGGAAGACTCTCAAAAACTCAAACTGTTTCCTTCAAGATTGAAAGGAGCTACTTTGAAATGGTTCATGGGATTAGTCACTCAATCTATTAGGACTTGGAATGATATGAAACAAACATTTTTGGATAGATACCTAGATTATTGTATGCCCACCAATCATAAGGATGAGGTATTCAAGATGATGCAAAAAGAAGATGAAAACTTGGAGGATTTACTTGAAAGATTTCAGTACAAGTTAAAGAGAGCAAAAATGAGTAATTTAGACAAGGAAACCTTGAAAGCCATTAGAGATGAATGGATAGATATTTTAAACATGATGGGGAAGGGAGACATTTCTCAACTTCCACTTCGTGACATAGCAGAAGTATGTGTCCATCTCTCAAGGGGAAAATATAAAACTGGAAAAGGGCCATGAGATCCTTCTCTTATTAGAGCAAAGAAATCTGCAACTGGATCAGTAAGTAGGGCAGAGATTTGCAATATACTTGATGAGTTCAAAACTGATATTCTAGGGAGCCTTAGTGAACAACTAGACACCCTTAAAATACAAAACAAGCAGAAAGCATAAGCTGATTCCTTGGCCATCTTTTGTCCAAAATGTAGAAAGAAACATGCTCTAAGGGAATGCCCCTTGGATGCAAAAGTTATAGAAACATGTATGATTTTCTCAGAAAATCATGAGACCAAGGATTGTCCTTCAATTCCTCAGCTCAAAGCTGTCTTTCAGGAAGATCCAAATTCAGTAGAGTCCCTTTGTTTTGTTTCAAGAAGACCGTGGCAGGGGCAACAAAATCAAGGATTTAACAATCCTATGAACTTTCAGCTCCCGCCAAATTGGAATTCTTGGCAACAACCTTGGCCCCAACCTCAAAATCCATACAAATCATGGGCACAAGGGATGCAAAATCCTTATGGGAGATTTGCTCAATTTTATCAATATCCTCCATCTTTTCAAAATCAACAAAATCCACAACTTGCAAATCAAAACCCACAAATTTCATTGCCATTTCCACAACAACAATCTTCTCAACAAAATCCAAATTCTCAAGTCTTGCTTCCATTTCAACAAAAGACAAATCAACTACCAGCCCAGCCATTGCCAAATCCCAACAACAAAAATCCTCAAAATGCTTACATGGTAGAAGGACAACAATTTCCTACCTATATGATTGTTCCTCTTAATGATGTTCAACTCAGATCTGGTAGAGTTTTAGAAAAACCTTCTATAGATGTTCAAGAGCAAGGTACCTCTGAGGAGGATTCTCTTAAAGTCAATAAAGGTTATGAGGAAGCATCTCCTCAAAACCCAATCATTCAAAAAGAAAAATAAAAAGATTCAACCCCCATAGCTCCTATAGTTGAGCAACCTGCATCTTCATCCACTCCTCCTTTCCCTGAAAGATTACAAATTGACAAAGGGGTGGAAAAACAAATCCTGTTGCCTGACTATGATTTTCTAGATGAATTAAAGAATGTCTGTATCAAGATTCCCTTACTACAAGCCATTATAGAGATTCCTATTCTAGTGAAAACAATAAAGGATTTGAGTCTCAAAAGACCAGGAAGGAAACCAAGAGATACAAGAAGAATCCACCTGGTAGGAAAAATTGCAGATATCATGATGGGAAAAATTACCATGCAGAAATATGTGGATCCAGGTAGTCCAATTGTCAAGACACATATAAATGGGATAGAAATTCCAAACACTTTGATTGACTTAGGGGCTGCTATAAACATTATGAGTAGATAGACTATGGAATAGCTTAAACTTCCTAATCTTCCTTTTACACCCACTTTACTACAACTTGCAGATAGATCAATAATCAAACCAGATGGTGTACTCAGTCTCCTTAGATTCTTGGGAATATCCAGTAGATTTCATGATTTTGACTCCCAAGAGTAATTTAGGAGGGCATCCACTCATCTTAGGAAGACCTTGGCTAGCCACAGCTGATGCTTTCATTAGTTGTAGATCTGGGGATATGTATATTCCTGATGGTAGTTCGACAAAGAAATTCAATTTGTATCCTCCAGCAAAAGCAATTACAGAAGTAGGAGATAATGAATGAGTCGACGATGAAGATATTATACAACCTGTCTTTACTATCTCTGAAATTAGTGAAGATAGTCAAATTTTGAACACATTAGAAGATTTTGAAACATCTTCAGAATATGACCCCACACAGTTTCTGTTAGATTCTGATATTGAATATTTATCATCAAGACAAATGTCTCTTTACTCTATGGAAGAGTTTGGTAGTTCTACCATTGAAATTTTTCTAGAAAAAACACTGAATATGAACAAAAATTTGGAAAAGTCACAACAGGAAGAGCTAACCAAAATCTTGCAAAAACATTCTGCTGCATTTGCATGGGAGTATACTGATATGAAAGGTATTGACCCTAAGACTTGCATCCATCATATCTATATCGAGGAAAACAGTAGACCAATCAGACAACCTCAAAGAAGGATGAATCCAAATCTTAGGGAGACAGTGAAAGAAGAGCTCCAAAACCTACTCAATGTAAACTTCATTTACCCAATTTCAAATAGCCGATGGATTTCTCCTTTGGTTATAGTACCCAAAAATAATGGTAAATGGAGGGTATGCATTGATTACAGGGAATTGAATAAAGCAACTTTGAAGGATCACTTTCCTTTGCCCTTTATCGATCAAGTATTAGATACATTAGCACGCAAAAAGTATTTTTCATTTTTGGATGGTTTTAGTGGTTATAATCAAATTCAGGTAGCACCTAAAGATTAGGATAAGACCACATTTACCTGTCCATGGAGAAATTTTGCTTATCGAGTGCTTCCTTTTGGATTATGTAATGCACCTGCAACATTCCAAAGAGCAGTACTAGGAATTTTTTCTGATCTAATCCATGATTTTGTAGAGGTATATATGGATGATTTTACAGTTTATGGTGATTCATTTGAAGAGGCATTAGAAAATTTGGAAAAATTCCTTATAAGATGTAAAGAAACAAACCATTCATTAAGCCATGAAAAATGCTTTCTGATGTTTACTGAAGGTATTTTTTTAGGACATCATATTTCAGGGGATGGGATTAAAGTTGATAGATCAAAAGTTGAAGTCATCTCCAAGTTACCTATTCCAAATTGTCAAAAGGATGTTAGAAGTTTTCTGGGATTTACTAGATATTATAGGAGATTTATAGAAAACTTCACTAAAATAACATCTCCACTCTTCAAACTGCTTACAAAAGACTGTGACTTCAAATGGGGTCCTGATTGCCAATCAGCATTTGAAACTTTGAAAACAAGAATATCTAAAGCACCTATCTTGAGAGGACCAAATTGGAAACTTCCTTTCCATATTTCTATAGATTCATTAGATACAACTCTAAGGGCTGTATTGGGACAAAAATGTTTAGTTCCTTATGCCATTTACTATACCAGTAGAAATTTAACTCCCACTAAGTTGAACTATACTATGACTGAAAGAGAATTCTTAGTTGTTGTTCATGCAATCAATAAGTTCAGACATTATATAACAGGCTATGAAACTTTTATTTATATTGATCATTCTGCAATTAGATATCTAATGAACAAACCCATTACTAATGGTAGAGTTACAAGATGGCTCCTACTTTTACAGGAATTCAATATTGGTGTGTTAGATAGACCAGGAAAACAAAACACAGTAACTGATTTCTTGTCTAGGATTCAGAATACTAAAGAAGATTCTCCTATAGAGGACAAGTTTCATGATGAATATTTATTTGCAGTAACTACTAAGACTCATTGGTATGCAGATATAGCTAACTATTTAGTTATAGGGAAACTACCTCCACATTTATTTCCTGGTGAAAGAAGAAAGATTATTCAGGAGAGTTCAAAATATTCATGGATTTCTAATGAATTGTTTAAAACAGGGGCAGATCTTGTGATCAGAAGATGTGTTAGGAAAGATGAGATGCCTGATATTCTCAAAGCATGTCATGATGAACCATGCGGCGGACACTTTGTTGACAAAAGGACAACCTATAAAATCCTCTCTTTAGGATATTATTGGCCATCCCTCTTCAAAGATGCAAAACAATATGTCAAAAGATGTGACAGCTGCCAAAGAGTAGGGAAACCTACCCTCTCAAATGAAATGCCATTACAACCGCAAGTACTCATCGAACCCTTTGAAAAATGTGCTTTAGACTTCAGTGGACCTATTAACCCACCATCTAAACAAAGAAAGTATATATTGATATATACCGATTATGTTACTAAATGGGTAGAAGCCAAAGCATTATTTTCTGCTACTGAGCATTCAGTTGTTAGTTTTCTTTATGAGGATATTTTTACTCGCTTTGGTGTTCCAAGAGAAATTGTGACAGATTAGGGAGGTCAATTCACATCCAAACTGGTGGAGAGGCTGATGGAAGAGTACAAAGTCAAGCACATAAAATCTACTCCTTACCATCTGCAAGCAAATGGTCAAGTGGAGTCTACAAACAAAGTTATTGAAGGCATCATTACCAAGACTGTTCATCTACACAGAAGCGATTGGGTAGAAAGGCTTCTTGAAGCCTTATGGGCCTACAAAACTACATGGAGGAATACAACAGGACATTCTCCCTATGAACTTGTTTATGGGAAAGAAGTTCTGCTCCCCATTGAGTTCCAAGTTAGAACCTTCAAGATGGCAGTTCAATTGGGAATGGATCTATCAAAAGCTCAAAAGCATAGAATGGAGCAGTTGAATGAACTAGATGAGATCAGACAAGAAGCAATCCTAAGAACTGATCTGGTTCAATATCAAAGAGCTAAGTCGCATGACAAATACATCAAGGAGAAAAAGTTTCAAGAAGGATATTGGGCATTGCTATTTGATTCCAAGTTCAAAGATTTCAAAGGTAAATTTTAGACTCATTCGCTTGGGCCATATGAGATTGACAAAGTCTTTAGCAATGGAGCGGTAAGAATCAAAACCATTGATGAATATCAAACTCCTCTTATTGTGAATGGTCACAGATTAAAGATCTATCATAAGCCACTCTCAAAGGAGGAATTTGTCAAAATCTTTCAAGATAATTCTGCAATAAGGCTGGTGAAGAAGAATCCTTCTTCTCCACTAACCTAGTCTTTGTTCTTTTCTGTTTAAAAATAATAATAATAATAATTTGTATAAGCCTGAAAACCATTCACTGATTGGCAGTCTTATACAAAAAATACAGGGCGAAAATCATAAACTTCTGACGCCCTATATTTTCCAAAAAAAAATCCCTTTCATTTTATTCATAGTTTCATGTCACTCCACTTCATTTCACTTCACTTCACTTCATTTCACTCCATTTCATCATCACATTCCGCCAATAAAAGCCATTTCATGACCAGTTTTCATATATCATTCACTCAGTCATCATTCATTTCCATCCATCTCCATTCAGCCATATGTTCACTGTGTCAGTTTCCACAACTAAATTCTGTTTCCGCAACTAAAAACTGATTCCGCAGCTAACACTCTGTTATTCAGCACTGACAGTCAGATGTTAGCCAAATAATGATGAGAACCAAATGCAAGTATGACAAAGGAAAATATTTTGAATATATAAAGCACCTAAAGCACCAACAGGAAGCAGCCAATCAAAGGTCAGTGGATGGAAGTGGTAATATTCTAAGGTAAGAAAAATTCATTTCAAATAGCATTTTAAAGCACATTCTATATAGTTATGAAACCACCGGCTCCATTATGTGTAATGATTCATCTTGATAGCTTTCATAACTGCTGCATGGCCTTTACATAATTCCACCACAAACTTTGCATTAATTTTTAACGGCCTCATGATCCGCCTCCGAATTTAACATGTGTTTAGTTGTACATTGACATTCCACTTGTTGAACTGGGTAATTATGAGGACATAATCTATTTGATCATGGCTCTTTCCTGCTGCACAAATCCGCAATAATTTTGAGAACATGCTAACGCCTATTTCGCAGACTTCTAGTTCAAAGTTCTGTCGGGCTCACTCTATTTCCATACTATCCCATTGAAGTTGTGTTTGTTATTTCTGGCCTGTTTACATAAGCCTCCACTCCGTGAACTCATTTTCACTACCTGTTCTTTGCTCTTCCGTTTACAACTACTAGTTTTTCTCCACAATCCTTCTCCATCTCCCGCTAACACAACACAACTGTTTCACCTTTGTCAATCCATTACTCACAGTCCATCACTCACAGATGTATTTTAAGGTAGGAGAAAGGAATGGGCCTTCTGACAAGAATAGAGCCAGATGGGCCTAAATTCGTGGAGGGTTATGCACAATTGAAAAGCATATTAAGGAAGGCATGGTGGTTGTAGTTCATCCAGAAATTCAGAGGTCACAATAAAGAAGTCACGAAGACATTTGCAAGGTCTTTTAATGGCCTGGAAGTTGAGGTTGGAGATCTTAAATTTTCAGTCACAGAGGCATCTATCGCAGCAGCAATGGAACTTCCACAAGAGGGGGAATGGTGGTTCAAAAACAAAGATTTTGATGAGAGGGCCTGGAGGATTATCTTGCACAATCCAGGTATGGATATAACCATTTTCAAACATGGAATCCATGTCTCTTCTCTAGAGGAAAACTGGACTAGTTTATTATTGATAATCCAGAAGTTTATTACATGTGAAGGATAGTTTGGGTCCATGTACATGTACCACATCCGGTTGCTAATGAATTTTCTAGAAAATCAAACCATCAATTTGCCTTACTTTCTGTTGAATATCCTGAAAAAGATGTCCATAACTGTACAAAAGAATCTGGATGACATAGAACCCCACCCTTACCATCACGGCCTTGTAAAAATTTTGATTGAAAAACAGTTGAAAGAAAGAAAGGATACTTGGGAATAGTTTTTGATTAGAAACTTCTTTCAGGATCCACCTGAAACACTCGAGAGTAGCTCAAAAAAGAAAACTAGGAGAAGGAAAACAAGTGTGAACATTCAGGATACTCCTACTAACATAGCTAAAGAAACTAATAAGGAAGAGAAGCTGTCTGAAAGTAGGAAGGAAAGAACTGAGGTTAGGAAGCAAGGAAAAATAAAGGGGAAAAGAAATATTGAAGTTGTCTATCAAACCCCAGAACCTTCCTCAGAATAGGATCAAATACTTTCTGAAAGACTAATTTACCTTAAGGAACAAGCAGCTACAGCAAAGAGAAAAGGGAAAGAAAAACAGAGTGTGGAGAGAGGAGACACCAGCTCACAGAATCTAAGGAGGAGCTCCAGACTTAAAGGAAAACTGAAGAAAGTATAAACTAAAGGGGCCGACTTCAATGACTTAGGAGGGGAAACACTAGAAAATTCCCCAACAATCCCTCCCGGCCGTAGCCCACAACATACTCCTATTTCTCAACCAGAATTTGAGTTTAGTCCTTCTCAAGATTTTGAGATCGGTCCTTCTCAGCCAGATTTTGGGGTCAGCCCAAGAAAGGCTACACCTCAGATAGATCCAACCGAGCAAGAAATGTACGATTTTATTGAGTCGTTGGAGAAGACTGCCACAGATCAAGGCACTTCATCTACCCAGCCTAATATAGCATAGGAATCTCTAATCCAATCACTAAAACTGGAATATTTTGAACTGGAAGTCTTGAATAGACACATCAAAAGAGAAAATGAAACATTGAAAGAACATAGCAGGTTGGATAAAATTATTCACGACAACACCATGTTTAATATTGGGCTATGGCAAAGAAAAATAGGAAATTTAAGAAAAAGAGCAGGAGGTTGAGCAGAGCTCTTATCAACCTCAAATTCAGGTGCCGAATGAGAAAACCTAGGATGACAGTGGTACCAAGAAAGAAGAAAAGAAGGTTGTATGTGTTAGCAGAGGTCTCAGAACACATGAACTGAAGGGAGGATAGTCACAGTTTTGGTTGCATGAGGACATGCAAGACCTTCACAGTGGGGGTATGTTGAGCCCTGAAACTACATCTCTTCTACACACTTTCCTAGACTTTTTCCCCTCACCAGTGCCTCATAAGCTATCAAAGATCATTACATATTGATTCTGAGAGTGCATTCAAGTGGTTTTCTAACTATATTTTTGTGTTTGCTACTTGACTTAGATTTTGTTCTTTAGCTGTAGAATGCATCCACTTTCCGCAGCTGACTCAAGATTCCGCAGCTGTTTTTGTTGATCTCTAGGTTACAGGTGTCGACAAGCAAAACAAGGCACGTGTGCAATTCATAAATAATCTAGACATGGACCAGGTCCTATTGGTTCAGCCAAATTCGTAGAGCAAAGCCTTGGTCAAACAATGGTCAAACGAGGAGTTCTACGACAAACAGGTCTCTGTTTTCAACATGTGAAGGGTCAGAGACCGTTCCTAGATCCATGGATTCATTTTGACAGCTGTAGACTTCCTCCACGATGCAAATCCAATAGCCACCTTTTGGTAGATTGAATGATCATGGAAACCAACATGCTAAGCTCACAGATGCTATCTTTTTACGTGTCCTCTGCTGAAGGTGTTTCATAGGAAAAACAGTTATGTAATTTCCTTTATAAATCACGCGTTTGCAAATGCATATAGCTAGTTTTTTTATGTAGTCTTGTTGTTAGTTCATGTACTGTGCCATGACATTGGTCCTGTTGTTGTAACAAGAGGATCCTTCCTCTGTTTTGCAATATAACATGACTCTGTTTTATATGATTGCGTGAGCGTAATTTCAGACTGATAGCGTGTTAGCCAAGGCCGTGCAGAGGGCCCCTGCTGGCTGAGGTTTTGTTTCTTTATTTCTGTAATGTTTTTATGTGTTTTTGTCTCATTTCCATTGTAGATATTTCATAGTTTTTTCATCTATGTATATATTTCCTGATTCATTTATGATGTTAACATTTCATTCCTGTACATGATTTTCCAGCACTGTATATTTTTGCTAACACTGATCGGTGTGTTTCACGATAAGTTACGCTCGAGCATTTTCATATAATTTTTGCATCAAATAGTGACATGAGATTGGCCTCTCTGCTGACTTTGTTTTCTTAGCTTTTCAATTTCAGTTATGCTCTGATTTCAGTCTTATTTATTTGCGTGTTTTAGTTAGTTTAGATATCAAATTCTTCATGTCATTTAACATTATCTCCAGAGCCATGGCTTAACCTCGAAAAGCTACTTGGCGAGCTATCGGATTTTGAGTGAAGTGATTTGATTTTAGTTTTATTTTTTAATTAGATATCAGGCTCTTCATGTTATTGACGTTATCTCCAGAGCCGTGGCTTAACCCCGAAAAGCTACTTGGCGAGCTATCGGACTATAAGTGAAGTAACTTGATTTTACTTTCATTTGCAAGTAGGTAATTTAGATATCAATTCCTCATGTTATTGACGTTATCTCCAGAGCCATGGCTTAACCCCGAAAAGCTACTTGGTGAGCTATCGGACTATAAGTGAAGTGAATTGGTTTTACTTTTATTAGTTTGCAGTTTTTGATTTGTTTGAGTGCAATAGCTTAACTTTTATTTCTGTATTTAGATGAGCAGCAAGGATAGTGATTTCATGATCAGTAGTTCATCATTTGTTTGATTTGAATAGCTGCACATTTACATTCTTGTTCAAGTACTAATTTCATCACTAGTATGTTTTGAGATCCTCTGAAGTGTTAAGCTCTGGAAGTCATCATAAAGGACATAATTTCCTTAAAATATATATCCATACTTGCCTTCTAAAGTATTCTTAAAACTTAGGAATAGGATTCCCATTTGCATTAGGAGACAAACAAAGATAAAACCCCCAAAAAGAAAATAAAATTAAAAACAATAAAAAGTAAGGAAGAGGTTGTCTTGCACATATAGTGCACCACACTTCATCAGTTTACGACTCCCGGATTGATAATTAATGTAGCAATTTAGGACATACTAAATTGACTAAACAGGCACTTAGAGGTTGGTTACTAAGTGGTTGGAATGGTTCCTGGTAGTCCTGTTTGTGATGTGGAAGGTTTGTATGGTGTGTTTCTGATGATTCTGCTTCCTTAAGGCCACCTAAGATTTTGAATCCCATCATAGTAGCCTCTCGTCACATGTTTACCCCAATTGGTTAGATACTTGGGTAGATGTGGGAGGAGGGTGTTACATAAGTGTTATAGATGCTTCGTAATTGTGTGACTAAGATTTAATAGAAAAAAAATGTCTTGTGTGTACGGATCTTCATTCTTCATTCTTGGTATTAGAGCTGGTAGCTCTGGGTTAACTCCTTTCCGAAGAGCCCAGGAAAATGTGATAGTAATTGAATTTTTTGTTGCTGCATCTCATCAGATAGGGAATAAGAAGATCACATTTCTCGAAGAATTGCTAAGGGTGAGTCGTTTATGTTCCTTTATTTATTTTATTGAAGATTGTTAATACTCATGATTGAGACATTATCAAATCCACTGCATGGAAATTTTCTATGTCTCTCCAATGGTTTAGGAAATAAAAACCATAATGCGGGGTAGATTCGTGACCAAACATCTCTTCTGCACCTGCAAATGATAGTGATTTTATTCCTTTAATGATGTGACTATTGAAGCTCATTCTTCCACTTCTAGTTTAGGGCTGAAAGCTCAATCCGCTCCTTTTTCTATACATGAGTAGGGGTATCAATATTGGAATGAGCTTTCCGAAGGGAAAAGGGATATTCTTTCCACCTGCTAAATGCTAGTTGATTAATAACGAACCTACTTTGGGATCTGTTTGTTCCACAACAACCTTTCTTCTAGAGTTGGCAACAATATTTTCCTGTATTAACTTTGTTGTCAAAAGGTGCAACCCACAATTGAAGTTCCACCCTTTAGTTGATAATTTATTTCATATAGGGTTGCTTGGAAAAATCTCGAGTACCCCTATCCATTTGAAGTTCGAGGTGAGGCATATATAAGAGTGCCTTAAATCTTAATTTAAAGTTTATTCCAAGTATCAGTTAGTGCATTCCAACACCGCAAGAAGTTGAGAACTGGGTGGAGCAACAAAAGTTCTTACTGTGAGATTATCATTGTCGAGAAGAGGATCTAGCTATAGGATCCGTCAAAAGGGTCGTGAGCAGTGGATCCGAGGTAATAAAAATGATAAATTAGTTCTTTCTTATAATTATGGAACAAATAGTTATTGATAAATTCAATGTGTCAAACTTATATACCTGAAAGGTGAAGTTTCAAATGAATTTGATGCATAAAAACCTATGGAGCTTAGTAAAAGGACAAGAGCCAACACCCCAAGATCCAAAAAATTAGCTGAATGGCAAAAAAGGGAGGAAAGAGCTAAGTATATTATAGGATTATCTTTGTGAGATTCATAACTTCACCTTATAGACTTAGTGTTAGGCCCCTATACTACTAGTGTAACCCCCTTATTGTTATTAGTACAACCCACTTATTATATTGATGTACCCATGTAGTGCCCATATTGTTACTATTGTGCCCCATAGAAGCCCATTATTGTTAATATTGTGCCCTTACATTATTGTTGTTATGTCGGCTCTGATTATGTTATGACCCCTTAGACTCCTATATATAGAAAGGAGGTCTTTTCATTTGTATCATCCAAGAATTGTTCATTTATGTAATGTAAAGGAGGTTTCCCCCTCGAAGAGGCTGAATTCTAAGGTGTTGATCTATCTTTTCTATCTTTTCTTGAGCTGGTTTCATAACATTTGGTATCAGAGCTTTGGATTCTAGGGTTTTGCTGCTCCAAACAGGTCATCGTGGCATTTTCGCTATAACCTTTTTTCTACGACGTTTCAAAAGTTGCAAAAAAATCCCATTTGAGAAGAAATCACGCTGAACCTCGGGTTCGAATTTCAGATCTTTTCACACTATATTTGCGGAGATATGATCTGAGGAAGTTGGTCTTTTTGCAGACTCCTGAATTACATTCCAAACAGGTGACTTGGGGAAAATCGTCATAACTTTGTCTCTGGGCATTGGATTGAAAATTCATAAGAAGGTACAGAAAGAGGACGGACTGTAGTTTCTTGTATATGTTTTTCAGAGCCAAAGGTCGAAACAGTGACACGTGGCACGTCGTACAAGTTCGCTCTACTGAACTAGTCTATAATCAGGTCACTGTGGGAGATTTGGCATAACTCTTCCTTGGAGAATCCAATTTGGGTCAGACTTGTGGCATTGGAAAGAGGACGCAGAGGGCTACTGCAGATCATAATTTCAAAACTTAAAGATCCAAAAGTACAAAGTTACAGTCGTTTCAAGATCGAGCTCCTAAAATCAAGAAAAAGCAAGATGAGGAAGTTTGATGGCAAGGATCCGGTAAATTGGATACTTCAGATGGAGCAATATTTTGATCTACATGGTGCACCACTATTACAAAAGATATGTATTGCATCTTCATATTTAGAACCAGATCAATTTTTATGGTATAAAGGGCTTTGTTCTCGTAAACAACTTGTTACGTGGTCAATTTTCACAGAGGAAATGATAGCACATTATGAGGATACAAAGAGAAACACCTTCTTTAGAGCAACACCACAACAATTGGAAATAGTAAAAGGACTTTGTTACATAATGGAAAGTAAAATTAGGGCAACAAGGAAGTCTACCCCTCACGACTATAAATATGGAAGTGTTGTTTCTCCTAGCCTTGCACAACCTACAAGGGTTACACCACAACAATTGGAAGAAAAAAGAGAAAAATGGCTTTGTTACAATTGTGATAGCAAATGCACTAAAGGTCATAAGTGTACTGAGAAGAAATTATTTTACATAGAGTATGAAGAGGAGGAAGAAAAGGATCAAGAAATGTCAAAAGAAGAGGATATACACCATGACCCAACCCCAGAGAAAGAAGAAATGAACCAGGCCATATCTTGTAAAGCATTGGCATGAATTACCACTCCTCAAACTCTCAAGATAGAAGGACATATCAAGAATAAAAAGGTGCAAGAAGTGAAAGATCACATCGAGAAAGAAGAAATGAATCCAACCATATCTTGTAATTCATTGGTTGGAATTACCACCCCTCAAACTATCAAGATAAAAGGACATATCAAGAAGAAAAATGTTCAAGAAGTGAAAGATCACATTGAGCATCACGAAATGAATCTGACCATATATTGTAAAGGATTGGAAGAAATTACCACTCCTCAAACTTTAAAGATAGAAGTACATATCAAGGAGAAAAAGATTCAAGCAGTGAAAGATCACATCGAGCATCAACAACAAGTTCTCCAACTTTTAAAGGATAACGCCATTTCGGTGCAAAATCAAACGAAACAACAAGTAGATCAACATCGTAGTGAAAAATGTTTTGATGTAGGTGATTAGGTATTTTTACTACTACATCTCAAGCAAGCTATTTATGAGAAGGAAATGTTGGCAACACTACATGCACTTAAAAAATGGTGACCTTACCGAATGGGAAGACTCTTCAAGGATGAGGATGTGGAAGCATTGTTTTGTGCTATTTCTATTATCCAACCAGATTGGATAAATGAAGCAAGGAATGAATGGAAGAAGGACGAAGAAGTATGGCCACTTATTCAAAAGTTGCAAAAGATCCCAATTCAAACAATATTGCTAGAAATTGAAGAGGAAGGAAAAATCATATTGGAACCTGGAGTAGTCACAGAAACAAGAACCCGACACCTACGAAATCAACCAATTTCAAAGTATCTCATCAAGTGGGAGAACTTACCTACTGAATATTCCACATGGGCGAAAAAGAATTTTATACGGAAGCATCAAGAACTACTCAAGCGTTGAGGACAACGCTTTTTGAAGGAGAGGGGCATGTTAGGCCTGTTACCGGGAAAAGTGTCTATTTAGAACTGCTCTATCCCACTAAGGTGTGACAGCTGCCTTAGAAACAAACAGAGAAAAACTACTTTTGTATTTCCTTTATGAACTATAGATAGAGAGGAATAGGAAGAACCAACCTGTGTCTTGCGCTAATCCTTTGATCCAATCTCTCTCTTCTTTGACAGCTTCCAGCTACCTGCTCCCTTACTTGCCCAGCTTCACCAAGTGCCTGTAAGATCACAGAAGAAGAACACTATACAAAGACATGGATCTATATTCATAAACAACTTAGGATCATATTTAAGTTAACCATACAAATGTAACAAGCATCAATGATACAAAAGCATGGAGGAAAAACTAAAATAGTTTTTATTGATAAACAAGAAAAGATCCAGGAGGAGTTACAAACGATGATTCCTGACCCAGCATCAACCTCCCAGCAAAGAAGCCCCTCTTCACCTCCAACAAAGCATAGATCACCCAATACTCTGATGTTTGTCTCAAAACCAACAGCAATTCCTTACAATGTACAAAATTCCAGCCTCTGGATCTCTGGGATGAGGGATCCATATATAGATGTATGTAAGGAGGATGAGTCAGCTTGTGATTTGATTAGTGTCTTCTCTCTGTCAGTTCTTACTTCCACTTGGAGACTGAAGGCCTCTTACTCATCCTTGGTCAAATTCAGTGAGGCAAGTGTCATAGGAGAAGATTCTGGAAACTTCCATTGTCTCTCCACCTCGCGGAATGACACTTCCATTTGTCATTTCTCGCCCAACGCACCCTCATAGTGCATTTAGGTGTGTTGCAACGCACCTAGCCAGTGGAGTAGCTGAAATGATCCTGTTTTGACTTATTCTGAGCAGTTTCTGGTGGAGAACTTCTGGGAGAAGCTGTAATTTGTTGACCTTGTTCCTTTAGGGGTTAGAACAACACTTTTAGGGACTTAGGAGCCCTTGGTTTATGGACATTTCATGCTTGGAGTTGTAAGGCACAAAAATGTCTATAACAGTTGCCCCCTAAAATATGAGGCCGTTAATTGGGTGAAATGCTTTATTATGAGGATCCGAAGTTCTTTCAATGCTGGGAGGAGACCTGTAATAAGATACAATACAATACATTATCTTCATACTATTTTCATGACCTAGCTGAGGCGGGCATTCCCATGCTCAGCTTTATAAATTCATTTTTATGTACATAGGACAGACAATCGTCTGAGTGTAGACTGATGATTCTGATAGAGCCATCATCCTTTTGGTAGGATGATTATCTGTGCTGCAATGCTGTACATTTAATGTCTTTATTTTCCTGAATATATATCGCAGCCCGGATGGATGAAACTAGATCCGGGGTCTTCAGTCTCATCCGATCTTCACTCGAAGTACAAGTCGATCCATGTGAGAAATGTTCTGAAGTCGAACATGGAAAGACATCGCTTGATTACCAGTCAATGATGTAAACTGTTAACAAGCGCGAGAGGAATCACCGATAATGATAATGATCCTCAAGGTACTGCAGTACAATTCACGTGGTGTGAATAAAGGACTTGGCGTCGAACACCACGCAAAATCTTTCGGTCGAAGGTCATTGATGTAAACCTGTCGCCGAAAGTGAGAAACTTGCCATTGAGACATGCAAGCTTCAAAGTACTGAATGGGGTGTTCCTAGACCAACTTCTTGGATAATGAGCTGATGTCGACAAGAAGTGATCCATCACAGAAGGGCCTTAATGAATCCCACATCAATGACACGGAACGGATCAAATGATTTTGATGGAGGTGAAAACGATCTGATGATATACGGTTCAGGGTGGCGGTCATGAAAAAAATGGAGTATAATGTATGGTAGTGGGTGGGACATAGGTGGCTTCTCTGGATGACTTCTCTTGAACATGTTGGTGACACTGATGTGATGGATTGGTAGCATTAGCCCCAAATGTGGATGGTATGGTGTGACCATGGCGATGTGACCGGTGAATGAAACAACCCAACCCGACTCGGACACGGAGTGGAAGTGTCATGTTCAAGAGCGACTTGCTACCAATAAAGATTCTTTGAGTTTTCTTCCCAATTTTTCCCCAGTCATTGCTGACCAGTACCTCTTTATTTTTGTCAAGCTCGAGGAGGATAACATATGCTTGTTCTATAATTTGCCCTTCGGGCAAACCCATCGCTATGTTTTAACGAGCCTAGCGATAGTGAAACTCGTTCTCGTCTAAAGACAGGTTTGTCGCTATTAACCTTTTTAACGAGTTTAACGACAAAGATAAATCGGTCCTTTTCAATTTTAGAGAGTCTGAAAAGGTACGTAAAGTTAACTCCAAAATTCCTTTTTCGTCATCTAATCCCTTAAGTCCGAAAAAGTATAAAACAATACAGAAGGGATGAATTTTCGATAGTTTTAACGAGCCGAACAAAACAAGCGCTCGATCTTTTTGTGCAATAATCCCTCAGGTCCAAAAAGATTAAAATCTAGAGGGATAGCACTTCCTGTCCCTTTAACGAGCTGGAGAGGCCAATGGCTCGGCAATCTTTTCATATTTTACGAGTCAGTTGAAAAGAGCTTAAAGAAGACTCGTCTTTTGAGGAACGAGTGATAGAATGGGTAGCAGCTGATTCCAGGTAAGGTTTGGAATTTTCCAATCACAGCAGTGTCACAAGGATGGCTAGTGAAATCACTCTTCGCAGCTGTTCCTCAAAATGGGTAAACAATCAAATGGAGGTGAATTATCGGCCAATGAAAAAGTGGAGGTGACGGTGCAAACACGACCAAGGCTTTAATGGCTGAAGTACTACATTCACGGTGGTTATTTACCGGGGAATAGTTCATTTTTTAACGAGCTTAAACGCGGGTTGAAACATTTGCTCGGTGTGGGTTTATTTTTTAATGAGCTTGAACCTTGCATTAACACTACTCGATTAAACCAGTCGTATGATAAGAATGTCTCATATAAAAACGGCAACTTTTAGAGTTTTGCCCCACATCCTTTCTTTATGCAAGTTAGGAAACGACCAATCGTACGGGTTTAAAGGGTTAGAGGTCCTAAAAATTTAAAAAATAAATAGTCGCTCTTCGCTTGCATGCCAAAAGGCTTGCATGCCCCCAGGTATAAAACAGAGTTTCAAGGTTACCTCTACTTCTTTCCGCCAAAACATTTGTTTTACCGAGAGAGGCCTACTTCTTACAGGTTACCCAAAGATAGTTCTGTTTACGGCGTAAACAAAACACTTCTCTGGCGATGTCTACCGAAATAAACAAAGGTGAGCGGCGATGCCTGCCAACTCACATAACTTTGACAAGAGAATCTTGTTCTAGAATAACCCCCTCTTCCAATCACGGATGGGGGTACAGACTAGTCATATTCTCCCGCGGAAACCTACCCTATACCCGAAGTTTTCTTGCCGAAGCAGACCAGGATGCATGCCCCCTGGGTTTCAGTCATATCCCTCCGAATTACTTGCGCTCATCGGGAGGATGGACTGGAGATTGAGACATTTCTTGCGTGAAAAGACCATTTAGGGATGGTATATGACTATTTGCTATGCGTGATCCGGGAAATGAAAGCTGGTCCACGAGCTTGACCACTCTTCCTTCGTGCGGAAAACACATCACTCTAAAGAGTGATGAGACAATGGCTCTCATGCAATAAATATAGTCTCGTCGAATGAGTAGATTGTAATCCAGGGGTCCTTGAACTACCATTACGTTCATGCGAACTGTTTTCCTTCTCAATGTTATGGGCACATCGGGAAGGATCCCTAAAGGTCGACTGGTTCCTTTATCAAAGCCTGTCAGATTTCTCATCTCAGGCAAAAGCGATGGCGAACCAAGCGCTTTCCAAGCAGTTGAGGAAAGGATACTCACAGAAGCCCCCTCATCTATGATGGTACCAGCCATAACCATTCTATATATTTGAACGATAATTCGGAATGGTATGCTTGCTGGTAAACGGGGTCTGCCTAGTTGATTCCAGTCGAAGGAGACAACTAGGTTGCTTGGAGGTGGGACCGAATAGATGGCCGGGAACGGCTCTGACGAACTTCCTTCCTGCGGTAAAGGAACGGGTAAACTGCCCCATGTTCGTCGGAGTCTGTGCTTATGAAAAGAATTTGGACGGTGTCATCCTTATTCTCTTCAGTGATTGTATCATCTGAAGATGAAACCTCTGAAGGCAAGACCGGGTCAACTGCCACCTCGACCTTTTGATTTTCGTCTGGTATGGATCCAGATGGTTTATCTTCAATGGTAGGTGCTTCAGCCGACCAACTGAGCGGGCCAGCCGGATTTTCAACTAGTGACGGACTCGGCAAGAGTTTTTTATATCCAGGAGGAAGTCGTAACGGTGAAACCGGACGATCATCCAAAACTCTTTTAGCTTCGTCTAAGAAGGGACAACGGTGGACGGCATGATCGCCTTCGCATAGTTTACAAGGAAATCTACATTTCCCTTTTTGTCCTGGGGCTTCACTTTCACTAGTTGATGGTGTGCTTTCAACATGATCATCAGAGGTTGACGACACGGGGTTGTGCAAACGAGCAGACCAGTCCGTTAATATTCGAGGGATGAAAGGACAATCTCTGTGAAAGTGGTCTCCTTTGCAAATGACACATGGCGATTTAGGCCTGGTCGGTGCAGTGTGTGGATTTTCGTTAGACGAAACTCGTTTTCCCCCATTCACCTTTGGCTCCTTCTTCTTCTTCTCTTTATTCTTCTTTTCCTTCTTCTCCTTAGGAACTTGACTTTTGGCTTTACCAGCCCCATCAAGCGAAGAGGAAGGAGGAGAGGAAGAATTAGAGGAAGTATAAGGTTGGTGGGAAACTCTGGACTCGTCTAATTGCTGATTCGATTGTTCAGGAATAGTGGTGTTCTGAACGACAAAGCTTGAGAAGAGCCATACAGGCAAACCAATTGTCAGTCCTGGAAGCGACAATGTGGCCATATGGGGTGCACCAACATCTCCCCAAGAGGAGAAGGGACTAGGATTTCCTCCAAGGGGAATTCCTTGGTTGGTGGACTCCATTTTCTCAACCCAAGATCAACGTAGGAAAGGGTAATGAATATTCCGTTTAAAATAAATTTTATACGCTTTGACACAACTTGTTTTTTCAGTTTTTAAGAGTCGAGAAAAAACAAAAGATGACTCTAGTCGCCTTCGATTTTTAATGAGCCTGAAGTGACAAGTGCTCAGATGGACCTTTTCCGTTAAGGAGTTTGAAAAGGAACGAAAGGGACTGCTCTGGAGGTCTAGGTAGAGGGAGTACCAAACCAATCGAAAAACTGCAGAATACTTTTTACGGTATGGCAGTCAATCTTCCCGAATGTTGTGTTCAGTGCATTGCGATCGATAGGGCGGCAGACACGGCTTCCTATGGATAAAGGATTTAAGCCTATAGGGGTCTCCCAAAATATACTCGACGGTACGTGGGAGCACAAGTCCGTACTGGCACTTATCATCTCAAAGTGGAGGAATCACCCAACCATCAGTGAGGACAACAGTTACCAGGCTTTACGATGCAGGAATACATCTCTAGCCTAGACCTCTAAATGTTGTGCGTTAAGTTCCAAAGCGTTGTTAGATTCATTGAATTTATTTTAAGTTGATCTTGCTTATGAAGTTTTCCTTTTGGGTTCACCACGAGATGTAGATGTAATTCCTAAAATGCAATCTAAAGATGATAAACAAACTTTTATCTCTTTTGTGCAATGAAAATCCTAGCTACTAGAGGAAAAGAAAGACACAATCTTTTCACAAAGAGCAAAGAGCACACTGTAAATGCACTTTCCTAAATCAAGCCAAACAGACTGTCTATATGCAAATGCACATGCATGTATTTGTTTTCGACTTTCTTAGTATTGATGCTAAAAAGAAAGTTGATGTACAAATCTGAATTTGCTTTCAAGCGACAAACACAAACAAGATTCTTTTCGAAATCAAAAGATAAAGACGATTACGACACTTTACGATTTTGAAATGAATACTCATTTTTGACACTAGAAAATCACAAATTCAGACCAAAGGCAATAGTAAAAGTATAATCGACCATCAACAACAATCAAACTTTCTCCTATGATCGAAATTGACACTTGCGACAGATCTAAATCAAAGGACGGCAATACGACTATTCTACTTTTGCAATGGAAAACTGTAAACGACTCAACAAACACACAAAAAAATCTACAATTCCTTTGTACAAAGGAGGCGGAATAACAGCAAGGAAAAGGGGTTTTAAACAGGTATACACTGATCACAGGCAGCTAAATTCAGAGACAGAACTGGAAAGAATGAAGCACAAGAACCTCAGCTGCACAGGGCTAGTCTGATCAGCGCACCTATAACACAGAGAAACTGCATTGCAGCACAGGTTGCCCTTTCGGGAAGTGCGTTGAAATGCAGGATCTCTTAACAGTATCTGCGCTGGGCCAGAAACGAGAATCTATCCGGGTTCTGGGTCACAGTTTGCAGTTCAGTCTTTGGTTTTTGGCCGAGTAAAAGCAATCAGTAATGCACAATCAGGGGTAGATCTAAGGAGGGTCTAAGAGCTATCACAAGGGCAATCAGATAGTTTGTGGATCAGCTGTTCAAATCATAAACAGATCTAGTGAATGGATTGAAGCAACAGATGTCTACTTTGCATTTGTTATGGCAAATGCAGTTCGAATGCTACTTATAAGTTTATGAAACAAACAACAAAGAGATACACAAACAAACTAATTAGACATTCTCCCCAGCGGAGTTGCCATTTTGTTACCGGGAAAAGTGTCTATTTAGAACTACTCTATCCCACTAAGGTGTGACAGCTGCCTTAGAAACAAACAGAGAAAAACTACTTTTGTATTTCCTTTATGAACTATAGATAGAGAGGAATAGGAAAAACCAACCTATGTCTTGCGCTAATCCTTTGATCCAATCTCTCTCTTCTTTGACAGCTTCCAGCTACCTGCTCCCTTACTTGCCCAGCTTCACCAAGTGCCTGTAAGATCACAGAAGAAGAACACTATACAAAGACATGGATCTATATTCATAAACAACTTAGGATCAGATTTAAGTTAACCATACAAATGTAACAAGCATCAATGATACAAAAGCATGGAGGAAAAACTCAAATAGTTTTTATTGATAAACAAGAAAAGATCCAGGAAGAGTTACAACCGATGATTCCTGACCCAGCATCAACCTCCCAGCAAAGAAGCCCCTCTTCACCTCCAACAAAGCATAGATCACCCAATACTCTGATGTTTGTCTCAAAACCAACAGCAATTCCTTACAATGTGAAAAATTCCAGCCTCTGGATCTCTGGGATGAGGGATCCATATATAGATGTATGTAAGGAGGATGAGTCAGCTTGTGATTTGATTAGTGTCTTCTCTCTATCAGTTCTTGCTTCCACTTGGAGAGTGTAGGCCTCTTACTCATCCTTGGTCGAATTCAGTGAGGCAAGTGTCATAGGAGAATATTCTGGAAACTTCCATTGTCTCCCCACCTCGCGGAATGACACTGCCATTTGTCATTTCTCGCCCAACGCACCCTCATAGTGCATTTAGGTGTTTTGCAACGCACCTAGCCAGTGTGTTTAGGTGCTATGCAATGCACCTAGCCAGTGGAGCAGCTAAAATGATCCTGTTTTGACTTATTCTGAGCAGTTTCTGGTGGAGAACTTCTGGGAGAAGCTGTAATTTGTTGACCTTGTTCCTTTAGGGGTTAGAACAACACTTTTAGGGACTTAGGAGCCCTTGGTTTATGTACATTTCATGCTTGGAGTTGTAAGGCACAAAAATGTCTATAACAAGGCCCCTATACTACTAGTGTAACCCCTTATTGTTATTAGTACAACCCACTTATTATATCGTTGTACCCATGTAGTGCCCATATTGTTACTATTGTGCCCCATAGAAGCCCACTATTGTTATTATTGTGCCCTTACATTATTATTGTTATGTCGGCTCTGATTATGTTCTGACCCCTTAGACTCCTATATATAGAAAGGAGGTCTTTCCATTTGTATCATCCAAGAATTGTTCATTTATGTAATGTAAAGGAGGTTGCCCCCTCGAAGAGGCTGAATTCTAAGGCGTTGATCTATCTTTTCTATCTTTTCTTGCGCTGGTTTCATAACACTTAGGAAAGTCCTCTTCAAAAATATGGGAACATTTAAGCAAGATATTTGGGGAAAAGGAAGTGAATGAAAAATTCTCTTTGAAATTGTAGTTTTTCAAATTCAAAATGCATAATGGGGTATCATTATCTACACACATAAATGATCTAAAATAACTTATAAGGAAACTAGAGGACATTGAGGTAAAAATAGAAGAAGAAGTTGCTAAGGCTATTTATTAAATAGATTATCATCAAATTATGATAATGTCTTTTTTACCTTAAGTCAAATTTCATCTCGATCATTAGACAAAATGATTGCAGCACTCTTAGCAGAAGAGAAGAGGATGAAATAATCTAACATAGAGGAAAACTCATATGATGAGATGTCACTATTCTCTAAGGGCAGGGTCAATTAAAACATGAACTCAGTTGAATGTTGTAATGTTGAAAACACTGACATACAACCTTCAATTGTAAAACTCGTGCCATAGATCTTTTAAATGGAAAATTAAAGGAATAATCCAACATAACTACTATTGAAGACTTGCAAGAGACTAACCTTCAATACTTCTCATATTGTGACAATGATAATGAATTTAATACAGAGGCTCTCATGCTTTTCTAAAATAGTTATAATTTATAGTATTTATTAATGTGTGTATGTGTGTGTGAAGAAAGGTGAGTTGCATAATTGACTGTTGGATAAGATTTGTATTTAGACATGTTACCCATATAAATAGAAGTGTGTATTTTGGTGCATACTACTAGGACGGAAACTTGTCCATAGATATACTCAATATCTCAACTATTCTTTGGGGTAGTTAATAAATATCGATTCTGCAAATCTTCTCAACGATGGTCAGAGGCCGGTATGATTCAAATGGAGATCAGGATGTAGCTCGTGTGGTAGTGAAAAATAGCAGTGTCTGCAAGATTCCAGAGTGAATGTAATTGCTGATGAAGACAATATTAGACTGAAGTGATCTATATGTAATTTGTGAATTATGTAATAATGTAAGCATTGGGGGGAACTTGAAAATAACGCTTACTTTGTAAATAGTTAGAATTGTTTGTTGACATATTCTCTTAACAACCACTCTCTTAGTTTAGAAATTGTTAGATTTGATAAGCATTATATATGCTTTGTAATTGTGTGATTAAGATGTAATAGAAAAAAAAAAAGTGTGTGTACGCATCTTCTTTCTTCTATCTAAATAGCCAAGGGAGTGACCAATAAACATGAAAAACTAGACTACCACTAAATTCCCTAGATAATTAACAAACCTTGCAATCCAAGCCAGACAATTACTCCCTTGAAATCCCTCTTCACTACTTTTCTAACCAAATATAAACTCTAAATTGCAAAATGGATGTGCACCTCTTCACTACTTTTGCAACCAAATATAAACTCTAAATTGTCAAATGGATGTACACAACCCAACTTCAGCATATCCTCAACTATTATTTCCCTTCGTGTGTTTTCCTATTTGTAGTAACAATGATGAAAGCATGAGGTATTTGCTTAGCAAATCTATGTCATAGTTTCTTCATTCTTGAAATATTAATGAGTAACAATCTCACTAGATATTAATAAAAATCACTCAAAATATTTTTGTTAAACCCCCTCCCAATACATATTTATAATGAAAGAAACCCTATTTTTAATACATATACTATATTTTAGTGACATAACTCTTTTTACACTTCCCATCTTGCATCATCAAATACCTTCAATATATTATAATTTTAAAACTCCTTTTATTAATGAACATGGATAAACACTAAAGTCTCCAACATCTAATCTTATTTCGAAAATAAATCTTTCACAATCATTATCATTTCTATCGACCATGGTGGCCCTAACCAAATAACACTGGTTTATATAGCCCAATATTTTCCAATACTTTCTCATGAAATGAATTTCCATCAAAAGTCCCCATAATTATCCTCTATAACGGTCGGCTGGAGACATGTGCTTATCACTTCTCTCCAGGGATGGAATTTGATGCCCATCATGGGGTGATTTGCTCATCAAATACAATTTAAAAAACTACAAAAAAATTCAAATCTTTCCTACAAACTATGAAAACTGGGATTTGCTTATCAAATATGATTGAAAAAACTACAAAAATTTTCAAATCTTTCTTAGAAACTGTTGGCGTATTAGGGCCTAACCCAGGTTCAGAAATGTTTAGCCAAACAAATCTCAAAACTACCAGCCCTTTTGGCAACAGTTCGCGGAGCGCGGACTGAGGTCTCACCCGAGGTAGTATGGGAGGGTGCTGAAACCAAGTTTCCGCACCCTAGGGATGCCTTGATGAGGTATGGAAAGTTCGTGAACCGATATTTCACACGTTTACTGCTTCATGCAACAATCCGACCTTTGTGTAGCCCTAGTACCAAGCGCGAAGAGGCATTGTCTAGATCCCTTATCCTTAGTATTTTTTATTATAGATCTCACTTAATTCAGTAGATTTTATTAATCATTCAATATTTGTAACTAGCGCATGCAAACATAAACCTTAAAGAGATGCATAAAACCACAACAGAAGAATAGTCACAGATCTACGAGCAGATGCACAATATTTCATAAACACTTATCTTTATTAATCTTCTGTTCCAATACAATCCAATTCTACCCTGCGCACTCAGCTGCAAGGGTCCACGCACACAGCTACGGACTCCACCAAGCCTCTGCGGACACATTCGCAGATCCTCTTCTACTATTACAACCCTCGACTCAGACTTACAGACTTAGAGAAATATCACAGTCAACAACCCATAACACTTCAGATCCGATCTAAAACTTAAAAACTGCCTTAAATTACACCTAGAGCCTTGCTCTATTTATACATTCCCATGGTCCATGGACCATGGGCAAGCCGGCTCACTTTCTATTATCTTACATTATTTTTGGGTGGACTACACTTTGACTTGACTCATTACAACTCATGCTTCGCGCACTGCATGGAGCGTTTACAATACCAATACCCAAAATTGTGGGATTTAAGCCCCAAAACCCTTACGCAGGTGATCCGCTGCCGAACAGGCCCCGAACACAAACATCGTGACTCGTCCTGAGTCACTTGGCCGGTGTGGCTATCTTTTCTTGAAGTCCATCTAGCAACCTCTACACTTCGCAGACGTCTACCATACATTCCTCCACTGTCTGCTGTATCAATTGTGCGTGACTGTCTGATGCATCGTTGCCAAAGGCACCCTCTTGCCTTTTTGCATATGTGTCCTGCATCTAGGCTAGCTTCCCTTCGATCGTGGCGATGACCATGAATGCTTCCTCGAGCCAAGGTTGGATGCATGCTTTAAGCCCTGCTTCTTTCTAGCGTGCGGTGTCCACCTGTTCCTTCAGATCCTGGGCCTCCCTTATCTTGGCCAATCGCTGGGTAAGGGTGACTGTGTGCGTGGTCCCCTAAACATTGTCCTAGGCCTGCTACATTTCCTGTGCTTCTGTCTCTAATTGCTGTAGCATTGGGTCCTCCTGTAGTGAGGTGAGTGTTAAGAGGGACTGGTCCAACAATCTCGTGCAATCTTGTACAACATGCTCTATCTCTTTCAACCCCGATTGAATGGCATGGTGGCACTGCTTTCTAATTTTTGGGGGTGTAGAGGACCACGCCTTCAGTCATAGCTCCGCGATATACAAGTTCAGCTCCAACTAAACCACGCAGCCTCCTCCTGGGTCCTGCGGACTCTAGCTACCAGTTGGTGAATATTTTCTGCAGCGGGGAGTGCTACTGGCACGACCAACTCTGGAATGCTGCTACAGGCTTCCTCCACTATTTGTTCTAACCCCTAGTTTTGGGCAACCATGCTATCACATTGTAGGTTGAGATGTTCTAAATTTACCTTCTGCTCACTCAAGACATGGAGAGCGTGACCCTCCTTGGTGTTATAAAATTATATATTACGAAGCAATGGAACACATAAAATATTGCAGAAATATAAACACAGAAAACACATAAAACAAGAGAGACATAGATATACGTGGTTCACCTAGTTTGGGCTACGTCCACCCCGAACAACCAGTCCTTCCTTTCTATTATCCAGCAAAATGAAGAGACACAACCTACAACAGATCCACTGTAATATCCTCTGTTTTCTCTCACAATCTCACCTCTCTGTTTCTTGTTCACAGAATACACATCTATATCACAGCCTCAAATACAATGCCCTCATACAAAGAGAGGGGTTGCCTTCTAGGGAAAAAAACCTAAACTAAACATAAGTTCTACCATCAGATCATCCGCCTAATGAACGACACAGATTGACTAGAAATTACTATACTTTTACAAGGCAATTTTACATCTATTTTTTTGGCTTCGGGGGACCGCTGGCCCCCGGACCCCCAAGCCAGGGGGGATCGGCCCCCCCGGACCCCCGCGGGGGGGACAAGTCCCCCCTACACCCCCCGCATGGAGGGGTGTACAAACTTCCTGGGGTATACATCTGGCTAAAACAAAGACCTCTGAACAATCATGCTCCACACATAACAATCTCCCACTTGGAGAATGATTGTAGCAACTCCACCGCTGCTTCATTTGCTGGACAATGACTCCTCTTTGGACCTGGCTATTTCTCATCTTCATCGTCATCCTTGAAGACCAATTGAAACTGAGCATATTCTCAGTTTCTCCCTGGTTACAACTTTTGTTAGCATGTTTGCAGGATTCTGGCTAGTGTGTATCTTTTCCAGCTTCAACTCTCCATCTTCCAACACTGATCATATGAAATGGTACTTGAGATGTATGTGTTTAGTCCTAGAATGAAATGATAAGTTCTTTGCAAGATGAATGGCACTTTGGCTATCACTGTATAATGTGCCCATATCATGCTCCTTACCCAATTCACCCATAAACCTTTGTAACCAAATCATTTCTTTACTAGCCTCTGTAGCAGCAACATACTCTGCTTCTGTTGTTGAAAGTGCAACAACACTTTGGATTTTTGAAACCCAACTGACAGCTGTTCCACCAACAGTAAATACATATCCTGTAGTGCTCCTCCTGTTACCTCTGTCACTTGCCATATCTGCATCAACATATCCCTGTAGGGAAGTGTTTGAACCACCAAAGCACAATGCTTGATTTGTGGTACCTTTCAAATACCTAAGAATCCATTTCACTGCCATCCAATGTTCCTTTCCTAGATTGTTCATGTACCTACTTACAACTCCCACTGCATGTGCAATATCAGGCCTTGTACAGACCATTGCATACATTAAGCTTCCAACTGCTGATGCATATGGAACTCTAGACATATAATCCATGTCTTCTTGGGTCTTTGGGCACATTTCTTTACTAAGTTTGAAATGGCTAGCAAAGGTGTACTAACTGGTTTTGCATTGTGCATGTTAAATCTTTTCAACACCTTTTGTATGTACTCATTCTGAGACAATGTTAATTTGCGATTTTTCCTGTCTCTAGTTATTCTCATACCAAGGATTTGTTTTGCAGCTCCCAACTCCTTCATTGCAAATGAATTTGACAATTTTCTTTTTAGCACATTTATTTCCTACATGTTAGACCCTGCAACAAGCATGTCATCTACATACAATAACAATATAATATAGATGTCATCATTTTGCTTTTTCAGATAAACACAATGATCAGAGTGACATTTAGTGTAACCTTGTTCAGACATAAACTTGTCAAATTTTAGATACCACTACCTTGGAACCTGTTTTAAGCCACACAAGCTCTTCTTCAACTTGCACACTAGTTTCTCCTTCCCTTTCACTTCATATCCTTGTGGCTGCTGCATATATATCTCTTCCTCCAAATCCCCATGGAGAAAGGCTCTCTTTACATCTAACTGCTCAAGATGCAAATCTTCAACTGCCACTAGACTTAAAATAGTTTTGATTGAAGTCATTTTAATAACAGGAGAAAATATTTCATCAAAATCAATACCTTTCTTGTGTGCAAACCCCTTCACCACAAGTCTAGCTTTGTACCTCTGTTTTCCTCCATATTCTTCCTTCAGCCTGTAAACCCATTTATTCTGCAATGTAGTTTTACCTGCAGGCAACCTGACTAAGTCCCAAGTCTGGTTATGTATTAAGGAGTCCATCTCTTCTTCCATGGCTGCCTCCCACTTCTTCCTGTTTTCAACCTGCATTGCTTCTTCATAACATTAAGGTTCACCGGAATCAGTCAACAATAAATAATATAATGAAGGAGAGTATCGTTCAGGGGGTCTACTAGTCCTGGTAGATCTTCTAACACCACTTTCAGGTGTTTGGGGTGCCTGTTGCTATTGTGGTGGTCGTTGCTGTTGTGGTTGTTGATTATTATTATTTTCAGGCACCTTTACTTTTTTAGTGATTTCATCAAGAACTGAGTATTCCTTGTTTTCTTTTTCTTGCTTCTTTTCCTGCAACTGATTCATATACAAGACCTTTTCATTGAATATTACATCTTTGCTCCTAATGATTTTGTGATTTTCATAATCATATAAGCGATAACCAAAATCATTAACACCATATCCAGTAAAGGAACATTTCTTTGACTTTTCCTCAAGCTTTGTTCTATTTTCTTTATCAATATGGACAAAGGCCTCACAACCAAAAGGCTTTAAAAAAGAGTAGTTTACCTTTTTACCTGTCCATGCTTCCTCCGGAACACCACCATCCAAGGAACTTGAAGGCCCTCTGTTTATTAGATAAACAACAGTATCTACAGCATCTGCCCAAAACTGTAAAGGCAATCCTACATGAAATCTCATGCACCTTGCACGCTCCATGATTGTTCTGTTCATCCTTTCTGACACACCATTTTCTTGTGGTGTTCTTGGAACTGTCTTCTCTTTGCGAATTCCATGCTCTGAATAGTACCTATCAAACTCTTTGCTGCAATATTCACCTCCATTGTCTGATCTAAGACACTTCAATTTTTGTCTCAATCTCAACCAAAGCTTTCCATTTCTTGAAAGTATCAAATACATTAGATTTATTCTTAATACAATAAATCTAAGTTTTTCTAGTTGCATCATCAATAAAAGTAACAGAATAACGAGAGCCACCGAAAGATGATACCTGAGCAGGTCCCCATACATCTGTATGCACAAGCTCTAATTTTTCATTCTTCTTTTCTTTCCCAACTCTGAGAAATCTGACTCTCTTTTGTTTTCCATAAATGCAATTCTCACAGAAGTCCAAATCAACATTCTTCAAACCCGGCAAAAAATTCCTTGAGTGAAGAATCTTCATCCCCTTTTCACTCATGTGTCCGAGCCTATGATGCCATAATGCTGCATCTGCTCCTTTGAAAGTTAAAGCATTAACAGAGTTAGAAATACCATTGCATAAATACAATGTACCAACCTTTTCGCCTTTTGCTATTACTAGGGCTCCTTTGGTGAGCTTCCAAGCTTTATCTGTGAAAGTTGTTACACAACCTTCACCGCCTAACTGCCCTGTTGAAATCAGATTTTTCTTTAGATCTAGAACATGCCTTACCTCGTTTAGCAGCCATTGGCTTCCATTCTGCTGTTTTACAAGAACCTTACCCATTCCAACAATTTTATAGGGTTTATCATCACCCAAACGAACTTGTCCAAAATCTCCTTGAACATAGTCATGAAAGTATTTCTTATCAGGTGTGGCATGGAATGAGGCCCCTGAATCTACCACCCAGAAATCAGTAATATTTTCGAAAGAAAGAATCAAAGCATCTTGTAACACCTCACCTGTCACATTTTCTTCATGATTGTTTTCTTGTTGTGCATCTCCTTCTTTTCCCTTCTGAGATCTATAGTCTTTATTTAGGTGTCCCTTCTTTCCGCATTTCTAGCACACTATCCCCGATCTGGACTTGGATCTGCCTTTCCTTGATTTACTGCGATATCCTGAGATCTTTCCTCTTTCCATTTTTCTTCCCCTAGACTCTGCACTCAAAGAATTTCCCGATGTCTCACCGGAGCTTTTCCGTCGCATTTCCTCGCTAAGGATAGCACCAACAACATCATCAAACTTTAAAGTGCTAGATCTAGACACAGAGTTACTAATGGCCATTACTAAACCATTCCAAATTTCTGGCAATGAGCACAAGAATAACAGAGCTCTAACTTCATCATCAAACTTTACCCCTACAGAACATAATTGACTTGTAATAGTATTAAAATCATTTAAATGATCTGCAATAGATTCACCTTCCAAAATCTTCATATTAAATAACCGTTTCATAAGAAATACCTTGTTTGAGGCTGAGGGTTTTTCATATAGTTTCCCCAACGCCTTAATCAAACCCTCTGTCGTTGTTTCCTTTGAAATGTTGAAGGCGACCGACGCTGCAAGGCACAACCATATTGTTCCGAGTGCCTTTCTATCGAGAAGGTTCCATTCTTCATCTTTCTTACCCATCGGCATCTTTGATTTTCCACCTAATGGTAGGTATAGATCTTTCTGATATAGATAATCTTCCATCTGCATCTTCCACAGTGAGAAGTTTTGGCCGTTAAATTTCTTGACCCTAAACTTACCATCTTCCGCCACTGCTCCCACTCGAACGAGGAACCCTTCTTTCCTGTGAGTTTATCAGCCAAATAAACCTTCGGCTCTGACACCAGTTGTTATAAAATTATATATTACGGAGCAATGGAACACATAAAATATTGCAGAAATATAAACACAGAAAACACATAAAATAAGAGAGACACAGATATACGTGGTTCACCCAGTTTGGGCTACGTCCACCCCAAACAGCCTGTCCTTCCTTTCTATTATCCAGCAAAATGAAGAGACACAACCTATAGCAGATCCACTGTAATATCCTCTGTTTTCTCTCACAGTCTCACCTCTTTGTTTCTCGCTCACAGAATACACATCTAATCACAACCTCAAATACAATGCCCTCATACAAAGAGAGGGGTTGCCTTCTAGGGAAAAAAAACCTAAACTAAAAATAAGTTCTACCATCAGATCATCTGCCTAATGAACGGCCCAGACTGACTAGAAATTACTATACTTTTACCAGGCAATTTTACATCCTTTTTTTTTTGACTTCGGGGGACCGCTGACCCCCGGACCCCTGCGTGAAGGGGTGTACAAACTTCCTACGGTATACATCCGGCTGAAACAAAGACCTCTGAACAATCACGCTCCACACACAACACCTGGCACAAAACTCAACAGTTACCCCATCTTGCAGCTGGTATAGGGTTTCTCTGGGAAGGGCGACCAAATTCAATCCCCAGCCCCTCATGTCACCTTCAGCTTCTGCTAAGACGATGCATTTTGGTAACACCAAAGTGTTCATTGTGCATGCGCGCAACATCTTCTCAGCTTTGACTATACCTTCCACAAGGTGTGGTGTCATCATTCCTGGGGGTCACACCTGTAATGCCTGCAACTGTGCTCTGAGCGCCCCCAACACAGTTGTCTACTCTGTCATCAACTCTGCCAGAGCATCCTTAGTGACATCGTGAACTGGTTTGGTACTTTCAATAAGGGTCCCCTCCACAGTCTTCATTTTCTTTGTCTTTTTGTGTGCGGGTGGCTGCTCCTAGACGCGCGGCCTCTTGAGTTGGGTAAAGTTTATTGTAGGGTCCGTGCATTCCTGTGTCTCCACCTCCCCCTATATGTCATGCTCCGTGGACATTTCCTGGCCTTCCTTGATCTCCTTAGTGGGCATGGTTATGGTTTATACCATCTACTCTAGTGCTGCTACCTCAGTTGCCTTCTGCTACATGGCCGCTTCCTATTCTTGACACTTTCTTTCCAACAGCTTCGCGATGCGCAGCTTGGTCTCCCTCTTCCTCTGCTGCGCTGTGATCTTTTCTAGTTCTGCTAAGTCTGGGGCATGCTACTTCGGAGACCATGACACCATTACTTCGAATATTGCATCATCTATGACAATGCATGATAGCTTTTCCCATGCTCAGGCTGGATCCTTGCGCGCCCAGATATACATGTTATGCATATTCGCGTTGAATTTTTCCACGCTCTGTAAAGTGTTATATACTGTCGAGGACAAGTGCAGCCTACAGTTGATCCATGTTTGTAAACTTGCCTCTACGAATGTCCAAAATACCTTTATCTCCCGAATCCTCGTCGTGTCTTTTATTGCCCAGAGCGAGGTGTACCTCACGACCACGGGTAGGTTCTGCTCAATAGTGGGAAACTGGCTGTCCGTCAGCAACTCCTTGGCAACCAACATGATGGATAAGAGCAAAGACGTGTAGTGGAAGGTCTTACCCTGGTCCTGGGCTTCCCTGCAATTCGTAAAAAATTCATTAGAGAGAAACTGCACTGAGTTTAACTGGACCCCTTCTACACACTGCTCTGCCAATGCAATTACAGATGCTGGCACTTCGTTTGTGCGACATTTCCTCATGATCTTGCCAGCTAGCAGCTGGGTGGTGATGCGCACCCCTCGGTCCTTGATTCTTGCTATTACATACCCTCGCTTCCTTTTCTCTAGCTTTTATTTGGCCTTCATAGCTTCTGCGAGGCCCAAGTCACTGCTATTTTCAGCGATGTCTACGGGATTGCTTCCTTTAATGGGCAGCCATGAAATTCAGTGAATTAAGTCAACCGTGATGGAAATCAGCACCTCCAGCCAAAGATACCCATCATGTACTAGACGCAATAGGTGCTGGATGACAAAAATTGTGATAGGCGTGTGGTCGTAGTGGTGTATCCACCACAGATGGAGTAACCCAGCCTTCTCCACACCTCGCAACCATTTCTGCTGTAGTAATTTCTCCACAGCTAACTGTGGGAACTTCTTACTATCTGCGAGGTCCCAATCTTAAAATTTTATATTCGGTACCCGTCCCAGCGGCAGACCATGAAACCTTATGTCATCCGGAAGAAGCGGGGTCTAGAGCGCACGCTTCGTGGCCTCCAGGTCCTTCGGTATCTTAGCTGTCCCTTTCCACGGGGGAATGTAGGGGGTTAACTCTGTCGCTGAAGGTACTTGGGAGACATTTTCCACCTCATCGTTCTGTGCCTCAATTTGGGCTATCAGAGCTGGCAAATCTTCCTCTTCCTCCTCTGTCTCACTAGTGACAGCTTTGGCTTTCTCTGTCATTGATAATTTACTAACTCTTGGGTTCCGTGGTGATACCTGGACTGGCCCCATTAGCTGTTTGTTTTTCTGTGGTCGCGGCGTGTGTGGGGACATAGGTACCTCTTATGTGCCTGCTGCCTCTCCAGGCTCCTCCTGGGTCACCCGGGGTTCTGCGGTAACTCCCATGAATCACACTCTGGTTCTCGACATTGTGTCTATACTGGATTCGCTTGGTCGCGTACTCACGGGTGGCAAGGTAGCTTGGGGCTCACTGCTCTATACTAGTTGAAATCTCAGACAACCAAGTGTTGCTTTGAAACTACCCCTCGGAATTTTATAGTAACACCTGGACATGAATTCGACCATTCCCTCCATTTCTAAGTCATTAGTACCTTCTTGGCAGTAGATCACCCCGAATCTAGCTCGTAATTCCTGTCTTAATAGCCCACAACCCACTCCTTTCTGCCTCAAATTAGCCCTCTTGTCATGAACAGTGCCATCAACGGTCACCTCCTAGCCTACCCGCGCAGCAGTGTAAACCCCTATGCACGACCGCGAGCCCTGTGACAGACGGGCCCTATGTGGAACCTCTTTTCCATGCAACTTTCCTACAGCCTTTTTTATAGTCCCGCGCCTTCTTTCAACTACTTGGAGTGCTGAGACTATGCTTCCTACAGATAGTCAGGTGGTCACACCCCTAGTGTAACGCTTCACTTTTTCTGCTAGCTCGAGTTGCGGGCACCCTTCACATGCCCTTGCGTCTGGTAGTGCGTCACATTCCTCTTTGTATGGTATGCTCCCTTATTTAGTAAGGTGCGGTTGCAGCCATGATAGTAGGGTCGCAACTCTTTCTAATGCAGTAGTAGGGCTAGCTGGACTCGATCTCATCATACTTAGTTTCTCGCGGCCTGCTTGTGCGACTTCAGTTTCCAGTTTATTGATTTCTTCATCCAATGTCATACTTCTCTTCCTAAGTCATCCCCACTCATCATCGAGTTCACGAAGTTTCATGCTTCCTTACCGAAGGTCTTTTTGCAACTACCTAATTCCTTTACCCAGGTCCTCGCATCCTGTCCCTACTGCGAGAGCCATGGTTTAGGGATTCTTTTCTGTCCTCCTGGTTTCCTCTCTTCTTGTCACTATTGAGATCATTTCTGCGCTTTGGTTTTTGCTTATGATCCTATAGGCCCATCAAAACTTTGGTATGCGTAGGTCCCAATCCATTCATCCCGCCTGGTAAACTCTATTCATGATCCCGCATAGCCTTGTGAATGCTCTGTTGTGGGGTATTTGTGGTGTGCGTCGCTCTTTCTGCTACCGCGTCGCGTCCTGATTTTTTATCCTTAGTCTGGGATGTGCCTTCCCAGCGTGTGACTATACCCATTGACATAGGTGGGTGCACAAACTGCTTTTTCCTGGCTGCCCGGCTCACATTTGACGCTGGGGAATTCTAAACCATAAGTGCATCCTTCTTCTGCATTCACGCCAGCTCCCAATATTCTTCTAGTGTGTTTGCCACCATTGTGCAGGTGTTGTGCACAACGCCCATTCCATCGCACCGTACCACTGCTATTTTGGTGCTGACCTTCCGACTTTATCTAAGAATTCATCCACACCTATTTCCCCATGATATGTGGGAAATTCCCTTGCTTCGGTCATCACGCACCACAGTGATCTAATCATGATGTTGCAATTTAGCATTGTTACTTCGTGCAACCGATTTTGCCAACATTTTATTTCTTCATCTAAATCTGAAGTACAGGAACTGTCATGCTCCCATGAGATTCTTCCATCTTCAGTAGGGTTCACCTGATCTTGGTATTGTGTTGTTATCTGGTAAATGCAATCCATCTCATCGTCACTATCATCCTTGCGCACCGGTTCAGTGTAGTGCACTCCTTCGACTCGATCCAGCGAAACTACTACGTGTAGGGACTTTTTATCGAAATTCATTTTTCGCTTCTTCAGGTTGATGACTCCATTCATATTCGTGGCCTAGTCTATCCCTAACAATGCAGGGTAAGGGTTACTGTCATCCACAATCTCTATTACCTCAAAGTCCGTCTACGTGCTCGCACCTTCGATATCCATTGTTACCCCTTGCAATCTTCCCATGGGCATGATATTTTATTGGTTTTCCATCCGTAATTGAATAGGAGACCACTGTAGCATAGGCCTGCCATGCGTTCCCATGTCTGCTTTGGTAACATGTTCGCATCTGAACCCAGGTCTAGGATTACCTGATCCATCTCATATTCGCCAATTTGTGCCGTCAACCGCATTTCCCTCCCAGTGCGCAAAGCATGCTTCCCCATCTTTCGAACTACGCGCGGTTCCCCTGACCCTGCACACCTAGTGATCAGCTCTTGTAGTCCTTTTACTACCTTATTGTATCGTAGTAGTTTCATGCATGTCTCTAAAAAGTAGTAAGCATAGAAGGATCCATTCCCGGTTCTGGTTGATCCTTACTACCTAAAGTAGAGGCCTCCTTTAAGCTCTTCTTAGCTTCCATAAACGTTTTGCTTACGTGTTCCAAGTCAAACTCAGGTTCCTTCGTAGGAGCCTTGCGAACCCATGTATCGTCCTTGGGTTGCTTTCCCTTATCTTACCATGTGGTTGCACCGCTTCTAAGCACCATGTTCACATTGGGGTCTTCTTCGCGTGGTTCAGACCTCATCATTTGGATATTTTGAGTTGGAGTAGGTTGTAGTACCCCTTTCTCATGCATCTGTGTGATCAACGTCAGACAATCTACTGCTTCATGATCAAACTGATAATAATACAAACAACACATTCTGGTTGGACTCGTATAGTCGTGCACATAGTGCTTGGGTCCTCTAAAATTATAGCAAATTAACTGTCTGTGCCCTTGTCCGGGTTCCATTCCTCCTTGTTCTTGACCTCGCCCTTGAAATCCCCCCCGCGCTATTGTTGCGGCTGGATTTAGGCCTCACGTTTCTGTCTTCATTTGATAAGTTGGAGTCCTATCCATCATTAGCTCATAGCTCTGACATGTCTGCTCATCGTGGCCCACTGATCTATAGAAATTACACTATAGTTGCTGTGGAATCTGGGTATACTTTTACAATAGGTGACAGTTGTCTATCGCATGCTTTCATCCCACCTAGAAAATCGTGCACCAGAGCACGGGTATCGCCCTCAGCCCTACTTGTGCCTCCGATCTTAATGGCATCGGTCCCCCTCCTGCCAAATAGTTTGCAAATACTGGGCAGTGATCCTTATCGTAGCCCTGGCCTTTACATTTTATACACCACACTTCTTCGCGTGCCTCTGGCCAGGGCGCCCTATCCTGCTTCAAACTCTGCATCTCCAAGCATAGGTTTTGTAGTTGTGCATGGATTTACTGGACTCCCAACCCTGGATCTTGTATCAGAGTTTCATTCCTCATCACCATTTCCAATGCTTCTACATGGGTTGAGAGCTTCTGTTGCGACAGTGTTGTCCTCAGGTGTGGTGTCAAAGACGCCACAAACCATGCGCGGTGATGCGCATCTGTCAGTGTCATATTAGCCTTGCGGATCATATTTTTCAGCCTCTGATCTAGATCCCAGGGGGTTTCGCCTGGAAGCATCATGATCTCCTTAAATCCAATGATCGACTGCATCTCTGATTTCGGCCGGCTAAATTCTTTGTTCAACGCAATCTGGATCTCCACTATTCTGACATTCGAGTGATCATTCGAGTGCTTGATATACCATGTCAGCGCACAATCCTGTAGCGCACTTACCAATGTGGCCTTCTTAATGTTATCATTCGTAAGCCCGTGTTCTTCCCACATTGCACTTACTATGAACCAAAACTGATCTGGATCTTCGTTCCCTACTCTGAATAAAGGCAGTTTGATCACGCTCGCCATGCTAAACTACTAGTTTTGTGGGGGTGGTGTGGGTGAAGATGGAGGTGAAGCAAGTGACGTGAGTGGTGGCGTTAGTGGGGATGATTGTTAGAAAAATTATATATATGACAGAGAAATGCAAGACATATAATATGCAGAAAAACACAAACACATAAAACCATAGAGACACAGATATACGTGGTTCACCCAGTTTGGGCTATGTCCACCACGAACAATCATTCCTTCCTTTCTATTATCCAACAAAATGAATAGACACAACCTATAGCAGATCCGCTGTAATATCCTCTATTTTCTCTCACAGTCTCACCTCTCTGTTTCTCGCTCAAAGAGAGGGGTTGCCTTCTAGGGCAAAAAACCCTAAACTAAACATAAGTTCTACCGTTAGATCATAGACCTAATGAACGGCCCAGATTGACTAGAAATTACTATACTTTTACAAGGAAATTTTACATCTGTTTTTAGCTTCAGGGGCATTACCCATGAAACCCCTGCCAGGGGACCGCTGGCCCCTGGACCCCCCAGTCGGGGGGGACAAGTCCCCCATGTACCCCCTGCATGGAGGGGTGCACAATCTTCTTGGGTACACATCCGGCTGAAAACAAAGACCTCTAAATAATCATGCTCCACACCCAACAATCTCCCACTTGGAGAATGATTGTAGCAACTCTACCGCTACTTCATTTGTTGGACAATGACTCCTATTTGGACTTGGCTATTTCTCATCTTCATTTTCATCCTTGAAGACCAATTGAAACTGAGCATATTCTCAGTTTCTCCCTGGTTACAACTTTTGTTAGCATATCTGCAGGATTCTGGCTAGTGTGTATCTTTTCCAGCTTCAACTCTCCATCTTCCAACACTAATTGTATGAAATGGTACTTGAGTTGTATGTGTTTAGTCCTATAATGAAATACTGAGTTCTTTGCAAGATGAATGGCACTTTGGCTATCACTGTATAACATGCCCATATCATGCTTCTTACCCAATTCATCCATAAACCTTTGTAACCAAATCATTTCTTTACTAGCCTCTGTAGTAGCAACATACTCTGCTTCTGTTGTTGAAAGTGCAACAACACTTTGGATTTTTGAAACCCCACTGACAGCTGTTCCACCTACAGTAAATACATATCCTATAGTGCTCCTCTTGTTATCTCTGTCACCTTCCATATCTGCATCAACATATCCCTGTAGAGAAATGTTTGAACCGCCAAAGCATAATGCTTGATTTGTGGTACCTCTCAAATATCTGAGAATCCATTTCACTGCCATCCAATGTTCTTTTCCTGGATTGTTCATGTACCTGCTTACAACTCCCACTGCATGTGCAATATCAGGCCTTGTGCAGAACATTTCATACATTAAGCTTATAACTGCTAATGCATATGGAACTTTAGACTTATAATCCATGTCTTCATGCGTGTTTGGGCACATCTCCTTACTAAGTTTGAAATGGCTAGCAAAAGGTGTACTAACTGGTTTTGCATTGTGCATATTAAATCTTTTCAACACCTTTTGCATGTACTCATTCTGAGACAATGTTAATTTGTGATTTTTCCTGTCTCTAGTTATTCTCATACCAAGGATTTGTTTTGTAGCTCCCAAATCCTTCATTGCAAATGAATTTGCCAATTTTCTTTTGAGCAAATTTATTTCCTGCATGTTAGACCCTGCAACAAACATGTCATCTACATACAATAACAATATAATATCGCTGCCATCATTTTGCTTTTTCAGATAAACATAATAATCAGAGGGACATCTAGTATAACCTTGTTCCGACATAAACTTGTCAAATTTTAGATACCACTGCCTTGGAGCCTGTTTTAAGCCATACAAGCTCTTCTTCAACCTGCACACTAGTTTCTCCTTCCCTTTTACCTCATATCTTTGTGGCTACTGCATATATATATCTTCCTCCAAATTCCCATGGAGAAAGGCTCTCTTTACATCTAACTGCTCAAGATGAAAATCTTCGACTGCTACTAGACTTAAAATAGTTCTGATTGAAGTCATTTTAACAACGAGAGAAAATATTTCATCAAAATCAATAACTTTCTTCTGTGAAAACCCCTTCAACACAGGTCTAGCTTTGTACCTTTGTTTTCCTCCATCTTCCTTCAACTTGTAAACCCATTTATTCTGCAATGTAGTTTTACCTGCAGGCAACCTGACTAAGTCCTAAGTCTGGTTATGCATTAAGGAGTCCATCTCTTCTTCCATGGCTAGCTCCCACCTCTTCTCGCTTTCAACCTGCATTGCTTCTTCATAATATTCAGGTTCACCAGAATCAATCAACAATAAATAATATAATTAAGGAGAATATCGTTCAGGGGGTATACTTATCCTGGTAGATCTTCTAACACAACTTTCAGGTGTTTGGGGTCCCTGTTTCTGTTGTGGTGGTTTCTCTTGTTGTGGTTGTTGATTATTATTATTTTCAGACACCTTTACTTTTTCAGTGATCTCATCAAGAACTGTGTATTCCTTGTTTTCTTTTTCCTGTTTCTTTTCGTGTAATTGATTCTTATACAAGACTTTTTGATTGAATATTACATCTCTGCTCCTAATGATTTTTTATTTTCATAATCATATAAGCGATAATCAAAATCATTAACACCATATCCAATAAAGGTACATTTCTTTGATTTTGCCTCAAGCTTTGTTCTATTTTCTTTATTAATATGGAGAAAGGCCTCACAACCAAAAAGCTTTAAAAAAGAGTAGTTTACCTTTTTACCTGTCCATGCTTACTCTGGAATACCACCATCCAAGGAACTTGAAGGCCCTCTGTTTATTAGATAAACAACAGCATCTATAACATCTGCCCAAAATTGTAAAGGCAATCCTGCATGCAATCTCATGCACCTTGCACGCTCCATGATTGTTTTGTTCATCCTTTCTGACACACCATTTTCTTGTGGTTTTCTTGGAACTGTCTTCTCTATGTAAATTCCATGCTCTGAACAATACCTATCAAACTCTTTGTTGCAATATTCACCTCCATTTTCTGATCTGAGACACTTCAATTTCTTTCCTGTCTCAATCTCAACCAAAGCTTTCCATTTCTTGAAAGTATCAAATACATCAGATTTATTCTGAATACAATAAATCCAAGTTTTTCTAGTTGCATCATCAATAAAAGTAACATAATAACGAGAGCCACCAAGAGATGATACCTTAGCAGGTCCCCATACATTTGTATGCACAAGCTCTAATTTTTCGCTCTTATTTTCTTTCCAAACTCTGAGAAATCTGACTCTCTTCTATTTTCCATAAATGCAATTCTCACAGAAGTCCAAATCAACATTCTTCAAACCTGGAAACAAATTCCTTGAGTGAAGAATCTTCATCCCTTTCTCACTCATGTGTTTGAGCCTATGATGCCATAATGCTGCATCTGTTCTTATGGATGTTAAAGCATTAACATAGTTAGAAATACCATCACATAAATACAATGTACCAACCCTTTCACCTTTTGCTATTACCAGGGCTCCTTTGGTGACCTTCGAAGCTTTATCTGTGAAAGTTGTCACACAACCTTCACCAACTGCCCTGTTGAAATCATATTTTTCTTCAGATATGGAACATGCCTTACCTCCTTTAGTAGCCATTGGTTTCCATTCTGCTGTTTTACAAGAACCTTAACCATTCCAACAATTTTACAGGGTTTATCATCACCCAAACGGACTTGTCCAAAATCTCCTTGAACATAGTCATGAAAATATTTCTTATCAGGTGTGGCATGGAATGAGGACCCTGAATCTACCACCCAGGAATCAGTAATATTTTTGAAAGAAAGAATCAAAGCATCTTGTAACACCTCACCTGTCACATTTGCTTCATGATTGTTTTCTTGCTGTGCATCTCCTTCTTTTCCCTTCCGAGATCTATAGTCTTTCTTTAGGTGTCATTTTTTTCTGCATTTCCAACACACTATCCCCGATCTGGACTTGGATCTGCCTTTCCTTGATTTACTGCGATATCCCGAGCTCTTTCCCCCTTCCATTCTTCTTCCCCTAGACTCTGCACTCAAAGCATTACCCAATGTCTCACTAGAGCTTTTCCATCGCATTTCCTCACTAAGGATAGCACCAACAACATCATCAAACTTTAAAGTACTAGATCCAGAAACAGAGTTACTAATGGCCATTACTAAACCATTCCAACTTTCTGGCAATGAGCACAAGAATAACAGAGCTCTAACTCCATCATCAAAGTTTACCCCTACAGAACTTAACTGACTTGTAACTGTATTAAAATCATTTAAATGGTCTGCAACAGATCCACTTTCTGACATCTTCATATTAAATAACCGTTTCATAAGAAATACCTTGTTTGAGGCCGAGGGTTTTTCATATAGTTTCGCTAACGCTTGAATCAAACCCTCTGTCGTTGTTTCCTTCAAAATTTTGAAGGTGATCGATGCTACGAGGCACAACCATATTGTTCCGAGTGCTTTTCTATCGAGAATGTTCCATTTTGCATCTGTCATAGCCATCAACTTCTTTGCTTTTCCACTCAATGGTAGGTACAGATCTTTCTGATACAGGTAATCTTTCATCTGCATCTTCCACAGCGAGAAGTTTTGGCCGTTAAATTTCTCAACCCTGAACTTACCATCTTCTACCATATCTCCCACTTGAATGAGGAAGCCTTATTTCCTGCAAGTTTATCAGCTGAATAGACCTTCGACTCTGATACCAGTTGTTAGAAAAATTATCTATATCACAGAGAAATTCAAGACATATAATATGCAGAAAAACACACACATAAAATTAGAGAGACACAGATATACGTGGTTCACCGAGTTTGGGCTACATCCACCCCAAACAGCCAATCCTTCATTTCTATTATCCAGCAAAATGAAGAGACACAACCTACAACAGATTCATTGTAATATCCTCTGTTTTCTCTCACAGTCTCACCTCTCTGTTTCTCGCTCAGAGAATACACATCTATTACACAACCTCAATACAATGCCCTCATACAAAGAGAGGGGTTGCCTTCTAGGGCAAAAAACCCTAAACTAAACATAAGCTCTATCGTTAGATCATCTGCCTAATGAACAACCCAAATTGACTAGAAATTACTATACTTTTACAAGGCAAATTTACATCTATTTTTAACTTCGGGGGCGCTACCCCCGAAACACCCGCCAGGGGACTGCTGGCCCCTTGACCCCCCAGCCAAGGGGGGACAATCTGTGGAGGGGTGTATAATCTTCCCAGGGAATACATCCGGCTGAAAACAAAGACCTCTAAATAATCATGCTCCACACCCAAAAATGATAACTGCAGAATGCGTTGCCTTATCAAACTGACCGCACTCCTCGGAGAAACCCAAACGCACCCTTCCTCGCTCGCTCATGGAGGTGAAATTAAAGGACTGTTGCCTAACCCTTCGATACCTTTGTAGACCTTTCTGCTCCACGTCGTTCCACTCATTAATGTATTCACATCACTCATTTTTCACATAACATCTTAATTCAGGTATTCAAAGATTTGATGTACTTACGTCGCAGTCCTTTGAGAAAACGTCTTTCTGCTTCATTGTAGCTTACAGTCATGTCTATTGCGAATTCAGTGATAAACCCTCCTATTATCCGATCAAGGCAATGATCTACGGCCTGCGCGATCTTATATTCAGATGTCTCTAGCCTACACACCAACTCCGGAGTCCACACTATCGGTTGATCGAGCTTGCACCTTCACTGGCTGTCGGCTAGCCTCGTGATTCAATCATACAGCGTTGACAAGAAGGTCGTGAAGAAGATCTCATGGATTTCCATATATATGTAGCGATCCAGCCACCTCTTCTCGGATATCTGCGGGGTTTTGTTTTCCTGTAATACGAACACGTAAAGCTTTTGATCCAACCAATCTTCAACTTCCTTCTTCGTAGGTTTGCATTGTTCTGACATCAGACATCCCTTAGGCAGATCCCGGTCCTAGCAACGGAACCATTTGTTGGCTTATTGGGGCCTAACCCAGGTTCAGAAATGTTTAGCTAAACAAATCCCAAAACTACCGGCCCTTTCGATAACAGTCCGCAGAGCGTGGACTGAGGCCTCACCCGAGGTAGTATGGGAGGGTGCTAAAACCAGGTTTCCGCACCCTAGGGATGTCTTGATGAGGTCTGGAAAGTCGCAAATCGATATTTCGCACTTTTATTGCTTCACGCAGCTATTCGACCTTTTCGTAGCCCTAGTATCGAGTGCGAAGAGGTGCTATCTAGATACCTTATCCTTAGTATGTTTTATTATAGATATGACTTAATTCAGTAGATTTTATTAATCATTCAATATTTGTAACTAGCGCGCACAAACATAAACCTTAAAGAGATGCATGAAACCATAACAAAAGAATAGTCACACAGATCTACGAGCAGATGCAAAATATTTCAAAAACACTTATCTTTATTAATCTTCTACTCCAGTAGAATCCAATTCTACCTTGTGCACTCAGCTGCAAGGGTTTGCATACACAGCTATGGACTCTACCAGGCTTCTGCGCACACAGCTGCAGAGCCTCTTCTACTATTACAACCCTCGACTCGGACTTACAGACTTAGAGCGAATATCACAGTCAACAACCCATAACACTTCAAATCCGATCTAAAACTTAAAAACTACCTTCTACACCTAGAGCCTTGCTCTATTTATACATTCCCATGGTCCGCAGACCATAGGAAGGCCGACTCACTTTCTATTATCTTACATTATTTTTGGGTAGACTACCCTTTAACTTGACTCATTACAACTCATGCTCCGCTCACTTCGCGGAGCCTTTACAATACCAATACTTAAAATTGTAGGCTTTAAGCCCCAAAAACCTTACGCAGGGATCTGTTGCCCAACAAAAACCATAAAAACTCACTGAAAAAATATGAAAGCCATCAAATTTAATGAGTGAATTTGTTTTAAAATTCTAGCTTTGTTTCCCTCCCTTAAACAAAGTTACCGATTCAATTTATCTGGTTTATATATGAATTATAAGGATAACTCATATAATTTCATTAAAGTGAAACAGGTATGCGTAAATCCACCTAGCTGGCCGAGAATATCTTAACCGTTATCCTCTAACCCGTAACTCGTGCTCGAAATATTCCAGCTTTGACAGTGATGGAGAATCCCCTAACCCATTAGGTTGTGCACAGAAAATATATCCTTTGACAATTATGGGGGATTTGGTTAGATTTGTATGAAACGCATTACTATTTTTGCAACGATCCAAATGGGTTTCTTGGACGCATTGAACTTAAACCTATGCTCCTTGGAGCAATGATGTGATCAAGAAAAGGAAGGTTGTCAAAGCATGCATTCCAAAATTCAATTGTACCTGAAAATTTAAGACGTTGTGTAACATTCTACAATGATGGTGTATCCACTATGTTATATTATTCAAAGTTTGGAATGTGGACTTTTAAATCAATTCTATGGATGCGAAATTATCCTAACTTTATAAATTTGTTATAATGTTTTGCTTATGATTGGTAATTTTTTTTTTTGTATTTTCAAATATTTTTTTACAATATTCATCAGCTTGGTAATATATATTCTACATTATGGAATATAAATTTTATATTATGCATCAGTTTTCTTGAAATTTTAAAAAAAATTATTAAACTATAAAAAAAAATTAAAAAAAACATGTCCTTTGGTTGAAATTCTTTAAAATAATTTGAAAAAATCCGAGTCTTAAGTATGTTGATTTGCTTTGCTAAAGCCTTTTATGATAATGGAAAAAGCTTTTTCGCTTTATAGAATTAAATATCATATATCCTTGAATATCCTAGGTTTAAATTCAAATCAATCTAATTACACTTTATTGTTTTTCTGTATCAGTACCTATTTTCGTCCTAAAGTGTAGGAAATGGTGGAATTGTATCATAAAGCATTAGATTCGAGATTATCATGAATCCATGGGCACATTCATTCTTTTTAACCTTGATTTCTCACATAAAGTGTGTGTACGTTCATATGTTTTAAGTCCAAAATATACATATAAAATATATTTTCAAAATATAATGTAATATATGTAAGTGCTTTTTAAACATTTATATAATTCTATATTATTAATGGTTTATTTTCAAAACTTTAAATGACTAGATTTATGTTGGATGTAATCTTAAAAATACCTTTTGAATTTATTTACAATTTCCTTTTGAATAGCGTGTATAAAAATTATAGTTTATCTTTAAACTTTTTATGTTGATAGAAATTTCAAATTTTTATTTATTTATTTATTTTGTTTTCTATATTATTTATAATATTTTATTAAATTAAAATTAAAAATAATTACTAATTTTTATGATATTTGAAGTTAATTACAAATAACATAGATTTGAAAATTTTTAATGTTTTATCTATCAAAAACACGTTTAAGATAAGGTGAAGCTATATAATAATCCATTTAATGAGGGAATCAAGCTATATTCAATATGCTTTATGAGCTAAATAAATTTAATTTTAATACTAAATACCTTTTTGTAATGAGGATTACAACATATTTTTTTTACTAATTAGAAAATAATAGTCATAACCCCATGCTAACTACCGAGGGATATTCCTAAAGGAATCCACATTATATTTATTTATACTAACTAGCATAATGGATATTATTTAATGATAATATAAATAAAAATCCTATTTCAACTTACATTAGATGGCCTCCACAACTATTATTCTAATGGGCACTTTGTCCTCTTATTGCATCCTTATAGAGGATCCTAACACTCCACCCCACTTAGAAAAACATTGCTTCATAATATTCCTATATTTTTTATTCAATACTCCCTACAAAGTCGCACTATAAAACACATTCATAGGAAGAAAATTATTTTACTTTAAGTATCCATTGATTAAAGTGCCCTATATAATTCATACCATGTTCAAGAAAATATGTAGGAGATAATTATTCCACACGATCTTCATTTAACAATATATATCTCTTAGTGATGAGGACTAATATATTGATCTAAGAGGCTATCAGCGATCGTCAATATGAGAACTAGGAATCCAAAAAATGTTTCTTAAATGGGGTATAAATAGCAATGAAAGATTTCACTTATACCATTCCAATAACAAGAAAATCCCATGTTCTTTGGTCCAAGTAAATCTAAAGAACTACTATTTCAGCTACCGTATTTTTAAACACACTCACACTCATATTTCAATAGGTTTGTGTAAGTATCTGTTCAATTTTTCTTTCTCCCAAGAGATTAGAAGCATATACTAAATCTAAAATTTATTAGAGCTGCGTCCAAGGGTGAAAAACTAAAGGAAACTTGAGTGACGAACTACCAATGCTTGTTCAAAAGGACACCCAATTTGGGAAAAATGTTATTCAAATCAAAGTCTAATAAATTGTTACATCACTAATTTAAAATAAACTATTTTATGGTTTTTCATATGATGACGACATGTCTTGTAGAGTATATATATTCTGATAAATCTCTCAAATTTCCACCAAATTAATACTGGTAGATATGAAAGAGTGAGTCCATTACAATCAAGATGTTTGTGAAATATCTAGAGAAATATGTTAACGTTTTTTAAAACAAAATTTTGGACTTCAAGGTGAGTCTATCTTAATGGGGTTCACAATCCCACAAATTACCCCAAATATGGACTCGTCTTGAAGTCTAAAGCATTACGTTATAAAAACATGAATATGATTTTCCAGATATATCGTAGATATATAATGGTCATGGCATTCCATAAATATGGTAATAACAGAAATTATGATTGATATTAAGTGGGGAGGGAGGGGGAGGGGTGAGTTTGGGTATTTCAAATTATTGCATTATATAGCACTCATACTTACAATATTTTATCATTACTTACACGATATATTAGGCGTTGTTATTAAGAAATATCAAATTTTATATGCAGATTATGTGGAAGAATTCTCTCATGCACCTGTTCCTAAACTTCTATGGACTATGAAGAGTTTAATACCCTAATTGGATCATTGTATTATTTTCATTCATATTGATGCTTTTGAAGTAGAAAAAGTGGAGGAATCAAATCAATAGACCATTTTTACTGGTAGGTCCCAATTTGGTGAAGTGGGGATTGGAACCTTTGGGAAGTTGTTTGAGATATCAAATAACATTTTCTGGGTGATAAAAATATTCTTCTTAAGCACCTTACCCCCTTAAAACTATTCTACACATAGATACCTTTCTGATGTCATAAGAATCACCTTAAACACAATATGTATGTAAAAGCTATGCCACCCAAAAGTTTACCTTGTTGTTTTGACTACCATGATTTGAGAAAATACAATGTTAGCTCCTATTATTTATGGAAAAAATGATAGCCACTTGATCATGATGAAGAATATTTTAGAAGAGTTGATATGTAACTCTAGCCAAAAGTTGAAGGAGTCAAACATAACCACTAATAGGCTATTAGGTTGTGTTACAATTAGGCCACTAAGAGCAAAATGATTTCATTCTATTCAAATGTGTTTTGCTCCATAGATGAGCAAAGTAGTTGAGAGAGAGAGAGTTTGCATACTATAAAATTCCACAGGCCACAAATCTCACTTCTTTGTAATTCCATTCATTTTCATTCAAAGAAAGAGAGAGCATAGAAACATCCATAAGGGTTTCTCAGGTCATATCTTGCGTTAATAGGATTATGAGTAATTGTATTTTCGTTTGTTCTCTATTTTCTATATTTCATATATTTCATGCATAATGATAACACCATAATTAATAAATCCATAATTTTAAGGAAAATAACCCTCATAACATGCATTTCAAATTTTAAGTACAAACTATTTAATAAAATAACCACGACAGTTTACAACTCAGTTTACCAAAAAATAGTTAGTTAAGTTGGAATAATTTCACCGCTTGAAGGAGTTTGTATAGTTTATCTCTATATGGAGCATTAAATATAAAAAATATAGGAAGCTTTAGAAGTAATGCAAAAAATGGAAATTTGGAATGATATTGAATTAGAGCATACAAGTGACATATATTATGGTTGGTATGATTTAAAGAATATTTGTGAGGAATGATATCTGAATCATTGTCATTTATGGGAAGGAAACTAAACTACTTTCATCTTCTCTTTGATGACCATACTCAATCTACAATCAACATCATTAAGGGAATTGAAGAACCCATTATGGCTACTAGTTTTTAGTGGGAATATTCTCTAGTGGTCATGTGTTCCTTCTGAATTGATAACTAACCTTTTATAGCTATATGACACATAAGGGTCAAACTATTTGGATTCACATGACCATTTGAAACAAAGTATTTATCCATTCATTAAGCTTAGGCATCAATTGTTGGTAATGAGCATGAACACTTGGACATGGGACCCAAGGTATGGATGAACTTCTTGGACCACTTCAATTTATGGATAACCATTGTTAGCATTGCAATGAATGCCCATACATAGGATCATAGTTGTGCCTCCTCACTATAGGCATTGAAGGCAATGCTTTTTTAAAGGGCTAGGAATGTAGAGTTACTCCTTAATGATGCAATTGGGGGATGAAGGCCCATTAGAGTAAAATGGAGGAAGCTAATAATTTTTTTTATTGTTAAATAAGGCTAATTAGTATAAAATGATTTCATTGAATAAGGCCCATTATTTAGTTATAAATAATAATACAGTTTCCATTATGGTAATGTATTGTAGTATATGAATATTTAGTTATAAATAATAATGTAGTTTCCCTCACATATAGTGTATTGTATTGTATGAAAGTGAGTAACCATGAATTCTTTTCATAAGGGGATTACTATTGTTTTTCTTTACATTTAGAGTGGTTATATAAATAAATCATTAATCATTTTAAAATATTGTATTTATGATTTATAATTATAAATTATCTATTTTATTAACATTCACTAGTAAAATGAACCAAACTCACCTTTAAAAACTTTTAAAATTACTAAATGTTTATAGGCTTCTCCTCAAACCTTGATTCTTTATCCAACTAAATCCAAGTCACAAACTAAATCCAAATCACAGTAACCAAACTTCAAATATTTTAACATTACCTTTCAAAACACTTCAGTCCATTTTAGAGTTAAAAAGTACAATATTCCTCATTAAATATATTATCCATCAACAAAACAAATGCACATTCATTCATCCTCATCACCAATCACCATTATTTAAAGAAACCATTTCACTAAAAATGAATCATTAATTGTCCCGAGATATATGTTTCCTCTTGCGAGAAGTATTTAGTATTGTGCCATTCAATTATTTCTTACTTCCAAAGAAGATTCAAATATTTACCGAATTTAGAACAAAATTGTCGAGAAAAGATGTGCCAAAAAACCAAAATTCGTGATAGTGAGACTACCACTAATAAAGTTTCCAGTATGAACGTACCAATATTGTAAATTCGGTGACTTGGTTTTTGGGAAAGCAAATTTACAGAAATACTTGCAAACTACTGAATCCATTTCCATGAACTACGTTCCAATATAATAACAGGAACCCTTCTTAGTATTGCGACGAAGGTGGTAACGATAGTCCAGTCGTTTAGATATAGTGTTGTTATCATGATAACGCTAACTGCTGTTTTGATATATGTTGTTAGTCCCACAGCAACCTTTTTTCTACCTTTGAGCGAGAAGATTGAGACGATGACATCATGCAGACATCAGATTTTTAATAATTGTGAGAGGAAAGAACTTGTTCACCCGATGGATCAGTTGGCCACCACCACCACCATAAGAAACTTCATCATTAGTCACCATATCTTTCGCAGATCATAACCTTTATAGCCGTCGCCTTGAGTCATGCCCGCGCCACGCAGTTGAAAGAAGTGGAAGCACATATATATCCAGGTATATATAAATAAATATGAGAGCCTCGTACGGTTGAACTGTATGTACGCAGGCATAATAAAAAGACATAATAAACATAATAAAAAGGCAAATTTATAGAAAATATTCAGAATTTACAGATGTGACTCGACATGAAAATTTTCAACGCTCTCTAGAGCGTCCATTTCTGCCTACTTTGAAAGATATGTTATTCAGTGCTTACTTTTCGTGTAGATGATGGAACTCTGGATTCATATACGGATATCTGTATTCTACATTAGGGTTATGGCGTCAGCGGAGGTGGTTAGGAGTGCCGTGTAGATGTGACTTAGGTGTGGAAGCTGAACGGTAATCCATCCATGGACGGGTCCCATGAAACCTCCTTTGAATGAATTTCGATAGGAGTTTAACCGTATGTTTTTCGATAGGAGTTTCACCGTATGTTTTGGAGTTTTTTAGTTGAAATTTGGTTGTTGTTGTTGTTTTTTTTTTTTTTTTTTTTGGGTTAAATCTTTGACTAAGCAGATGGATTCGCACTTTATTAAATAAAACTTATAATTTTAACTCATTCTAAATAAATTAGTATCAATATTCACTGGTTTTGCAGTAAGCTAAATCACAAGCTAAAGGTCTTGAATTTGGAACATAAAGGTCTTGAGTTTGGAACACTTTTTTGGCTGGGGCGGAGTGAGATGGTTGGGTATTAGTCAGATTTAGGTTATGTTGGGGAATTGTTGGGCATTACATAATCCAGCACTCTCTTTCCCCATATATACTTAACCACCTCTCAAGTATTAGTTAACTAGATGTGTCTATTTACTAAAGCTTATGATTAAATGCTCTAACTCTAGTAATCAGTTTACTAACACCTATAAATTTTGGTGTAAGCAATTATGATTAAAAAAAACTTCTAAAACCTCTAACAAATAGACTACGGCAACTGGTTTTATCTATCCACAAGGGTAAAGTCCGCAACCTGGTTTTATCTATCCACGAGGGTAAAATGAGACTGAGGTATCCTAGAATGAAATATTCAGAGACCGTTGGAAGTGGGAATGGAAGGTGAATGCACAGACAAAAAAAAACGTGCCGTTCACGGCACGTGGCGATGTTTTTGTTCAAAACCAAATGAAAATTTTGGCAGAGGAAGAGTAGTCGCGCGTGTTGTATTGGGCGGCGGTGAATGTTTTGGCCGCCAATTGTGCAACAAAAAAAGTCGCAATAGAAGAATTCAGAAGGAAGACGCCAGGAAGAGGAGAACTAGTATTGAAATAGCAATGTGAGGTTAATGTTTTATTAAATTTCATTTTCTGACTCCACTCACTGTTGTTCCCTGGCCCAGCCACCTAACTCACGCCTAAACTAAATTGCAATTCGTGCTTATAGAGCTATCCACGGCACCATTTCTCCCCCGTTGGATTTCAATACAGGCATACCAAAGATACCTACCTGGTCGTATGTTTCTCGGTAACACTGTAATAATTATTCTCTGTTACGGGTTAAAGCCTGAATCGTCCAATTTTCATAAATCTCAAACACGATTTCATGAAGAACGATATGTCTGCTCGCATGAATATTGACCCCGCAACAAGACACAATTTCTTTCATTATGCTTCTGGCGGCTACGAAGATTTGGTTTTCTCGCCGAATTCACTTGTTCAGCGACCAGTGTCTTGGGTTGATACAAATTTCATGAATCCAGATATTTCCACCACTGCAAATAGCTCAAGTTTCCCGCGGATTAATGGAGGCATTAATGGAATAAGCAGCTCGAACACTCATTCCTCCCCGGCAGCTTCTCATGGTTTAACAGAGTTTATCCAAACCCAGCCACGGGCTCATGATCAAGGGAAAACTGAACATGCGAACAGTATGAAGAACATACTACAACAACAACAACAGGATCAGATGAATCAGAGTGGGTGCAATCCTAGCATCTGGAAACCTTCCTGGTTATCACAGACAACGACGAGTGGTAAGGAGGAATCTGTGCAGAGAACAGAATTTAGTGTTCCAGGGGGCTTTCCCGAATCAAATTCTTCTGGAGATACGCAAGCTAGACTTTCTGCTATGAGAGGGTTTACTGGATTAGAAGGTAAATATTACTGATATACCCGAACGATGATGCTCTAGATTTCGTGAAGCACAATGTTGTGGAGAATTTTAGGAGGAAATTGTGTAAAGGATTTCTAATCTTTGTAAGGTATTGGGTAGACACTTTACTCATCATTAGAAATTATCTATTATACTTACTTTCTAGTGCGTAATAATAAGTAAAATGTTCATCACAGATCAAAAATCTTTGACACACTTTATTAAGAAAATTCTCCGCAACATGGATGATTGTGAAAACCTACGCTCACAGATTACCATGTTGTTTTTCTTTCCAGAAAACGCCATCATTGATTTAAATGGTTTTAATTTGAAAATTCTAATATGGGTTTTAATGTCGTTCTTCATTCGAGAAAGCCGATCATTGATTTTAATAGTTTTTAATTTGAAAAATTCTAATATGGGTTTTACCAATTTTATTTTCAGGACAAATGTTTCCTGCAGTACATGATGAACATAATAAAGGAATCGCGCAATCTGAAAGAGCACAGTTAGGAGAAAACGATGGTGGAAATGTAAAGGATAACAGGTAAGCCGTGTGACTTTGGGGCTGCAAAAAGCTGTTTTTGTAGAGACAAAACGCAACCTTAGAAGTTACATTCAACCTAATCTGCATATTGTAGGTCAGAGATACATCCACAAATAATTGAATATGTAACTACCATCCCAATACAGTATTCGTCTTTTGTTGGAGAGAATTTGACCACAAAACAAAAGCATTTTAATAAACTTATTTTAAGATTTTTTACATAAGGTAATTTTTGTTCTGCAGATCAAGATCTCGAGGTAAGCTGGAGAAGAGAATTCGAAGGCCCAGATACGCATTTCAGACAAGAAGCCAAGTTGACATTCTGGATGATGGGTATCGTTGGAGAAAATATGGTCAGAAGTCGGTGAAAAACAATCTTTATCCAAGGTACCATTCTCATTCTGTATGCTCCCAACTGGTAGTAGGAAATGGGGAACAAATTTAAGAAACACTGCTGCACTCTATAAAGATCACAATTGAATGTTTAGAAAGAATATATATAGAGAAAATATATATTGTTTTATATCATGTGAAACTGCTTGGTTCTCTATTTTTCTACCAAAGTAAATGATTGTCATTATTTTCTATTGGCCTTAAATTCTCCGAAGTCTCAAATTTTTCCATGAGACTGTTGTCATGGTTTTACCTGCAAAACCTATGGGCCATCTAGAAGGCAACAGTCCTACTCCCACAGAAAACATGCAGATCCTGCACAGCGACAAAGTTTAAAACCAGTTTATCGGGGCCTGAAATTGTATAGAAATTGAATTCATGGCTTTTATCGTTGCAACCGAGGAGCATGATGAGCATGTTCGAATCACGAGGCTTTATTTAACAAACTTCTGCCAGAAACTATGAAGTGACAGTATAAACAGGCTGAATGATATCACCATACAGAAATATTGCCCAAACCATGAAGTGACAATATGGACGAGTTAAAAAATAAAACACAGAATCTGCCCAAACCATAAAGTGACAGTATAAACAGATTGAAAGCATAAAGTTGTGGTTTAACCTACACATAATGACAGTACGAACAAACTGAAACATAACATACAGACTATTACACGGAATCCATGAAGTGGCAGTACGGGCAGACCGAAACCATAATGAAATGGTTCTAACATGTCCATAAAGTGAAACATTGAACATTGACTGAAATTCTGCGCCGAACCATGAAACACAGTGACAGTATGAACAGGTTGAAACCATAAATCAAGGTGACAGTGTGAACAGGTTGAAACCATATGTTATGGTTTCAACCTCTTCACACTGTCACCTCATTTATTCCCTCCTGTGATGCTTAGGCAGACGTTAGGTACATTAATTGAAAATATAAACCGCAAATGGCAATCCAAATTTAGTGGTTCGAAAGCCCTGGAAGCCATATCTAGAATCCACTTAAATGGTCTGCTATATATAAATTTCAGATATCGTCCACACTGCCCCCTTTTATAGAGCTAGCATTCCTCTTTCAACTAATACTCTAACAGAAAATAGGGGTTGAACAATTGAAATAAAAGTTTTCTTGTTATCGTACGTCTTATCACTAGTGTTTTACCATGAACACACGGAATGGTCTTAGTGGACGCAAGAAGTTTTCTTCTTAACTTTCTGTTCTATAAAGTTATGGTCCCTGGGAGTGATTTTTCTTATTGCGAACTAGTTATTCTTTATGCAAATAAGTGTGTAAATTTTCATTCTTGATCTGTTGAATAACCATCACTATGTTGAAAGCATAACGATCAAAGTATCCCTTCCGCTTTGGTTAAGACAATAGCATTTAACTTCAAGCAGGTAGGAGGTCATCGATATATATGGATGTTGCTAATTTTGTAAGTTCGTAAGGTGAAATGGATTTAGGAAAGGAGAATGTGAAAGGAGAGGCTTTCATGGATGGATCAGTGGTTAAAGATTTTAGAAAATAAATAAATAATGGTAGAAAGATTTGATTGTGAAATGAGATTCTAAATTTGGGTATTTATTTAATGATTAGTTTTAGATGTATAATAAATATATAATTTGATTAATTTACGATATGGGGTGGGAAGGAGAATTATAAGGGGAGGGTATGTTGGTTATTCCTCTCTGCACTAATGTAAGGGTAAGCATTTTTCATAGCTCATAATGTTAACATATGAAAATGGGAATTGCACCACACACAACGATCACAATCATAAGTGGGTAAGCATTTTTCATAGCTCATAATGTTAACATATGAAGATGGGAATTGCACCACACACAACGATCACAATCATAAGAGGTGGCTCATTGCATGGGGCTTAATTTCTCTGTGCTATGAAATTCACTTCACCTTTACTCTTGTCTTCTCTTATGATTTTGTAGTGTATTTTTAATCTCTATATTCTAGGTCCTATCATGGTGTTGTTGTCTGGTTGCACATGTTTCCTCTAGACTTGGTTGTTACCTCTTGTCATCTCATGGTATTTTGGTTAACACTATCTGTAACTTTGTAGTCTTCCCTCTCTGCTGGTGTTTATCCTTCCTTGCCCCTTTCTCCTCTCCAAGTGCTTCAAAAATATTGAACTATACTGGGAGAAGCTTGTCTTGCTTACTTGTCCTCTCGGCTACTTCAATGGTGCTCTCATAACTCTCCCTAACCTCATCTTCACCATCCTTTCTTTCTCCACTCCTGTTAGTCAATTTGTTTTGTGTTTCTGGGTTCTCACCAAGCAAAGGAAAAACTCTATAAGTCATAGAGCGATGGCTTACTGTAATAGTTCCTCTTACCCCCACAGACTTCCTAGGTCGATATGAGGTGTTACTTTTAATTAACCCAACCTCCAAGGTCTCATTATGGAAACGAGGTTACAAAATTTCCTTTTTCCTCAAAGTTAGCGAAATTAACTTTGGATAACAACATAACATTCATATCATCAAGAGCTTTCTCGTGACATAAGGTTTACCTCGATCTAATTTTTGAATCAAGAGTTATGCTTGTTTAAAGAATGGCTAATTAAACAGTGCCACATGACACCCATGTGGCCAATGGATTAACTACTAGGAAGCTTTAGCCATGGCCTTACCATTCTAATTTAAATTGACAGTATGTATTAGGAGTGGTGCCCCTTCTGTGTATCCAAATTTTAATGAGTGGAGTGGATGCTTGCTACCAAAACTCTCCATGTTATCTAATAGAAGATCTTTGTCCCGCCTTCCATTAACTACATCGACACCTAGAGATATCTCATGCAAACCTAGCGCTAAATGGGAGGCACAAACGAAAATTTTCCCATTTGTGGATGTCAATATTGATGATGCACCTTCCATTAACTGCATCAAGATGGAAGAGAAAGCCTTAAACATCCTCCATTGAACACAGGTCCAGGACAACATGGCATCGCTCATGGCACCACCTAGTGTCAACATAACCTATGTAGAATCCATGTTACCACCTTCTCTACATCTTGATGATGTCACATTGATGTCACCTTACCACATGGCCTCCTCTTACGATGCTACATGTCATCCAAAAACCAATCACTTGGCCATCTAAAAGGGGTCGTTATATCCTCCCACATGTCATTCTAATATCACGCCACATCAACAACCTTACCACGTCATTCTACTTTCTTGGTGTCCACATAAAATTACCTGGCCTTTGTGGCATATTTGACCTCAACTTGATTCATGTATTCTTGCTTTATCGTTTATAGATGGAGAGGCTTCAATTATACTCTCTATCAACCATGTCTGAATCCAAAAGGGATTCAACTAAAGTTGACGCTAAATGGAAGGTGTAAATACATTAGATGGCAAACAACTTTTCATTGCACCTTCTGTCAATCACGCCCAAGTCCACAAAGAAATAATGCTTGGAAATGGGGTGCGTGCACGAGATTGACTTTAATCACTTGGATCAAGGTTAAAACACTATCATTAAGGCTAACACTATGATTATAATTAATAAGGTTGTTGATAATTTGTAGGTTTTTTTGTGTTTAAATGGGGTTCAAAGGATTTCAAGGACTCTGCTCGACTATTCAACAAAGCATAATATTACTCTAACTTTACTCTCCTATATGTAAGAAAATTTCCTTCGACACCCTTTCCGAATAATTCATAGGTCTTTAATACAACCCATGGGTTTACCATCCAAATTTGCAATCCTATAGCACAATCGCTCGACCATATATGGTATTTCACTGTAATTTCATGTGCAGTAGTATTATGTTAACCCACACATAATGAATCTCCAACAAACCCCCTCAGGTCCATGGATATAGCACACCATACACAACTCTAATTATATACTTCTAACAATCCATATACAATCAAAGAACAATGATATCCACAAAATATCAACAATGGCATTCACACATTATAAAAATTTAACAAAACACATCAAGAGTTCACACACAATCATGTAAATAGATTTAAACACATGAACATATTACCTAACATAGAGGCCTCCAACCCATCACAACCATGAAAACATATGTACATAATCTCATCATAAGTGAAAATAAATATTACAATCCTTCATGAACAATACTGATATGTTCACTTATGTTACAGGTTAGCATCATTCATTATTCACAATACAACAAATTCATAAGTAAATATACTTATCTGATTGACTTATATGACTGATAAATAAGGGCGAGACTCCAACTCTCCACCCAAACATGAGCCAACTACACTGCAACCTTCCTTGCAATTGATTTCCCATGAGACATATTCAGAGTCTCAGGAGTTAAATGCTCAAGGGAGTCATGCCAGTCAACAATCAACAGATAACCAAGAACATGGAGTTTGTTGTACAGGTGGTTTATCAACTTCCTCTAGCGGTAAGCACCATAATGGTTTTCAAATCAAACAATATTTTAAGACAGGTATTCACCCAAGGCTCAATGAAGATCTGCTCCATCCAGGAATATTTCTTCAATTTGAGGGCGGCTTCTCAACATGATTTTCAAGGCAACCACTACAGGAGTCCAAGCATCAACATACAGGTGGTTTATCAATCCATTCAACAATCTCTTAAGTGGTTTATCACCCTCAAGGGAAGAACTTAGAGGTTTATCAGCTGAGATAACAAGAACCCAAGTGTCTCAACTTGCTGAGTGGTTTATCAACCTTCCAACAACTACCCAAGCAACCCCTTTTTCCCATTCAACAAGTTCTAGTAGTTTATCAACCCCAAGGAAAGCCAATATAGGTTATCCATCTGAGACAATGTTCAAAAGGAGAAGTTCCTCCACTGAGCATTCCTTGGCCACCCCATGCTGATCTATAATCAAGAATCCTCATCACACCCGATACCACACACCATAATTCTATTTGCACCTTGTTCCTATGTTTGCATCCTTTTTCTTTTGCATGATGACCACACAACCCACTTCACAGGACAAGGATGGTATGGGCTCGTCCTTGGCTCAGGAAACCCATACATAATTCATTAGTTTCCCATCAAGCCATAAATTTTTCAGGGAAATAGGTGGATAAATTAAATGCAATGGTATACATTTAGCACAAGAACTCCTCTCCTGAGGAATCTATGTCCACTTCTCAACAAAGTCATAATTTACATTTTTGCATGAATACATACATAGTTCATACAATAATATTTACATGAGGGGAAACCAAAAAGGATTTTTTAACTTACTATGAGGCACTAGCATGTATGTAATTTTTTGAATTGGCTGAAGCATCAGTTCATTAGATTTATGCTCAAACTCTGCCCTCTTGGCAAGTAAAGATAGTAGAGACATAGATAAATGTTAGAGTTAATCGTAGATGTCTCTTAGATATAGATGTAGCTCGAGAAGTAGATGCATGGGTCCTTGATATAGGGCACTCCCGAGGTAGACATAATCAATTTATAGAAATGGTTGATCTCTACTGCAAAAATAAGACATTAGTGGGAAGAGTGACGACAACAAAGTGAAGGAGGAGATTTTGCTAGTGTTGGACGAAATTCTTCTATCAATGAAATCTATGGACTGTTGTATGCAGTGAATTGAAGATTAATTTGGCCTCACTCCTCACTAGAGAGATTCTCCAAGGAGAGGAAATGATCACAATGAAATGGTCCCCTCTGACTCTTCTCCTTCAACATGATTTGTTGGTTTGATTTTTGCTTCATCTATGGGTGCTATGTGAGTTTGTTTGTTATAGAATCTAGGATACTTAACATGAGCCTAGAGTCAAATTTTCAGTGCATATTGATGTTTTTCTTAATACTCTTTATGATTTTTAGATGACTTAAAGTTTTGTCACTGGTAGATAGAGAGTAAGCCAAGATGATTGTTATATTTTTATATCCTTATATTAACAAAAATATTAATTAACCAAAAAATAAATCAATTACTAGCTAAAATAAAAAAATAAATATAAAAAGATAAAAAAATTATATTTATACATAAAATATAAGCATAAAAAAACCACTTAATTGTGCTTGATATATGATTGGTTAAATAATTTATATTATTAATAATATTGTGGTCAAAACAATCCAACTTTTTTATTAAAAATATTTTAAAGATTTTAAACAAACTTTTTAATGATTCATTTTTAAATCAAAATTATTTATCAAATTATAAGTTAAAAAATTTGATTAAAAAAATTGAGCTAACTTTTTATAATTTAACATTTTAAATCTAAATTCTTTGTCAACTTGCACGTAAAACATTTTGAAGTCAAATTGTTAATATAATTTTCCATATCAAAATCATATAAATTTCCGCCGCCGTTCCCTCCCACCTTTTACATTTACAATATTCTACAAACAATCTCGAAAGAACAAACATGCAAATAGTGTCAAAACAAGAAACAATAAATAGTTTGCAGCAATGCATCACCATTCTCTAACAAAAAATCCTTATTATGTCAATTAGATTTTGAAAGTCTTAAACGCCCTAGTCCTATTCCAAAATAAAAAACAAATATTGTTCTTAAAAGTTATAGAGATATTAAAATTAAAATTTAAAATATAATAACTGCTTTTTTAAAATGTATTTAAATAAAAAAGTCATTATCAAGTTTTAAACAAAATTAATTTATATTAAAAAAATAAGTTGAATATAAAATTTCAGATACTTTACGTTCGTCAAGATGTTTTATGGTGGTTGCCTTTCACCCTATGATTATTGTCGTTTATTCAACGCACTCTACATTGACTGATGACTACCTTTTGGAAACGTGATTAAATAGGGTCTATTGACCACTGTCCGGGCTGGCATATGGCATATTTTTAGTGAGAGAAATACCTTTTTAGTGAGAGAAAGCCAAGAAAAGCATATTTTTAGTGAGAGAAATACCTTTTTAGTGAGAGAAAGCCAATAAAAGCAACTGCGTGCATCATTCACATTTGTTATTCAAAACCTGCCGGCACCTAGAATCACGCAGCCCAAAAAAAAAAGAACGTGCATGAGTTGGACCAATGCAATTTTTCTTCCATTACCCATTTTGACGGCCCACAATAAAATTACATGGTCAACCTGCGCGGTTGCTTCATTAATTAACATTACCTTACAGTCAACCAAACTTGGTGGTGCTCCATGAAGTAACATAGTCTTACAATCTGGAGCTCTAGAAGTAACATAGCTTCATTGTGAGGTTCCCAATTCTCATATTACCATCACGTGCTTTTCAAAAGTAGGACCTTCACTGCCTCTACTTCTTTCTTAGGAAGTACTCTTTTTCTCCCGAGACAGCGTTTAATGGTTTCCATTTCTATTTTTCTAAGGTAGAGTCCTGCGATTGTATTTCTTCCTTTAAAAAGGGGAGATTAGTAAATACTAAACAATGTACTGTAAATTAATGATGGTTAACTATTCTTTCATCTATCCATTTCATATCATATTAGAAAAAATGAAACAAATATACTATGCATGGTGTTTAATATTTACTATAAAAATCTACACATACATATATAATTGTACGAACATTTGTATTTTTGACATTTTCTCGTTGAGAATAAAGAGGAGAGTCCTAATAGATTAGTTTGTCCTCCCGTGTACGGATTTCTTTATGGGATCTATCCGTTGATGCTCTGCGTTGCTTTCCACTGGGTTTGTCTGACCCACAATTCTTCATTCAACAGCTACGCATTCTGTTTTTCACTAATCTGATTAATGGCTATCAGCAAACTGTATAGTAAATTTATAATACAAGCATTCAATACAAAAAAACATGTCTCTAATTAATTATTATCCAAATTTCCATAACTTTAATGGTTTATCTTTAGCTTTAATGGTTTAAATCTATCTTTATATTACTGGACGACTTTAAATAACAACAATATTTTTTTTCTTTGTTGTTGTAAGATTTTCCACACTTATGCTACATCATGGTCATGTCCAAGAACAACATCCGAATAGGGCCGGGAGTGGCTTAACATCTAGGAGTGCCTTAACATCCCACCCGATCATAGTCGATCCAAGACCCTATAGACAACATCAAAAGTCCTTACAAAAACAGAATAATGGGAAAAGAAAAACAATAACTGCATTTTTACAGTGTATTTCCACTTCAATTTCAATTATAGTGTTGGCTTGGCTTATGGTGTCCACCTGCAGTTTCAGAGACTACAAGATGTCCACCTTCTTCTCTTTTGCTAGAAAAATTCTAGGAATTTAGAGGAGCGGATTGGATGACCTCTAGAAGGAGATTTAGGAAAGCTTAAACCTTTCCAACTAGAGAATTCCATGAATCCATTTGTGATTCTAGGATTAGATTTCTTGCAATAGAGCGACTTGTTTCACTTGTTCCTTGAATTCCAAAAAGCTTAGTTGTTGTTTATGATGCACCTTGTTGCTAATTACTTCTATACTTTTTGTTTATATCGTATTCATTTTCTAATGGTTTCACTCGATGGTGAAATTTATCACACTACATTCCACTTCAACAACCTTCCAATCACATCACTTATTTCTTTGTTGAACATCCATTATGTTGCATAGGGGGAAACACCTATTTCTGCAATGCTTGTAGGCCATTGCGGTTGCAGAATTATGTATGGCCTAGACAAGGTCATCCTTATCCGTTGAATTTATGTTATTGTAGATTTCATGAATATCCCAGAATGTAATGGTAAGGAGTGGTCAAACGATTAACTCTTTCCTGATAGTAAAGTTCAACAATATTCTTCAAATCTACAATGAACGTAAGGATGGACAGAGAAAGCACCTTGTTGCTAATTACTTCTATACTTTTTGTTTATATCGTATTCATTTGCTAATGGTTTCACTCGATGGTGAAATTTATCACACTACATTCCACTTCAACAACCTTCCAATCACATCACTTATTTCTTTGTTGAACATCCATTATGTTGCATAGGGGGAAACACCTACTTCTGCAATGCTTGTAGGCCATTACGGTTGTAGAATTATGTATGGCCTAGACAAGGTCATCCTTATCCGTTGAACTTATGTTATTGTAGATTTCATGAATATCCCATAATGTAATGGTAAGGAGTGGTCAAACGATTAACTCTTTCGTGATAGTAAAGTTCAACAATATTCTTCAAATCTACAATGAACATAAGGATGGCCAGAGAAAGCACCCTATACCAAATATTAAAGTAGAGGTCCAACAAGTTCATCCTGAAACACACAACCTAACCTTGCATCCAATGCTCCTGCACCGCTTTCTCATTCAACGGACAAAGAGTTTTTGAATTTCCACGATCGTGGGTCTAGGATAGAATCTTAAAATCTCTGATGCTACCAAACCAAGAATCACAACGATACTACTTTGCACAATGGAAAATATGAAGTAGTAAATCATATATGCACAAGTATACACACCTTTTAACGAAATTGTACAATAATGTACAACCCAATTTTCGTTATATTAAACCAATTATGAACAATACAACATTTTATGGTATATGAGATACAATGACAAACGTCATTGCAGCTTCGATGTCGTATGTTGTCTCGCTGGTCCTTCGCTCCTGTATTGCTCACTAGATGCCCCTTAGTCATTCAAAGGACAACACATCAAGACTCCAGGAGGATTGCCTCCTAACACTGCTGTAAGCCACTTCCGCTGCATGTACATGGGCTAATCCAATCTTCTCTCTAGGCTGGCCACTTCCCGAGCTCCAAACTACCAGGTTAGCAGTCACCTTTGTCCATCAAGAGTACTGCACTTCGACACCAATCTTCACCCAACCTTCAGCTCCTCTTCGTCACTTCATGATAGCTCGTCTAGGGATACTTTGGATACACAACACACTGCCCTCCACTAGATCAATGACACCCAATACTACAATGCAAGATCTGCACTGATGAAGGCTCTCGATCACCCAATCAAGCCTCCATAATGGCTCCCACAGTTTGCAAATGAAATCGATCCAAAACTGACCCAAAAACAACGATCCAAGACCTCAACAACACATCTCCAGCTCACTGTTTGAGGTCCACTCCTATGCTACCACTTAGGCCTGGTTAGGGCATCATTATAGTCCCATATCGAGCCTTCAATTCTACCCAGTTCCATTTTTTAGGAGTGTGACTGCCCTTTACTAGGAGCCTGACCCTTCTTTTTGTAATTCTGGGCAGTCTAGCCCTCACGAAAAACCTCGTCTTGCCCTATATTTCCTGTGGCCTGCTACAACAAGGGACCATAGGTCTGCGACAACCTTGTTTAGGATCTGCCTCCCCTCTACTTCGTTCTCAAACAACCCAGACTTCCGCTCCTTTGCTTCGACCTTCAAGAAAAGGCCCTCGATCCTCCTTCCTACACTTCAACCTCCTCAAATATGCCCTAGAAACAATCCTCAACGTCTTGTTCTTGTCCTCCTTTGCTGCGGCCCAAAACAGTGAAGTCTTTCTCCTCCAAGGAACTGTTCACATGTGTTTTTGTGTTGCACAGTGGATGAGGAATACTCCTCACATCACCTCCTATTTATGCCATGAAGGAGGGCTTCTAGAATGTCACATTTAGGGGCTGCCAAATGTCATGAGCCTAAAAACATCTTAGGTTTACCTTGACACTTATGGTGTCAACCCAAAATATAACTTCAAAAACTCATATCTCCACTTCTACAACTCGGAATTCGACGATTCTCGAAGCGTTGGATTCTCCTCTCCGCCCTCTATCATCTCGTGCCATCACATGTAGAAATGTGCTCATAGAAATGCACAAAACACAATTTGGTGCAAAACCCCATACTTGGGTTCCAAGCCCACATGTAACGTCCTGCAATTCTACCCGAAGTGCGACCGCGGGTGGGCAAGGTGCACACGCGGTTGAATGATGGACAAACAATGTGTGACCGTGTAGGAGCGTCGGTTGGAGTGCGAGCTGCAGTTGCGCGACACATATGCAACGAACTTATGCGACGTTCTCTTGGATGATATGCGCACATATGAGGAGGAGAGCGTTAGTTTATACACACACTTGGAGTGTGGAGCGATATGTTGGAGGCCGACATGGTTTTGGGCGTTTTAGGGGTGTGCAAAGGCGTTGGGCAAGTCGGCTGGGCAACCAGACTTAGCCCCAAGCTTTGGTATATATTGTAATGGCGTTGGAGTCATTTACATCATCAAACAATCACTTGTCATCTTCGCACAAGGAGAAGGGAGTGCGCAGTTCTAAGTGCGCAATACAAGAAGGTGAAGGCGCAGATCTCATGCACCCATTCTTGGGCTAGTTGTACGGTGGAAGGTTGCACTTGGTGTTGGGCGAAGGTGCGGGTGCAAGTGCGCCCGGTGGTTGGGTGAGGCGTGCACGGTGAACGTGTGGTGCCCGATTTGTGCGAAGGCTTGGCTTGGGTGTCTTGGCAACTCGGGTGAGCGCCCGCCCATCGTGCAAGTGTGCACGAAGACTTGTTGGTGTGTTGGGTTGTGAACGGAAGTGTGTCTCGGGTAGAGGTGCCCGTGTGTGGCGACTTGGAGGTGTGCCCAAGTTGGGCAAACAACACGATCATGCGACGAGGTGAACGAAGGGTTGGTGAGTCGTGCGGCGACCGTGCGGAGGTGCCGACGAGCTGGGCAACCGAGTTTGCCGAAGTTGTGAAAATTGACTAAGTGTAAATTTGGGGTTTCCCAAGATTTAACTTGTACATTGTAAAAGTGAAGATTGTATAATATATTGATATTCGGGCAGACTCATATTGCAGGGAGTTGCCCCTCCCTTTATACTGTTGTGCATTTCTCTTGTATAATGTTGTTGATAATGAATGTGTATGGGTATTCATTGGTATAAAGGAACACATTAATAATACTTGGTTGTGAAATACAAACTAAGTAGGAAAAGTGGAATGTTAGGCATAGTCTACAATCGTAAGTATTGGTGAGAAGAAAACGATTGGTAGTGCCGCACCTCGCTATAAGCGGTTGAAAGACTATCGCAGGTGTAGGGGCATGACAGGTGGTATCAGAGCTCGGTTGGAGCTGGTGTTAGAGCAAGGTTGCTTGTGACGAAGTGACAGTGGAAGCAGGTACTTGCAGGTGAAGGAAGCTAGTTTCACATACAAGTGGAACAAGGGACGGTTCATGGTTGCTTGGAACTTGGTGAAGTTGGTGAATGGTGAAACATGTTTAGTAGAGGTGAAGCTTAATGCTTGGGCCAAGCTGAACGACAAGACATGGTAGGTTTGGAAGAATGCAAAGGGAAGCTCTTGCTTACCTTATACAGGTTGAAGTGTATGAAAGAAGAGAATCCCTGGATTTGAAAGGAACTTGAAGTCTTGGAAAAGAATGTTGGAGACAAACTTCTTCAACTTGGTTGGACAATGGAGCAGGATGAAGTTGTAGATTGTGTTGACAAGGAAGGGGAAGCCATGATAATTGAAGATGTTGCAGATGTGACAACGATGGTGGATGAACTTGAGATTGATCAAGTTGGACCAGATCATGTAGTTTGCAGACATGGATGGATGAGGATACTCACATGGAGGAACCTCATGATGATGAAGTAAGTATTGATACTTGTGTTTCACTTCAGCATTTGGTAGATGGACCGTATGCAGGGAAGAGCAAAGTCAGTTTGTCGATGCAAGGGAGCATCTTACCATGGATGTTTATGATGAGACCTTGTATGGAGAAGCAAGGATTGTTGATTGTTGCAGGACTTGTTGGGGTTGTTTGTGACCTTATGGTAGAAGGTACAAAGGCCCGTGACAAGGGAGGAACACAATGATTGTTTCGGATGAATGGGTCATGCTTTAGTCACATTGACTAAGTGCCCAGCATGACACATGAATAGGTTGAAGGGCACACACTTGAGTTGCTTGGGTGGACTTCTCATGGCCGAGACCAAGAGCAAGTATTGGTGGAACCTTCAGTGGGGGAGCTATGATGGAAGGGACTCGTGATGATGATGATATGGTTGGGTGACCGAGTTCACTAGACCGAAGATTGCAGACTTGAATGAGGATGACCGATTGTTGTGATGGGTCTACTTGGTTGGACCACGTGGGCAACTTAGTCATGGAAATTAGGTTGGAGACATGGAACATGGCAGTCTTATGCAGGGACATCATGCAGGAGCACTTGTAGAGGTGTCACTTATGGGCATCCAATGAGGAGTGCCAAGGCAAGGATGTTGTGCAGATGGATTTCCTAGTGTGACATGGAGACTTATTGTTTATGAGCCAATGGAGAGGTTGTGCACTTATGTACAACAATACCATGGACTTGGATGGAGTTGTGAGCAGACTATGGAGCATTCCTACTACATGGAGAGCTGAGGCATCTTGCAGAGACCTTTGGGCCGAGACTTGTATGCTTACTAGATGTTAGTTGGAGATGACTCATGGAGCTCATGATGACATGAGATTTTTGTGACTTCTAGAGGGACTTCATATATGGTGGACTTGGAGGATCTAATGCATTGAGGAGCCGAGGTTAGAGACTTTGATGCAGGTGCATACTTTCAAGTACATACATGGGTGTGGCTTGGAAGAGTGACTTGATGTGGAGGATTGATATGAGACACTTTGGAGTGATGGAGTTACAATGATGATGATTCCTTGGTGGCAACACTTTGGCATGGGTTGAGCCGAGACTCAACCACTTTTGACACATCGAAGCTGATTGATCTATGATCATGGGCAACACATGGATAAATGAGACAGGTACATGCTTGTTTCTATGGTAGACTTGAGGGATGGCACATACGAATATGATGAAGGATTGCTTCATGGACCTAGATGTGGCACATCGAGAGTCGGTTTGATGAGATAGTCTCTTCACATTGAGGAGATACACATATGGATGATGTTGGGATAGACGTGGCTGATTTCATGTAGCACATTGACACCAAACATCATGGACAACATGTTGCAGATGAGATGAGGGTTACTTCATGGACCTGAGCATGGCTTACTTATATGGAGATGGATTCTTGATCGAGTTGAGGATGTGACAGGATGTTCTGAGAAACGACTGGTGATGGCATGAGGATGTACATTCTCATGGTTTGGACGTGACGGTTGGATTAGCTACCCAACTAGTTCAAACATGGGGCTGCAGCGCGTACAGAGATGTGTTACCATTATGTTGGAGTATCATGGCAGCAGTTCACATGATGACACGTGATGAGGTCGACATGAGATGTTGCAAGAAGCATATAGCTTGAGATGGAGGGATTAGCCTTCCACGATGGAGAGCAGTATGTGGAGATTGTGACATGGTGATTGATGATCATGGATTGAGATGATTTCCGATGTATGACATACCGATGAGGTGTATACCTTGGTATGGTGATCTTGGTGACAGATGGTTGTCGAGGCGAGACATGATGGAGATGATGGTTCTACATATGTTGCAGGGATGTTTGCAGTATGTGGAGGAGTTGAAACCATGGATATTGATGATCTTGGTGGATGGCTACCAGGATTATATGTTGTTGAGGATGACAATGACTTCAGGTGGAGGAGGATGTAACGTCCTGCGGTTCTGCCCGAAGTGCGACCGCGGGTGGGCAAGGTGTGCATGTGAATCGGGGAAACTTCATGAGAAAGTTGATTGGAAGAGTTGCCTTCATGCAAAATAGGAGATGATAAGGAATGGAATGGATGCTTTATAATTTCATTGCTTTCTTCTTCATCATAGATAACCTCACTACCTTGTGTCAATTGATAAGTTAACTCATCATATGAATAAATTGAAGAGCATGGAGTATCTTCATATTAAGTTGGTGCATTACAAATAGTAGAGCACAATGGATAGGGAGGTGAATAGGAAGAAGTGTTGATAAGTGAATCTTCTTTGACCAAAATAAGTTTGAAATCTAAACTTTTCGAAACGAAATATTCTTGAGAAATTGAAATATCAAATGGTGCACCTTGGCATTAATCATCATATATGTTAATGGATTCATCTTCATCAGAATGATTTCTACCCAAGATGTCAAATTGATTAGGAAAATTGATTATATTTTATTAATGACCAAGATTACCAAATTCATTATCAGCCAAGAATGGGGAAACACCATCTTCACACGAAGGAATTTGAAAAACATAAGAAATATTAAAAGAATCCTCACCTTCCTGCTCCTCTACCTGAGAAATGTGACTACCCCACACTTGATCACTTTTTGGATTTGGAGTAGGTTGATCAAGAAAATAATGGTGCAAGGTATCATAAGAAAGAGGTGATAGAGGATGACAGGAATCCAAATTAGATCCAAGACTAGGGTTATGTGTGTTTATACCATCATGAGGAATGGAAGTATTAGTCTTCACCATAGGCTTCATGAACCATTGTTGGATTTCCTTTGTTGTATCTGAATAATGAAAAGTGAAATGAGGATGAGAAGATGGATTATGAATTTGACTTGAAAATTTCTCAAGTTTATTATCATCGCAAGGGGGTACCTACATTGAAACTGAAAAGGGAGGAGTATAAGGAAAAAAAGGAATCATAAGTTCCTCATCTAAAATTAGGGGTGTATCATGACTTACAAGAGTTGGGGAAGTAGAGACATCAGGTGGTTTGGCTTCATCGTGTAAAGAGATATGAACCAAACGCTCAAAATTTTGTTTAAAGAGATACCAATCCGTGTCTTCTTTAGGAAATTCATAACATAGGAAAAGGAATCAATTAGAGAAATCCTCAATTGATTCATTAGGCTTCATTCTTATTTTGTTAATCCTTCTATAAAAATCTTTGTAATCATACCTATCAAATGTTAAACAAGGCTCCTTGATGAAGTGTTAAAGAGAATGAATGGAAGCATGTGGTAGAGTGTGACATCATTGACTAAATTGACCCTCAAGGGTGAGGTAGAAGAGAATATAAGACACATATTTCACAATAAATTTCTTAGTATTCACAGAAATTAAGGAAAAGAGATGCATGCTCGACAATGGATGTATCAACCTCACCATCAAACTTGAATTGAGGAAAGTCATGAGGAGGATCATTGGGGATTGAAATTTTACCAAGGGATAGGTTATAAAAACACCCCAAGAGTATGTTTTGAGGATGAGCCATTTCAGATAATAGGTTCAAAACAGACTCAACGGGCACACCTTGTCATCTGACAGTCCTTCTAGTGCCATTTGTTGATGATGCTGGAATTCCGTCAGCCAAGGGGTATCCCCGATGTGAAGTCCCAATTAGACCTCGCACCATTTAGAGTAGGAGCCCTATCCGAAGTTTTGATATGGATGCCATGTATCCTTGTAGATTTTCCTTGCCTACAAAGTTCAACACAAGAGAGTAATATATAGGTATTTTTAGATCAGCAAGTGAGTATTCCTTGTGAAATTTTCAGCTGCAGAAAATATCAAGGTCCTTGTACCAAAAGGGAAGAGAAAAGTGGGCCCTTTAAAGACAGGTAATAATACTAATCTAGAAAAGGAACACGAGCATATAGATATGAATGAATCGTTTAACAACCAATGAAATAGTTCACAAGGAAGTAATGATTGTTAAGGCAAATACAACACAACTTCAATACGATAATTACCAAAGCCATCGAAAAAATTCAATTTCCTTAGTACAGATGGAAACAATATATATCAAAAACAATCAAATATGAGTCTTACAATAGTCATGAAATATGCATGAAAGTGTGTTGTCTCAACGATATTTCTCAATTAAGTAAAAGTTCCAAAATACATCAAGATAGTGAACACCACTAGCCCCAATAGTGGAACATTAGAGCAGTCGCTCGCTCCTCCAAAACAATTGTCTTCCTCTCTAATGCCTGGTAGGAGGATCCAAGGTGAAAAATCCTTTGTCATGAGCTATGAGGGTGTATATATAACAAATGGGGCGACCATTCAGCTCCCTTGTGACTCTTGGACTACCATCACGATGAATATTTTACTCTTACATGACTCTTAAAATTTTGTACATGTCTCTTGGACTTCCACTTTACAATACATTTGTCCAATGATGTGGCACATGATGAAACATGACATCACATGACATGGCACTAGTGACATGGAATGCATGATGGCATGGGAGTGTCAAGTCACTCTTTGTTGTTTCTCCCTTTGTGACTTCTTGAAATATGGTGCATGTTATTCTTCTCCCTCCTCCTCATGAATTAAAGATAAGGAGTCTTCAATGTGATCTTGATCTTTTGTCTTCTATTATAACCTTGTGTTCCTTTGTCTTCTCACTTGATGCTCATCTGGTCTCTTCATCTCCATAGGTATCTTCTAACATGGCCTCCTTTTCCTTTTCCTCCATCATCATCCTCTCATGATGATATAAAGTACTTACAACTAACAACCATTCATGACAAGACGAAATCAATCTGGTAAGCCCTAGTATAAGATACTTCACGATGATCCACTGAACAGGCTAGAATTGGGTGATAGAATGAGAGAGAGAATCTAATATTATGTATTTATGTAGCTCAAATAGTCAAGGGTTAGGACTAAGCCCTGAGACTACGGAATGTGCAGTTTAGGCTGGGCTGGACACGTCAATTGTGTAGTTGAGGGACTCAAGGTGGTAGGCTAAGGGCTTGAGCACTGAGATTTCCCACTATGCAGTTATGGAAGGAGAGGAGACCAAGTTACTACGCAGTTGTGTAGTTCAAGAGCTCAAGGATAAGGCTTTAGGATTGAGATTGCCTAATGTGTAGTGAAGGACAAGCTTGAGAGGAAAATTGCACAGTGCTGGAGGTTAGAGGTTGGGCTTGAGCACTATGACTACGTAGTGCATAGTTTTGGGAGGTAGAGAACGAAAATTGCATAGTTCCAAGAGGAAAGGTTGTTGCTTGAGGTCTAAGACTGTGTAATGCGTAGTTCAAGAGGGATCAATGAGGGCGAGTGGCCCGTTCGTGGAGTTTTCCCAGTTTTGACTAAGTGTGGGATCAGTGAGATGAATTTGAACAAGAACAAGAATATAACATGACCAACGACTTAGATCACTTGATGACACAACACAGGACACTTAGAACACATGAAAAACATACTTTCCTCAAGGCGACAACATTGCGACAACTTACTGCAAGTGAGACACTAAAGATACAATTTGCAATGACAGTGACGACACTTGTGCAACAATGCTTGAAACTTTGGGAATGAGTGAGATACATGTTTATATGATAATTAAAACTCATTAACACAAATATTACCACTTGAAACAAACCAAAACTAATTTTATATTATGTGCGACGTCTACGATGATAAAGGACAACATTTGCTATATGAAAAGAAAAGTGCGAATGACGCTTGTGATGTGCGAACGACAGTGAAAGAGACACATTCCATAAAGAATATAGCATGAAAACAAAACTCATTAATGTGAAATCAAGAAAAAAGAAACAATAAAAAAAATGAAAATGACACTCACGAAAGCGAAGGTGTGCAAAGGAAACAATTTGAAAAACTCACCGAAATGGAAGTACAAACACAACCAAAAGTGAGAGAGTATCAATGACTGTGCACACTGAATGTCGACATGGGTTGAATATTGCACAGGCACTATCTTATTGGACTATGTTATTGCCTTTTCAAGCTTGCATGAAGGAATGCTCTTATGAATTCATTACAGACTGAGCACGTGTGAGCAAGTGATTTACAATCCAAGGAGGGAGCTCAAATAATTAACAGAATATCAACCAACCAAGAAATGACTATAGAACAAATGATCACAAGATCCATAATAGGCTCCAAAATTCAAATATAGGCAAAATTTTGGAGGGTTTTTGTCACAACAAAAATATATCCCTATAGTGTGCTATCAATACATCCATAAAAATGGACAAGGATATAGTACAACCATTTTTTCATTCATAAAATCACTGGTACCAAATAAATGGTTAAAGTCCTAAATACAAGGATGCAGTAGTTACTCTTCATAAAGTTGGAACTTTATGTAGACTAAAGAATTTCTTCATTTATAATATTCATGTCATATAATATTTACCATCAACTTTACACACATCTTGAGAGAATTTAGTAGTTCCATGGATCTAAGTTGAATCCTCAATCATGTCGATATTAGAGTGATAAATGATGATTTATTATAAGATTCAAATTCAATATTTTTCTTTCTAAATGTATTGAATCATTCCACATATGTGATTTGCGTTCAATACTATTATTCCCCTTATTTTCATGATTTCCTTGGATATTCAAATAAATTTCAGGGAACCTATATAAGGAAATGGTTTCCATGGAATGCATATAATATTTCAATTATTTGATGTTTTTATACATCAAATATTCCAACTTGTCTTCCATTTCCCTTTTTAACATTTCTAATGAATATGAGAATTTTGCAAGTTTCGACATATTACAAATAATTTCATAACATGTTTCTTTAATTAGGAACCTATTTTCAAAGTCTTCACTTTTGTTGGATTTTAGGTGTAAACTTTTACTAGAAATTGAAATTATTATAGAACCATTTATTACTTGGGAATATAATAATACACCTATTTTTTCTCTCTACCACAATTTTTGAATCATTAATAGTGGATATTTCAATGAAAGGTTATGCCGATTATAAGTTACACACCTTTTAAAACACTAATTTGGAAATTGTATTTCTAATTCATATTTGTTCTAATGTATCTCTTTCTTGGTCAATTGGAGTATAAAAATTTGGTATAAATTAATTTCATATGTATTCTCTACAATTTCTTAAGTTTTACTAAAATTTTATGTGTAAGTGAATGTTATTGTGACTTTCCCAAAACTTGTTAATTATTTTCATTTTCTAAAGAGAGAACTTTTATGGAATGTCATGTGCTTCATATTTAATATATATTTTCAAAACTTTCACATAAAATATTATGGTATATATTATTTCTTAAAAACGTCATGGAAGTGAATTCAGATTTTCCTAGCTTCATATATGACAATTATACTAGGAACATTTGATTGAGACTAGTTTTATGACTATTAAAAAACCCTAATTTCCACAACATGTATTTTTGAAATTATAGATATAGTAACCTAAAATTTATAACATGGGTTATTAAATATTCCTCCATGTAATTATGATAAATTTATAGTTTGATACACCAACAAAAAATGTTATAGTGAAAATTTCAAGATAAATTATTTGTGGCCAATTTCTGGATTAGTAAAAAAACTTAACTTCCATAGGATATAATGATATATTTTAGTGATCCGACACATGATTTTTTAATTACAAGTTATTAACTATGTATCCTAAGGACAAAAGGAATTCAAAGTAAGAAACTACTCTAAAAATAATTTATGGTGGAAATAAAAAGGTAACCTATGTTAGACTAATTTAGGACTAGTTACAAACCCTAGATATTATAAGGAATATCTTGGAAAGTATAAAGAAAAAAATATAAAATTTGATCACATGTAGATTTCTATATCTTCTTAGTCTCCTTAAATTTTTTATATCTGAAATCTCTCAAACAAAATAATATAGTGAAACTTCCAATATGTATTAATTGAAGGAGAAAAACCCTAGGACCATCATCTTTGATAACTGATATTATACAACAAACACCAAAATGTTATAGAAATAGAGAGATATTTATCCCCATACCTTGATAAATAGATACAAGAATGAAATATAAGCCTCTCCGAGGGAAAACTCCTTTTATTAGTATAATCCTAAGACTATGCCTCCTTAGTGTGTATATAGGAAAAATAAGGCATAATTATAATTAAAAGGTATATATAACAATAACAAGATAAAAAGATCATTGTAATAATTCAATATCTAGGGATTTATCTAGTAATTAACATGCGACTTTGTCTAAGGCTTAACATTTTGTCGCAAAAATATTCTAGGGAACCAATCTCTAGATCAACAACCCTTTTTTACTTCTTTATAACATGGCTATCAACTCTAGATCTTGGCTATAGTTCTGAATCTGACATACCACTCTACCTTATATTTCTAGTCTTGGCTATGGCTTTGAAATTGAATCTTGGGTCCACTTTTTCTAGTAGTGTAAAAGTCCACTATTGATTTTATGTGATAGAAAATCATCATATTTGAAACTCTCCTTGATCATAATTGACTCTCATATTTAGCATGAAATTATATTTCTTTATTATACTTAGATAAAAAAATGTCTTAGTAACCAATGGAAACCAAGTTGAATCTTAATCTACACTTGTTGAATGAGTTTCAACAAGGTATATGCCATATAGAAAAAATCATTAAAAGGAAGTGTTATTTAACCTTTGTTTGTTAGGATAAATTGCTTCCAACATGAAACAAAATTGATTATTACATGTGATTTCATAACACTCTATTTCTACAACAACATAAATTCAATGACATCCTTCATGTGAAACCATAAGACCTTCTTCTATGTAGAGTAGTCAACAAATAATTCTATGTATGGTTGCAAATGACATAAATGTATATGGTATTAAGTATGAGGTAATGCATCAAGATTTCAAATGTACAAGGAATGGCTAGGAGATACCATAGTGAAATATGATCTATCTAGCATTCAATTCTATTCATCAACTCCCATGGATTTTCAAGGATCACCTAAAGTCATTGACCTCCATGCACAACATCGAACACATATATAAGAAGATAATGTTCTATTGTCATGTTGATGGAAAAAATTGGATCAATATTTCCTTTGAGGCTAATGTTATACTCCTATCCACTTCATTGATGACGTTGACCTCCTACCCTATTTTAATTTCCTAAAAAATATATGCTCTTGGGTTCAAGATATAAGGATATCTTCATTCCAATTACTCTTCACTCCAAATAATCTTCTTTTTGTTATGTGGTTTTTGGGATGAAGCTCTGGATGAACTATCCAAAAAACATTCAACAATTTGATTACTTTTTTACACTTTATATTAGCCTCATATTGATCATAACCAATACACATTTTATACTCTCAAATCCTATTTTCCATAACTCATGTAACTAAAAACCAAAGTATAACTAACCTAAAACCATAGAATACAAGAAAAATATTCAAATATTTTAAATTAGATGCTACACCAACAACATCATACCGTCCATGTCATGACTAAAAGGTGATAAAAGGGAAATTAAGGGAATATTGGTTGTATATGTCTCTCAAATAATCCCACAAGTGGATCACTCCTATTATCACTATTTTTCATTCATGGAGATTAAATACTTACGTGGAGGTTCAAACAGATGTGATTGTATTGTGTTTTTGTATTTTTACAGTGCTGTATATTCCATTCTCATGGTACATGAAAACCTAAGAACATATAATTCCCTATGTACAAGGAAAAACATATTATATGTCTTGCACCTTAAAAATTATAAGAAACCAATAATTATAGTCCTCTTATATGGGGAAAACTTCTTTTACAATGAATACAATGTACAAAACAAGATTTGATGATTTTGTTACTACATCTCCTTAATATATATATAGGAGACAAAGGGTACAATTATAATAAAATGGGACTATGAAGTTTCTATCATACAAAACAATTTAACAACAAAATTGTAATCATTCAATATATAGGAATTTCAAGGGGTTTTAAGCTCAACATGGGGATTATATAGGTCGTAACATGTACCTCCCCTTCAAAAAATTGTTTTCCTCAACGCTTGACTATATACATGTTTTTTTGGATGAACAACTCATATTCCCATGTTTCTTCTTCTAGGTTCTTCCATTGGATGAGGTACTCAATAATTGCTCAATTTCTTAGCCTCTTAATCCTTGCTTCCAGGATAGTTTCTAGTTCTAGCATGATTTTTAATTCTTCATTAATCTTTGGTAAAATATTTTTCACTAGGATATTTTCATTGATTACCTTCTTTAAGAAATAAACATGGAACATTGTATGTACACATGAAGATGGAGAAAATTCCAATTTGTAATATGTACCTGCAATCCTTTGTGACAAATTATAATGGAAATAATACCTCGGATATAATTTATTGTCCTTATTTTTTTACTTGAGGGAAATCTATTTATATGATTGTATTCTTATAAATATCAAATTCCCTTTCACTGCAATGTTGATCTGCTTGTTCTTTCATCCTATTTTGTGTTGCAACTAATTTTTCCTTCAATAGTTTGAAAATTTCTCCTTGGTGTTCTATGTGATCCTCTATTACTCGAATCTTTATATTCCCTTTCAAGGGTGATGTGATGGATGAAGGATCATATCCCTAAAGCACCATAAATGGTAAATTTTTTAATGAATTATGGAATGATGTGTTGTACTATCATTTTTCCAAAGGAAGGCATTTACTCGTTGTGTTTTAAATCAGATGTAAAGAAAAATATATATCCTTCTAAATATTTATTCATAATTTCATTTTTCCCATTAGATTGAGGACGATAAGAGGATTTGTGAGCCAATTGAGTATGCAAACAAGAAAATAATTTAGTTCAAAGGTTTCTAGTGAAAATTGAATTTATATCACTTACAATTATCTCCACTATTGCATGTATCTTTCAAACTATTTCGATGAATTCTTCTACTTCTCTACTTGTGATGGAAGGATGAAAAAGAGAGAAAAAATGGGCATACTTTTACATTTGCTATACCACTACCATAATGACATTATTTCCTTTAGATTTGGATAAACATGTAATAAAACATATTGAAACTTCCTAAAGTTGGATTGGTATGGCTAGTGACTAAGGAGCCTTGGGATCTTGATTCTCTCTCCCTTATATTGTTGGCATACCACATATTAAGCCACAAACTTGTGTACATTTGCATGACTAAGAACTTCCCAAAAGGGAATCTTTCTAGATCCTATGGTATACCGTCAAGAACCATGAATGTCCTCATACTGGAGAAGTATGTAACTCCCAAAGGACCTTCTATTTGTGTTAATAATGCTTACATAAATATAAGCAATTTTTATGCCACAAAAAATCATTATTCCACATTTTTTTTATTGCATTGAGCTCCTCTTGCAGTTTTTGAATGATCTTGCATACCTTCTCATCTTCCTTCCATTATATCCTTGCTTCTCCCACGTAGTCAAGTTGTGGAATGGAAATAACACATAGTAAACCCTTTGTATCTTCCTATTTATTTGAGAGTGCAACCACCATGATATCTTGTTTTCCTTTTTTGTATATAATTTCAATGTCATAACTCAACATATTTGGAACCCATATCTTTTGTTCTTCTAAAGATAGTCTTTGTCACAAAAATTGATTCAAACTATCATGATTTCTTTGTTGAAATATGGCAACAAGAATATTCCAATTTAATTTGTCCTTGAATTAAATTGTGAATTAAAATCGAATTTACTCTTAATAGCTACTTGGAAATAATTAATTAATTTATTTTTAAATTAATTATTTGGAGAAATTCAAGTTAGAAGTCTCTTTGAAGTCATGCAAGAGTTATCCCTTAAATTAAGGAGATAAGATTGAGTTATATTTGAGTTGTAATTAGTTAAAATAGTTTATTGAGTTAAGTCCAGTTAAATTAGTTCCAAACTGTTTGAGGAACTAATAGAGATTTAACAGTCAGTTGATGCATGCATGCACTCAACTAGTGCTACTCTAGTTAACTAATGATTCCCTCATCAGAAACTCATGCATGTCTATTATGAGAAAGACCTAGTTGGGATTAAAGTCAAGGACAGTGTACTATCAGTTGCATATGTTTTCTCAAAGAGAAAACTCATGCATGCAGTCAAGGATTTAATCCTTGAGGATTGCGTAGTTTTGGAGAGAGATCATCCACTTGGTAACAGGAGAATCATCCACAAGGAACAACGCAAGGAAATAGGATCTTGGAGGGAAGAGAGGAAGGCTGGAGAGAAGCCAAGATTGCCTGTGAGCATCTGTGAGGATTGTACTGAGAGCTGGCTAGCTATGAGAGATAAGGCTTTGTATAATTCCTATGTATTTCCACCATGTATGATAATACAGTAGTGTGGGGTTTTTAGCTGAGGCTTTCCCCAAAGTATTTTCATGTGTATTGTGCCATTGATTCTTCTTCTTCTAGTTATATTATTCAGCTTGATCTTTAAGCTTTCGCAAATTGATAGTAGAAGTAGGTTATAGTATTCTGCTTTGATTTATATTGCATTATCGGGTTAACCTACATCAGATTTTCTACATGGTATCATAGCTATATTTGTAGAAAAATTCTACATGGTATCAGAGTTAGATTTGTAGAAAAATTCTACATGGTATCAGAGCTGTGAATAGTATACTGAGAAGAGAATTCAAAGTTTGAAGTTTGGGGTTGCAGGTGCAAATCGAATTCATATCATACTTCAAGGTTGGCCAATGGTGTTCTATGGCTTGAGACTTGACTATGCCTTGGAAGGTAGCTAGAATTACATATCATGGAAAGATAGAATGGAGGCTATATTATAAGATAATGGCTTGAAGGAATTCATTGATCAAGAAATCCCAAAGCCAACTTCAACTAATGCACAAGAGTTGGCTAAGTGGAAAGAAGTGTGTGGCGAAGGTGAGACGGATCATCCTTGAGAGAGTTCAAGACCATATTGTCTCGAGTCTCCATGGGAAGGATACTACATTTTCAATGTGGAAGACATTGAATGACCTCTACCAGAACAGTAGCAACCAGAGGAAATTAGCGGTCAAGGATAAGCTTCGAAGAATCAAGATGGAGAAGGGCGATACTATTTCCACATATCTGAACAAGCTCACCACTTGCATATATGAGCTTGGCAGTGTGGGAATAACTACTACCGATGATGATATGGTGATCCTCGCTCTCCTTGGCCTTCCAAAGAGTTGGAATAGCTACCAGGACTCTGTGAATAGAAGGCAGAAACTGCCGGATTGGGAATGACTGTGGTTGGATCTGATGCAGGAGGAGATCAAGAGGAGCACACGAGATGGCTCTTCATCCAAGAATGATGATGAAGAAAATCTGGCCTTAGCAAGTAAGGCAAGGAAAGGGAAGGGGAAGGCTTCCCATTCCAAATCGAATTCTTCTCATGGAGGGAAGAAGGGTGACATGACTAAAATAAGATGCTTTAATTGTCACAATGGGACATTATGTGATTAATTTCCCATTGAAGAAGTCCAAGAAGGGATCCTCGAAAGGATCGGAAGTTGAGGCATTAGCCTCTCAGTTCGAAATGGAATTTACCCTCATCACATGCATGGTGTCATCGATGATGTGTTGTGTCTGGTATCTTGATAGTGGAGCCTCATTCCACATGACCAGTGATAAAACTTTATTCAGTGCCTTGGAGGAGAAAGAGCTCAAGATGCGCATAGAGATGGGTGATGACAGAAGGTATAGTGTTTCAGGAGTGGGCACAGTTGCTTTTTAGAGGGAGCATGGAGCTCCTCTCACCTTGACAGATGTGAAGTATGTGCATGGACTGAAGAAGAACTTGGTATCGGTCGCGATGTTGGAGGAAAAAGGCTAAGATGTTGTCTTTAGTAAAGGAAAGGCATTCCTAAGACACATAGCCATGGGTCAGACCAAGAGGATAGGGATTCAGGTGAAGAATATCTATAAACTAGAGGTAGATGATTGTGCAACATTAAGTATGAAAGTAGAGTTGGTGCAAAGCCAAGACATTGGCGAGTTGTGGCACAGGCAGTTAGGCCATTTGCATCATGAGGATTTGAAGATACTACAACAGATATCTACAGGACTTCCCAAAGGTAAACTTGAGCAAGTTGACACATGCAAAGGTTGTACCTTGGGAAAGTACACCAAGTCTTCCTTTCATGATTGAGATAGGGTAGCAGAGGCTATCTTAGAGCGAGTTCATACTGATTTGTGTGGACCATTCTCGACGGCATCCATAGTGAAGCAAAGGTATTATGTGATTTTCATTGATGACTATTATTGTAAATTATGGATTTATTTCATGCAAAAGAAGGACCAAACTTTCACAAATTTTTGTGAGTTCAAAGCTTTCATCGAGAAAGAGTCAGGGAAGAAGATCAAGGCCTTGAGAAGTGACAACGATGGAGAATATGTCTCTCAAGAGTTTAAGGACTTCTGTGCAGCAGAAGGAATTAAACGAGAGTTGACGACACCTCATAACCCACAACAGAATGGGGTGGCCGAGAGGAAGAACAAAACTATTGTAGGGGCAACATGGGCAATGTTGCATGACCAAGGCCTACCACTTCACTTGTGGGCTGAGGCATGCAACACAATGGTCTATTTGCAGAATAGAAGCCCGCATCGCATACTTGGGATGAAGACACTAGAGGAAGCTTTCTCCGGTAAGAGACCAGATGTGGGTCACTTCAGGATCTTTGGCTCATCAGTATATTTCCATGTGACAAAGGATGCATGCAAGAAGCTTGAGCCGACAGTAGAGTTGGGGATATTTTTGGGTTACACTGATACACCTCACAACTATCGGGTGTACTTGCTTACCAGTCGGAGGAAAGTGGTTCGTAGAGATCTCAAGTTTGATGAGCAGAAGGTCATGCGAGTTTCCCTTGGGAGGGAGCTCCAACTACAGGCTATGGAGTAATTGTTGGTTCCTAAGGAGGAGGAGCCTTAGACTGATGCAGAGCAGTCGCATGCAGATGTTCCAGGAGTGGAGACATCCACTCAAGCAGAGTCTTCCAGAGATGGACGGAAGGGTACAAGAGAAGCTGACAGATTGTTGGAGGATGCAAGAGAGAATGTGGGACCACCATCTTCTCAGCGCAGACAAAGGAGGTCACCTGAGAGGTACACTGGATACATGGCCCTTATTGGGGAATGTGTTGAGAACGAGCCATATTCCTTTGAGGAAGGAGTGTAGCAGCCGATTTGGGTTGATGTTATGGTGGAGGAGTATGACTCCATAGTTCGTAACAGTGTTTGGGATGTGGTTCCAAGACCGGAGAACAAGTCAGTTGTGAGTTCCCGTTGGCTTTACAAGGTAAAGCAAGCTGCTGATGTTAGGGTGGAGAAGCATAAGGCAAGATTTGTTGCATGTGGCTTTTCACAGGTCGAGAGGATCATGTTGCTACAATATATTTCGATAGAGGAGCAAGATGCTGACATTTTGACAAAGGCATTGTCAAAGTGTAAATTCGAGTTCCATAGAGACAGGATCGAGGTGGCAGATAATCCCTTCCTTGTTGAGAGGGAGTGTTGAAATATGGCAACAAGAATATTCCAATTTAATTTGTCCTTGAATTAAATTGTGAATTGAAATCGAATATAGTCTTAACAACTACATGGAAATAATTAATTAATTTATTTTAAATTAATTAGTTGGAGATATTGAAGTTAGAAGTCTTTCTGAAGTCATGCAAGAGTTATCCCTTAAATTAAGGAGATACGATTGAGTTATATTTGAGTTGTAATTAGTTAACTCAATTTACTGAGTTAAGTCCAGTTAAATTAGTTCCAAACTGTTTGAGGAACTAATAGAGAGTTAACAGTCAGTTGATGCATGCATGCACTCAACTAGTGCTACTACAGTTAACTAAAGATTCCCTCATCAGAAGCTCATGCATGTCTATTCTGAGAAAGACCCAATTGAGATTAAAGTTAAGGACAATGTACTATTAGTTGCATGTGTTTTCTCAAGGACAAAACTCATGCATGCAGTCAAGGATTTAATCCTTGAGGATTGCGCATTTTTGGAGAGAGATCATCCACTTAGTAACAGAAGAATCATCCACAAGGAACAACCCAAAGAAATATGAGCTTGGAGGGCAGAGAGGAAGGTTGGAGAGAAGCCAAGATTGCCTGTGAGCATCTGTGAGGATTGTACTGAGAGCTGTCTAGCTGTGAGAGCTAAGGCTTTGTATAATTCCTGCGTATTTCCACCATGTATGATAACACAATAGTGTGGGGTTTATAGTTGAGGCTTTCCCAAAGTATTTGCATGTGTATTGTGCCATTGATTCTTCTTCTTTTGGTTATATTGTTTAGCTCGATCTTTAAGCTTCCACAAATTGATAGTAGAAGTAGGTTACAATATTCTGCTTTGATTTATATTGCATTATTGGGTTAACCTACATCAGATTTTCTACATGGTATCAGAGCTAGATTTGTAGAAAAACTCTATATTCTTTTTAATTTGAAATGTCTTTTTATTAGGTATGAACACCATTATTTAATGGCATGCACTATGGCCAACATTTCTTTTTCATAGATGGGTTTAAGTAATTTTTTTCTTTAATTTCACTACATTCAAAGGAAAGGGGCCTTCCTTCTTGTATGGAAACTACACAATTGCCATGGCCTAAGGCATCACACTCCCCAATGAAGTTTTTGTGAAGTCAGGTGTTGTAAGGAAGGGAGTTGTACACATAGGATCTTTAAGTTTTTCAAATGATTTTTTTTCTTCTTTATTCCAAGAAAATTCTTCCTTCTTCAATAATTTCATTAGAGGTGCCACTATTTGACCATAATTATTGACACACATATAGTAATACTTTTCAATCATAAGTATCCTTTGAGTTTCTTCAAGGTGTTTGGGACTGACCATTCCATCATAGCTATTATTTTTTCAGGATCCAACTTGACACCCTCATGAGATAGAATAGGACCCAAATATTCCACTTCTTGAGTCCCAAAGGAACACTTGGAAGGATTTGAATATATTTATTGTTCTTCCAATATTTTTAATGCCCTCTCAAAATTTTGTACATGATCTTCTTAAGATTTGTTGTATATTAGTATGTCATCAAAAAATACTAACGCAAACTTTCTAAGGAAGGGTTTGAAAATAGAATTCATTAAGCTTTGAAATGTTGAAGGTGCATTTGTAAGTCCAAATGGCTTAACAAAAAAATGACAATGACCTTCATGTATTATAAAGTATGTTTTGGGAATGTCTTGTTCCCTAATTCTGATTTGATGGTATCTTGAATGGAGATCCAACATAGTAGAGAAACTTTCTCCATGCAATTCATCTAATAATTCATCTTTAACATGAATAAGAAACTTATCTTCTCTAAATAGTTATTGTTATTATGAACCTTGCATGTTAAAAATAATAATAAACCAATCATTACAATCTTATTTTACAGGAAAACCTATTTTTATAATGAATACATTACAGAAGACAAAAATCGATGATCCTAAGGCTATGTATCCTTAGTGTATATACTGGAAGCAAAGAGTACAATTATAATAAATTGTGACTATGAAAGTTTCTAACCTATATAACAATAGAAATGTAATCACTCAATGTGTAGGTCTTAATAAGGGGTTTTAGGGGAAACATGGGGCTTATATAAAGAAAAACGTGTCCCTCACTTCAAACAAGTGTTTTCCTCAACAAATGACTATCGACTAATGATTCCACATGAATAAGTCATATTCCCATGTCTTCTCTTCTATTGGTAGGTTCCTCCATTTGATGAGGGGCTCCACAATTCTTGGATTAATCAACTATTTAATCCTTTTTCCAAAGATTGTTTCTATTTCTAGTATGATTTTCACTTCTCCGTTTATCTCCAGTACACTTCATAGTTGCAAATGAATAGCATATTCATGATCTCAAGTAGGTGGAGGACCCTTAGGTATTAATCAAAATACATTGAAACGGTTGTTGGTAACTTTATGGAGATCCCCTAACAAGATATAAAGCTATTAGAAACTTCCCCAATAATATATTTTCATGCGTTAGTTAGAATTAGTTCTTTCATATTCTTTTGCATTTATTATTTATTCTTTTACATGTCATCCATAATTTCTCTTTTAAGGTTTTATTGAAATACTTATACATCCACCTTTTTGAACATACGACAATTCATTTCATTAACATTATTCTCTAATTGCGAGAACCCAAATTGTAATTATTCAATTTCTTTATAAGTCTTGGATGAGCCTTCAAGAGGTTTAATTTGTGTAATAGATTTTGGATATTTCTTTGGAGCCATGTGAGAATATAATAAAAGCACTCCTTTTTATCACGATTTCTAGGCACAAAATGTAAATGGACCTTTTAATGAAAAGTTATGTTACTCGTAAGTGACACGCCTTTGAAACCTTGATACGGAGGATATTTGAATGGTTGATAGCTTTCTTGATATATAGACTAGATTTTATCCCATTTAAATCTTAAAAATTAGTCTATAATACTTTGATATCTTCTCTATAATTCCATATGTTTAACTAAAGATTGATGTGCCAAGTGAAAGTTATGGTAACTTTCCCAAAACTGTTGATTTTTGGTGTCTTCCTATGGGAAAAATTGTATAGCATGCACTTTGTCCAATTCTTAAAATTTAATTCTAAAATTGTTATCTAAGATACTTCAGTATATCTCCTATGATCCTTGAATATTTCACAGTCTCAAAGATCCTAGAAAATAAGTCATAGAAAAATTACCAAGCTCACTTGTTCAAAACAGATTTTAGGATCCTTTAGAAACCCTAACATCCACAAAGTATATATGTGAAATAATAGTGAACCATACTATCAAATTTGAAATAGTTATTCCCAAATATCTCACCTCAATATGTTCCAAGTTTCACCATTTGATCAATAAGTTTCTTTTTATAGAAAAAATGCCAAATTGACCTATTTGAAACTAATTTCAGGGGCATTTAGGAACTAGAACATTCATAGAGAACATATATGAAAGTATAGTAAATGAATATTTGAAATTTGAACAAGATTTTTCTTGATATTTCTCCTGAATATTTGACAAGTTTTACTATTTGAAACATTATAGAAAAAATTTGTGGCTCTGATACCAAATGTTATGAACCTTGTGCCTTACAAATGATAAGAAACCAATAATTACAGTCCTCTTTGATGGGGAACCTTATTTACAATGAATACAGTGTACAAGATAGGATCTAATTATCCTAATATTATGTCTTCTTATTATATATATAGGATACAAATGGTACACATATAATAAAATGGGACGATGAAAGGTTCTAGCCTACATAACAATATAAATATAATCACTCAATATCTATGGCTTAATAAAATGTTGTATGTTTAACATCGAGCTTATATAGAGATTAAAAAATGTGAACACTACTACTATGATCTTTTAAGATTCCAAAAACACTTGAAACACCTCATGGAATGGAAAATTGAAGCTTAAGCATCCATATGCAACCTAATAAAAAAGTGAAAGGATTTTGAAATGTCCTTGAAAATAGAAGACAAGTTTGATATCTACATAGTCTACTTTTTCCCACTAGAAACAATGTTAACAGGAAAGAGAAAGCAGTTAGAAATGTCCTTGAAAATAGAAGACACGTGTAACAACTAAATATCCTACTTTTTAAAACTCCCACTAGAAATAATTCTCCCAATGACCTTCCTTCTCTATAATGTTAATGAAGAAATTCCCTAGATTTTCATGTTTCCTTTTTCTTGTTATGTCAGTGTAGTGCCAAATATGGCAATCCATTTCTAATATTTTGTACAATTTCAAGTTATGAGTATGCTTGTTAATAGGTTGATTTTCAAAGCAATACATCCACTGAATATTTAAGGAAGGACTCAATTTATCTTAAATCTTTATGATTATTGTGAATTTTTTGAAATAAACACAAAATTATTTTATATCTATATATATCAAAGTATTTAAATGGATCATATTTATTAATGTATATCTTGTTTATCATTTAATTCCATGTCATATATTAACTTCTTCATATTAGATGGAAAAAACATTATACTTAAATAAATTTAATTCCTCTTGATACTAGTAAATATGAGTTTAAGATAGAATTTTGTTAATTTAAATTTTTAGATATTATTATATATAGGTCATTTTTTTTTTACTTTGAAGATATTTTTCTTTTAGCTATGAGTCTAAGAATCCTGCAATATTTTTGTTCCAAGTAGACAATGACTATTGATAGTGACACAAATGAAATCCATGATAATTAAATATAGAAAGGTCACATATATGACATTTTCATTTGTGACAATGAAAACCTGGAGGTAGTTCCATAAAAAAATTTCATGGAATTGATATCCTTCACAAGTTCAACTAGAATTATATCATTGAGAAAAAGATAAATGGAGGATGGAATGCTTATTATAGACTTGAAACTATTGTAACTTAGTAGATATTTACTTATGGGATGATATATATATATATATATATATATATATATATATATCAAGCTACATCTCGATGATTAAAAATCTTGTTCCATATGCTATATGGTTGTGCTAATTCTATTAAAATTCTTATAATATATATAACTACACATATATCCAACTTGAGTGAGCCTAATGGTTAAGAACATGTGTTTCCTCCTAAAAAGTCATAGATTCAAGAGTAGAGACTTATAGTATATATGCCTTCATAAATTTAGTAGTCAAATCACTAAGTGAAAATAGGTCCATTGTCTCAAAAAAAAAAATCTTATATACCAATATAGTGTCTAACTTAACCGTGACTTTAAAATTAGATAATAATAATATAATATTTTTATATATTTTATATTTACCACCCCATTCTTATTCTGCGTGAAAAGATTCCATCCCAGTTCGTTTGGATTAGCATTCAATTCAATGCCCACGAAATTCGAGATGATTTTTATTTATTCTGCGTGAAAAGATTCCATCCCAGTTCGTTTGGATTAGCATTCAATTCAACGCCCACGAAATTCGAGATGATTTTTATTCGGGAAAACTTTAGTGGAGACGATGATGAGAACTTTGAGACTTTATGGCATTACTTGTACGCAAAGCATGTGCAGTCCAAATTTAAAAGACTTTGAACTCTATAAAAACATAAAACTTTGATTTGAAGGACGATGTGAACTTTGGACTTTTTGCTATTAGTTAAACGACGATGACAACTTTGGACTTTAGGATGTTACTTGCACGCCAAGTATGCGCATTCAGCACTTTAGTGACTTTGAATTTTATAGCCAAGCGAGCCGACCTATGGAGAGCTGAGACATAACGGGATACACCTCTCCAAAAGCATCTTCTTGGAAGCCGTTCAAAAATAAGAAGCCTCTCCTTGATTACTAAGTAGATCACAAAGTAAAAATATAATCCGCTTGCTGTTATATATATGTTTATATATATATATATATATATATATATATATAACGTACGATTCAATATATTTTATGCGTATACGTCAAATACAATATTCTTCTCGATTCCATTGAGTCACATATAAAAATATAATGGCATTGTCGTTTTGGAGACGTACGTTAAAATACATGGCTAATCGTCTAGCATAAGGATTAATTGATGTGCCTGTAAACTCTCTCTACATTGCAGAGTTGGCTGTCCATGTATCTATACCGTTCGATATTCCTGCTGGTTGTGTACGGTTAGATTGTGGATTCTGGGATAATTCGTTCGTTATTTTTATGTTATTTTATTTATATTTAGATTAATAATTTATTTGGCTTTTGTTCATAAAATTTTAGAATATTTTTAAAATCTGTAATTTAATTTAATTTAACTTATTTAATTACTTTTTACTAGTTTCAGAAACCTTTTCACCATTTTTGGCTTTTGTTCATAAAATTTTAGAATATTTTAAAATCTGTAATTTAATTTAATTTAACTATACTTAATTACTTTTTACTAGTTTCAGAAACCTTTTCACCATGTTTTTGGTGTTTTTTTTGTTCAAAATAGTTAATTAATTTTCTTATGGAGATTTATCTAAAAATTAGAGGGTAAGAGCTTAGTCGAATTTAGTGTGTGGTTGTATGTCAATGTCAAGTTATTTTAAATGAGTCTCTAGTTGGAAAAAGTTAAATATCCTTTACTTGATTCATTGTAATCATCAAATTTTGTGTGATCAATAGAAAAACCATAAATCTTGTGTAACTTGTTTTAGGTGTGAAATTTCTATTTTGGTCCTTCTGTCTTTCCAACTTTTTAACGAGAACTGAATTTTCGCCCCCATTGCTTTCACTCCCATTGCTTTCACTTTAATGTCTCGGCCAACCTCCCCGAGTAAGGTATACCAGGGAGAAAGAGCAAGTGTATACACAAATAATGTCCACACTCTGAATTTTTTTGCAATCTGTGGGGCCTGCTCATCTGCAACTACCTTTCTCTTGTCTATAGATTTTATGTTGAGCTTGTCTAGATTTTGTAGAGTTAAGGGTGACCCAAATTGTAAATTATAAAAATGGTTTCTAACCATATTTAAAATTGATAGAACTTGCTAATTGTGGAGGATAAAAATTGTTTCTAAAAATTTCCAGATTTGATAAAATATTTAATAATCCTGATAACAATATCTTACCAAATCATTTTTCCATTCTACAAAAGAGGCTTAACAATCTTTTACTTTGAGTTTTAAAATGACAATTTGAATCGGACATTTTTATGTTGAGGAGATCAGAAGTCAATATTTTTGATTAATTGATCGATCTCCTCATTATTAGTAATTTGGATTCTAGAACATCCCCATGAACACGAAACAAACATGTCGATCTTGGCCACGCAGTTTCTGAATGGACAAAGGTTTAAACTTGACTTTTTTATCCAATCCTTTTAATTCTGGAAAAAGGGTTGAATTTGATTTTCATATCCGTCGTTTTAAACCGTCCATCACTATAAATTTATCTATATTACATGAGTTTCTGGAACATGAAAACGTTGAAAACTCTCGAGAGCGATTCCGGTGTAACAGAGACTTTTATCCTTCTCAACCCTGAACAAATCCGAGGAAAGGATTGCGTAGCTTTGACATCGGCTGACCTCACAAAGTGAACGATACCGAGGGCCCACCCGAGCTCACGAAAGATATTGACGGTCAAATTGAAAGGCTACTAGAGAAAAGTTACATATGTCTATATCGCTTGTAGTTATCTGATGTCAAGTCAATTTGACAGTTGAAATGTAGTATAGGTTGGTGCTCGATGGTTATCTACCAGTGTCGTCTTACCAATTTTGGAGCATCTCAATCCATTTGCTTGGTCGTATACGTTGAATGCAGGAGAGGCTTTAATGATTCTTGACATATATGGCAGTAGTCTATTTGTTACAGATTTCAGAGCAGAGCTTTTTAAAGTGTATTGTTTTAGCTTTAATGATCCTTGACATATATAGCCGTAGTCTATTTGTTACAGGTCTCAGAGCAGAGATTTATATATATATATATATATATTTATTTAATTTATTTAATTACACAAAGATGGATTGGAATGATAAGTTTGACTTGTAAAGTGTTTTAGGAGTTTTCCTATCATTGAATTTATATATAAAATCAAAAACTCAATTTTAAATTTTTCAAAGAAAAAAATCAGTAATTTTATTAAATTTTAAACAATAAATAAAATTACATTTAGTAATTTTATCAAATTATAAAAAAAAAACAAGATTACATTTTGTAGATGTTGAACTCATTCAGTAAGTAAAGTCTAGATGCTTTTATGCAAAAGTAAAAAGAAACCAAAAAGATTACATAAAGGAGTAAGAAACTTTCCAAATTAAGTATGATAATAATTATTTCACTTTTTATTTGTCTTTCTTTTTATCACCTCCGGCTGAAATCTACTAGAATCATTGCTAATTTGCTCTATATTGTTTTCGGTGAAAGTTCTTTGTCTAAATTTAAATTTTCAAAAACATGAACTCTTTTTGTGCCCACAATTTCATTTTCTTTGTCGGCTTCATTTTGGAACTGTTTTGCTGCTGCTCAAGTGGGTGGATATCTTCTGCATCTGGATTGTGTTGCAGCTTCATACATAAACTTCCCCCCAACATAATTTCAAAAAATAAAAATAAAAAATTGTTTAATCAAGTTACCACTAAAAACTCTCACACCTACTCCTTCAAAATTTCAAAAATAAAAATAAAAAAATAAAAAATTGTTTAATCAAGTTCCCACTAAAAACTCTCACACCTACTTTTTAATGTTGTACGTCTAACGTAAGCTGGTTAGGTAGTCCGTGACAGTGATTGATTAATTGTCTTAAAGTCGTCGATCTTGCTGATTTAATCTTATAAAATGTAATAGTTTTATATCTCCTGTAATCTGGTGTGTTTGGTAGAGTTTGTTCTAATTTCTTCTTTCAATGCTTTTTGGTTTTGTTTGTAGCTGAGTTAGTCAAAAAGTTAATAACATGGTGAATAGAGGAATAACCTGTGTAATGTATTTTGTTAAATTTCTCTCTTAGGTACTTACTTTCATAATATTTGTTTTAAGCAATGGAGCTGAGCTGATATATTTGATTTTCTGCAGAAGTTATTACCGCTGCACCCACCAAACTTGCAGTGTGAAGAAACAGGTCCAGCGACTTTCAAGAGATCCAGAGATTGTTGTGACAACGTATGAGGGCATACACATGCACCCTTCAGAAAAATCAATGGAGAGTTTCGACCACATTTTGAACCAAATGCACTTTCTATCTTAAATTCCAATCGCCCAAGGGAGTTCATATGATGTTAGTCCGTTTGGATTTTGATATAGATTCTGTGTATCACACATATCAAAGTCCCAATATGCAGCACAAGTACCATAATTTATCATTTTCATTTCATTCCTCTGTGAAACCTTAGAAGGCAGGCCTTGGCCCCTGATTCATTCGCTTTCTTTTCAGTCAAAAACAGAGTAATCTGAAAGATGCTACGAGCTTGTTCGAATTATTAACTTCATGTTTCTCTTACTGCATTGATAAAGCAAGAGACCTGTTACTCATTCACATCTATGCCAGAGTGTTAGCATTTGATTGAACATTGTCACTTCTGTTAACCAAGTAAAAACATGATCTTGAAGGTTCGAGTTATCTAACACCTTCTCAAATGCTTTTTAGACTGGTCACATCAAGCCTACTTTATGTTATCTATAATTTAAATTTATTTATAGAATTTGGAAAGTATTTGGAATCGATTTGCATTAATTTTATTGGTGTTAAATTTTTTTTAGAGGTGTCATTTTTAGCTCATAGAGTATAGATACATATAATATGAAAGCAAATCTCATTACCAATTTTAGCCTCTAGAATTTTAATATTTAAAATCGATTTACAATAATGTGACTTGTATTCTAATACTTAATGTAGTCCCACCTATATTCTAACACCTAATAATTTAGGTTTGATTTATAGAATTTGGAAAGTATTTAAAAATCTAAATGTTGAGGAAATTATTCTATCAACAATTATTCCATCAAATAGGTTGCAGTTTCATTCATGCTCCTCATGATCAAGCGGGTTGCTATTTAGAGTAGTTTTCTTTGCTTTATCCACTAAATATTTCTAGATGTGAGAAGATTATTCTATTCAATAAATAATCTTAACATATTTAAGAAATTACATTATTGTTAGATGAATAGTTCTAACCTATTTAAAAATTTACTTTAGTGTTAGATCTCATGCTTAAGTAGTTTTACGGACCAAGTTTTGTTGTGGTGTTCTAAAGGTTCAAGTTGATGTGAGGTTACATGAATTATTTTATAAAATAAATAATATAAATTATATTTATCTATTATTAAATCACCTAAGTGCAATACAGCTAATCAAGCATGTTTAATGTCACACAGTATTCACTTAATTAACACATCATAGTTACATCCACTAATAGTGATGTTATAACTCTCATAGTTATAGAGATACATAGTTATAGAGATAGCGTGTTGAACTTATTTCATTATATTATTTCTTTTATTGGGATAAGTAATATACTTTTCATTAATTTTATAAATTTTATTTAAAATTAAATAATATTTTTTTAACTTTTTATTATTTAAATATTTTAATAAATTTAAACTATTAATATAATTATAAATATAAATATTTGAAAATTAAATAGAATGCAATTAGGTTTCAAATCTCATGATATTAGGAGGAATGTTTTTGTTTTTTTTTTTATCGTTTTTATATAATGATAATTTATTTATAAAATTTTTAGAAATTGCATAATACTAAATTTTAGTAAAAAAAATTCACATTGATTATTTTGAAAATTTGATTCTATTTAATTATGGTAACTTAAATACATTGGGTTATATATTAAAAAACTTTTTATTAATCAAATTAAAATATAAAATTTTAAAATAAAACAATTTAAAACATTTTTTATTATTAAAATGTTTTAAAAAATAAAATAGATTTTATAATATTTAAATAATCATACATGATTTACATATTAAAATTATATATGTGTAAGTATGAGATTGGTTTAGTTAATTATCTGGTGAGGTAATCTTTGTGTATAAGGAAAATACAATTTGAAATAGAAAAAAAGTGAAATTTTTTGGTATGAAAAAGATAATGTATATCTAAATGAAAATCATTTTTTCTATGAGAAGCAATTTTCATACACCATGAGATAGTAGGTTTGTTTATGCCTAGAATCAATATATAGAGGAGATTTTCAAGTTGCACATTTTGAAGGTTGTGAAGTGGTGCCAAGTTGAGAAAGTATAATAAGCAAAAGGGAGGGGAGCATCCTAGGGACTATGTAACATGTAGAGAAGTACTTGAGATAGTGGAGACTCTACTTTTAGTAGAGGAGGAATATTACTAAACTCACACATGCAAATAGATACCTTTTCTCTCCCTCTTGGTATTATGGTGAAGCTAGGGTTAACTATTTGTAGAAACAATTAGCACAACTATGCCAATGATTAAGTAGAAAAATACAACTTAATTGATTTGTTGAACAATGTTCTAATTTTAGATAAGTGTTATTTTTATTCTCATAAATGTACTAACAATTTATTTTTAATAAAACTACAACCATAACAATTTATTGAATATTTCACGTAATGTCCTCAAAACGTGGAGAATATCATCTTAGTAGTTTGTTTAAATATTTGTGCATTCTACTTAGGTAAATAGTGGTTGGTTTGTTGGACAATGTTCTAATTTTAGATAAGCCTTATTTTTATTCTCATAAATGTGCTAACAATTTATTTTTAATAAAACTACAAACATGGAAATTTTTTGACTATTTAACCTAATGTCCTCAAAGCACGGAGAATATCATCTTAGTAGTTTGTTTAAATATTCATGCATTCTATTTAAGGTTCGGAGAATATCATCTTAGTAGTTTGTTTAAATATTTATGCATTCTATTTAGGTAAATAGTGGATGAGAAAAGTTGTCTTATTTGGAATAAATTTTATTTGAGTACATGTGAATGCTATTTTGAAGCTAAGTGTTTTAATATAAGTTATAATTTATTTCATTTAATGAAATGTTGTAAGAATATCTTACACTTTATTTTAGTCAATTTAAAAGAAGAAAATGGAATATATTGTAAGATGAGATTTTATTTAGAAATTATTGTGCGAGCTATGCTAAGTAAAGCTTTATTTGATAGGATAAATTAAGATCAAATGTGGTTGGGAGCGATATATATATATATATATATATATATATATATATATATATATATATATATAGGTTGACTATTAAGATATTCTCTAGTGTAAATGAGCATTTTGAATGTTGCATTGACTTGGTGATACATATATGTACCTTGTTGAAGTTATATCAAAAATTTGAATAGGACCATGAAAAGGCCCTCTTTACCCAAAAGTATATGTGTATTTTCAAATCTAGTTGACCATGCTTATTTTCCCTCATATAAAGTAGTGAATTTGCTATGTATTAAGGAATATTTGAAGTTTAAATATTACCTTGTATTTTCATTCGAAGTAACTTTAAATTTATGTTTTAAGAATTTTTAGGACTTGGAAACACTTGGAAATTAGACATGTGATAAAGGATGCAACATTAAGGACTAAATCCTAGATTTCAATCACTCTTCCTCAATATAAGCCATATGTATGAGCCTAAATCTGAATTCCTATGCTAAATCAAGATCGAATTTTAAGTCTTAATAGCTCCTTTCTAATGTATTAAGAAGCATATGGACCTTGATAAAATGCTTATTCATACTAAAAAATAATTTAAAATAATTTGGAATTGTTTATATAAGTTTAAAGGAAAATTTGAGTGTAAAAAAGGTATTGAACAAGAATAATTTTCATGTGATATAGGGTGTATTGCATGAAAATTATTTTCATGTTATACAATGGAAGCAACAAGTATTGTGGTAAGACATGTGGTTTTGTAACAAATCCAAACCCCTAATACCATATTATGGTTTTGGAGCATAATTAAGCACAACCTTTAAGGTATATTATGAATATGGGGTTATAAAAAAATATTATTTCCTCCATTTCCTAAAAGCACAAATATGACCCCATCATCGTCTTCCTCTCATCTAGAGATTTCCAATAATATACAAGCTCATCTTCCTATGAGATCTAGGAACAAAGTTATGCCCATTTGAAGTTGTTCCCCTTAAGGCCATATCATCAACTATACATGTCCATGTGGCTAACACATGGTGGCCCTTGGCCACGTGTCACCTCTAAAATATTCCACGTGCTCAACCTATATGTCATACCAAGGCCTCATCGTATTGGTGAATTCCATAATATTGCACTTTCCAAATCCTTGAATCTTTGACATGTCAGTATATCAATATGAATAAAGGTTTTGATATCCTGAGGGCCTAATATATTGATATAGCCCCCAATGTGCTGGTATAATTATGCCCCCAACATTTGACAAGTCGATATAGTGTTACTTGACAAGGTATATCATAAATCTGATAATTCTCTTTATAACAAAAATCCTTCATGAAACATTGATAAGTTAATGGGTTGGTATCAAACATGGCATGCCACCTCATAACTCTGACACCTATTTGCAACCCACCACGTGACAAAGGATGTTGTGCTTAACACATATCATGACTGATGTGTATGTTGGGGTATCGTGATATTGGAGAATTTCTAGGATACAGTCCTCCCAAAAGCTTGATATGTTAATATGTCGATATGCCAACTTGATGTGCCATGTTAATCACTGACATGCAATCATCACCTAACACATGGCATCTATTGATGTGTCCCCTTCCATGTGGCATTGCTGATGTGTGCCACGTGTCACTTGTATTTGTATAAATTCCATACCAAAAGGGCTCAATATAGGTGACACGTGTCATTTATATTACATTTCCACATCACCATCCATGGTGTCATCATCACATCACTCTGATTTTTCTAGTTACTCTAATACTCCAAGTTCGTTGATTAATTGACTTGAGAATAGAAATAGGGTGTTCAAGTGACAATCCATAACCCAGGATGCAATATATCATACTTTTTCATATAAGGTGTATTCTCTTTTATTCTCCTAGGACCCGATATGTTGATATGCCCCTCTTACAACTAGCTCTTGGTCCTAGATCCGCTTGGGCAATGTGATTAGAGGGTGGGATTGAGGCTTCCCAAAACTTCAAAATTTCTAAAATAACTGGGAGATTTTTTCCCAACTCCCATTTTGAACTTCTTTTCCTTTTCCCAAGCCAATATAGCTTTCTTTGCCTTTATATAAGGAATTCCAAACTTCTTATTTTAAACACATATGTTTACTACACCATAACATCTTGTACAAAAAACCCTTATTTCCACATTAATGAAACATTAAAGGGTATAACCATTATAGCCTTGGGCCAACTCTTCATTTTTTGAACATACAACATATAAAATTATCACTTAGCATAAAAGAAGGGCTTCTAATGGAGACATCATTCCTATATATTATATAAATGTAGATAAACATCTAAGAAAGTTATGTTCAATAATCAAATCACTATAATTCATACTTATTCAATTTAATATTCAACATGACTACACACTAGCTCTGAACCAATGAATACATAAATACATAATAAATCTAGCATGGTATATAAATAAGAAGCATGGAAGGAAATTTAAAATTCATTCATAGGTTAGAGATACACTCATTTGTTACACTTAATTCTTTTTGAAATTGAAGAATGGATTACCACTCTCCACCTAACCTTAGGCATAGCTACACTACAAATTTATTTTCGTTGACCAACCCTGAGCTAGATCTGATGTTTAAAGGACGGTTCACTCTGGGTTCACACCAAAGCTCAATTTAGAGATAGAGAATGAATGTTAATTTCCCTCACTGGCTGGGAAATGAGGATGCCACCTCTCAATAAGTGAGGATGGGATGAATACACAACTAAATATGGCCACTAATGTCAAGATAACACAAATGGAGACCCCATCACTTCTTTCTATAGTTCCCTTAATAATCTCGCCTCTTTCGAGTCCTTCATGTTCACAAACACAACCTAATAATATACTTCTTCTCAGTCTACCCAAGTAAGGAAAATGGCTCTCTCATTGGTTTCCTTAGCTATCACAAATGAATGGAATCTATAGTCCAATTTCTAAACACATTGCTGTAAGGTTATAGGGTTTGCACACAGTTTGGGTCTCTATTCTCCAAATTTCTACAATAATCCCCTCCAAATGAATAACTCAAAAATGACTAGCATATTTTCTCCCCATGAGAACTACTTCATGTAAGAGAGGTATGGGGTGCCCTTCTCAGGCTGTAGAGTTAGCTAGGAGTCTACCATGAGGCATGAAATCCATACTTAGGTGGCTTGTGTACCTCATCCCCCATCCTTATCATATTTTTTGGGAAATTGATAAACCAGTAAAAAAATTAGGGGTAATAACATTAAATTTAGGTAATATAAGAAACTTACCAGTCTCCCTTACAATTTCCTAAGCAAGTTATCCTTCTAGCCATCGGGATCTATGTTTGGTTATCCTTCTTGTTCAGATTTAGTAGTTTTATGATTAAATCAAAATATTTACATGAAATAGTCTTGGTAATATATCCATGCTAGTTCTACAACGTTATCATATTATAATTACATTATAAAACTTGGGGATTAAAAGAAGGGATGTTACATCCCCATCCTCCTCAAAGTTACACCATCTTTGGTGTTCTACCTTCTGTAGATTTGAATTTTTATATGGAAAACAAAAATTGGTATGCCTTTTTCATCGAATCCACCATCTCCCATGTTTCTTCATTTGGTCCAAAGTGATTCCATTTCACCTTGACCTGCATGACGACTTGGTTCTAAAGCATGGTCTTGTTTGTATCAAGTATGCATTGTGGTTATAAATGTAATATTCCCTTGCATTTGAGTTGTATCAAAGTGAAATTAATAATGTGATTAGGATCATGTATATGTATTTCAAGGAATGAGATATGAAACACATCACGCGTCTTCACTATGGTCAGAAAAGCAAGTCTATATTTTGTTGGTACCACTCTCTCCAAGACACAAAATGCTTCAAATTGTTGTGGTGCTATCTTGGCACATGATCCCATTCTTAGGGAACCTTTCTCTACCCTAATTTTGAGTATATATAATCTTCTATTCAAATTTCTTAGGCGTTATGTTTTGGTCTTCATAAATCTTACGTCTTTCTTGTGCTATTTTTAATTTCTACTTCTTTCTAAGTACTTCCTATTCCATTTTCTTTAACATTTATATCCCTAGTGTGACTCTATCCACTAGGTTATCCTAGTTTATTGGGGTATTACACTTTCCTCCATACAAATATTGAAGAGGGCTCATCTTTAATTATTGTTGATAGCCATTATTATATGAAAATTCCACTAGAGGTACAAATTCTTCCCACTTCTTGGGCTAGTGCATGAAATACATCCTATTCATATCTTCCAAAATTTGGTTCTCTTTTTGTCTATCCATTATTCTAAGGGTGATATTCTGTGTTTAGAGATAAGTTCCAAATCCTATAAGTAAATCATTCCAAAAATTAAAAGTAAACTTGGTATCCTGATCTGATATGATCTTCTTTGACATACCATGTAGTCTAAAAATATCCTTCATGAAAATATGGGCAACATAAATTTCATTATATATAGACTTTATAGGTATAAACCAAATTGTCTTCATGAGCTAATCTACTGGAAACATTATCACATTGCGTTACTTGTGGTTCTTGGAAATCCAGTGATGAAATTCATTGATGTGAATTTCCACTTCCATTATAGAATTCGTATTGGCTGTAAAAATCGTGTTGGGTGCTTGTACACCACTTTAATTGTTGGGATTCTAAACATTTGACAATATATTTAGTAATTTTTTTCTTCATCCCTAACCAGTAATAGATTTTCCTAGTGGTTGTTTTCATCTTTTTTGTATCCTAGGTGACCTACATATTGGATTCTTTGAAACTTGTCCATTATGAAATTCTTTAATTCAACCATATTGGGTATGTATAACTTGCCTCTAAAAAACAAAAAAATATCCTTGGCTAGCTAATAATTTTCTCCCATTGGCCCCTTGGGCTCTTTCTGCAAGAATTTACTATATGTTGGAATTGTTCATATCCCTATAGTGATTCTCTAATCCTTTTCGTGATGTCTAGCTCATGTGTGCTTATGGATATCATTTGTATCCCTTGCATGCTTCTATTAATTGCATCTGCCACTTGGTTTTCTTTTTCTTTAATGTCCTTTATTTCAAAATCAAATTCATTGATAAGGGCCATCCATCTAGCTTGTATAACATTTAATTGTGGTTGATAAAATAGATTATCTCATCTTATTGTGATATTTCATTCATATAAAATTTCTCCCAAGAAATTAGTGTCTCCACATTTTTAAATCATTTGCAATGGTTGCAAGTTCCAAATCACGGGTTACATATTTTTTCCAATTCTCATTGAATTTCCTAGAATCATAGATAATCACATGTCCATGTTACATGAGAACACCAATGACTCCCTATTCACAATATTTTATGTAAACCAAGAAGCCTTTATCCAGGTATAATATTAAAAATAAGTGGATGTATGAGATGGTGCTTAAGTTGTTCAAAGCTAGATGCACACTCTAATGTCCAATGAAATATCAAATGCTTCTTTTGAATGTTGTAATTGGGTTCCATATCTTTGATAATCCTTCAATAAATCTCCCATAATATCCTAGCCACCTCGTAGAATATCTAACTTCCATTACATTTTAGGGAGTAGGATATTCTAGTATGGGCTTGATATTTTTAGAATCAACTTCCACTCCTTTGGAGATAAAATAACCCAAGTAGTGCACTTGCAATTAGAAGAATCACATTTTTTATCTTAACATATAGTTGATGCTCCTATATCACTTGTAACAGGGCCTTGAGGTGTTCTTCATATTGATTTTTGTACACAATATACAATAGATACATTTTTCTCCTAGCTAATTACTTCCTAGTGATTTTCACACAATATTCTTATGCCATTGATATCATTGAGAAATTATACTTAAGAAAAAATCAATAGTAAATGCAACAGAAATAATAAGCATCATATAAAGTTAGTCAGGCACAATAGATACAATATTTTTACCCTTAGAAACCAAAATTGGGGAAAACCCAAAAATGTTTCTTTAGGAGAAATTATTCTTTAGAAAGGTTTACAAATAAAACATTTGTCTAGAAATTTTTGCTAATAATCTAAGTCAAATACCATTCAAATCTAGTCAAAACTCCAAAAATTTAATCTTGGTCAAACCAACCAATGGTTAAATATGCATTCAAATGTTGGCCTAGTCAAACATGGTCCTACAATCAATGTGGCTGTGAGTTCAACACCCTATGGTCAAATTGGACTTGTGATCAAACTTGCGTTCAACTCCACCTTCTTCTATGGCTAAAATCAATCTATTCTATAGTCGATGCCAATTCAAATTTCTTGGTCAAATAATAGATCAACTCGGTCAACTTCCTTTGGTCAAACTTAGTCAACATCTCACATATGTGGGCTCAAGAAGTTAGTCAAATTCATGCTCTTCTCACATGTTTGACCTATTGAAAAGTGTAACTAGGTTTGATCTTCATAATGACATGTAATTGTGATTTAATGTAAAGAGATGCAAAGAAGAAAAATAAAATTATTGCAATGCTTGCATCATGGGTTTCATGAGCAAGAGATTTTATTTTTGAGTCAAGACTCCCATTGAGAGCCTTTAGGAATTTTTACATCTAGCCATAAAAGAATAAAAGAGGCATTGTCATGTAATTAAGTCATGTTACACATTGTAAAGAGTCACAATTGTTTATGTAAATTATTCCTCCAAGATCTTGTCGCTAACCCCCTTCAAGTCAGCCTACAACGAATGGAGAAACCTAGAAGATCATGTCAGCTCTCCCTTAAGTGATCATGTCAACCTAAAGGACATGAGACAATTTGTATATATAGGCACACTTGGGCTCACTTGAATGCAATAAATTCATTGAAGAAGAGTCTACAGGTAAAAGTGCGAAGAAGGGACTAGACAAGAGAAGTGAAGAACAAAGGAAGGATAGTGAAGGAAGGGATTTTTCTGGGATTCTGATTTGGGCTTGTATACTCTCCCATGTGTGAATAATAGGTCTGAGGGCATAAAGGGAAGGTCAAAGAACTTGCTGCTACATTTGAAGTGACCTTGTTTAGACACGAAGATTGTTCTAGGGTTTACCTAAGAGACCAATATTCTATAGGGAAGCTGAGAAGAGAAATGTAGAAGAAAAGAGACTGTGATTCTCTAGAAGAAGCCGAGAAGGAGAGGAGTTAGAGCATCAAGGATAGTTAAAAGGGCCTTGTGAGGATACAAGAGTCAAGGGTCTGTGTCATAGTCTTGGTATTCATCAATTGAATATCTATAAGAAATATTTTTGATTGGGTTTTACTCTCAAAGAGAGAGGTTTTGGCCCTGGCTATCAAGCCTACATACTATGTCTCTTGTCTTCTATTGTTCATTTGGTAATTGTCTTGATGATAAGAACACAATAATAACATAACAAAGAGAAGATCATAATCCAAGAAGTAAAAGTATATCACAAGTAATTATCAAGAAGAGAAATATCCTAACTTATGATTCCTTAGATTTCTCAACATGGTATCAGAGCTTAGGTGTTGAATTCAAGAAGGGGAATTCAAGCAATAAGACACAAAAGAATCGAGCTTCAAAGAAGGATCAAAAGAAAGTCAAAGATCACAAAGCAAGAGATCAAGATCTTCATCATACCAAAACCATAGAAGCATTTCTAAGATCATCAATGAAAGAAGGTTAGAACATTCCAGAAGGATCGTGAAGCAAGCCCTCTCTCATCAATTCTTCATGAAGTAATATTCAATAAATATCAATATTAAGGAGGAAGCAAGCATCAATCACTCAAGTAAGTTTATGACTTCATTTGATACTTTCAAAATGTATTATTGCAAATAAAGCAACAAATTAGTTGGGGCTTCAAACTTCCTTGCGTGGAAGAAAAGAATTGACCTAAATCACATTGAGAATGAGGTCATGGATCACATCAAGGGGTCAATAACCCAACCTATTGGTGCACTAAGATGTCTTTTTACAAGCAATCTTAATTCCTACATTAGTTGTCAACCCAAGGCAAGTCTTTTTATTTCAAGATTGTCAGCACTATATATGCAGTGAATTCAGAGGTTAACTAGTAATAAATCGTTGCAATTTCTAATGAATATCTCTTCAAACTCAATCCAAAAAATTCAGAAAGAAGTAATTCTAAAAGAAATTCATAACATACTTTGCAATTCTACTTAACCTATTATGACAACAAAGGAATCTGAATACAATTGTAGAAATCACACTTGGCAATCTTAAATGGATTTGAAACTAACTCACTCAATCATTAAAGAGAACTGTGACAATTGAATAGCAAATGATAATTGAACATCAAATCCCAATTGAACAACAATTGATAATTGAAAAGCAAATGATAATAGAAAAACAAATGATATCTGAACAACAAGTAACTATATTGTGGAAAGCGATCAATTCTATCTCTGAAATCTATGATAACATTACTTGGAATGAATCAGTGATCTAATGTTGGAACTAACATAACCAATCCAACTAAAAAAATTACTCATAGATAACACACAGCTAAATTTGAATCTCAAAAGAACAATAAAAGCAAATCGGAATTGACAATCCTCATAATCAAAATGATATTAACTTAACATTAACAAATAATAAAGAATAAAATAGAAAAGATTATAGCATAGGTGAAGCAGTAGATCTTCTCTTGACTGGGCCCAGAGTCGTTAGAAGTCTCCGCTATGAGATACTCATAATATAATTATGATTTAAACGCAATCTTCTTCATTAAAACAAATAACAGAGTTACAACATCACCAAAGTAACAATATTATATGTCCAAAAGAATAATTATAAACTGTGAATTTCTGAACTAGTTGTGCAGTTTTCCTTTCGACCTTATATATAAAAATTAGAAAAGTAAATAGATAAAAGTGAATCCTCGGGATTAGGGGATCCTGAGGATTTCACAATACTTGATCTGATTCTGTCATAAAATAGCATCAGTCTAATCGATCTTCCATTGTCCTACTTTTCCTATGACGTCTTCTTTTTCCTTTATAAGATGTCGTTATTCTGTCGATTAAACAACTATCATCCAATTCGTGTCTTCTAAACATAAAGATAGTTAAAATCATTTTTTCCTGGTTATATTCATCTAATTTTTTACTGATTACTTTTACCCAACTTTAGCTGTTATTTCCTCTACTTTTATCCATAAACAAAGATAATCATGTGACTATGAGTGCTAAATAAAGCTATTACCAAGGAGAAAACATACCTTTTTCTTGACCCAACATAGTCCTCAGCTTACCTTGTTGCATGTCCTCATGCAATTAAATGGTTTAGGTGCAGTTGGGTTAGGGAATAGGTAGGGTATACCTCCTCCTTATAAACTTTGAAGCCATTTTTCTTCTTAACTACAATGAAATCCTGGTTTACTTCATGATACTTCAAGTTGTAGTCATTGCGGTACTTATCTAGAGGATACCATATGGTTGGGGTTCTATGCCAACATCCTATCCATTTAGGCCCCATGGTTAAGACCATGTTACTGTATTTATGGAAACGAGAGGAGAAAGATTTAAAGTTTTGGTATCCAAATGGTTCTCGGTTTCTAATAGTATTGCTGGAGACTTTCCACCTTTGTTTGGCTACAGACAAGGCTTCTTCCTTGATCTCTTGGAAGTACTCATTCCCATATTGTATAATATCTGTGTGGAATGGCCCTAATTGGCCACAACACCAACTCACTTCATAAATTGCTTGTGCCTCATAGAGAGATGTAGGGGTTTTGTAGGTTCCCCCCTAACCCATAGTTCGATGCCATATTCACGTTTTCTAAAAGTATTGTGAACCTTGGCCCAGTTGATTTTGTTAGTAGCAAAAGAAATAAATGCCTGGAATTGGAAATCCCCTATAAAGGGGCAAGGGTTGTTGTCTCTGTCATCTTCCAAAAAGAAATTGTGCATGTAAAGTTCACAAAGGAGGCGTTGTACCTACTCGTTCTACTCTCTGAAGCACCTGACAAAGTTCAAGGTAGTTTTGATTTCCATAGACTTTCCAGCCTTAACTGATTTGATTTTCAGTAGGAGGTACCTTTCCAGGAGGAATAATTCATAGATTGTATTAGGAGCTCAACATGACAGGGTGTCTGAATAAAGAGAGAAGACAATCTCCAACTGCTCTTTAGCCTTTTCTAATTTTTCCTATTTTTTCTCAACCTTTTTCTACTCAGCCTTGTACTGAGCGAAGGTCTCATCCTCAGTAGATATGAGTGCCTCAAACTTTTTCCTTAATTCTTGATGTATACGTAGGGGCACTACTTCCTCTTTGTGCTGAGTTAATTCCTGCTGAACCTTTAGTAGTTCATTCTGAAGTCTCCTAATAAATGCATCCCTTACTAAGGGAATGTAAGTAGGTGTCTCCTCTGTTTGGGATTCGTTATCTTGTGTCTCCATAGGCTCAGTTTGGGCAGTAGCCTTGACTGATTCTTGAATTTGGAAAAATCAATTGGGATGCTTTCTTCAACATCAATTTGAGCGACAATGTTCACAATAGGGTAGTTCGTTTGGGTCTTCTATGAGAAAACACAGGGGCCTTTAGTCTGCATTTTAGTGTCCTCTACAAGACATGGCTCTGTCTGAGTTTCCATTGAATAGACCAAAAGAATCTAGTTTGGATTTCAACATCTTTTCCAAAACAATGTTATGTCAGTGTTCCTGTGGTCTCCATTTCCACTATCAATTTTCTGGCTTTGATTGCTTCTTTTAACCACTGTCTTAGCTTCCCAATTATTCTCTTCTATTTTTTATACTTTTAAAGAATTTTTCTGAGCCTGTTCTTGTATGAATTCTTTATTTTGGGACTTTCAATTGGCGGTGGTGCAACTGCATTTTCCTCAAATTCATGGTCAGGTGGTGTTAGCTCTGCTATGTTCTTCAGCAGTTGATGGATAAAATAGGTGTTGAGCATTGCTGGTTTGGTTGTATAAGGCTGGCAGCAGTCTTTCATGTTTTCTCCTTCATTTTCCCTCTTCACCTTATAGCTCCCACATCCCCATGTCCTCTTTCCCCTTGAGTCCTCCTTATTCTTCTTTAAACCCCTTTTATCCTTGTTTTTCTCCCATAACCCCTCATAAACCCTTTTTCGGGCTCTTGGGCTTCATTTATGTTTAAAAACTTTATAAACCCCCCATAACCCTTTAAACCCCCGTATTAACCTATTGTTTCATTTTAGTCCCCGGGCGCTAAAGTCATAACACATATAACCGTGCGCTTTTGCCATATCATAAAACTCTGGGCCTGCGGCTTTGCCTGTCATGTCAACCCCGAATGTGTGCATTAAATCTGGGCTGCCCGATCATTTCCCGCCGATCCAACAATTTTCGCTTTCCCCGCTCCCATAACCTACGTAACTGTTAGCCAGTGGGGAAAGTTGTTTCCCCGCTGTCCCATCTACCACATGTCGCATATCTGTTGGATCGTATGCCCTCGTACGTAAACCGCCCTCACCCAATAAGCAGTGCAAGGAAACCGCCTGCCCGCTATACCGCTGTATCCCCACCATTTAAACTCCGTGCAACTTTCATGTGCGATGACCGTCAGATCTGCCCGACAGTGATCCGACGGCCCTCATGCACCCCGATTTTCCATTCACATTTCTTCTCGATGGCTTCCATAATTCAATCCCCGCCGTCGATCTTTGTGATCCGACGGTCAGCATTCATTCATTCCCCTTTGCTTCTGATAGCTCCTAGATCTGATCTCTACCGTCTGATTTGCCAGATCTGATGGCCTATAATCCATCGTGCCTCTGTGACGTGCCATCACCTCCCGCCATCTGATCTAGACCATCCATATGATTCATTCGACGGCCAATGCTCCTTCTCGGCTCTTTGTCCATTCTCAAGGCGTATTTCAGTGTTTTTGGCTTATCCCATGTATGCGTAGAAGGAAGAGATGATCCAGAAATCTGCACATTTAATCATCAGCAACTTCATTCAAAGAACAACACGTTCAAGGACGAGAAATTATTGCCTCGAGCAGTTGAATTCATGCAGCAGTTATGGAAATTTATTCATGAAACATTCCACCTATTCAAGGAGTACACCAGAGTACAAAAAGAGCCATTTGGTTCATTAAAACATTCAAATTGTAGCAGAAGACCCATAGCTAACTGTAAATGCGATTGGTGGTCAATTGAGACACCTCCATGCATAGCCTAGCAGAGAAATTTTGTAAACAAATTCTATATATACTGAAAAACAAGATGTAATTGGGTTGATGAATGTTATCCTGTTGCAAGCTTCAACTTCTCGAGACTCTAACTATTGTGCTACCTGTAGCATCTGGTCTTCATTTTCAGCTAATGCAAGCTTCTTTTGCTATTAATTTCTCACTATCCACTTCTTCTTCTTGTTCCAGGCTGTGCCTGTTTTACATTTATTCATGTGCTGTTAATGTTTAGCATTAGAGGGGTTGTCATCCCACCTCTGTGTTAGAATTTAGCATGTATCATTGAATTTGTTTGCAAGTTTCTATTGTTTTAATACCAGAGAGTTGTCATCCTATCTGTGTATTAGGAAACAGATTTACAGACCTTTTAACTGGTTGCAGCCGGCCATCACAGGGTCTTGTGCATCTGTTGGTGTGGTCAGTCTTCTCCATCATCACATTTTTCTTAAACTGTGAGTAATTGGTGGTCTAAAGCCTTGTAGTCTGGGGGTGTTCACCCATGTCTAGGGTCAATCATAGCAGAAGTGGTTATCTGGCTTGAATATGCAGCATATCTTTCATTCATCCAACATTTTTCCAACATTTTTGTTGAGTTTGTAATGTTCCTGAGCATCTCTGATATACAACCTAGGAGATTTTCTTGGGGTGATAACATTAATTGGCGCCGTTGCTAGGGAGAGGAGAATCGAAGCTCAACTTCTCTGGGAGAACGACACAGCTTCAAGCTTTGATGACAGACAAGGTTTGAACACAGTTTCTGGTTGTAATCATCTGTTTGGTGACTCCATTGGAGGAAGACCATCCTTTGGTGACTCCACATTGAAGTTCTGGCTCAGTTTGTGAGACACACTTGAAGAAATCCTTAGAAATTTCCAGCTGAAGCAGTGCTTGAACCTGAGAGGACTATAAATCGAAGAAAGCTTCACAGAAAGGGGCATCGGGATCATGTAAGCCTAAGAAATCTCATTCTTCTCCGAAAGACAAAGTTATTGCTGAAGATTTACAGTTTGAAGATTTAGAGCACAACACTGTTAATAAGGAAAAATATTTAGAGGTTAGTTCAACCCCTTATACAGTTAGTTCCCCTTTGAATCTCAGTCCAAAGAAAGCTTCCCATCTAGTCCAAAACATCCCTTTTTCTCTGCCATCCATTGCATTACTCCCTACCATTCAATCTGCTAGCAGTCTTCCAAATATTCCAAACATGGCAGGATAACAAGCACCTACGAGGATAGAAAGAATTGTAGCTGCCAGATATGGACCATTGGTGTTGCCTGTCCCTTTAAATCCTATGCCTGTGGGAGAATATAAAAAATATATGCCTAAATTCACTGGAACAAAGGGAGTGACAGTAGAATAACTCCTTGAAGCTTTTTACAGTTATGCTGATTATTTAGATATAAGTGAAAATGATGTGTGGATGAGAGTTTTTATCCAAAGCCTTGATGGAGAGGCTAGGAAGTGGTTTAGAGAATTACCCCAGAGATCTATAATAGATATTGAGGCATTAGATGATGCATTTTTGAAGCAATGGGGAGGTAAAAAGGACTTGTTGTATTACCATACTGAGTTTGGTAATCTGAAGAGGGAAAATGGGGAATCAATACCTGATTTTAATAAAAGATTCAATCGAATGTATAGTAAGATACCAGCTGAGGTAAAACCTACCCCCACCTCTGCCAAACTCACTTATGAAAATGCTTTTGACTCTGATTTCTGATTGTTACTGAGAGAAAGGAGATGTGCTACTCTAGCAGACATGCATGATGCAGCTCTAGAGGTGGAATCTAATATCATGGCAGTAGAAAAGCTCAAAAGTCAAGCTGACAGGAGAAGATAGAGAGGTCAGGCTTCTACTTCTTCTGCATCATCTAGAGAGCCTAAATTAGATAAAATGACTAAAATGATAGAGTCATTAGCTACTGAAATTTCTAAGCTAAAGGTTGAGAAAAATTCAGGGAAAACAAGGCAACAAAACACATTTGCTCCAAGAAATCAGAATATTTTTAGAAGAGCAAATGAGCAGTTACAAATAATGCAGAGGGGTGAAGAATCAAAAGAAGATCAGAAAGTTAAAGCTCCTTTTCAAAATGTAGTCATGGAGGAGGAACAATTTGAAGAAGATGAGGATGAAATTCACTTCATGGAAGATAAAGGCAGCGCTGCATTTTTTATGTTGGCTGAGTATGAAGAATCATTGCTACATGAACAAGGCAGCCAAGAATGGGACAGAGGAGCTGTTCTACAAACTAGTGATCAACAGAGATATAATCTGAGGTCAAATGCAAAAAAGGTAAAGGAGAATCCTGCCCAAAGGGCTGCTGTCCAAGTAGAACCACAGAATATCAAGCAAAGAAGACCAGCAGCTGATCCAGTCGTCCTCAAAGCCTCAGTTCAAGAGGTAAAAAGTTCTGCTAAATCATCTTCTTCTTTCAACTTTGAGTCAAAAGTTCAGAAATTGAAAATATTTGTGCCTCTGGTTGAGTTGGTGAAGAGTCAAGTATTTGCGAAGCCTATCCTTGAAGCCCTTGAGCTAGAAATCAAACAAACCTCCACTGACTTTGTTAATTTGCAAGATGACAAGCCTGCTATTGTGCTTAGCCCTATGATTGAACCTGCTGATAATAATTCTCCATCTTTTTATGTCTCATTGACCATTCATGACAAAATCGTCCACAATTGCCTGCTAGACACAGGGGCCAGCCACAATTTAATGCCTAAAGTTGTCATGGAAGAGTTGGGCCTTAATATCACGAGACCCTATCATGATTTATTTTCTTTTGATTCAAGGAAGGTGAAATGTCTTGGATTGATTAAAGATCTGGCCATTACCCTAACTCAACTGCCCATGAAGAGTATGATGATGGATATTATGGTAGCAGATGTCCATCCGAAGTTTGGCATGCCGCTGTCCAGAGGGTGGATTAAGAGACTAGGTGGGACATTACAAAATGATCTATCTTATGCCACTATCCCAATTTTTGGAGGAGAGAGCAGGAGGTTATATAGAGAAACACAGTTGGCATATATCATCAGTGATGAAAAGAATCCTACAAATCATCCCATATATGCAGTGGACATTGATTTTGGAGCATGTATTCTCCAAATAGAAGAGGCTCAGAAGGCCGAAATATAGCTAAGAAAACCAACAGTTCAGGCCGAGAAGGAGGAAGGAAGTCAGATCTAGGAGATGCTCTTTGATGGAGCGTGTACCAGGGAGACTGCAGGAGCAGGGCTGGTGCTAGTATCTCCAGAACAAGAAAGCATTCAACTGTCTTTTAAGCTGGTTTTTCAAGTCACAAATAATATAGCAGAGTATGAGATTTTGCTGTTAGGCCTTAATGCAAAAAAAGATAGAGGAATCAAGAATCTAAAGGTGTTTCGAGATGCTGATTTAATTATTCAGCAAGTGAATAAAACATTTCAAACAAAGCACCCAAGGCTGAAAGCATATAGAGATGAGGTATGGAGAATCAGAGACTTTTTTTATTTTTTCTGTATTTCATACATTCCTAGAGCTCAAAATTATCTTGCTGTTTCCCTTGCTATTTCTACTAGTCTATTTATACCTCCCATGCCTCCAAAACTAGTGTATGAAGTTCAAATGAGATATAGACCTTCCTTGCCTCATAATGTCCACCATTGGAAAGTTTTTGAAGATGATGATGAGTTAAATAGGTTCCTTCAAGTCATTGATGAGTTTTCCGAAATGCAAATTGACCAAGAGAATGATGCCTTGGAAGAAAAGCCCCAGTCCCAGCTTAGAAATAAGATTGGTAAAGACAGCATAGTTCAGCTTCCTAGTAACCATATCCCTAAGGGTCTAATTCCTCTTGAAAGACTGTTTGACCAAAATGATGTGCCTTATGAAGCTGCCCAAAAAGAAGACCAATCCGCAGTCTTTAAGCATGATATAGGAAGTCCAGGTCAGCCTAGGTATGTAAATCTATCCACTCATTTGTCTACTAATCAAAGTGCTGAATACTGCAATTTAATGAGGCAGTTTGTAGATGTGTTTTCCTGGGAGTATGGTAACCTGAAGACATATGATAGGAGCATAATTCAACACAAAATCCCTCTGGAAAAGGATACTATTCCTTTCAAATAGAAGTTGAGACCAATAAATCTGATGCTTCTTCCATTGATCGAAAAAGAAATTAAAAAATTGCTGGCTGCCAAGATCATTGTTCCTCTCAAGTATTCAAAATGGGTAGCCAATCTAGTGGTGGTGAGGAAGAAGAGTGGAGAAATCAGACTGTGTGTTGATTTCAGAAATTTGAACAAATTCTCAAAGAAAGATAACTATCCTCTGCAAAAAATGGAGCATTTGTTACAGAAGGTCTCAGGAGCTAAAGTAATGTCATTTTTGGATGGATTTTCAGGCTTTAATCAGATTGCTGTGCACCCAAATGATCAAGAAAAGACTACATTTACCACTCCTTGGGGCACTTTTATGTATGCTAAAATGCCATTTGGGTTGATGAATGCAGGAGCCACCTTTCAGAGAGCTATGGATATAGCATTTGTGGGAGAGAAGGAAAAATTTGTGCTTATCTACCTTGATGATATAATAGTCTACTCCAACAGCCATCAAAATCATTTGCAGCATTTGAAAAAAGTATTCTTGAAGTGCAGGAGGTTTGGAATATCAGTCAATCCCAAAAAATCTCAATTTGCTTTGAATGAAGGCAAGCTGTTAGGACATATTGTGTCTGCTGCAGGTGTTCAAATTGACCAATAAAGAGTCAAAGAAATTCAGTCTTTGTCTGTCCCTAGATCAAAGAAGGATATCCAATATTTTCTAAGAAAAAATACTTTTGTCAAGAGGTTCATTCCAAATTTTGTAGAATTGGTGAAGCACGTGACCTCCATGTTGAGAAAAGGGTCAGAGGTAAGATGGATTGAAACAACAAAACAATCATTTGAGTCTATTAAAAAGGCTATTATGGAGGCTCCCACTTCAATAAGTCTTGATTATAGCAAGGAGTTCCACATATTTTCCTTTGCCTCTGAAGATACCATTGCAGCAATTTTATTGCAGGCAGGTGAAGAAGGTTCAGAGCATCCAGTGGCATTTTTCAGCAAGAATTTGAGGGATTCTGAACTGAGGTATGATATTATAGAAAAACAGGCATATGCTCTTATCAAATCCTTGAAGGCTTTCAGAGTTTATATCTTGCATTAAAAAATAATTGCTTATGTGCCTTCTGTTGCAATAAAAGATGTCCTAACACAACCTGATGTTGATGGAAGAAGGGAAAAGTGGATTGAAAAAATGATAGAATTTAATAATGAGCTGAAGCCCACCAAGCTGGTCAAAGGTCAGGGTCTTGCCAAGTTATTGGCTGAAGAAAATTGCAGGTCTTTAGATATGGATTTCCTATGTACAATGGCAGAAAATGGTCAAGTAGAAGAAGAGGAAGCAGCTGAACCAGACCAAAAGCAGTTAGTAGCTAAGAATCTAGCTTCATGTAGCTGGTATTCTGAAATAATTAATTTCTTGCTGAAGCTAGAGATCCCTTCAGGATTACTCAAAGTCAAGCTAGAACTTTAAAACTTAGAGCAGCAAAGTATTGCATTATGGATAATCTGCTCTACTGGAGGGATCCATCTGGAATATTTTTAAGGTGTTTGGACAAAGAACAGTCAAAGGAAGTTATGCAACAGTTTCATAATAACATGTGTGGGGGGAACCATTATTGGAAAACCACAGCCCATAAGATCCTGAGAGCTGGGTACTATTGGCCCACTTTATTTTTTGATGTGTTTACTTTTGTTAAATCTTGTGACAGGTGCCAAAGATTTGAAGGAAAACAGTAGTTGAATTCCCTGCCCCTAGAACCAATTCAAGCAAAAGGACCCTTTCAACAGGGGGGTTTGGATTTCATTGGAGAAATCAATCCACATTCCAGTGGCCAGCACAGATGGATATTAGTAGCCATTGACTATTTTACCAAGTGGATTGAGGCAGTCCCTACCAGTAAGGCTGATCATAATGTGGTCATAAACTTTTTGACAGAGAATATCTTCAGCAGATTTGGTTGCCCACATAAATTAATTACAGATAATGCAGCAGCTTTTAGGGCAAAAGAGCTGGTGGAAATGTGTGATTCAATGGGTATTAAACTTGTTCATTCCACCTCATATTATCCACAGGGAAATGGTTTAGCAGAATCCTCTAATAAAAGTCTGATCAGGATAATTAAAAAGCTATTAGAGGACAATAAAAAGAATTGGGATTCAAAGCTCAAGTATGCACTGTGGGCTGATAGAGTGACCATTAAGAAATCCACAGGCAATTCTCCTTTCAAGTTGGTATATGGCACTGAGGCTATATTTCCTATTCAGTTAACTCTCCCTGTGGAAAAATTCCTTCAAGAAGAGCAGGATGAGGAAGAAGACATGGCAAAGAGGATCACTGATTTGGCAGAAATACATTAGATTAGAGAACAACTGGTTGAAAGGGCTGCATCACACTAGAGAAGGATCAAGGAAGCCTTTGACAAGAAGGAAAAAACAAATAATTTTCAGGTTGGTGACTTGGTTTTGAAGTGGGATGCATTGAAAGAGAAGAAAGACAATAATGGGAAATTTTATGCTTTCTAGATAGGGCCTTTCATCATTTCACAGGTTCAATGGAACAACACCTTCATACTGAAAAGTATGGGAGGAGAGACAGTTTTTGATGGCCCAATTAATGGGCTATTTTTGAAATTTTATGTTGTTTAAGGTCTTTTGGCCTTAAAGGCTGTAGATATTTTGTTTTTATCAGTTTTGTGTAGGCACAATAGAGTCCATGCCCAATGGAACACTAGGAATTTTGATTAATTGGCTTTCAGCTAGAAAGGCATTGGTCTGTAGGTTCTTGAGACCTCACAGGGAGGATCTCATCCCCAGAGGGAGCTAGTGTTAGCTCTTCTAATTTCTTCAACAGTTGATGGATAAAATAGGTGTTGAGCAGTGCTGGCTTGGTTGTATAAGGCTGGCAGTAGTCTTTCATGTTTTCTCCTTCATTTTCCCTCTTCACCTTATAGCGCCCACATCCCCATATCCTCTTTCCCCTTGAGTCCTCCTTATTCTTCTTTAAACCCCTTTTATCCCTGTTTTTCTCCCATAACCCCTCATAAACCCTTTTTCGGGCTCTCAGGCTTCATTTATGTTTAAAAGCTTTATAAACCCTCGATAACCCTTTAAACCCTCACATTAACCTATTGTTTTGTTTTAGTCCCCAGGCGCTAAAGTCATAACACATATAACCGTGCACTTTTTCCATATCATAAAACTCCGGGCCCACGGCTTTGCTTATCATGTCAACCCCGAACGTGTGCGTTAAATCTGGGCCACCCGATCATTTCCCGCTGATCCAACGATTTTCGCTTTCCCCGCTCCCATAACCTGCGCAACTGTTAGCCAGCGGGGAAAGCTGTTTCCCCACTGTCCCATCTGCCACATGTCGCATATCTATTGGATCGCAGGCCGTCGTATGTAAAGCACCCTTACCCGATAAGCGGTGTGGGGAAACCGCCGGCCTGCTATACTGCTATCTCCCCGCCGTTTAAACTTCGTGCAACTTTCGTGTGCGATGACCATTAGATTTGCCCGACGGTGATCCGACCACCCTCCTGCACCTCGATTTTCCATTCGAATTTCTTCCCGATGGATTCCATAATTCAATCCCCATCGTCAATCTCTATGATCCGATGGTCAGCATTCATTCGTTCCCCTGTGCTTCCGATAGCTCTTAGATCTGATCTCTGTCGTCCGATTTGCCAAATTCGTTGGCCTATAATCCATCACGCCTTTGTGACGTCCCATCTCCTCTCGCCATCCGATTTAGACCGTCCATCTAATTCATCCGACGGCCAACACTCCTTCTCGACTCTTCATCCATTCTCAAGGTGTGTTTTAGTGTTTTTGGCTTATCCCATGCACGCGTAGAAGGAAGAGATGATCCAGAAATCTAGACATTTAATCCTCAGCAACTTCGTTTGGAGAACAGCACAGTCAAGGATGATAAAGTATTTCCTTGAGTAGTTGAATTCATACAGCAGTTATGGACATTTATTCATGAAACATTCCACCTGTTCAAGGAGTACACCAGAGTACAGAAAGAGCCATTTGGTTCATTAAAACATTTAGATTGTAGTAGAAGACCCATATCTAACTGTAAATGCGGTTGGTGGTCAATTAAGACACCTGCACGCATAGCCTAGCAAAGCAATTTTGTAAACAAATTCTATATATATTGAAAAACAAGATGTAATCAGGTTGATGAATGTTATTCTGTTGTAAGCTTCAACTTCTGGAGACTGTAACTATTGTGCCACCTGCAGCGTTTGGTCTTCATTTTTAGCTAATGCAAGCTTCTTTTGCTGTTAATTGCTCACTCTCCACTTCTTCTTCTTGTTCCAGGCTGTGCCTGTTTTACATTTATTCATGTGTTGTTAATGTTTAACATTAGAGGGGTTGTCATCCCACCTCTGTGTTAGAATTTAGCATGTATCATTGAATTTGTTTGTAGGTTTTTGTTGTTTTAATACCAGAGAGCTGCCATCTTGTATGTGTATTAGGAAACAGATTTACAAACCTTTTAACTGGTTGTAGTCGACCATCACAGGGTCCTGTGCATCTGCTGGTGTGGTCAGTCTTCTCCATCATCACATTTTTCTTAAACTGTGAGTAATTGGTGGTCTAAAGCCTTTTAGTTTGGGGGTGTTCACCCATGTCTGGGGTCAATCATAGTAGAAGTGGTTATCTAGCTTGAATATGCAGCATATCTTTCATTCATCCACCATTTTTCCAACATTTTTGTTGAGTTTGTAATGTTCCTGAGCATCTCTGATATACAACCTAGGAGAGTTTCTTGGGGTGATAACAGGTGGTATTGTGTGAGCATCAGGGAGGGTTTCAATTGGAATTGTATCCCCTGATGGAGCTTCACCTTCTAGCTCTTCCTCGTCATGAATTTCTCTCTCAGAAGACCCCAATAAAATGGTGTCTCCTGAGTAATTATCATTCTCTGGGGTTTCTTCTGGGTAGGCCTCATCCTCAGGGGACTTAAAAAAATTAGTAATGTCTGGTTGATTTTCATATCCGAGGGTTTCATCTGCAAGATTTTCTTCAGCTTGGGGGTCCACTAGAACGGTTTCTGGTATCTAATTTTTTTCTCTAATGGCTTCCTCTTCATGCACCTCGGCTTCAAGGGGTTTTTTCACAGAAGGGACTAGTTCCCTCTATTCTTCCAAGAAATTAGTAAATGGCAGGGTTTGATCTTAACCAGGGCTATCATCATAGGTAGACTGGTTGGGGGTACAATTCTGTCCTTCAACATTCTTAGAGTGTTCTCTTCCCTCACCAAATATCCCCATGTTTTCCAATACCCTGGCCACTGCTTCCTCATAGTCTTACAAAGGGGCATTTTGTGGACATGAAGGTGGTGTGTGAGATGGCCCAACTTCATTTATTTGAATGGGGGTATGACACTGGGACTTAACCCGAACAGAGCACCTATGTTTTGCTAGGTTCAAGGGCACATAAGAATTCTTTCTTTTTAGTGTCCTTCTCAGACCTGAGGTCCTTGGCCCTGACTGTTCTGTTGCTGGCATTTCTAGAGGTGGGGCTAGAGTAGGATTTACAATATTGTCCTAGGTTAGTTATTGTTGGGCTAGTCTATGCATGATAATCAATTTGATCAGTCCATGATGACTGATTAATATGTGTGGGTCCTTAGCTTTTCTAACTCGACGAGCGACATCAAGAAATAGGGAATTCAAATAAAATGACAAATTAACTAAAATTTTATGTTTTAGGATCGCTAACAATTTGAGTTGGCGGGGCTTTACCACATCCTCACGACCGTCACATGTGATGTACCATTGCACAATTACTGCCAATTCTTGCCATGGTTGTCTTAACACTGAAGGGTGAATCTGTTTCCCTATTCACACCAATTGCTTGCCTGGGTCCTAGAACACTGTGACCACATTGTGCAGAAGGACGTGTTTGTCTGTCCATTTTGTTCCCTTAGCTGGAAGTCCAGTGACTTCGGCTATGACTGCTTTAGAGATAGTTATGTCTCTGCCTCTTACTGTGGTGCTGCCATTCTGCAAATTCTACAAGAATTCGAGTGTCATTTCTTCGTGAAATCCCTGCAATTTATTCAGATATTGCAGCCAGCCAACGCGCTCGAGAATTGCATAAGCCTGGTCCAATACCATGAGCACTGTGGGTTCATTTCGGATAGCTCTACCTCCCATGGCTACTGTTTTCCTGTGACTGGTTCACTCGCATGCACTTCTCTTGGACTTTCGTAGTTAGAACAACAACAAAGAACCTTAAATCAATTAACAAGAAAATGACATTGTTTTGGGAATTAACAACATATAAAGTCAAGTCATTTGTCTCATCAACAATATTTGATATAGTCTCATAATAAATCTGCATTCCATCCATAATGTTCGACTTCCTTTCTGCAATTAGAAATACTTTGATAATTATTATGCATACATAATCATCATGCAGTCCTTTACCTGAAAATCAATTTAGTAATGATCACTCAATTATCCATAACTGTCACACATGTTGTTCATATGCAGACCATCCCCCCTCCAATGAAAAAAGGGCGTCCACGTCCACCAAGCATGTGAAAATCAAGAGAAAGAATTGGTAATTCATAAATGCCAGAAACCAATCCATAAAAGCGGTGCGATTTATGACAAAGAAATTAAAGATATACACGTATTAGAGGTGAAATGGCCAAAAAATAAAATGCAGATATTTAAATCATTATGTCAAAATATTTTCACCTTAAGTGGTATTAGTAACAAACGCATAATTGGCAGTAAGTATTAATGACTATCATAAAGTGATTGGACAAATATAATATAATGAATATATAACATAAGTTACCATGCATGTTGGCTTGTAAGAGTGCTTTTCAAATGGGAAATTTCCTTTAGAAACGAATCCATAGGTGGTAATAGAATAGAGAGAATTTGGCAGTGTAAGATAATAGTCCGATACCACAAGCAGAGCCACTGCTGCTAGTGGGCATGCATAGCCTCGACAATGTTGCTTTTAACCCCACAAATGAGCTAGAATCTTCGTTTTAGGATGTAGATGATTCTTTATTTTCTTGTAATAAAGAGACCACTATGTTGACATGGTGACCAGATAATCATAGTGCCATTCACCAGGATATAAAAAAGTGATCAGGCTGGCTCGTGATGAGACCCCCTATCCTTTTGACAATTTTAATTATTAAGAAGGTCATTACCTCGGTTTGGTGGCCAACATGGAATGTCACTTGTTACATACTTATGATCATGGTAGGTTGGCTCGTGATGAGACCCCCTATCCTCTTTTTGTTGTATTTTCATATTTCGTTATTTTCATATTTTGATTCTTTTATTGTGAAAAGAGGGAGGCTCATTTACTCCTTAGGAGTCAGGGATGGTGTAAGAAGTAAGAAAGATGCCAATGAAAGTTTATACTTTTACCCCCATATCATAATATCAAAGGGATTTATCCATTTCAAAGTGTGAAAAATAAGCCAGCATGGTTTTAAAATAATGAATCATTTAAGCAAAGTCTTTCGCCATGCTGCTAACATCAAGCATGGCAGGACCCGCTCCTTTGCTTTGGCGGAGCATGCAGATAAATCTAAGCATCACATCTGCATTGACGAGGTCCAAGTCATTGTGAGGGTTAGTCATTTCCATCATCATAAATTGAGAGAGGCCCTAGAAATTGAAAAAAGACCCAATAATTTGAATAGAGATGATGGTTGGAATATTAGTAGAAGTTGGGTCCCTGTCATGTCCTCCTAGTTTTTTAGGCTTCTTTTCGGGATTTATTTTGTTTGTTTGTTTATCTATGTAAGTATTGGCATCATTTTTATAGTATTTGTTGTTGATTTATTCTTCATTGGAGTTTATTTTTCCTTTGTCTTTATTTTATGTATTTTAGATCATCCTATTCATTCTTAACTTCTTTTAGTATTTTTGTTATTCGTTTAATGGCCCTGAGCCCCATATTGTATTGTTGACCCTATTTTATTTATTGATTATTTTTCTTTGGATATATATATATATATATATATATATATATATATATATATATATATATATATATATCTTATTTTATTTTTATGTATTTATTTATTTTATTGTTGACCCCATTTTATTTATTGATTATTTTTCTTTGGATATATATATATATATATATATTTCTTTTGACTTGTGTATATTTTTGTTTTATTTTATTTCCATTAATTATTTTATTTATCAAATGATCTTGTCTCGATTAGGGTCTTCACTCGTTTTTATAATTTTTGACTCCCCTCCTTTAAAGTTTGACTTTAATTATTTATTTATATATTTGTATATTTATTTATTAATTTAAATATTATTTCTCAAAAACTAGCTGTTTAATATAGCGGTTACTTATTAATATTTGTTTTTAATAAACTAATAAACTAATATGACAATTTAAATATTATTTTTAAAAAGTTAGTAATACTTGGTTTTAATAAATTAATTTAAATATTATTTTTCAAAAACTAGACGTTTAATATAGCCATTATATATTAATAGTTTTAATAAATTAATAAACTAATATCATTATTTAAATGTTATTTTTCAAAAACTAGCCGTCTAATATAGCTGTTACTTAATAATATTTGTTTTTAATATATTAATAAATTAATTTTATAATTTAAATATTATTGTTCAAATATAGCCATTACTTGAAATTATGTCTCTACATTGCTCTCTATTTAAGCCTTTGCCATAGTCTGCCTCTTCATCTGGTCCTGATGATGAACCACACTTTTTGGTTCGAAACGCGTAGGACAAAAAAAAATAAAAAATCTCTTATGTGATTTCTACCAAAAGACTTTGCTTAATTCATTATGGATCACAGAAGCTTCAATACAGAAATAATAAATCATTTTATGATGTGTCCAAAGAAAATATGTTCAGCTAGTCATTATAGAGATGCACCATATCAGGTTTTGAATAAAGATAACCATCAAAAGGCTTCATAGGTCATAATGGTATTGAAATTACTATTTTTATTTTATTTTTATGTGAGGCACAAATCCACTCAGATGGTGTTTATTCAAATCATAAAAGAAAAAAGAAAGATGACACAATGATCAGCAATGAAAAAATAAAAGAAATCACATTTCTTGCTATAAAGAGCACAAAAAGTGATTTTCAATTGATTGAACAACAATAGTTCATTCAATTGAATAGAAAAATAAAAAGGAAACCAAAATTGTTATTCAATTGATTGAACAACAAAATTGAAAAGAAAATTTTTTTTTGTTCAATTGATTGAACAACAATTGTTCAATCGATTGAACAATAAAATCGAAAACAAAAAAAAACTACCATTCAATTGATTGAACAAAAAATCGAAAAGAAAACAAAATTGTTGTTCAATTGATTGAACAATAATCATTCAATTGTTTGAACAACAAAATCAAAAAAGAAAAATGCAAAAGTGTTGTTCAATCGATTGAGCAACAATCGTTCAATCGTTTGAACAACAAAAATCGAAAAGAAAAAGGTGATAGTGTTGTTTAGTCGATTGAACAACAATAGTTCAATCGTTCCAACAACAAATCGAAAAGAAAACAAAATGATAGTGTTGTTCAATCGATTGAACAACAGTTGTTCAATCATTTGAACAACAAATTGAAAACACACAAGTGTTGTTCAATTGATTGAACAACAAAATCAAAAACGTAGAAATGTTGTTAATCAATTGAACAACAATTATTCGATCATTTGAACAACAATTATTCAATCGTTTAAACAACAAAAATTGAAAAGAAAAAAAAGCAAAATTTTTGTTCAATTGATTGAACAACAATAGTTCAATCGTTTGAACAACAAATCAAAAATGCAAGTGTTGTTCAATCGATTGAACAACGATTGTTCAATCGTTTGAACATCAAAATTGAAAAACAAAAATGAAAAATTGTTGTTCAATCGATTGAGAAACACTTATTCAATCATTTGAACAACAAATCAAAAACCCAAAAGTGTTGTTCAATCGATTGAACAACGATCGTTCAATCATTTGAAAAACAAAATTGAAAAAGAAAAATGCAAAAGTGTTTTTCAATCGATTGAACAATGATCGTTAAATCATTTGAACAACAAAATCGAATAATGAAAAAAGTGTTGTTCAATCGATAGAATAGAAAAAAAAAAGGTGTTGTTTAGTCGATTGAACAACAATCGTTTAATCCTCTGAACAAAAAAATTCAAAAAATACAAAAGTTGTTATTCAATTTATTGAACAACAATCGTTCAATCGATTGAATAACACTTACCAAAAACAAAAACAAAATCTCATATTTACATGGTGATGCCTACTGAATTGCAATCAATCAAAAGAACATATACATTATTTACAATTTAAAGAAAATCACAATTTTACGAAAGAAAATCTATCGGGTCATCACTCCCTGTAGCTAAGATTTGCATGGAGGGTCGTCATGTACCTTCTGGCAAAAAGACCCCTTGGTGAGTGGTTTGTGGTAGAGATACACCCGATGCCTATTCACCTTGAAAGAATGGCCAAACCCATCAATAGTAGTCAAAGTGAGAGTACCATTGTTATGTACTTCTTGAATTTCATAGGGGCCAAGCCATCTTGTTTGCAACTTGCCCCGAAAATCCTAGAATTTAGAGTCATAAAGGAGTGCTCAATACCCTTTTTGAAATGTCTTCTTTTTGATAAGGTTTTCATGCCACTTTCCCCTTTGCTACTGAATAATTGTAGTCCTTTGTAGAGCAAGCAGTCAAGCCTTGTATAGTTCATTGATTTATTGAAGTCACTTGGTTTGGGCTTTTGTTAAATCCAGTCCCACTTCCTGAGCCGTTCATCGAGTCTTTATTTCGAATCAATCAGAAAAATAGGTTCTTTGCCAAAAACGAGTTGGTATGGAGAGTATCCAGTAATATTTCTCCAAGTCATGTGATAGGCCCACAAAGCCTCTGGCAGTCTAGCAGCCCAGTCTCGCCAATGTGTTGAGACTATCTTGGTCAAAATTGCTTCAATGACCTTATTGGTACTTTTGACCTACCCGTTCGCCTGTGGGTGATATGGGGAAGTGATCCTGTTTGTAATGTGATTATTTTTTAGAGTGGTTGTAATCTTGTGTCCTACAAATTGCCCTCCACCATTTGTTATCACTTCTCGTGGTAAACCATACTACACGAATAACCCAAAGAGGAAGTTAATCATGACTTCCTCTGTAGCTCTTGGTAAATCTACTATTTCCACCCATTTCATCACATAATCTGTGGCAACCAGTATGTAGGCTTTTTGATTTGATGGTGGATGGAATGGGCCAACAAAGTCTAATGCCCATCGTTCGAAAGGTTCTATGACTAGTTGGGGCTGTAGCAACATTTCATCAGGGCTAGCCCATCTTTTGGCAGTTATCACAAGCCCGGGCATATTTCTTAACATCTTTAAAAATAGTGGGCCAATAATAGTCCATATGTAGTACCTTATGCCCTATCCTTCAATCTGTGAAGTGTCCCTCACAAGGCTCGTCATGGAAATCCTTTAGGATGTCACAAATCTCATCCTCACAAATGCATATGCATATACACATATCAGACCCTATGTGAAAAATATATCCGCCAATCCAAGAGAATCGGGCACTGTAGTGAACGATATGTTTCCTTTCCCTTGCTATCAAATGTCTGGGTAGCTTCCCCACTGCCAGATAATTTTCCATATCTACGTACCATGGTGTTTTGACTGCTACAGCAAACAAATGTTCATGTGGAAATTGGTCGTCTACTGCCAATGGGTCATTTATCTTTGGAACTTGGGACATAAAATCAGCGACTGGGTTTTCCTTGCATGGATGATCTTTGATAGTGATGTCAAACTCCTGTAAGACCAATAGCCAACGAGTCACTCAACCATTTGTGATAGGTTTGTTAGCTAAATACCGAATGGCAGAGTGGTCAGTATACATACGAACTTGGTAGCCAGTTATATAATGTCTAAATTTGTTTATGGCATAAATGACAGCTACGAATTCTTTTTCTATTACTCTATAATTGAGCTCTACAACAATAATAGCCTGCATATCCTAGGAAGTTACATACCTCCATCTGAGTACAAGGTTTAGGTAGTAAAATAATTACCTGTATTTTTGTTGGATCTACTTGTATCCCTATTGCAAAAATATAATGTCCAAATATTACGCCTTCGGTCATCATCATGTGACTCTTGACATTCTTAAGCATAACTTGGTAGCAATGCGTCATTCTAAAAAGTTTTCTAATGTTTTCAGTGCTTAATCAAAGTCATCCCCATATGGAGTAAAGTCATCCATATATACCTCAAGTCCTTCATTTATTAGGCCAACAAAAATGCTGAGTATAGATCTTTGAAATGTGGTTGGGGCATTGCATAAGCCAAATGGTAACACTTTGTAAGAGAATGCACCCCAGGGACAAGTGAAGGTTGTTTTGTCTTGATCTTCAGGGGCGATTTGAATCTGATTGTAGCTGTGGAAGCCATCTAGAAAGGAAAAGAAATGCTTCTGTGCCAAAGTATCAAGGACCTCATCAATAAAGGGAAGAGGGAAGTGATCTTTCTATGTTGTCTTATTCAATTCCCGGTAATCCACACAAATATGCCACTTCCCATTTTTATTGGGGACGACCACCAATGGAGAAACCCATTTGCTATTTGAAATAGGATAAATGAAATTCACATCCAACATCTTTTATAACTCTTCTTTCACAATGTCCTTGAGATGTGGATTCAATCTACGCTGACGCTACCAGATAGGACGAGCATCCTTTTCAGTATAGATGTGATGTGTACACAGCTCTGGGTCTATACCCTTCATGTCAGGATAATCCCAGGAAAAATCCTCTTTATATTTTTTCGGGACCTGAATGATCTTTTGCTTCTAATCACTATCCAGGCTATCATTAATGTTTAAAACTTTTCCTGGTTCAATTTCCAAGGGCTTGTTGTTATGAACAATAGTCGTCTAGATGTGTTGATCATCAGTATCCTTCAAGGGATCTTCCAAGGCTTCATTATCCAAAATTGTTTTTAACATTTAACAGTTTACATTACTCACATTATCTCGTTGATTGATAAAGTTGTTGATAACGTCATCTTCAGTCTGATATTTGAATTCAAGTGCCTTTGCTAGTGTGAGTGGTGAACAGACGCTTTCTTCCAGGTATGCTGGTGGTTGTTTACATATTTTTACAATGGGCAGACTTGGTTTGGTAGGGGGATATAAAACAAGATTTTTAATAGCATCCCCCTTTTCAATAGTCATGATGCCCTCTTGGTAGCCTATATATTCATCAACTATCACAAACCAAGGTCAGCCTAGTATCAGAGGGTTCCCATCCAATTGACTCTTTGGGTTTATAACAAGAAAATTTACTGGATACTCCCATGAATCAACATAAACCTTAATATCTTGTAAAGTTCCTTTTGTCCTTACCACCGAACGATCAACAAGTTCTAGTAAGGTTGTGGTTGGTTCCAAGGCTGTAATACCAAGTGCTTGACAGGCTACTGTTAAAATGTTAATGGCTGCACCTAAATCAACTAGCGTATTGGGAAAAGAGCGACCATATATTTGAACTGTCACTATGGGATTCCCAGGATCTTCATACTTTACTGGAGTTTCCCCTCCCAAGAGTAAATCAGATAAGGTTCCTACAACATGAATGGTGGGTGAAGTTTTTTCTTTCCTCACAGGATTCTTTACACATAGCTCTTTAATTGTTTTAACATAGATGGGAATGTCCTGGATGGCTTGGAGGAGCGAAATTTTTATACAAAGATTTTTTAGTTCCCCTACAAGATCAAAATATGGGTAAAAAATCGGCTTAGGTATTGTTAACCTTTCAGGGAATGGGGGAGAAGTGACTATGAGTTCCTCAGGATCTTTATGTTGATCTGTCTCTTCTCCTTGTTTTATTTCAGTATCAATTATAGGTGGTGGTATATGTACAGGTGGTGTTTCGATCTCAATTGATGGTTGATCCCTATTTTCCTCAGGGGTGATGATACGTCCTGACCTCAATCTTAGTTCATTACATTATTTTTGTTCAATCTCATAGTCCGAGCTTTCGACAATCTTCACCAACTGAATCGATCTGTTATTGGGATTCAGATTCAATTGAGCTGGTAGTTGAGGGTGCAAAAGAGGCTGAGGATTTTTCTATAATGGATAAGGGGCTGAAAATGTAGGTTAAGGTTGAGGACCTGTCCCCATAGTAATATTGGATATTCCCAATGGTTTCTGCCAATTTGTAGACCAATTTGGATTTTGAGAAGTGGAGGCAGGCCACTAGGATGGATAGGGATTACCTTGCTAAACAGGAGTAAAAGGAGAATTTGGCCAACCATTACCCAGAAAGGATTTAGTTGGCCACGGTGTCATAGGGAATGGCTGAGGTTTCCAATTTGAGTACGGTGATTGACCTTGCCATGCTGCCCTAGGGTTCTGTTGCTGATTAAACTATGAAGAAGGAAAGGACTGGGATGCATCTTGTGACATAACTGTAGGTTTGGCTTGCCACTGTCAATTCTGGTTCATTAAATATACTGGCTATGCCTCTTCTTTTGCTTCCTTGAACGATACTTTTAGCCATGGGAGTGATGGACATTATTTAGTTGGATGATCCTTAGTACAGATGGCACATGTTTGAACCATGCCTAATGGACACTCCCATTGGTTGTGATTCTTTCGACAAAATTGGAAAAAAGTGGACAAGTTTTTTTCTATTAAGGCTTGTTTCTATTTAGCCTACAGGACGTCCAATTATGTCATGAGGTTGCCCAGGAGGTTCGTCTTGAAATCTTCCAGGAGGTTACCGATTTCCATTTGTGTTATGCCTCCACTATGTGGTTTGTTTCCCCTACTCATGGGATATCAGCTTCCTGCTCCTGTGCGTGTGCTTCCTCATGAACACCTGATACACATGTTAGTGTCAGTCTTTCCAGCCTTCCTCCAGTGATCAAATATGCTCTTACAAAGTGGTCTCAGAGTGTCCACGTCAAATTTTGTCATTTCAAAGAGTTTTCAAGCAAAATTTGGTCACTAGGCATTAGGTCTAGGGTTTGCTTTCACTCCTTCTAAAGTTGTCCAAATGTCGGTCCATGTCATCATTCTGTTGAGTCTATCATCATTCATAGGGTTGTCATTATCATGTCAGTGTCTAATGAGTCATTTTACACCTTGTTCATGCTTCAGTTGCGCCTAGGCAAAGTCATTTCCCTCTCCTAGGGTTTTGAAAGCTAATTTCTCTTGGATGGTCAAATCATTAGCAAAACTTGTATCCAGATGTTCATACACCTTCCCCTATCTTTCATGTACCTTATCAAACACTTCCCATCACTGAGATCCCCCAAATTCCTCATTTTTGCACAAACCCTAGTTTCTTGCCACAACTTGGCAATTTTCTAGGCTAGGCCTGTGTTTTGCTCTTTTGGACCCCTTCCCCTCACTCCATCTCTAAGATTCCACTTTCCCTTGCTTCCTAACATCCCTCCCTACTTCCCAAAATTTCCCCAAGAATTTACAAGCCCCTCATCCCCTTCATTTCGCTTCATTTCCACAAAATTCCTTGTTTCACACATCGGGATAAGTTTCACTCAAAAGATGTTTCAGAGCAATCAAAGATGAATTTTGGAAAACTGAGAGAGTTTTTTGTCCACAACATGCCAAAGAAGAAAAACCTCCCTCACTTTTTACACAGGTGTCATGGTTTTAGAGAAATGTCAAAAATATAATCGCCTCGGGAGAATTGATGCACCTCTGAAGTGACCTTGGGAAAATCCGGTTTTCTCCTAGCTTGGTTGGTCAAATAAATTTCTTGGTGAGTCAAACGATAACTAGACAACAATATCTTTCCAATGAGCTATCATGAGCTCAATTTGGAGTTGATGAAGGCATTCAAAATTTGACTGCAACAGCACTCTACCTTGAGGCAGCCTCATTTGGCACATTTTGACCAGTCTTGGGATAATTGATTTTTGACAAGGCAAATGAACTCCAAATTGAAACATTCTAGTTGGGTTGGAAAGTAGACTCAAGGATATTTCTAACGATCTATCCTGCGCCCGATTTTGACACCGAGAAGGCCTCCAAAATCCTCCTCTAAAATGAACTATGTAGCTAGGTGCGCACGACGCATTGGGTAAGGCGCGTGGCGCATCAGGGGTGCGCAGCGCATCAGGCAAAAAAACACAGTGAAAGATTACATGCGCGCGGCGCATCAGAGGTGCGCGGCGTGTTGGGTGAGGCGAGAGGCGCACTGGGTATTAAGCCCGAAATTTGCTTGGAAAGGCATCAAATCGCCTCCTCTCCGTACAAATTTGCAGATAGGCTCACATCCACCGCTTGTGCTTGGCTTTTGAAAGATAAATGTAATGGGTTCATGAAAAGTTTGCCCTGGATATCCAAGTTTGAAGCACTCCTTTTGTCAATATAAAAAGTGCTGTAGGGTTTGAAAATAGTGTGTTACTAAGGTTGTATTCTTCCTCATTTCCCTTTGGCATATTTGGCACTTGAAGACAAAGACATCAAACCTTCATTCCTCATTTTCAACAAATCTAACATACACTTGGCATAGACTTTCAATACCATGGAGGCAGGCACCAATACATCATATGACCAAGACAACGACTCTACAACAGAATTGCATGCACCGGGAGGGCACTAAAATGTCAAAAAGGGAGGATAGACTCCGAATCTTGGCCGAAGCCTCTTTCGCTGAGCATGTCACTTGATGAGGCACCTTTAGCCCAAATTTCAAAGAATTTGGAGAAAATTTAGTTATTTTGAATTTTTTGGCTTGCAAAACAGGTTTTTTGGCTCAACGCGTAGCGCGCCGCGCACGACCCATAAAATTGGGAGGTCCAAATCACAAATGGTTTGCATTTATGGATTTGTCATGATGAAATATACATGCTCAGCTATTGCCAAGGCATTTCATCAAGGTTTGGGTCCCCAAAAGGTCAAAAAACATGCAAAAAATGACCTTACTGCCCCTTTTTGGACACACAGGAAGCAGCCTTGGGAGAATGCACTTTTGGAGGGACAAATAGACATCAAATTGGGAAATTCCACTTGGGTTGGAAAGTAGACATCCAGGGCTTTCAAACAAGCCAACCTGAGCTCAATTTGGATGCCGAGAAGTGCCCCAAATGTAGGTGGAAATGTGCGCAGCGCATAGGGCTCAGGCATGCGGCGCATCAGGGTTTTTTGGCACAATTTTCATCTTCAGCTCAGGAAACGTGGTCAGTTTGACCATTTTTGACTTGTGATGGGATTTTTCACCCTTCTTGATTGAATTAATGGAACTTTATGTTGATTTGACACTTATTTACCTATTCTAGATGATACATTCATAAAATAGCAAAAATTTAATGAATGAATTGGTTTCCTAGCTTATAGAGGCAAGTTGTTTTGACTGCCTAGATTGTAGTGCTTTGTTTAGAATTGGTTGAAACAGCTCCTAGGATGATGAGCTCAACCCCTAGAGGCAAGGGAATGTGTTAGCTTGCCTATATTATGTATTTTCTTAGTCATTTTCAGGGTTGGACTCTTGGGAATAGCTTGATACACTATTGTACATATTTTATCTACATTTTTGGCAAAGGATAGATTAGGGTTTTGCAGCACTATTTGGGATTCATGTGGCTATATGTGTTAATGGTGTGTTTCTCTCAGTACTTGTAAGTTGTGTATGTGTACCACTTTCCTTATTTAATCTTCTGCAATTAAACAAATGAAGTGTTAAGGTAGAATCCATAATTTTGCTATGCTCTGCCTTTAAATTTGTTTAATTTTCCATGTTTTCTTCAGTTTAAGGAGAATCGTTGAGACTTCCTTGCTCTCCTTAGCTCCTCACCTATCAGGTCTATTCATTCAAATCACTTTAAAGGCATCAAAACAATCGCCTATCTTGCCCCAAGTAGACCTCTGCAAAAGTTGTGCCTCATCCCCGCACCCAAAATTGCCTTTCCCTTGAATTCAACAAAACTTCAAAAAATCAATTCCATAGTCCTTGTACTTCATACCTAGCCTAAAATTAGACATCAATTCAGTCATCTCGAGCCTCTTTGATTACCTTTTGCCGAGATTGACTGGAGAGAGCCCTCTCCTGTCCTCGTAGGGCTAGCTATAAGGCTGAGCATGGTTTGATGTTGCCTTGAGTTTTGCCTTCCTCAGCCTGAGGCAGATTCGAGCGTTAACATAGTGGCGACCATACTGGGGAAGAACAAATGGTTTGCTGGTTGATGTCATTTGTTTTATAAGCTACAGACGAAGCCTGAAGTTATGCCAGGTAGCCTTCGAAACGCTTTTGCTTTGCATTAGAGGAAGTAGATAAACGCTGCTTCAGTCAATCTCCATTGTAGCTTGTAAACGTGACAATTAATTTGTTAATTACCCCAGTACATGTATCAAGTTTAGATCTGATTGTTGATGGTGGACAACTATCAGACACTGGCAAGGCTAAAATCATTCACCTGGCAACTCCTTTCATGAAGAATCCAGCAACCTGTGCTTCATGGTGACTTCATTGCAGAGAGATCAGTAGCTGTGAGATTTTCAAGATGGACCGAATCACCAGAAGATGTGCTCCCATGAGCCGAGATCACATTCCAGGTTTTTTGAATAAGATGCCCAAGGTAGATTGGTCAAGGAATCTGCCTACATTTAATGATGATGGTAAGAAGGATGCTGCTTTACATCTAGTTAGATTTCACATGCATATTCGCAATTTGAAGGTTGATTTTCCTGAAGATTGCTTGATGAAGATATTCTTGGCCACTCTGGAAGGTGAAGCCCAATCCTGGTATGAAAATTTGCCAATGACCTGTATTTACTGTTTAAAGGATTTTCATGCCTTGTTCATTGAAAGATATCAAGCATCTTATCCATCATTAAATTTAGTTCATGACTGTTGCAAACATGCTTCTACTTTTATTGAAAGCCTTGAGAAATATTATGAAGATGATAATTTTATGGATGATGAGATCATGGAGGCTCTGTATGAGAATCCATTTCAGCAGCATAAAGAAAACTTAGAGGATACTTGTCCAGATGATCAGGACATTTTGCAGCAGAATCAAGATCAGCAGGGTGAAGATGGTCATATGGTGGAAGATGATGAAAGAGAGGGTTCTATTTCAGATCTGCCCATAGAAGAAGACAACGTGCAGGGTAGTCAAGATTCAATTTTAGAATGTGATGCAGTCAAGTCAGCTATTTTAGATCAACATTCAGATCATGATGACCAAGAATACCTTGTGTTGAATCTCATCAAAGAGAGCTCTGCTGTTGAGATCATAGATAGAGTTTTGGATTCAGATGTTCATAAAAAACAGAATGAGATCTTTGTGCAAGTAAGTGATAAATCTCCTTTCAATAACTCAGTAATAAATGATAGTTTGAATGCCTTGTCATATGAAGATAATTATTGTTTAAGCAGAAGAAAACAAAAAGCATTGTCTCCTTTGTCTGAAGATGAGATAGATCTACTTTTGAGAGGTCTTGTTACAGCCCAAGCTACAGCAGATTTGCAGTGCACACATAGTGAGGAAAGTGTTGGTGAAACTTCTTCCTCTTTTGAAAAAGATGACTGTCTTATAATCAGTTTTGTAGACCAGCAAAAAGATAATTTTTTCTTTCACAAAGATGATAAGGCTGTCATGTTTGATAATCTCGAAGATTGTTTTTTGTTTAAGAATGACCTACAACACATTCACACCACAGAAGATCAAAACATTCAGGATTTCCATTCAGATTCCTCTTCATATGTTTCATGTGCTGAAATGTTTTTCCAAGAAGAGATCTGCTCATCCATTTGTTCAGAGTTTTTTTAGCAGGAGGTGGTAGTGGCAAATCTTCATGTTTTTCACGATCCTCTAGCAAGTTTGTTGCAGCCAGCAGTGAAAATGTTTATTACAGTGTTTTGTTGCAGCCATGGTCAACTATGTTTTTGGATGCCTAGTGATAGGTTTGTACTGTTGACCAGAAGTTATTATAGGAAGAATCAGTCAAGAAGCCATCTTCTTGATTGGTTGCATTGGCATTTTGATATAGTTTGAGGATATATTGTCTTGTAAGAAACACAGGTGGCCATGTACTGCCACCAAGATTTTGTTTTAAGTTTCAGGTCTTAGTATTTATGAGTACAGTTTGTCGGGTCAGTTGATTAGTCCTTTCAGTTTTAAAATTGAGTCATCAGTTTTCAGTCAAGCATTTTAGTTTGAGTTTTTGACTCCATTGCCCAATGGATGAAGGCACTGTCTGCTCTCCCAAAGATCTGCCGTTCTTGGCACCTCTAAGGAGCTACCATTTCCATTGGAGCCAATGTTAGTGTCAGTCTTTCCAGCCTTCCTCCAGTGATCAAATATGCTCTTACAAAGTGGTCTCAGAGTGTCCAGGTCAAATTTTGTCATTTCAAAGAGTTTTCAAGCAAAATTTGGTCACTAGGCATTAGGTCTAGGGTTTGCTTTCACTCCTTCTAAAGTTGTCCAAATGTCGGTCCATGTCATCATTCTACTGAGTCTATCATCATTCATAGGGTTTTCATTATCATGTCAGTGTCTAATGAGTCATTTTACACCTTGTTCATGCTTCAGTTGCACCTAGGCAAAGTCATTTCCCTCTCCTAGGGTTTTGAAAGCTAATTTCTCTTGGATGGTCAAATCATTAGAAAAACTTGTACCCAGATGTTCATACAACTTCCCCTATCTTTCATGTACCTTATCAAACACTTCCCATCACTGAGATCCCCCAAATTCCTCATTTTTGCACAAACCCTAGTTTCTTGCCACAACTTGGCAACTTTCTAGGCTAGGCCTGTGTTTTGCTCTTTTGGACCCCTTCCCCTCACTCCATCTCTAATATTCCACTTTCCCTTGCTTCCTAATATCCCTCCCTACTTCCCAAAATTTCCCCAAGAATTTACAAGCCCCTCATCCCCTTCATTTCGCTTCATTTCCACAAAATTCCTTGTTTCACACATCGGGATAAGTTTCACTCAAAAGATGTTTCAGAGTAATCAAAGATGAATTTTGGAAAACTGAGAGACTTTTTGTCCACAACATGCCAAAGAATAAAAACCTCCCTCACTTTTTACATAGGTGTCATGGTTTTAGAGAAATGTCAAAAATACAATCGCCTCGGGAGAATTGATGCACCTCTGAAGTGACCTTGGGAAAATCAGGTTTTCTCCTAGCTTGGTTGGCCAAATAAATTTCTTGGTGAGTCAAATGATAACTATACAAAAATATCTTTCCAATGAGCTATCATGAGCTCAATTTGGAGTTGAGAAAGGCATTCAAAAGTTGACTGCAACAGCACTCTGCCTTGAGGCAGCCTCATTTGGCACATTTTGACTAGTCTTGGGAGATTTGACTTTTGGTAAGGCAAATGAACTCCAAATTAAAAAATTGTAGCTTAGTTGTAACATAGACTCAAAGTCCTTTCCAACGAGCTATCCTGTGCCCGATTTCGACACCGGGAAGGCCTCCAAAAGCCTCCTGCAAAATGCACTATGTAGCTGGGTGCATGCAATGCATTGGGTAAGGCGTGCGGCGCATCAGGGGCGCGTGGCGCATCAGGCACAAAAACACAGTGAAAGATTACATTCGCACAACGCATCAGAGGTGTATGGCGCATTGGGTGAGGTGCACGGTGCACTGGGTATTAAGCCCGAAATTTGCTTGGAAAGGCATCAAATCGCCTCCTCTCCGTACAAATTTGCAGGTAGGCTCACATCCGCCACTTGTGCTTGGCTTTTGAAAGATAAATTTAATGGGTTCATGAAAAGTTTGCCATGGATATCCAAGTTTGAAGCACTCCTTTCGTCAATATAAAAAGTGTTGTAGGGTTTGAAAACAGTGTGTTAGTAAGGTTGTATTCTTCCTCATTTCCCTTTGGCATATTTGGCACTTGAAGACAAAGACATCAAACCTTCATTCCTCATTTTCAACAAATCTAACATACACTTGGCATAGACTTTCAATACCATGGAGGCAGGCACCAATACATCATATGACCAAGACAATGACTCTACAACAGAATTGCATGCACCGGGAGGGCACTAAAATGTCGAAAAGGGATGATAGACTCTGAATCTTGGCTGAAGCCTCTTTGGCTGAGCATGTCACTTGATGAGGCACCTTCAGCCCAAATTTCAAAGAATTTGGAGAAAATTTAGTTATTTTGAAATTTTTGGCTTGCAAAACAGGTTTTTTGGCTCAACGCGTAGCGCGTCGCGCGCGACCCATAAGATTGGGAGGTCCAAATCACAAATGGTTTGCATTTATGGATTTGTCATGATGAAATATAGATGCTCAGCTATTGCCAAGGCATTTCATCAAGGTTTGGGTCCCCGAAAGGTCAAAAAACATGCAAAAAATGACCTTACTGCCCCTTTTTGGACACACAGGAAGCAGCCTTGGGAGAATGCACTTTTGGAGGGGCAAATGGACATCAAATTGGGAAATTCCACTTGGGTTGGAAAGTAGACATCCAGGGCTTTCCAACAAGCCAACCTGAGCTCAATTTGGATGCCGGGAAGTGCCCCAAATGTAGGTGGAAAGGCGCGCGGCGCATAGGGCTCAGGTGCGCGGTGCATTAGGGTTTTTTGGCACAATTTTCATCTTCAGCTCAGGAAACGTGGTCAGTTTGACCAGTTTTGACTTGTGATGGGGATTTTCACCCTTATTGATGTAATTAATGGAACTTTATGTTGATTTGACACTTATTTACCTATTCTAGATGATTCATTCATAAAATAGCAAAAATTTAATGAATGAATTGGTTTCCTAGCTTATAGAGGCAAGTTGTTTTGACTGCCTAGATTGTAGTGCTTTACTTAGAATTGGTTGAAACAGCTCCTAGGATGATGAGCTCGAACCCTAGAGGCAAGGGAATGTGTTAGCTTGCCTATATTATGTATTTTATTAGTCATTTTCAGGGTTGGACTCTTGGGAATAGCTTGATACACTATTGTACATATTTTATCTACATTTTTGGCAAAGGATAGACTAGGGTTTTGCAGCACTATTTGGGATTCATGTGGCTATATGTGTTGATGGTGTGTTTCTCTCAGTACTTGTAAGTTGTGTATGTGTACCACTTTCCTTATTTAATCTTCTGCAATTAAACAAATGAAGTGTTAAGGTAGAATCCATAATTTTGCTATGCTCTGCCTTTAAATTTGTTTAATTTTCCATGTTTTCTTTAGTTTAAGGAGAATCCTTGAGACTTCCTTGCTCTCCTTAGCTCCTCACCTATCAGGTCTATTCTATCAAATAACTTTAAAGGCATCAAAACAATCGCCTATCTTGCCCCAAGTAGACCTCTACAAAAGCTGTGCCTCATCCCCGCACCCAAAATTGCCTTTCCCTTGAATTCAACAAAACTTCAAAAAATCAATTCCATAGTCCTTGTACTTCATACCTAGCCTAAAATTAGTCATCAATTCAGTCATCTCGAGCCTCTTTGATTACCTTTTGCCGAGATTGACCGTAGAGAGCCCTCTCCTGTCCTCGTAGGGCTAGCTACAAGGCTGAGCGTGGTTTGATGTTGCCTTGAGTTTTACCTTCCTCAGCCTGAGGTAGATTCGAGCATTAACAACACAAGCGAATGATTTCATCATATTCTTCTTAAGAAATATCCCCTTTCCCCATTAAGTTTATAGTTTCTATCCACTCTTTCCTTCCTTTAATTAAGATAGCTCTTAGGACATCTTTTGGTAAGGTAGTCTATGGAGATGTCTACAAGTTATAATGAAACCTTTCGACATATTCTTCTATAGTTTCATTATACTTTGCAGTCGTCTTAAAGATTTCATCTTTTAGCTCCCTAGTCTTGCAAAATTCTTGGTATCTTATGAGGAAGGAAGTCTTCATATCATCCCAAGAATTAATAGTACATCCACCCAGACCCATGAACCATATTAAAGCTTCTCCTTTCAGAGTGGAAGGGAACAATTTTAGCTTTTTAGGGTTAGTGGTGTAGTCATACCCTTTGCAGAGGACATCAAATTCAAACTAGAAGGCATCAGGATCCGCTGTGATCATCCTAGGAAAAGTTTGGATGCTCTGTAGAGGAATAACCTTCATGGGGGCATTAGCTTCTTGGTCAACTATGGGGTATTCCAAAGTTGAGGTTCGACCATGAGGTGGTTGATTTTCCATTTGGTCAAAGATGTGCCAATATCCTTAAGGGATTTCAGGGGGTGATTTTTGAGTAAGCCGAGGATTAGCAATCCAGGTTGGCTTTGCAGCACTGCTTAGATCCAGGATCACAAGATACCCTTGTTCCGATAGATGAGGTCCTGCCTCAGTAGTTCCATTGGTTTCTCCCTCCCCTTCTCTTAAGTTACACAACTTTCCCTCTTGTAGAGGATCAAAATGAAAATTTGTTGTAACCTGAAGACTCTGTTCAGATCCTCCAATTTGGCTTTGAATCTCAATGTAAGCTTCAGATGGTGAGCTTGCTGCCTGATGGATTATAGTAGGACTTTTCCCAAATAGGGCCCAGAATCCTACTGATGCTTGAGACTCTTATTTTCTTACAATTTCATCTATAAAGGTTGTTCTCCCAAGGTTCACCGATCCCTTGGGTTTTGTGGATTTAGGTGGGCGGTTCTGATCTTTTTCTATCTTTCTATTCCTAATCATTCATAAAATCTTATTCCTATTTAACCTCTAAGCTTTTCATGAAAGGTGGGCTGGTCAGCAAGCACTTTATTTGCTAGGTACGTAGGTTCTTACCTCCCATTTTTAAAACCCAATTCTTTTGCAATAAGATAAAAAGGAAATCACTTTGAAACACTCTCCCCGACAACGATGCCAAAATGTTAGTGCACTAGGATGTCTTTTTACAGGAAATCTTAATTCCTACGTTAATTGTCAACCCAAGGCAAGTATTTTTATCTCAATACTGTCAGCACTATATATGCAGTGAATTTAGAGGTTAACTAATAATAAATCGTTGCAATTTCTAATGACTATCTCTTCAAACTCAATCCAAACAATTCTGAAAGAGGTAACTCTAAAAGAAATTCATAACATAATTTGGAATTCTACTTAACCTATTATGAAAGAAAAGGAGTCTGAATACAATTGTAGAAATCACACTTGGCAATCTTAAATGGATTTGAAACTAACTCACTCAATCATTAAAGAGAACTATGACAATTGAACAACAAATGGTAATTGAACAACAAATCCCAGTAGAACAACAACTGATAAATAACAACAAATGATAATAGAACAACAAATGATATCTGAACAAAAAATAACTATATTGTGGAAAGCAATCAATTCTATCTCTGAAATCTATGATAACATTACTTGGAATGAATCAGCGATCTAATGTTGGAACTAACATAACCAATCCAACCAAAAACATTACTCATATATAACACACATCTAAATCTAAATCTCGAATGAACAACAAAAGCAAATTAGAATAGACAATCCTCACGATAATCAAAATGATATTAATTTAACATTAACGAACAATGAAGAATAAAATAGAAAATATTATAGCACAGGCGAAGCAGTAGATCTTCTCTTGACTAGGCCCAAAGTTTCCAGAAGTCTTCGCTATGAGATACTCAGAATATAATTATGATTTAAACACAATCTTCTTCATTAAAACAAATAATAGAGTTACAACATCACCAAAGTAACAATATTATATGTCCAAAAGAATAATTATAAACTATGAATTTTTGAACTAGTTGTGCAGTTTTCCTTTTGGCCTTATATATAAAAATTAGAAAAGTAAATAGATAAAAGCGAATCCTCAGGATTAGGGGATCCTAAGGATTTCGCAATACTCGATCTGATTCTGTCATAAAATAACATCGGTCTACCCGGTCTTCTGTTGTCCTGCTTTTCCTCTGACGTCGTCTTTTTCCTTTATAAGATGATGTTGTTCTGTCGATTGAACAACTATTTTCCAATTCATGTCTTCTACACATAAAGATAGTAAAAATCATTTTTCCTACTTAGATTCGTCTAATTTGTTAATGATTACTTTCACCCAACTTTAGCTATTATTTCCTCTAATTTTATCCATAAACAAAGATAATCATGTGAGGATGAGTGCTAAATAAAGCTATTACCAAGGAGAAAATATACATTTTTCTTGACCCAACACAACCTACCAAAGAAGATACTCAAGCACATGCTAGATTCATGAAGGGGGAAGTGAGGGCCCAAAGGGTTCGGATGGAATCCATCAAAGACTCTCTTATCCCATATGTATCAAAATGAGACACTACAAAAGCTATATATGATAGATTGATAGAGTTGTTTTCCGTAAACACAATAAGAGAAGTAATCTCATTAAGGTAGGAACTCTACAAGCTATAGACGACAAAGGAAGATGGAATAACCTCATACTTTATGAAGATTTCAGAAATAAGAGATCAACTGCAAGACTAGGAGAAGTAATGTTTGATAAAGAAATTAAAACAATGGTATTAAATGCACTATTAGAAGAATGGGTAACTTTAATTCAATTATTTATGGAAAGATATAAGATACTTCTTTCCAAGATCTATGGTCTCTATGTAAGATCAAAGAAACTAGACTGAAAGAAAATATTGATGTAGGATCAAATGAGAATAATCAAGCATATGCTGCTATGTCAAGAAGAAAATCAAAGTTTGGAAAATTTGGCCCTCAAAAGAAGAAGAATAACAAGGCTAAGGTATAGTGCTATGGATGTCAAGAATATGGGCACTATCAAATAAATTTCCCTAAGCTTAAAAGGGACAATAACAAGAGAAATAAGGAAGAAGCTCATATTACTGAAGAAGTAGAAGAGCTCGAGACAAAGAAGCTTGAGAAGGAGGAAGTGAAAGACCTCTACTATGAATAAGAGAATCTCCGTCACTAAAAGGTACTCTTCTATTGTATATAGGAATCATTGAAAATGAGATAGGATGCATTATATTAGAGAATGGTATCATGTTAAAAGCATTAGAAATAAGAGCTCATGGCATATGTAATATGTTGGATGTCTAGAACAAAAACCTATGGAAGTCAATTAGGTAGGATATAGCTCTTGGAAACCTCATTGAAAGATAAAGTGATATTTATTGAATTCGTTTGGAAAAGGAGGTTATCATACATTTGTCAAAAGGGAAACATCTACAAGGTAGGATATGCAAGATCCTTAAAATTATTTGATGGACTATTTATTGTAATATTCACCAACAAAGAAGAAAAGCAAGTGTTTCTTCAAGAATTCCAATATGTGGAATTAATATAATGATAGTATGACAATGTGAAATTGAAGCAGATCAAGGGAATGTATTTCTTTCATTCGAAGGTAGCTACTGCAGGAAGTCTGAATGATCCAAAATAAAAATGAGATATGAATGGTCGCATTTGATTTCATCAAAGTCATGTCATATGATTGCAGAGAACATGGATCATTGCTCTTAAGAGGCATGAACAAAGAAGAAATGTCCTCCCTCAAAAGGATGTTAGAATTCATGAATCACATATTTATTAGATGAAATCAACATAATATGTCCTCATATGGAAGTATGAGGTGTTTTATTACAACTTAGGAACTCTGAAGCTCCTCGGAAAGAAATGCAAGAACAAAGGAAGGAAGCGATCATGAAGCTATGAAACCATGGTAAAGCAAGTCAACATCTAAAGGACCAAAAATATTTGACTAGGAAATCTCTTGGAAAGATATAAATAATCTTATGGAAGTCTAGGAAAGATGGAGACCCTTGACAATGGATATCTTTGGGAGATATGTCAACATATATGAAGGATGTCGATGCCTACAGGAAGATGCCATGGTGAAAGGCCATCACAAAGTTAATTATGATTTAAGTACTCCTTATTTATAAACTAGTATCTAGATGGTTTTATGTAGGGCTACCAAAAATATGAATTATGAATGTCTTCCATGAAGAACCATGTAGAAGGATGCAGGAACCCTCTAGAGAAGAAAGCTTGACGAAGGTAGCATAACATTAAGTAATGCTAGATGAAGGCTGATGAATCACTTTCCAATGAAAGGAATGATGACATGACTGATGGATGAAAGTGCCCTATGAATAAGTCCCAAAATATGAATACTCCACATCAATTCATGACATCAAAGAAAGGAGTTCTTCAAGCAGCTAGTTGTCCCGTCATCTTCACCTCATGAGTTGCTGAAGGTACCTATTTTGAGAGGGAGCCTAGAAATTTTATTACTTGGAAGAAACTTGGAAATTCCTAAGCCAAGAAGGAGCTTAGGTACATTCCTTCTGTAGGAATGAGTAAATTCCTTTAATGGAATAAATGTGTCCTCCCTAATTGAGAGGGAGATATAGACACATCATTTTGGTCTTCACTTGGTAAGAGAAAATGAGAGGATTAGGTAATCATTTGGTATCCGAAAATCTTTAAAGATGAGATAGGGAATCCAAAAGAAGAGTAGTCATGGGGGACTCATATTCTTTGAGGGCTGGGGATTCCAAGATAAGAATAATCCTTATGGAACATAACTTGAGTACACGGGTAGGGTATATTCCAAGAGAGACAATGATGAGAGTGTCTACAAATCATTAGTCTCGCCAACATTAAGCTCAGATATTGTGGAGAAATAGAGATTTTATTCAAGGCCTTGCTATGTAACAATGTTGGTTGATATGATGCTAAACAAATGGGTTACCAATCTCATTCTTCTTATGAGAAATTATTCAGATTGAGAATGACCAAGTACAATGATGAATACCTCCCTAGTTAAGAGGGAATGTTGAAACGTGTAACTAGGTTTGGTCTTCATAATGACATGTAATTGTGATTTTATGTAAAGAGATGTAAAGAGGAAAAATAAAATTATTGTAATTCTTGCATCATGGGTTTCATGAGAAAGAGATTTTATTTTTGAGTCAAGGTTCCCATTGAGAGCCTTTAAGAATTTTTTCATCTAGTCATCAAAGAATAAAAGAGTCATTGTCATGTAATGAAGTCATGTTACACATTGTAAATAGTCACACTTGTATATGTAAAGTATTCCTCCAAGACCTTGTCACTAGCCCTCTTCAAGTCAGCCTACAATGAATGGAGAAACCTGGAAGATCATGTCAGATCTCCCTCAAGTGATCATGTTGGCCTTAAGGACATGATACAATGTGTATATATAGCCACACTTGACCTCACTTCAAGGCAAGAAATTCGGTGAAGAGGATTCTACAAGTAAAAGTGTGAATAACAGACTAGACAAGGGAAGAAAATAACAAAGGAAGGATAGCGAAGGAAGGTATTCTTCTGAGATTATGATTTGAGCTTGTATACTCTCCCATGCGCAAAAGAAGAAGATCTGAGGGCATGAAGAGAAGGTAGATGAACTTTCTAATGCATTTGAAGTGATCTTGTTTGGATATAGGATCTTGCATAAGAAGCCAAGAAGAAGGGCTATAGGTATCTCCCTTGAGGAGACTTATTAAGAAGCGAATATTATTCTAGGGTTTTTGAAATAGGGTTAACCTAAGAGACTGTCATTCTCTAGGGAATCCGAGAAGAGTAGTGTGGAAGATAAGAGATTGGGATTCTCTAGAAGAAGTTGAGGAGAGTAGTTAGAGATCTAAGAGAAGTTGAGAAGGAGAGAAGGTAGAGGATCAAGGATAGTGACAAGGGCCTTGAGAGGATACTAGAGTCAAGGGTATTTGTCATAGTATTAGTATTCGTCAATTGAATATCTATAAGAATAATTATTGATTAGGTTTTCCTCTCAAAGAGTGAAAGGTTTTGGCCCTAGATGACAAGCCTACATTCTGTGTCTCTTGTCTTCTATTGTTTATTTGGTAATTGTCTTGATGATAAGAACAACTTAATACCATAATAAAGATACGATCATAATCCAAGAAGTAAAATTATATCACAATCAATTATCAAGAAGATAAATTCAAATACCCTAACTTATGATGCCCTAGATTTCTTAACATGACCTTGTTGTAGCGGCTGCAACACCATCCAAAATTTTGGCTTGAATCAAATTTTAGAGCCTTTCTTGGTATTTCCTTTGATGGTTGCACACACTGGAGCTCATTTCTTGATTTCCCTTAGAGTCTTTTCACCTTTTTGATTTCTTAGCCAACTGTTGTCTTTTGGCATGATAATTACTTTGTCTTTCTTGTGATATTTTTCTCGTGATTTCGAACGTTTGTCTTTCTGTGTTTGGGTTGTCTTAGCTTTGTGAACACCCATTGCACTCACACACAAAGTTGTAAGCACATTGTGCAAGTGTCATCACGGTCGTCCAAAGGTCTATCCCAAGTTTTTTACTTATTGCTTCCAGTACTAGATAGTCACACAGAGGGTCATGCTTTGCTATGCTGTCCTGGTGGTCAGTGTCGTCATGTTGTCAAAATATCCTAAGTGTGTGATCATAATGTTGAGTCCTCATAGATACACTTTCTCCCACACTCAAAATTTTCTTGAAAATCCTTTCAGCTGGATAACCCCCTTCTCATTGGACCCTGACTGAGTTGCATTGCGTAGTCTCAGCCCTTGGTGGTGTTTCTTTGATGTCTGGAACTATGCAGTGCTAGAGGCTATCTTTGGGTGAGCTGCACTACGCAATCCCAGAGATGAGTAGCTTTTCTTCCTTCTTAGAACTGTGCAGAAATAGGCTCTAAGCCCAACCTGAACTGTGCACTTCGTAAGATTAGGTATGAAGCCTCCTTCCCACTTTCGAAACCCTTCATTCCATAGGGACTTGAGCCTACATTTCTCTTAGAAACTGCGTAGAGGTGTCCTCCCAGTGACTTCCCTTTACCAAGACTTACTATTCTCAAAAAATGTGCAGAGTTAACCTCTAGTCCCTCTCCTATCCTGCCCTATATTTCCTCTGGAAACTATATAGAGGTGTCCCTCAGGGTCCCACCTTAGAGCTATCACTAGTGTCCTTAACTGTGCAATTCTGCCTCCTAGTGGCCTCTATGCAATTTTCCATAACAATGAAGATTTTGCCTGGAAGTTCCTTGTGAAAGCTTGAGCTGTGCTCTACGCAGTCTCAGTGACCAGCCCTCCTTCCCTGTCACTTGGAACTACACAATGTGTAGTTACTAGGCCCTCTCCTAGCCTGTCATCTTTCCCAGGCCCGAAATATGGAAAACAATGCATCATGCTAGACTAGGAGGTTTTGGATTTGATTTCATGATGTCATGAGTGAATTGCAGGGAAAGTTACAGTGATAGATCATGGCGAGACAATGAACAAGATGAAGAAGGAGCGTACATGCTAGAAGACTTATTTGCAGTTAGACATATGAACAAAGCACATCAAGTAGCAAGTGAAAGGAACACCTTGAATGGAACCATCTTACAAGACCAAGACCATCGAAGACCCCGTAGCACCAAGCCATGTGTAGGAGAAGATAAAGCATACCTAAGAGTACATCCATCACTTAGCAGCACAAAAGCTTCACATGGACACCACAACTAGCCATTACATGTCAAAATTGTCATGTCAAGTTGTTTCATGAGTTTTCAAGGCCTCATCACCACTATGGGCAATATTTATTGTAAGTAAATATAATGTAAAGTGAAATTTCAATGGATGCACACAAGAAGTTAAAGAGTCATGTTAGTTGAAAAGCCATTGGAAGTTCAATGGTAATGAGGGTAGTCCAAGAGTCACAAGGGTCAAGAATCACCCTTGTCTATATATACCTCTCCCATTGTATGAGCAAGGGATTTTTGACCTTGGCTCCTCCCACACAGTCTTGAGAGTTTACAGTTAGTTCTTTGAGGAGCAAGGAGTGGCTCCAATGTCCCACTACTAGGAATAGTGATGGATGGTGTACATATGTGTCTTAGGAATTTTGCTTAATTCAGAAGCCTGTTAAGGTCAACACGTTTTCATGCATGTTTTGTAGATGTTTGTAAAACTATTCTTTTGACATTTGTAATGCGTGTTTGTTTCACTTGTGATAAGATAGTTGAACTACTTCAGTTGTTTTAGTACTTACAGTGTAAGGAATGTGCTATACTAGTTATCAATGTTGTCTCATCCTTATGGACTACTCTATGGGATACTCGACAGACCATATTTGTTTTTTGGTTATAACAGCCATCACATCTATGTTGACTACTCCATTGGGTGGTGTACGTGTTGTCCCCTTCACTTCAGTTTTAACGATTGCCACATCCATTGTGGACTATTCCGTTGGATGCTGGATAGACATTTCTGGTTCGCGTTTGTCTCTTCTTGGGTGGTACTATTACCTCTTACTTAGAGGCTCACTTTACTCTATCCCTTTGTAGTAAGAGATCTGAGACACAAGTTACATTACAAACTCACCAGGCATACTCACCTTGCTTTTTGAAGACACCAACATAACACTCTCATGTGCTAAACAACAAGATCTAAGGCAAATATCTAAGTAAATGGAAACTGGGACATTGTACCGGATGAGACTCCTACATGAAACGGTGTGAGGAGTAATTGGAACTTCATACAGGGGAGATCCCCTGAATCTTGGTGGGTCTAGCACCATTAACATTTCTGGCACTAGAAGGAGGGCCTCCAGCAGTTTATGACTGATTGTCCAATAGAACCAACTCATCCATTATCTCATCAAGGAAGTGACACTTACTCCCTCTCCGCTACAAGAAACTATGAACTTGGTAATTTCTCACCTCCCAAAGCCAAATATGAAATCCCATATTAGCACATCTGGGCTATCCATCTCATCAGCTGTGATTTTGCTAAATATATTGAACTAATTCTAGAAGTGTACGCTCTTCCATACTCTCAAAAGAAGCATAAGATGACTCCCACAGGAGTGGTAGTATCATATGTGGAAGAAGAAATCTTCGCCACTATTGAAGATCTGGCAGAAGTTATGGAAAAAGAAGAGGAACCTCCAATATTTCAAAAGGAAGAAGAAGATAACCTCTTACTTTTAGGCTTGAGTTCTAGTGCAGGAGATGGAGGGTAAGGTAGCAGAGTAGGTGGAGGAAAAGATGAACCAACAGATTTAGAGGACAAACCTTCAGATTCGGAAGAAGAGGAGGAGGAAGACGAAGAGGACATGGCTGACCATAATATGGAATGGATGACTTAGGGTCCATTGGCAATCCTAGGTGTCTTTCATAGGATGCCAACTGTTAGCCTCCTGTTGCAACAGGTTAATCATCTTTCATGATCGATAGTTTTACATGCCAAATATGTCGTGCTATGCATGCTGCAATGCTCCATATTTGCTACAGATGGCCAGATAGTATCCATGAGAGCAGGTTGGTCTAAAGGGCCACTGCTGTGTTCCCGTTTTGATGAAGCAATCCATTTTTTGCTTTGAGGCAGTTTTTTTCAGTTGGAGGCACTCAGGCTGGAGTTCACTAACATCTCTCTTATTATGTAGCTCCCTATTTGTTTTTCCCTTCCCCTATTAAAATCACGTAGATAAATCCCCTATGTAAATACCCCTCCCTGGCAATATAGCCATATTTTCTACTAAGTCTAGGAAATCTCAGTCCATCTGGGGCTGTCTTTAGCCCATCCGCGTCATTAAGGAGCTAGTCTAACATCTGGTCAGCTAGTAACCTCTTCCCTAACCCTAAAACCCCCAAAAACCCATATTCCGCCCCTAACCCAAAGTTTCGATGTGTAAATATTAAATCCGCGCCTGTAAAACCCACATAAACCCGTTTCCCTAAAGTTTTAAATCCACCCGCGAAAATATTAAAAACCGAATATACCTCGCACTAACCCGCCATCACTTCGCGTCCGCCGCCAACCGTTAGATCCCCTGCCCCACAGATCTAAGGTGGGCGGGCCGTCCCATCTCCAAAGCGCCCGAGCTTTAGCGTCCGGGAGATGGGCGGTATTACCGCCGTACTCCCGCCACGCGTCACGCGCCGGGCTGTGGCGGAGTCCCTCCCACCGAAACCACCATCCCCCATAAGCGGTGCGCCATTTACCGCTTACTGCCCTGCCAGGTGACATCACCACCACATCACCCCCCTGTACAGTCACCCCCCTGCGTGGTCTCCTGCCACGTCACTGCCATGTGTCCCGCCACCGTACCTGCCACGTCATTGACCGTATGAGATGACATCATGCTGACGTCATCCCGCCACGTCGCTCAGCTAACGTCACCTGCCGTACAATGCTGACGTCATGCTGACGTCATCAGCCCTTTTTGATGCAGAGGCGCAAAAATCGCACTTCGGAGCCCCAGAATCGAATTCTGAGGCAGTTTTTGATGAGCGCAAATCGCTCATCGCTGGATTTTTTGGGCCAGAATGGAGAATCTTCAAGGAATCTTCGCCCCATGAAGCCCCAGGAAGCCCAAAAAGGCGCAGAAATGATCCGTTTTCTTCACAGAGCATACCAAAATGATCAGAAGACAATTCCAGATGATACGGAGGCCGAACAGCAGCCATTTACTGGTGATTAGACACGCAGCACAGCAGATCAGCAGCCCAGATTTGTCAGAGAGTATCAGTGGAAGAAAGGACGCCAGAAAGAATCAGTCATGATTTTGTAGGGGCTCGAGGCGCCTGAGTATTGATGTAGCCCCAAGAAAATCAAATCGATAAGCATCAGCCCATCCTTGCCTTCAAATCACTGTCAAAACATTTAAAGCACCAGGACAGCAAGGAAGAAGAGACCCATACCCATTCATTGCTAAAAGCACTACAGCAAGCCACCGAGGACAGCGCCATTCATACAGTTTTGACACATCGGCCCTGAGCACGGCCCGAGACATTCTTTGCATTTATTTTTAGATAGGATTAGGTCAAGTAGTCATTCTTATGACCTAATTAGGTCAAAATGTAATAAAGGAAACTCTGCAGAGAGTTTGCCCTATATATACCACACTCTGTATAGTTTTAAGTGTGGGTTAATTGGTATTTTTCACGAGAGACTCGTTGTGTGTACCTGAATATTTCTGTAATCAAAGATTGCTTAAAGCTTGGAGAACGACTGTCTGTTGTTGATGAATGTGTTGAAGAGTTGGAGATGGAATTCCTGCGCTACGGCTTGAAGCAATAAGTGCCTCTCATCTCTGTTTATGTGTTTGCCATTATCTAAATAGCAGGAAAAAAGAATAGCCTAGAATTAGTTAACTACTCTCTATGCTCAATTCCTGCTGTTTCTTGATGTTTTCTTCTGAATGAACTGGTTATGAACATTGAATTCCATCTGGCTCATGTTTACCCCAGTTCACCTGTGTTCGCCAATTATCTAGGAATTCTTAACTGCTCCTAGGTAGCGCCTTGTAACCCCCTCTGCTAATCTTTTGGAGAGATTCTTAATTGCCTCTCTTTCTTTAGCATTCTTGCCATCCCTTGAATCTGAAAGTTGCTTCTACCTCAGTCACCTTGCTCCATTTTCCCCTCCCTATTATTAAGGAAAAACAACAGTAGTTCCTCTCCTCGACTCCACGCCCAATGGTTTGAATGTTCAGACTATACTCAGCCTCTTTACCTGAAAGTATCGGTTCTCCTGCCAAAACTCAATCAAACCCCTGCACATCATATCTAGCCTAAAATTACCTCTTTCAACAAAGCTAAATCATAAAGAGAGAGCCCTCTCTGACTGCAGGCAGGCTAGGGCCTGCAGTCCAAAGTTGGTTTGTGGTTACCTCGGTCGTATCCCTTTGGGAGTCAAAAGGGATAACCTGAGTGATAACATAATGGCGACTCCGCTGGGGAGATGAATCATGTGTTTATTAGTGCAAATCCTCAATTTTGACCAGTTCGCCTCGTTTTCTGGAGAAAGTGTCCCTTTTCTTCAGCGTTTTTCATGTTCAGCTCTGATCTGTGATGGTGGACAGAGATCAGGCACTTTAAGGTTACATCGTCCACCTGGCGACTCCACTTCATCCTCATAATAAAGACTCGGCTGGAGAAATGAACTCAAAGGAATTGAATAAGCAGATCAGGATCTCGACTTGGACTATCGTCCAAGAGACCATGTTCTTTCTCTTGCACCAAATTTTGCTGTATATATTGTATTTTAAAAGCGATTTTATGTCAAATTTTTGTGTTTTGCCTTTGGAAGAGATTGTTGAAAAGCCCCCTTGCACATCAGAGCAGCAGCTTTCAAATGTTGTTGAAGATCATCATGCAGTCAAGGAGGAAACAAAAATAGAGCCATTGAATATCAGATTGAGGAAGACCCAGAAGCAGAAGCATATGACCAGAGCATCCAAATGGATCTCCTGCCTCTTTGTTTTCAGCCATCTGAACCATTCAAAGAAGATGAAGACCAGCAGCCCGCACGGATCAGTCCGGCCCTATTTGAGCCAGATTGTAATAAAGGCACCTCTACAAGAACCGAATGACCTATCCACTGGCAGGCAGAATAATGAAAGAGATCAGTGCACGTCACCATCAACAGGCTGCAAGGCTCAGTATCGAGTTGACAATGATCTCCCGACTCCAAGGCATGGTAGTGATCCTGAACCTTTGTACAGTCCTTTAATTCAGCCAAAAAGTTGTATATATAGGTTGCAGGATAGTTTTGTACAGTATTTAAACACCGCAAAGGAGATCAGTAGCTTCCTGATCTTCTCAAAGATTGATAAAGCCATAACAAATTGTAAATTCTCAGTTGGTGTCATTAGCAAGCATAAGCAGCAAAGCCCACTCATGTTATTTTTGCCTAAGTGGCTGCATTGGTTGTTTTTTCACCTAACAGCAAGATAAGTGCTGGTTAGGGTAGGTAGGTAGGTATGATTAATAAGGCATCCATCCAAGAGAAATTTGCAGAACACAGTACCAAATGAATACAAGGCAGTCTGACCTGCTGTTCTTGACTTTTCACAAGGAAAAGCCATCCCCAAGTGGAGCCACTGTTAGCCTCCTGCTACAGCAGGTTAATCATCTTTCATGATCGACAGTTTTACATGCCAAATATGTCGTGCTATGCATGCTGTAATGCTCCATATTTGCTACAGATGGCCAGATAGTATCCATGAGAGCAGGTTGGTCTAAAGGGCCACTGCTATGTTCCCGTTTTGATGAAGCAATCCATTTTTTGCTTTGAGGCAGTTTTTTTCAGTTGGAGGCACTCAGGCTGGAGTTCACTAACATCTCTCTTATTATATAGCTCCCTATTTGTTTTTCCCTTCCCCTATTAAAATCATGTAGATAAATCCCCTATGTAAATACCCCTCCCTGGCAATATAGCCATATTTTCTACTAAGTCCGGGAAATCTCAGTCCATCTGGGGTTGTCTTTAGCCCATCCGCATCATTAAGGAGCTAGTCTGACATCTGGTCAGCTAGTAACCTCTTCCCTAACCCTAAAACCCCCAAAAACCCATATTCCGCCCCTAACCCAAAGTTTCGATGTGTAAATATTAAATTCGCGTCTGTAAAACCCACATAAACCCGTTTCCCTAAAGTTTAAACCCACCCGCGCAAATATTAAAAAATGAATATACCCCGCACTAACCCGCCGTCACCTCGCATCTGCCACCAACCGTTAGATCCCCCGCCCCACAGATCTACGGTGGGCGGGCCGTCCCATCTCCAAAGCGCCCGAGCTTTAGCGTCCGGGAGATGGGCGGTATTGCCGCCGTACTCCCGCCACGCGTCACGCGCCGGGCTGTGGCGGAGTCCCTCCCACCGAAACCACCATCCCCCATAAGCGGTGCGCCATTTACCGCTTACCGCCCTGCCAGGTGACGTCACCACCACGTCACCCCCTGTACAGTCACCCGCCTGCGTGGCCTCCTGCCACGTCACTGCCACGTGTCCCGCCACCGTACCTGCCATGTCATCGACCGTACGAGATGACGTCATGCTGATGTCATCCCGCCACATCGCCCTGCTGACGTCATGCTGACGTCACCCACCGTACAATGCTGACGTCATCAGCCCTTTTTGATGCAGAGGCGCGAAAATCGCACTTCGGAGCCCCGGAATCGAATTCTGAGGCAGTTTTTGATCGCAGGATTTTTTGGGCCAGAATGGAGAATCTTCGAGGAATCTTTAAGGAATCTTCGCCCCATGCAGCCCCAGGAAGCCCGAAAAGGCGCAGAAATGATCCGTTTTCTTCACAGAGCATACCAAAATGATCAGAAAACAATTCCAGATGATACGGAGGCCGAACAGCGGCCATTTACTGGTGATTAGACACGCAGCACAGCAGATCAGTAGCCCAGATTTGTCAGAGAGTATCAGTGGAATAAAGGACGCCAGAAAGAATCAGTCATGATTTTGTAGGGGCTCGAGGCGCCTGAGCATTGATGTAGCCCCCAGAAAATCAAATCGATAAGCATTAGCCCATCCTTGCCTTCAAATCACTGTCAAAACATTTAAAGCACCAGGACAGCAAGGAAGCAAAGACCCATACCCATTCATTGCTAAAAGCACTACAGCAAGCCACCGAGGACAGCGCCATTCATACAGTTTTGACACATCGGCCCTGAGCACGGCCCGAGACATTCTTTGCATTTATTTTTAGATAGGATTAGGTCAAGTAGTCATTCTTATGACCTAATTAGGTCAAAATTTAATAAAGGAAACTCTGCAGAGAGTTTGCCCTATATATACCACACTCTGTATAGTTTTAAGTGTGGGTTAATTGGTATTTTTCACGAGAGACTCGCTGTGTATACCTGAATCTTTCTGTAATCAAAGATTGCTTAAAGCTTGGAGAACGACTGTCTGTTGTTGATGAATGTGTTGAAGAGTTGGAGATGGAATTCCTGCGCTGCGGCTCGAAGCAGTAAGTGCCTCTCATCTCTGTTTATGTGTTTGCCATTATCTAAATAACAAGAAAAAAGAATAGCCTAGAATTAGTTAACTACTCTCTATGCTCAATTCCTGCTGTTTCTTGATGTTTTCTTCTGAATGAATTGGTTATGAACATTGAATTCCGTCTGGCTCATGTTTACCCCAGTTCGCCTGTGTTGGCCAATTATCTAGGAATTCTTAACTGCTCCTAGGTAGCGCCTTGTAACCCCCTCTGCTAATCTGTTGGAGAGATTCTTAACTGCCTCTCTTTCTTTAGCATTCTTGCCATCCTTTGAATCTGAAAGTTGCTTCTGCCTCAGTCACCTTGCTCCATTTTCCCCTCCCTGTTATTAAGGAAAAACAACAGCAGTTCCTCTCCTCGACTCCACGCCCAATGGTTTGAATGTTCAGACTATACTCAGCCTCTTTACCTGAAAGTATCGGTTTTCCCGCCAAAACTCAATCAAACCCCTGCGCATCATATCTAGCCTAAAATCACCTCTTTCAACAAAGCTAAATCATAAAGAGAGAGCCCTCTCTGACTGCAGGCAGGCTAGGGCCTGCAGTCCAAAGTTGGTTTGTGGTTACCTCGGCCGTATCCCTTTGGGAGTCAAAAGGGACAACCTGAGTGATAACACCAAGACATGTGAATAAGATTTTAAAAAAGTATTACCCTGACAAGAGAGTGAAGGCATAAGACCACTTAGACATGTTCTACCTACATATGCAAACACTCGAGGTAAATTATGATGATTTTGCATGCAAGCTGTTTCCATGTACCTTAGATGGAAGACAAGTTGTATGGTACCATAATATTCCACCAAATTCCATTCAGAATTGGGGAGTATTCAAGAGAATATTCCTTGAGAAGTTTTCTGAAGACAAGACCCCCACCATGTTGCTAAAGGAGTTGGGTAATATCAAGATGGAGCAGAAAGAGAGAGTCAAATATTTCAAGCAGAGGTTTAACTGCATTCTAAACAAGTTCTCGGTAGACACCAAACCTCATGATTCCATCACCATTGATTACTACATGTTTTTATTGTCGACCAGCATTGCAAAGTTCGTCAGGCAAGCTACGAAACCAACATTGACCAAAAATTGTGAAGAGATGATTATTGTGGAGAAATACTTGTGCACTATTGGAGTCATTGTAGATGACGAATCCACTAAGGACTCCAAAGACATGGGAAAGAGGTCTCACACCTCTGTGAGTAAGGTGAAGGAAAAGGAGTTAAGTGACATTGACAACCTTACTAGTCTCATCTAGTCCTTGACCACCGAACTCAAACAAGTGAGAAGCGAGAAAATTGTGACGAGGAGGCCTTTTAGGTACCCATAGAGAAGAAAACAAATTCAGGTAGAAATAATAGCCAACCAACCAAATCTGTGTAGAGCTACAATCTAGTTCTCAACCTTGACAAGCTCGCGATAGACTCGTATTTCTCATTACATGGTGAAAAACACTCGAAAATAACATGCCTAGAGTGGAACCAGATGATGAGAATCATGAGCACACAGTTGTATGAAAACCTCGTGGCTGATGAACAGGCTGATCCCAATGATGAATATGAAGAAGATGCTGTATTTGATGAAGCCGCAAATACTATGCATGTAGTAACTATGTATCAATGTTCATGCACATCTCAGAATACCACCACTGAGAATGAGCCTACGAGTGATGGTCCGGCCCCAAAGAAAAATAATCGGTACAAATTGAGAAGTCAATGGGTCCCTATTGTGTTTTATTTACCAATAGACAAAACAAGAAAAGACATGCCAAGGACAATAGATCCACTGGTCAACTCAACATAGAAAACTCAGATCAAGTTCGGGAAGACAAATCCAACAAAAAGTACATCCATGAGCAACAAAGACAAAAGAAACCCATAGGACACCACAAACACAATTCTACCCCTGGACACCTTGGTGAGTCTCCCCACTCTGGATTACAATGTTGTAGAGGATATGAAGAAGACTCGTGCAAACATATCTTTGTATGAGTTAACCAAAATTATGAGTCAACAAGATATTCTTCTATGTGCACTTTGGAAAACCTCTACAAGTGATGCTACATCTTCCAGCAAGGGATCGAGTAAGTCTGTTGACACACTTACATCCATGCTCAACATGCTTTTATAGGGGAGGCGAACTCACTCTTCCTACCTTTCTTCAATTTCAATATGCACAACTGTTTTTTTGATTTTGGCGCATCAGTCAATCTCATGCCACTCTCCATCACTAAGAAGATTAATGCCCAATGGAGCAAGACAACTGCGCATATCATCCAACTTGATAGAACATGCGTGTTATAAATTCATGAACTCTGGATGTTATCATTCGGTTATCATCTGATGGACGAGTTCATCAATGCATCAATATTGTGATTGTGTACATCCCAAAAGCATACAACATGTTGCTCAGCAGAGACTGGTCAAGCAAGCTACAAGGATACTTTTCTACTAACTAATCACACTTATGGCTTCCATACAAGGGTAGAAACAACCAAACAGGAGTGTTGTCAGAGAGATACATGAATAAAAATCTGACTCTCTTGAGTGGAGAAAACGAACCATTGGATTTCGCAGAACTTATGTAGCAATTTATTTCTAGAAACACAGTTGGGGTGCTATCTTGGAGAGCCATCACCCACCCCACCAGACACAAAATTGGGTCACCTCCCATGCCCAATTGGTGAAAATGAAACTTGTAAACTAATTTGTAATAGTAATAGTAGTGATAGTAGTACTAGTGCAACAAGTGATCCTTGCACAGATGACATGTGGAACTTGTACTTTGACGAATCGAAGACGTAGGAGAGCTCTGGAGCCAGTTGTGCTTTGACAGACCAGCTACAAAGAAAACATTTAATCTATAGCCACTTGGAGTTCAAGTGCACGAACAACACCACATAGTATGAAGCACTTGTCTTGGGCTTACAGAAAGCCATCAGCCTCAACATTGCTATTCTAAAAGTGTTAGGTGAGTCAGAGATTGTGCTGCATCAGGTACATAACACTATACATTGTGTGTTACCCCAACAAGAGGTATGGTGACTCATTTCTCAATTCCAAGCTTTCAATATTATTTTGGTACCAAGAATGCGTAATGTAGCTACAGATGCCTTGGCAAATGCAACTGCTAGGATGTTACCGTTAAGGGATAGATTTTCTATTGAGATTTTTTTAAACCATCTGTCCCAGATAACATCATTAATTTACACGTTTTTGTTGATGACCAATAAACACTTCATTTGATGGCCAACAATAACTTTTTCAAGGATGCATCGATAGACGAGGACAAGGACGAGCAGTTGTTGTAGGATGCAGCTGATGCAAGAAAAGACAACCTTATCCCTAAGGGTGTGGTATCCCTTGAGAAGATGTATGACTTGCATAACCGCTTTCAGGGACCTGTCAATGCTAAAACCCACAAATCTACATTGTTGCACGAACAGGTTAATTTGGGAATGGACAAGGATTTGAAGTTTGTAAATATCGATATGTGTTGTACATCACAAGAGCAACAAGCTTTTATCTATCTTTTGAGATAGTACCAAGATGTGTTCGCGTGGACGTACAATGACCTGAATACATATGCCACACGAGTAATCTAGCACATCATTCCAATCAAGGAAGGGGCCAAGCCTTTTCAGCAGAAGCTAAGGAAATTCCATCCTTCACTTGAGCCCTTCATATAGAAATAACTGACTAAGTTTCTATATGCTCGGATCATTTAAAAGGTTTGGCAGTCCACGTGGGTTTCCAATCTAGTCCTTGTTATAAGAAGTCTGCGGAGATCCGTTTGTGCATAGATTCTCATAATCTCAACCACGCCTTGGACAAGGATAACTACCCAGTGCCATCCATGGAGCATATATTGGAGACAATATCTAGAACAAATATGTTTTCTTTTCTTAATGGATTTTCAGGATACAACCAGGTTCTGGTAGCAGAGCCTAATAGACTCAAAATAACATTTTGTACGAAGTGGGGTATATTCGCTTTTCACAGAATGCCATTTGGGTTAGTGAATGCAGGTGCAACATTTCAGCGCACAATGGACATCACATTCTGTGGGCTCATTGGAAAGAGCATAGTGGTCTACCTCGATGATGTTACCGTCTTCTCTAGAAAATGGTTAGACCACCTACGCCATGTTAAGAAAAGTTTTGAGCGATGTCAAAAATACATTATATCCTTGAATCCCAAGAATTGCATCTTTGCAGTGTCCGAGCGTAACCTACTTAGACACATCATTTCCAAAAGTAGGATCAAGGTAGATCCAGATAAATCTCAAACCATCACACATATTCCTTACACTGTGAACAAGAAAGCTATGTAGTCTTTCTTGGGGGAGATCAACTTCCTTAGAAAGTTCATCTTTGACTATGCGTATATTGTCAAACCCATCCACGAGATGATCAAGAAGGACATAGCCTACAGTTGGGGAAATAATGAAAAGCACACGTTCACCCATATCAAACAAGCTATAGCAAAATAAAGTGCGCTATACAACCCAAACTTTAGGAAAGATTTCTTGCTATATATTTTTGCTTCTAACACTGCACTTGCTATTGTGCTCACTTAGAAGGACGAGTTCAAAAACGAATGACCCATCACCTTCATGAGTGCAAGCCTGCAAGGCCCTGAACTAAACTATCCCACTTTGGACAAACAAGCATACACAGTGTACAAGGCGATGAAGCATTTTAGACCCTACCTTGTGAAGAACCATTGCATTATCTTTGTGTCGCACCCAGCAATTAGATCACTACTTGTTCAACAAGAGATGGGTGAAAGGATGAAACACTGGATGATAGGATTGTAGGAGTATGATATTGACATCAAGCTAGTTCACACCATCAAGGGTCACGATCTTTTCAGGCTAGCAGTGGAAGAATTACACGTGCAAGAGAAAGAAGAAGAGCTCGCAGGCTAGGAGAAAGTAATATAAATGTATAATATTGAGCGAACCCCTCCCACTTTTCACTAAACCTCTTGGTATGAAAAGCTAGACCAGTACCTAGAGAATGGCACCATGCCATCTCATTTTTATATGCGGTAGAAGAGGGCACTATGACTCAAAACTCTATCCTATCTATTGGTGCATGGAGTGCTTTATAGAAAGCACCACAATGGTATGCTGCTCAGGTGCCTGGAGGCACATGATTCAACAACGTAGAAGGTCATGTAGGCTAGTTTCTACTAGCCTACATTGTTCAAGAATACACATGCCTATGCCCGCAAGTTTCAGGTCTATTAGAGATGCTCTAATAGAAATCGAAGGTCAACAACCTGTTGTAGTGGAAGAACCATTCCAACAGTGGGGCTTGGATATCATTGGGAAGATTTTCCCACATTCATCAAAGAAACACCACTATATTATGAATGCTACAGATTAGTTCACATGGTGGAAAAAATCAGTTCCACTGAAATAGGTGAACGACCAGGAAGTCATCAGCTTCCTACAATAGAACATCATCTCCATGTTTGGCATTCTTGTATCACTTGTTTTTGAAAATGAAACATACTTTTCTTCATTGAATATTTATGACTTTGCATTGAAAAATGGTATTGTGTTGAAACGAATGGTATTTTTGAGTTTACAAACAAGAACCTCATCCACATCATCAAAAATATCATTTACTCTGAACAGTGATACCAAAACTCCACTCTAGTGAATGCTCTATGGGTTGGTCGAGTCACACCTAAGCCTTCTTTGAATACCTCCCCCTACTTCTTGGTATACAAAAAGAAGTCATCCTCTCACTGAACATATACTTGCTTGCTCTCAAGTTGTCCCAAGAAGACCAAGGTAAGCCCTGTCTATTAGTTCAGCGTAGGATGGACACACTGAACAAGTTATAGGAATAAAGGTTGAAAGAAAAAGAAAAATTTACACTCCACCAAAACCGTATCAAGAGATGGTTCGATAGGATGTTTGCAAGGAGTGCCAGTGTTAGTGTGGGTGCTTTAGTCTTAAAGTGCGACAAATCCCATGAGGACAAAGGCAAGCACACGAATTTTCAATCCTTGTGGATTGGTCCATTGATAGTCCATGAGAAGCTTGGCCAAGACACGTTCTGTCTTCAATCACTTGACGGGAGGATTGACACTCTCTCTATCAATGGCAAAGACTTAAAATGCTACTTTCAATGATCTGGGACCACTCCCCACGCTATGTACATAGTATTTTCATTTCTTGTACTGTTATTTACTTTCTGTTTTGTTTCCTTATTGTTTTTATGTTTTTTCTTTTGTAAATAAAGTGTTGTGACACATTGGGTTGTAGGTTTTAAATGTGTATGTAACTGAAACTCAAAGAGTATTGTGACACTGCAACGTTTGGCTAGTAATGTGTCCATGTTTTTTGTGTTTGGTTGTAACATTTGGCGGATGAAGTCTTGACGAAAATTACGATTCATCTGTAAGGAGAGTTTTGGTCAAACCATGAACCCATGTCCAGTATAGGAAAGCTCATGCCTATGCTCAATCTTCTGCTCTAGTGTGTCCAAGCTTATCCAACTAGTAGAAACAGAGAAGAGGAAAAATAAAAACCAGCAAACCTGAATCATAGGTCTTTACATGCTTCTCAAAAGTAATCACCTCTCCTTCTATCAATAAGTTAGGATCCCTCTTCCGCTGCAAAAATAAATAAGTGCTTATGCATAGTCCTCTTGAAAAAAAAAGGCGAAAGAAGTGTTAGTGCCTAGATTTACCTCAGGCTGAAAAGGTAGGATCCAGGGCCAACATCAAACCACGCTCAGCCTCATAGCTAGCCCTACGAGGACAGGAGAGGGCTCTCTCCAGGTCAATCTCAACAACATATGATCTATGGGGCTTTATATGACTGAAATAAAAACTAATTTTAGGCTAGGTATGAAGTGCAAGGATGTTTGATTGATAAAATAATGATTTTGCTGGCTCAAAGGGAAAGGTGGCTTTTGGGTGCGGGGATTGAGGCTTAGTTCTGTAGAGGTATTGATGGGGCAAGGTAGGCAATCATTTTGGCACTTAAATTTGAATGGAATGGAAGGGATAGACAGGTGAGGTGTTGAATAGGGCAAGAGCAACCATGAATCCTCCCCAAACAGATGAAAACATCAAATAACTAGAGAAAACTTCAACTAGAGCACTGCACTTTCAATGGATTCTACTTACACTCTTGTTTGTTTAGTTCAGAAGACATAAGATAGATAATGACATACATAAAAAAATTCACAATTACAAAGAGAAGCACTGTACCAAGACAAATTTCCACATGAATCCTAAAGAGTGCTGCAAATCCTGGTCTCAATTCCTTAGCCAAAATACTTGTTACACAAAAATATCGTCACCATGATTATTTGCAGTCAGTATGGGTCTATCATCACTTGTACTGTCCTCCTAAGCAAGTCTCAGACCTCAGCTCTTCAAGTCAAGCTTTGGAAATAAGAGAAAGACATTAAAAATCAATGAAACTCTGGTTCCGCACTTTCTCTCACTGTCATCTGCGGTCCCGCACCCTATGTTTACAAAAATTGTGGACATGCCCGCTCTGTCCCTAAAGGTGTGGGTGCGGACCCCTGTGAAAGTCAAAAAGGTGCAAGTTTATTCTAAAAAACTCACTTTGGGTTAATTCTAGATGATTCTAGAAAGAATTTTGACGTGGATTTGTCGCTCTTAGGTGGTTCATGCATCCCAAAAGAGAAGGAGCTAATCCCTTGATGAGAGGAGCTATCCCTTTGAAGGAGGGCTTTATCCCTTTGAAGGAGGACCTAGTAACCTCCCTTCATTGCACTATAAATTCAGGCATTGGGCTAGTTGCTAGGGAGGTTAGAAGCTGAACATTTTTGAGGGTAAATGCTGGTGAAATTAATACTTCCTAGTTGAGCTTAAGAGGAGAGATCACATACCTTTTTGGCTTCATTGGGAAGAGAGTGAAACTTGTCAAAGTAGAGGAGACTTCTTGCTGGACCCTGGGAGGAGCTTGTACAACGTCAAGGCATAGGTTGTAAAGTTCTTCTTCTTTTGAATTAATACAATCAAACTCATTTTTCTCAACAAGTATCTCATGTTATTTGTTTCATGGACTCCTTGACTTTCATGTTGAATATGTTTTATGATATTGGCTTTTCAGGTGCTATTTAATTTGTTTGCTTGTTCGTGTTTGCAGATTCGCGACAAAGGAGCTCATTTGGATCGAAGGAGCGAGGGCATCCCCAAACTTGCGTTGGACCTAAGGTAGGCCCTAAAAACACTTGTTTGCCATTGTTTATAAAAGCATATTTAGAGAAAGATAGTGTCTAGTTGGTTTGCTTGTCATTAGGTCTTCTATAGATTCTAGGAAGGTCTATCTTGTGCGCAAGATCGACTTATTCTGTGTGACAAAATGGCGACTCCGCTGGGGACTTGATTGTTTTCCTTGTTTTTACTTTGACCTGAGAAACTGTGTTTTTGTTTCTGTTTTTAGCTTGTTGTGTGTAAAATTGGGTAGAGTTTGTAGATCCAGGGTTATTTTTCGTTTTTCATAGCTTTGGGAGAGGACCACACCATAACCCTTTGACACAGTGCGTATCTATCCACACCTTTGCTTTTAGCACAGAGCGAGACTGCACCTGTGTTAACTGTGGGCCTGCGGACCCTGTCAAAATTTTGGAAAACCTAAGATTTTCTCTGTTAGTCAGCTTAGTTTTTGTTTAAATGTTATTATCCCCTACCCAGACCTGCATATAACTTGTCAGAAGCTTTTCTTATGTTAATCCCATTGGCATTCCTGTTTTAAGATTTTATCAATTGGGTGTTTTAAGTCTCTTTTTTGAGAAATTCTTAATTTGATTTCCTTTGGTCATTACTTGGAGGTTTGTCTTAGTTGGTGTTTTTATTTTTTGATCTTTGGAACTCTCTCCCAATTTTCTTGACTTGCACTTGATTGGTTCTTAGATTACATTAGAATCATCTTGTGTTTGAGAATTCTCTTGCATAGATCACATTTGCATAATTAGAATTCTAATTTTCAGAATATGAATGAAAAATGTGCATAGATTACATTTGCATACTATTCAAGTGAATTGTGCATAGATTACAATTGCATAGTTCACATTCTGAAAAAACAATCGTAGATTTAGATCAGCTTTCTTTGATTTCAATTTACATATTTTTATGCTTGTTTTAACATACAAAAATAAAAATAAAAATAAAATTGTTTGGGAATTGATTTGCATTAATTTTTCTTGATGAAATTAGTGCATTAGAGAATTTGTTATATTTTCTCTTAGTGATCAATTTTTTGCATTTTTGGAAGTAAATGGAAACTCTCTCCTTACTTTAGTTAGGATTCATCGAATTGAAAGGATTACATTATCATATTCGATTGCATTCAATTTTGAGTCGGGTCATAACACCATTGGTTTCGTATCCATTTACCCTTTTGAGTAATAACAACCTAAATAACACAGCGCTTAATTAAAATTCATCTAGTAATTTTTACATTTTTAGGGCTCTTTCCACCAATCTAGCTTAGGCTAGTGTCTTGGAATAGGTTTTAGTTAACTCTCCAAGACAGTAAAACAAACAAGTAGTTGATTTGCGGTAGGGAGAAATTCTAATTGTTACATCTATGCTCTAGGAAAGCTCCTCTTAAAGGAGAAGCACGAGATCATATATGAACCAATGAGGTAATCAATCCTTCCTCATTGGGAACAATAGAAGATATTCACGTACTAAAAACGGTAAACCTCGGATTGACCATTTTCGAGGAGCTTGGGGTCACTTGTTGGTAAACCTTGGATTATGTCAAGGAGCCTTCAAGGGGATTGAGCTTGTTACTTTGCCCTTGCGTGCATATCGGATCGTAGACTGTTCCCCCAGGTATATTTGTTTCTGTTGGTAACCTTAGTGACCATATTCTATAGGATTCTTTCCTAAGGTGATGGTGGAGGGAAGATCCCACTGTACCTAGAGTAGACGTCGACTAGACTCACTTGGATTTTCTGGGGGGTTCTCTTCACTCGAGACGGTTTAGTGGAGAAACTTGTGCCAGTCTATTCATTAAGAAGGTTGTTAGGGTAACTGTTCCAACCGCCATTTCTATATTGAATTCTTCGACGTTGGATTTCATCACCAACTAGTGTTTTCAGTATGGAAAGTTACTGTTTGTGTGTGGTTTGACTCCTAGATTTGATAGCTTGTGTTAATTTGTTTGTTTTTACTTTTAGAGACCATAGGTGTGAATTGTGAATTTTAATTGTTAGGTGTGAATTGTAAATTGTTAATTTTATTTTTTAAATTCACTGAAGTTGAATATAATGGCAAGTGTTCCGGAATTTACCAACCAAGGAACCCCTCTTAACGAGAATCCTAGTACCTTTCCTTATTTTGGAAATGTTGATCCTCCTTATATGGCTACTTTGTCATTACCTGGATTTACAATAGGTTTACCGATATGGTTATTTCCAACTTCGTTGGCCCCAAATACTCCAATTGTTCCACCTCAACTGAATGCTTCACCTCAACAGAGTTCACCATCTCAACATCACAAACCTTCTGTTGACCCTTTACCTTCTTCACCTAATTTTTCTTCCTCCATTTCTTCCTCTTCGCTTGGTAAAAGCCTTGACGCTAGTAACCAGGTGTCTAAGAAGAAGAAGAAAGGGAAGAAGAAGAAGAAGAAGAAGAAGAAGAAGCAAGATAAGAAAGAAGTCAACCAACCAACCATGGCTGCAAGTGTTAGTTGTGTTGAGGAAAACTCCGACATGCATCGTAAACCCAAATGCCCTTGCAGGCTTTGTAAGGGTGACCACCTCCTTGTCAATTGTCCTGGTATTCCAAAGGTCTTGGAAGTATGGTTAGAAAAATCTCATCAACTTTCCATTGATCCATCAACCAGTGATAGTCAGGTTCCTGGGAAAAAGGGTAAAGTTAGGTTTCCTTGTAAGTTATGCAAAGGGAGTCATCAAACTCACATTTGCCCTCACATGGATGAAGCATCAAAATTGTTGGAAAACCTTACTATTCCACAGCCAAAATTTCCAACTGGTTACCGTAAACTTTCTCCTAACCTACCGTCAACTGACGGAGTGATTGATCTAATTTCAAGTACAGTCGATCATACTCTTCCATTGGAGAGTGAAACTCATGTCACTGAGGTTGATGATCCATTAATTGATGAAGTGGTCGATTCAATTTCACATTTGATCGATCCCACTTTCCCTTTAGAGAGTGAACTTCATACCGCTCAAGTTCTTTTTGTTACATCAGATTCCTCTACGCCGGGGGGCATTTCACCTGTTTCTTTAGAACCCCCTCCAAGTACTGAGGTCTTTTCCTTTGATTGGAATAGATTGACAGAACCTAGTCTTCCTTCCTCCATCCATTTCCAAATCATTGTCAAGGTTGGTGGTAGGGACATACATCGCACGCAGGTAGATGAAGGTGCTTCTGTTAGTATTTTATCCTCAATTGCTTGGAAAGCTTTGGGTTCCCCTCAGCTTGCGCCTATTACGTAGAATCTGAAAGCTTTTAACAGAACCATTAGTGAACCTTTAGGGATCCTTCCTAATTTTTCCATTACCTTGGAAGGTAAAACTGTCTATATTGATCTTATGGTAGTTCGAGGTCCCTTAGATTTCAATTTACTCCTTGGGCAAGACTATGTTTATGCAATGAAAGCTGTTGTATCGACACTCTTTCGTGTGATGTCTTTCCCTCACAATGGAAATATTGTGACTATAGACCAGCTTTCGTTCCCTAGTCTTGTTTCAACTACCAATAATATGACAGCCCTAAATGTTCCTGATTCTCAAGTGGTATCTACCTCGCCACGGGTTAGCTATGTGGCAACTGGTCCCATGTTTTCAGTTACCGATGTAAGTGAGCCTCTCACTGTTTGCTCATTTTCCTTTGATTTTGTTCCTGTAATTGACATGAAAAACTCTATGGGATTACATGAACACGATGTTCTTATCCCCTTTGAGTCCCTTGACATGTGTTCCTTCCAAAGAACTATTCTTCCTTCTGATGAAGACCTTTTGGAAGCCATGATCGAGGTGTGTCCATTGACATGTCTTTCTTCCAGTTGGAAGCCATGATCAGTGAGTTGCGAGGATAATTCTTTTCCTGTGCCAACCTCGTTAAAAAATGAAACAGGTGTCCGTGAGGATAGTTTTGTTCCTGTGTCAACCTTGTTAAAAAATGAAACAGGGTGTACTGAGGACAATTCTTTTCCTGTGTCAACCTCATTAAAAAATGAATCAGTTGGTCAGAGGAAAGTTCCTGTTACTGAGTCAACCTCGTTAAAAAATGAATCAGGTATGAGGATAGTTCTTTTCTTGTGTCAACCTCCTTAAAAAATGAAACAACTCCCTTTTCAAGTTAAATCTTGAAAGTAAACCTTCATTCCATCCACCTGGTTGAATGCAATGAAGCTTGGGGGGCATGTACCTCGCTTTGCATCATTATGTTGGGGGCATGCGAACTTCTGGAGCATAGTTCCTTGTCTTGTGTCAAGCTCGTTAAAAAATGAAACAAGGAGTCTTGAGCATAGTTCCTTGTCTTCTGTCAAGCTCTTTAAAAAATGAAACAAGGGTAGGTTATATAGGTAGATTGTAGAGAGTAGAAGCGAGGATAGTTTTTTTCCTGTGTCAACCTCGTTAAAAAGTGAGACAGGGTGTTAGAGGATAGTTCCTGTTACTGAGTCAACCTCATTAAAAAATGAATCAGGTAGATTTTAGGATATATAGTTAGATTGTAGAGAGTAGTTATGAGCATAGTTCCTTATCTTGTGTCAAGCTCGTTTAAAAAATGAAACAAGGGTTTTGAGGATAGTTCTTTTCCTGTGTCAACCTCACTAAAGAATGAACCAGCTCCCACGAGTCTTTCCAAGATTTCGAAAATAAACCTTCATTTCATCCACCTGGTTGAATGCAATGAAACTTGGGGGGCATGTACCTCGATTTGCATCATTATGCTGGGGGCATGCGAACTTATAACAAGCATAGTTTTTCGTTTCAAGCTTGCGTAAACATGGAACTGAATCTGAGCATAGTTCTTTTCCTGTGTCAAGCTCGTTAAAAAATGAAACAAATCCTCCTCTAATTGAGTTGAGAGTTTGACTAGATCTCATAAATGTTAAGTTGTATATCTAGGTTAGTTATTTCAAGTTTTTTGCATAATTTTCTTACAGTTGTAGGTCGAGTCTTTCAAATGATCTCGTAACTGAACCTTCATTCCATCCAGCTATTAATTAATGTACTTAGTTGAATGAAATGAAGCTGGGGGGCATGCTGTTATAGACATTTTTGTGCCTTACAGCATTGAGCATGAAATGTCCATAATCTAAGGGATCCAAAGTCCCTAAACATGTTGTTCCTACCCCTAGAGGAACAAGGCTAACAAACCACAGCAATTCACAGAAGTTCTCCACCAGAAATTGCTCAAAACAAGTCAATTCAGGATCATGTCAATGGCTCCACTGGCTGTCTGCGCTGAATGTCAATGGCTCCATTGGCTACCTGCGCTGAATGTCAAATCCAACACTGGCTACCTGCGCTGAGCGAGATTGGACATGTGGCAAGTTCATTCCTCAAGGTGTCAAAACCCAGGAAGCTTCCAAAATGACACTTGCCTCAGGGAATTCGACTGGTGATGAGTAAGAGGTTCCAAATATCCAAGTGGAAGCAATAACCTCCAAGTGGAATCAAGAACTGACAGAGGGAGAGGACACTAGTCAGATCTCAAGCTGACTCATCCTCTCTCCAAACATCTATATATGGATCTCTCCTCCATGAGATCTAGAGGCTGGAATTTTGTTATTGCAAAGAATTGCTGTTGGTTTGAGACTGGAATCATTGGGTGCTTAATGCTTTGAAGGGAGGTGAAGATAGGAATTCCATTCTGCTGGGAAGGAGATGCTGGATTGGAGCCCTCTGGGTTGTATCTCTTCCTGAACCTTGTTATTTATCAATAAAGCTATCTTGGTTTTCTCCTATATACTGATGTATCTTTGATGTATGATTGCATTAGTGTATTTGATTTATTTCTAATCCTAAATCATTTATGAATATGAATATCTGCCTTTGTGTTGTGTTCTTCTCTTGTCTCAAGTCGCTGTTCTCTTGTCGCAAGTAGCTGTTCTCTTGTGATCTTGCAGGAAGGCAAGTAGCTGTTCTCTTGTGGTTTTACGAGGAGGCAAGTAGCTGTGAACACCCAAAGAGAAGAGGATCTAGATCGAGGGACAAACAGAAGACGCCGGTAAGTCCATTGATCTCTCTTCTTTCCCATTTCATAAAGGAAGAAACCAGAATAGCTGTCTCTGTTTGTTGCTAAGGCACTGTCACACCTTAGGTGGATAGGATCATCCTGCATAGGCATTTTTCCCCACAACAAATTGGCGACTCCACTGGGGAGATTTGTTTTAGTCATTTTATTTGTGTTTCTATCATTGTTTGTTTCATAGACTCAACAACAACAATCGAACTGCTTCTGCTATTCTCAGATGCAAAGTAGACAGTTGCTGCCTTCATCCAATCACTGGATTTGTCTATGATCTGAACAATGGACTCACAAATGATTTGATGATCCTTTGTGATAGATCTTAGTACCCTCTCAAAGCATCCCTTTGATTATACCTTGCTTGTGTTTCTGATTTGGCCTGAAACCGTTGATTTTTGAGCAATCTGTGACCTAGAACCCAGTGAGAAACGAGAGTTTCTCCTTCAGCGCGACTGCTGTGAAGGCAGTCTGAATTTCAACACAGTTCCCATGAAGGCTACCAGCGTTGAATGTCAAAACCCCTGTGTTGAGGTTGCGCTGAACCAGTTTTGCCTTGTGCAGCTGGGGTTCTCTGCTCTGTTTTGCCCTGTTTTGATCTCTGATTTTTGCAGCCTGTAACCAGCATAGGTACCAGTCCGATAACTCCTTTTCTCGGCTTAAATTCCGCCTCCTTTTGTACAAAAAGACTGTGAGTGTTTTTATGTGTTTTTGGCGTCATTTACAGTTTTCCTTTGCATCAGTGAAATAATCATCCTATAGCCCTTGATTCAGATATGTTCATTGTGATCTTAGGAGAGAGTTCATTGGCTGTTTGCAGTTGATTATACATTTGCTTTTGCTTACTGGTTTGAGTTTGTCTCTTTTAAGTGTTGAAACAAGTGTTCATTTCGAGAATAGTTAAGTGTTGTAATCTCTTCTACCCTCTCTGATTTTGAAAAAGTAAACTTGTTTGTATGTGTCATTTAAAAGCAAATTCAAAGTTGTACAAAAAGCTTTCTTTGTAGGCATCAATACTAAGAAAGCGGAAAACAAACACCTGCATTGTGCATTTGCATCTTGATAGTTTGCATGTCTGATTTAGGAAAAGTGCATTAGAGTGTGCTGATTGCTCTTTGAGAAAAGATGGTGTCTTTCTTTTCCCTTAGTAGCTAGGATTTTCAAAGTTGAAAAGATATAAAGCTTGCTTATCATCTTTAGACTGCATTTAGGAATTGTATCATACATCTTGTGGTGAACCTTGAAAGGCAAACTTTAAAAAGATCAACCTAAAATAAATTGAATGAACTTAACAACGCTTTGCAACATAATGCACAACATAGAGGTCTAGGCTAGAGACGTGTTCCGGCGTCGTTAAGCCTAGTGACTGTCGATCTCGTGGAAGGTGGGTGATTCCTCCTAAGGGACGATAGCGCTAGTACGGATTGTGCTCCCATGTACCGTCGTGTATATATTGGGAGACCCCTATAGGCATAAAACCTTTATCCTTAGGAAGCCGTGTCGGTCGCCCTACTGATCGCAATGCACTGAACACAGCATTCAGGAAGATCGACCGCCCGTACCCTAAAAAGTATTCTGCAGTTTTGCGAAAAGTTTGGCACACCCTGTGCCTAGAACTCCAGAGCAGTTCCTTTTGGCCCTTTTCAGACTCTATAACAGAAAACGTCCATCCGAGCATTTGTCACTTCGGGCTCATTAAAACATCGAAGGAGACTAGAGTCATCTTTAGCTTTTTCTCGACTCTTTAAAATTGAAAAAGCAAGTTGTGTCTAAAGCGTCGTTAAAAATTTATTTTGAACGGAACAATCACCCTTTATTCCCGCGTTGATCTTTAGGTTGAAAAGATGGAGCCCACCAACCAAGGAATTCCCTTAAGTGGAAATCCTAGTCCTTTCTCCTCTTGGGGAGAAGTTGGTGCGCCCCACATGGCCACATTGTCGCTTCCAGGACTGACAATTGGCCTACCAGTCTGGCTCTTTTCAACCAATGTCGTTCAGAACACCACCATTCCTGAACAGTCAAGTCAACAGTTAGACCAGACCAGAGTTGCCCACCAGCCTTCGACTTCATCTTCCTCTCCTCCTTCCTCTTCGCTTGACGGAACTGGTAAAGCAAAAAACCGAGTTCCTAAGGAGAAGAAGGAGAAGAAGAAGAAGGAGCCAAAGGCGATTGGGGGCAAACAAGTGTCGTCTGACAAAAATCCACACACAGCACTGGCAAGGCCTAAATCGCCATGCGTCATATGCAAGGGAGACCACTTCCACAGAGATTGTCCCTGTATCCCTCAGATACTAAGGGACTGGTCTCCCCATTTGCACAATTCGGTAGCGTCGACCTCTCATAGCCATGTTGACTGTTCACCGTCGACTAGTGGAAGTGAAGCCATAGGACAAAGAGGGAACGCTAGATTTCCCTACAAACTATGTGAAGGCGATCACACCATCCACCGTTGTCCCTTCTTAGACGAGGCAAAAAGAGTTTTGGAAGATCGCCCGATTTTACGAGCGCAACTTCCTCCTGGATATCAAAAACTCCCGCCAAGTCCTTCGCTAGTTGAGAATCCGGTTGGCCCGCTCAGATGGTCAGCCGCAGCACCTGTCATTGAAGATGAACTGTTTGAATCCATACCTGATGAAAGTCTAAAGGTTGAAATGGCAGTTGACCCGGTTTTGCCTTCAGAGGCTCTATCTTCGAATGACACCATCACAGAGGAGAATAAAGATGACACCGTCCAAATTCTCTTCATCAACACTGACTCTGATGAACAAGGGGGCAATGCCACCATTCCTTTATCGCAGGAAGGAAGTTCGTCAGAGCGATATCCGGCCGTATAATTGGTCCCACCGCCAAGCAACCTGGTTGTGTCCTTTGACTGGAACCAACTAGGCAGACCCCGCTTGCCAGCTAGCATACCATTCAGAATTATTGTCCAAATATACAGCATGGTAATGGCTGGCACAGTTATTGATGAAGGGGCATCTGTGAGTATCCTTTCCTCTATTGCTTGGAAAGCGCTTGGTTCGCCTGCACTTTTGCCTGAAATGAGAAATCTATCAGGCTTCGATAAAGGAACCAGTCGACCTTTAGGGATCCTCCCCAATGTGCCCATAACATTGAAAGGGAAGACCGTTCAAATGAACGTGATGGTCATTCAAGGACCCTTGGATTATAACCTACTCCTTGGATGAGACTATATATATTGCATGGGAGCCATCGTCTCATCACTCTTTAGAGTAATGTGTTTTCCGCATGAAGGAAGAATGGTCAAGCTCGTGGACCAACTTTCATTCCCCGGATCACGCATCACAAATAGTCATGAACCATCCCTAAATGGTCTATTCACGCAAGAAGTGTCTCAACCCACGGTTCATCCTCCTAATGAGCGCGAGTAATCTGGGAGGATATGACTGGAACCCAGGGGGCATGCGTCCTGGTCTGCTTCGGCAGAGAACTTTGGGTATAGGGTAGGTTTCCGCGGGAGAATATGACTAGTCCGTACCCCGTCCGTCTAGGAAGAGGGGTTGTTCGAGAATAAGATTCTTTTGTCAAAGTTATGTGAGTTGGCGGGCTACATCGCTCACCTTTGCCTATTCCAGTAGACATCGCTGAAGAAATGTCTTGTTTGCTCCGCAAACGAGACAATCTTTAGGTAACCTGAAAGAGGTAAGCCTCTCTCTTTAAGACAATTGTTTTGAAGGAAAGAAGTAGAGGTAACCTTGAAATCGTACTTTATACCTGGGGGCATGCAAACCTTTTAGAGTGCAAGCAAGTGGCGGCTATTTATTTTTTAAATTTTTAGGTCCTTCCCTTTAAACCTGTAGGTCTAACCCTTTAAACTCGTAGGATTAGTCGTTTCCGAACTTGCAGAACGAAAGGATCTAGAGCAAGGCTTAGTGAGATGAAGCTCCTTAAAAAATAGAATCTTGATGAGACACTCTTATCATATGACTGGTATAATCGAGCAGTTTTAGCACAAAGTTCATGCTCGGTAAAAAATAAACGCAAGATCCGAGCAGTTTTAGCGCATAGTTCATGCTCGTTAAAAAACAAACATAAGTTTGAGCAGTGTTTTTCCGCATTCAAGCTCGTTAAAAAATGAACCTATCCCGGTAAATAACCATTGTGAATGTAACCTTATCAGCCATTAAAGCCTTGGTCGTGTTTGCACCGTCACCTCCACTTTTCATTTGGCCGATCGTTCACCTCCATATGATTGTTTACCCATTTTGAGGAACAGCTGCGAAGAGTGATTTCACCTAGCCATCCTTGTGACACTGCCGTGATTGGAAAATTCCAACTTGTACCTGGAATCAGCTGCTAACCCTGTTTATCACTCGTTCCTCAAAAGATGAGTCTTCTTTAAGCTCTTTTCAACTGACTCGTAAAATATGAAAAGATTGCCGAGTTTTGGCCTTCCAGCTCGTTAAAGCGACCGGAAGTGCTATCCCTCTTCTAGATTTTAATCTTTTTGAACCTGAGGGATTATTGCACAAAAAGATCGAGCGCTTGTTTTGTTCGGCTCGTTAAAACTATCGAAAACTCATCCCTTCTGTATTGTTTTATACTTTTTCGGACTTAAGGGATTAGATGACGAAAAAGGACTTTTGGAGTTAACTTTATGTACCTTTTCAGACTCTCTAAAAATGAAAAGGACCGAGTTATCCTTGTCGTTAGACTCGTTAAAATCATTAAATAGCAACAAACTTGTCTTTAGACGAGAACGAGTTTCACTATCACTAGGCTCGTTAAAACATAGCGATGGGCTTGCCCGAAGGGCAGGTTATAGAACAAGCATATGTTATCCTCCTCAAGCTTGAAAAAAATAAAGAGGTACTGGTCAGCAATGACTGGGGAAAAATTGGGAGAAACTAAAGAAAACTTTGATGGTAGCAAGTCGCTCTTGAACATGACACTTTTCCTCCGTACCACAATCGGGTTGGGTTGTTTCATTCACCGGTCACATCACCATGGTCTCGCCATACCATCCATATTTGGGGTAATGCTACCGATCCATCGCATTAGTGTCGCCATATGTTCAAGAGAAGTCGTTCAGAAAGAGTCAACCGGGTCCCATCCACTGCCATACATTATCCTTCATCCATTTATGACCGCCACCCTGAATCATATGTCACAGATCGTTTCCACCTCCATTAAATCATTAGCTCCGTTCCGTGTCACTAATGTGGGATTCATCAAGGCCCTCCTTTGACGGATTGCTTCTTGTCGACATCAGCTCATTATCCAAGAAGTTGATCTAGGAACAACCCCTTCAGTACTTTAAAACTTGCATGCCTCAATGGCAAGTTTCTCACTTCCGGCGACAGGTATACATCAATGACCTTCGACCAGAAGATTTTGCGTGGTGTTCGACGCCAAGTCCTTTATTCACACCACGTGAATTGTACTGCAGTACCTTGAGGGTCATTATCATTATCGGTGATTCCTCTCGCGCTTGTTAACGGTTTACATCATTGACCGGTAATCAAGCGATGTCTTTCCATGTTCGACTTCAGAACAATTCTCACATGGATCGACTTGTACTTAGAGTGAAGATCGAACGAGTCTGAAGACCCCGGATCTAGTTTCATCCATCCGGGCTGCGATATATATTCAGGAAAGATAAAGACATTTGACACGTACATCATTGCAGCAGACGATCATCCTACTCAAAGGATGATAATTTCATCAAAATTATCAGTCTACCATCAGACGATTGTCTGTTCTGTGTAAAGAAAAATGAATTTATAAAGCTAAGCATGGGAATGCCCGCCTCAGCTAGATCATGAAAGCAGTATGAAAAATAATGTATTGTATTGTATTGTATTACAGGTCTCCTCCCAGCATTGGATGAACTTCGGATCCCCCTGATAAAGCATTTCACCTGATAAACAGCCTCATACTTTAGGGGGCAACTGTTATAGACATTTTTGTGCCTTACAGCATTGAGCATGAAATGTCCATAATCTAAGGGATCCAAAGTCCCTAAACATGTTGTTCCTACCCCTAGAGGAACAAGGCTAACAAACCACAGCAATTCACAGAAGTTCTCCACTAGAAATTGCTCAAAACAAGTCAATTCAGGATCATGTCAATGGCTCCACTGGCTGTCTGCGCTGAATGTCAATGGCTCCACTGGCTACCTGCGCTGAATGTCAAAGCCAACACTGGCTACCTGCGCTGAGCGAGATTAGACATGTGGCAAGTTCATTCCTCAAGGTGTCAAAACCCAGGAAGCTTCCAAAATGACACTTGCCTCAGGGAATTCGACTGGTGATGAGTAAGAGGTTCCAAATATCCAAGTGGAAGCAAGAACCTCCAAGTGGAATCAAGAACTGACAGTGGGAGAGGACACTAGTCAGATCTCAAGCTGACTCATCCTCTCTCCAAACATCTATATATGGATCTCTCCTCCATGAGATCTAGAGGCTGGAATTTTGTTATTGCAAAGAATTGCTGTTGGTTTGAGACTGGAATCATTGGGTGCTTAATGCTTTGAAGGGAGGTGAAGATAGGAATTCCATTCTGCTGGGAAGGAGATGCTGGATTGGAGCCCTCTGGGTTGTATCTCTTCCTGAACCTTGTTATTTATCAATAAAGCTATCTTGGTTTTCTCCTATATACTGATGTATCTTTGATGTATGATTGCATTAGTGTATTTGATTTATTTCTAATCTTGAATCATTTATGAATATGAATATCTACCTTTGTGTTGTGTTCTTCTCTTGTCTCAAGTAGCTATTCTCTTGTCGCAAGTAGCTGTTATCTTGTGATCTTGCAGGGAGGCAAGTAGCTGTTCTCTTGTGGTTTTGCGAGGAGGCAAGTAGCTGTGAACACCCAAAGAGAAGAGGATCTAGATCGAGGGACAAACGGAAGACGCCGGTAAGTCCATTGATCTCTCTTCTTTCCCATTTCATAAAGGAAGAAACCAGAATAGCTGTCTCTGTTTGTTGCTAAGGCACTGTCACACCTTAGGTGGATAGGATTGTCCTGCATAGGCATTTTTCCCCACAACACATGCGCTCTAGCAGTTATGTTTAGGGGGCATCAAGCACAGTTTTCTCTCTGTTTCAAGCTTGTGTAAAAATGAAACTACTTTGAAGCATAGTTTTTCTCTGTTTCAAGCTTTTGTAAAAATGAAACCTATCTCGAGTCAATTTCAGTTATTTTCAAGACTCATTAAACTCATGAAAATCCCGAGATTATTTTGCTATCTTTCATTCTCGTAAAACGAATGAAAATGTCGAGTTCTTTCCGTCTTTTCTTACTGATAAATTAAATTGAAAGTCGGCCATATGAGTACATTTTTATCATTTTTTCAAACTCATTAAAACTTATGAAAAAGTGAAAACCATGAGTACATTTTTATCATTTTTTCAAACTCGTTAAAACTTACGAAAAAGTGAAACCTTAGAGTCACCTTTAAGCTCTTTTCTGACTCCTAAAACATGAAAAGATCGTTGAGTTTTTCTTTTTAAACTCGTTAAAACGAAACTAAAAATACGGTCCACTTACAGCTCTTTTATGACCATAAAAACATGAAAAGATTTCCGGATTTTTGTCGTTTCAAATTCGATATTGGTTATAAAATGACGTGTCATTGATCACTTTTTTACTTTTTTGGGTCAAGGGCACTAATAACGAAAAGTACTCCTTGGTCGTAAAAGATCAAGCGGTTCTCTCAAGTATTATTTTATACTTTTTCAGGCTTGGGAGACACAAATTTATGAAAAAGGTCAACCCTGGAGTTTTCTTAATTTTTTTTAGACTCTCTAAAATTGAAAAACGCTGAGTTTCTCCTATACTGGAATCTTTAAAATTTCACAGTAAAAGACCTGTTCAATTACAAATAGGAATGAACCACTCCTTCTTAGGGTTTGAATTTAAACTAAGTTGGACTCATCTGAAGGATGAGCTTATAATCAAGCAAATGTTATCCTCCTCAAGCTTGTCAAAAATAAAGAGGTACTTACCAGAAATGGTGGGGGAAAAGAGAGAAAAATGAGCCTGTTTGTCATACTTTGTAACCACTCTTGAACACGACACTTTTATTCACCTGGGTTGGGAAATCCTTTGCCTAACAGTTAATTAAACCACATTGAAAGTCTTCAGCCGGTTTCTGGGTATTAACTTTGGGTCAATTGTCACCAAGCCATCTGTTGTGTCGTTACGTGTTTAAGAGGTCACTGCCAATAAGCCATTCATTTGGAAAATATCTATCATCCATCTTGACCATCCCTGAGTCAGTCCTTGCAACTAAATTTCTTCAACTTGATCTATGATTTCGTGTTGTGGGCTTGCCTGCGACGGATCGCTTTCTATCGACTTCAGCTCATTATCTAGAAAGATGATCTAGAAATCATCAGTACCTTGGGATCTGCATGCCTCAATGGCAGGTTTCTCGCCTTTGACGACAGGTTGCATCATTGACCTTCGATCAAAGGATTCCGTGACATGTTCGACATCAACACATTTATTCACATCTCATGGATTGTACTGGGTACTTTGAGAGCCATTGACATCACTGGTGTTTTCTCTCACACTTCTTAACAGTTTACATCATTGGCTGGTAATCAAGTGGTTTCTACCATGTTCGACATCAACACATTCATTCGCATGGATAGAATCGTACTGTTTCGGGAAGTAGAAATGAAGACCCTGGATCTAGTTTCCACAATCCAGGCTGCGAGGAATTTTGTATTCATTATATAATGGACGATTGATAAAGAGATGGTTGCGTCCATACTGTGTCCACATGAGTCTATACTTGTGATGTTTTACAAGATCATTCCTATATCAAAGCAGTAGTTAGTTTTCTAATTTAGTTTTGATCTGAGTATGGGAATTTCTACCTTAGCGATGATATGATCTCATATATATATATCTTGCATTGAATGTTTTTACAGGTTCCAACCGGGCTCTCCACAAGATGATCCTCGAAATGATAAAGTACTTCACTCTTCCTAAATGATAAATGAAATCCTCATCTACTACGGACTTCGCACATTAGGGGGCAATCTATTACACAAAAATATCGTCACCATGATTATTTGCAGTCAGTATGGGTCTATCATCACTTGTACTGTCCTCCTAAGCAAGTCTCAGACCTCAGCTCTTCAAGTCAAGCTTTGGAAATAAGAGAAAGACATTAAAAATCAATGAAACTCTGGTTCCGCACTTTCTCTCACTGTCACTTGCGGTCCCGCACCCTATGTTTACAAAAACTATGGACCTGCACGCTCTGTCCCTAAAGGTGTGGGTGCGGACCCCTGTGAAAGTAAAAAAGGCGCAAGTTTATTCTAAAAAACTCACTTTGGGTTAATTCTAGATGATTCTAGAAGGAATTTTGACGTGGATCTACCGCTCTTAGGTGGTTCATGCATCCCAAAAGAGAAGGAGCTATCCCTTTGAAGGAGGGCTTTATCCCTTTGAAGGAGGACCTAGTAACCTCCCTCCATTGCACTATAAATTCAGGCATTGGGCTGGTTGCTGGGGAGGTTAGAAGCTGAACATTTTTGAGGGTAAATGCTGGTGAAATTAATACTTCCTAGTTGAGCTTAAGAGGAGAGATCACATACCTTTTTGGCTTCATTGGGAAGAGAGTGAAACTTGTTAAAGTAGAGGAGACTTCCCTCTGGACCCTGGGAGGAGCTTGTACAGTGTCAAGGCACAGGTTGTAAAGTTCTTCTTCTTTTGAATTAATACAATCAAACTCATTTTTCTCAACAAGTATGTCATGTTATTTGTTTCATGGACTCCTTGACTTTCATGTTGAATATGTTTTATGATATTGGCTTTTTAGGTGCTATTTAATTTGTTTTCTTGTTTGTGTTTGCAGATTTGCGACAAAGGAGCTCATTTGGATCGAAGGAGCGAGGGCATCCCCAAACTTGCGTTGGACCTAAGGTAGGCCCTAAAAACACTTGTTTGCCATTGTTTATAAAAGCATATTTAGAGAAAGATAGTGTCTGGTTGGTTTGCTTGTCATTAGGTCTTCCTTAGATTCTAGGAAGGTCTATCTTGTCTGCAAGATCGACTTATTCTGTGTGACAATACTGAAAATGAATGTACAATGAAGCTCAATGCTTTCTCAAGAGTCCAACCATGCTAATGATTGAAAAACAACATAATATAGAGAAAATAAGCTCCTCCTTTCCTCTAGTGGTCGAGCTCATGAGTCTGGGAGTTGATCCAACTGATTCTAAACTGAGAACTAGAAACTAGGCAATATAACAGCATGCCTCTAAAAACAAGGAAACTGATTCATTCAGTTTCAAACAACCTCTAGACTAATGAATCTACCTATACAAGTGAAAATCAAACACATTTACATCATGATACATCAATTTTCATCAAATTACATCATATGTTTTCCATTAGGAAAATGAAAAAGTCAAACTAGGCGAAGCTGGGTGAAAAACATAGCAAAACTTGGTCAAACTGGCAATTTTTCCTCTATGCGTCGCGCCTGATTCTCTATGCGTAGTTCCTATTTGGACCCAGTTTTGGAGGCCTTCCCGATGTCCAAATAAGCTCCACGTGTGCTTGAATGAAAATTCAGCGTGTCTGCTTTCCAACCCAAGTCTAATTTTGCAATTTGGCCTCCATTTTCCCTTCCAAAAGTCCATTCTCCCAACACTGCTTCCTGTGTGTCAAAATAGGGGCAGTGAGGTCATTTTTTGAGTGTTTTTGACCTTTTTGAGGGGTCAAAACCTGCACAAATTTCTTGGCCATAGGTATAAAAGTGTAATTTTTCATGAGAAATCCAAAATTTCCGAGTTTTTGAGATTTGGAGGCCTTTATCAAAAGCAAGTGCCACGTGGCGCGCGCATAGGGCAAAAAACCCTGTGTTAAAAATTTCTGTGCATAGTGCCTTTTTGCAGACCAGATTTGAGGGCCTTATTGGTGTCCAAATTGGGTGAAAAATAGCTTGTTGGAAATCGTATTGAGTCTAATTTCCAACCAAACTTGAATTTTTTAATTATGAGTTCATTTTCCCTGTTAAAAGTCAAATCTTCCAAGACTAGTCAAAATGTGCAAAATGAGGCTGCCTAGAGGCAGAGTGCTGTTGTAGTCAACTTTTGAAGGTCTTCCTCAAGTCCAAAGTGAGCTCATGATAGCTCATTGGATATAAAGTTGTGTCTATGTATCATTTCACTCATCAAGAAATTCATTTGGACAACCAAGCTAGGAGAAGACTTGATATTCCCAAGGTCACTTCAGAGGTGCATCAATTCTCCTGAGGCAACTGTATTTTTGACATTTCTCTAAAACCATGACAGCTGTGTAAAAAGTGAAGGAGGTTTTTCTTCCTTGGCCTATTTTGGATAAAAAAATCTGTCAGTTTTCCAAAATTCATCTTTTATTGCTCAGAAACATCATTGGAGTAAAACCTGTCCCGATGTGTGGATCAGGGGATTTATTGAAGTGGAGAGAAATGAAGGGGATAAGGGGCTTCTAAATTCTTGGGAAAATTCTTGGAAGTAGGGAGGGATGTTAGGAAATAGGGGAAAGTTGAATTGCCAAGATTGACTTAGGGGAAGGGTTATAAAAGGGAAAAACATAGGCCTAGCCCAGAAAATTGTCAAGTTGTAGCAAGAAACTAGGGTTTGTGTGAAAATGAAGAATTTGAGGGATATCAGTGATGGGAAGGGTTTAATAAGGTACATTAAGGATAGGGGAAGGTGTATGAACATCAGGATACAAATTTTGCTGGCAATTTGACCATCCATGAGAATTTACTTTCAAAACCCTAGGAGAGGGAAATGAACCTTACCTAGGCACAACTGAAGTATGAACAAGGTGTAAAATGACCCATTAGAACCTAACATGATGATAACAACCCTTTGAATGATGGTACACTCAGCCAAATGGTAACATGAAGCTCTTGGGACAGCCATTAGGGTTTGGGAATTTACACTTGGGATTTTGGGAAAGGGAACTTGGGATAGGGGTTTAGTGAATTTAGGGGGTAGGGGAACTTAGGGAATAATGAAATCAATGGACAAATGGGATAAGGGAGTGATGGAGGGATGATAGACTTGGTAGAAAAATAGTTAAATACAAAACCCTAGTAGCAATCTCCTTTGAAAATGTTGAAAAATTAGGGTTTGATTTTTTTAAATACTCACCATTCATCAATCACCATGACATATATACCAAACTTGGATAAAAACAGAGATGGAGGTTCTACCTACTTGTATCAAGACCAATTCATGCGATTTGGGGTGATGAGAGCAATTTTGGGCAGTTTTTGGGCTCTTTGGCCGTGTGCACCGTGCATCTAGCCCAATGCGCTGCACCCAGTGTATGCATCGTGCCCGTGTTGTTTTACACTGTGAAATGCGGCCCAATGCGCCATGCCTCTTGTATGCGCCGTGCCTCTTGCCTAGTGCGCCATGCCTTTGGATTTGCACAGTTTTTCTTCAAACTTGCTTCCTTTCTCCAAAACGACCTTCTCTTGCTTAATATGTCTTCTTTGAATGCAAATGAGCTCTTTGAACATGACCAATGAGTTATATACAAGAGATTTTAAGTTTTCACTTATCAACAACCCACTTTGTAATGTTTGCATTTGACTTGCTTTTCAAACTCTATTTTTGGGTAGTTTGCTTTATTTTTTCCTGTGATGAACAGAATGCTTTGAGTTTTTGTTTGCCTTGCAGGTGATGGAGCAGCTGAATCTTGGCAAGGTGACCAGGGTTGCCTCTGAGCTGATTTACATTCAAGAGAACTGAAAATACATGAACCTCCTCATGTTCCTGCTAACTGTTATTGGACATTTTGGAGACCTTTTTGATGAAACCCTAATGAAACCCTAGACCTAATACCTAGTGACCAAATTTTTCTTGAAGACTCACTGAAATGACAAAATTTGACCTTGACACCTTAAAATCACTTTGTAAGAGCATGTTTGATCACTGGAGGAAGGCTGCAAAGACTGACACTAACAAGAAGAGAAAGGCTTCCTGCGCAGAGAGGTGAAGTACATAGGTCCACTGGGGTACCATCCACGCTCGTTGGCACTGTAAAAATTCTTGTGTTCTTGCATGACTCCACAAAGGTACTGTCCAGGTTTGATGGCAAGTGCAGCAACACCAAAGATGAAAATTTACACCCTCAAAATCTTAAGCTCGCGAGCTAAACTACCATTCTCGATTTGAAACACTGTTATATGGTTGAATCATATGATGTGTTCAAATGATTTGGTACAAGGTAAACCACGTCTGTCCATGGGGTAAGTGGGGAAGCTGAAATAATCTGCACGATGAATCAATACTCCTTGAAGGACCAAGGCCCTGCACTAAAAAATCAACCAAAACAAAGAAGTTGGTATTCAACTAGTGTGTCACCAAGTGTTGTAGCGACTAAAACACCCTCCAAAATTTTGACATGCACTCAAATGTTAGAGCCTTCCTTGGTATTCCTTTGATGGTTGCAAACATTTGAGCTCATTCCTTGAGCTTCCTTAGAGTCTTTTCACCGTTTTGCTTGCTTAGCCAACTACCATCTTTTGGCATGTTGACTTCTTTGTCATGCTTACGATCTTGTTCTAGTGATTTTGAAGGTTTTTCTTTGTGTATTTGGGTTGTCTTATCTTTGCAAACGCCGGTTGTACTCACAGATAAAGTTATAAGCATTGTTGCACAAGTGTCGTCATGGTCGTCCAAAGGTCTATCCTAAGTGTCACACTTTTCACTTTCAACACTAGATAGTCCTATAGAGGGTCATGATTTGTTATGTTGTCCCGGTGGTCAATGTCATCATGTTTTAAAAGTATGCTAAGTGTGTGATCAAAATGTTGAGACCTCACATATATACTTGCTCCTACACTTAGCATTTTTCTAAAAATCCTTTCGACTAGACTGTTGGGAATGGGTTTCCCCAAGAGCAGTTTTGGGGCTAAAAGCCCATGTTTTGGGGAAAATTTTGTAATAAAGTTGTAAAGTCTCCACATTTTGTGGTCGCCAAGCACGAAGGTGTTAAGAGTCATAAATGATTGTCTACCCTTATTTTGTAAAGTTTCATGTCATCTGTAAAGATCTACCCATGGTCCGCGGACCATGGGATTGTATAAAAATGAGCTAAGAAAGTAAGCTCTAGGAAAAAGGAAAAAAAAAAAGAGTTGATTTAAGGAAGGAAGAAAGTAGCCTAAGTGTTCTTGGGTCTTAGCGTAGCTAGAGGCTCTGTAGCTAAGTGCGGAGAGGCCTAGGGTGGAAGTCCGCAGCTGAGTGTGTGGACCCCTACAGCTATGTGTGCAGGGCAGATAGAGTTTGTATTAAACTAAAGATATCAACAAAGAAAAGTATTATGCAATTAATATGTATTTAGTTCTTGTTAATGCGTCTGATTATATTGCGTTTTGGGTTTAATTTCCAATGTTTATTTGATGCGCGAATATATGTGATTGTATTGGTTAATTGAAGGCAAGTAAGGATATCAATTTACGTGGCGGTAACTGTGATTGAGTAGTAAGATAAGTAAAACACTTGGGATAACTTGGGAACCTATACAATACATTGCCATAGTTGCATGAAATTACCTGGACAATGGGATAGGTTTGTGCGAAGGTTAATCATACACCTTCACAGAGGTATTGAAGGCAGAATAAAGGGTAGACTGATAGATCCCTAAGGCTTAATGACCTACGCAAAAGTAGGGGAAGAGGGTATAAACCGACATCACGACCATCTCAAGGTGTGGAAACTTGGTTCCAGCATCCCCCCATACTACTTTGGGTGAGACTTCGGTTCGTGCTTCGCAGGCTAATGCCAAAAGGGCCAATGGTGTATGGATTTGTTTGGCTAACTAACTGTCAACCTGGGTCATGCCCCACAAATCCAACAAAAGGTTCCGTTGTTGGGACTGGAATCTGCATGAGAGATGTGTGATGTCATATCACTGGAATCCAAATAAGAAAGAGGCCGAAGACTGGTTGGACAGGAATATCCATGACTTCACAGCGTAGGAGAACATAAATCCATGGCTAACAAAGGAAAGATGGCTGGATAGGTATCTGTATATAGAAATACATGAGATATTTTTCTGTTCCTTTCTAGCTGAGTTATACGAGTGGATAGCGGAGCTAGTAGATAGCCAAGGAAGGTGGAGGCTTGACGGTCCTATTATGTGGACCCCAGAGTTGGTACAGACACTGGAAGCTTCTAAGGATAAGATTGCCTGTGCTGTCGATCATTGTCTCAACTGTGTCATAGGAGGATTTGTGACTAAATTCGTGGTCGATACCTCATTCAGTTATAACGAGGCAGAGCGATGTCTTTTCAAAGGATCGCGAGGTAAGTACTTGAAGTCTTTAAATACTTGGACTAATATGTTATTGTGTGAAAAATGGGTTATACAGCTACCTTGATGTTTAGAGCTATACAAAGTGGAAAGACTTACAGGAACGAAGGAATAAAGGGTCCTGAATATAGCCTGCTGATTTCACCTCCATTAAATGATGAAGAGGGAGTAGCGCAGGCTTCTCCATGAAGTACAGTTCAGTTAATAGAACAGGGATTCCCAAGACTGCCACCTCGACCTACACCACCTCTAACTTCACCATCGTCACTTGCAACTTCACCCACACCACCACCACCTCCACCACGGTTCAACATGGTGAGCTCAGTGAAGCTGCCTTTGTTTAAGGGCTTGGGAAATGAGGACCCGAACTAGTTTTGGTTTGTCATAAAAGCTATATGGGAAGCTCAGGGCATCACAGACAATCACATGAAGAAGGCAATGTTGGTTAGTGCTTTGCAGGATCGTGTGCTAACTTGGTACATCAAGTAATCTAACGATAACCCAAACGCTCAGTTGGCAGAGATCCAGACCACACTGAATAAAGAGTTCAGTAGGCCTAAATCCAAGGCACAATTAATTGTGGGGTTCAAGGAAATCATGATGAAACCAGGTGAGATGCCTTGGGAATTGGATCAGAGATTGAAATGTAAAATCCACGAAGCTAATATGAACTTAAAAGATGGACACCACCGTGAGTGGTTCGTGGCTTCGTCCTGCCTCACCTAAGGGTTGCACTATCACAACAGAAGATTATGAATCAGGCAGAGGCCTTGGAGATTGCAATAAGACTGCATCAAACACTAATGCAAGATCCAAATCTGGGGGTTTAGCAGATCCATGCATAGTTGCAAAATCTTTGCCTCGAAATGCAAAACTTGAAGTAGGACAAAACAATTTGACTGGCGGCATGTGAAGAGATATGGTGCCTGAAATGTAAAGGTCAGGGGCATGACAAAGACCACTGCTCAGTCTTTGAAAACTATATTGTAGGAGGAGGACCGATGCCTCTGAGGCCGAAAGCCCAAGCAGGTGCAAGCGCGGGGCATGCATTGTGGTGCGCTATATGTTAGGTAGCAGGGAAACATACGGATGATAATTGTCATTTGCTACAAAAGTTTGTACAAACACTGCAACAACTGTTATGCAACTTCTGCAAGTCGGCAGGGTATGATGAGTGCAACTACCGAAGTTATGAATTGATAATGGACAAAACACCTACTTATAGAGTTCAGGTAGAAATTACACCCCGTGACTAGAGCACTGGGATGGTGCGAACAAGCTTTCACAGGCACGAATGAGGCTGAGGCAGAGGAGGACCTAGCAAAGGTTGGGGATAACTGATATGTTACAATTGTGGAGGACCAAGACACTATGCCCGTGAATTCACTAACCCAACGCATCCATCATGAAAATATTGTACTCAGTTTGATCATGAGATGGAGGACTGTCCTACACTGATAGCGAGAATACACGAAAAAGGGGTGCTACCACCGCAATCGACTCAGAACTTGCAAATGATGAGGATTGAGCCTCGCAAAGAGGATCTAAATGTGAATATAGTGCTTCGAAGTGGAATTGCAATGGGCGACGATAAGGGGAAACAACCTAAAGACAACACATGGGTTCACAAAACTCCGTCGAAGGAGGCTGAATTTGATTTGGAGTGCGAACACGAAATTTTCATGGAAGCAAAGAAGAGCTTCGTGGAGGCCTCTACCTTAGGGTGTCGGGATAAGCCTGTTTAGGAAATGGACCCTTTTATGGTTACGACCTTTCTAGAGACCTACATGAAGTTGTTGCGTGATAGCAAGGCTATGAAGGGGTTACAAGATCTTATAAATAGATGCGCTGGAAACACTCCGGGTGAACTGCGCATGGTACAGAAGATTGGTAAGAATAAAGCAAGGACAGGATGTGAGATGAGACTTACCACACAGATAGGAGAATATAAAATGGATAAAGTTATTCTGGATCTGGGGTTAGGCGTGAACATTATGCTGAAGTAGACTTGGGAGTAGATGGGGAGACCCACACTGCAGTGGTATCTGATTCAGTTAAGAATGGAAAATTAGCATAAAATCATCCCCATGGGATGGCTACAAGGGGTGACTATAGATATTGAAGGTGTGAGCACATTCGCTGATTTTGAAGTAATAGAAATTGTGGATGACATCAACCCGTACCCTGTGATCCTTAGCACTAATTGGGCTACTGACATGAATGGGGTCATCAACCTAAAGAAGCGAAAGATGATATTTGAAAAAAATCACTTTGCGTAATAGTAACCCTAGATCCTGCTGAAGGATCTCACTATACTAAACCAGTTCGTGATTACGAGAGCAATGACGATTTGGACTGCATATATAAAATAATAGCGCGAGACCTAGATTGGGTGAATCCAATAGTGGATGGACAAATTACATGGGATAGCGAGAGTTCCTGCACCTCAAACTCGGATGAAGAATTAGAGCGCTAGCAGAAGCGACTACATGAAGTAACTACGCTGAGATGTAACATGATGACCTGATCGCTGTGCTATGTGTCGTCAGAGGTAAGAAATCTACTCACTTATGATGGCTTGAATGATATTGATGTGTTTTTGGATGCATTTGAGAGGGAAGTACCAAAGAAGCATTGCTTCTAGGATTTGGACTGGGCACTGAACGCTACGCTCACGAGATGGTGGGGTACGCACAAGGGTAGTCTTGATGACTGGTACGAGTGTAGGAGGATGATGAGAACACGCTTTGGAAAGTTGAAGGTATAAGTAACAGACAAGTATGATGGATAGGACAATCCAGGCACACACTTGGAAAAATGGGCTAAGACCTATGGTGCAAAGCCCCAACCTAAATGGGTGTGCTTGTTCTGTCACACTGTGGATGTCATCCTGATGAATTGGTACTTGGAGACAGAGCTCTGCCATGGCACAAGTGAATGGGATATTCTGCGCGAAGGATTCATAATTACATTCAACATCAAAGACGGGTTTTACTGTATTGATGAAGTGCTACATGAAGTTAAAGCAACAATCTATAGGATATCACAGGATCCTTTAGATCTGATTCAACCTGATTGGACTACTTAGCTGAGCCACACGCTGGAATGCTATAACGTGACTGATGAAGAAGAAGACGAGGATCCATGAAAGATTAATATCCCTGAAACCGAGGGTCACCGCGAGGTCGAGGGATCGCAAATCGAGAACCTTGATATAACCATGCCACTAAAAACGAAACAGGTAAATATTGGTACGAAGGCGGAGCAAAAATTCATGAAGATTGGAGATTACTGGAATGGCACGATGGTAGATAAGGTTTCCGAATTGCTCTGTGAATACCAGGATTTGTTCCCTACCAAGTTTATGGAGTTAAAGAGGATAATAGGAGACCTGGGTGTTATGAATATCACGTTAAAACCCGATGCGAAGCTGGTTAAGAAAAGACTTTACCATCTCAATCCGAAGTATAAGGAGAAGGTTCTCTTGGAGTTAGATAAGATGCTCGCGAAAGGCATCATTAAGCCCGTAGAAGAATCTGATTGGGTGAGCCCAATGGTGGTACAAGAAAAGAAGTAGAAGAATTAAATAAGGATATGCATAGATCTCAGGATGCTGAATGACTCTTGCATGCATGATCCTTTCTTGACTGTATTCAGTGATGAGGTATTGGATAATGTAGGTGGCCAAGAAGTGTACTCCTTCACTAATGGGTTCTCTGGGTACCATTAGATCAAAATCGTGCCTAAAGATAGAAGAAAGATAACCTTCAAATTGAATGGGGATGCTTTTAGTACACTATAATGCCTTTCGGATTGAAGAAAGTGCCTGTGATCTTTTCACATGTAGTCATTGCTACATTCAAAGACTTCATTCATAAGTTTCTGGAGGTGTACTTTGATGACTAGACTGTGTATGGGTTGGTAAAACACCATGTGGCAAGTTTGCGCTTAATGCTAGATCCCTGTCGAAGATACTAGATTGCACTCAATCTAAAGAAATGTCTATTTTGTGTCCCTTTTGGGACTTTGCTGGGTCATGTGGTATGCAGATAGGGATTGATGGTAGATCCCGTGAAGATCGCAACGATACTTAACTTGGAGGCACTGAGGAGTGTGAAACAGCTATGTGCAACCTTGGGACATACTGGGTACTATAGGAATTTCATCAAGGGCTATGCCTAGATCACCTCACCTAAGGAAAAGATGTGGAAAAAGGATGTCACGTTCTATTGGAACGAGGACTGTCATAAAAGCTTGGATGCGCTGAAAGGAAATATGGCCACCATGCTGATATTAGTCTTCCCAGATTGGAAGAAGGAGTTTCACGTACATGTAGACGTGTCATGTATAACACTAGGAGCAGTACTGACATGGGCTGACGGAGGAGAATTGGACCATCCTATAGCATTCACAAGCGTAAGGTTATATAAGGCTGAGAAGAACTATTCCACCACCGAGCATGAAGGATTAGCCATGGTATACGCGCTCCAGAAGTTTAGACACTATTTTTTGGGTGAAAATTTTAAAATGTATACTGATCATTCTGTGTTGAAATACCTGGTCAATAAGCCTATGTTGGGGAGGAGAATCTGTAGGTGGTTGTTATTATTCTAGGAGTATGATTTTGAAGTTATTGTGAAGCTTGGACGACTGAATGCGGGACCAGATCATCTCTCGCGCATCGAAACGAGGGAAGAGCCCACTAATTTGGAGGAGGGATTTACTGACGCGCAGCTGTTTGTATTGCATGTCGCCAATGGTCACTTCAAAGACATCATACACTTCCTAATGACAAGAACTGCCTTAGAAGGCTACACCATCCAACAGAAAAAGGAGTTAGTGGTGTGCACCGCAAACGTTTCTACCATTACCAGACATCTGTACAAAATGGATTCTGATGAAGTATTGCGATGATATGTACCAGAGTTTGAAAGAAGTAGTATCGTCATGGATGCTCAAAGGGGTGCCGCGGGAGGCCATTATGCAGGAAGAGCGATTGCACAAAATATTCTATGTGCAGGGTTGTGGTGGCCAACCCTCCATTAGGATTCAAAAGCTTACTGCAATGCGTGTGATGTGTGTCAAAGGACTGGTAGGCCATCATGAAGAGATGAGCTACCCCTGAACCCACAAATATCGTTACAATCTTTTCACAAATAGGCCATAGATTTTGTTGGACCCATTCAGTGCCAAGGAAGGAAGACGGGAGCGCAGTACATTATCACCATGACTGAGTATTTGACTCGATGGGTGAAGGCAAAACCTGTGAAGGACTGCACAGGCGTGACCACTGTGAAGTTTCTCTTTGAGTATGTACTGACGTGATTTGGGTGTCCAAAGGTCTTGATGAGTGATCGCAGTACACACTTTCTGAATGAGACGATCAGCTCTTTGATGAAGGAATTTTGAGTGTGTCACCAGAAAAGCACGTCTTACCATGCACAGGCTAATGGGACAGTAGAATCTTTCAATAAGGTACTAGAGAATGTGCTGACCAAGGTTTGCAATGCTTAGAGAAGTGATTGGGACCTGTGCATACCCGCCGTACTATGGACCTATCGAATTACCTAAAAAAATTTGACTGGATAGACACCCTTTAGGCTTCTATATGGCATTGATGCAGTGATGCCCATGGAATACATTGTGCCTAATCTACGCATAGCAACACTCACGGGTATGATGGATCACGTAGCCTTGGAGGAGAGGCTCGCACAACTTGCTGAGCTTGAGGAAGAAAGATTTTTGGCTGGATTTCACCAACAGGTCCAAAAGCAGCGCAAAAAAGCATGCCATGATTGGCACATTAAGTTGTGCACCTTTAAGGTAAATGACCTAGTTTTTTTATATGACAGCAAGTTTGATAAATTTCCAGGGAAATTCAGAATGCACTGGCTAGGGCCCTATGTCATTAAGGAGATTACCAATGGTGGAGCAGTTCAGTTGGTTAAATTTAATGGAGATCCCTTCCTAGGAAAGGTGAATGGCAGTTGATTGAAGCGCTAAACCAGTGATCCAGCTAGATGACTATATGAAGGTAGCATAGTCTTAGCACTCCAGGCAGATGAAAGGAGGCACGGGACTATAAACTACACTGCCCAAGTTGTGGAACTACACGATTGGAGGATTGTGCAGCACAAGGAGATGTCACAGGGTTGACGACAGTGCAAAGTGAGTTGTGCTACCTAGGGAGAAATCGCGCAGCTCAGCCAGAAAGTGACTGTTCATGATTTGACGATAAGAATGCAGCCAAATGGAGCAGGAAGCAGAAATTTGAGACAAAACTTATGGGTAAGATCCTTGGAAATCTGCCGCCAATCTAGCATTAATGAACCGAATGTGGGGGGAACGGTCGGATTTGAATTCAAAATGGCCCATAAATTATAGGTGGAGGCCCAACAAAAAACACTTGGAATTTTGAACATTGAGTTGGTGAGCTCTCAAACATGCTTGATCCACGCATTCCTTGAAGCATTGCTTGACTACCCATTGTTTGGTTGGTTTTGAGAGTCCAATCGCAATTTCATTCGTGATTTTATCCAAGGATCTGAAGCTATGGACGCCAAGGCAGTGATAGCCGAGGGGGCTATGCTAGAGGTTGTTATGGAGGTAGAGGGAGCTACTCCATAGGTTGCAAAGGTACTAGATGAAGTGCCCAAGTCACCATGGACACCTAGACAGAAGCCTACCCCGGCCAAGGAGAGTGCAAAGAAGAAACCCACAGAAGGACAAGCCCAACACACTAAAAAAGGGAAAAACTTTTAAGTTGGAGCCGGAGGACGAAGAGATTGAGGACATACCGATGGAGGATGAGGATTTAGGGGTGGAAGTGGAGGAAGTGGAAGTCGAGGGTTCTGACCCTATCACTAAGCTGCCCGAGTATGTCCCTCCGCGCAAGGGCAAGACCAAAGTGTCGAAGGACATCGATGAAAGCAAGGTTGCCCTGCACATACCTCTGCTGCCAGATGAGATTGTCTTTGAAGGACTGCACTTGGGGCAGGTTCCTCTATTGAAACTGGAATATTGGGACTTATCTAACCATGAGAAGTTCCCGCACTTGGTGACAAAACAACTAATTCACCGCATTGTTCACACAACCACCGGGATGACGACATTGGAATCGCGGAAGTGGCTCAGGGGAGTAGACAAGGCAGGTCTGCTCAACTTGCTATGGGTGTTGCACTACAATCACACACCCATTACAGTATTGGTCATCAAGCACATGCTATGCTTGGTGCATGATGGGTTTCTATGGCTGGAGGAGCCGATACCCATCATCGACATGTTGATTCATAGGATCACATGACTGCCCTTTACAAGGGAAAATCCGGCCATGATGTTTTGCAGAAAAGGTGGCGAACAGTCTCTTATGCAGGCCATGAAGGAGAAATTCAGGCTCGTGAAGAAGCCACGAGGCTATGCCATCTCAAGTATCTACGACCCTACAGTCAAGGTGGCCACACAAATCCTGGCAAGAAAATTTATGCAGAAGTGTCACACAGATGATGTGTCGACACCCGTCGTTTCTCTAGCAGCTCAATGCACCAGAGGAGTCCAATTTAATTGGGCGTGCTATCTCTACAATGAGTTCCTTGTGAACTGTCGCGAGGCACAAGACCTCAACAAGACCTTCCACAATACGTGGCTCTTTCTGTCCATTGTGCTAGTAGCCTGGGAGCTGCCGGAAGATAGTCAATTTCCGTTGGTTGTGCGGACCTTCCGAAAGCAGTGAAGTACGCTTTGCTGTGGGCAACCAAGGATGCTCAGCACATCAAGGATAGCAAGTTCTTCTAGATCTTGATGGAAATGAACATACACATGGCTATTAATCACAGACCATGAGTGTCACCTACTGTGTTTGCCAAATAGCAGTACTACGAGGAGTTCAAGGTAGACTTTTAGTGCGTCGCAATCAGGTCACAAAAGGACCCTGAGCAGAAGTGGCATCACTTGATTTACTTGGAAATGGATGACGCGATTGGTGCAGTTCTTGATCATTGGCTGGTAGAGTGGTGCACTACCTCAAACTTGGCGGCGGGGTCATGCAAGTTGGCCGCGCAACAAAAAAAGGAGGAGAAAAAGTTGAAGATGGCACAAATGGCCGAGAAAAGGAAGAAGGAGGCTACTCACAAGGCTCAGGCAGATCAAGATGCCGCCCAGCAGGCGAAAAAGAAGATAGGCAAAATAGAGTGTGGCTATGACAAAGGTGCGAGGTCACCTTTGCCTGAAACAGAGGAAGAAATGAATAAGAAAATAGAGGAGCATGGAGAAGACCCACAGACGGTGTGTACCACATCAAACATCCAAGTGAACAAGAAAAAGTGGGGATTTAGAAGAAATCCAAGGCCAGTAAGATGTCGTTGGACCCAATCACCCTAACAGAGGGAGATTTGAATGACATTGGAGACACGGTGTGCGATGTCACCACGGAGGTACTACAACAATTCGAGCAATAAGAACAACAACTCTTGGGGGCCATCTAGATGGGTTTGCATGAGCTACAAATCCATGCATCGCAGGCTGGCATGGTGTCCACCAGCCTTGCTATCAGTACTTCAGAAGCTGCCAAGATGCTGCATGCGACGGACTCCTCAACAATAGTGCTGCTGGATGGAGCACTGACCACAAAAAATGAAGGTGACAAGCCTGCTGTCAGTGCCCTCAAGGGACTGGGGTTGAACTTGGCAGCACTTCCTGGTAACGCACTCCACCTACTGTAGGATGGAGTGATCATGGAGCTGAGGGCCCGCAAATAATGCACTGTGCAGGTGATCAGTGAACAACATATCAATAATGTGTAGTTGGCCCTAAAGTGGGACTCCGCTATTGTAGCTGTGACCGAGGTAACCGACCGAAACACACGCATAGTTTAGGTCATGCAAGAAGCATGCCAAATGGTCCCAGAGTTGGCCATTCCCAAGGGAGAACTAGTTGAGGTGCACATTCGTAAGCTTGCTACAGGGGAGCGTGATGCTCGCATAGAGTTGGATAAGGTTTAGTTGGAGCTGAACCTATAAATTGTAGATTTGCAGTTGAAGGCCCAACCTTCAACTCCACCGGAAGTAAAGGAGCAACACGTAACCACTGTCACAGAGGAAATAACAGCGGTAGACAGTGTAGTAGCAGACTTCACATGTCTTTTTGAATAGTCGTTCAAGGTCCTGACGAGCATGTAGGAGGATCCTAATGTATAATGGCTGGAGATAGAGGTGTGGGAACTGCAGCAACTCTATGACGAAGTAAAAGGAACAATGTGCATCGTTGCTCTCACACAAAGACTGGCGAAGCTGCAGGAGGCCAAAACATTGAAGGAACAAGTAGATGTAGCACAGCACAAAGAGGCAGTGTTGAAGGCACGCTTGAAGCCTTGGTTGGAAAAAGCTTATTTGGTCACGACCTCTATTGAAGGCAAGCTTGCTAATCTGCAAGTGACTTAGCAGAAGCTTCAGGCTGATAGTTCAGAACCAGTGACAAAGCAGTTGGTGGAGGAAGTGAAGTAGTGGCAGTCATACAAGTCAAGTGGGAGGTCTTTGCGCCAAGATCTTCGTGCCCTCAGAGTGACTCAAGGGCGAGTCACCATGTTTGTGTTAGGGGCCTGTTGGGAATGGGTTCCCCCAAGCATAATTCTGGGGCTAAAAGCCCATTTTTTGGGGATAATTTTGTAATAAAGTTGTAAAGTCTCCGCATTTTGTGGTCGCGAAGCATGAAGGTGTTAATATTCATAAAGGGTTTTCCACCCTTATTTTGAAAAGTTTCATGTCAGCTGTAAAGATCTACCCATGGTCCGCAAACCATGGAATTGTATAAAAATGAGCTAAGTAAGTAAGCTCTAGGAAAAAGGAAAAGAAAAGAGTTAAGATAAAGAAGGAAGAAAGTAGCCTAAGTGTTCTCGGGTCTTAGTGTAGGTAGAGGCTCTACAATTGAGTGCACAGAGGCCTAGGGTGGAAGTTCGCAGCTGAGTGAGAGGACCCTTGCAACTGTGTGTGCAGGGCAGATAAAGTCTGTATTAAACTAAAAGATATCAATAAAGAGAAGTATTCTACAATTATTGTGTATTTAGTTCCTGTTAATGCATCTAATTATATTGCATTTTGGGTTTAATTTACAATGTTTATTTGATGCGTGAATATATGTGATTGTATTGGTTAATTGAACGCAAGTAAGGATATCAGTTTATGCACGCTAACTGTGATTGAGTAATAAGATAAGTAAAACACTTGGGATAACTTGGGAACCCATAAAATACATTGCCATAGCTGCACGAAAGTACTTGGACCGCGGTTAGGGTCATGCGAAGGTTAATCATACACCTTCGCAGAGGTACTGAAGGTGGGATAAAGGGTAGACTGACAGAGCCCTAAGGATTAACAACTTGCGTGATAGTATGGGCAGAGGTTATAAACCAACATCACGACCATCTTAGGGTGCAGAAACTTGGTTCCAAGATCCCCCCATACTGCCTTGGGTGAGACTTCGGTCCACACTCCACGGGATGATGCCGAAAGGGCCAATGGTGTAGGGATTAGTTTGGCTAACTAATGTTGAACTTGGATCAGGCCCCACAAAGCAACATAGACAACCCCCTTCTTGTTAAATAATGAATCCATACAGGTGAGGATGGTTTTAGATAGAGGAGGAATGACCTGTTATAGAGTTTTGTGAACCCAACGTTTCGGACTGCCAAGTGAGTCCATCATCAGGGGATGCGACAATAGATATTCTTCAACCTTAATGATTTATCCATGAGCTATGTTTAGGGTATATATATAGGTTATTAAGGAATGATGTGAGAAATTAGGTCGGCCATTTTTTATTTTATATATATATATATATATATATATATATATATAGTTTTTTAATAAATAATATCATATATTATTATTTCTATTAATATTAATATTATTAATTAATTAATTAATTATTTTTAATTAATTGATTTATTTATTATTGTGTTTAATTAGCTAATTATTAAGTTAGATAGGTGGATAAATTAATTAATTTAATAGATAGGTTAAAGGGATAAATAGGTTAATTAATTAATTCTATATTTTATAGGTTTAATTATTATGTTTACTAATTTATTTATATATAAAATTAATTATTTTGAATAATGATTTACTTAATTTATTAATGTGTTTAAATTAATTATTTGTTTTATTTATTTATTATTATTATTTATTTATTTATTTTATTTAATTTTTTAATTTTTAATTTTTTATTAAAAGAGTTGATTAAATAATATATATATTTTATTTATATATATATATTTTTAATATGTTTATTGATTGATTAATTTGATTAATTAAATAATTAATTGATGATATATAAATTAATTACTTAATTTTATTATTTATTGATTTAATTATTATATTTATTTATTACTTTTATGGAAAAATTATCAATCACTTAACTACTTTATTTGATTTAATTAATAAAAATTAACTTAATTTTAATAATATTTATTTATTTTCTTACCAATTAAAGTATTTATATTTGGTTAGTTGGTTTTATTTAATTTATATATTCAATTAATTAATTTCAATAAATAATTAATCTTATAGGATTGGTGAGATATTTTTATAGTATTATCTATAATTCCTAGGGTTAATTTTTAATTGTTTAAATTTACAACTATATGTATTTTATTAGTTGTGTTTTAATGTTATCAAGTTATATGAGAAGTAATCTATTACTGATTTATGTTTAGATTAGTCAAATGATTTAATGTTTAAGGAGGATGATTAAGGTAAATTTTATACTGATTTTTAAGAGAGGAGGGAATAGGTTAATATAAGGGGTAAGAGCTGATTATTGTTTTTTTAAGATTTCAAGTAAAGGTTTCCAAGTGTTAGTTTTAATCCATCATCCTGGTTAAAGTTGTTTTTCCTTTTTTCTATTTCAATGGCTTCTTTAATTTTCCTTTTAAGATAGTGTTCTTCTTTTCTAACAAGTTTGGCTTCTTCCATGCAGATGTAATGAGAGGAAGAGTGAACATGTTCTACTAAGGCTGATTTAGAAATTCTTTCTCTTCTTAAGTCAGCAGTGTGTTCTTTAATTCTAACATTAAGAGACCTACCTGTTTCACCTATGTATTCCTTACCGCATGAGCAAGGAATCACATAAACACCTTTCTGAAGGTTAGGGTTTATGGGATCTTTAACAGAGTTGAATAATTTTCTGATGGTGTTAGCAGGGGTGAATGCTACATTAATGTTATGTTTATTGAGAACTTTAGTAATTTTATCCGTGGTACCTTTTATGTATGGAAGGGAGACCTTAGGAGTTGATAAATTTTGATCATTAATATTATTGTTATTTTTCTTTAGGGATAGGTGCATGGCTTTCTTGATGGTATTTCTATTATAGCCATTTAGCTCAAACACTTTGTGAAGATGGTTGAGTTCATTGTTTAAATGGTCAGGATCAGATATTCTCACTGCCCTAGTGGTTAAGGTCCTAATGATGCCTATCTTCTGTTTAGGGTGGTGATGGGAATTTGCATGTAGATATCTTTCTGTATGAGTTTCCTTTCTATAGACCTGGAAACCAAGAGACCCTTCTCTTTTAGTTAGAAGGACATCAAGAAAGGGAAGCTAGTTGTTGTTTTCAATTTCAATAGTGAATTTTATATGGTCAGAGAGGCTATTTAAGTGATTGAGGAATAGGTCAAGTTTTTCTTTTCCATGACTCCACTTAGCAAAAATGTCGTCTACAAACCTTTTCCATTCTTCAGGGGTGTATGGAAATGACCTAAGAGCCTTCCGTTCAAAGTGCTCCATAAAGATCTTGGAAATTATGAGGGATAGAGGAGAACCCATAGCCACACCATGAGTTTGTTCATAAATAAAATAAAATAAAAAATGGCTGACCTAATTTCTCACATCATTCCTTAATAACCTATATATATACCCTAAACATAGCTCATGGATAAATCATTAAGGTTGAAGAATATCTATTCCCCCATCCCCTGATGATGGACTCACTTGGTAGTCTGAAACGTTAGGTTCACAAAACTCTATAACAGGTCATTCCTCCTCTATCTAAAACCCCCTTCTTACCAAACCCTGACTGAGTTGCACTGTGTAGCTTCATCTCTTAGTGGTATTGTTTTGTTGTCTTGAACTGGACAGTTCTGGAGGCTATCCTTCGTGTTAGTTGCATTGCATAATCCTAGAGGTCATGAAACTATCTTCCTTCCTAGAACCGTGCAGAAACTGCCTCAAAGACCAACCTAAACTATGCACCTCGCAAGATCAGTTATCAAGCCTCCTTCCCACTTGCTAGAACCCCACATTGTGTAGAGACATGAGCCTTCACTTCACCCAGAGACTGTGCATAGGTGTTCTCCTAATGACTTCCTTCCATCGGGACTCACCTCCCTTAAAAACTGCATAGAGCTTTCCTTTGGTCCCTCTATTATCCTAAGTGTGTGATCATAATGTTGAGTCCTCATAGGTACACTTGCTCCTGCACTTAAAATTTTCCTAAAAATCCTTCTGACCAGGTGACCCCCTTCTCACTGGACCCTGACTGAGTTGCACCGCATAGCTTTAGCCCTCAGTGGTACTGCTCTACTATTTGGAACTGTGTAGTGCTGGAGGATGTCCACCGAGTCAGTTTCATTGTGCAATCCCAGAGGTGAGAAACCTATCTTCCTTCGTAGAACTATGCAGAAACTACCTCAAAGACCAACCTAAAATTTTCACTTCAAAAGATTAGTTATCAAGCCTCCTTCCCACTTACTAGAACCCCACATGCACAAAGACCTGAGCCTTCACTTCTCCCATAGACTGTGCAGAGGTGTTCTCCTAGTGACTTCCCTCTATCGGGACTCACTGCTCTAAAAAATTACGTAGAGTTATCTTCTAGTCCCTTTGTTGTCCAACCCTCTCTTCCCTTTGGAAACTACGTAGAGGTGTCCCTTAGGGTCCCACCTTGCAGCTGCCACTCGTGTCCTCAATTGAGTAATTGTGCCCCTTAGTGGCCTCTACGCAGTTTTCCCCAACAGTGAAGACTGTGCCCACGAGTTCCTTGTACAAACCGGAGCTACGCTCTCTACAGTCTCAATGACTAGCTATCCCTCCCTATCACCTGAAACTGTGCAATGCGTAGTTACTGGGCCCTCTCCCAACTTGTCATTTGTCCCGGGCCTAGAATACGAAAAAATATGCATCATGCTAGACTAGGGGTTTTGCATTTGATGTCGTCCCGTGATGAGTGAATTGTAGGAACAAGTACACTAATATATCATGGCGAGATGAAAAGGAGGATGAAGAAGGAAAGCATATGATAGAAGACTTATTTGTAGCTCGACGGATGAAGAAAGCACATCAAGCAGCAAGTGAAAGGAACACATGCATGGAACCATCTTACAAGACCAAAACCATCGAAGACCCCGCAACACCAAGCCATGCAGAGGACAAGATAAAGAGCACTTAAGAGTACATCCATCACTTAGCAGTGCAACAGATTAACATGGACACCATAACCAGCCAGTACATGTCAGTAGTGTAGTGTCAAGTTGTTTCATGAGTTGTCAAAGCCACATCACCACTATGGGCCATATCTATGGTAACTGAATGTAATGTAAAGTGAAAGTCCAATGGAAACACACAAGAAGTTGAAAAGTCATGTCTATTGAAAATTCATAGGAAGTTCAATGGTCATGATGCTAGTCCAAGAGTCAGAAGGGTTAAGCATCACCCTTGGCTATATATAGCCCTACCATTTTATGAGCAAGACTTTTCACCTTGGCTCCTCCCACATAGCCTTGAGAGTTTACAGTCAGTTCTTTGAGGAGCAAGGAGTGGCTCCAATGTCCTACTACTGGGACTAGTTATGTGTGGTGTACAAATGTGTCTTGGGTCTTTTTCTTAATTCAGAATCCTGTTAAGGCCAACATAGTTTCATGCATGTTTTGTAGATGTTTGTAAGACTATTTTTTCGACATTTGTAATGCATGTTTATTTCACCTGTACTAAGATAGTTGAACTACTTCAGTTGTTTTAGTACTTACATTGTTGGGAATGTGTTGTACTAGTTTCACCATTGTCTCATCCATGTGGACTACTCCACAAGATACTAGAGAGACCACCTTTGTGTATTGGTTATCAGCATTTTCACATCCTTGTGGACTACTCCGCGAGATACTTGACATACCATCTTTCTTTTCTGGTTATAACGAGCATCACATCCATGTGGACTACTCTGTTGGGAGGTGTACGTGTTGTCCCCTTCACTTCTATTTTAATGATTTCCACATTCGCTATGGACTATTCCGTGGGATGTTGGACAAACCTTTTTGATTTGCATGTGTCTCTTCCTGGGTGGTACTATTACCTCTCACTTAGAGGCTCACTTTACTCTCTCCCTTTGCACTAAGAGAACTGCGACATGAGTTACATTACGTACTCACCAAGCATACTCACCTTGATTTTTGAAGACACCAACATAAGACTCATGTTCTGAACATCAAGAGCTAAGACATATATCTATGTAAATGGAAACTGGGCCATCGTACCAGATGGAACTCATACAACAATGGTGTGAGTTATAATTGGGACTTCATACCGGCGAGATCCCCTAATGTTGGCAGATCCAACACCACCAATAGACCTCTAAGAAGGATAGAAAGAATAGATGAAAAGAAAGAAGACATGCTCTGGTGGGTCATGAAAATGAAATGCCACATCATCTATATATACTAGTTGAATGGGTTGAAATAACCTAAGGGACACATCCCATCTCTCTCCTAGGTTGATTTAACATCTTTTGATAGGATTTTCATTCAAAAATTAATTTTGTTATTTAATTATTCATAATTCCTCTAGGTTGAATCAGGCATGTGGGATTAAGTCTTGATCCTACACAAAAAATAAACACTCCCTATTAGTGAGGGAGTGTTGACAATTTTGTAAACTCCCAACATATAGGGGGTCTCCACAATACGAATTCCTAGTTAGACCTCAGACCATTTGGTGTAGGAGCCCCATCCAGAATATGGCCTAGCTGCCACAATCTTAAATATCTTCCTTGGCTAGAATAGTTAGGATAAAAGAGAAAGACACATGTACTTTTGAATGAGTAATAAGTAAGCCTTGTGAAAATTTCAATTGCAATATATATCAAGGTTATTTCATTCGAAGGGGAGAGGAAGTGAGTCTTTAGAATGAAATCTGTAATTCAACAAGATGAGGACAAAAAGCAATGAAATAGTTCAATTTCTTTAGTACTCAAAAACATAAACACATACCACAAACATGTAAATAATATTCTTACAATATTCACAATATATGCATGAAAGTGTGTTGTCTCAACAAGCTTTTATTATTAAGTGAAATTTCCAAGATATATTGTTAATAGATAGAGAATGAAGATCTAGCCAAACTATTTAACCTTGGTAGATTAGTAGTTAGGTAGAGAATAAAAATGAGCTCATTAGTTTAATCCGAGCCATTGGAAGTTATAAGGTTAGAATTAGATAGTTTGCTTGTCAAAAGAAAAGGAAATAAAGGGTCAGCAAGCTCAAATGCACCCAATAAATGAAGAGAAAATGTTAGGATAAATAAAGGGTAGGTAGAAGAAAGGTTGCAAATGCACAAGGTTGCTGAGTCAAAAGCACATTTATCATGCTTAATCCTATGTTTCATGTGTAGGAGGATTTATGAGAAAGAAAGGATATCCACCAAGCTTGTTTAACTAATTTCCCCTCATTTCACTATACCCCCACATACTTATTTGCTAATTTCCCCATTCTCCCTTCATTACTTATTAATTTACCTTTTCCCCTCATTTTGACCTTTACCCCTTCGTTTCACACATTCCCCTAGAAATTACCCTTCAAAAATCATCCCCCCTTCCCAAAACCCTTTTCCCTAGTGTGAAACCCATTCCCCATTACAAATATCACTTTCCCCCTTGTTAATTTCCCTTCTTTCCCCTCAAAAACCCATAAAACCCCTTATCCTAAGTTTTTATGCCCTCGTGTTATGTAATTAACTTCCCCGCTTCATATTTCCCTGATACCCTTTTTTAACCCACCAACCCTTGGTGTGGTTAAAAAACCCTGCCACATAACCTGTGGTCCCACCTTATTTACCCGTTGCTTATATTAAACCCCGACATTATGCACTAATTAATTACAATTATCTGTAATTAAATCTCAGGCCCCGCCAAATCACTTTCCCGATTCTATCCATGCAACTCAATTGCATGATAGCCCTCCGATATCCTACCCCTAGATTTGACAATGTACAACCATATTGTGGAGATTCATCGTCCAGCTGATAATAGCCCAATAGCACGTGAGATTCATGATTTTGCCTGGGCACTGTTTTGCTACATGGTGGCACTAGGCTAGATCGCGTGCTCGTGAAAAATACTGCCTTCCCTCCAAAAGCGGTGTGATGGCACAAAAAACCATTTCCCCACCTAAACCGAAAAATACCCACTGCTCATTTATAATTTCCATGCCAAAATGTGACCGTTACCTGTTAAATGCCAAAAAATCCCAAATTCACTCTTTTAGCTCATTTTTCACTGCAAACTGTTGCTTAGCCATTTGCGACACCCTGAAACCTCTGTGACCAATTTGACCACCTTCTATCCCCTAAAGACGCTCCAGATACCCAATTGAAGCAACCAGTTGACAGTTGAAAGCTACAATACCTTCTGCATTCACTACTCACATCAAACCATCAATTTCCAAGTATTCTTGGAAAAAATTAGAACGACCCTTGAATTTGAAAATGTACAGTTTAAAATGAAAGGTTAATTAATTGAATTAATTAAGAAACCTTCTAGAAATTGAAGAGAAACCTATTTGTACACCCCAAACCCTTTTGCAAACTGTAATTACCCTCCCACTCTTCCAGAGCTTCCAAACCTCACTTCTAAAACCACTGAAAGCCTAATTCAAATTTGTAAACCCAATTATGGCTTCCCAAACCTCTTTGGACATGAGACCTCTGCAAACCCCTCACGTGGACATCGACCACCTTGCATTAGCAGACAAAGACTTCCAAATAAAGGACACAACTTCCGTTGACTACCTTCTAAATCTCCATTGTTGGAGTAAGGACAAGTTCTTAAACCAGAACGATGACATTCACCTTTGGGAGTCTAATTTTCCCAAGTATTTGTTTCTAGAAGTACACCCATTCCAAAAAATAATCCACTTCTGTCATGCTTACTACATTCCCAGACAAAGGGCCATTGTCATACCTGACTAACAAGTGTTATTTACCATCACTACAGAATCTATTAACCATATGTTGCAAGTCCAACCAAGCCCAAATGAGACCCCACTTTCTATTGAAGGCTTGCTTGACCTCTATACCAAGTTAGACCCTCCTAGGATAGCCCAAATTTTCCAAACTTTCTTCATATAGGAGTGTCATACTCCTACAGAAAGTCCTCCATATGCTGCCACCATATTTTCTCAAAGAGGCAGACAAATCATCATCATGCTCTCCTGCATTTTAGGATACACCATAGATGAACATGTGGATGAGGTTGTTCTTTCCTTCCTTTCCATCTTTTCCCTAGGTAAGCTTCCTACTATAATGTATAACTATGTTCAGTTCATAGCAGACTGAATGCATGAACGATTCACTAGGCTACCATCCGAGAGAGTTTTCAAATATTCTTCACTTTTATTTCATATGTTCTTATACTACCATTTAGATAAATTCCTTGTCAGTATGCAAAAGTTGGATACCAAAGGAAAGCCAAGATCAATTATCTACTTGACACCATTGATCTAGAAATTCTCCACTATTTTTTCCTACAAGGACTTCATGGATTCATTTGTCCATCCAATTATGAATATGCTTACCAGTATCCCTCAGCCCAGAATCAGTCAACAGATCCAAAGGGTGTTACAGTTGGCAAAGAACAACAAAGTGGGAGACTGGTATTTGTACCAGAACCACAGAGAAATAAGAATTTATGGATGCCAACTTGCCCCACACAAATTTCCTAAATACCTCCCTATGAGGATATTTGCACTAGAATGCTTTAGGTAGATTATAAATTCTAATGAAGTGAACTTCCTATCAGCTAGGAAGATGACCCAATTCAAAATGAAAAATCAATCACACCCCTTCATTTGTAATACCAGAGAAGCTAGACCAAAGGCAAATAAGATTTTGCAACAAATGAGATTTAAGAACAAGTTTATGTGGAAGTATGACCCTCATGGAGTCATAAATAAGCTAAGGATAAAGGTCAAATTGGGACCTTTCATCTGTCATCCCAGACCAGACACTGATAGGTTTTCCAACCAATCAAAATGGTTGGAAAACACTCTAATAGACATGGACAATACTGTAGTTGATGTATAGAATACATTGATTGATCTATAAAAACAAATTGATACAGGTTCCTTCCTACAGGTTCCAAAACTAGGAGAACCAAAATATTCCTCCTATTTTACAGACTCCAGCAAATGAGGATAAAAAAGCAAAGAGAACCAGGGAGGAGGGTTCCATTTTAGCATGGAAACCACATGTGAACATTTTGAGATCAGTTACAGGAAGAAGCCCAAGCTTAATCCTGTAACTGAACAGGAAGACACTTTTGACTCAGTGGAAATCACTGACACTGATATAATGGTGGAAAGGAGCAAAGGCACAACAACTTTAGGAGAAACACACTAGCCCTCAACATCAAACACTTAACTTATTGAGAGACAGCTCATCATTGAGGACTCTTCATTCACCAAGCCTATTGATAAAGGGAAGGATATCAAGGATAGATATAAGGAAATTAAGTTGAGGAATGAGAAGTTGAAGGTTGAGACTTATGACAAATACTTCAAACAAACACCTAAAAATCAAAATAGGTTGATGTCAGCCTTTGACATCAAAACAGGAAAAATACATATTCCATTCATGTAACCTACAGTCCAGAAGCCAAAAACATTAGCAGATGATAGGAAAACAGATTTTGAGGTTTTGGCTAGGGATGTCCATCCCATTGACCAAAGTTATTTTCACAAGCAGGAAAGTGAGATGATCTATTCCACCTTGATAGGTAAAGATATGGCTGCACATAAGCTGCAAAGCTCAGAAGGCCTCCTCATAGGCCAAAGATAACAGAATCAAGTCACTAGAAGACTTGGTCATTGAGCTAGGACATGATCCCAATGATATGAAGGCTACCAAGAAGTTGATAAAAAAAAAAAGAATGAGGACATTGCTGCTCTAAAAAAAAACTCAAATTTCCTCATTCAGAGCACCCACAGAGAAAAGAAGTTCTTGAAAGCCAAACACATTAGGAGGAAATGATGGACCTTATTTTACAACTAAATGATCAATTGAAGGAAATGGAGAAGGAGTTGCACAGCTTGATACAGTCAAAACAAGCTACTCTTGAGACTGCCACTGCCACTGTTATCCCAATGGTCACTACTGCAGTACCATCCACCTTGGTAGTTGCATTGGCTCCTATAGCTCCATTGGTTACAACACTACCAACTACCACAACATCTACATTAGCAACAGGGTCGACAACAGTAGCAGCTCAGCCAGGTGATGAGGTAAGTAATTTGGTTAAGGCAATGGAAGACATATCCATTTAGACCACACAAATAAACAAGCTTAAGGAAAGGATAATTAGTCTGGAGAATGACAATAAGCTTTCCCAGATTATGCACAAAGAAGAAGTACGTAAGGAAACCAGAATGAATGAAAGGATAAAGAGCTTAGAGAAAGAGCTAACATTAAAGGAGCCACTTGGCCAAGCTAAGGAACAATTATGGGCCAATATCATTGACTCTGTCAACGATATTTTTCCATCCATTCAAGTAACCTTTGAGCAAAATGACTTAGTGAAAGAGGTTACAAAATCCATACAGAGAGTTAAAGTAGAACTAGGAGACATGCCAGAGGAAGCCACTAGAATAATTCATTTACTCAACTCCAAAAACAAATATGAATTGCATGAGCTGGAGATACCTGACAGGACTGGCACAATACTAGAGGTAAAAAAGGTCCTCACCAAGAGGAATTTGATGATGAACCTTGAAGATAAATGCCAAACCATGCAGCTGGCTATAGACAGGTTCATGGTTAAGTTTGATGTTTTGAGGCAGAAAGGTCTGCCAAATCCCTTGGTGATAAATGATAAATTGATGCCACAGGATGACTACAATAGGAGAATCAAAGAGGTGGTCAGAGATCACGTAAATACTTCGTCCATGAAAGGGATGCCTACTAGAAAGATTCTATATCAAACATTTGAGAACCTGTTTTACCTCCAGCATGAGGTAAAACAACTTTTTGTAAATAAACCCACTTTTGCCAAGGACAGAGAAGCAAATGAAATTTATAGGAGGATGGTAAATATTAAATTACCAGATGCAGACACATGGGAAAAGTTGAATCACTTACTGTAAAAATACACAGTCAAAATGTGAAAATTGACAGTCAAAGTGAAAAAGGAACAATAAAGAAAAGGTAACAGGCCAACGAGATGAAAGAGTATCAGGTGAAAGAGTATTAGTTGAAAGGTGAAAGTAAAAAGAATAGCCAGCGTGAAGACCAACAACAGGGTAGACAATAAATAGAAAAATATAAGAGCATAAAGACAATACAACCAAATAAAGAGGGACAACATACAATAGTTGAACATATGTCTCTATCTTCTTGCATGAAGATATTTCTTTCTCCTAGATTAATTCCCAGGATAGTTTTGGATATTTTGTAAACTATTTTTGTATAAATACTTCATATTTCGAAGTATTGGGTGTGGATTGCTATACATTTGTAGAGTTGTATTGATCATAAAGCTGAGGGTTATTGTACCAATAAAGAAAAGGTAATAGGCCAGCCAGATGAAAGAGTATCAGGTGAAAGAGTACTAGTTGAAAGGGCAAAGTAAAAAGAATAGCCAGCATGAAGACCAACAACAAGGTAGAGAATAAATAGAAAAATATAAGAGCATAAAGACAACACAACCAAATAAACAGGGACAACATACAACAGTTGAACATATGTCTCTATCTTCCTGCATGAAGATATTTCTTTCTCCTAGATTAATTCTCAGGACAGTTTGGGGTATTTTGTAAACTATTTTTGTATAAATACTTGATATTTCGAAGTATTGGGTGTGGATTGCTATACATTTGTAGAGTTGTATTGATCATAAAGCTGGGGGTTATTGTACCAATTTTCAAGTCAACAGACTGGATTGAGTAATAAAAAGATTGCATTACAGTATTCATGTGTTGAGCTATTACAATGAAGTATTTTCTTTGTCAAATTTGCTATCTTCTTATGTATTTCACAAACTTACATGTTATCTTAAGTGAATGAATTAATTGGAAATTTATTTCAGAATTTGTTTAAGTACACTCTGTCTTGAATATTTATTCATTTGTATGTTTTCTTGTGATATCTGGATTTGAGAATCCTTAATTGCTCTCCCATCTCAGTTGAGCTCTTTCACTTCTTTCATAATCAGGCCTAAGGAACCCTTAATTGCTCTTTGGATCTGATTGAAACAAACTTCACCATCTAGCTTTAAGATCTGAAATAACTCAGCTACCTTGCCCTGTAGACACTATTTTTAGAACTTGATGCAGTCCTGTTTGCTTGACATTTGACCCCATAGCCCAATGGTAAAGGACATATCTCTATGCATCTAAGTAAGTGATCCAACCACCAAATCCAAATCAAAATCCAAGTACAATCATAACTAGCCTAAAATCAAATAACTAAAGCAAAGCTAAATCATAAAGAGAGAGCCCTCTCTGAGCATTAGGAAGGTTAGATCCTAATCTCCAAAGTAGGTTTGTGGTTACCTCTAATCATTTCTTTCTTAACAACTCAAAAAAAATATTGGAGTGGTAACATATTTCATACCACAATGATCTCAATCATCTCACAATGACATGATCTCAACATACCAATGATTGAATCTTTTCTATAAAGAGAATAGTCTTGACAACTTGGATTCCCAAAAGCTTTATGATACATACTCAAAGGCATATAGAAGCAAATCATCTACAACATAGTGTTCAATAATGGGCCTCACTACACCTCAGTCATAGATTGTATGAACCGTTATTGATGTAGAATGAAGGTGTTCGTTGACACAACCAGAATAACTCTAACTGCTGGTTCTATATACATCGTGGAAAACAACCTCAAGTCGATGCTACATACTACAAGGTTCCTTATGTAGCCCAATTATATTAGGAGTTTGTTGATATATAAATCAAGATATCTCAAAGGAAAAGAAGGAAATTTGCCTATCAAAGATATCAGTCGAAGGAAGCATGAATACATTTGCTCCAACTACTGCCAACATGATCAAGGTGAATATTTCATCTTCACATCTCAAGAAAGTATTTTCATTAATCATTTTTCTTTGAAATGACTTCATAAATCAAAGGAGATATATATATATAAGATAAGTCATCAAAGGTCCTTGCATAGAATAAGAAGGATTGATAGAATCCTTATGGAGAAGAGAAGTCAGTGAACAAGTCTCCTTTGAATTCATGAGAAGGAACTCTTAAAACTCCTCTGATCTCTATGTAGCAAGAAAGGAGGCAGATAAGAAATATATGAAATTCTAGAAGAGGTACTCTTCGAAATGCAGTAAATAAGGAATATCTTTATGATATCTCAATTGCAAGATCTAGGAAAAATGATGAGAAGATAATCCATCATTGATATTGATATTGATAAGCAAGGTAAGCAAGGTAAAAAATGTACATGAACAAATAGGTTACCTCAATCAAGAATTTGCAGTCTCTATGCTAGATAGAGAAAGACAAGTTCAAAGGACTCAAATATGTGCAAAAAGGAAAGGGAAGGTTGAAAAGATAGAATAGTACGATGGAAAGATTATGGAGAGGAGCTCATATCGTTGGAAGGGTGGAGGAAGCTGAAGAAAAGGACCAAGGAAAGAGGGAGTAGCAGACCTCTACTATGAGTGAGATGGTGTCTCTCACAAAAGGGTCCTATCTCAAGCTCCAAATCTTTTGTAGATATGATCATGATAATAGGATGCATTGTGGCATCATGGAAACGAGAGCTGATATGGAAATCATGAAGGACATAGATCTTGTGAATCTCATTGGACATTAAAGGAAAGGACAAGAAGTCAAAAGGGAAAACATTTACCAGATGGAGACATGCAAGATCCTCAAGATTCTATGATAGAAACCTCAATGGAGGATCCACTAATCTGAGAAGGAAGCAAGTGTTTCATAAGGAAATCCAATTTTTGGAATTCATTAGATGACATGAGAAATGAAGTAGATAAATGGATTGAAGATTTTTTCAATCAAGGAAGTTGCTGGAAGAAGCCTAGATAACCTAGAGGAATGTATGCTTGTATTTTCATTTAATATTGTAATGTCATGACATATGGCTGCAGGTAACATGGATCAATCATGATTGAGAGAAAAAGGATCTCCTCCTCATAAAGGAAGTAGAAAGACATAAGTCACACTAGATGAAATCAACATAATATGTCCTCATCTGAAGTATGAGGTGGTTGACTATAGTTTAAGCACTTTGATTGAAAGCTCCTAGGTATGGAAGGTGTGACGATGGAAGATATCGTGAAATATGAAACCATGATGAAGGAAATCAACATCCAAGGATCAGGAAGATTTGACTAGGAAATCTCCCAGAATGATATCAAGACTCTAATGGAAGTCTGAAAATATGAACACCCTTGACAACAGATATATTTGGGAGATGTGTCAACAGCTTTGCAAGGTTTTGATACCTACAAGAAGATGTCACTGGAAAATTTCATCACCAAAAAGGTAATATGTGATTTGTTTTTGGTTTCTAACCTCTTGGAGAAACTCTGGGTATGTGTGCAGGACCAAGGTAAGGAGAGTTGTGAAGGATTTCACAACTATGTACCTTGTGATCTAGAGCAATCACCATTAAAGCAAAAGTGAAGATTGAAGGCCCTATGAAGGAATCCCAAGATATAAAGCCAAGGAGGATAATTTCCGAGAAATAAGGAATGACATGATGAAGGAAAGTGATGGAGAGCTGGACCCTACATATGAAGAAATTGATGAGATCAAAGTCTTGGATCATCAGTCAACTAGAAGACCCTATAAATTACTTATGGTAGATTCCTTGGGTAAGAGGGAGCTCTGGGAGGTTCCTATGAGTAAAGGAACTCCAGTAAGTTTTTGAATGAAGAGAAACTTGGAACTCATCCCTGTTTAAGAGGGATAGTTAGACACACTATTCTTATCTTCAGGTTGGAAGGAATATTAGAGGATTGCGTAATCATCTGGCATTCGAAACTTTTTGAGGATGTTGTAGGGAATCCAAGACAAGAGTGGGAAAGAAGACTGATATTCTTTAGGGCTAGGAACCCATGATGGGAATAGTCCTAGTAAGGCATACTCGGAGAACATCCGGGTGGGTATGACCCTAAGAGAGACAATGATGATGCGTGTCTATCAGCCATTGGTCTTGCCAACATTGTGTGCTCTAATCTAAGTGAGAGATAGAGATATTAGTCAAGGCCTTGCTAAATGAAAACAATGTTGTTGAAATGATGCTATAACAATTGGATTGCAAATCCGATTCTTCTCATGAGAAATTCTTCAGATTGAGAATGACCAAGTACCATTATGAATACCTCCCTAGTTAAGAGGGAGTGTTGAAGAAAGTGTAACTAGGTTCAGTCTTCATAACGACAGAATAAATTATTTTTGTATGCCTTGCTACATGGGTTTCATGAGCAAGAAGTGTCATAGGTAAAAATACTTCTTGATATCTTCAGGATTTATTAATATGTCAAAGAGTCATGTCATGTGTAGGAATATCTTCATGAGACTATGTAAACGTATACAAGTCTACAAAAGTGTGTAGCAACCCTCCAAAGACCAAGATCAATCCTCCACTAGCAAGCACAAGAAGTCTGCAAGAAAATCGATAAGGAATTCATTATGTCAGCTTCAATATTAAATTAAATGTATAAATGGCAGTCATGTCGGCCTAGAATAATAGACATGTCGGTTCATGTATTCAAGTCAGCTTATTTTGGGAGCACAAACCACTATAAATACCCTATCAAGGTATCCACAAATATGAGGTACAGAACTCACAATTTCCTCTCTGAAATTTCATATGGGTATAGGAGCAAATCCGTACTACAGGATGGAAAGTGGTCTTGGTGTAGGATGAAGAAGTGTCACCATACTATTTGGATGGGAATGGGAGGAAATATCTGCACTACAGGAGGATGTACCTCTGTAACTCAGATGGCATAATAAGATAAGAAAACACTTTGGATGGGTACAGGGATCTGATCTACAGTCTCAATGATAAGTATAAATACAGTGATGTGAAATCTTGGTAAGAATAGTGGCTTGACATCTCTCGGATGGGTATCATGATTCTAGAGAAGATCTTAGTACAAGGAGGAACATTATCACAGTCTTGGTGGATCTATTTCCTAATATTCTATATATACATATGATGAAGAAGGGCTCAGATCCCTCACTGTCTTTATGTAGTCTCACTGTATCAGAATAAGATCCCACTATTGTAATCACAGTCTAGAAATACACTCTCAGCATGCTCACAGTTAATGTGATGATGATCTCAGCTAGAATACAGTGATGGAGGTATGATGAGACAGTCATCATGGTGATTATCATAATGAAACTCTTGGTGCATTTATGAAAGCATAGAATAAAGATCACAGTAAAGATCTCAATAGACCTCATTGACATGATGAAGAAGAAACAATGAAGATCTCAATGATGCAATAGTGATGGCTTCAATGGTGCAACAATTATGATGATCTCAGTAGTGACAGAGAAGAGGATTGATGTCTTGGTCTTGGAGTGGTAGAATAATTCAAGGGTCATGGTCTTGGTAATCATCAATTGGAATCTCTATAAGAAAATTTTTGTGTGGGTTTTCCTCTACAAGAGGGAGAGGTTTTGGCCTTGGAATAACACCAAACGTCTTGTGTTCTTATCTCTTTGTTTTTTATAGAATTTTGATGAAGTAAAGACACACTAATAATGCAAAGAATATCAAGCTAAGATAAAGAGTAGAAACACTTCACAAGTTGTTATCATGTTAAGAAGAATCACTTTAATTTAGAATGCCCTAGATTCTTCAACACTTTCTACCCTCCAATGGGTCTAGACATGCTGTGAAATATTTATGGGTCAATTTGATCATTACTATCCAATATTCCTTCAAATTTCACAACAAGGTACCTTTGGGAATTTTCCTTCATGAATTACTTCTCGGACAACTACTACTAGTGGATCTTCGTGAACATGTTTTTCCATGTTTATTAAGATTACCACTAGGTTAAAATCACTCATGGAAAGCAATCATCAGTCAGAAAATATCCTACTCTATGATGATTCATAAAATGAGACATTTGAGGGTCATCAATGTGTAAGAGAGAGGAAGGAGGAACTTTTGAGTGTATTGCATGCTTACATGAGACAGAGATGTAGGGACTGGTGACTAGAAATGCATAATGCACAATTCTAGATGAAAGGGAGGTAGGGTAGGCACACTGTGCAGTTGCAAGAGGAATTTGTGAAAGAGATTTGCAATAAGAATATTCCATGCACTAAGGTGGAAGGCCATGGCCACAAGTTTGGTGTAGGGAATATTTTTAAGGCCCAAGGAGAGGTAGCACTACCCAGTGAAAGTTCACAATGTGCTACACTTGGTAGACAGAGTCAAGCTAGAACAAGGATGAAAGGTAAGCAACAAGGAGAGGGGTCTTGTTGACTAGGATTTCACAGTGCGCAAGAAAGAGAAGGAAGACCTAGGGTGGCATAGTGCACATCTCCAACTAACAAGGAGGGTCACCACTAGGCTCTATATGTGTGCAATGCGCTCTTTCTAGCTCAAGGGGAAAGTTTCAAGGCCAAGAAAAATGACTAAGTATGGAAGAGGGAGGCATGAAAAAACTATGAGTTAGGGGTATGATCAAGCTTTACACATCTCAACTCATCTGTAAAACATAGAGAGGACCCAATACTAAGAAATATACATCAAAACAAAAGTTCAGGAACAATCTCCAAGTGTAATAGGAAATGTGACGTACCCAGCCCCTTCATGTTACTTTGGAGGAATGGGGTAAAATATTTTTATGTGTACTTCCACTCCCTTGATTATATATTACAAATTATTTCTTGTTTTTTCTTTATATATATATATATATATATATATATATATATATATATATATATGTTGGGTAGTGGATCCCCCATGTAACAATTTTGGGGCTTAAAGCCCACATTTTTTGGTATTCGTATTGTAAAAGCTCCGCGAAGTGCGTAGAGCACGAATTGTAATGGGTCAAGTCTAAGGGTACTCTGCCCTAAAATATTGTAAAGTAATCTAGAACGTGTCGACCTACCCATGGTCTGTGGACCATGGGAATGTATAAATAAGAACAAGGCTCTAAGTGTAAAAAGGAAGTTTTTGGTAATGTAAGAAGTAATATGGGCGTCTGAAGTTCATAGTAGATCTGAGTCTTTAAGTGCGCGAAGGCCAAGTTAGAGTCTATAGGTGAGTGCGTGGACCCTTGCAGCTGTGTTCGTAGGGCAAGAAGTGGATTGTAACCAGATATAGGCATTAATAATGATAAGTTGGTTTTGAGATATCGTGTATCTGCTCTAGATTCTTGTTTATGCATCTGTTCATGATTTATGATTACGCGCATATCTATTTATGTTAAATGGTAACTAAAATTACTATGCCTTCATGAGTTAACACAAGATCTATAATAATATTAAGCACAGAAAATGGTAAATTGCGTTCGTGCTTGACCAAGGTAGTTAATCTAAAAAGACAGTTGCGCGGAAGTAAAGTAGTGCATACGATCGATCGGTGCACCCTCAAACCACATCAAGACATCCCCAGGGTGCAGAAACCTGGTTCCAACACCCTCCCATACTATCTCGGGTGAGACTTCCATTCGTGCTCCATAGACTATTGCCGAAAGGGCCAGTAGTGTCAGGATTTATTTGGCTAAACATTGCTGAACCTGGGTCAGGCCCCAATAAGCCAACAAATGGTTCCATTGCCGGGACCGGGATCAGCCTAAGGGATGTCTGATGTCGGAACACTGGAACCCTATGAAGAAAGAAATTGAAGATTGGTTGGATCAGAAGCTACACAAGTTATTAATATAGGAAAATAAAGCTTCAGAGATATCCGAGAAGAGGTGGTTGGATCACTTCATATATACAAAAATCCACGAGGTCTTCTTCATGACTTTCTCTACAGAACTATACGATTGGATTGCGAGGCTAGCAGATAGCCAAGGAAAGTGCAAGCTTGATCACCCAATAGTGTGGACTCTGGAGTTGGTGCACAGGCTAGAGGCATCTGAAGATAAGATCACGCAGGTGGTAGATCATTGGTTGGATCGGATAATAGGAGGGTTTATCAATAAATTTGCGATAGACACGACTGTCAGCTATAGCGAAGAAGAAAGACATTTTCTCAAAGGACTGCAAGGTAAGTACATTAAGTCTTTGAATACCTAGATTAAGATGCTGTTATGTGAAAAACGAGTGATGCGCATACATTAATGAGTGAAATGACGTGGAGTGGAAGGGTCTACAAAGGGATTGAAGGGTTGGGAAACAGTCCTTTAATTTCACCGCTGCGAGCAAGTGAGGAAGAGTGCGCTTGGATTTCTCCAAGGAGTGTGGTCAGTTTGATCTGGCAACGCATTCCGTAGTTATCGTCTTCGCTAACACTACCACTCCCATCACCTTCTTCACCTCCAACTTCGCCCACACCACCTCCACCAAACCAGCAGTTTAGCATGGTGAGCGTGATCGAGTTGCCTGTATTCACAGGAGTAGGAAATGATGACCTAGATCAGTTTTGGTTCATAGTAAGAGCAGTGTGGGAAGCACATAAGGTTATGGATGATAACATTAAGAAGGCCACATTGGTAAGTGCACTGCAAGATTGCACACTGACTTGGTATATCAAGCACTTGAATGATCACCTGAATGCCGGAATAGCAGAAATTCAAATTTCATTGAACAGAGAATTTAGCCGACTGAAATCAGAGATGCAGTCGGTCATCAGATTCAAGGATACTGTGATGCTTCCAGGTGAAACCCCCTGGGATCTAGATCAAAGGCTGAAAAGTATGATCTGTGACACTAATATGACAATGACAGATGCATAGCACCACGCGTGGTTTATGGTGACTTTGACACCACACCTGAGGACGACACTGTCACAACAGAAGCTCTCAACCCAGGTAGAGGCATTGGAAATGGTGATGAGGTTGCACGAAACATAGATACATGATCCAGGGTTGGGAGTCCAACAAATCCATGTGCAACTACAAATCCTATGCTTAGAGATGCAAATTTTGAAGCAGGATAGGGTGCCCCACCTAGAGGTGCGCAAAGAAGCACGGTGTATAAATTGTAAAGGCCAGGTTCATGATAAGGATCAATGTCTTGTATTCGCAAACTATTTGGTGAGAGGGAGACCTATGCCATTGATACTAGAGGCACATGCAGGGCCGAGTGCACCCGCTACACTTTGGTGTGTGATTTTTCAGGTGGGAGGAAAGCACAAGAAGAACAACTGTCACCTGTTTCAGAAGTATACCTAGACTCCGCAGCAACTGTATTGTAATTTTTGTAGATCAGTAGGTCACGATGAGCGGACATGTTGGAGCTATGAACTAATGATGGATAGGACCCCATCTTATTGAATGCAAACAGAAACGCGAGGCCTCAATCCAGTTGTAGAAATAGCACGGGGTGGCTTCCAGGGGCGAGGTCAAGGTCGAGGAGGAATGGGTCCTGGAAGGGGTTGCGAATAGCTAATTTGTTACAATTGCGGAGGGCCTAGGCACTATGGTCATGATTGTACCAACCCGATGAGACTATATTGCCGTATTGTGAATATTTTGATCATGAAATAATAGATTGTTCAACGTTAATCACACAAATGCACAAAAAAGGGGTGTTGCAGCCCACTCCGATGCAAAATATCCAAATGATGAGGTCCAAATCACGCGAAGAGGACCCAAATGAAACATGATGCTCAGAAGTGGCATGACCACAGGTGAAGATAAGGGGAAGCAACTTGAAGAGGATACCTGGGTATGTAAGGCTCCTACAAAGGAACCTGAGTTTGACTTGGACTGCGCAAAAGAAACATTTATGGAAGTTAAGAAGAGCTTCGTGGAGGTCTCTACTTTAGGTAGTAGGGATCAACTAGAGATGGGCCTGGATCCTACTATGTTAACTACCTTTTTAGGGACATGTATGAAACTGTTGTGTGACAATAAGGTAGTTAAAGGACTACAAGAGCTGATTTCTAGGTGCGCAGGGTTAGGGGAAACGTGCATCGTTTGAAAAATGGGGAAGCTTGCTTTGCGCATCGGAAGGGAAATGTGGTTGAAAATGCAAATTGGCGAGTATGAGATGGATCAGGTAATCTTAGACCTGGGTTCAGACATGAATGTATTACCAAAGCAGAGTTGGGAACACATGCGTAGGCTCGCATTACAGTGGTCTCCTATTCAATTATGGGTGGTGAACCAACAAAAGATCTTGCCCGTGGGAAGATTGACAAGAGTGATAGTGGATATCAGTCGTGCCAGTATGCAGATAGATTTCAAGGTAATAGAGATTGTAGATGACAACAAACCTTACCCCGCATTACTAGGAATCGACTGAGAAATGGACATGAATGGAGTCATCAACCTAAAAAAGTGGAAATTGATTTTTGAGAAAAAGTCCCTATGTGTAGTAGTTCTGATGGATCCAGTCGAAGGAGCACGATACACAGAACTCGTGAGCAAGAATGACTGTGACGATGAGTTGGATTACATTTACCAGATAATGGTGCAAGACCTGGATTGGGTGAACCTGACTGAAGAAGGGAGAATATTATGGGAACGTGATAGTTCCTGTATGTCGGATTCCGATGAAGAAATAGAACACTGACAAAACCAGTTGCATGAAGTAACCACACTGAATTGCAACCTGATGATTCGCTCACTATGGCGCATGAAATGCTAAAATATGAGAGGGTGACAAGATTGGATGAAGCCTTAGATAAAATCAATAGTACCATACTAGAATTGACTGTTCAGGTGCGTAGCAGTATTACAAGTGCAAGATCTAACAGGATGCAACGATGGATCGCAGTACCAAGTGCGAAGGGGGGAGCGTTCACAAAGATACTCGAAGTCACGAATAAGGGTCAGCAAATACAACATAAAAAGAGGGATCTGCATGTTCCATAGGTCAGATGGGTACGTCTAGCACTCTGCAAAAACATGGCTGCGAAATCGAAGAATGGTACAAGAACTGAGGTCTCTGAAGCGCCTCTGCAGAAGGTTGTGGTAATAATAGTGGAGAAAATAACAGTGCGTGAAGTCTAGGCTGAAGGGCTCATACAACTAGGGGAAGAGGAGTATGAATGGATTTAGGAAGCCATTCGGCAAGGAAATGTGCAACTTCGTGAATTGGAAAAAAATAGGGTACTACTCAGAAGGCAGAATATGATGCTGGACGTAGAGATTAAACAGTTGGAAAAAGAACTAAAGGAGGACTTTCTGAATGACAAACCTGGAAAGTTGCAGTTGGATACACGCAAACCTAAGGATGGATTGAAGGAATGTGACTGCAAGGTAATTGGTCGAATATTGTGGTTAAGGCCATGCCTCACTCTCAAGAGAAATCAGAAGAGTGTGCCACATCCAACAATGTGCATAGTGGTGACGACAGAAACCATGTCGAGGGATGTTCACCAAGACGCGCTAATAGTGCACCAAGAGGGTGCGACCACCTGACTAGCCGAAGAGGAGACAATCTCAGCACTCCAAACAGTTGAAAGAGAGTGCGGGACTATAAAACAGTCTGTTAGGAAGTTGCATGACAACGAGGGTGTGCGCAGGGTCGGTATGTCCCAAGGATCGTGGTCGCGCAGAATGGGCTATGCTACTACGCAGATAAACAAGGAAGTGACCGTTGGTGCCACTGTTCATGACAAGACGTCCGAGTTAAGGCAAAAAGAAGTGGGCGGTGGGCATTTAAGACATGAAGTCAGAAATCGATTCGAAATGATCTGCCGCTAGTATAGCATTAATGAGCCAGAAAATGGGGGGATGGTTGAGTTGGAATTACAATGGGCCTATAAATCATGGATGGCCCCCTATCAAGAAACCCTTGGCATACAATTATTGTGTTATCAAGTGGGCATGCACCTAATGAATGAGGAGGTTGTAAGAGCGAGTCTGTGGTTTGAAGCCTTGCCGAAGGATACACAAGAGTCCTTGATCAGACTCATGTCAACAACCAAGGGAACCCCACAAAGTTCTACGCCACCGGTAGGGGATGCACCAGAAATCCCTAAATCACCATGGACACTGAGGCCCAAGAAGGATCTGTAAGTAGCAGGACCAGTCCATATGTCTCCGTGAAACCCGCGATTTGGCAAGTTTTCAATGGAAGAAAAGGGAAAAACAGCTAATATTGAGAGTGATGATGAGGAGGAGGATCCTTCGACCTTTGTCAAATAAATGGAACCAAAAGAAGAGATGGACGAAGACATCTAGCTAGTACGTGCCACAGTAAAACTGCCCAAGTATGTCCCTCCCTGGAAAGGGAGGGTAAAGGTACCTAAAGATTTGGATGTTGTTAACAACACATTTAACACTCCATCCCTCCCCGAAGGGGTTCTGTTTGAAGGAATGGCTGTGGGCCGCATTCCCTCTATGAAATTTGAAGATTGGGACCTTGCGGATAGCGAGAAGTTTCCCCATTTAGAAACTAGCAAGCTCATGGAAAAAAGCATGGAAGGGGCTGTTACAACACTGCAACCATGGACATGGTTTTGCGGGGGGTGGAGGAGGCCAAGCTACTCCACCTCCTATCGATTCCACACTTTCATTGGGCACCGATCACCATATTTGTCATCAGGCAACTACTTTTCCTGGTGCATGATGGGTACTTATGGTTGGAAGAGCCAATTCCTATCACGACAGAGCTCATTCGTTGGATTTCTCGGCTTCCCTGTGCAGGAAGGGACCCCGCAGAAATTGCTGGCACAAGTGGAGACTTGATGCTTGTGGAGGCCATGAAAAAGAAATATAAGTTAGAGAAAAAGCAGAGGGGGTAATTTATTACTAGTATTTAGAACAAAAGGGTCTGCATCACCACCTAGTTGTTGGCATGAAAGGTGATGAGAAAATGCAGGGGAAACGAGGTACTAGCAATGGTCATTGAGCTAGCTAAGTAATGTGTAGATGGGGTACAGTTCAACTTGGCGCAGTTCCTTCACGATGAGTTCATAACAAACTGTAGGGAGGCTGAAGAACATGGTAAGACCTTCCACTATGCGTGGTTGCTCTTATCCATACTATTGGTTACAGGCGAATTGCTAGAGGATAGTCAGTTTCCTCCCCTTGACTAGAACTGCTATGGGCGACAAAGGATGCCACGCGAATCCGTGAAACCAAGAACTTTTGGGTGCTAATGGAGGCAAGCATATGGCTATGGATCACTAAACGGCCATGCCTATCCACCACAGTCTATAATAGTGTGAAGAGTTTCGTAGACTTTAAAGCAAATATGCACCATGTGTATATCAGGGCACGGAAGGATCCAGTGTAGAAGTGGACCACACTCCCCTTCACCATAATAGATGAAGCTGTGTTTGCAGTGCTCGATACACGACCACCAGAATGGTGCACACCAGATTTGGTGGCGCGTGATGAGATAGAGATTCAAAGACAGAATGTTGATGTTAAGAGTCTGGCACAACAGAAGAGGAATGAACATCTAGTAGAAGAAGTACGGGTGTCCCGGGAGGCAAAAAAGGTTGTCGTGGAAAAGACAGCAACAGTAGGGGGTGCTCCAACACAGGATGAAAGAGGCCCAAACTTGAATGCAGGGAAGAGGGTAGATAATACGACAGAAGGCATGGACTCGAGCACCACCTCTACACCCTTAAAACGGCCACGCGCGACAGAACGAACAGGGCCTCGGAAGAAGACCAAGGCATCCAAGTTGGATGGGGAGCCTATCACACTAACCAAGGGTGATCTATGCGATATTGGTGATACAGTTCGCGAAGTCACCTGGGAGGTGCTCCATGAGGCAATGATGGAGCAATAGACTGTGTTGGGGGCACTCAGAACACAATTACAAGAACTTCAGGTATGACCTCCACAACAGGGAAGGGTAGCCACTTATGGGGCTACAGGTACATCAACAACCGAGCAGTTGTTGCAGGCCAAAATGGCTAACATTGTCGTGCTACCGGAAGGAGCGCTAATGGTAGATAATGTAGAGGACAGAGCTGAAATAGGCAAGTTCAAGGGACTTGGATTAAACTTGGCTGCCCTCCCATGAGAAATACTATATTAGTTACAAGATGGAGCGATGATAGAGCTTCGTGCTAGGGAAGGACGTGCAGTACAGATGCTCAATGAACAACGAATCAACATTGAGCAATTGAGCCTCCAACACGATGAAGTAGTAGCATAGATTTAGCAGTTTGAACAAACCATCGAGGAATCATGTCACCATGACCTCAAGCTCGAGACTACACTAGGCCTACCAGTATCCATACAGATCCACAAATTGGCCAGTGGATTCTGTGAGGCAAAGGAGGAAGCCACGAGGATCCAGTTGGACCTCGACTTACAGATCGTAGAACTGAGGTTGAAGGCACATCCCTCTACACCATCGGAGGTCTGCCAGTAGTGACACTAGGACATTCAAGTAGGGTTGGAAATAATAGAGTGCGCCACATAGGAATGCACTAGCTTGCTAGTCCAATCACTTGTCACTCTTAGTTCACTATAAGAAGACCCGATGCTCCAACGGATAGAGACAAAAGCACGGGAGTTGCAGTAGGCTTACAACAACATCAGGGGGATAGCATAGATGGTCACCCTTAATTAGTGGTTGGCTAAGATGGAGGCGGCCCAGGCTCTAAAAGCCCAAGTGGACACCACGTGCCAGAAAGAAGCAGTGCTTAAAGAACACATCCAGCATTGGCTCAAGGAAGCATTCATGGTCACCACCAAGATAGAGGGAAAGCTAGCACACATGTACATTGTATATGCACTTAGGAAAGGATTTACACCTGCTAATGAAACATCGGAGATACATGTACAACGGATATAGCAGACAGCAGAGGAATGTGCTGCAGATGTAAGCGAAGCACAAAAATTACTAGATGAACTTCATGCGAAGATTACTGCACCAGCTAGGTGACTCGGGACGAGTCACGATGATTTTGTTAGGGTCCTGTTGGGTAGTGGATCCCCCGCGTAATGGTTTTGGGGCTTAAAGCCCACATTTTTTGCTACTGGTATTGTGAAAGCTCCGTGAAGTGCGCAAGCGCAAATTGTAATGGGTTAAGTCTAAGGGTAGTCCACCCTAAAATATTCTAAAGTAATCTAGAATGTGTCGACCTACCCATGGTCCGCGGATCATGGGAATGTATAAATAAGAGTGAGGCTCTAAGTGTAAAAAGGCAGTTTTTGGTAATGTAAGAAGTAATATGGGCGTCTGAAGGTGATAGTAGACCTGAGTCTATAAGTCCAAAGTTTGGCTTTTAATAGGAGATAGAGGCTCCATAGATATGTGCACGAAGGCCAGGGTAGAGTCCGCAGCTGAGTGTGTGGACCCCTGCAGCTATGTGCACAGGGCAGGAAGTGGATTGTAACCGGATAAAGGCATTAATAAAGATAAGTTGGTTTTGAAATATCATGTATCTACTCTAGATTCTTGTTTATGCATCTGTTCATGATTTATGATTATGCGCATGTCTGTTTATGTTAAATGGTAACTGAAAGTACTATGCCTTCATGAGTTAACACAAGATCTATAATAATATTAAGCACAAAAAATGGTAAATTGCATTCGCGCTTGACCAAGGTAGTTACTCTGAAAAGACAGCTGTGCGGAAGTAACGCAACACGTAAGATCGATTCGTGCACCCCCAGACCACATCAAGACATTCCTAGGCTGTAGAAACCTGGTTCCAGCACCCTCCCATACTACCTCAGGTGAGAATTCAGTCCACGCTCCATGGACTGTTGTCGAAAGGGCTGGTAGTGTCGGGATTTGTTTGGCTAAACATTGTTGAACCTGGGTCAGGCCCCAATAAGCCAAAGATATATATATATATATATATATATATATATATATATATATATATATATATATATATATATATATATATATATATATATATATATATATATATATATATATATATATATATATATATATATATATATATATATATATATCTATATATATATATATCTATATATATATATATATAGATTGTGCACTTCTCTGAGGCCTCTCAGCTCCCTGACTCCTAATGTTCGGCTCCCCCTGAAATTCCCCTACCTAGCTGACATGTCACCTTTTTGGGACCTCGTGGTGCATCGAGGTTCGAATGGCAGTCCACCAACTTCTCGACTAATGACCACATCATATCTTTACATCGTTTTTGTGGGTCCTCTTGTCCCCACCACCCTGGTACCCCTATCTGATTAGTTTTGGGTAACAGCCTTAGGAACAAAGGCTTTCATCAACCCCCGTTCCATCAAGTAACAATCTGGGATTTTCCCAGGACATTCCATCCTTATAGGATATCTGAACTCCAGGATTTGACCATTGTTGAGTGACATTGACTGTTCCCCATGCCACTCTCAAAAGTTTTCATATGTCATCTGTAGGTGGTTCGTTAGGGCACCCAAAATGCCCACCCACTTGCTACTTTTCCTTAGGACTTCATGCCACTCTTTCCTCCATGCGAAGGGGAAATATGTTAGGAATTGGACTCATACCGAGTCCCTACTTAGTGATCAAAACCTCAAACCTGAGACCCAATAAAGAGATTTTTTCATAGCTTCTCCGGGTTCTGACACTTTGATCTTCCAGGGTGACCCCTTCATGACAACCATCCCACACCTAACATCCCGAGTAATGAAACAAATCCCCTCACCATCTCCTAACATAAACCTAATTCTCTTCAACCAATCCACTCCTAACTCTTAGTTTAAATTACCTTTTTACTTCCCTCTCTACAACCTTCTTCCATGTCATTCTGACCAGTCTTGTAAAGGGAATATCACTCTACCAATCAAAAATCCTCTTTGACTAGGGTTTTTTACCATTCTAAGGATAAGGTGGGCCCAATTCTTCTATAATTTTAGGGCCTCCTTCCTCTAAGATGCAACAATAAATTCCTACTCTTTCCCACCATGACTCAGTTGAAGGCTTCTGACTTTGCATTGCATAGTGCCTTAGATAAAGAGCTTGATGACCCTCTTGCATACAAGTTCTACCACTGTTCAGAATTCTCTGAACTAAAATTTCTAGTTATGGATTTTCCTCAGGAGTTTGATAGACCTCTAGATGTGTTTTACAGGTTCTCTACGATGCTCTTGGTTTCTTAGGGTGATTTACAATGTTATTCCTCTTGAGATTGAGTGATTGGTTCTCCAATGAGTTCTTGGCATGTGAGTCTTCCCATCCCACAGGAAGGGAATTCCACCATGGAGGCATAGGCACTCTTGAGTGGATTATTAACATGGACTTGGTGCAGACTCCAGGGAGGTTCCAAGATCACCTTCCACATGATGACAGTGCCATACCTTGTGTTGGGCCTACAAACAACTCCTTGCCGATACGCAAAGCCTTCCAGTGTGTCGGTCGTCACTTTATGATGCCAACAATAGATATACAACCTACTAAAAATGCAAGGTTTAAGGTCATTAAGGTAAAGCTGGTGGCTTGAATGATATGAGGGAAAAGCTCCCTTTGATGTTAAGGTCACGCTCATCGAGAAACACAATAGCTTGTAACGTGACCACAGATGACTCACAAGCGAATACAAACCTTGCTATGCGAAAGGTATCTTATGCAAAATTATAAAATGATCTCAAAATCCACTATTTTTCAAGCATTAATCCAATATTTCAAGGATCGACACTATATTATGACTTGGTATTAGTTAACATGTGATTATTATGCTTTGATGTGCAAAATATTTCATGCATGTTGTTATAAGTTGTTAGACATATTTCACTTTTGTCTTTCTTGTATGTTCATGTGTATATTCAGTTCATACACATATGGATACAAATTACTTTAACATATGCCATAGAGAATGTAACACATATACAAGTTCCATCAACACAATGTAGTCTCTAATTCAAAACCAATATCCTTAACACAATAACATCATTCATCCAAAGTTGAAAAATATACACAGTTACTTATCTTGGAATATGAAAGGAAATTAAGTCTAGAACAAGTACTCTCCACCTAACCATAGAAAGTTGCATCCACACTTACTTGCAACTATCACCCTCGAGCTAAATTGCAGTGTCTGTGGGGATTCTTACTTTAGGGACTAACACACCAAATTGCCAGTGATTCCAAGACTCCAAAGGACTTCCTTCCTCAATCCAACCGAGTAGTAATTTCTTACTTAGTCAACACCAAGAGTCTATAGGTGCCTAACCTCACCCCCAGGTGTTCACATAGTGATTTACCCCCTTCTAGGGTGTACAAAATTCATTGTGACATCTGGGTTTTAACCATTGGTCTTCATTCTAGTATTTGTCAGCTTCTTCTTTAGGATGGTCTCTACCCAAGCTATTAGAGGGCTCTATAGTTTTCTATCTCAAACGAAAACCTCCAGAGGAACCAAGTTGTTATAGGGCTCCAAAGATTCTATCCCAAACCATAACCTTTAGGGACCCAAGCTATTATAGGTCTCCAGAGACCTCTGTCTCAACCCAAAACCTCTAAGGACCCAAGCTGTTACACGGCTGCAGGGATTCTATCTAAATTCATAGCCTCCAGGGAACCCAATCTTTTATAGGGCTCCAAAGACTAGAAGTTCAACCTACAGCCTTCAGGGATCGAGATCCAATCACCATCTCTTCTCTTCCATTATCTTCAATGCTGCCTACATAGAGCTTGCGCTGAAGTCTTCCTCTGCTCCACCTTTTTATCATTCTCCTCTTTGTTTTTTTTATTTTTCTAAGAAATCCTCTCTTTCTCTTTCACATATCACTTTTTCTTGGTATATTCCTTGGCCACCATTATTGTTGCATCCTTCCTACTCAAAAGTGCACTGTCCCTTCATAAATTCTTTTCCTTTCTTTCTTGTGGTTGCTTCCCAAGAAAAAATGGGTCTGCATTCCTCTTTTCTCTGCTCATTTAATTTCAAGAGATCTCTCTTCAATTGCCACACCAACCAGTAGTTAATGGTTGTCATGTGGTTTAGGTTTCACCCTTGCACAACAAACCATGATGTCCCAAGAAAGAAACTCCCTTCCCAACTCTGTAATTTGTGTCCCCTGAATCAATCTCCATTTTGATTTCAATTTGTTGTACAACATTTACAATGTGTTTATGATGCCACTTGCATGAGAAATTTGAGTGGTGCTATCACAGTCCCCTCCCCCTTGAGGGAACATTGTCCTCTGTGTTCAATTTCCCATATATAATCACAGAATCAAAATGCAACACATATTATTTTTATGGAGATTTATACACATAGATCTATACAATATTCACAATTATACATACTTGTTTTAACCATCAAACAAGAAATGGTAACCAAACTTCATGGCATCAGCCATTTCCCATGTGGCCTCCTCTAGCCCAAAGTGCTCTCATTGCACCTTGAATTTCTCTATAGTTTGGTTCCAGAGAATGAGACTCCTCCTCTCACGTTGGAACTCTCTGTCTGGTTCTACCTATAGCATAGACCAGTCAATCACATGATTACAATCATTTACATACTTTTTAAGTAAAGAAACATGAAAAACATTGTGAACTCTAACTAATGGAGGTAAGGCCAGTCTATATGCTATTAGTCTTGTCCTTTCAAGTATTTCAAATGGCCCACAATATTGTGGTGCCAGCTTGGCACATGTCCCTTCCCTTAGGGAACTCATTTTTGGCGTAACCCTCAGATAAATGTGTTCCCTGACGTGGAACTCCTTATGGATCCTATGCTTATCGGTATAGCTCTTCTATCTATCCTGTACCACCTTTAGATTTTTCCTTATGATCTGAACTTGTTGTTGCACATCCTTAAGCATATCAAGGCCTACATGAACTCTGTTAACTGGATCACTCTAGCTAATAGAATTATTTCATTTCCAGCCATATAATGCTTCAAAGGGGCTCATCCTTATGGATTCTTGGTGCCCATTGTTGTATGAAAATTCCATAAGTGGAAGATACTCCTCCCATGTCGTGGGTTGATGCATCACATACATCCTTAACATGTCCTCAAGTATCCGGTTGGTCCTATCATCTAAGCACTCTATTTCCTTTTCATAGAAATCCACCTTTGTCCGATGCACATACAACCATTCCATGCCCCAAAATATTCCATACCCACCTAATGGAAACACATTCAAGTGAGATATTGTGGTCATGCCATCAATTTCCAATGCACATGACTTCACCCATGGGCTAATATGTTGGCTTGATGGGCCCTGACCTAGGTTTAGTGTTAAGCAGCCAAGCAAATCACTACACTATTGGCCCTTTCGACATCAATTCACGGAGCATGGACTAAATTCTCACCCGAAGAAGTATGGGGGGATGCAGGAACCAAGTTTCTGCACTATGAGATCATTGTGATGTCAGGTATTTGCCCTAACCTTCATTTGCACAGCTAGATAAGCCCCTTAGGGCTTATAAAAGTACTTCTTTTATTCGTCCTCGAAGCCTTACCAAAAGTCTTCGGTCATCTTTCGCGGGCCCTAAATGGATAGATCAGGCACTTATGTGCCCCTGGAATTACTCGTACTTTTGTATCTACCTAGATTTTCTTAAGTATTGGTTACTTTAACATGCATTGTGGTTATCTTCGCGTAAATAGATATTCCTACTTGCATTCATATGACAAAGTAAAATACATAGATTCATGCATCAATATAGAATTAGTTCATACTCCAATATTCAACATAACATAATTGCAACATTCATAACAAAAGTAAAGTAATGCATACATAGATAATTGTAGAATATTCCTCTTTATTAATAATCTAGATTTCTAGTACAAACTCTGACTACCTTGCGCACACAGCTAGAGGGGTCCGCACACTCAGTTGCAGACTTCTCCCCTAGGCCTCTACGCACTCACTTGCAGAGCCTCTTCCTACACTAAGACTCTCCACTCTTAGCTCTCACAAACCCATAAATAAAACATAACATGAAAACTACTCCACTAAATACTCCCTTAGACTCTTCTAAGACTCCCTTTTTATATAATCCCATGGTTCACGAACCATGGGTAGATCTCAAAAGGAAACATGAATTATACAAAAGAAGGATGGAAAACCCTTAGTAAACCTTTACATCTTTGTGCTCCATGGCCACAAAATGCTGAGACTTCACATTCTTTACACAAAACTTGGGTCTTTAGCCCCAAAACTTGCGCTTTTAACCTCAAAATTGACCCTAGGGGAACCATTCCCAACAGGCCCCCAACACAAATCTGGTGACTCACCGTTGAGTCACTCTGCTAGAACAAAGATCCTATCACGAAGACCTCCTAGCTCCACTTGTACCATTGTGACTTTAGTGGTGCATTGTGTTTCTACCTGCTTCATCTACTCGACTAGCTACTCCTTCGCTGGCCCTGTGCCATCCACCTGTACCTTCTGTTGCGTTTCGTGTAAACTAGCCAATTTTCCTTCAATAGTGGCTGTGAGAACATATGCTTCTTCTAGCCAAGGCTTCAATCAAGCGTTCAATAAGGCTTCCTTGTGCTGTGCTGCGTCCACTTGTTCTTTCAACACCTTTGCTTCCTGCAGCTTTTCTAGCCTTTAGGTAATGGCGATAGTGCACATTGTCACTTTAACCTTGTCATGTCACTGTTGCAGCTCCTATGCCTCTGTTTCTAGCCTCTACACATTGGGATCCTCCTATAAGCTGGTGACTACTTTGAGTGACTGCTTGAAGAGCACAGTGCAGTCCTTTATTGCACTATCTATTACTGCAATGATGTCCCTAACAACTGCCTTACGTTGCTCTCTAACTTCAGGAGGAGTCGAAGGTTGGGACTTCAACGCAAGTTCTATAATCTTAAGGTTTAGTTCAAACTAAATATTTTCCAATTCTTTCCTCACTTCGCGCACTGCGGTAATGAGCTTCCAAATTCGCACATCCACTAGCTCATCTTCGGGAATGTCTAGCTCTAGGATAGACTTGCATGCCTCAGCCACTACCTTGGCCATGCACTCATTCTTTTCTGTGATGGCCTTAAAGATATCAATATTCTGTGCAGAAATCTAAGTGTTATTCACCCTCTATTCACTGATAACATGTAACGCGCACTATTCACAGGCCCAAAGTTCCGTGATCACACCATCCTACAAAGTGTGAAGGGCTTCACTTGGAAGCATGGCCAAATTGAGTCCAACCTCTTTAAGGGTGCTGACAGTGGCCTTGTCAGCTTTGGCTTCCATAGTCAATGCTCTGTTTCTTAGTGCTATTGCCTGGGGATCTAGTGTGTGCACCATCCCTACTGCTTCTAAGGTGCCAGACGCCAAACTAGTTGACGTCACACTGCTTTGTCCCACACTAGCCTGTACCTACGATGCTTAGATATACAATTCGTGAAGACCCATTTGAATGGTGCCCAAGGCTTGTTTTTGTTGCTGCTCAAACTGTTGGAGCCGTTTTGTGGTCGAATCCCTCACCGCATCACCAATGTTGTTCAAGTCACTTTCAGTCAAGGTGATTAGGTTGAGGGAAGTCTTACTGGCCTAGGACTTCTTCCGCAGCCCTATTTTATCTTGTTCCCTATTGCGCTTAACCCAGAATAGAGTAGTCTCTGGGTTTGCCCCTCCCTGCTCTAATTATTGTTCGTCCTCCTCTATCTCTGGGGAAGGAAACTTATGGCTTCTATTAGAGCCACTCTCCTCCTCTTCTTCCTATCCTCCTGTTTGCTTCACGACAACGCGCTCCGCCTTGGTTTTATCCTCAACCTCCTTCTTCCTTTTCTCGACTAATTGTTCCATCTTCAGCCTGACCTCTTCCTTTTTTTTCGCTGCACTGCAAACTTGCTAGAGCCAGCTATCAAGTCTGAAGTGGTGCACCAATCTGCCATCTAGTGGTCGAGGACCATTGCGATCATGTTGTCTATGGCCAGGTATGGAAGCTGATACCACTTTTGTTCAAGATCCTTCTGCACACTCATGGAGACATGGTGGAAGTCTGCCTTGAACTCCACATGCTCTGTCAGCTGACCATAAACTATCGGTGACAACTACGACTTGTGGTTGATGGCCATGTGAATACTCATCTCCATCAAGATATAAAAGACCTTGTTTTCCTTGACCTTTTGGGGGTCCTTCGTAGCCCAGAGGAAAGAAAACTTCACTGATTCCAGTAGGTCCTATGGCTACTTTGATCGCAGGGTTGGTTATGCTAGTGATCGAGTAGCCACGTGGCTTCTTAGTGAGCTTAAATTTATCATTAATTTCTTTGGATAGGTTACGCTCACCTGTCTTTTAGCCAAATTTCATGGCCATATTTTCTCCTGCGTGCGACAACCGAGTGATCCTACGGATCAACATGTAAGTGATTGGGACCAGCTCCTTTAGCCACAGGTACCCATCGTGCACCAAGCACAGTAGCTTCTTGATTACTATCATGGTTATGGGCGTGTGGTTGTAATGTGGTATCCACAACATGTTTAATAGAATGATCTTATCCACCCCTTTTGCCCACTTCCTTAGCTCCAATGTGGTCACACCAGAGTCTTTATAGTATATGCGGTGCATGAGTTGATCTGTTCCTAAGTGAGGAAAGTACTTTATATCAGCCAAATCAAAGTCCTCCAATTTTAAATCAGGGATGCACCCTAGGCACAGTCCCTTAAAGGTGATTTTATCTGGAAGTAAGGGTGTATGCAGTGTGACCTTGCTTTCATCAATGTCCTTCTGAACCTTTGTCTTGACTCTACACGAAGGAATATACTTGGGTAGTCCAGAGATAGGGCCAGACCCTTAAAAATCAACATCCTCTACGCCCATGTCAATATATTCCTCATCCATAGGAATTTATTCAACATCCTTCTCAGGCTCCAGGTCAATTAGCTTTCCCTTCTCCTGCATGGTGGGATTTTCCTTCTATGGGTGCTTTCTAGACAACGCGCACACCGCTGAGGCACTTCTGCTTGTCCTTCTTTGTTTTTTTACCATCTTTTTTTGGCATAGGCCTTGACCTAGGTGACCTTGGTGATTTAGGCACTTCTGCAACCTCCAGGGCAGCTCCCTCAGCTACCATTGCTACTTGTGGGTCCATTCCCTCAACTCCCATTACTTCTCTAGTGATCACCATTTATGCAGGCGCCAACATGATACTAGACAACAACTCCTATGTCTCCTTTGGCAACTTCTCAAATGATGAACTCGCTATCAAAGCTTCAAAGTACTCACAGTTCATACGTGCCTGAGAGCTCAACACCTCATTTCTCAAAATGCCAAGTTTTTTTCACTGTGTCACCACCTGTAATTTATAAGTATTTTCGAATTCAAATATCACTGTTCCCCCCAAAAATTCATTCATAAATGCTAGATTAGCGGCATATTTTCATAGATCTTTCCCTTAAATTACGACTTAAATGCCGCCCCCTACTCCATTTAGCCATTTTCCCATTGTCAATTCATGAACAGTGACCATAACGGTCACTTTCCGGCTGCCCTGCACAGTCCCTTCTTGGATAGCACATCTTCCCGCATGTTTCTATTGACACTATGGCATTTCTTCATTCTGTGCAGTTCCCCAATTGCGCAGCTCCCCAACCTGGGCAATGTAGTTTATAGTCCCACGCCTCCTTTCAACTTCCTAGAGTGCTAAGATTGTGCTTCCAAAATGCAGTCATCTAGCTAGATCACTTGTGTATGGCTTCAATTGGATACCATTCACTCGCCTTAGGAATGGTTCTCCATTCAACTTTACTAATTGAACTGCTCCACCACCGGTAATTTGCTTGATGACATATGGGCCCAACCAATGCATCCAAATTTTTCCTGGAAATTTATCAAACTTGCTGTCATATAATAGAACTACATCATTTAGCTTGAAGGTGTGGAGTTTGATGTGCCGATCGTGCCATGCCTTTTCGTGCTCCTTTTGAACTTGTTGATGGAATCCAGCTAGAAATCTATCTTCTTCAAGCTCTGTTAGCTGCGCAAGCCTCTCCTCCAGGGCTCTGCGATCCTCCATTCCTTTGAATGCCGCTATGTGCAGACTAGGTACAATGTACTCCATTGGCATCACAAATTCCATGCCATAAACCAATCTGAATGACGTTTGTCCAATCAACTTCTTGTAAGTCGTTATAAGGCCATAACACTGCGGGGACATGAACATCCCAGCCATTTCTTTGAGCATTGCAAACCTTTGTGAGCGCACTCTCCAATATTTTATTAAACTCTTCCACCATCCCATTAGCGTGCGGATGATATGGCATGCTATTCTGATGGTAGCCCTGAAATTCCTCTGTCTTCGCGCTAATCGTCTCATTAAGAAATTGTGTACCACAATCACTCATTGAAATTTTTGGACAAACCAAACCTTCTTAGCACGTACTCAAAGATTAATTTGGCTGTTCTCATGGTTGTACAGTCCTTCATAGGATGCACCCCCATCCATATGGTTAAGTACTTAGTCGCAGTGATGATGTATTGTGCACCCGTCTTCTTCCATGGAGGCTGAATTGGTCCTACAATGTCAATCGCCCACTTCTCAAAGGCTTGTAGCGATATCTGTGGATTCAATGGAAGTTCATCCCTACATGATGGTCTGTCTATCCTTTGGCATGAGTCACATGCCCTACAATACTCTTTTGAATCATTATGCAAGGTCGATTACCATAACCCAACGCGTATAATCTTCTGCATTGTTGCTTTTCCTACATAATGACCTCCCGCGGCTCCGCCATGAGCCTCAGAGAGGATGTTGTTTTGTTTAAACTTTGGCACATAATGTCACAATATTTCATTTGTTCCCACCGGTTCCTTCTTCTGTTGGTTTTTATATCCTTCCAGAGTTGTGTCTATCATCAGTGTTATGGCATGGATCTACCTCGAGTTGAGAAAGGCAGGTCTAGGGTAACATCAAACCACGCTTAACCTAGCAGCTAGCCCTACCAACTCAGGAGAGGGCTCTCTCCTTGTCAATCTCAGGAAATATGGAAAATAATGCAAGAGATGATTGATGTAAATACTAATTTTAGGCTAGGTATATGCGCATAGGAGTTTGATTGATTTTTATGGTTGTTTGCTGGATCATATGAGAAAGGCAGTTTTGGGTCCGGGGAATGAACTCAGTTTTTTAGAGGTTTCTACGGGGCGAGGTAGGCAAGTGCTTTAGTACTTTGAATTAAGTGAAATGGAGAGCCTTAAGACTGGTGAGGAATTGGATAGAGCATGGAAGTGTTATGAGTCCTCTTCAAACAATAGAAAACATGTAAAACTAAATAAACCCTAAGGTAGAGCATTGCAACATCAATGATTTCCACCTTTATACTTGATTCATTTAGTTAAGCAGAAAAGAGAGAGATGATGGCACACATAAACATATGATAACTTGAATCACAGAAGGAAAAACATTACTAAGTCACCTTGCCACAAGAATCCCATAAAATGCTGCAAACGTTGGTCTATTTCCTTGCCAAACTGTAAAAATGATATACAATAGTGCTCAAAGCATTCACAAGAGTCCAACCTTGACAAATGACTAAGAAATTACAAGATATAGGAATCAAACCACCTATGCTAGCCATCAAGGGTCGAATCCATGAGTCAAGGAGCTGTTTCAACAAGATCTAAACTAGGAACTGAAAAATAGGCAGTGGAACAGTTTGCCTCTAAAACTATGGAAACTGATTCATTCAGCTCAAAATCACCTAAAATTGATGTATCTACCTCCTTAAGTCAATTTTTATCATTTTCACATCATAGTACATCAATTTAAATCATGTCACATCATGAATTTGACCATAAGAGAGGAAAAGTCAAACTAGAAGAAAACTAGGCGAAATTATGAGCAAACAGGCAAAATTGGCACTTTTTCATCCTGTGCGTAGCGCCATTTTTCTATGCATAGTGCTTTTTCCCACCTTATTTTGGAAGGCTCCCTGGAGTCCAAATTAGGTGCAGGATAGCTCATTGGAAAGATTTTTGAGTCGACTTTCTGGAACAACTTTAATTTTTTGATTTGGAGTCCATTTTCCCCTACAAAAATGCAATTGCCCAAGACTGCTTCCTATGTGGCCAAAAAGTGGTAGAAAGGGCATTTTTAGGGTGTTTTTAGCCCTTTTGGAGGTCCAAAACTTGTCAGAAATTCACAACCATTTCTGAAAAAGCATACTTTTTTGTGATGATTCCAAATATGTAAGCCATTCTTCAAATGGAGGCAGCCATCAAAAGCATAGCGCCACTGTCGGAAAAACCTGTTTTTTGCATGAAAAATTCAAAAAAGCAAAAATTTCACCAAATTTCTTGAAATTTGGCATGAGTGATGTGTGTTAGGTGCTATGCTAGGCCAATGAATATTCAACCAAGATCTTGAGCTTATCTTTCTCTTTCTTGTTCCTCAAAGTTCTCCTTAATTTGGCTTTCAGGCAACTGGTAACAAGACTGATGTTTAAAACATGTTACTGCAAGAGGGAAAGCTAGTAACTCTATGAGAGTGGTGGGATCCTCTCGGATGTGTTTTCCTCCTTTATGTGGTTTTCTTGGTGCATGAGCCTCTTAGGAAGAATCATTGACAGTTTCATCATCCCTCTCATATGCTGAATCTGTTTCCATACTTACAAATGTGGAGTGTAGAATGATGAGTATGAAGGGATTTTTTCAGGTATAGGGTGACTGCTATTTTCTTTTGGGATTTTAGAGGTTGACTGATAGTATAAATGAAAATGAGGTTGTTGATAATGGAGGTAGGGCTTTAGGGAATGATAGGGTTTAGGAAAAGGGAATTAGGGTTTTGAGAATGGTAGGAATTATCTATAGGGCTTAGGTTTTGATGATAGGGGGTAAGGTGAGTGCCAATGAGAGAGGGAAAGAGGAAGGGAATTAGGGAAATTTAGTGCAGCGGTATGGGGTATAGGAAAACAATGGCAAGGGAGTTAAAACAACAAAAATAACAAAACCCTAGACAATTTTGGCAAGACAATTTTGGAGGCAACTAGGGTTTCATCTTTCAAGCACTCGCATCACCATCATGGATGAAAAAATCTCTTTCTAGGGCAGATGAGAGGGTGTACTTACTCGTAGAGAGGTTATTTGTAAATTTGGAGGCTTGCGAAATCAATACAATACGTTTTGGAGCTCAACCAACAGATGCGCCACACCAACACGTAGGTGCGTAGTGCCCATTCAAACTGCAGTTCAAAACCTGCGCCTGGTGTGTAGTGCCAGGTAGGTGTGTCACGCCAGTGTCCAGGTGCGTCACGCTAGTGAAAACTTGAAATCTTGCTGCAATTTTCACTTATTTCTCCTCAAAATGTGATTTTCCCCCTCTTGCTCTCTCTTTTGCACAAAATGAAGTCTTCCAACACCAAGGATAACTTTATATCCACCTTGAATTTAATTTTTCATTTAGAAACCCATTTTTCTAAAGTTCCTTTTCACTTTGCTTTAAAAACTTTGTTTTTGCAGTTTGGCTCTTTTTTATCATTTGATGAACTGATGCTTTGGATGATGTTGTTTCTTGTAGTGGATGGAGTGATGGATTTGGAAAGGTGACCAAGGGATGTAGTTGAAGCTTTATTACATATAAAAACATTAAAATTACATAAAATTTGTACATGAAATAGAAAAACTCTGTTTTCACCTCAAAATAGAGTTTTGAGGTAAAAACCCTTTATAAAGAAAATCATTAGTGAAATTTGTGATTTTATGAATTTATTAGACATCCTCATGTACGTGCTAACCTCTTATTGAGTTTTTGAAGACCATGGTGCAAACCCTAGACATAGTGAGACCTAAAAACCCTAAAATTACTTTTGTAAATGGAATGGAATAAAAATGATAGCGAATGACTTGTACATGTGAAAATAGGCCAATAGATGAAAGGCATGAGGGAAATTGACAAAGAACCACTACCATCAGATGATCCATGACCTAATGGACTGCAGCTGATCAGATGAGACACCTAATATGCATGCAAAAAGATAAATTTGATCACTGATGGAGGGATGAAAATACCGACACTAATAATCAATAAGTGTATAATATCTTAAAAGTGGTTGTCCACGATGTATACTACAAAAAGTTGTGCACTGGGTAGTCCTTCCTTTAAATTCGTAGGTTCCTCTGCTATTTCAATGCGCGACAGATGATATGATACAACATTCAAGCATCCTGGTTTCACAATAACTTCAAAATCATACTCATGGAACAACAACAACCACTTTCATATCTTACCCCCCAACACAGGCTTGTTGACTAGGTATTTCAATGTCATATGGTCTGTATACATCTGAAAATGACCGCCCAACAAATAATGCCTAAACTTCTAAAGCACGTACACCATAGCTATTCCTTCGCGCTCTCTTGTGGAATAACTTTTCTCAGCTTTGGACAGCTCCCTACCTGCAAATGCTATAGGGTGATCCAAGTCCCCTTCACTAGCCTGTGTTAGTACTGCTCCCATCACAATACATGACACGTCCACATGCACATGAAATTCCTTCTTCCAATCTGGGAAGACTAGGATCGACATGGTGACCATTTTCTCCTTTAGCACATCCAAGCTCTTTTGACATTCTTCATTCCAACAGAACGCAACATCCTTCTTTAACAGTGTTTCCATAGGCGCGAAGATCTACGCATAGCTCTTAATGAATTTCCTATAGCATCCCATATGCCCCAACATTGTGTGTAGCTGTTTCACACTCCTTGGCGCCTCCAAATTGATTATGACCGTGATCTTTGCACGGTCTACCATCAAGCCTTGTATGCATACCACATGGCCCAACAAGATCCCAAAAGGGACACTAAACAAACATTTCTTCAGATTGAGCATGATCTGGTACCTCCGCTATGTATCTAGCATCAAGCGCAGACTTGCCACATGGCGTTTCACCAGTCTGAACACTATCCAATCGTCAAAGTATACTGAAAGAAATTTATGAATGAAATCCTTAAACGCTGCAATGACTATGCACGAAAAGATCAGCGGTGCATTCTTCAACCCAAAAGGCATCACCATATACTAGAAGCATCCCCATTCATTCATGAAGGTTGTCATAATTCTATCCTCCGGTTCGATCTTTGATCTGATGGTACCTAGAGAACCCATCAGGAATGAATATCCTTCCTGGCCACGAACATTATCTAGGACCTCATTGGTGAACAGAGTTGGGAAGGGATCATGCACGCATGCATCATTCAACTTCCTGAGATCTACGCATATCCTTATTTCTTCCTTTTTCTTCTTTTCTTGAACCACTATTGGGCTTACCCAATCAGATTCTTCCACCAGTTCAATAATACCTGCTATGAGCATCTTGTCTCACTCTAAGAGGACCCTTTCTTTATACTTCAGATTGAGGTGGTAAGGTCTTTGCTTCATAGGTATCACGTCTAGTTTTAGGGTGATCTTAATGACACCCAAGTCCCCTATTATCCCTTTCAGATCTCTAAACTTTGTGGGAAATAGATCCTGATACTTGCGGAGTAGTTCGGTGACCTTATCTACTATTGCGCCATCCTAGTAGTCCCAAATATTTGCAAACTATGGCTCTGCCTCTGTGCCAATGTTCACCTACCTGGATTTGAGCAACTCAGTTATATATAGGTTCTCTAGCTATGGTCCTTCAACTTTGTGGTGTCCTTCAGTCTCTGGAATATTAATCTTCCTTGGGTGTTCTTCCTCTTCTTCCGCTGTGACATTGTAGCATTCCAACACATGGCTCAACTGGGTGGTCCAATCAGGTTGAATCAAATCTAGAGGATCCTGCAGTATCCTGAAAATTGTCATCTTAACCTCCTACAACGCTTCATCAATAGATTCAAATCCATCCTCAAAACTGAACGTCATCAAAAATCCCTAGCACAAAATATCCCATTCTTCGGTGCCATGGCAGAGTTCCGTCTCCAAGTACCAATTCATTGGTATAACATCCAAGGTATGACAAAACAGATGGACCCATTCTGGTTGAGGCTTCACTTCGTACACTTTAGTTCATTTGGCCAAATGGTCATACAGATCATTTCTCCCATCATATTTTTCCATTAATCTCACCTTCGAATGACCAAAGTGTACCCTCATCATCCTCCTATATTTGCGCCAATCATCAAAACTATCTTTTTTTGTACCCCACCATCTTGTAGGCATATCACACAACACCCAATCTAATGCCTAGAAGCGATTCTTCTCTAGTACTTCTCTTTCAAATGCATCCAAAATGTGATTGAAATCAATCAATCCATCATAGTAAGCTAGATTTCTTATCTTTGATGCTACACAATGCAACGATTTGGTCATCATATTACAGTGTAGCATAGATACTTAATGTAGTCGATTTTTTTAGTGCTCTAGTTCTTCGTCTGAATCAGATGTGTAGGAGCTCTCACGGTCCCATGAAATACGTCCATTTGTTGTGGGATTCACCCAATCCTAATCTCACGTCGTTATCTTGTAAAATTCGTTCATATTGTCATCACTTTCATAATCGCAGACCCATTTAGTATAGCGCAGTCCTTCTGTAGGGTCTAGTGGCACCACTACATGGAGTGATTTCTTCTCAAATATCATCTTTCACTTCTTCAGGTTGATTACCCCATTCATGTTAGTGGCTCAATTGATCCCAAGGAGTGTGGGGTAGGGATTGTTGTCATCCACAATCTCTATCACTTCAAAATATGCTAGTGCGCTCGTGCCTTCGATATCAACTGTTACCCCCTGCAACCTCCCGATTGGGATGATTTTCTACTGATTCACTATCCTTAACTGAATCAGAGATCACTGTAGCTCAGGTATCCCCATTATTTCCCATATCTGTTTTGACAAAACGTTCACGTCAGATCTTAGGTCCAAGATAACTTGGTCCATTTCGTATTCTCCTATCTGTGCAATGAGTCTCATCTCACATCTAGTTCATGCCTTATGCTTAACAAGCTTCTTGACTATGCATGGTCTGTCAGTAGTAGTTTCCTTTCCAGCGCACCTATTGATCATCTCCTATAGTCCCCTCACAACCTTACTATCGCAGAGAAGTTTCATGTAGGTCTCCAAGACCGTGGTAATCATGGACTGGTCCATCTCTTCAACTAGTTTTCCCTCACTCCCTGAGGTAGAGGCCTCAATGAAACCTTTATTTGCTTCCATAAATGTTTATTTTGTGCATTCTAGATCCAACCTGGTCTCCTTTTATTGTGCTTTGTGGACCCACTCACCTTCTTCAAGTTGCTTCCCCTTATCCTCACCAGTCCTCACTCCACTCCACAACAAAATATTTACCTAGGGTCTTCCTCATTAGGCTCAGCCCTCATCATCTGCAGGTTCTAAGTCAGTTTCTGAGGTTGCACCCCCTTCTCACATATCTTGGCTAATAGTATAGGGCAATCCTTCATCACATGTTCAAATTGAGTATAATAGCAGCATGACAGCCGCGTCAGATTTGGTCAGTCTCATGCATAGTGTCCTGGTCCTCCACAATTGTAACAACTAATCTGGTCTCGACCTCTACCAAGTCCTCCTCCACCTCGGCCTTTGCCATGCCTTTGATACTCATTTCACACTCCTCCAACAGCTTGGTTTGGAGGTCGCGTTTCTGCTGGCACCTTGTATGCGAGTGTCCTATCCATCATTAATTGTTAACTTTAGCAATTGTGCTCATCATGACTCATAAATTAACAAAAGTTGCAGAAGGGATGTTGCGGTGTCTGTATGAATTTCTGCAACAAATGGAAATTGTATGCCACATGTTTCCTAGCTACCTGATAGATAGCAAACCATAGCATGGGCCTTGTACTTGGCCCTACTGTAGCTTCCAACTTCAGAGGCATTGGCCCCCTTGATGAAACATAATTTTTGAAAAAAGAACAATGATCTTTGTCATTCCCTTGGCTTTTGCACTTTAGGCACCACACTTCTTCACACACCTCTGGCTGAGTTGTTCTGTCTTTCTTCAGAGTTTGCATTTCGAGGCAAAGGTTCTGCAACTGCACGTGAATTTACTGAACCCCCATATTAGCGTCCTGCATTGGTGTCTTGTGCAATCTCATCGCAATTTCCAGAGCTTCTGCTTGGGTCTTGATCTTCTATTTTGAAATTGCAACCCTTAAGTGAGGCAGGAGCAAGGCCACAAACCATTCGTGGTGCTACCCATCAGTCAGATTCATGTTAGCTTCACAAATCGTACACGTTAATATTTTCTCCAAATCCAAAGGTGTCTCTCTAGGCTTCATCATGATCTCCTTGAATCCCACAATTAATTGTGCCTCAGACATAGGTCTACTAAATTCCTTATTCAGCACAGTCTAGATATCGGCCAACGCAGACGCCAGATTATCCGTGCAATACTTAATGTACCAAGTTATTGTGCGGTCCTGCAAAGCACTAACCAATGTTTCTTTCTTCATTTGATCATCCACGATAGCCTGGGCTTCCCACATCACCTTTGCAACGAACCAAAACTAGGATCTTCGTTTCCTACACCCTTAAACATAGGTAGCTTTACGGAGTTCACCATGTTGAACCATGGTGGAGGTGGTGGTAGTGTGGGTGAGGGGGTAAGCAGTGGATGTGAGGATGGAGGCGTAGTAGGTATTTGCAGGAATCCATGTCTTATCAACTGAATAGTGCTCAATGAAGAAGCGTGTGCTACTCCTTTGTCATCACTTAGAGGCTTAATCAACGGGCTATATTCAGGGCATTTTCTTCCTCAAGGCAACTGCATAACCTACTTTTCACACAAGAGCATCTTAATCCAAGTATTTAATCATTTCAAATACTTACCTCGCTGCCTCTTGAAGAAGCGGCGCTATGCTTCACTGTAAATGACTGAAGTATCGACCACAAACTCTGTCACAAACCCTCCTATGATATGGTCGAGCCAATGATAAAAAATGTGCACAATATTATCTTTAGAGGATTCCAATTTCTGCACAAACTCCAAGGTCTAGACAATTAGAACTTCAAGCCTCCACATCCCTTGGTCATCTGCCAACTTCGCGATCCTCTCATATAATTCAATTGGGAAGGAACAAAAGAAGATTTTGTGTATCTCTGTGTACAGATATCTGTCCACCCACTATTCTTTCATCAATAGCAGATTCCAATTTTCTTGTGCCATGAATTCGTAGATCTTTCTATCCAACCAGTATTCAATATCCTTCTTAGTTGGATTCCAATGATGCGACACCACACATCTTATTATGCAGATGCCAGTCCTGGCAATGAAACCATTTGTTCTCTTGATGGGCCCTGACCCAGGTTCAGCGTTAAGCAGCCAAGAAAATACCTACACTACTGGTCCTTTTGGCATCAATCCACAGAGCGCGGATTGAAGTCTCACCCGAAGTAGTATGGGGGGATGTAGGAACCAAGTTTCTGCACCCTGAGATGGTTGTGATGTCAGTTATTTGCCCCAAACTTCCTTCATGTAGCTCAATAAGCTCTTTAGGGCTTATCAAAGTACTTCTCTTATTTTTTCTTGAAGCCTCTGCGAAAGTCTCTGGTCATCCTTCGTGGGTCCTAAATAGATAGATTAGGCACTTATAGGCCCCTGTAATTACTCTTACTCCTATATCTACCTAGATTCATTTAAGTATTGGTTATTTTAAGACGCATTACAATTATCTTTGCGTAAAAATATATTCCTACTTGCGTTCATATGACAAATTAAAATAAATAGATTCACGCATCAATATAGAATTACTTCATACTCTAGTATTCAACATAACATAATCGAAACATTGATAACAAATGTAAAGTAATGCATACACAGATAATTGCAGAATATTCATCTTTATTAATAATCCATATTTCCAATACAAACTTTGACTGCCTTGCACACACAACTACAGGGGTCCACGCACTCAGTTGCGGACTTCTACCCTAAGCCTCTATACACTCAGCTACAAAGCCTCTTCCTATGCTAAGACTCACCGTATCTCTCACAGACACATACATAAAACATAGCATGAAAACTACTCCACTAACTACTGCCTCAGACTCTTCTAAGACTCCCTTTTTATACAATCCCATGGTTCGCAGACCATGGGTAGATCTCTAAAGCCGACATGACTTATACAAAACAAGGGTGGAAGACCCTTAGTAACTCTTTACATCTTCATGCTCCGCGGCCACAACATGCGGATAATTCACATTCTTTACACAAAACTTGGGCCTTTAGCCCCAAAACATGGGATTTTAACCCCAAAATTTACCCCAGGGGACCCGTTCCCAACATAATCCTTTTCCTTGTTCCTATTTCCAATTAAACAAGCCACGGTTCTTTGTGCAGTTCCTTGTCCAATTAGCATTTTTCAACTAGCTCTGGGCTGACATAGATATCATTAGAACCTAGATCAATGAAAATAGAAAAGAAATCCTCTTGTAGCTTACCTTCTATCTCAATGATGGATGCCTTGTGATCTTCTTGGAGGTTGTCCAATGCTGCATAAACCCTTTGAATATTCTGGGCTACTTTTCCCATTGTGCTCACCTCTTAAGCACTGTATATTTTGGTTCCAACTTCCTATTGACAAGGAAAATACCTTCTCCTATGGTTTCCAGCACTTGAGTGGCTCTTGGCCTTCGATCTTAGGTTGTACTGATGTCGATTGGTGTGAATTCCCCTTAACAACATTGCTAGCCTCTTACTGAGACTATCTTGTTCGGGCTAGGTGTTTCCTCTCCTTTCCTTCTGGGTCCTTCCTAGATCAACTCACATTTTTCCTAGTGGTACTTTTGGCTACCTAGTTACTCTTAGTCTTAGGCCTGCACCTTTCTTGCTCATAGTAGTGCTCTAGCTTTTTGATCACATCCTTCATACTCTAGGGTTCCATCTATTCAATATTATCTATGAATACTATAGAAAAACCACTGATGAACGTTTTAATTTTGACCTTATCGTCCTTGATATATGCTACATATCTCAACAACCCAAAAAATTTGGTGACACATTCATCAATACTAATCTATCCCATCCTATGTTCATAAAATTTCTTTGCCTTATTATCAGAGTAGCATTCAAATAGGTTGTACTACCTAAAAATCTTCTCAAAATCTTCCCGCGTCAACTGCCTCTTGGTGATGGTTCTAGTATTCTTCAAGTCCTCCCAACTTTGGATTTAATTTTCTCAGAGTATTCATGTATCGTAAAGAACTTCTTCATCCCTAACAACCATGATTCTCCATCCTTTGCCTTCTTTACATCCTCATTGAATGTGGGTGGATTTTCCTTTCTAAATTCTATAGGAATAGGCTCCCTCTCCTTGCTTTTTGAGAAATGGTGGTGGTGAGAGTGGTGACATCTTCATATGGTAGAACTAGATGGGTTACTGGAGTAAGGTATTTGCATTGTAGCCCTTATTCTCGGAGTACTTAAAGGTTCTCCCCTTGGCATAATATCCTAACTACCTTCCCTGGGAGATTTTCAGAACCCAATACCGTTTGTTGCACTGGTATGTTCTTCTTACTCTCGAGGGTTTATCCTATCTCTATGATTGGTCCTCATTTCAAACTACGTTTTCCTTTGCTAGTCCGAGAGACATTTTACGATGAACACATTAATCTAAGCCTACCTCTCTTAGGCTCTTACCAGACTCTCATTATTGGCCTTACATATTCTCACCTCATCTCCAAGGCTTCTTAGGGTGTCCATCCAATCTAGGGATTGATTTCCTACCCCTTGTCCAAGTGATCTCTCTTCATCATTGGGTCTCACTCCATCACTTCCATGATGGGACCGATCGGAACTATATTCAACCATTTTGGTTATCATCAATATATATTTTCTATGTTATGCTGGTTTTTGTGTGCTATCAATCACACACATTGTTAGATATTTTAAAACAACATTGAAATACAAATTAGGATCACGAGTTCACATTGACAGAGTATCATGGGGTTCCTGTGGTAATAAAGAAATCTTGTTAACATACAAGCCATTTATAAATCATATACAACAATCATTCAATCATTAAATTGGTACATAACTAATGACAAAACATATCCACCATCACATTCCATGCTCCCATAGAGCTATTAAACATCAATTAACTTATCCTAGCATACTTTAGTAATCAATCAGTAAGCACAGTCCAAACTAACTAAGTATTCTACAATTACGTAATGAAACTTCCTCACTTTCTTATGTCAAAACCCATCTAGTCCATGTATTGAACCTGAAGGCTCATATACTACTCTATGATGTACCTAACCCCTTCATGTTACTTTAGAGGAATGGGGTAAAATATTTTTATTCGTACTTCCACTCCCTTGATTATACGTTGTGAATTATTTTTCTTTTTTTCCTTTATATATATAGGTTACACACTACTCTAGTGTCTCTCAACGCCCTAACTCCCAATGTTCGGCTCACCCTGGAATTCATGAGCCTGGTTGATGTGTCACCTTTCCGGGACCGCATGGTACATCAAGTTCTGAGTTGAGTTCTACCCCCACCCCCTCCCCCACAAAACCTGACCTGTCGGCTGACAGTCTGTGAAGTTCCCGGCTAATGACCACATCATCTCTTTACACCATCCATTTTGGGTCCTCTTGGCCCCACCACCCACTACTCTAGGGTTTCTCAATGCCCTGACTCCTAATGTTCGGCTCCTGCTGAAATTCATGCACCTAGATGATGTGTCACCTTTCTAGGACCTCATTGTGCATCGCTTTTTGAGTTTAGTTCCCCCCCAAAACCTGACCTGTCGGTTGATAGTCCACCAACTTCCCCACTAACGACCACATCATCTCTTTAAACCATCTATCATGCTTCCACTTGGCCCCACCACCCAGGTACCTCTACCTGATTTCTTCTACGTAGAGGCCTTAGAAAAAAGGGCTTCTGTCAACCCCCATTTTCTTAACAGATAGCCTGGGAATTTCCTTGGACATTCCATCCTTACAGGATTTCTGACCTCAAGGATTTGATCATTTTTTAGTGACATCGCCCATTCCTCATGCCACCCACAAAAGGTTTCACATGTCATCCGTAAGCGGCCCTCTAGGGCAACTGAGATGCCCAACTGTTGGCCATGTGTCCTTAGGACTTTGTGCCATTGTTTCGTCCATGCAAAGGTGAAATCCATTAGAAATTGGACTCGTACTCAGTCCCCACATAGTGATTATACCCTCGAACATGGGACCTAATAAAGATTGTTTTCAGAGCTTCCTCAAGTTTTGGGCTTCTGGGGTGACCCCTTCGTAGAAACCTTCCCACACCTAATGACCTGGGTAATGAAAAAGCTCCCATAACCATTTCTTCACATAACCCCAATGCTCTTTCGTAGCTTCATCCCTAACTCTTAGTTTAAACTACAATCTGAGTTCCCACTTTATGGCCTTCTTCCCTGTCATTTAAACCATTCTCGTGAAGGGAATCGCGCTCCACCAATCAGAAATCTTCTTTCACTAGGGATTTTCACCAGTTTTAAGGATAAGGTTAGCCTGCTTCTTTTATAAGTTTAGGGCATCCTTCCTCTGAGCTGCAACAAGACCTTCCTACTCTTTCCCACCATGACTTAGTCAAAGGCTTCTGACTCTACATGGCGTAGTGCCTTAGATGGAGAGATTGATGACCCTCCCGATTACAAGTTCTACCACTGTTGAGACATCTAAGAACTAGCCTTATCAATTTTGGCTTTTCCTCAGGAGTCTACCAGACCTCAAGATGCATTTTGTGGGTTCCCTATGATGCTCTTGGTTGCCTAGGGTGATTTATGATGTTATCCCTCTTGATCTAGAGGGATTGGTTCTCCAACGAGTTCCTGGCTCACGAGTCTTCCCATCCCACATCAAGGGAATGCCACCATGGAAGGCGTAGGTGCTCTTGCATGGATTACTACCACATAATTGGTGTGGAATCTGAGGAGGTTCCAAGCTCACCTTCCACACGCTAATGGTGCCATATGTTGTGGGAGGCCTACAAACAACTCCATGTCGATACAAAGAGCCTTCCAGTGCCTTGACCGTCTCTTACGATGCCAAAAACATATATACAACTTGCTAAAAATGCAAGGATGAATGTCATTCATGTAAATCTCGTGGCTCAACTAATACTAAGGAAAAACACCCTTCAATGTTAGGGTTGTGCTAATTGAGCAACACATCAGCTTCTAACGTGACCACATATTACTCACAAGTGAATACATACCCTACTATGCATAAGGTCCCTTATGTTATCTTATATTAATGAAAGGGTCTCAGAAGCCACTATTCTTCAATCATTAATCTAAATTTCATGGCTTGGATTTATATTATGAACCAGTCTTAGTTAACATGAAATTATTATGTTTTGATGTACCAAAAATTTCATTCCTACCATTAGCAGTTGTTAGACATATTTCACTTTCGACTTTCTCGCATGTTCATGCGTATATTCAGTTCATACAAATACATGGATACAAATTAATTTAACATATGCCACTGAGAATGTAACGCATATATAGTTCCATCAACACAATGTAGTCCCTAATTCTAAACACTTATCCATGACAAAGTAACACCATTCATCAAAAGTTGAACAATATACACAGTTACTTATCTTTGAATATGTAGGGAAACTATCTGGAACAAGGACTCTCCACACAACTATAAACAACTACAACCACACTTACTTTCAGTCGTCAGCCCTGAGCCAGATTCCAGAGTCTATGGGGATGCTTGCTTTAGGGACTAACACACCAATCTACCAGTGATTCTAGGTCTTGAAAGGACTTCCTTTCTCAATCCCACCAACTAGAAGTTTCTTACTTAGTTGACACTGGGAGTCCAGAGGTGCCCAAACTCATCCCTAGGTGCTCACACAGTGATTCACCCCCTTATAAGTAGTCCAAAATACATTATGTCATCAGGGCGTTAACCATTGGTCTTCATTCTGGTCTTAATCAGCTTCTACTTTAAGATGGCCTCTACCCAAGTTGTTAGAGGGCTCTAGATATTTCTATCTCAATCCACAGTCTCCAGGTGACCCAAGCTATTACAAGGCTCCAGAGATTCCATCCCAGCCCATAGCCTCCAGGGGCCCAAGCTATTACAAGGATCGAGAGACCTTTGTCTCAACCCACAACCTCTAGGGACCCAATCTGTTACAGGGCTCTAGGGATTATATCTTAGCTGAAAGCCTCTAGGGTCCCTAAGCTATTACACGGCTCCATAGACTAGAAAATCAACCCAAAACCTCCAGGGATCAAGAGAAAATCCCTATCTCTTCTCTTGTCTTCTATTCTAATAAACATTGCTTGAGGATATCTTATACTGAAGTATTCCTCTTCTCCACCTTTTCCTCATTCTCCTCTTTTTTTTGGTTCCTCTAAAAGATCCTCTCTTTCTCTTACGCATCTCACTTTCTCTTGGTATCTTCCTTGGGAACAATTAATACTGCGTCCTTCCTCACTTGCAGCATGTCATTGCTTCATAAATTCCTATCCTTCTTTTCCTGTGGTTGCTTCCTAAGCAGCATGGGCCTACATACCTCTTTTCTCTACTCTTTTAATTAATTGATCTCTCTCTTCAATTCCTACACTAGTCATTCATTAATGTATGTCTTTCAGGTCATGTTTATCCCTTGCATAAAAAACCATGACGTCCGAAGCAAGAAACTCCCTTCCTAGGTCTAGAATCTGTGACCCCTGATTCAGTTCCCATTTGTATTTCAATTTGTCATACAATATTTACATTGCATTTGTGATGCCACTTGCATTAGAACTTCAGGTGCGGATGTCATAGGAAAAACATGAGTGATTGCAACACATAAGTGACATGAAAGTGTGCTATAGTACCGAATTTCACAATAAGTGATATCAACAATCTAAAAACACTCAGGAATGGATGTGGACTCTAGGAACATGTTTATAAACATAAAAGCAAAAGTTTCCACTTTATCCTCAAGATGGTTTTCTGTCTATCTAGTTCTGCTACCAACACCTAATTGTATCTAGAGAATCCATCTAGTAGTGAGAACATTTCCAACCCAGATATTGTTTGGAGTATCTACTCCATATATGGCATGGGGCAGTTATCCTTATTTGAATCTAGATTGAGGTTAGGGAAATTAACACATAGGCACATCTCTCCAAAAATTTTCTTGACAAGAACATGGTTAGAAACTCATGTGGAATGAAAAACTTTAAAAATTATCAAAGCAGCCAACAACTTCCTTAATTCCTTTTGAATCGGGTGTTAGTATGAAGCTTTTATGCAAGTGTATGAAAATCCATTCAATTATACTACTAGTGACATTTAGTCCTAAAAAAAACATGGATTTTAAGTATCCTTCATATCTGCAATAAAAGGTTATAAATCCTGCAAAAATAAACGTGCAAATATGAAGGAATATATAAGAGCAAGTGATAATATTGAAAAAACCAATGAAATGAAGATGATTTTATTATTAATAATCAGAATTCTAATACCTAGTGAGGAGAGATTATAGATTTGGGTCTATAGATCCCCCTCAATGGGATGGGTCCTTCTTGACTTTGCGCTTCAATAATATTCAACTCTCTCTCAATATGTGTATGCGATGAGAAAAATACAACAATGGGTGTTTGAACTCAAGTGATAGCTCAAAAGTTATGAGACTATAATGGGGACGATGAGAAATGTCATAGTGAAGAATGAGGAGAAAACCCTCATATGTATAACAAAATATTGAGACAGATTGAGAATTAGAAAAAATAAAATATTATTGACTAAATCAAAATCTAACTTTTGTAAATATTTTATTATATTTGTTCAGAGGGAAAATATATTTTAAATGGTCAAATATCTTTATTTTGAAAATGGTTAAAGTAATTAACAAAAAAAAATGATTTATTAATTAATTTATGAGGATTAAGTCAAATATGGATGTGAAATAATAATCAAATAATGATTTAACAATTATTTCATGAGGAAAATAGGGGAAAAAGATGGAATAAAAAACAAATGATAATTTATTTAATTATTCTCATGGGATTTTTTGGATTTTAATGAGAAATAATATAGGAAAATGGTTCACTAAATTATTTCCTTGGTGAAAATGGGTTTTACCATAGAAAAGTTCATCCTACATGGTTTATTTCAATCAACCTAGCGATAAATGGTTAGGTGAACATTTTTGGGTCATAACATCATAAGTTCGAGCATCTGATGAACTTTCCTTAACTTCTGCTAAAATGGCTTCATCCATTCTTTGATTGGAATTACTTACTAGATCATATGTGTATCATATGTCTTTAGATCGTCATATGCCCATGCATATACATATCAATATTGTTTGAAAAGATGAATGCCAGCCTTTTGTTCTTGAGGAGAACAACATGTACCAAGGTTCATGTATTTTAGATCTTCTTTGGTTCCCAAATTAATTTGTTCATGTGAACATGTTGATCTTTAGATCTTTGTATTCACTGGTGCTCTAAAATGATTTTGCAGGTAATATAATTTCTTAAGAGATACCACACCTTTCGGAATAAGATTCCCTTTATATGCTTGAGCTGCTTCCTACAAAGCCTTTTCATGCTTATCTTCTTCAATAGATGCATATTTGAAAACATTTGCATTAGCCACGAAGTCCATTATTTTCTGTTCATAATTAAATACACGAAAGTTAGTTACATTATCAAGCACAGATGGCTTATAAATAATTTCTATAGAAAATCCATCTTTTAATGGTGACAACACCTAGAAGTTGCATTAGCTAATGTTTTCGTCTTGACATTAAAAATTTTAGGAAAATACTTAATATTAAATGCTTTGAAAAATGAAATAAGATAAAATACCTCTTGTTGGTAGTTTTTGAAATTAGGTGACACACAATGAATGATATTTCATATTTTATTGGTGAAAATATCTGACTCACCAATTACCTTGAGCACTTCTAATTTCAGTTCTATGGTCTTCTTTAGTCCTAGAACAATTTCTTTATACTCAACTATGTTGTTCATACACTCAAACTCCAAGAAGCATGATAAAATATACCTTTTCTTTTGAGGGCCAATAAAGACACACCCAACCCGAAAACCTTCCTAGGTTTTAGAACCATCAAAATATAAAGTCCAGATGTTAGTAGCTACTAGGTTATTTTCTGCACTAGTACTATATACATCTCTATTGAAAATCTCATTTGAACCAATTGGAATGCAAGGAAGGAGGTCCAATTGTATATCACATGGTATAGGGGATGGCTACGCTTGATAACATCCATGGTCAACTTCTAGAAAAAAAATCTGAAAATGTCCTATGTAAAGTTGATAGCCTCATTGTGTCCTTCAAGTGTTGTCATGTTATGTTTCATGTAAGGTTCACTCTCTACTCAAATCTGATTGCTTCTACCCGTATAAGGAAACCATAAATGTGTCGAGTTTATAGAAAATTATCCTTCTAGGTTATTGGACCAGTCTCTGCTTAGAAGCAAACCATAGGCTTCAAGGATGTCCACAATAAAAATAATAATTAATGCATTAACAAACTCTATTGCTTGATGACATATGAATTATAACATTATTGAGTTCACCAGTTTCCTAGAGTAATGATCTATCCAGTGTTATGATTACCGCATCAGTCTTTTCCCATTTTGTGTTAATCTTCTTGGAAATAGATAGAGGCATGAAATTTGTAGATGCACTAGAATCAACCAGGAAATTATGGACATTATAGTTAAATATTTCAAATGTTAAAAGAATAATGGAGTAGGTAGTACGAGTATTCAGAGTAACAACATTCACCACAAATTCAAGAAAGTAACATAAGTTACCAGACAAGGCTACAAATGTAGAAAGTTCATTACTTGACAAAGCTTTTGATGCAAATGATTGATTGATTAGTTCATGTTGCCTAGCTACTTTTGTGAGCTCAAAGATTGAAATGTTAGAATGGGCTCTCTTCATATCCTCAATAATATTATAATCAATTTCTTCTTCCTCGGCAGGTTGTGCTGAAGTATTGGGTCGCATATCTTTTTCCAAAGCCTAAGGAGTGACAAACTTGTTCTTATTTCTTGTGGAAGTTTTTGTAGGAGGTGGAGAACTTCCAGGCTTGTTCTGCAAATTATGAGCAGGATTGCTAAGTGGTAAAATATTCCTGAGACATTTCCTTCTAATATCTTTCCTAGAAACCAATCTTTTACTCTTCAAATTATATTATTTGGTTTCTTTTTGTGGAGGAGCTTCACTCACTGGGGTTTCATCAACACTTCGTTTATCAGTATTGAATATAACATTGCGTGCATTAACTAAGTGACCAACACCTGAACTTTCCTCAGCCATGGTTGGTTCACTTGCTTCTTTAGTTTGCTGAAGCTTCTCCTCTGTTAATAAATTCTCAATGAAATAGCTTGCCATATAGTTCATGTTGTGGTTCCATTATGGGCATGTTTTCTCTGAATACCTCTTTGGATGGTAAGTACAAAAGTTATCCATGCCCAAGCTTTCAACATTTTACACAACATTGGAGCTCTGAAAAGATTGGGTCAGTTAATTATTGTTCTTCTTAATGGAAGGAGGATTGAAAGACTTACTGCTGGTAGATGCCTCACTTGACCTTCTCTTTAGTCCCAGATACTTTATTGCTGAGAAACTTCAAAGACAGCCAAGCTATCCATATTAAGAGAATCTTTCTCTTTGGTTTTAATGAAAGAGGCATGATATTTCTTACTAGTGTCTTTGAACTCTTTAGGATCTTCCTAGTGTAAATATTTCTCAACAATGATTGATTCTGCAAAGTTCAAAGCCAATGTTTCCTTTCTAGCTCTTTTAAAAAACACATAAATGTTACTAGGTAAGGTAGCAGTATAATAATATTTGGTAATTGAATCATGTCATTGAACATTCGTAGGGAGCTTATTCAATAAACGTGTAAATATCTAATTAAAATAATTTACTTTTTCCTTGTCTCCCATCTTAATATTTCTAAGTTCCTTAAGTAACATTGCGGGAGTTTTATCATTGAAAAATTTATCTAAGAATTTTTTTTAAACTCCCTCCAATTATGGACTAAATTAGGTGGAAGACTGTGGTATCAAACTAATTCTCTACCTTCTGGAGTTGAAAGGAAAATTCTAGAAGCGACATCATAAAAAAAACCTCTATCATCTATAAATGCATGTAGAAGTCATCAATGTGGTCTTCAACTTTCATTTTATTATTAGGATCAAACTTTGAGAGAAACATTTTTGGGTGCTTATGCATATGATGGAGACTTCCTGGAAGAGAAAGAGGCACTTAGGCCATCTAGTCCAATTGATTGTCTAGCACGTCTTTGTCTTTTATCCTCTCTTCACTCTCTGATTCTGAAGAATATTCGACTTCGCTATTTAGATCTACATTCTTGTTCAGATGCTCATTATCGTTGGATTTCTTCTTATCACTTGGTTATCACCTTCCATTTTTTCCTTTGTTAGTGGTGGCTCATCCTCTTGGTGAATAGATGTAGCTAGACCATCAATAGTAGTAGTCAATAAATATCCTATTGTAGAAACAATGACACCATGCTTAGTTGTTTCTTTCCTAGAGTGCTTATGAGAAAGAATAGTAGTGATATGAAATATGCCAAGAGATTTTGCAAACTTACGAGAAATAGGTTGAAACTCTCGTAGTTTGTCGTAAGTATCTTCGAAAGCATGTTTTAGGATTTGATGTGGATATACTTCTTTCTTAGAAATGTGAGTTGGTGTTGGACTCAAGTTATTTCTACCTTGAACTAAAGGTTCTTTGTGTGAATGTAATGAATTATATGCCATATAAAGGTTGCCCTCCTTCTAGTACCAAAATGTTGATGGTGTTGGATATTGCCAAAATATAGGGGTCCTCCCTAACATGAAGTCCCAATTAGAACTCACACCATTGGGCATAGGAACCCCATCCATAATATGGCCCAACTAGTAAAATATTAAATATTTTCCTTAGCTACAATGGTTAGCATAAACGACAAACATGCATGTACTTTTGAATGAGAAAGTAAGCCTTGTGAAAAATTTAATTGCAATATCTATCAAGGTTCTTTCATGAATAGGGAAGAGGAAGTGAGGCTTTATAATGAAAGTAGTAATACTATCATAAGAAAGACAAATGCATAGACATATGAAATTATCATTAGCCATGTAGCGAAATAGTTCACATCGACATAACAATCATTAAAGAAAATACAACACACATTCAACAAGATGAGCACCAAAGACAATGAAATAGTTCAATTTCTTTAGTACATGAAAACAAAAACACATACCGCAAACATCTAAATAATAGTGTTACAATATTCACGATATATGCATTAAATTGTGTTGGCTCAACAAGCTTCTATTATTAAGCAAAATTTCCAAGATACATCATTACATTGATACACCACTAGCACCGATATTGGAGAATTGAGCCACTACTTACTCCTCAAAAGAACAATATTCTCTCTAATGCCTACCTTAAGAAACCAACGTGAAAAGTCACTTGCTTAAGCAATGTGGCTTATTTTATAATAAGATGGATGACCTTTCATATTCCAATGACTCTTGGACTACCTTCGTAACTCTTGGACTTCTAAAAAGACCTTTGGAATTCCACAAGACTTCTGCAATTTTCCTAGTTACTCTTGTTTCCATATGTGACTCTTGGACTTTCCAAATATTTACATTTAAAACATTTTCCAAGATACATAGTCATTTTCCACATCATTATATTGTGGTGAAAACAAGAGAATTCATTGAAATTAGTGACTTGGATTCCAATGACTTCTAACATGAAGTTCTTCAAGATGTGACAACAGCACCACTATGGCTTCAATACTCTGTATAAATCTTGCATTGTGATTACTTTCTACCCGTTAAATGGTCTAGACATGATACACAATCTTCATGGGTCACTTTGATCATTTCTATCCAACATTCCTTAAAATGTTGCAATAAGATAACTTTGTTCCTTTGCCTTCATGAATGCCTTCTTAGAAAACTAATTGTATTGGATCTCCTCAAACATCTTCTGCCATGTTTACTAAGAATTCCTGTAGGTGAAAATACCTCATGGAAAAGAAATGCCAGTATGAAAATATCATACTATATGGTGATTCATACATTGAGACATTTGAGGATCAACAGTGAACAAGAGAGAGGAAGGAGGACCTTGTGAGCATAGTGCACAATTACAATAGATAGGGAGGTAGGTATTGGTGACTAGAGATGCATAGTGCATAGTTCTTTAGGAGAGCAAGGCAAGGTAAGTGCATGGTGTAGTGGCAAGAGGCAAGGGTGCAAGAGTTTCCGAGTAAGACTGTGCAATGCATTGAGGAAGGCCAGGGCCACAAGGAGGGGACAAGGCACAATTTTAAGGCACAAGGTGAGGCAACAATGCACACTGAAAGTGAATAATGTGCTACATTGGGTAGGCAAGGTCAAGGTGGTGTAGGTATCGAAGGTAAGCAGTAAGGAAAGGGGTCCCCTTAACTAGGATTGCACAATGCGAGAGAGAGAGAGAGAGAGAGAGAAGACTTAGGGTCACTCAATGCACATATATAGCTAATAAAGAGGATCACCACTAGGCTTTAGAAGTTCATAGTCCACTATTTCTAGCTCAAGGGGAAAGTTGCAAGGTCAACAAAAATTACTAAGTACCAGGAAGAGTGAAGCATGAAAAACACCATGAGTTGGTGTTGTGGTCAATCTTTACACATCTCAAATCATCAATAAAAATTAGATAGGATCCAATACTGATAAGTATACATCAAAACAATAGTTCACAAATCACCAAGTGAAATAGGAAAAACATGATTGATTGTAACACATAAGTGTCGTTTAACAGAACCCGCTCGACCCAGTGGGCTGGCCCACCAACCAGGCAACCCCGGTATAAAAAAAAACAATACCATGCACCAAATATAACACCAATACACCATAATGGGGATCCCGTAGTTTGGAACCAAGGAGCTCCCAACTGATAACGGTTTAATTAGATTTTGCTAGCCAACGAACCATTGGCTCTTAGTTGGGAATTCTGCCATTGAAACCCATATAAATCTCACAATTTGTCTAGGACAAGGGAGGAGAAGATGAAATCAATGGAACTAGGAGGCAGAACTGAGAGCACCAAGTTGTAGGTGGAGTAATAGTGCCCAAAGCCAGAATTGCACCCAATCTGACATAGATTTTGAGAAATATTCCTATGGAATATTGGGTGAATCTTTTTGCAGGGAATGTTGAAGGAATCTAAAAGATTCCTTAGAGCTATGAAAGCCACCTACTAAGAACAAGGTCAAGTTTATAGTTTTTTGACATGATTTCACACCACGAATTCAACCGTGATGTCCATTTTTGCAGCTGAGCTTTGCATTTTCATGCCATTTCATAAAATGGAGGTATACGGGTGATTTATGTAATTGATTGTAATTTATTTACTGTTCCATTTAATGAAAGAGGCATCCCCACATTGATCAGAGCCCGAAGATGTAGCCCACATTGGGTGAAATACACCATCAAATTGTCTCGTTCCTTTGATCTCATGGTTTCTTTTGATTTTTGCTTCTTTTCATGTGTTTATGTTACTTGTTTACATGTTCTTTTAAATGTAATTCTCTATGCACCCTTAAAGTAAAATATTTGGATCAGTTGGATATGGCAATGTGAGTATCTTGGGCCATTTACCCTTGGCCAAATCAACATGGCTCCTCATATAAATGTATCAATCTCCTCTATTCAAATAAGTATGACCCAACCAAGTCCTTGACGACTTATCAAGAGAGGATCTCTCCCTGGACCATTCACCCTTAGCTAAATCAACCTGGCTCAACAAATGTATTTCATGGCTTCTTAGGTGAATTTATTCAATCTCCTATGGTCAAATTAGCATGAATTAGCCAAAGTAATTCATGGATTATAAAGATAATATTTGTCCAATCTTGTAGTTTCCTGAGGCCTTTCACACCTATTCAAGTCAACATGATCCAGCCAAATCAATATGGCTACTAAAGTGAATGTATTTATCTCCCTTGGTCAAATCATCATGACCCAACCAAATTAGCATGGCTTCTCAGGTGATGGCCTGCTTGAATCTTCAAAGACATCAATACTCCCTCTTAATGAGGGAGACATTCTACTTCACATCAAGCTTGTCTCTTAAGTATACAAACTTCCCTCTAAATAGAGTCTTGGTGAGAATATTAACAATCTTCTTGACTATTGATATGTAATGGAGCTTCACCACTCCTATCTACACCATATCTAAGATGAGGTGATTTTTTAACTTCGCTTGATAAAATAACCTTGCAGGTAGTTTTCGAAGCCACACTTCTTCTTGAATTGTGTCACCGACTACAACATACTCTGTCTCCACTGTATTGCATCCAATATAAGTTTACTACCTACTAAAATTGGATATCATAGTTGATCCCAAATTGAAGCAACACCCCGAGATGTTCTTTCTATCTTGTGCATTCCTAGCCAAATTTGAATCCATATATCCATACAAGCTCATTTCCCCACCTAAAAAAATATCTCAAACCTTATCCAATTGTATGACACAAGTAACTCAACACATGATTTGTTGAAATCCAATGTATCTACATTGTCGTGACCATATATTATCTCAATGTTTTCACTGTAAAGAAAAGATTTGACCTGGTGTTAAGCAAGAACATTAGGGATCTAATAAACTATTTGTACATCGTGGGATCCACCAAATATGATTTTCAACTTCTTTATATTGGTCGCTATAGTTGTAGCTATGGACCTACGGTTCATCATATCAATTCTCCTCAAAACCTAGACTATGTTCTTCCCTTCTCCAAGGAATATCTCATTTGGTCTAGACTATACCTCCAATCCCAAGAAATAGTGCATTAGGCCAGTATCCTTCATCTTAAAATCCGAGGCCAACTCCCTATGACACTGAAGTAGATCCTTTTGTGGTAATCTAGCATGCTTCCTTTGTAATGTAAGTAACTCATTTTGCCACGATTTCTTTGTCTATCATTGAAGCATAATTTATTTTCTAGCATGGTCCCCTCATACAATGTATACAAATCATAGAAACCTCCCATCTATGAGCATCTTGTCTAACAATATCAAACTATGACATCCTTTTGGAAGGTTGCTCCTTCCATTCTACCTCACTTTTTGCTACCTAGGAATTGGAAGCTCTTATGGTCATCTGAAATGGTCCTATATGTCCTAATAATATGTACAATCCTCGCTCTCAAAAATTACATTTTGTTGACTCTATGCTTGATCACTTAGGCCATACAAGAACCTAACCATTTGGTGAATGGAGAAAAACTCTCGTCATAGTTCACTCCCTCTTTCAAGGAGAACCCTCTTACCACAAAATCACCTACATGATACCATATGATGTGTGACTCATCACCTTGTAAGCCTCCAAAATGGACCTATTCTTCCTTTCCCCATTTAGGAGGGTATGGAAAAGAAAGGAAAATATAATAAATAAGCAAAAGACAAGGACAAGAGGTTGACTAAAAGATAAAAGTAATAAGAATAATCAAGGGAGAGGAAAAATATAACGTACGTATCTCTTGGTTTGAGGATTGTAGGGAATTGTTAACTTCCTCTCCAACGAAATTGTAAGAGAGTCTCAGAAACCTATCTTATGCCTTGTCCATAAAACCAAACGTCACTACTATTGGTAATATTTTCTAAAGTAAAAATCCCTTTGATCTCTCTTGAGGTGGATTCTCATCTTCATCATCATCAACAAGATTGGATGTTGATGCATGTTACTTTCCCTGTTGGGCAAAATACTAAGAGGGTGGGGGGGCAGGGCTAAATCAATATTCTCAAATCATTAAAATTTTAAAATTCATATCCTAGTTTTTGTATGCAACTTTATTGAAGGGAACCCGCATGCATACGTGACTGTTATTAAGACAACTGGCGTATGTCTATCAAACTTACCTTTTAGTTAATTCATATTTTTTTTTCTCGAGCTAGTGAATGAGTACTTCATTAAACATTAAATAAACAGTAAAAATGTGTAGTAAGAACAAGATAAACCATCACACATAAGAAACACACATGAACACTAGGGTTTAAGGTGGAAAGCCAATGTGGGAAATGTTAGCTCTGAGGTGTAGTGATGCTATTTTGAAGACTAAAGGAGGGAAATGGTCTATTCTGTTGTCGTGGAGAGGTTCCCATACGGTCCATCACTTCAATTTTCTAATTCATCCACTCCAATGTACGTTCACTCATGTCCTAACCCAACCCTCACATCATAACAAAACTCACTTTCGCCTTGGCCCTACATGAATTAATCCATTTTTGCCCCCCTATGTGTTATTATTTTTCAGAGCACATGAAAACATGCACTAATGCGCAAAAGCCCCCAAAACCTTACCTTTCCATCCATATGTGCCCCTTTTTGCATTTCTCGAGGTCATCCCATACCTTCGTGTCCCTCGCCGTCAATCTTCCCACTGATCTGATGGTCCACACTTCATCCAACAGATGTTATACGCTCACCCTCTTCGACCAATCACCATCGTTAGATCATTTCCCCCAGATCTAACGGCTATTATGCATATCGCTCAAGCAACAAGAGAGGGGGATACCTACCCGATAAGCAGTTTCCTCTCTCTCCTCCACTGCTACATGGCACTCGATGAATGGAATCGGGCGGGCCCCAACCTTTACCACTTACCACGAGATGACTGCCCGATATAAACCATTTCCGCTTGAGTAAACTACTCCCGAGTGTTATCCTTAGAGCATCTCCTCCACCTGATAGCTATTCGATCTACCCATATAAGATTTGATGACTCAGACTTATTTCGCTCCCCCCATGACTTCAAGCCTCCGGCGATTGATCTCCACTGCCCATTCCTCCCGATCCAACGACCCTCATTCACGATCACCATAGTTCATTCTCCACCACCTGAAAAACATCCCGACCGTCAATCCACGCCATCCAATGGCTCGCGTTTCCATGTGCCCTCGTACTCCACTTCCCACCAGTCACTCGGGGAGGACATTTGTTAGCTTTGTCAGTGTTTTTGATAGTCGCACAATTGAACTGAAATAACAGAATGCATGGACGAAAGGGGAAAAAACAACAGCACGAGGTAGCTGAACCAACATAAATGATCATGGAACATCACTGGCATGAGCGAACCACCTGACAGCACAATGAAATTACCAGAATTTTATTACCGTGTTGGTTAGAAACAGAGCTCTCTGAGCTCATGTTTGTTTAGTTATTGCATCAAGTAGTTAGAAGACAGAGGGGTAGATTAAGACATATCGAGCCTTAGAGAGTTCGAGAGTATTGTAAAAAGCCTATAAATGGCTGAAAGTTCAAAGTAAAAAGGGTTCAACTTTTGGAGACTATGGATACTCTGTTCCTCCTAGCATCTCATTTTCATTCCAGTAATACATGTTTCTTTTGTTGTTACATGTTCAATTGCCATCTTCTCCTTTGTTCTGAGCTTGCACTTTGATGAGCCTCATAAATGGGTAATTATATGGGCTCGTTTTACCTCCTAACCTAGTCAAATCAACCATTCTCTTAGCTTATTACATGATTTTATGATTATATTTATGCTTATAGAGTGAGTTGAGTTAGTTATTGTGCCATGTGGTCTAACATGTATTTAGTGGTGATTATTAATGGGTTTCAAAGTCAAAGTGAAGGATCCAGTGGAAAAATGGTAGCAATAACTTGAACTGGATAGAGGAGAGGACTTATACAAGGGAATCCCCCTCATTTATTACTCCTCACTTCGAATTCCCCTTCATTCAGCTCAGAGTACAAGCAGCTAAATCATGGACTAGAAAGCAGCTGAGCCAGTGGAGAATGACTGATGATTATCTCGAGTTTTGGAAGCCAAGCCTCCCCGATTTTAAGGAAGCTATTGGTAGCTTCATTTATATAAGTAGAGAGGCCTAGGGCCTCACTAGGGTTAGATTTTTGCTTATGTAAACTTTGCTCAAATTTTGAGCTTATTATTTTGTGATAGTTTCATGTAATCTTGTTATTGTTTTGAAAATAAAGATGGAGTCCTTTTTGAGCTAGCATTGAGTTATCTCAGAGGGTTGAAGCTATTGGGTTAGGGCCCAATCGAAGTAGCCAAGTTCCTCTTTACTTGTATTTGTATGCTTTGCTTCAGTTTGAAGATTAGTTTGCTGTTAGTTGTATTTCTCTTATGGTTAAGAATAGGTTGCTTTTGATGATTTGGTAGATTGCTTTCATTTGTGCTTTTTGTAGCAGGTTAAGCAGTGACCAGAAAAGATTCAAAAGGCTAGTAATAGTGCCTTGGCCTCTCTTCCTCCCTCTGGGACCATGATTTGAGGCAAAGACTCTCTTGCTACCCCAAAAACACAGATTTTCCTCCTTCATAGGACTTCTAGTGTTTGCAACTCTCTAGTAGGTTAATAGTCTAGCTTTGCTTTGCTTTAGATCTTCTTCATCATGCTCACTTCCTGATTTGCAATATTCTTCTTTCATTGTTTCCTTTCCTACAACATTTCTCAGCATTTCCTTTCATAGATCATAGTTTAGACCATTTTTATGCAAAACTCTGTTTTTCCTAAATGTATTCATTTCACTTGTTTCTTGATTTCCTTGGTTGACTGTGAGTTTCTATGTAGCAAATATATTCTAGCTATAGGCTAGCTTATCAACAATCACACCCTCCATCTGATCCATGCCCTATAGGTCTCCCAAATCTCACCTCAATTTTGCCCTAGTTTCTTGCATTTTTCCATAGAACTTCTTCCTCTCTCCTTGAGCAAGTCCAATCATCTTTCTCTCTCCTGGTGGTTCATGGTAGACCATAGGTGCCCTAACACCTCCTTCTAACCTTCATCCACCTTTTTCACCCACTCTCACACCCTCAAAATAGTGAAAACTACTCTCGGCCTCCTCCTGTAGGTCTCTTGTAGTTTCCTTGTTTTCCTCCTATAGATTTCCTATGTCCTCCTGTAGATTTCCCTATAGGCTTTCTTTTGAAGGATAAGTGTGGGAAAAGCCTCTAGAAGGCCACATGAGACCTCCTAGGACCCATCCACACCATCACACTTCCTCTCAAGTCCCAAAATCGCCCTTCAACGCCACCTATCCGCTGCCACACTCACACACAATAAATCACATGCATGTCAATTTCACATAAAAATACATGAAAATCCAAAAATAAGTTTTTTGCTTATTTACATCCAGAAATAGCATAGTTAGATGTTTTTTACTTCCTTGAGTAGGAAATGGCATTCCTTTCATGGTTTTCATGGTGCTTTCTACAAAATTAGAATTAGTTGGTTAATTAGGGTTTACTAGGTTTGCTTTACATTTAAGTTTTTCTCCTTTTTGCAATTAGAATAACATCTGTAGAGTAATCTTTCTTTCCATTGATCACATACAGAGATTCTTTTGGAATCCATAGAAGTTGGCTTGAGCTCCTAGTGATCTTGTGCTAGCTAACCAAGCGACAACCTGCAGTGAGAACTAGTACTTGTGCATACAACATTGATGCTTCCAAGTTTGTTACGAACTACTGGGTTGATAAGAGTAAACTAGACAACCCAAGAGTTGCAGCATTATTGCTGCAATACTGGTGCTCACCACTTTTTGGCGCCGTTGCCAGGGAAGCATCAGAGTATTCTATGATTACTGCTTTCTTCTATTTCCTATTCCAACAATATGTTAATAGTTCATTTCAGCAAAAGTAGACTAGTCATTTCTTTTCTTTCAAGTTCTGCATTTCTTTGCTTTCCTTTTCAATTTTGCAAACTTCATTTTAGCAAGTTCATTTCAGTTAGTTGAAATTTGTTTTGTTCAATCAATTTCAGTTTCTGCAGGTTCCATTAGTGTGGGGAAAAAGAAACAAAAGCCAACCAAAAAAATTTCCTTTCAGGCCTCGTAGGAATAGAGATAACTTAGGAAAAAATTTTCCCAACACCCCCACTACTTCAAACAGCCAACCTTCTCTCTTCTTCAGTGGCTGTGATCAAGAAGAACCCTTAGGTGAACAGCCAGACATATTTGAAGAACCTATAGGGGAAGAAGAAGAAGAAAACATTCCTCTGACACCAATCGCTGAAAACAGAAATGCTAAGGGAAATGGAGAAAGAATAGAGGGTACCTTTCCCATTTGAGAGACCAATGGGGACACCAAAATGAAGAATATAAGCCCTTTCGCCCTACTTCATTTCCATGGTCTAACTACAAAAGATCCTGACACCTTCTTGTTTGAGTTTTTTGTCATCTGTCGAACTTATGACTATCCAGAAGATGAGCAAAAGTTGAAATTGTTCCCTTCTACTCTCAAGAATGCAGCACTACGCTGGTTCATGGGACTACTTGGAATAGCATCACAACTTGGGCTTGAATGGAGCAAGCCTTTAACAACAAGTATCAAGACTATTGTAGGTCAAAAGATACTAAAGAAGAAATCTTTCGAATGACCATAGGAAGTGATGAGTCTCTGGAAGACTACAAAGAGTGGTTCTAGCTCAGTTACAAAAGGGTTAGGTGTACACTTGACCTTGAGTCTCTGAAGTTGGTCCTGCTTAGGGGAATTTAGGAAGATATTTTAGATACCCTCCATCTACTGGCTGGGGGATACATCTACCAACTATCCTATGAGGACATAATACTGTTTTTAGAAACTGTTCTATAGCAACCAGAAAGAAAGGAAGGAAGAGTCAGCCCATAGCCAGTACCTCTTCCTCCAACCCATCCATTAAAGGAGAAATTGGAAACATGCTGGAAGATTTCAAGAGTGAGGTGTTGCAGACTCTTTCCATGAAAATGGATACCTCACATATCAAAAGAAAGTAAGAGGAAGTAGAGATGGATTTGGCCATTTTTTGCCCTAGATGCACTAGGAGGCATCCTAGGAATGAATGCCCATTGAACCCTATAGAGGTTTTTTCAGTTTGTGAAGAAAATCATTCTACAGATAAGTGCCCTTCCTTGCCCAAACTTAAAGCTGTATATCAAGGGGCTGAGGGAGTCACTGAACAACTTTATTACATAAACCAAAGAAGGCTGCATGGACCTAGACCATACCAAAGGGGATGCAAGGGACATCTAAGGCATACTAAAATCCCAACTAAGTTTCCTCCATACCTTCTTGGGGTCCCCTTCCTCATCCTTCTTGGTCCACACCACCTCCTTGGTCCTTTGCATCTCAATATCATGCCCAACCAGCCACCCATTAATTTCAGTCCTATGCTCAGCCACAGCCTCAGTGGAATGCATCTCATCAGGGGTGGAAGCCCCAATACCACTCTCTTCCCTCTCTTATGCCTTCACCACCTACCCAACCACAACCATTACCTTATGCTCCCCCAAGGCAACCCCAAATGCTTGCCTAGCCAAATCCGAACCCGAATAATAGACAGGATCAACAAGTGTATAGTGGGGAACCATCATGCCCAACTTATGGTGTGGAGATTCAAGAAATTAACTTGAGATCTGGGAAAGTCCTCCCAGGTAGCCAGCCTCCACCTAGGGATGTTGAGGAAGATGAAGAGGAAAGCGAACCTAAAGCAAATCCACCCTTTCTTGAGATACTATCCATGATAGTCCAGCCTACCCTAGAGGAGACTAAACTCCTGGGAGAATTGAAACATTTACATGTGAAGATACCACTTCTCCAAGCCATAAAAGATGTGCCTATTTACAATAGGTTGATCAAAGAGAAGTGCTTTAGGCATCCAGGAAGGCACGAGAGAGATGCCCTGACCATCAATGTCATAGGACAATTGTCCGACCTGATGTTGGGGCAGGTAATTTGTCCAAAATATTTGGACCCTGGAAGCCCAGTAGTTGATGTCCACATCAATGGCAAAATGATCCCACATACCTTGATTGATCTGGGAGCTACCACTAATGTGATGACAAAGGACACAATGCTCAAGCTGAACGTCCATGGCTCCCTGAGGAAGACCACAACAGTGCTTTAGTTAGCAGATTGCTCCACCATGACCCCTGAGGGGATTGTGGAAGATATGATGGTCTCCATTGATTCTTGGGAGTACCCTACTAATTTATTAGTTCTCCAGCCAAAGGCAAAGCTCACTGGGTATCCTCTCATTCTGGGAAGACCCTGGTTGGCTACAACCGATGCCTACATTAGCTGTTAAGCTGGGAACATGACCATAAAGAATGGGCACATGTTAAAGTAGTTAATCCTATATTCTCCTGCCTAACCCTTGCTAGAACATGAACTACCTCTTTGGTTGGAGGAGGAAGATGAGGATGAATTTTATTCTACACCACTTTGTGCATTAGAAATCGCTATGGGGGGAAAACAACAAGGTGAGGATGATATGATTGAAAATTTGATTCATAATCCACCTCCCAGTGTATCACCATTAGAAGACATAGTAAGAGAAACCCAAAACAACCCCTCAACTGATCTCTGTGTGGCCGATCGTACTTCTTCCCATGTCAAAATATAGAGTTTGGCCTAGAAAGAACATTGAAAATAAATCCATCCCTATCTACTTCCGAGGAGAAGGAACTGTGCAGCCTACTGAGAAAACATCTAGATGCTTTCGCCTGGAGTTATAAGGAGATGAAGGGAGTGCACCCTTTAGTATGTACTCATCATATGTACATCAAGGAAGATTTCAAACCAGTCAGGTACTCTCAAAGGAGGATGAATCCAGCACTTAAAGATATTGTTAAGGAAGAACTACAGAAATTGCTTGATGTAGGATTCATCTATCCCATCTTTGACAATGAATGGGTTTCTCCTTTGGTGCTAGTGCCAAAGAAAAATGGTAATTGGAGAATCTGTGTCGACTATCAAGAATTGAACAAAGACACTAAAAAGGGCCATTTTCCTTTACCTTTCATAGATCAAGTGTTAAACGGTTTGGCAGGGAAAAATTCTTTCTCCTTCCTAGATGGGTTTAGCAGGTACAATCAGATTCAAATAAGCCTGAAAGACCAAGATAAGACCACTTTCACTTGTCCTTTTGGTACCTTTTCATACTGGGTCCCTCCTTTTTGTTTATGCAATGCTCTAGCCACTTTCCAAAGATCGATATTGAGTATATTTTCTAAACTGGTTCATGATGCAATAGAAATATAGATGGATGATTTTACTCCTTATGGCTTTGACTTTCAGGAAGCTTTATCTAACCTAGGAAAAGTTTTAGATAAGTGTGTTGATATGAACCTGTCCCTCAGTCCAAAAAAATGTGAATTCTTGATGACTAAAGGGACCGTGTTAGGTCATACAATATCTCAACAAGGACTACAGGTGGACCCCAACAAAATTGCCATCATCCAAAGGGTCCCACCTCCTCAAAAGGTGAGAGACGTCAAAAGTTTCCTAGGCTTAGCTAGATATTACAGAAGATTCATTAAAGACTTTAGCAAGATAGCCTCTCCTTTGTTTGGCCTCCTAGGTAAAGATGTTGAGTTCATATGGTTGGAAAACTGTCAAGAAGCCTTAGATACCTTGGAAAGAAAGCTAGTGATTGCCCCAATTCCCGGAGGCCCAAATTGGGCCCTGCCATTTCAAATTCCTACAGATGCCTCGAACAAAGCGATAGGAGAAGCCTTAGGGAAAATTGATGAAAATTTACCTTATGCCATATACTTTATAAGAAAAATCTTGTCAAGGGCAGAGTTAAACTATACAGTGACCGAGAAGGAAATCCTAGCTATCGTGCATTCCTTAAACAAATTCAGACATTATATCACAGGCTATCAAACCTTTTTGCACACTGAACATGCTGCAATTAGATATTTAATGAACAAAACAGATGTAAATGATCGCATTATTAGATGGTTGCTTTTACTGCAACAGTTTGATTTGACAATTATTGATAAGCCTAGTAAAGAAAATGTTGTTGCTGACTTTTTGTCTAGAGTAAATTTGGCTGCAGGTGAAGAAGGAATGGTGGATGACCAAATGCCAGATGAAAACCTATTTTCTATATCATTACTCTCTCCATGTTTTGCTGATATAGAAAACTACTTGGTTTCAACACAGTTCCTGCCACACCTATCCTCAAAAGAGGAGAAAGATAGGAAAAGTGCCCCTTTCACCTGGATTGGAGGCAATCTCTCCAAACTCAGCCTAGATCAGATCTTGAGAAGATGTGTCAGGGTGGAGGAAGTCTTTGACATCCTCCTGAGCTGTCATGATGGGCCTTGGGGAGGTCATTTTCCAGCAAAAAGAACTGCCTTCAAGATATTTCAAGCAGGCTACTACTGGCCCACTCTTCATCAGGATGTGAGGAGATACACAAGCCAGTGTGATCGGTGTCAGAGGATGGGGAAACCTACTCCAATGGATGAGATTCCCATGCGACCTCAAGTGACCTTTGAGCCATTTGAGAAGTGGGGTATGGACTTTGTGGGGCCTATCAGCCCTCCTTCAGAGTAGAAACAATACATCATTGTGTGCACCAACTACCTGACAAAGTGGGAAGAGACAAAAGTAATCAAAGAAATGACAGAGGAAAAAGGAGCTGATTTTCTGAGAGAAAACATATTTTTCAAGCTCAGGTATCCAAGAGAGTTGGTCACAGATCAAGGCAGTCAGTTCACTTCCAACCTGATTGAAGACCTGCTCACACATAATAAGATCAAGCACAGGACTTCCACCCCTTACCATCCACAAGCCAATGGGCAAGTGGAGGTCACTAACCTAGCCCTGGCAGATAGAGACTTCCAAATCAAAGATACAGCCACCCACTGCCACCTTCTGATAATCCACTATTGGGCCAAAGATAGGTTCCTAAACCATGCTAATGATATAAACCTCTGGGAATCCAATTTTCCCAAGTATACATTCCATGAAGTCCACCCATTCCCAAACATAGTACATTTTTTTCCAAGCCTGTTATGTTTCAAGCCATATAGCTATTGAGGCATCGAACCATGAGATTTTATTAACTATTACTATTGAATCCATCAACCAGATGCTACAAATCCAGCCTAGTCCTAATTTGACTCCTTTGTCCATTGGACAACTGTTGGACCTATACATCACATTGGGGCCAGACAGGATCAAACAAATAATTCATAACTTCATCATTGAGGAGTGACATACTCCTAAAGACATTCCACCCCATAAGGTAGTGAGTAGCAACAGAAAAGACTAGGCAGATAGATTAGTTGAGGCCACTTGGGCCTACAACACAACATGGAAGACCACCACTAGGTTCACACCCTATGAACTAGTCTATGGGAAGAAGGCTTTGCTGTCAATAGAATTTGAGTTCAATACACTAAGGATGGCAGCTCAACTAGACCTAAACCTCAACCATGCATAGAAGGAGAGATTACCTCAGCTCAATGGATTAGATGAATATAGATTGTAAACCCTTCTGCATACAGAGGTAGTTCAGATTCAGAGAAAGATATGGCATGAAAAAAATATCAAGGAGAAGCAATTCCAAGAGGGAGATTGGGCACTACTCTATGATTCAAGATACAAGTATTTTAAAGGCAAGTTGAGGACAAGATGGTTGGGACCCTACACTGTGGAGAAATGCAATGACAATTGTTCAGTTCTGATAAGAACCATTGATGATGAAGCCATCCCCATGCTTGTAAATGGACATCGGTTGAAAATATACAAGAAAACCCTCTTCAAGTGAGAGTTTATTAAAGATCTAAATAAAACAGTGATGGTAGTGGAGCATGTCTTAGCTTCCATGTCACCCACTCACTGAAGACAAAAAAATAAAAAATAATAAGGACTCAAGTGAAAACCTCCATGAGGCGCTTGAGTCCCATCATTGGGTTGAAAACCTCTTCTGAGGCTGCCCACTGATGTCAAGAAAAAAGAGAGAAAAAAGAATAAGATCCCTAGGTGAAAACCTTCCTTGGAGGCACCTAGGGCAGGCAATTATGGTGAAAACCTCTCTGAGACACCCTAGTTGTTTCTCAAAAAAAAAAAGAAAAAAGAAAAAAAAAGGAGAGAAAGAAAATTATTTTTTTGTTGCATTGCAGGTTTGCAGGAGGACTACAGGGAGGAGAAGAAGGTGCCAAGGGGACCTTGACATTCATACCAACACCCATCTCATCTTCTCCACACCTTCTACCATCATTTTTGGCATTTCTTTCACCCCACTGTACCTCTTTTTCAAAAACTGTGTTTTCTACAAGAGGCTCTTGTAGGAATTACAGAGAGCCAGAAGTGGCTACAGAAGGTAGTTTGAGGGTCAAAGAAACTCCATGAAGAACGTATAAGCCCTCCTACAACCCTCAAATCTCCTTGCCATCATTTCCAAACCTGCATCACACCACAAGAATCATTTTTATTCCTACACAAGAAAAACACAGAAAAACAGTTTTTTTTTTTTTTTTTTTTTTTTTTTTTTTTTTTTTTTTTTTTTTTTTTAAGAAAAAAAACAAAAAAATTAGAGGAAAAAGCACCATCAACCTCACCTAAACCCTACCTACTACCTCTCCATATTTATCTACACCTCTGGCATCATCCTTGAGCTCCAATAATAGAAATAAGCTGATGTTTCAAGGGGAGAAGCAGCTACAGGAGCTCCTGTAGGAATTCATGTAGCAGCTAATCCCATAGAAATCCAACACTAGCATCAAGAGAGTGCAAACATGAAGGTTGAACAAGCACCTGAAGCTCAGATCCAGCCAGAGAAGAACCTACACAAGCACACAATCACACATCAGCAAGCAGAGACAACATGCAAAAAGGGAAATAAAATCATGTAGCAGAGAAGGCCACAACACCTCACAACAAATACATTCGGATAACTGGTAAGTAACTAAGTCACTCCTCTATTTGAATTTGTCTAATTAAAAGTCATGAAAAATAAAAGAGATGGTTGAGGTTGAACGAGGGAGAGGTGGCTAGTTAACTTGGTCACCTTCATCTAGTTGACTCCACTCATCCGAGATGTCACCCACACGTGCGCACAGTCAATTCCAGCACAAGATGCCAATGATAGGTAGTGGAGGAAGTGTGAACTATGATGCAATAATGAGGGATGATTACGAGGAAGGGCCATGATGACAAGGTAGGTGCGGACCAACAGTCTGAATATGGCCAACATATACCTTGCCAGCTCAGCACTCATCACCGAAAATATCCATAAAGGGTAATAAGTACTCCTTTCCGAGCATTCTCACCACCTTTTCCTCCATTCTCTCCTTGTAACTCAACTACAATAGTCTCCTTATGCCCCAATAGCCTCGTAACCACCATCCTCCATTGATCTCTCCCATATTATTTCTCTCGGCATTTTCTACAAGAGCACCTACAGGTTTTCTACTGGAGCACCAATAGGAAATCTATAGGAGGGACATTAGGCTTCAACAGGAGGGGCAGTGAGTCGTCTTGAATGGAAAAAAACATGATTTTTAGCATGATTTTCGGTCTGAATAGGTAGGATTCATGCATGCCCCCTATTGAATATCTATATATGAAAGAAGTGGTCTCAATTTGAGACGGAAATAAGTCTTTAGGAGAGGAGAAAATACATAAAAAAGATTTCTGCTTATTTAAAAAAAGACATAGTCTCCTCTGTTTCTCTGTTCTTCTCAAAATTCTTTGTCTCCACCTCCGTATTTGGTTTTCCAAAAGAGTATAGACAATATGACAGGAGGGTTTATGAGGAAGGAGCCCACTAACTCCACTAGGCTCCATGCACATCCTCAAGTAGTGGACATCTTCACAAGGGAAAACTGGATGGATTTCTTTGAGAAATTTCAAGGGTTTGATGAGGAAATTGCCCAAGAGTTTTCTCTCTCTCTGGTCCCTCACACGAGAACTCATTCCACTGTCACCATTAGAGGTCTTTCCATGGAGATGACCCCTGAATTTATCAGTAGGGTCACTACCCTTCCTCTTAGGCTACCTTGGAGTAAAGATGAAAAACCAATTGGCCAGGCTGCCAAGAAGAACTTTTTCCAAAATAATGAAACCCATGTTGAAGATAAAAATGGCATTAAAATGGCTAGCATACCATATCCTTCGGATAAGGTTAGCTATCAAATAGTAAAATAGATTTCCTATGAGGGGAGGTACAACATTGTTTATGGTTATCACTTTAGAATCCTCCAAGAATTAAGGTATGGCATGGACACCCCAGCACCTCAGAAGCTCAGTATACCTTACTTCCTCCTGTAGTCCCTCATTGACTCCAACACCAAGGTACAAGCAAGAAGCTCAGAGCAGCTAGCTCACCATGGCTTAATGAAAATCCTAGTAGAGGAACCCCTCCATACCTTTCCACTCCCTATAGCATGGGAAGTTTTTCGAAACATGACAACTGAGGATGACATAAATTCCTTAACCTATGATGTCAGCCCTACTGGTAGTGAGGAGGAAGAACAATAACGGGTAGAAGGTGGAGCCAAGGGTGACATAGAAGAATAAGAAAGGAAGGAGGAAGGAACTGAAATAGAGGAGGAGAGAGCTGAAGAAATAGAGTAGGAAGAGACAAAAAAAGAGACAGAAAAAGAGATAGAGAAGGAAGAACAAGGAGAAGAGTCCCCTGATACTTCGGAAAGGGAGGCAGCAGCTGCCCTCACTACCCTTAGTACACCAATCAAGCCAAATCCAAAGAGGAAAAGATAGACCTCCATGTATTTCAGGGCTAGGAAGAGCACAAGGATTAAAATAGGCAAACCTCAACCCTCTTAAAAAGTGTCAATTACCATTGAAGATTCACCCTCTCCAAAGGGGAAAGAATCTCCTTCCAAGACACCTATAACATATGAAAGGGGGACTCCTAGATCTTCCACATGGAAGGAAAAGGCAGTACTACAGGACCCAAAAATAGTCCTACAGGAGGCTCAGATAGTTCTACAGGAGACACTGTCAAAAGTACAAGAGACCCAAAATCTTGAGAAAAGGATAGAAGGACAGCCACAAGTGAAGGAGGAAGCAACAAAGATATAAGAACCTGATCCCCAGCCTAGTCTTGCCTCCTATTACAATCTACTTGAGGGAGGAAGGATAATCACACAGAAATTTGCAATTCCACTATTTTTTGAATTGGATAAAGAAAGAGTGAGGACACATAGGTGGATGTAGATAGCCAAACACAAAGGAGTTGAGGATATTGGCCATATGGAAAACAAACTCAGGGAAATGGGTAGAGAGTTGAGTGCTTTAAGAGGCAAGGAAGCAATTACAAGTAGCCACCTTGAAACTAAAAATGAATTGCTAAGGAGGCAGCTGCAAGAGAAAGAGACCTAGCTGGCATGCATGGCTAGCTTATCCATGGAGGCATTCCAATGCAAAACACCGGCCAAATCCTATGGTCTCTATCTAAAGGACCAATGGTTACAATTCCAAATAAATACTTTGGCACGAAGAGGCACAATGCCTTTCCAAAATTACAAGCAGTTCATAGACCTATGTGACCAAATAACCTTAGAGGATAAGGCAAAGATGGTCGAATTCTACTTACACAACATGGCCCTCACAGACATGAATGTGTGGGATCCCAATGCCAAGCTAGGGGACTTACAATTAATTGCCATGGCCTCATGGATGAACCATGAAGAAATGACAGCAGTAGAAATAAAAATATTGATGATAAAGGAGCATAATGAGCCATTAATGATAAGAGCTAAGCCATCAGATCCTATGGCACTCATCAACACACACAACCTACTTTCTAATGACCCTTAGATTGCCCCTAGATATCTCACAAATCAGGCACAAGCCATTGCACACTTTGAGGATATGAAAAGGCTACTTGGGGTTGACTGTGTGCATGCATGCATGAGGAGATGGAACAATTTACCACGTAGTTTGCATATCAGGGAATATCATTCCCCTATGAGGCTAAAGGAGGCATTGAAAAGAGTGCCAATGTACAAGCGCTCAATGCAAAGGCTAAAGGTCAACTGGATTGGCCTCAAACTGAGTCCCCCACTGCTGTTACACATGACGGAAGGAAGAAGAGAAGAAGAAGAGGAGGATCAATGGAGGGACATAGATAGGAAGGTAGGAGTCTATGGCAAAGAAGAGCAGATGACATCAAAAGCCAGGGATGCTAGGGAGGCCACCAGGGCCATAAAAGATGAGCAGATTGACTAGGTTTCTCAGAGGATGAGCAACACCTTCAGTAGGGGGGTGATGATGAGCCTCATAAATGGGTAATTATATGGGCTCATTTTACCTCCTAACCTAGTCAAATCAACCATTCTCTTAGCTTATTACATGATTTTCTGATTATATTTATGCTTATAGAGTGAGTTGAGCTAGTTAGTGTGCCATGTGGTCTAACATGTATTTAATGGAGATTATTAATGGGTTTCAAAGTGAAATTTAAGGATCTAGTGGAAAAATGGTAGCAATAACTCGAAGTGGATAGAGGAGAGGACGTATAGGAGGGAATCCCCCTCATTTATCACTCCTCACTTCAAATTCCCCTTCATTCAGCTCAGAATACAAGCAACCAAGTAAGTGGAGGATGAACGATGATTATCTCAAGTTTTGGGAGCCAAGCCTCCTTGATTTTAAGGAAGTTGTTGGTAGCTTCAATTGTATAAGTAGAGAGGCCTAGGGCCTCACTAGGGTTGGATTTTTTCTTATGTAAACTCTGCTCAAATTTCGAGCTTATTATTTTGTGACAGTTTCATGTAATCTTGTTATTGTTTTGAAAATAGAGATGGAATCCTTTTTGAGCTAGCAATGAGTTACCTCACAGGGCTAAAGCTCCTGGGTTAGGGCCCAATCGAAGTAACCAAGGTCCTCTTTACTTCTATTTGTATGCTTTGCTTCAATTTGTAGATTAGTTTGCTGTTAGTTGTATTTCTCTTATGGTTAAGAATAGGTTGCTTTTGATGATTTGGTAGTTTGCTTTAATTTGTGCTTTCTGTAGTAGGCTAAGCAGTGACCAAAGAAGATTCAAAAGGCTAGAAATAGTGCCTTGGCCTCTCTTCCTCCCTCTGGAACCATGATTTGAGGCAAAGACTCTCTTGCTACCCCAAAAACATATATTTTCCTCCTTCATAGGACTTCTAGTGTTTGCAGCCCTCTAGTAGGTTAATAGTCCAGCTTTTCTTTGCTTTAGATCTTCTTCATCATGCTCACTTCCTAATTTGCAATAATCTTCTTTCATCCTTTTCTTTCCTATAACATTTCTCAACATTTCCTTACATAGATCATAGATTAGACCATTTTTATGCAAAACTTTGTTTTTCCTAAATGCATTCATTTCACTTATTGCTTGATTTCTTTGGTCGACTATCAGTTTCTATGTAGCAGATCTCTTCCAGCCATAGGATAGATTATCATCAATCACACCCTCCTTTTGATCCATGCCCTATAGGTCTCCCAAATCTCACCTCAATTCTATCCTAGTTTCCTGCATTTTTCCATAGAACTTCTTCCTCTCTCCTTGAACAAATCCAATCATATTTCTCTCTCTTGGTGGTTCATGGTAGACCATAGACGCCCTAACACCTGCTTCCAACCTGCATCCACATTTTTCACCCATTTTCACACCGTCAAAACATTGAAAACTACTCTCGGCCTCCTCCTGTAGGCCTCCTGTAGTTTCCCTATTTTCCTCCTGTAGATTTCCTGTGTCCTCTTGTAGATTTCCCTGTAGGCTTTCTTCTGAAGGCTGAGTGTGGAAAAAGCCTCCACAAGGCCATCTAAGACCTCATAGGACCCATCCACACCATCCTACATCCTCTCAAGTCCCAAAACTTCCCTTCAATGCCACCTATCCGCTACCACACTCACATACAATAAATCACATGCACGTCAATTTCACGTAAAAATACATGAAAATCCAAAAATATGTTTTTTGCTTATTTACTTCCAGAAATAGCATAGTTAGATGTTGTTTACTTCCTTGAGTAGGTAATGGCATTCATTTCATGGTTTTCATAGTTCTTTCTGCAAAAGTAGAATTAGTTGGTTAATTAGGGTTTACTAGGTTTGCTTTACATTTCAGTTTTTCTCCTTTCTGCAATTAGAATAGCAGTTGTAGAGTAATCTTTCTTTCCTTTCATCACATATAGAGATTCTTTTGGAATCCATAGAAGTTGGCTTGATCTCCTAGTGATCTTGCATCAAATGACCAAGTGACAACCTGTAGTGAGAACTAGTACTTGTGCATATAGCATCGATGCTTCCAAGTGTGTTACGAACTACCGGGTTAATAAGAGTAAAGTAGGCATCCCAAGAGTTGCAGTATTATTGCTGCAATACTAGTGCTCACCACACTTGAATAGGTTATTCATGTTTTCTTCTGTGTCTAATGCCAGATAACTGTCATCTTATCTCTGCATTGACAAATTAGATTTTCAAGCTTTAGTTACTTTCTGTAGCTGGCCATTCATATGTGTTTATGTATGTATTTGCTGGTACAATCAATATTCTCCATCTATTCATTGAATCTATAAAATATTGAGCATTAGTGGTCGAAAGCCTTGTCAAGCTGAGGGTGTTCATGCATGTCTTGAGTGAAAACAAAGTTGAAACAATCATCTGACTTGATCCAAACCCCTATCCATTCCAATAGTTCAGAGAACAATATTGAAGATTTATATGTTACCAAGCATCTCTAAGCTACAACCTAGGAGAGTTTCTTGGAGTGCTAACATAATTGGCACCATTTCCGGGGAGAGGAGACTAAAGCTCAGCTTCCCTAGGGGATGAAACAGATCCAACTTTGATGATAGATAAAACTTGGACACTATTTGGGTTGTAGTCATCTATCTGGCAACTCTACTGGAGGATGAACGTCTTGGCAACTCCACTCCATAGTTCTGGCTCAATTTGTGAGGCATACCCAGAGAAATGCTCAGAAGCCACGAGCTGACCCAGTACCTTACCCTAAAAAAGTCATCAAAGAAAGAAAGGCGTTGCAGAAAGGAGCATCAGGTTTAGGTAGCTCTAAAGAATATTCTATATCTCTTCAACAAAATCCTGTAATAGAACAGATACATGTTGAGTGTATAGCGTCTAATACTAGTAGTGAAGAAAAAATCTCAGAAATTCATAGAGCTCCTTATTCTTTAGGTTATTCTTTCATTGTAAAGCCAAAGGAAGCCTCTCCTCCTATCCATCATACTCCTTTAGTCCTATCAGTCACTCCTCAACCCTCTGTCATTGAGACTTCCAGTACGCTTAAAGCCACCACAACTATGACAACACCTAGAAAAATAGAAAGAATCATAGCTGCTAGGTATGGACCTTTAGTATTGCCCACTCCTTTGAATGCCATGCCTACTGGAGAATATCAGAAGTATATGGCTAAGTTCACTGGGACTGAAGGTGTTACAACTGCGAAACATCTTGAATCATTCTATAGCTATGCTGATAACCTGGACATTAGTGAAGCTAATGCATGGATGAGAGTCTTTGTCCAAAGTCTAGATGGAGAGGCTAGAAAATGGTTAAGAGAACTAACCCCAAGGTCTATAGCAGATATTGAGGCTTTAGATGATGCATTCCTAAAGCATTAGGGGGATAAGAAGGATCTACTCTACTACCACACCGGGTTTGGGAACTTAAAAAGGGAAAATGGTGAGTTTTTGTTTGATTTTAATAAGAGGTTCAACCGCATGTACAACAAGATACCAGCTGAAGTAAAACCCACCACTACCTTTGCTAAACTCACCTATGCTAGTGCCTTTGATTCTGACTTTTGTCTACTGTTGAGGGAGAGACGATGTGCTACCTTGGCTGATATGTAGGATGCAGCCTTGGAAGTAGAATTAAATATCATGGTTGTAGAGAAGCTCAAGGGGAATGTTGATAGAAGGAGACAGAGGGGCGAACCTTCATCATCTTCAGATCCCAAGATAGATAAAATGACCAAGATGATAGAGTCATTAACCTCTGAAATATCCAAATTAAAGGTTGAGAAACACCCTTGGAAAGGAAAAGTTCCTAATACCTTTGCTCCTAGAAATCCAAATCCATATAGAAGAGCTAATGAGTAGTTGCAGATTTTGCAAAGAAGCAAAAATGCCAATGAAGACCAAAGGGTGAACACCCCTTTCTAGAATGTAGTCATGGAGGAAGAACAGTTCGAAGAAGATGATGAGATCCATTGTTTGGAAGACAAAGGCAGTGCCTCCTTTTTGACCTTAGCTGCCTATGAAAAGTCATTATTCAATGACTAGATCAGCCAAGAGTGGGATGGTGGAGCTGTTCTGCAAACTGATGATCAACACAGATATGATCTGAGGTCAAAGATGAATAATGCCAAGGAAATTCCTGTTCAGAGAGCTATTGTCCCTGCAATACAGCAAGCTAATAAGTAGAAACAACTAACAGTTGATCCCATCATCCTCAAAGCTCTAGCTGATGAGGTAAGAGGCCTTGACAAGTCTCCTTCTCCTTTCAGTTTTGAATCAGAAATTCAGAAGCTAAGAATACCTATACCTCTGATTGAACTAGTGAAGAATGAGTCCTTCAAGAGATCTATCCTCAAGGCCCTTGAGCCTAAAGCCATCCAAGCCTCCACTGACTATGTAAATTTTCAAGACGACAAACCAACTGTTGTTCTCAGCCCAATGATTGAAAATTATGATGACAACTCCCCATGATTCTATGTCTCTTTGACTATTCATGAAAAATTCCTTCACAATTACTTTCTCGACGCAGGAGCCAGCAATAATCTAATGCCCAAGGCTGTCATGGATGAGTTGGGTCTTGACATTACCTAGTCTTATCATGACCTGTTTTCTTTTGACACTAGAAAAGTGAAATGTTTGGGATTAATCAAATACCTAGCCATCACCTTGTCTCAGCTGCCCATGAAGAGCATGATGATGGATATTGTGGTAGCAGATGTACCCCCCAAGTTTAGCATGTTGCTTTCCAGAGGTTGGATCAAGAGATTAGATGGAACATTGCAAAATGATCTGTCCTATGCTACTGTCCCAGTTTTTGGAGGTGAGAGTAGGAGATTATACAAAGAAGCTCAATTGGCTTATATCATCAGTGATGAAAGGAATCCCACTAATCATCCCATCTATGCTATTGACACTAATTTTGGAGCCTGCATTCTTCAGATTGAAGAATCCTAGTTGGTCTCCATGCAGCTTAGGAAACTGGTTTGCCAGATCACAGAGGAAGAAGGCCCACGTATTTGGGACATGTTCTTTGATGGAGCTTTCTCTAAGAAAGTTGGAGGGGCAGGTGTAGTCCTTGCGTACCCCACACAAGAATGCATTCATTTATCTTTCAAGTTAAATTTTCAGGTCACAAATAATGTAGCAGAGTACAAAGCCTTGATATTGGGCTTAAACTCTGCTAAGGAAATGGGCATGAAAGGTCTGAAGGTGTTTGGAGATGTAGACCTTATCATTTTGCAGGTGAACAAAACTTTCCAAGAAAAGCATCCAAGGATAAAAGCGTATAGAGATGAGGTATGGAAGCTCAAGGGTTCTTTTAATAGTTTCAACATTTCTTACATCCCTAGAATGAAGAACTAGCTTGTTGATTCCCTTGCTGTGTCTGCTAGCACGTTTATTCCTCCTTTGCCTCCTAATTTGACTTATGAAGTTCAAATGAAATATAGACCATCTCTGCCTAACAATGTCAAATACTGGAAAGTTTTTGAAGATGGTGATGAAATTAATAAGTTTTTACAAGTCATTGATGAATTTTCTGAAATGCACATTGACCAAGAAAACGAAACCATTGAAGAATGCAACCAGTCCAAGCTAAAGGACGAGATTGGTCAAGATAGCATTGTTCAACTGCCTAGTAACCATATACCCAAAGGATTGGTGCCCCTAGAGAAGTTGTTTGATCATAATGATGTACCTTATAAGCCTGCCAAAAAAGAAAATGAATCTGTAGTTCATAGACATAATGTAGGAAGTCCAAACCATCCAAAGTACATAAATCTATCCACTCACTTTTCTTCTACCCAAAGTTTCGAGTATTTCACCCTGATGAAACAACTTGCTAATATTTTTTCTTGGGAATACAGTGATCTTAAGACCTATGACACCAACATCATTCAACATAAGATTCCACTAGAGAAGAACACCATCCCTTTTAAGCAGAAATTAAGACCTATCATTCCTTTCTTATTTCCTTTGATTGAAAAAGAAATCAAGAAGCTATTGGATGCCAAGATCGTAGTTCCCCTAAGGTATTCAAAGTGGATAGCTAACCTTGTGGTAGTAAGAAAGAAGAATGGAGAAATCAGGCTTTGTGTTGACTTCAGGAATCTGAACAAATGCTCTAAAAAAGACAATTACCCCCTGCCTAAGATGAAACACTTGCTACAAAAAATTTCAAGGGCTAGAGTCATGTCTTTCTTAGATGGATTTTCAGGTTACAATCAGATTGTTGTACATCTAGAAGATTAGGAAAAGACTACCTTCATTACTCCTTGGGGCACTTTCATGTACTCCAAGATGCCTTTCGGACTGATGAATGCTAGAGCTACTTTTTAGAGGGCCATGGACATAGCCTTTGTGGGAGAGAAGGACAAGTTTATCCTTATTTACCTTAATGAAATAATAGTCTTTTGCAGAAGTCACAAGGACCATTTGCAACATTTGAAGAAGGTGTTTCTAAAGTGAAGACGCTTTGGAATTTCTGTGAATCGAAAGAAGTCATAGTGTTCTCTAGAAGAAGGCAAACTTCTAGGACATATTGTTTCTGCTGAAGGTGTGAAGATAGATCCATCAAAAGTTCAAGCAATTCAGACATTCTCCATCCTAAGGTCAAAAAGGGACCTTCAATATTTCGTGGGTAAGTATAACTTTATCAGGAGCTTTATTCCAAGCTTTGCAGAGCTAGTGAAGCACATCACTTCCATGCTGAAGAAAGGATCAGAAATAAAATGGAGAGATGGTGCAAGAAGCTCTTTTGAAACCATCAAACAAGCTATCATGGAAGCTCCCATTCTAATCAGTCCAGATTATACTAGGGAGTTTTATATCTTCTCTTTTTCCTCTTATGATACACTTGCAGTAGTTCTATTGCAGAAAAATGATGAAGGTGTAGAGCACCCTGTGGCCTTTTTCAGCAAAACTCTGAGGGATGCTGAACTAAGGTATGACCTTATTGAAAAACAAGATTATGCTCTCATAAAATATTTAAAGGCATTCAGAATTTATATTCTTCAGTCCAAAGTGGTTAAGTATGTACCTTCAACCTCAATAAAAGATGTCCTATCTCAGCTAGATATTGATGGAAGTAAAGCTAAATGAATTGCAAAATTCATAGAGTTCAACATAGAGGTGAAGCCCACCAAGCTTGTCAAAGGCCAGGGCTTGGCTAAGCTTATGGAGGAGGAAAATTGCAGTTTGTTAGACATCAATTTCATGGGTTCAAATTAAGGTGGTGAGCAGACAGAGGAAGCAGCAGAAGAGCAAGAGCAGAATCAGTCTTTGGCTAAAAATCTAGCCACTTGTGAATGGTATTCTAGTGTAGTTCATTTTTTGCAGAAGCTAGAAGTCCCTCCACGGTGTATCTCAAGTCAAGCCCGGGCCATTAAGCTCATATCAGCCAAATTTTTCATTAATAAAAGCCTACTTTATTGGAGAGACCCTTAACGGATCCTCTTGAGATGTCTAGACAAAGTAAAATCTGTGGAAGTCATGAACTAGTTCCATTCTAGCATCCGTGGAGGGCATCATGATTGGAAAACCACAGCCCACAAGATCCTGAGAGCTGGGTATTATTGGCCTACTCTGTTCTTTGATGTTTTTACTTTTGTGAAGTCTTGTGACAAATGTCAGAGGTTTGCAGGAAGAAAATAGCTAAAATCTATGCCCTTGAAGCCAGTAAATGCCAATGGTCCATTCCAGTAGTGGGGCTTGGACTTCATAGGTGAGATCAATCCACATTCTAGTGGCTAGCACAAATGGATCTTGGTAGCCACTGATTATTTCACCAAATGGATTGAGGTTACACCCACTAAAAATGCTAATCATTAGGTTATCATAAAGTTCTTGAATGAGAATATTTTCACTAGATTTTTTTGCCCAACGAAACTAGTCATTGATAATGCAGCAACTTTTAGGGAAGAAGAATTGGTGGGCATGTGTGAATCCATGGGCATTTAATTGGTGCATTCTACCTCATATTATCCTCAAGGAAATGGCCTAGTAGAATCATCTAACAATAGTCTTGTAAGGATAATAAAAAAACTGTTGGAGGACAACAAAAAGAGTTGGGATTCCAAGTTTAAGTTTGCACTGTGGGCTGACAGAGTTACCAGCAAGAAGTCCATAGGAAATTCTCCATTTAAGCTTGTTTATGGCGTTGATGTTGTTTTTCCTATCTAGTCGATTTTCCTTGTGGTCAAGTTCTTGCAAGAAGAATAGGATGAAGAGAATGACATGGAAAGGAGAATGAGTAACCTGGTTGAATTGCAACAAATCAGAGTACAACTGGTTGAGAAGTCAAGAATTCATTTGAAGAAGATCAAAGAAACCTTTAATAGAAAGGCAAGAATGGACAGTTTTCAGGTTGGTGATTGGGTTCTCAAATGGGATGCATTGAAGGAAAAGAAGGGCAACCATGGTAAATTTGATGCCTTATGGAAGGGATCGTTTGTCATTGCTCAAGTTTAGATGAACAATACTTTCATTCTTTCATAATTTGGAGGGGGAATGTTTTTGATGGCCCAGTCAATGGGCGGTTTTGGAAACTTTACTTCATATGAGGCTTTAAGGCCTTAATATTGTAATAGGTTTTTTCAGTTTTTGTTTTCTATGCAAATAAACTCGATTCCCAATGGAACACTAGGAGATAAGTCTGTTTTGGTTATTACTAGAAAAGCAGTAGTCTATACTTCTTGAAACCTCACAGGGAGGCTTTCATCCCCAGAAGGAGCTAGTGTTAGCCCTGAGGTGCAGTGTTGATATTTTGAAGACTAAAGGAGGGAAATGGTCTATTATGCTACTGTGGAGAGGTTCCCATATGGTCCATCACCTCACTTTTCTCACTCATCCACTCCCATCCATGTTCAATCATGTCCTAACCCAAGCCTCACATCATAACAAAACTCACTTTCACCTTGGCCCTACGTGAATTAATCCATTTTTGCCCCCCCTATGTATTATTATTTTTCAGAGTACATGAAAAGATGCATTAATGCGGAAAAACCCTTGAAACCTTACCTTTCTGTCCATATGCGCCCCTTTGGACATTTGTTGAGGTTGTCCCATACCTTCGTGTCCCCCGTTGTCGATCTTCCCACTGATCTAATGGTCTAAACTTCATCCGACCGATGTTATACGCTCACCTCCTTCAACCAATCACCACCGTTAGTTCATTTCTACCAGATCTAATAGTTATCATGCATATCACTCGAGCAACAAGAGAGGGGGATACCCGCCTGATAAAGTGGTTTCCTCTCTCTCCTCCATTGCTACATGGCGCCTGATGAATGGAATCGGGCGAGCTCCAACCTTTACCACTTACCACCCGATATAAACCATTTCAACTTGAGTAAACCACTCTCGGGTGTTATCCTCGAAGTACCTCCTCCACCTGATAGCCATTTGATCTACCCATCTAAGATCTGATGGCTCGGCCTTATTCCACTCCCTCCATGACTTCAAGCCTCCGACGATTGATCTCCTCCGCCCATTCCTCCCGATCCAACGACCCTCACGATCAACATAGTTCATCCTCCACTGCCTAACCAACATCCCATCCATTGATACACACCATCCAACGGTCCCTGTTCCCCCATACCCCACTTCCCACAAGTCACTCGAGGAGGAAATTTGTTGGCTTTGTTAGTGTTTTTGGCAGTCGGACAGTTGAACTGAAATAACAGAATGCATGGTTGAAAGGGGAAAAAACAACAACACGAGGCAGCTAAACCAACAGAAATGATCATGGAACATCATTGGCATGAGCTAACCACTTGGCAGCACGACGAAATTACCAGAATTTGATTACTGCGTTTGCTAGAAACATAGCTCTTTGAGCTCATGTTTGTCTAGTTATGGCATTAAGTAGTTAGAAGACAGAGGGGTAGATTAAGACCTCTCGAGCCTCCGAGAGTTCGAGAGTATTGTAAAAAGCCTATAAATGGCTGAAAGTTTGAACTAAAAAGGGTTCAACTTTTGGAGACCGTGGATACTCTATTCCTCCCAACATTTCATCTTCATTCCAGTAATACAAGCTTCTTTTACTGTTACATGTTTAATTGCCATCTTCTCCGATGTTCTGAGCTTACACTTGAATAGGTATTCATGTCTTCTTTTGTGTCTAATGCCAGATAACTGTCATCTTATCTTTGCATTGATAAATTAGATTTGCAAGCTTCAGTTACTTTTTGTAGCTAGCCATTCATATGTGTTTATGTATTTATCTACTGGTACATTCAGTATTCTCCATCTATTCATTGAATCTATAAACTATTGAGCATTTGTGGTTGAAATCCTTGTCAATCTGAGGGTATTCAGGAATGTCTTGAGTGAAAATAGAGTTGAAACAATCATCTGACTTGATCTAAACCCCAATCCATTCCAATAGTTCAGAGAACGATATTGAAGATTTATAAAAACCACCTGCTATTGTTGTCTCTGTCTTCTTAATATAAAGAAAGCTTTTACAATCTTGTACTAGCACAGACTCATGCCAGTACACAGGTACTCACCTGTAGAAGGGTACAACCTTTGCTCATTCTTCAACTCCTACTAGAAGGGAGCACTCACCCCTTGATCTTGTATACTAGCTACAACTAGATGGAAGCTTCAACTCCCTCATTGAAGGCTCCAACCCTTAACACCTTGGAGGGCCACGTTTCATAAATTTTCATACTAGATCCACCTACTACAACAGATCACAACTTGTAGGCCATGTTTCATTGAATTTTCAGACTGGATCCACTACCAAAATTTAATCCCAAAACTAATCATCAAAACTGAAACTTATCTCTATAACTTAACCATTGAACCAAACAATCACTGAACCAACAGAACCAACCAATTACTATAACACAGTCACTGAATTAACCAAATCAACTGAAACCAAAATCAATCATCTTAACCAATAGAATAGTTAGAACATCTTAACCAGAATACCAACCAACATACTCCACAATGCATAAACTAGATTCTGTTACTGCAAAGCCTGATCAACCATATGTCAAAATATGTACACTACTTTACAGTAGAAAACTCGTGTGTGTACACGATTTCCATGAAGCATACATGTGTATAGATCTTAAACCATTGAATCTTGAAAGTAAACCAATGTCATTCTAAACTAAACACTGTGTTATACACATAACTAATACATCATTATGAAATAATAAAAAAACCTTTACTCAACTTCAATCACAAACAACAACTATCATCATAATTTGATTTGATATATGATCTTAGACAATTAATAAGGTATTACAGACTCATGTGTTTGGATATGATTATGTTACTTTGTGCAGTGGATTGATAAGATTGTGAAATACATAGACAATGAAGCAGTTAAAGAACATAATAGACAACCAACATAAACACAACATGTTTAATAAGGATTTCACCCAACACTCTTGGGCTACATCTCTTAGTCCAGCCTTCAGTGGTTACCTCTCTATAATGTCTTCAAAAAAAGAGTTTTACAATAGTGAGCTCAATTTGAGCCTCACACAATAGATACATAACAATAAGGCTTTACTTGGATCCCCCCAAGTCTCTTCTGAGTACACAGACTCTCCTCACTAACTCTCTGTCTCTGTTGCTCTGTCTCAGCACTGCCTGCTTCTATTTGTTATCTATCTATGGATTTTAAAGCCAATATGCATTGTCTATTCACTTCACCTTCCCCAGCTCTTTGGCTTCTCGACATCTGTCTCCTCAGATCCCTTTTTGAGCATTACCAATCATTGGTAAATGCTTCCAGGGTTGGTGGCCACCTGTTCTATAACGGAATGGGTCATCGGGACTTTGAATTTCCAAAATTGGTCGTTTTCTATATACACAGAGAAAAGCTACAAACATGAACAAAATTCGGCCAAACATCGTTCATCGGACTTCAAATATTATGAATCCGCCTTATAACTCCTATCGGGTCCGCCTGTATAACGGCATCACATCTCCACCATTAATCTAGGAGATCTAGATCCAACGACTGTGGTTTGTTTTGGGCGGCCCTTTCATACGGGGGTTAACCGCCCAATGAGGGTGGTTTTCTCTCTCCTCAGCCTGGACACGTGGTAGCCATTGTATGGTATCGGGTGGAGCCCAACGCAAACCATTTACTGCCCACAACCTACCTGAAATCCTGCTCATTTCCTTTGAATTAAAAAATACAATGAACGTTGAAATCCTGCTCATATCAGACTTGAAATAGTATTCAACAGCGTTAATAAACCATTTTGGGTCTATAATATTACATCGGCACATTTTCTTTGGTTTTTCGTTTACTCAATAAAAATGCGGTTTACAAAGGAAAACCCTGTTTTCCGGATCTCAAATCATATCAAACATCAGTTATAATCTTTATTGGGTCCGGCTATCAGTCCCACTCCATTGTAATGTTTCGATGCAATTGCAATCGCATATCACACATGCCCCAGGCCAAATATAATCGCTCCTTTGTATTTGTCAATTGCAATATTGTGCCTTAACATGGGCCATAGATCTGCATGCTTGATCGACAGTCCTTCTTGATCCACGCTGATTGCAATCACAACTATCATGTGATAGCCCCCGATTTACTCCTGTTAGCACCTAAATTTGCCTTAGGCTGAAGGAAGGCAAAATTCAGGGTAACCACAAACCATGCTCAGTCTGGTAGCTAGCCCTAGCAGAATAGGAGAGGGCTCTCTCCGGGTCATGCTCAGGAAAATAAACAATAGGGTCTGAGATGACTCAAAAATGAATACTGATTTTAGGCTAGGTAAATAAATATGATGGAGATGTTTGAAGAATAGCTGACTTTTTTGGGATGTGTGGGGCCAAGGAACAACATGAGCAGAGAATTTAACTCAAAGACGCAGGTTATTTCATGAGGCAAGATAGGAGGAAAGTCTAGCAATTAGAGTTGAAAAAATGTGAGGTGGAGAGATTGTTTGAGAGTGTGAAAAGGGCATAAATACATGAATCCTTTTCAACAGAAGAAAACATAGAACATGAAAACTATCCCAAGGTAGAGCAGTGCACTGAATTCTACCTTTTTTACTTAGAAAGCTTTCACTGGAAATGAATGTGAATGAAAATATGAAACATAATGAAATACATATGAAACATAAAGAAGATACATTTGCTAAACTCACGCCACAGGAATCTCATGAACCAGAGCTGCAATCTTTCATTAATTCTCTGTCAAAATGTACAGTGAGTGACTGGGTGTCTCTCCCACAGTTTCCCAGAAATTCCAACCAACCCTTTGCAAATGGTTTGCATACAATAAATAGACTATTCCATGAGGAAATAGAATGACCAAGAGTTGGGGAGTTTTTAGAATCATTACAATGTGGAAGTGGAAAGCCAACCATTAGTTACAGGTGCAGCGTTACAAAAATGACAAATGGCTTGGATGACTACTCGCCTTCCTTTGCCACTTGGATAGGATCCCACCTTTAGTGAAAATACTTTTTAAACATTGCCTTATTTGCCAAGAAAAATATAGTGTAAATGAGCGGGCTCACTTGGAGAACGTCGTGAATCGAAATTTCGCGAAGCGGGCGCGATTTTGGCCTTTTTCTCTATATGTGTTGCGCCCAAGTCTATATGCGTCGTGCCACTTTGGAGGTGATTTTGAGGTACCTTCTAGAGTCCAAAATGTGCCCAAGTGTGCTTGTTAGAAAGCCCTACCTGTCTACTTTGGAACCCAAGTGGAATTTCTGAATTTGGTGCTCATTTGCCCCTCCAAAACTTCATTCTCCCAAGACTACTTCCTGTGTGTCAAAATAGGGGCAGAGAGGTCATTTTTTGAGTCTTTTTGACCTCATGGGGACTCAAATCATGCCCAAATTTATTGTCCATGCAACAGAAGGCATGATTTTTCATGATGAATCCAAAAATGCAAGCCATTTGTGATTTGGAGCTCCCAATCCTAAGCGCCGTGCAGGGAGAAAAAACCTGTGTTGTGACCAAAAAATTGCCATGTGACCAAAATTGCCCCAAATTTCTTGAAATTTGGGCTGGAGATTCCTTATCAAGTGTTATGTTGGGCCAAAGAGGCTTTGGCCAATATCTGAAGTCGATCGAGCTCCCTTTGCCTCTTTTGCTTCTTGATTGCCTTCCTCAATTTCGTCTTCAAATTCCTTATTCGGGCCTTGCACACTTTGTTTCGCGCCATGTAGTGGAAAGCCATGTGTCTCAGCAATGCATGGTCCTTGTCAGCCTTGTCCAGCAGTCTCTCCAAGTGGATGTTAGCTCTCTCGATATTGGCCTCCCGATCCTCATTAATCTCTTGCTCCAATGATGTGAGCTCAACTCTTCTCCTTTGTGCAGCTTGGCGATGCTCACGAATGTTTTGTAGCTCCATGATCGCTTGTTGATCCTCCAGATGTTTTTTCCTCTGCTCCAGATATTTGATGTTCCATTTAGCTCTTTCCAAATCAATGGACAAGGCTTGAATCTCTGCTTGCTGCTCCTGGATGATCTCTTTAAGCTGTGCACTTTTCGGTTCTGTATCTGTATCATCGTGAAGGAGAACGAATTCAGTCTCTCGTTCACCTGATGGCTCACCTAAAGGCCCTTCATCATGCATTGGCTCCTTACCTCTGTCCCATACCTGTAGTGCTGATGTCGGAAGCGAGGCCCCTTCCACCCCGGGTGGAGATAACACTCGCTTTGTTGCTGCAAACAAATGTCTAGCACCCCTTTGATATGTGATGAAAACCGGCACACTAGCAGTCTCATGGCGCTCATACCGACGAGAAAGTTCACCCTCATGCTTAACCTCTGATAATACCTGTGAAGTGCTGAAGAGGTCACGGGAGATGAAATCATCCCAAGTAATGCCGTACAATCCCAGATGATGAACCACCAAAATATTAATAAGAGAAAAGTGATAAACACTGTTAAGTTGTTGCTGAGGGGTCTTGTGCTGCATGAAGGTGTTCATCCTCTCTATGATCCTGCAAATGAAAAATGGGATGTTCATCATACCCTGGTAAAGTGCATGAGCAACCTGATGTGATAGGCATATAGACGAGAGAACCTCCCCTCACAGCTGAAGTACTTCATGATCAACTTCATGAGTGGAGCATATTCATCTTTCAAATATCTGAATGGAAAGACTCTTGTGAGATGCCTCAAGCAACTTTGCTTAATGTAAGGCTCATAATGCTGCCGATCAACTTTCTATTTCTTGTGCTGTGGTTCTCCAACATTCGGTATACTGGTTGTTAATGAGACAGTTTCGGGTGTTAGTGTGAAGGTGACCCCAACCAAGATAGAGTGATCTCCATGTAGGTGAAGCAAAAAAAGATGGGCCAACTCATGATGAACTCAAACATTAGCCACTCTTTGACAAAACTCAAAACATGATATATGCTAGAAACATGACATACCAAGAGGGCATGCCTACAATTCTGTGAGGGTGGTTGGCTCATCCCTAATATGTTTTCCACTTTTATGATGTCTCTGGGGAGCCTGTTCTTCTAAGGATGAATCACTTTGTGTTTCCATCTCATACTCTGATGAATGCTCAGATGCCATGACTGCTATATGTGTACTATGCTTGGACTGCCCCTTGATGATGGTATGAAACTAGGTGTTGTTGTGAGATCTGCCACCAAGGGGAACAATGCAAAAAGGGAGTGTTAGGAAGGGGAATAATATGATGGGAATAGGGGTTATGGGGGGAGATTTTGTTTAGGGATATGTAGGAGGGTTTGGGGATTTTATAGCGTAGTGTTTTGGGGTTTACATTGACCAATGAGTGGAGGGATATGGAATATAGGTTTAGTAATGTTTTAGGGTAGGGAAAATAGGGAAAAATGGGATAGGGGGGAAGGGAACAATGGAAAGGAGTGAAAAAGTGAGAGGTGAAAGAGGAGCCTTGGCAACAATACCACAAGTTTGCAACCCTAGCAATAGCTTTGGTGATTTCAAGTGGTAGGGTTTAGGCATTTTTTATTGCAATTATACATAGCCATGAACCACCATATGTTCACAAAATTTGATGAGCAAGCCAAGAGATAGACCCTACCTGGCAATTGGAAGGAATTCCAAAAGATTTGATGCAATTGGGAACAATTTCGGGCCTCTGTGGGTGTGCGCCGCGCAACAAACCCAGTGCGCCGCACTCGGTATATGCGTCACGCCCGTTTTAGTTTTACACTGCGGGGTCGCGCTCTGTGCGCCACGCTCCCTATATGCGCCGCGCCCCTCTGTGTGTGCGCCGCGCTCCTGAAACCGACTCCAAACTCACTCCAAACGTGTGCTTTGCACTCTCAATCACTTTGCTATGTTTCTCTATGACCTTGGTGTGCACAATGATTTGGTTGCTTGTGGAAACTTGTATATAAAGACCTTGGAGTCATGGGTTTAATTTTTGCTTCTTCAAAACCCACTTTAATAATGTTTCACTTTGACACTTTTCACTGATTTAATGCAACACTGAATTTCACTTTTCCCTTTGAATTTTTAGCTAAAATGATGAAAATTTTTGGAACTTTTGCAAGGGTCCCACGATATGGCATTTGGCCAAGGAAACCATGACTTCACCTGAAGAAATCAACTAGAGACTTTTTTGAAAATTATCACAAATGACACACTGTTTGACTTTTCTTCAAAATAGAGTTTTGAAGAACAGTCGTAATTTGTCAACATGATGATGAAAATTTCTGAATCATAACTTTGTAAGGGCCTCCCTTTGGCCTACATGGCTTTATTGGACATGTTTGAAGACCAATTTATCTCATCCCTAGACCTAATGACTGAAAATGACTCTCGTCCATTAAAAGATCGAACCTTGACTGTCATGGACTTTAGTGAACCTTGACAAAAGACTTGAGCCAGCAAGTGCCAAACATGAGGGGAACTGACTAACAATACCTTTTCCATCAGATTATGGCATGCCCCTAGCAGAATGTAGCTGAGTGAATGTAACGGGCACCTAAAAATGAAATGTAGAAAGAGTTTTGATCTCTGACAGAGGACTGACAAGACCGACTCTAACATTGGCTCCAATGGGGATGGTAGCTCCTTGGAGGTGCCAAGAATGGCAAATCTTTGGGAGAGCAGATAGCGCATTCGTCCATTGGGCTATGGAGTCATCATTTTGACAAAGACATGCAACTCTTGACTCATTCATTGACTGAAACTTGACTTGGACTAACTCAAATATGGACTTAAAATGACTCAAAAACTGACTAAACAAACTCAAACCAAAACTGAAATAAAATGGTATTTACAGTGATAGTGGAAACAGTAGAAACAACTCAGAAGTGGTACCGCTTGAGCAGCCGACCATTGATCGGCCCTCCTGGACAATCTTCCCCATTCATTTCCTTTAGAAGAAAGGCATTTTGACCCCGATATGCTGCAATCTTGAAGGGACCTTTCCAGAGATTCTCAAATTTACTGTGCTTACCCTTTTCCTCATTTCTTGCATCCCACTTCAGCACTACATCATCCAGCTGAAATTTTTCCACCTTTGCTTTTCTGTCATAAATTTTCTTAATCTTCTCCTGCAACTTGGATGTGTTTTGGAAAACTTCTTCTCTGGTCTGCTGCAAATGGATCATCTGATTCAATCTTCTCTGCATAGGATCATCTTCACTACCGACTTCCTGAAGGAGTTTGACTACCGGGGCTGCAAGAGAGGTAGGAAACAAGGCATCAACTCCATACACAAGCTCAAAGGGGGACATACCAATGGATTTCTTTTGAATAACCCGATCTGCCCAAAGTTCATTGACCAACTTCTTATGCCAGCTCTTCTTGTTGATTTCCAGCAGCTTCTTGATGATATTAACCAAATATTTGTTAGAGGACTCCGCCAATCTGTTGTCTCGTGGATGATAGGCAGTTGAGTGACCCAAAATGATGTGATATTTATGACAAAACTCTACCATCCTTTTCGATTTGAAAGCTGTTGCGTTATCAGTGATTAATTTATTTGGGCAACCAAAGCGAGACAAGATGTTATTTTCGAGGAATGAAATAATTACCGCATTCGTAGCTTGTCTGGTGGGAATTGCTTTGATCCATTTTTTGAAGTAATCTGTTGCCATGAGAATCCATCAATGCTAACCGGAAGAAGCGGGATGAATTTCACCAATGAAATCCAACCCCCATTCCTTAAAAGGGGCACTCACCTCAATGGGCTTAAGCGGCAAGGGCTGTAATTTCTGTCTTCCTTCAAAAATCTGGCATCTATGACAGCTCTTGACAACCTTATATACATTAGCAAACAATGTTGGCCAATAGTATCCTGCTCTCAAAACTTTATTTGTTGTTGTTTTCCAAAAAAGGTGACCACCACAATCCCCTTCGTGGAAATCCTCCATGACCTACTTTGCTTCTTATTCCACCAAACAATTCAAAATAACACCACTGGGATCTTTCCAATAAAGTGCAGAATTTAGAATGCAAAACTTGGCAGCCTTTAATTTCAGAGTTCTAGCTTTGTTTCTAGTCATGCCAGGTGGTGGTGACAAATTTTGAAGCACATATATGATTTCTGAATACCACGGAGAAAGAGAAAACATTTCATATACCTGAATTGACGAACCTTCCTCGTTCTCATCGGACATAGCAGCGATCAGACTCATGTCTAAGCCGTGTAAGTTTGATTCGGCCATTAACTTTGCCAATCCCTGTCCTTTAACTAGCTTTGTGGGCTTTATTTCCACATCATATTCCAACAAAGCTACGATCCACTTGCCTCGTCTTCCTTCCGGATCGGTCTGCACTAAAACATCTTTGACAGCAGCGTTAGGAACATAAGCCAAAATATGAGAATGCAGAATGTATACCCGAAAATCTTTCAATGCTTTCACAAGTGCAAGTGCTTGCTTCTCAATGATATTGTATTTTAAGGCTGCATCTCTTATAATCCGGCTGAAGAAAGCAATTGGTCTTTCGTGATCATCTCTTTTCTGCATCAACATCGCTGCCATAGTATGCTCTGAAGCAAATGAAAACAATATAAAATCCTGAGTGTATTCCGGGCTGATTAGAACTGGAGCTGAGGAAAGAGCCAATTTGACTAAGTTGAAATATTTGACCGCCTCTTCCGTCCACTTCACTTGGCTGTCCTTTTTAAGCATGTTGGTAATCTCTCTTAAGTGTTCAGCAAGATTAGGTACAAAGCAGTATACAAAATTCATTTTACCATTGAAAGACTGAATCTCCTTCTTATTCCAGGGAAGATTGATTTGCTGAATAGCTTGTACATGTGCAGGATCGATACGAATGCCATCTTTTGAGATAATGTGCCCAAGTAGTTTGCCCTCCTCCATGGCAAACAAACTCTTTTTCGGATTCAACGATAGACCGTATTTTCTGCACTTTTGAAAGACCGTTTTCAGATGATACATGTGTTCCTCATCAGATTTGGAAAACACCGTCAGATCATCAAGGTATACAACCAAAAAGACATCCTTCTCATTTGCAAAAGCCAAGTCCATTGCCCGCTGAAAGGTGGCACCTGCGTTCTTCAAACCGAAAGGCATTTTAGCATAATGAAAAGTTCCCCATGGAGTAGTGAATGCTGTCTTGTCTCGGTCATCTTCATGGACTGAAATTTGGTTATATTTAGAATAACCATCAAGTAGTGACATACGAGATGCCCCAACTACTCGCTGAAGTATATGATCCATTTTGGGTAGTGGGTAGTTATCTTTCAATGAAACTTTATTGAGATTCCTAAAATTGATGCACAAGCAAATCTCACCTATCTTCTTCCGCACGGGAACCAAATTGGAGATCCAATCCAAAAATCTGATGGGAATGATGATTCCTGATTTGTACAACCTGTTTATCTCCTTTTCAATTGATGGCAATAGTTTTGGATTTAGTCTTCTAAACTTCTGTCTAAAAGGTTTTTTATTAGGCTTAATGGGTATAGTGTGCTGAATGACATTAGTATCATATGTCTTCAAGTCAGAATAATCCCAAGCAAGAATGTCAGCAAATGAGGACAACAAACTGATATATTTGGCTTTCATATTTTGTGGCAATGCTTTAGACAGTTTTACCATTTTAGGATTAGCAGCTATTCCGATATTGACCTCTTCAACACCCTTCTCTGTTGGTTGCAATGTTGGTTTGCAGGCTACGTCATCTTGATCAAAAGGTTCTTCTAAAGGTATCAAGCATTTAGGGATGATGTTGTCCTCCAACTTCAATACGTCCATTTGATTGATCTGCACCTCATCTTTGCCATCATCATTTTCTTCATCAATTGAGGTCTCTTTGAACTTACCTTTGTTTTGAGAAAATCATCAATCTCCTCATCATCTTGGAAGACTTGCCAATACTTCTGATTGTCAAGAACAGTCAAACGATGCTTGACATGGATTTCGAATTTATTACTAGAGTTCATTAGAATCTTCAAACTACTGGCTGCCTTTGCAAGAGCATCAGCAATGCTATTTTGAACACGAGGCACACATGTCAAGGTATATTCTAAAAATAATTTCAGGATGTCTAGGACTGCATTCTGGTAAGCCCGCATCCGAGGATGCTTTGCTTGATATTCGATTCTGACCTGCTTAATCACCAACTCAGAGTCGCATTACACTGCAATCCTCTTAGCATCCAGCTTTCATAGAATCTTTAGGCCAGCATTCAGAGCTTCATACTTAGCTTCATTGTTTGAACAATCGAACGCTAATTTGTAAGAGCATACCCGCACATTACTAGGAACCTTGTTTGGGGTGGAGAAAGTACTGCGTACCCAAATACCAATTCCAGCACCATCATTTCCAACTGCACCGTCAAAATCCATGGTCCACAAACCTTCTTCCTCTTCTTCCAAGTGCCGAAATTCTGCTGGCTCTGTTTTTCCTGTTTGCTGTCCATTATCTCTGGCTGATTTCTCAATGGTGTTTTGCTGTTCTCATCCTTCTTTCTTCAAAACTTCTCTGAAATTTTCTACTATTTCTGGAATGCTTTCTGCTTCAACTAACTGACTATCTACATCATTAAAACTATCTGAATACAAAACAAAAGACTGTAGATCTGTATGTACATAATTAATTGGATGATTAATGGGTTTCTCCTTGCTTGTAATCATGTATTTCATTTCTTGTTCCTGATACAGTTTTCTCATCTGGCCAAACACCGGGATTGTTGCATAGGATAAATCTAGCTGTAGTGTCCCTTTTAATTTTGCTACCCAAGACCTGGAAAGAAGCATACCGAACCTGGGAGGAATATCTGCTACCACAATATCCATCAAAACATTCTTCACTGGGATTTGATCCAGACTTACAACCAAGTCTTTGATGAGCCCGATACATCTTACTCTGCTGGAATCAAATGAATAGAGATCATGGTATTTCCGGGTGACGTCCAAACCCAGCTTATCCATGATAGCCTTGGGCATGAGATTGTGAGAAGCTCTGGAATTGAACATGGCATTGTGTAACACAAAATCATGCAATCTTAAACTGATATAAAAAGGTGGCACATCATTGTCTGGAGACTCACCATTCAACGCTGGTCCAAAGATCATTTTGGGTTGATCATCTTCGACATTCACCATATCAGACATTGGATCACAGTTCAAAATTTTAGAAACTTGCCCTCTATAACTGCTGTTCTTCATTATTTCAGTCAAGGGAATGGATACCTTCAATTTAGAAATTTCATTTTCTAAACTAAAAGTGGAAGTATTTTCTACCTCTTTGACTGGGGCTTCTTTCTTTTCCTTTTCTCTCGATACAATTTGCTGATTTGATTTTTCTGCTGACCGTGAATTACTGCTGTTAGGTCCAAGTGCCTCTTTGCCTTTCTTTTGTGCAACTGACAAATCATTCTTTGATGCCGAAACTTCTTTCCTCTTCTGAATTGCATTAACCGGCACATCTCTGTTTCTAAGTGAATATTTCCGCTGCTGAGCAGATGGAGCATTCATATAGCCCCTTTGATACTCCTATGATTCTTCTTCTAAAACTGTGTCACTTGCTAGAATGAAATCTGCATCTTTGTATGCAGCTGAACTTTCCGCATATTCCTCCTCTTCAGTAATGTAAGTAGGCAAATCATCCGGAGTAAAGAAGTGGTTCTCTTCCCCTATTACCTTCCCTTCCTCATCAGAGTCCAGTCCATTCAAAAAATTTTGCTGAAGAGGTGTCTGTACTAGCTGCTGTGCTGTTTGATCTTAGGCTCATTGATCTCTCTGCCTTATCCTATATTGTGGCTGCTGCTGGCCACGGAAGTTAGGATTTCTAACTTGTGGCTTAGTTTTTTCGAGTTTCACCCTTTCAAGCATCTGCTCTACCTTCTTGAGTAATTGATCCATCGAGGAAGACTCTTCCTTGACTATGACCTTCTTTTCTGCTTTCGCTCTAGCTCTTTTGGATAGCAGATTTTCTTCAATGATGACCGCGATTTTCTGCATGTCTTCCATTGTGGCCAGCTCTCTCTCTCTCTCAGTTGATAAGCCATGTTAGCATCAAAACCATCCAGAAATTTCATCATAGCTAGTCCCACAGGTGGCCTTAGATGATTAGGAATCTCATTATAAACGGAATTGAATCTAATACAGTAGGCTTGGACTGACTCACTAGCATTTCGTTTGATCTGCTCATACTCAGTAAGAATTTGAAGAGGATTCTTTTTCACTTCCCAACGGTCTAAAAATTGTCTTTGCAGTTTGGCCAAGGTAGCGATACATGCAATCGAAAAACCTCTGAACCATTTCCTAACTTCACTTGCGAATGTCTGAACAAAGAGTCTCATTGCTAAATTTTCTGCATCGATCTCATGAAGGTCATAGAAATCTGCCATTCTGTCCACATGTTGCTGAGTGGTAACACTGTGAGGGGCACCATCAAACAAAGGGATTTTTCTTTGATAATCTGCAGGCATATCATCTAGAACTTGAGGCAGCACAAGAGGTGCAAAATGGGCAGCGATCACTCTTGGTGGATTTGGTCTTGGAGGTGTTCGATGAGTGTGTGCAGTTTGTAGGGAATTAATAATTTGAGTTTGAAGCTGTGTCGCAATATAATTATCAATTGACCAGTTAGCCATTTCAGTTTCTAGGTCTACAAGAAATTGTGGATTGGGGACAGTATAGTCAATAGCCCTTTTGGATTTGGTCTCGAACAATGATATTTCAAACCACTCATCAAACTCAAGCTCATCAAGATACTAAAAAATGTCAGGACATGAATGGGATTTGCACACGGGAGTTATAGAGCTCTCTAGACGGAGGAGTCTTGGAATCAAGTTGGGGTTTTCGTAGATATGAGGAGGATCCGGATCTGGATTAGCTCTGGTATATTGTCTCGAAGCCATCATGCTGTTTTCGAAAAAATCAGAATGACATGAACAACTTACTCAGCCTATTAAATCCTAAACTTATCATCCAGAAGCTTAGAATTATCAGAAGTATGGGGTGTTCGTAGGTTAAGCCTACCGTTTACGCAACGGAGAAGACTAACAAACAAAGAATTTCATCCCTAATATGGTCGCCACTATGTTAGCACCTAAATTTGACTTAGGCTGAAGGAAGGCAAAATTCAGGGTAACCACAAACCACGCTCAGTCTGGTAGCTAGCCCTACCAGAATAGGAGAGGGCTCTCTCCGGGTCACGCTCAGGAAAATAAACAATAGGGTCTGAGATGACCCAAAAATGAATACTGATTTTAGGCTAGGTAAATAAATATGATGGAGATGTTTGAAGAATAACTGAGTTTTTTGGGATGTGTGGGGCCAAGTAACAGCATGAGCAGAGAATTTCACTCAAAGACGCGGGTTATTTCGTGAGGCAAGACAAGCGGAAAGTCTAGCAATTAGAGTTGAAAAAATGTGAGGTGGAGAGATTGTTTGAGAGTGTGGAAAGGGCATAAATACATGAATCCTTTTCAACAGAAGAAAACATAGAACATGAAAACTATCCCAAGGCAGAGTAGTGCGCTGAATTCTACCTTTTATACTTAGAAAGCTTTCACTAGAAATGAATGTGAATGAAAATATGAAACATAACGAAATACATATGAAACATAAAGAAGATACATTTTCTAAACTCACGCCATAGGAATCTCATGAACTAGAGCTATAATCTTTCATTAATTCTCTGTCAAAATGTATAGTGAGTGACTGGGTGTCTCTCCCACAGTTTCCCAGAAATTCCAACCAACCCTTTGCAAATGGTTTGCATACAATAAATAGACTATGCCATGAGGAAATAGAATGACCAAGAGTTGGGGAGTTTTTCAAATCATTACAAAGTGGAAGTGGAAAGCCAACCATTAGTTACAGGTGCAGCGTTACAAAAATGACAAATGGCTTGGGTGATTGCTCGCCTTCCTTTGCCACTCGGATAGGAGCCCACCTTTAGTGAAAATAATTTTTAAACATTGCCTTAGTTGTTGAGAAAAATATAGTGTAAATGAGCGGGTCCACTCGGAGAAAGTCGCGAATCAAAATTTCGCGAAGCGGGCACGATTTTGGCCTTTTTCTCTATATGCGCCGCGCCCAAATCTATACGCGCCGCGCCACTTTGGAGGTGATTTTGAGGTACCTTCTGGAGTCCAAATTGTGCCCAAGTGTGCTTGTTGGAAAGCCCTACCTATCTAATTTCGAACCCAAGTGGAATTTCTGAATTTGGTGCTCATTTTCCCCACCAAGACTTCATTCTCCCAAGACTGTTTCCTGTGTGTCAAAATAGGGGCAGAGAGGTCATTTTTTGAGTGTTTTTTACCTCCTGGCGACTCAAATCATGCCCAAATTTCTTGTCCATGCACTAGCAAGCATGAATCTTCATGTTCAATCCAAAAATGCAAGCCATTTGTGATTTGGAGCTCCCAATCCTAAGCGTCGCGCCAGTGGCATGGCGCACAGGGAGAAAAAACCTGTGTTGTGACCAAAAATTTGCCATGTGACCAAAATTGCCCCAAATTTCTTGAAATTTGGGCTGGAGCTTCCTTATCAAGTGTTATGCTGGGCCAAAGAGGCCTCGGCCAATATCTAAAGTCGATCGAGCTCCCTTTGCCTCTTTTGCTTCTTGATTGCCTTCCTCAATTTCGTCTTCAAATTCTTGATTCGGGCCTTGCACACTTTGTTTCACGCCATGTAGTGGAAAGCCATGTGTCTCAGCAATGTATGGTCCTTTTCAGCCTTGTCCAAGAATCTCTCCAAGTGCATGTTAACTCTCTCGATATTGGCCTCCCGATCCTCATTAATCTCTTTCTCCAATGACGTGAGCTCAACTCTTCTCCTTTGTGCAGCTTGGCGATGCTCACGAATGTTTTGTAGCTCCATGATTGCTTGCTGATCCTCCAGCCATTTGTTCCTCTGCTCCAGATATTTCATGTTCCATTTGGCTCTTTCCAAATCAATGGACAAGGCTTGAATCTCTGCTTGCTGCTCCTGGGTGATCTCTTTAAGCTGTGCACTTGTTGATTCTGTATCTGTATCATCATGAAGGAGAATGAATTCGGTCTCTCATTCACTTGATGGCTCACATGAAGGCCCTCATCATGCATTGGCTCCTTACCTCTATCATGTACCTGTAGTGCTGATGTCAAAAGCGAGGTCCCTTCCACCCCGGGTGGAGATAACACTCGCTTTGCTGCTGCAAACAAATGTCTAGCACCCCTATGATATGTGATGAAAACCAACACACTAGCAGTCTCATGGCGCTCATACTGACGAGAAGGTTCACCCTCATGCTTAACCTCTGATAATACCTATGAAGTGTTAAAGTGGTCACAGGAGATGAAATCATCCCAAGTAATGCCCTACAATCCCAGCTGATGAACCACCAAAATCTTAATAAGAGCAAAGTGATAAACACTATTAACTTGCTGCTGAGGGGTCTTGTGCTGCATGAAGGTGTTCATCCTCTCTATGTTCCTGCAAATGAAAAATGGGATGTTAATCATCTGTACCCTGGTAAAGTGCATGAGCAACCTGATGTGATAGGCATATAGACGAGAGAACCTCCCCTCACAGCTAAAGTACTTCATGATCAACTTCATGAGTGGAGCATATTCATCTTTCAAATATCTGAATGGAAAGACTCTTGTGAGCTGCCTCAAGCAACTGGCCTTAATGTAAGGCTCATAATGCTACCGATCAACTTTTTGTTTCTTGTGCCATGGTTCTCCAACATTTGGTATACCAGTTTCTAATGAGACAGTTTGGGTGTTAGGGTGAAGGTGACCCCGGCCAAGATAGAGTGATCTCCATGTAGGTGAAGCACAAAAAGATGGGCCAACTCATGATGAACTCGAACATTAGCCACTCTTTGACAAAACTCAAAACATGATAGATGCTGGAAACATGACATAGCAAGAGGGCATGCCTGCAATTCTGTGAGGGTGGTTGGCTCATCCCTAACATGTTTTACACTTTTATGATGTCTCCCGGGAGCCTGTTGTTCCGAGGATGAATCACTTTGTGTTTCCATCTCATACTCTAATGAATGCTCAGATGCCATGACTACTATATGTGTACTGTGCTTGGACTGCCCCTTGATGATGGTATGAAACTAGGTGTTGTTGTGAGATCTGCCACCAAGGGGAACAATGTAAAAAGGGAGTGTTAGGAAGGGGAATAATATGATGGGAATAGGGGTTATGGGGGGGAATTTTGTTTAGGGATATGTAGGAGGGTTTGGGGATTTTATAGGGTAGGGTTTTGGGGTTTACATTGACCAATGAGTGGAGGGATAGGGAATATGGGTTTAGTAATGTTTTAGGGTAGGGAAAATAGGGAAAAATGGGATAGGGGGGAAGGGAACAATGGAAAGGAGTGAAAAAGTGAGAGGTGAAAGAGGAGCCTTGGCAACAATACCACAAGTTTGCAACCCTAGCAATAGCTTTGGTGATTTCAAGTGGTAGGGTTTAGGCATTTTTTATTGCAATTATACATAGCCATGAACCACCATATGTTCACAAAATTTGATGAGCAAGCCAAGAGATAGACCCTACCTGGCAATTGGAAGGAATTCCAAAAGATTTGATGCAATTGGGAACAATTTCGGGCCTCTGTGGGTGTGCGCCATGCAACAAACCCAGTGCACCGCGCCCCTCTGTGTGTGCACCGTGCTCCTGAAACCGACTCCAAACTCACTCCAAACGCGTGCTTTGCACTCTCAATCACTTTGCTATGTTTCTCTATGACCTTGGTGTGCACAATGATTTGGTTGCTTGTGGAAACTTGTACATAAAGACCTTGGAGTCATGGGTTTAATTTTTGCTTCTTCAAAACCCACTTTAATAATGTTTCACTTTGACACTTTTCACTGATTTAATGCAACACTGAATCTCACTTTTTCCCTTTGAATTTTTAGCTAAAATGATGAAATTTTTTGGCACTTTTGCAGGGGTCGCATGATATGGCATTTGGCCAAGGAAACCATGACTGCACCTGAAGAAATAAACTGGAAACTTTTTTGAAAATTATCACAAATGACACACTGTTTGACTTTTCTTTAAAACAGAGTTTTGAAGAACAGTCGTAATCTGTCAACATGACGATGAAAATTTCTTAATTATAACTTTGTAGGGGCCTCCCTCTGGCGTGCATGGCTTTATTGGACATGTTTGAAGACCAATTTATTTGATCCCTAGACCTAATGACTGAAAATGACTCTCGTCCATTAAAAGATCAAACATTGACTGTCATGGACTTTAGTGAACCTTGACAAAAGACTTGAGCCAACAGGTACCAGACATAAGGGGAACTGACTAACAAGACCTTTTCCGTCAGATTATGGCATGCCCCTAGTGGAATGCAGCTGAGTGAATGGAGCGGGCAACTAAAAATGAAATGCAGAAAGAGAGTTGATGTCTGACGGAGGACTAATAAGACTGACTCTAACACCTCCACTTGCCATTGCTGATTGCGATTTGCCGATCAGATCTGGACCATTGATCGGCCAGATTTGACGGCTCCAATTCATTGTTTCTTAACCGCCAATAAGCCTATTTTCACTAATTTCTTCATGTTTTTGCCTCCAAATAGTGTTATCCACCTTTTTAAGAGTTTATCCTCATGTGATAGTTTTGATATTTTGAAGACATAGAGGGTTTTTAGATCCATTTTGGATCATGCCTTCCCCCTGAAAAAGCTTTTGGACCAGCAAAAGTTGGTTTTTAAGCATCAATCAAGTGAGGATATAGCTTCCTCACTTGTCCAATCTCTATCCATCTTGCACTGCTTGGTTTTTAGCCTTTGAGTCCAATTTTAAGGTACTCAACATCCTCTCTGCACGTAGTTCTTACCTTCCTGTCCAAAACTGTATCTTCCTACAACTCATTGAGATATTTAGGCAACAGATCATCAATAGAAGGCAACTGACTTTTCTCTTCAGGATCTTCAATCAATGAAGGTTCAAATAGTCTCAAGTTCTTTGCATTAACTACTGAATAGATGTGCATGTAAGCTGGAAAATCAAGGCGAAAAGCATTCTCACCAATTTTCTCAAGTATCTTGAAAGGCCGATACCTTATTGGCTTCAACTTCTTACCTTCACCTTGCATTCTATCTTTGCTAATGTATAGTCAGACTTGATCACCAACTTGGAAGCTATGCTCAATTCGATGCTTATCATGCCTTGCCCTGTACTTGGCTTGGCTCCTTTCCAGCTGTTCTTGCACTTCTTGGTGAATTTCTTGGATCTGTTCAATGAACTTGGTTGCTTTGTCCACACCACTATGTCCATCAACTGCTATGTCTTTACTAAAGACAAAATCCAAGGGATACCTTGGTGTAAAACCAAAACAAGTCTCAAAAGGAGATCTTTGTGTAGAAGAATGTTTAGCACGATTGTAAGCATGTTGCACATAGCACAAATGTTCATCCCAAAGCTTGGGATGCTTGCTGCAATAGCCCCTGAGCAACTGGATCACTGTGTTGTTGACCACCTCTATTTGACCATCTGTTTGTGGATGAAATGTTGTGCTTTTCTTCAATATGGTGTCCATTAACTCCCATAGACTTGACCAAAAATTCCCAACAAATTGGGAATCTCGATCAGAGAAAATAGTCATGACGTTTTCTATATTTTTCTAATCCCCCAACAAAGTCCATGGAAACACTTTCCCAAGGATGTGAAGGAACTGGAAGTGGAGTGTACAAGCCTAGTTTTCTATTGCTGGGCTTGCTTTTAGCACACATGGTACACCCTTTAATATATCTAGAAACATTTTCATTCATTCTTAGCCAATAAAAAAATCTTTGCAGCTGTGCAACTATTTTACTCACACCAAAATGACCTGATATTAGAGAAGTATGTGCTTCTTAGATTATATTAAATCTTTCAATTTGAGGAATGCATAACTTACCCAAATAATACAAGAGTTGGCCCTTAACATGATAATCCAATTCTTCTACTTGTTTCCCATTGACTTAAAGTTGCATATACATCCTTAAAATCTACATCTTGAGCATATTGTTCAATGTAGCTTTCATGCAATACTGAATTATGCTTAAGTATAGTAGATGCATTTATGATTTGTCTCGATAACATATCTACAACCTTATTGTGTATGCCTTTCTTATATATGATGTCAAGATGAAAATATTGTAGAAAACCCATCCACCTATAGTGTCCTGATTGCTGCAATTTAGTTTGTGAGTGAAAATATTGAAGTGGTTGATGATCAGTATGTATAACTGTTTCTTTGCCCAATAGGTAATGTTTCCACTTTTTCACACTCTGCACTAATGCATACAATTCTTTATCATATGTGGGATAATTAACTACTGTAGAATTAAATGTCTCAGAATGATAACATATGGGTTTACCATGTTGCATCAACACTGCTCCCATGGCATAGTCACTGGCATCTGTTTCAATCTCAAATGGTCTTTGAAGATTTGGCAATGCTAGTATTGGTGTTGTACTAATCTTTTCTTTCAAGGTGTCGAATGCTTTCTGTTGTTTGCCTCCCCACTGAAACACCTTGTTCAATCCTGTTAAAGCATTTAAGGGAGCTACAATCAAGGAAAAGTTAGCAATAAACTTTCTTCAATATTGTGCTTCTCCTAGGAAGCTTCTAACTTCTGTAGCAGCTTTGGGTTTTGTTCAGTTCATAATGACTTCAACCTTAGAGGGATCTATCTTCAATTCACCACCCCCTACAATATGACCCAAATAATTCAAATGTGTTTTTCCAAATTCAAATTTTGATAACTTAACATAGAGATTTTCTTTTTTCAAAACATCTAGAGTCTGCTTTACATGCTTTAAATGTTCTTCCCATGTTTTACTGAAAAGAAGAATGTCATCTAAATATACAATTACAAAATGACCAATAAAAGGCCTAAGTACATCATTCATTACTCTCATGAAAGTGGTAGGAGCATTAGTTAAGCCAAAAGGCATAACTAGCCATTCATACAGCCCTTGCTTTGTTTTGAAAGTAGTCTTCCATGCATCTTGTTCTACAACTCTGACCTGATTGTAGCCACTACACAAGTCCAACTTGGAAAAGTAAACAATTTCTTTCAACTAATCTAATAGATCATCTATGTGAGGAAGAGGATAACGATTCTTGATCGTTATTTTACTCAGTGCTCTGTAATCAATGCACATCCTCCACGAGCCATCTTTCTTTCTCACCAAGACAACTGGAGATCTACATGGTGATGTGCTTCGCCTTATGAACCCTTTGTCGAGCAGCTCTTGTACCTGCTTCTTGATCTCTGCATTCTCTAAAGCTGATAAGTTGTACATTCCGATGTTAGGAATGGACCATCTTGCTGCAAATGAACATCATGTACAATTTCCCTTTTGGGTGGTAGACCTTTAGGTTCTTGAAATAGGATATCATATTCTGAAACAACCTTTTCTAAATCATCTTTTTGTTTAGCATCATAGCCTTCAAATATATTGGTTTTATTAGGGTATTTTTCTTTACAACCATTAGTAAAAATTGCTTGCATGAATTTACAATTCTTTTCATCTGCCCTGAGTTAATGAGATTGTAGTTATTTTTGAGCTGATGAGCTCTTACAATATATTCTATTCCATCTTTTGTGAGTTGATACTTATTTTTAGTCTTATAGAAAATGGATTTTCTATCATACAAGTAAGGACTTCCTAAAACAATACCACATATATCCAAAGGAACTATGTCTAACTCAGCCTCATCTACAAAAGATGACCCAAAAGCAAACCTAAGTTTACATTGTCTATTCACTTGTAGTTTTTCTTTATTACATACCCAACCTAATGGATATGGTTTCTTGTGAGGTGTGGCTATTAGTCCCAACTTCTTTACAATTGCTTCAGAAATCAAGTTTACTTATGAACCGCTATCAAATAAAGTATCAACCTTTTGATGCTTGGAAATAACTCTAATATGAAAAAGCTCATGTCTTTTCCTCTCATTTTCTTCATTATCAATAGTTTGTGCAGAATTACTAGTAGATGCTTCAGAATTTTTACCTTTTATACCTGCAGTTGTGACTGTTGTTTCATCACCTGAGTCTGACCCTAAATCATTCTGAATAGTAGCAACAGTCTTCTTCTTCTTTCCATCGAACTTCTTGGGTTTCATCTCTGGATGCAAAGACCAACAGTGTTCATCATCATGTCCAACCTTCTTGCAGTGAGTGCAAGAAGGTTTGTCTTTCTGTATAGTGTTTGTCTTCCTCTCTTTCCATTTATGCTTCCTCTTTTCCTTGTTCTTGCTTGCAATGGGTTTTCATGATCCCCCAATCTGGGTTCACATTCTTGCCTCTAGCCCCTAGATGTGTAGCCTGAACAGATAGCTCATTTATGCTAGTAGGGTTAAACATGAGAATTGTGTGCCTCAAATAGTTCTGTAGACCACCTATATACTTCAACAAAGTTTCAAGTGAGTCTAGAGAAATGCCTAGAATTAAAGCTCTTTCTCTAAATTCTTGGGTATAGCTTTGTACACTTTGCCCTTTTAGCTAGAAAAGATTTTGCCAACTCATCATTGCTCACTGCATATAAGCTTGTGGATAGAATTGTTTTTTAATGGTAGAAACAAATTCACTCCAGGTAGAAAGAATTTTACCTTGCTTCTTCAAATCAGCTTGTGTCCTGCCTTCCCACCACACTAGGGCATTTCCTCCAAGGCGAAGGTTGGCTAGCTTAATCTTTCTCCTTTCTCAATGTTCTGCACCTTGCAATATACATCAATCTATCTAGTCCAGTTATCTAGCTTTTCTGCATTTAACTCTCTATCATATATTGGAAAATCAAATTTTACATCTAATTTAATCAAAGGGCTAGAAGGAGGTGTTGATAGAGGAGGATCTTTCCCTTTCCCTTTGCTTTCTGAATGGCCATCTAGAAGAGGTTCCTTTGTTCCTTTGTCTTGTTTTGAGGTGGAAGTATCTTCAACTCGACCTTTCTTAAATTCTCTATACATCTCCTCTACCATGGCTCTCGTGGTCATGAAATTGTCCATGAACCGAGAGTCTGATTCGAAGGGAATTTCTTCTGCCATTTTCCTCCTATGATAGAATCTTCCTATTTTTGGGTTAGTCTCAACCAGTTCTCCTTCTCCTAATTTGAGCTTTGACCTAGTTAGCATTCAACAATCTAGCATAAGCTTGTTTAACCTTAGAAAACCTAAAGCTCTGATACCACTTGATATGATATATGATCTTAGACAATTATTAAGGTATTAAAAACTCATGTGTTTGGATCTGCCTATGTTACTTTGTGCAATGGATTGATAAGATTGCGAAATATATAGACAATGAGTTAAAGAACATAATAGACAACACACATAAACACAACAAGTTTAATAAGGAGTTCACCCAACACTCTTGGGCTACGTCTCCTGGTCCAGTCTTCAGTGGTGACCTCTCTATTTTGTCTTCAAAAATAGATTTTTACAACAGTGAGCTCAATTTGATCATCACATAACAGATACATAACAATAAGGCTTTACTTGGATCCCCCCAAGTCTCTTCTGAGTACACAGACTCTCTGTCTATGTTGCTTTGTCTCAGCACTGATTGCTTCTCTTTTCTGTCTGTCTATCGATTTTAAAGCCAATATGCATTGTATGTTCACTTCACCTTCCCGATCTCTCTGGCTTCTCAACCTCTGTCCACTTAGATCCCTTTCTGAGCATTACCAATCATTGCTAAACGCTTCCAGGGTTGGTGGCCACCTGTTCTATAATGGAATGGGTCATCGGGCCTTTGAAATCCCAAAATTGGTCGTTTTCTATTTACAAAGAGAAACGCTGCAAAACATGGAAAAGGTTCACCAAACACCGTTCATCGAACTTCAAATATTATGAATCTGCCTTATAACTCCTATCGGGTCCTCCTGTATACAGGCATCGCATCTGCACCATTGATCTAGGATATCTGGATCCAACAACTGTGGTTCATTTTGGGCAGCCCTTTCATACAGGGGTTGACCGCTTGATGAGGGTGGTTTTCTCTCTCGTCAGCCTGGACACGTGGTAGCCATTGTATGGGATTGGGTGGAGCCCGGCCCAAACCATTTACTGCCCACAGCCTACCTGAAATCTTGCCTATTTCCTTTGTATTAAAAAATACATTAAACGCTGAAATCCCACTCATATCGGACTTGAAATAGTATTCAACAGTGTTAATAAACCCTTTCGGGTCCATAATATCGCATCGACGCATTTTCTTTGGTTTTTCGTTTATTCAACGAAAATGCAGTTTACAAAGGAAAACCTTGTTTTCTGGATCTCAAATCATACCAAACATCATTTATAATCTTTATCAGGTCTGGCTATCAGTCCTGCTCCATTGTAATGTTCCGATGCGGTGTTGTGATGCGATCGATCGCAATCGCATATCGCACATGCCCTGGGCCGATTGTAATCGCTCCTTTGTATTTTCCGATTGCGATATCACCCGTTAACATGGGCCGTCGATCTACACGCTTGATCGACGGTCCTCGTTGATTCGCGCCGATTGCAGTCACAACTGTCATGTGATAGCCCCCAATTTCCTCCGCTTGCCATCGCCAATTGTGATTTGCCGATCAGATTTGGACCGTTGATTGGCCAGATCCGACGACACCAATTCAAAGTTGCTTTAAACTATCAATACGCCTGTTTTCACTGATTTCTTCATGTTTTTGCCTCTCGATAGTGTTATCCGCATTTTTAAGAGTTTATCCTCATGCGATAGTTTGGTATTTTGAAAGATTTTGAAGACTTAGAGGGTTTTTGGATGCATTTTGGATCATAATTCTTTAATCAATCAATCCTTAATAAAAACATCAATGTTTAAGCCCAGATCATCAAGAAGACTTCATTAACAAACAAAAGAAAGACAACGAGTCTGATTAAACTGATTAGGTAATTTTTCATCAAAACCTTACTTTCTGTATGCACTTTCCTCAAAGCATATCCATGTGTATACATGCTTTTCAAGAGAAAAAAACCCACATGTACACGAATTACCAGTATCATACTCACGTGTATAAATGTGTTGTAGGCTATAAAACCCACATACCTATCTGTATTTAATGATTCAGATCTTTGCTGGAACATAGAACTGCAGAAATACCCATATCTCAGCATACACATAAAAATCATGCATCAAGAAACTATTAACACAAATCAAATCATCTCACAATCAATATTGTCATCTCAGCTTTGTTGGATTTGATCCATCATCAAATTTTTAGAGGCATACATGCATCATCAATAGCCCATTACATACATATTTTCTTTATATTAATCCATTCATAATATATTCATCACTTGCACACATACTACCACTTTGATATTCATCTCCTTATATAGCTTACCCCTTATCCAATACCACAGGTCAAAACCATACTCCAGTTGATGATTTTCTTAGACATAATCAAAACATCCATTACTGGGCTCAATACCAAAGGGAAATACCATGGTAAGGACCCTTGGTATTTAGATTACCATGGTGCAGAAATTGTACGCGCCTTTGATTCTTCATACTCGCATGTGTGCGTAGATTTTCCTAACGTAACCTGCATATAGTTCTTGAAATTGGAACTTTAACATTCCTCTGCCCTCTAAACTTCTATGTCTTTGTCAAAACATTCTATCACATATGTAGACACATCATGTTGGCATTTGTATCAAGTTATTTTCCATCAAATAACAACTCATTAAGTATGTTTCCTTCAAGGAAAACACAACAGGTAGGTTTCCATCAAGGAAAACATATAATTCATAATGCCAATAATCTCTCCCTTTGGACTTGATGACAACCACTTTGGTGTTTGGTCACCATAATTTGTAGATGTCTATAACACACATCAAGCCAAACACCAATATTTTCAAACACCAAGTACTCTCCCCCTTTTCTATTAAGGGTAAAGGGCTGACCAATACTAAATCAAGGATTCTCTTTCGACTACTAAGTACTGAGTACTAAATACTGACCATACTCCCCCTGAGCACATGCTGAAATGTCTGAAGGATGTACAATGAAGTGCATGACTCTATAACTCATATGACTTGTCCTATCATCAAGGACTCAAACTTACATCAATAAGCCAATCACAATGGGTTTACATATTTGACATCATTATTACATCAACTTCCCAAGCATAGTGGGGTTACAAATTACAACATATGTTCGAAAAGGACTGGACCACAATAGTCCACACATAATTAAATTTTACAATGAGTACATCATAGGCATTTACATGACCTTTACATCAAATTATATATACGGCAATTATAACAAAGAAAAAATACCTCAATAATTTCATGATAGTCATCAACATATATCATACATCATATATGATCTGCACCATAAGCTTCTGTCATTAACACTAAGAACAAAAACCCGTATATTTCCATCATCAATTTGCAAGATACGACAATATAGCTTCAATATCATCAACCTGTGACTAGGTATGTAACAAGGAAAACATAAGTGAGGACCAAACATATCATCATAAAGTAAGATAGGACAATGTAGTATCATTCTTCATCAACAGAAAATATGCCATGTTTCTAAGTATCATCCAACAAATGTAGCAGTAGCATATCAACAACCATGGCTTAGCAACATCATTCTTCATACAAAGAAGAATTATCATACCAAAACCACTTAAGAATAACTTATTTCACCAATATGAAAATCAAGTAGATATCATAATCAAGAACTTCAGCAACATCACCTATTGATAAACATCATTATGTATCAATGCAAAGATAATGCCAACAATGCATTTTTACAAGCATAGTAAAGTCCCCCCTAAACTCGTGCCAACTGTTCACTATTAGATCTTATTATATCATTTCATATATCAGTAAGAATCATGAAAGTATCTTCATCAACCAGTCATCCATCAAGTCATCACAAACTTATACAAGCCAAAAGTACTTTCAAATTACATCAATAGACTGTAATCATCAACTATCAGAGCAGGAAAAGTCAAGCAATAATTGACTGGAGCATATCATACCTTTTTCCCAAGTCTATCCCATTGTTTCATCATCAAACCAGGATGTACATGTCTTTTCAGTTCAGAACTCACGCATACACGTGACTTGTCATTATAGGATCCACGTACAAAAAGTGTAATACTGAAATTTCACACCTTCAACTCCCCTTCAGTCCATTCTATCTGTACATGCTTACTATTACCACACCAAAGCCACTGTTAGTTGTATAAGCAACATGAAAAACAAAAACAACTATGGGAGTCATCATCAAGACAAAACATGTATTGCTCCCCCTCAGATTACACATCATTGATTATGAGGACTTGATAATAATCCTCTATTTTCATGAGGTCAAGTACCTCTCATCACTTCTATAGTCACTGATAGAAATATTTATTTAAGAATAATGTACTACAATAAGAAACATCCTCTTTTACTATAAGTATGAATCTTTCTCATATCTATGAGAATTTCGTTCTTCAAAAACATATAATTTGTCTCAATTTCAATATCCTCTTGCTATGAATTTTCCAGTTACTTCATTCATAACCTTACATTTGGTTGATGTAAACACAATTATATTTCCCTTATCTACCATTTGACCCACACTTATAAATTCTTCTTTAGTCCTTGAGCCAATAAAGCATCAACTATTGCTCTAGTTTTATTAATTATGGCTTTACCCTGTCCCATTACTTTTGTTGAAACATTAGTTCCAAGATTAACATTACAATGTTGGATTTGTGATCAAACATATTGTAAGAAAAAAAATATCCTTTAAAGTACTTGGAATTTGGTGATCTATATGTGAGACAATTATTAGCTTGAAACACTCTACTTCTGCAATTGGCTGCAACATGCCCATAATTATGACATATAGAACATTCAACATTATTGATCAGCAAACAAAATCAATTAACACTTCTATAGTTACAAGTAAATGATTTCCTTTGAAGACTTTCTTTCCTTGGTTGTTGATGAGGTTGACATCTTATCTCTTTGTTGAGAATTTCAAAATTTTCACTAGAATTTATTGCCTTGATTTTTGAACTCAATTCTCCTTCAACAGTTTCATGAAAACCAAGACCAGATTTGATGGCATGAGAGCATTGATTACTAAGAATATTATCAAAAATATTAGTACTATATTGAAATCTCAAATGTTTATCCTTTTATTCTAGTTTACCTTTTAGGATATTTACCTCAACCTGATATTGCTTTTCTTTTTCTAGATACTGCTTCTTCATAATTTCTTCAACCTTTCTTCCTTCCTTCATTTGTTGTTTTAATTTGGGAATCTCTTCCTTCAGCCAATTTTCTTGTTCTTCAAATGCTTGAAGTAGTTATTCATTCCACTTATCTGTTTTTTCAAGATCTTCTCTTAGAGATACGATCTCAACTTCAAGACCTTCACAATATTGGTTAGATACCATACCAACATGATCCTTGTTATCATGAGCTTGCAACTTATAGTTAATATTAACCGTGTTTTTCAAAGAAGGATTAAGTTTTGTTCTAAGATAAAAAATATCTTGTAACCTGTATTATCTTGATTCAACAACTCCATCTATCATTTTGGACACATTGTTAGATATAATATTACCTGAGAAATCTTCCTTTGGGACTTCTTCATGTATTTCTTGTATCTTATCCCACACTTTCTTTACAATAGTAGAATGCATAACCTTATTCAATATTGAATCAGATATGCTACAAAAGATGTTACTCAAAGCCTTATTGTTCTTTTGCAATTCCTTGTATGATGGAGGATACTTGGTGTAACTATTCCACACTAGATGCCAGACATCGAGATTCATTACATTATACATCAAATTTCATTTCCATTGTTGATAATTATCTTTCCTTATCATAGGCACATTTGCGTTGTCCATTTATTCTAACTTGCCTTGATCTACTTCTTCAAGAGGCGTAATTTTTTAATATGTTTTCTCTTTAGAGTGATTACTTTAACCTTTACCCATAAGATAAATTTCAGTGATTTCACTTTCATTGTTTCATAGATAAGAAAATGGATCACATTTTGAAAAAAAAAAACCCATACCTGATGATCCTTCATCTTCTTCATTCTTGATCAATAGTAAGTGGGTTGCTCCCAAACTTGAATATTTGTTGACATTTGTAACTGTTACTGCATCTAATATATTTCTATCAAATTTTTCAATAAAAGTACCCTTTTAATCTAGGCCATCAAACTCATTATTACTTTTATATTCAAATGCCATAAGTAAGTGATAATCTTGATCAGAGTCACCTTCTTCTCCATTTGAAATACCATCATTGTATTCATCTGTATAAAAACTTCTCTTGTTTTCAAACCTCTTCCTATTTGTTTTTGTATCTTCTTTTTGTTTCTCCTTTTCTTTTTTTAATCTTGAGACAGTGCATCAGTACTTCATTAAACATTAAATAAACAGTAACCATGTGCAGTAATAAAAAAAAAAACCATCACACATAAGAAACACACATGAGCACTGGGATTTAAGGTGGAAACCCAATGTGGGAAAAAACAACATGTTATTGTCATCTCTATCTTATTTCTAATATAAATAAAATCTTTTACAATCTTGTACTAGCACATAATCATACTAGTATGTAGGCAACCAGTTGCAGAAGGGTACAACCTTCGCTTGTTATCTAGCTCCTACTAGAAGGGAGCACCAACCCCTTGATCTTGTTTACCAGCTACAAGTGGAAGGAAGCTTCAACTTCCTGATTTAAGGCTCCAACTCTCAACACCTTCGGGGACCACATTTCATAAATTTTCATACGGATCCACCTGCTACAACACATCACAACTTGTAGACCACGTTTCATCAAATTTTGAGACTAGACCCACTACAAACATTCAAGCCCAAAACCAATAATAAAAAATGAAACTTATCTCTATATCTCAACCATTAAACCAACCAATTCCTGAAGCCCAATCACTAAATCAACCAAATCAACTAAAATCAAAATCAATCAGCTTAACTAATAGAATAGTCAGAACATTGTAACCAGAATACCAATCAACATACTGCACAACATAGAAACTGGATTCTGTTACTACAAACCCTGATCAACCATATGCCAAAATATGTACGCTACTTTATAGTAGCAAATCTGTGTGGGTATGCGCTCTCCATGAAGCATACCCATGTATAGATCTTAAACCAATTAATCTTGAAAGTGAACCAATGTCATCCTGAGCTAAACATTGTGTCATACATAGAACCACTACATCATTCTGAAATAATCACAAAACCTTTACTAAACTTCAATAACAAATAATAAGTATCATCATCATTCTTCAATCAATAGATCCTTAATCAAAACATCACTATTTAAGCCTAGATCATCAAGAATACTTCATTAACAGACAATAGAAAGACAACAAGACTGATTAAACTGATAAAAAATTATTTTCATCAAAACCCTACTTTCTATATATGCTTTCCTCAAATCATATCTGCATGTATACGCTATTTTCAAGAGACAAACCCACATGTATGCAACTTACGAATATCACACTCATGTGTGCGTATGCCTTGCAGGCTATAAATCCTATGTATGAATCTACATTTATTGATTCAGACCTTTGGTGCAACACAAAACTTTAGACATACTTAGATCTTAACATGCACAATAAAATCATGTGTCAAGACACTATCAACATAGATTAAATAATCTCATAATCAAGATTGTCATCTCAGATCTATTGAATCTAATCCATCATGAAATTTTTGGGTGCATACCTAGTTTTAAATCAAGAAAAACATCAATAGCCCATTACATGCATATTTACTTCATATTTAACTATTCATAAGATATTCATCACTTCCACACACTACACTTTGATCTTCATATCCTCTTATAGGTTACCCCTTATCTAATACCACATGTCAAACCATACCCTAGTTGATGGTTTTCTTAGATGGATCAAAACATCCGTTACTGGGCTCAATACCATGGCGATACCATGGTAAGGACCCTTGGTATTTACAATACCATGGTGCAGAAACTATATGTGATTTTTTTTCTTCATACTCGCTTATGTATGTGACTTTGCTTAACATAACCCACATATACTTCTTGAAAGTTTAACTTTATCATTCCTTTACCTCTGAACTGTTATGCCTTTGTCAAAACACTCTACCACATCTGTAGACACATCTTGTTGACATCTGTATCAAGTTGCTTTCCATAAAATAACAACTCATCTAGTATGTTTCCATCAAGGACAACATAGAAGGTAGGCTTCCATCAAGGACAACACATAATTCATAATTCCAACATTCCCTTCATTTTCTTCTTAGCACAGTAGGAGGCATAGTGTCCAAAATCATGAAAAATGAAGCACTTGACCTTTGACATATACTTCTTCTTCTGATCCTTAACGAGAGTGGGTCTTCTACTTGTATTATTTTCATAAAAAATTTTAAAGTTCCTTCTTCCTTTTCCTTTCATTATGTGAGATGCAAGAGCTTGAGTTTCTTCATCCTGTGAATTCTCCAAGTTATTCATGGACAACAATATGGTCTCTTCTTGGACATAATCAGTGCATTGCTTCTCAAACTTGGGTAGTTTTTCTCGTGCACAAATTCCCTAAATAAATGGCTCCCATGAGGAGAGAAATCCACTAAGAGTTATAAATTGTATCAAGTTATTAATAATCAATGGTATCTCTAATGGCTACAAGCTCATGTCTGGCATGGGAGACTTTGATAAGATATGAGACAATAGAATATGATGTTGTCATTATGATATTACGAGTATGATTTCTCAAGGTTAACTTCCTACTAGTTTTGATGATCTCATACTAACCTAATAGAGCATCATATACTTGCTTGGTAATATTCAATGTATCAACATGAGGAATCAAGTTGTTCTTTATGGAATCTACCAATATTCTCTTGACCTTGGCTCATTCTTCTTATACTTGGATTTCTCCTCTTCTCCCTTTGGCTCCTCATTCTCTTCTAAGATGAGTATCATGGTCTTCCAAGATTTGAAGTTGATGAAACCATCTAACCCGTCTTCAACTCTGAGACTTAGTGTTAGCTAGACATGAGATCAAAAATCCAAATGAGTTCTTGAATATTGTCTCTTAGCTAACTTCAATGGATGATATTTCAGCAATGCTCTGATACCATGTTGAACATTTTACAAGATATACAGTAGATACAATTTTGTGCCAAATAATTACTTCCTAATGATTTTCAGAAAGTATTCCTATGCCACAGATTCATGTTGTTTTCTCATTATTTTTGGTATGGAGACATATAAACCCACCACAAAAATTGTACTGTCACCGATTGTGCAAATCCATCCCATATGCACATTGTCAGCTTCAGTCAATTCTAAAAAATCAACCACCAAATCATTTTCTTTCTCATCTTCCAGCACAACTAAGCCCAAAGTCTAGCCTCATGACCTCAGACAACCCATTTCATAATTAGATAACATTTTTCACTCTAGAAGAATATATTCTTGAGGCCATGATGAATTCTGAGTGTCCATGGGATGCCATGCATCAACATTATTTCTGCCTGCCTAAAAGAGTGTTTGTACCTACTGATGCACCAAGCCATGATATTTGCATAATAGAGTCAAAGGATTTCCTACCACTAGGATGGGCATATTGGTCTAAAAATTCCATCCTTCACCAGATGCATTTGATGGAGGTAACATGCCAAATATATCACCTACCATTAAGTTTGATATTTCCAACAAACCTTTAGGTGCACCTTCTCATGTTTTTTGATTCATCTTGTTTAACATATTTCGACTTATATATGTTTTCATTAATATGTTTCCACTTGGGGTATTTGTTGTCGAGGTTGGAGGTACATTAACATCCTCCCATTGAATCAATATCCTAGTGGTCATTGATAGTGCATGTATCATTTTCCACTCAACATGACAGTGTCCATCATCTCGATCATGTTTACCACCACCTCCCCTTGCACACGATAAACATCCATGTTGGTCGATAGAAACTTACCGTTTTGTTGAAAAGTATGCAACAAGAAATGCTTGTTGAGAATGCAACAAGATGATGGAGCTTAGTGAAAAGAGTCGCCTTCACTAAGTGGGCCCGCAGGCAAATTATGGCGCAAGTTCTATTTTTGATCACAGTGTGGGTGATCACAGTATGAGTGATCACAGTGTGGGTGACCACAGTGTGAGTGATCACAGTGTGAGTGATCAAAGTCTATTTTTAGACTGGCTGTCAAAAATAGAAAAGTCAAATATTATTGTCTCATAATAATATTTGGACTATAAACTTGATCTTATTCTCTTGGAGCACTTCAGGATGAGCTACGGATGTGGTACATGCAGATCCCAGAAGGAAATACGTGGTTACCTATGGGATGACTAATATTTGCATGCAAGACTTCAGTTATAACTCAAGCAAGTTGAGTTTAGTGGACTGGAGGTGCAATTGATGGAGTTGTGTTCAGTTTAGCTTTGTTAAACTAGTTGTATTTAGTCTAACTGATCAATAGACTAGAGATGAGTTGGGTGAATTAGTTATTAATTAATTCACAAGTTATTAACTCATAATGCAACTATAGAATACATCAGTTAACTCAGTTGCATGTTAGTGCATGTTCAGTTCAGTAGGGACAGGTGTTAGAGGATCAGATTGCTATCAGTTGTGACTATAGCTGTGCATGATGATTTGCACAATCAGAGGGATTGAGTATGCCAATGAATTGGCTAATATCAAGAATTGTAGCCTGTGCTCACGTCCAACAGAGTGTGAGTGATTATTTTCAAGTCAAATACGAGTTTGGTAAGCCATTCTCATCAGTTCTTGAGCAAGTATTGAGCTGGAGAGGCAGGCAAGCAGTGGAATAGATTTGGAGATCAGATCTGAGCTGTATTGTGTGTAACAGGTGGAGCTAGTACTGGATTGCTTGTGATAAGCATTTTACTTTGTAATGTTACATGATTCAATCAATATAATATACAGATAGTGTGGGGTTTTTAGCGAGATGATTTCCCCAGGATACATACTGTGTTAATGAGTTTGATTGACGCTTCTATGTGTGCCTGTGAATGTTTCCACTTATGTAAATTGATGATCAACGTAGAGGAGGTTATGTATTATGCATGTTCCGCTTATAAGTGTATAATCAGGATAATCTCTGTGAATATGTGTCATATTATTCAAAATTTCTACATGGTATCGGAGCTGCTTGATTTGTAGAAGAGATTTTTACAGGATATCAAAAGAGGATTGATCATCAGATCTATTATTCAAAAGGTGTTACATTTTATTTCTTCAGGCAGAGTCTGTAATCGAGCCAGGTAGCCTCTGGATTTATCCTTCTTTTGGAAGGTGAGATATCTGGTGAATGCCTAGACAGTCAAACTCTGTACAAGAAATACTTTGTTCTCACGAATTCTAGATCGGAAGTGGTTGAGTTTTTGAGCTGGTGGAATTCAAATTTAATTCCAAAGCAAGAGATAAAACTTAGAAACATCAAGTGTGAGAATGGAGACAGTATGCCCCAGTATGTCACGAAGTTCACCCAGTTCTGGGATGAACTGGGAAGTGTGGGGGTGACCGTCGGATGAGGATGGTGAGTCTAGCACTCCTTGACCTTCCTAAGAGTTGGCATAGCTACCAGGACTCGGTGAATGGAAGGGAGAAACTACCAAATTGGGAATGACTATGGTCGGATTTGATGCAGGAGGAGATTAGACGGAGCACCAGAGATGGTTCTTCATCCATCCAAGATGAGGAGAACTGTGCCTTAGCGAGTAAGGTGAAGAAGGGGAAGGAGAAGGTTTCTCTTTCCGAATCGTGTTCTTCCAGTGGTGGGAAGAAGGTTGACAAATCGAAAGTGCGATGCTTTCGTTGTCATGAGGAGGGTTCATGGGTCAAGAACCTGTATGCTCTTGAGGTTCAAGATGCATGCAAAGCCTTGAGCAGTGAGGCAATTGATGGAGACTTGGTGGTTGAGAGGGAAGTTATGTTACCTTTCAACATGCAGAGCCAGAAGAAGTCTCAGACGATTGTGGAGGAGCCACGATTGGTGCAACAGCTTCAGGAGGTTGTGGAGCAGCCACAACAAGGGAAGCTGAGAGGTGATCGAGTAGAGACATCTACTCATGCAGAGACCTCCAATAGGGGGAAACTTCGAGCCAGGTGGGTTGAGGGATCGCATGCAGCCATACCTCCAGGTAGGAGGTGGGGTGATGTGGATTGATCGTCCCAAGGAGGAGGGGCAGGATCCTTGAGGTACCCAACCTCTTAGATGAGACCTTGCTACGGGAGCCCCAGATGTGTAGTAGCAGGAACTGAATGATTGGGTAGAGACAGATGCGGATGGAGCGGCAGAGAGAGCGAGAGTGCAGGGAATCCCAGGACAACGCATAGCTAGCAGGCTGCAGCAATGCAAGAGGCACAAGTGTTTTGCATAGTGCTAGGTGGCACAGAGAGGTGTGCAATGGTGCGAGATGCATGGAGATGTTGCAGTAGTGCAGATGTCAGAGAGGGAGCACTTGTCAGCAGCAGGTAGAGATTCAGCATCAGAGGGTGTTTCTATCCCAACAGGGAGGTCAGTTGGGAGGTGCAGTGTGGATGCAATGCTGGGAGATAGAACTAGCAGCAGCACGGATGCAGTCAGAGATCAAAGTGACAGAGGCTAGAGCAGTCAGATACTGAAGAGCACATAGATGCAGAGTCTTCAGTCGACAGAGGCAATAGCAGTCAAAGACTTTGATGACAGAGCAAGTGGACTGGCTAGATGTGTTGCATGGAGAACATTCCAGAGTTACAGGATTGGGTTTGAGAGGAAGCCTTTCTTGTTGAGAGGGAGTGTTGAAAAGTGTGCAACAAGAAATGCTTGTTGAGAATGCAACAAGATGATGGAGCATAGTGAAAAGAGTCGCCTTCACTAAGTTGGCCCACAGGCAAATTATGGCGCAAGTTCTATTTTTGATCACAGTGTGGGTGATCACAGTATGAGTGATCACAGTGTGGGTGACCACAGTGTGAGTGATCAAAGTCTATTTTTAGACTGGCTGTCAAAAATAGAAAAGTCAAATATTATTGTCTCATAATAATATTTGGACTATAAACTTGATCTTATTCTCTTGGAGCACTTCAGGATGAGCTACGGATGTGGTACATGCAGATCCCAGAAGGAAATACATGATTACCTATGGGATGACTAATATTTTCATGCACGACTTCAGTTATAACTCAAGTGAGTTGAGTTTAGTGGACTGGAGGTGCAATTGATGGAGTTGTGTTCAGTTTAGCTTTGTTAAACTAGTTGTATTTAGTCTAACTGATCAATAGACTAGAGATGAGTTGGGTGAATTAGTTATTAATTAATTCACAAGTTATTAACTCATAATGCAACTATAGAATACATCACTTAACTCAGTTGCATGTCAGTGCATGTTCAGTTCAGCAGGGACAGGTGTTAGAGGATCAGATTGCTATCAGTTGTGACTATAGCTGTGCATGATGATTTGCACAATCAGAGGGATTGAGTATGCCAATGAATTGGCCAATATCAAGAATTGTAGCCTGTGCTCACATCCAACAGAGTGTGAGTGATTATTTGCAATTCAAATACGAGTTTGGTAAGCCATTCTCATTAGTTCTTGAGCAAGTATTGAGCTAGAGAGGCAGGCAAGCAGTGGAATAGATTTGGAGATTAGATCTGAGCTGTATTGTGTGTAATAGGTGGAGCTGGTATTGGATTGCTTGTGATAATCATTGTACTTTGTAATGTTACATGATTCAATCAATATAATATACAGATAGTGTGGGGTTTTTAGCGAGATGCTTTCCCCAGGATACATACAGTGTTAATGAGTTTGATTGATGCTTCTATGTGTGCCTGTGAATGTTTCTGCTTCTGTAAATTGATGATCAATGTAGAGGAGGTTATGTATTATGCATGTTCCGCTTATAAGTGTATAATCAGGATAATTTCTGTGAATATGTGTCATATTATTCAAAATTTCTACACATTCATGGATCATCCCATGTTATAGACCCCCACATACTATTGGGATCCATGACCATCTACTCAAGTCAGAGATCCATTTCACTTGCATGCCTTGAAAATTAGGCTCATTCTTCTCTTCTTCACTTATTTCTTACGAACCCTACTCCCGGGCCACCTCATTTATTTCTAACTGACCAAGTCAAATGCACTTCTGCATTATACATTTGGCTAATCATCCCTCCATACGACATAGATCATTTGCATCGTCAACCCCACACCGAGACAGACTAATGGCCTCCGGCCTTCCACAAGAAACACCTTACCTCCATCATCATGTAGGTCACCATTTTCATGGGGAACATGTCACTATGTATGTACATCACAAAACACCTTTACATTATTTTGGAAAATTTTCAAAGATTTCCCACCGCTATTTTCATGTCTCATACTCGGGGATAATTTGTAGTCACCCTTGGTTGGAGCTCGCTGATCACTACCCAATTTATTGATCATTCACCATTCCAGTTAGGACATTCTTAATCCTACCCTCAATGTCCTACCGAATCAAGGGATATCCCGCCCAGAAGAATGATTTGACTGTCACCATTCGCATTACAACTCTAACCTTAAGCAGTTGTCGATATCCTTTCATACTCTGAAATTTCATTATGATACCTAGTTGACACACCATATTACAGTCATATTTATCTATCATGATTCCTTGAATCAAAATTTCAGGTGGTTGATGCTTCTTTCTTATCAACCTCAACACCCATTTTGGAAGATTAAAGTCATACCTTGGGTGATTTCCCCCCTTAAGGGACATCCTTGGGTGGTACAATGGGAATCATTATTTCCCATTGATGTCATCGATCTCCCGACATTTGACACCAACATAAGTTTTTCATGTCAAGATAATATCATATATAGTTACCACTGCAGTTCTCTCATCTAGTCGATGACCCATGCATCACTTAGCACCTGATTCAATAATTCTTACATTTTGATGCATGGGAGGTACCCAAAGTCAAAGGCCCATGGCTCCATGAGTACCTCCCTCACTAGTGCTTCACTTTTGATGCATGGGGGCACCTAATTCAGTCTATTTTATTAGAAGCACCCTTGAGGGCGTAAGCAATTATAATCATCAGCCATCAACAACCACTAAAATGCTGACTTGATAATAATATTTCTAGTATGATTATAATACTTAGTCACTAGTAGTCATAACGAGCATGGGACATGCTCGCCTTGTATAGACACTTTTTTGTCAACATTCCTCAAGAGCATGGTTATCTTTTATCCTCATTCAAGGATTTTACCTACTCATCTCCCCAACAATTTATTTTCTCTCTCAAGAAGTTGATCAAACTCTTAGCGAGTAGAGAAAAACGTGATGTATTTTGGCTATACATTTTTTCCTGACCTCATACATTAGGTGGAAACTATTAACACGGAAAAAATGTACACACACTTGTACAATCTAGATGGCACCCAAAGTCATTTAGTAGAGCATAAGGGTAAATACTTTCCACCTGAAGACATCATAAAAAATAAAAATCATAGGTCTCAAGTATAAATTTCATGTGCTTAACCTATCCAAAGGTTGAAATTAGCGATTGTGTGACTTTTTATTTGGTAGCATGGCGATCAAGAGAAATTCTGACTCAACAATGTAGGACCACTCCACACACTTGGAAGATGGGATTCCTTGACATATTCTAGTCAAGGAAAGGTGATTTTGAGCTTCCTTGGAGATACACAACCCCTAGAGGATCCTTTGGTACTACTCATAAGTCATATTCTCATTAATGGACCAAGAGAGAAGAGGGATTCAAAATTCTATATAAACAGGCCATTGGAAGACCAAAAAGAAAGCAATATTATGCTGGTGGAATTGCTCCTGAGCAATGCTGCATTCCATTGTTGAAGAGTAGTGCATGTTATGTTGGCCAAACTTTTTCTCAACAATCCAACATTCTAGTGTGGAGATAATTTCACCATCGAGAGAGCCTTGATACTTCTTTGAGAGAGAGGAGAAGCTTTCAAAGAGAGTGAGGAAAGGAACCTCCTTATTGAGCATTTTGGGAACTATTGCTCAAATAATTCTCTCTAGGTGTTTAGGATTAATCTATTGTATTCTTATTATACTTTCAACAGTCAATAAAGGGAGCCCTTTTCCATTACTTTGTTGACTTGTTTGATTCAAGAAGCATTATTTATGTGTATGTTTCTTAGTTTTTAGTTTTTTTTGTGTATGCATTGTATTAACCATTTACAATGGTTTGTTTACTCATGTCTGTTGACTAAAAAAAACGAATTCTATCAATGATTTCTTTGCAGGGAACAACCACCTGTTAAGAATGTGTCTTTTGGTAGCGCATAGCAACAAATACACTACCACAACAACAAAAATATTTGATATCATTTAGTATGTAATTGTAAGTTCAGTTACAATATGTCTTCCAACCACACATTCCTTGCTTTGCCTAGATGGCTTTCTTTCAGAGATAAATAATCCTTTATTATGTGTATGTAATTTATGAAAGAACAATTACAACTATTATTCATAATTTAGGGGTGGATAGTTAAAGAGGGAATGTGACAGAACATGATATTGAATAAGCTTCCAGGCTAAGGTAGCATAAGATTCTCACTACTAATGTCAGAAACTTTCGAGATAAAAAATGTTGATAACTGTAAATCTGGGGTTGTGAAGTATGTATTCAATTCTGGTTATGGTTCTTTGGTGGCAATCCTTTTTCTTCTTTTCTTTTCTAATTATTGATTTCCAATTCTGGGTCTGTTGACCAATTTTATGAAGAATTCTAAGATAACATTTTGCATAAGATCTTTTATAGGTCTGAATTATGTGGCATTGAGAAACAACATTAATTGAACAAAAAATGTCGAGGGTATTCTTTTATCTTTTATATTATATCCATTGTTCTATTATTGATGAGAATGAAAATGAAGGTTTTGACAATAGTTTTGGATCTCAGATATGTGTTCCATTTAGAACATTTATTTTAATCATGGCTATGATGATTCCATTTGTATCTGTGTTGGTTAGTGTCCAAGATTTTCAAGAAGGAAGATTTATAACAAAGATAAATAGACATTACGAAATGAGGGAAACTATGTTTGTTGACTTTACACTTAGCTTTTAATTACAAAAAGGAGTCAAATGATAGTTATTCCTTTACATATACATATACTTTACCTATGTATATGGTTTAATTTTGCATAGGTTTTAGCTTGTCAGATGCCTTGCTTCCGCGGTGTCTTTGGCTTGACACATTCTTCTGTGGCAGAGCTCTTTCCCTTCAACACACATTCTCACTTCTGCATATCCACACACAATATCATCTCCATAGACTTCATCGGTCCACCTATATCCCACACAAAACTTGTTCCTGATATACACAACTCCACATAATTTCTTTCCCACATGCTTTTGTACTTAGTCCCATTAATTGCTTTTACATTTTTTTGTTCTAATTCCAGATATTTGTAGCTATAATATTTATCTTTGTTTGATGGCTTTTTACATCATATAAATTTACTATTCGATTCCTTTTATGCATATACTATGTATCTTTTTGCATTTTTTTAGATTCATGAGGTTAATAAGAAAATTCCAAATGAACTCATTCTATTAGGTTGTATTTTCTTGTGCAATTTTTTTTCTATTGTGTTTTCCTTCTGTCACATTTTCAAATTCTATGAAAATGTAATATATTTTTCTTTCCTCATATTTAGATTGAAAACAAAGTAAAATATGAATATAAATATTTGACATAAATTTTGGATCTTAGATGTATTTTCCACGTGTACTATATTTTTTGATAATGATTATCATGGTTCGAATTTAAATTTGGATTTTGTGAGAGCCCGGATACCACCTGAGGCCTAACATAGGATATTTGTTAGCCAAGAAAATAAATGACATGACTTGATCCTTGCCATTGTTAGTTTGGATGGATTCAAAGATAGGGGAGAAATTTTCATGGGTTGCATCAATATGAGTAGAACACATGGTTTCTACCTTATATGAAATCTTGCGTAAACAACAATTAGAATTTAAGTTTTTCAAACAACTGTAATAATATTTTCACTTTGGAGGGAAGAGGAGGTTGTTTCGGTGGGTAGGTCATTAACCAAAGATGAACAAAAGTTAAAATTGACTCTAGAAAATATTTAATCCAATTCCAAAAACTATTGTTAGAGGTGCGGAAGTGTGGATGTCTCTTCTACATGTTTCTCTTTCCTTGACATCCCCATTCCCACAACCTCCACACACATTCTCTCCTTAGAAATTTCTTTTTCACATTTTCATCGTGCACAACACTTCTACGAAGCTAGAGTATAAATTAGTTATTTCCATACTGGTTCTAGTTTCTATAGAGTGGTGGAAATTACCCTTTTACCTTTGCACATGTAATATGTGTTTTTCGCTTATGCACTTTATCTCTACACATATCTTGGTTTAACATTATTTAACTCATATATTACTTACTTACACACATGTCTTATTCTACACACCCATTACTTGAGAAATTACTGCAATAATATTTTAAGATTGTAGGGTGGAAGAGACTCTCTAGGCGGTTGGGTCAATAATCAGAGACATCTCTATAAAATATTTAGTTCAATTCTAGAAAATATTACTAGAGACGCAAAAGTTCTAAATGTATCATCCACTTATAGACATCTATACACAATCAACACTCCACACATTTCTTCTACACATGTCCATCCCACACAACACTCTTTTTAAACATGATCATAAATTAATTATTTGGTTCCACTTTATTGCAGAGTGATGCAACTACATTTTTACTTATGCATTTCTTGCATATGCATTTAAGCTCTACATAGATACTGGTTTCAAAGTATTTAACTCATACATACCTTAGCTTTGTAGATGTGAAATGAGCATTAATGAAACGTGAAACACAAATTGTGTTGATTTCACCTGGATCTAATTACTTTATAAAAGGAAACCAAAAGTCACAAAATTATAAAAAGTTGTATCACCCAATTGTAACTTTAAAAAAGGGCCATTTCTATTATAATATATTTCCCCATTTGTATTTGTAAGTTTCTACCTGTTTTATCTCAAGATTCTACCTAATTCCATTTTCACCAGATTCAATTGAATTTTGAATTACTGGAAACCATATGTTGGCTTAAGGGGGCTTGACCCAGGTTCAGATTTATTCATGCCAACTAGAAAAACCCTAACTGTTGGACCTTTCGGAAACAACCTACGTAGCACAGGATGAAGTCTCACCCAAAGCAGTATTGGGGGATGTTAGAACTAGGTTTCTACATCTAGAAATCATGTGATGTGTATTTATAGCTCAAATATTCCTTCTCAAAGACCTATACCTTCATATTGTTCACTACTGCAACACTATCCAATTGACCTCCAGGTCTTCACGAAAGTATATAATCCTGCTTATCAGACATAAACGAGATATATTCGTGACTTTCACTCAGTAAATAGAAACCCTAGATCTGTATTCGCACAGATTGACTTGCTCTGATAGTTATAATAATAGATCTATATAATATCTTCGTGAAAATGGTTCATTACAGTTTTTATGCATAGGCATTAAGGATCCAATATATTCATGTAGTATAACACATTGATTTATGGAAAACAACTTACAGAGAGAATATACATTAACTTAAGAATAATTAAAGAATAAGGTGCAAATGCATTCAATTCAACCCAAAACTATCTTTATTAGTTTCAATGTTCAAATTGCAGACTCTTCTACCCTGCACACTTAGCTACAGGGGCCTACGCACTTAGATGTGGACTTGCCAAGGTCTCCACGCACTTAGTTGCAGGAGCCTTCCCCTTTCGCCTAAGTACATGAACCATTCCTTTCATGTCTTAGTACATTTACCTTTCAATAAATCCTCATCAAAAGGTATGTTATCCTAAAATCGCTATGACTGAAATATTTATAGCCTTTCTATTACAATACCATGGCCCGTGGCTTATGGGTGAGTCTCAAAACCATCCTATCACTTAGCCATACAAGGGGCTAATTCCCCTTTGACTCTTACTTAACTTCATGCTCCTCTTACTCATTCCATGGAGACTTTACATTCTTTACAAAATTATATCCAAAAATTACTTAAAATGTCAAATACTGACCCTAGGGACCCTATCCTAACAAGCTTCCAACACAAATATGGTGACTCACCCTCGAGTCACTCAGTTGGCTTCTCTACTTTGTGGCGGAGCTCACTAAACTCCTAATTCAATTCTTTGAGCTCCGCGATGCTCTGTATTGCAGCCTGTTTCATCTATTTGGCTAGTTTTTCTATAGTTGGTCCCTCCACCCCAAGGCGCATGGTCCTTTGAGTCTCCTAAAAATATTTCAACTTTTCCTGAATAGTCTCAGAGATCTTGCTCGCCTCCTCTGTCCATGGTTGAAGCTGGGCCTTTAATAATCGTTTTTTTTCACTACAACTCCTTAACTTGTGCTTGTATCATCTTGCCTTCTTGTAAGCGTGTGAAGCACTGGACTGGTGCCAAGGTGCACACAGTCACCTTGACCTCATCATATTTTTGTTGGGCCTCTCTCATTTCTGTAATCAATCAGTACAGGTTTGGGTCCTCTTGCAAAGCATCCCACAAATCCATGACATTGTTAAAAACAAAATCACAGGCTTTGACTACATTCTTCAGAGTAGACATGTGCTCCTTGATTGCTACGCCACAATTCTCCCTGACCTCTGGTGGAGTAGTCAGCTGTAGTTTCATCTATAGCTTCGATATCTGCATCTGGAAGTCAAAACTAACTTGGCCTATTTCATATTTCTATTCTCGCATTGCAGTAGCCAAGATGTTGCATCCTATAGAATATGTAACTTTGGGGCTGAATTACATGCCTGTTTAATTTTTGCTTCCAGGCTCTGACTTCACGTTGTTAGCTCTTCACTTTCATTCATGGCCTAATCCTTCTAAGAGAATAGTTGTTCATTATTCAACTTATCCTCACTGATCACCACTAGCGCGTGATTCTCTCTGATTCAAAGCTCGTCGGAGACCCCCTGATGAAGTGTGTGGAGGGTATGAAGTGGTAGCATGACTAAGTTCACACCCATGCCTTTGATCTTTCCCAGTTGGGTGTGGTATTCCTCTAATTTTGTGTGGACTGTACCTTCTAGTAAGGAGATGACTCTGAGGTCCAAAGTCCTTTCTCTCTCCAACATGCTCTTGATCACTTGTCGTAGGCTCGCTTGAACCTCGCTCACTTGCCCCATGCTTTCCTGAATTCTACATGTCTAAATTTGTAACTCATGCAGATCCTTCTTGACGCTCCCTAGAATTTACATGTATTACTATTTGAACTGTTTCTATAGTTCTGTTGAGGTTTCTCTGAACTTATCCTTGATTTCATTGAGGTCCCATTCTGTGACGACCATTGGGTCAATGCGGGCTTGATTGTCTGATTTGTGCTTCTTCTTTGGCCTGATAGATGTCTCCTTTTGCCGCTTCGATAGACTAAAAGGAGCGTAATGTGAGTCATCCCCACCTCCTTCCTTTTCTGACTATGCCAGATCTTTAGTATTCTAGGAAGCCGATGGCTCGACTTCCACTGTGTCCTTCTAGCCAACGCGCTCTTTCTCAGCACACTCTTTTATAGCACACTCTTTTTCATCACACTCTTTTTCAGTAGTAGCTTCCTTAGCAACAACATCTTTCTTATTTTGAGCAGCCTTCTCACACACTGTTGTTTTCTATGCTTCTTTCTTCTTCTTCTCAGCTCTTGCCTGCATGGAAGAGCTTTCTCTACCCCTACTGGTACCTGCGCCAAGGTGTGTGGGCTCCTGCCACTCTGCTAGCCATAGTCGCATGATCTCCTACACATTAGATTCTATCACTAAGTATGGAAAATTGTGCCATATCTTCTTCGGATCGCACCTTTGTGTGGATTGAAACATGACGAAAGTCAGATTTGAACTTTGTGAAGGCCCTTAACTGCTTGAACAAGGTTGGAGACAACCTTGGCCACTGACGTATCACCTTGAGTAGGTCCATTTTGATCAGTATCCAGAAAAATTTGGACTCCATGATCCTCTCTAGATCCTTTTTCACCCACAGTGAAGTGAACTTCACTGCCTTCGGTAAGTCCCCATCCTGTGGAGGAAACTAACTATCCTCCAACAGTAGCCATGCAACTAATACAATCAGCAATAGGAGTCAGGCATATTGAAACACCTTGCTCTTCTCCTGTGCTTCACGAGAGTTTGCTAAGAACTCCTTGTAAAGGTATTGGAACCCCTTCACACACGGTGCAGCCAATGAAATGGTTGGCACTGGAACCTCATCCACATGACATTTTCTCATAATTTTTCCTGGTAAAATTTGCACAGAAAACTGCACCACTTGGTTTGAAATTGAGCGGATAGAGTACCCACATGACTTCTTGATCAGCTCAAACTCACTCTTCATTTTATTAGCGAGTTCCTTCTCTTTACTCTTATGTGCAAATTCCTTAGTTGGATCCACCCCTTTTAGGAACACTTCGTAATATTATGAATTAGCATGTCTATTATGGGGATGGGTTTATCTAACCGTAAACACCCATTATACACCAGCACAAGTAACTAGTGCACACAGACCATATTGATAATTGACTGGTGAAAGCATGGCACACATAACATATTTACTAATCTGGTCTGTTCAATGCCTTTAACCCATTTCATCAGCTCCAACCTTGTGACCCCAGTCTCTTCATAGTAAATCTTGGTCATATAATCATTGGTGGCCAAGTGAGGGAATTTCTCATGGTCAACAAGATCCCAATCTTCCAATTTCAACACTGGGATACGCACTAAGAGTGCACCTCCAAATACTACTTCTGGTAGCAGTGACATAGAGATCATGAATTTACCCGAATCTGGGTCCTTGGTTACTTTCATTTTCCCTTTCCATGGAGGGATATATGCTAGGAGATGATTGAGATGCTCACCCTCATTAGTATCTAATTCCTCTACTCCATCAAGGAGTTCCTCTACTTCCAAATCCACTGGTTCCTTTAGCTTCTTTGCCTTGTCCTTCTTCTCTTTCCATCAAACCTCCGGGTTCTTCCTCGGAGACTGCCTCACTGGGATAGGTTTCTTTAGTTTCTCCTTAGCAGTTGATTGCTTTGGCCTAGGGGATCTTGTCATTGTAGGCATAGAGGGCACAACTTCCATGGACACGACTTCAGGGCCTTCCGCTTAAGAAACAAAGGCTTCAGAACTGACTCGATCATACATTGTTTCAAGGATAATCTTCTAGTTCCACTCACGTAAGGTTGCAAATATCAAGCTTGAAGCTAAATCCTCCGAAACCTGTTGACTCACATAGAGGGAAAAAGAGGGCTTATGCAAAATTGTTAGAAGGAAAATTTTTCTTTGATAGACCGACATGCCAGATTTATAGGTGGTTTCTAATTCAAATCTGACCATTCCCTTCATTTTTTATCATAAATGCCTCTTTGGTAGCAACCCTCCAAATATTTTCACCAGAAATGTCACCTACCCACTCCTCCTAATGAGATTTTTTCTATCCAATCATGAATAGTGACTCTAACAGCTATTTGTGGGCCTAGTTGCACGACACCACTCCTTGTGGTGCAGCTCTTCCATCGCATCTTTGGTTGCTGCAAATTATTTTGTCACAACTTCTTATGTTGCACTACTTGCGTCCATCGATCAGCCACCCTACTATATTTTACTCCACTTCGGGCAATGTACATTATGGTCCCGCTATTCCTTTCAACTTCCTGGAGTGCTAATACTGTCTTGCAACCATGTAGTCATTTCGTAGGGCTAGGATCACCTGTATACAGCTTCAACCGACTTCCATTCACTCTTCCAGGGAATGGCTCCCCATTCAGCTTCGTGAGCTGAACGACATCACCATCCATGATCTCCTTAACAACATATGGCCCTAACTAGTGCATTTGAAATTTCCCCAGAAACTTTGTGAACTTGCTGTCATATAGTAGTACCGAATCATCCGCCTTGAAAGTGCACATCTTAATATGCCTATCATGCCAGGCCTTTTCTCGTTCGTTCTCCACTTTCTGGTGAAATCTTACAATAAAGCGATCTTCTTCTAGCTCCAGTAACTGCAGGAGTCGTTCCTGCAACGTATCGTGATCTGCCATCTTTGTCAAAGTTGGAATACACAAACTTGCATAATATACTCCATAAGCATTACCACCTCAATCCCATAGACAAACTGAAACGATGTTTGGCCTGTCAACTTCTTGCAGGTCGTTTGATATGCCCATAAAACTGCTAGTACATGCACGTCCCAGTAATTCCTCTATGCATTGCAAATCTTTTTCAATGCGTTCTCTAGAATCTTATTGAATGCTTCCATAGTACCATTGACTTAGGGATGATAGGGTGTACTCGTTTGATCGTATACCTGGAATTCTTCAATCATAACGCTGATTTCGTCATTCAGAAAATGTGTACCCCTATCAGTCATCAATACCTTAGGACATCCAAAGAGTGTCAAGACATACTCAAACAAGAACAATCCTTCACCAGATCCACTTCTTCCCATGTCGTTAAGTACTCTGTTGCAGTAATAATATACCATGTGCTCGTCTTCTTTCCTGGTGGCTATATCGGTCCTATAAAATCAATAGCCCACTTATCAAATACTTTCAATGGCACCTAAGGGTTTAGGGGAAATTCATCTCTTTACGAAGGCTTTCCCATCCTTTGGCAGGCATCATGCGCCTTGCAGTATGACTTAGAATCCTTATGTAATGTAGGCCACCATAAACTTTCTCACGAATTCTTCAGTGCAGTCGCTTTTCCTGCATAGCGCCCTCCCTCGGCTCCTACATGTGCTTCAGTGACGATACTAGCATGCTCAAACTATGGAACATACCTTCACAGTATTTCATATGTTCCCATCTTATACAAGTGACCGAAAATCACTAAAAAATCTACAGTGAGGACCACTAATTCCTCCTTTTGTTAAGTGGAATAACCTTCCAAGGCTATACCCATAGTTAAAAACTCAATGATATCAGAAAAATGGTCATCCGCAATGCACACAGCTAAGAGTTGCGCATTCGATAATCCTTCCTCCAAACTATTGGACTCTTTGCCTGTTTCAATCCTTGATAGATGGTCTGGTCCTGCATTCAACCTTCCAAGTTTCACAATTACTTCAAAGTCATACTCCTGAAACAATAATAACCATCAGAATATCCCCCCCCCCCCCCAACATAGGCTTATTAACTAGGTACTTCAGTGTGGAGTGATTTATATACATTTTAAAATGTGCACCCAATAAATAATGCAAAAACTTTTGAAATGGGTAGACCATCTCCAGCCCTTTGTACTTTGTAGTGGAATAATTCTTCTCAACCTTTGATAACGTTCTGCTCATGAAAGCTTTTTGATGATCAATTTCTCCTTCTGTTGCCTAGGTCAATACCCCTCTGAGTTCAATGCAAGAGGCATCCACATGCACATCAAATTATTTCTTCCAATCCAGGAAGATCAAGATTGGCGTAGTCACCATCTTCTCCTTCAATATGTCCAGGCTACGGTGACATTATTCATTCCAATAAAATGTTGCATCTTTCTTTAATAACTTTTCTATCGGCATGGTTATCTGAGCATAAGCCTTGATAAACATCCTATAATACCCAGTGTGCCCCAATGTCACACGTATCTGCTTTTCATTCATGGGAGCTTCCAAATTCACAATGATAACAATCTTCACAAGGTCTACCATCAATCCCTACTTACATACTACATGTCTAAGAAATATTCCAAAGGGCACACAGAATATGCACTTTTTCAACTTCAATGTGATCTGATATTTGCGGCATGTATCCAGCATAAGGCACAGACTTGCAACATGGTGCTCCACCAACCTAAACACAATCCAATCATCGAAATAAACCTCCAAGAATTTATGAATAAACTCCAACATCATGATTACTACACGGGAGAAGATTGTAGGCACATTATTTAATCTAAATGGCATTATTGTATACTGAAAGCAACCCCTCTTTGTCACAAAGGTTGTCTTACTATGATCCTCTAACGTGATCTTAATATGATGGTATCTTGAGAACCCATCAGTGAATGAATAAGCCTCCTATCCTGCAATATTCTCTAACACTTCATCTGTAAATGGTGTTGGAAAAGGATCATGTAGACATGCATCATTCAACATTATTAGGTTTACACATATCCTAAATTTCACATTTTTGTTTCTTTTCTTGGACAACGATTGGGCTCACCTAATCGAATTCTTCTACTAGTTCAATAATTTTGGCATCCAACATTTTATCAAGATCTTGGCAGATCTTTTATTTATACTTCGGATTGAGTTGATAAGGTCTCTGTTTGATGGGCTTTAGGTTTCAAAGTGATTTTCATTACGCCCAAATCTCCTATGATCCCCTTCAAATATGAGAACTTTGTTGAGAATATATCTTGGTATTCGCACAACAATTCGACCACCTTATCAACTATATCTTCATTCCAATAGTCTCCTATCTTTGCGAAGTTAGGCTTTGCTTTAGATCCAATATTTACTTGTTTAGTTTTCAGAGGCTCTGATATATCTGGGTTCTCTACTTTCGGTCCTTCAACTTCACGTTGTCCTTCTGTCTCTAGAATGTAAATATTTCATGGGTCTTCTTCTTCCTCTTCAGCAGTTACATTGTAACATTCCAGCACATGGCATAGTTGTGTACTCCAATCCGGCTAAGTCCATTCTTATAGCTTCTTTTATCTCCTAGTGTGCTTCATCAATGCATTCAAACTCATCCTTATTTAAGTTGAATGTCAATAAGAAATTATCTGTTAAGATGTCCCATTCAATTGTCCCATGGCAAAGCTCCATTTCCAAATACCAGCTCATTGGGATTTTATCTCAAGTATGATAGAAAATGTGCACCCATTCTGGTTGTGGCTATGTTCCCCAAGATTTAGTACACCGCACCAAATTCTCACAAGAATCATCCTTCCCACTATACTTCTCAGTCATCCTTGTATTAACATATCCAAACCTTAATTTTTTCATCCTTCTATAGACCTTCCAACCTTCGAAATTCTCCTTGTGCATAACCCACCAATGGGAAGGTGTAGGACGCAACACCAATTCAAGCTCTTGGAAGCGACGATCTTGAGGTACCTCCCTTTCAAATTCATCCAAAAACAGATCAACATCAATCAAACCACCATAATGAGGAAGCTTCCTTGCCTTAGTTGAGACACACCATAACGATTTGGTCATCATATTTCAACGTAGTGTAGATACTTCATGCAATCGATTCTACGAGTGTTTAAGCCTTTCATCTAAATTTGAGGTGGAGGAGCTGCCTCTATCCCACACAATTCGTCCATAGATCATAGGATTGATCCAATTTTCATCTCACATTGTGATATTGTATATCTGATCCAGATCATCATTATCCTCCATAAAGTCGTAAATAGGTGCAGTATAGCGTGGTCCCTCAGCAAGGTCTAGTGGCACTACAACCCTAAGCACCTTCCTTTCAAAAGTCATCTTCCACTTCTTCAAGTTGAATACTACATCCATGTCAAAATCCCAGTCAATTCCTAGTAGCACGGGGTAAGGGTTAATATCAACTATTATTTCAATAACCTCAAAGTTAGCTAGTGCACTTGCACCCTCAATATCTACTATTACACCATATAAGCACCCCATCGGAATAATATTCTGTTGATTTCCATGCACAGTTGAACAGGAGACCATTATAATGTAGGTCTCCCCATTCTTTCCCTTGTCTACCTCAAAGGAAAATTTGCATCTGATCCTAGATCCAAGATTACCTGGTCCACTTCATATTCCCCTATCTGCATGGTCAGCCTCATCTCGTACCCTGTTTACTTCTTATGCTTACCAAGCTTTCTCACAGCGCGTTATTCAACAACGGTCTTTTCTTTATTCATGCACTTGTCGATTAGCTCTTACATCCCTTCTACTACCTTCTTATCACGCAACAAATTCATATGGGTCTTTAGGAAAGTAGATAACACCAAAGGATCTACTTCCTGTGTCATACTAGTTTCCTGAGGTGGAGGCCTCAGCGAAGCTCTTCTTTGCTTCCATGAAAGTTTCTTTACCTTAGTTGAGGTCAAATCCGACTTCCTTTCTAGCAGCCTTGCACACCCATCCCTTAGTCTTCAATTGTTTTTCCTTATCTTTGTTGGTGGCTATACAACTACGCATTACTATATTAACATTATGATCTTTTTAGTGTGGTTCTACCCTCATCATCTGAATATTTTACATAGGATGTTGGGGTTGTGTCTTCTTTTCTTGCATCTTTTCTATAAGGATCGGACACTCTTCTATCACATGGTCGAACTTTCTGCAGTATTGACATGATGGATGCGTTGGATTTTGTTAGTCACAGGCGAAATTTCCAGCTTCGCCATAGCTATAAAAGATCACTTCTCCACGACCTTTACCATTCTCTCCTCCTCTTCCTCTTCCTCAACCTTGTAATCCTCCATGTGTTGCAACCGCGCCTTGCTCTTGAGGCTGATTTTCCACTTTCATTCAATAGGTAGGGTTTGTATCCATCATTAGTTGATAACTCCTACAATGGCATTTGTCATGACCTACAGACTTACATAAATTAAAAAACAATTGTTGGGGGGTCTACACAAAATTTTGTAGTAAGTGAAAATTGTCTATTCATGTTGTCTAGTAACATGATAAATAACACACCATGGCGCAACTCCCGTTCTTGTCCCAATAATATTTTCTACCTTCACAGGGACAACCCCCCCGCCCATAAGATGATTCTAATAAATCAGGAAATGGTCCTTATTGTGCCCATGGCCCTTGCATTTCAAGCACCAAACCTTAGCGCACACCTCAAGCTGGGCTTCCTTTCCTTTCTTTAGGCTCTATAGCTCCAAGTGTAGGATTTCCAGCTATGAGTGAATCTGCTACACTCCAATGTTTGTATTCTGTATTGGTGAGGCTTCCAACCTCATCACAATTTCTAAGGCTTCTTCTTGTGTTTCTTTCTGTTAACACCCAGGTTGTTCCCTTTGACTCCCAAGGGAATACAGCCAGGGTAACCACTAACCAAGCTTTGGATTACAGGTCCTAGCCTACCTATAATCAGAGAGGGCTCTCTCTTTGACTATTTAACTTTGTTCTTAAGGATCTTAGGCTAGATATGAGGTGAGGATTTGGTTTGAAAATTTTGGTTGAATGATGTCTTTCAGTACCTAAGGTGATATCTTCAGACAGTTTTAGACCATTGGGCTATGGAGTCTGTGGTTGCAGGTTGTTTGAATTTGTTGAGTGTGATTATTGAAACAACAGGGCCATTTAAATATTTCATGAAACAAACTTGAAATTGTAATGATGAAGTATGTTTAACCAGTGGAAGGCAATTAAGAAATTTCCACTAAGTTGGTGATGTGAGAAAGAGATGTATTGACCAGGAGCAGGTTTGAATTCCTGAACAATAATCACTGTGAAAGGTATAGTTTGGAAGTGCAGCAATTAAGAATTACACTCTTATAACTATAACTGAGGAAAACATACATAATAGCTTAGATTGAGTTCAGGGTATTCTATGAATAAATCCTGAAACTATTCTTTTTCTTTGCCATTAAACTTGTGAAACAGAACATGCATGGATTATGAAGAAAATAACAAACATAACGAACAGGTTAAAGAAACTTATTGTTTCATGAAATACGCAGGAATCCTGTAGCATTCAGCAAGCACATCAAAACGCATCAGACAACACAGAACTTTGGAAATTCCATCAGCTTTGTTGTATTAAAACTCTGAACATTTACAGCATAGTATCTCCTGAAGAGAAAATCAACAACCCCTGCAAGCTTATGCGAGGGGGAATATATACAATCAGTTATACAAAATATCTGAACCGCTGAGTCACTTGATAAATAAATACGCTCACCAACTTTACAAAATAGTAGATAAGGAAGTTATTGCTGCTGTAAATACAAAATGAATACTCTTTAATTCTGTCAGAAGTCTTTTTGACCTTTGGAGGCCACTGAGTCGGTTGAGCATTCTGCATTAATGCTGAATGATGTGTCTTTATGGCTTTGTCATGCTGTAGCTTTCCCGGCCCTATCATCTGTAGCTGTCAGTATTGCTTTAGTGGCCGAATTGGTTTGCTGAGCTGGCTCAATCGACTCTTTTACTGTCATAGTAAATGTGTCTACTGTCTGAACACGATGACTTGTTTTCAAATGAAAAAACTTGGTGAAAGCCTCTTGTTTACAGTAACAATTGTATCATTCTAGTCCACCAGTCCTGTGTAGGTAGTTGATGTCTCAAAATTGCATCTAAGGTTTCATCTGCCTCTGTATATTTGTAGAAGTTTGGAGGCACTTCAAACAAATGTCTGATCCCATTCATAATAAAAAATAAGTTCTCTACTCTCTCATAGAGACTTTGCCCAGATGCTGGCCCTGTTACCTCTGAGGTACTTGATCCTTGAGTGATCTGATTGGTGGCAAATGTGTTTACCCTTTTTGCATAGTTCTCATGTGATAGTAGTCTCCCTGCGCTGTTCAGTAAGCCAGGAAGGCCTCTGCTCTGTAATGCTGCAAACTTATCCATGAACTTGTTTACTTCTATTTGCATGTCCTAGCTTCTTCTATCCAATGTTTGTACCAGGATTCTTAATGTGAGGACCCTATTTATCAGTAGGATGGTTTCAGTTCTATTGGGGATTCCCATTGCTGCCAGCTGAGGACCTGTGCGGTTGTTGAGAACATTAATCATTCTATTGGCTATCTCAAGCATATTGCCTAGAGATGCCTTTGATCTTTGGACTTCCTTGTGTCCTTTGCCTATGAGCTCTATTTGCTCATGAATAGTTTCTATATACTGCCATTGATCTGTTATTGATTGGCCAATGTTGGCCCATAAAACTGTCTTAACCTCAGCCACTACTTTGTCAAGGGTGAGCTCTTTCTCCAGCTCCTTTATCTTCTCCTTAAGAGCCTTTATTTCCCTTCCCTTTTCAGCTACACTTTGTTTAGATTTGTCATATTTTTCATTTAGCTTAGCTAAATTCTCCTTGGCTTCATTCAGCTCTGTCATCTGGGCTTCTAGGAGTTTAATTTCATTCATCAACTTCTGCATATCAAGGCTTGGAGCCTGCTCTGATGTTGGTGCTGGTGCTGATGTTGATGGAGCTGTCTCAACTGTCTGCACTGTAGGAGGAGTGACAATTTGAGGGGGTTCCTCAAGGTTGATTACTTGTGGAGGGGGCTGAGATGTTTGGCCTCCTTCTTTCTGCTGTAGGGCTGCCTGTAATGCAGCCTCTGTCTCTTCTAGCTTTCCTTGTGTCTGCACCAGTTGCTTATGCAGTGTTACCAGCAATGTTGCAGTATCCTGGTCCTTCCTCTCCTGAGCAACCTCTTCTCTTTGGGGATGAAGAGTTGCTGGGATCTTTATCATTTTCCTTAGAGCTGCAATGTCTGCATCTCTTTCTTTTAGCAGTGCCTGCACAGCTTTGGGATCCTTTGGGTCATGCCCAAGCTCTATGATTATATCCTCCAGAGACCTGATCCTGTTGTCTTTAGCCTGGGAGGATGCCTTTTCTAACTCCAATTGTGCAGTGGTATTATTCAAAGAATTCTGCAATCTATAATTTATCAATGTATTATCTGCTAGGGTAGCATACACCATCTCACCCGTCTGTTTATGCAATAAAATTTGATCCATTGGGTGGATTTCCTTGGACAAGATTTCCAAGTTTGTTCTTATATAATCAGCTGCAGACTGTGGCTGCAGCGCTGTGGGCTTGAAATGGCTCATTATCATTTTTCCCTCTTGCACATCATATGCAGACATCAACCTCTGCTGGTTTGTAGGAGCCATTTTCAACAAGTGATTATACAGCTGCAACCTGACTGGCTCATTTCTGGTCTTGATGTCTATGAATTGTTTCTTTATGCTAGACTCACCCTTTCTTTGTTGCCCTGAGGAGCTGACCTCTCCTCCAAGTGTTCTTTGCTGCTCTTGCTGTAATGAGCTAGCTGATACCTCTGTGCTGGGGGGACCCATCTGTGTTTGACCAAAAGGCATCTCCTCCTCTGAGAAAGGATTGAGCCTTTGTCTCTTTTCCCCTTGCTGTGATGTCGCGGTGCTAAGGGGAGTCTGTTCCTCTCTATCTCTCTTCTTACCCCTCTCTTCATTTGTAGGGGTTTGGAGCACCGAAGTCTCCACTGTAACATTCTGCACTGAGGCCTCCTTTTCTTACGTTTGCTCATCATTAGGACCAGGAGCCTCTGCCATTTCTTCCCGCTGTTCAGGATGATTTTCAGGCTGTTCTTCTTGGGCTGATTTCTGTTCTGTTTCCTTGCCTTTATCCTTGGCTGAAGTCTCTGCTGTGATTGGGGCTTGGACTGTCTTTTGTGGAGCTATAGATGATGAGGCAGCTGCTCCCACTTGAGTGCCTGGAAGAGAAAATACATGTGAACAAAGCTCCAAGTCAGCCAACTTTTGGATATTTCTCATTCCTCTTTGAGCTAGTTCTTCTTGTGTAGTAGCTTCTTCTAAGGTGCCTTCCCTCCATTCTAGTTGATTTGCATATTTTTCTATGTGAGGCAACCTTATGTGATCATAACCGGCCAGCCTATATCTGACCCTTCTTAAGCTTATGAAATGATTGGGGTCGTATGGTTTCCAAAGGAAACTGGTCTGTAAGCCAAGGCTTTCCAGCATTCTATCTGCCTCTTGCCAACCTTCCTCCCTTTTATTGTAGATGAAGTGGCCTAATTGGTTTCTAACCTTAAGCTGTGCTTTCTTGCCCTTGCCTGAAAAATGGAGTACATCAGCATTCCCAAATTGCCTGAAATACTCGAGGGCAAACAATCTCATAGGCACATATCTGGGCAATTTGTATGGGGGCAACTCACACCCGTATATTCTGATAACTGTGTGGTTTTGGTAAAAATACCAATCCCCAATGCTGTATACCTTGGACAACTGAAGAATCCTCTACATCTCATCAGTTAGTCTTGGAGGAGGTGAGCTCAGAAGCAGAGACATGGCTGGGTGGATGAAGAGGTCTATAAACTCACAATAAGTGTATGGGGAATTAGATCTACAGTGGAAAGCAGAGGACCAATCAACCACTGACCTTGGATTGCCTTGTGCATCCACTTTTCTCACAGGAAAAGGAAATTTCTCATGCTGATAGTATAGGATTAAATGGTAGATATAGGAGGTGTATCTGAACACCCTTTCTCTTGCCAAGTCTATCAATTGCTCATGTATTTTATTGGAGATGTAAGTGGCATAGTCGTAACAGATTGGGGGCTTGCCAGGGTAAAACATGGCCATCATCACCAGCACAGTTTCATCAACAAATTCTATTGAATTATAGCCCAATATGGGACTAATCATGTCTGCAAGGTCTCTGCCCAATTGATTCAGGTATACATGATGAATGGGAGGGTACTTCATAGTCTCAGAGTTTGAATCAACGAACAATTGATTTATCTTGGTTATTTGAGCATCTCTCAGTTTAGCTCCTTGATTGATCAGATCCATCAATGATAAAGGAACTAATTTCTTATCAGTCTTGAAGTTTAGCATCTCTCTGATGGTTGCAGGGGTGACATAAAAAACAACTGAGCCTGAAGGGTCAAGCACAGCCCTCTGAGTGGGGTCATAGCAATCAGCACATCGGTGGATTAGGTTAGGGAACTGGTTGACCTGAGGGAGCTTGAAGATGGGGAGGAAAGAGTCCCAAATGCCCAATATATCCATTCCACTATCATGCTTGAGTTTCAATTCATTTAGCAAGTGAATATGATACTTGCTATGCATTAGCATTTCCTCTGATATTTGGTAATCTTGATCTGCTAATGCTTTCCACTCCAACTCTCTCTGAGGGGCATCCAATGGAGCAACATTCAGGGCAACAGGTGCTACTTGTGTATTCATGTTTTATAAGTGAATTTGGGTTGAATTTCGATTATTCCGGGAGAAATACCGTCTTGTGCGGTAGGTTAGGTAATTTGCTGAATTACAGTCTGTTTCAGAGCAACAGGGGTGTAATTGGGCACAATTGGCGGGTTTAAAAAAGGAATTAACTTAGTTTCAAGGTGTAGCAGGCCTATTTCTCAAGTGAAAAAAGGTCAATTTCCTGGTTTTTAATCAATGCAGGACGTAACAGAGTGCGCAGTCGGAGAATTGGTAAATACCTGGTGTTATAACGATGGAGGAGCTTAGTTGCAGTCAAATGTTGAGCAGCAGTAGTTCTGGAATGGTCTTGGTAGCTTGGCGGCAGCAAAGGACGTGAAGATACATGCAGGAGGCAGAGCAAAAAAACACGGAAAAAGTGCGCAAAAATGGCAAAATTCGGCCAAATATGGACTTTTTGGCGTTGGCGCGAAAATTTGGATGACGTCAACATGACGTCATCAGGTGGGGTCAGGGTCGGGTGATGTCAGCATGACGTCATCGGGTGACGTGGCGGCCTGTGAGTGGTGCACGGGGACTGCATAGGTGGAGGACATGTCGGAGCGATGGCGGGCGGGGGTGCTGATGCGGCGGTGAGGTGGCGTGACGTTGGCACGACCGGTAAGCGGAAAACCGGAAGTGGAAAGCGGTATGATATCGCACCGCTCTTCATACGGAAGCGGGATTGTCAGAAGGCGGCCCGATAAGATTTGGGGGTGACGCGTGGCAGAGGCCTGATGTCACCCTCTGACAAATTTAAGGAGGTAACGTCCAGTCTTCGGGGCCCATCCGATATGGATGTGGGCCGTCGGATGGGAAAGCCCAGATCCGACGGTCGACGGGTCGATAAGGTGCCAGGACAATATGGCAGCGGGCGAGGAATATTTAATTGTTTTTCTGGAAATGCGCGCCCAGGCGGACTTTGGACTTTGGCGGATTTTGTGGGTTTTTCAATGTATTTTCTGTGAAAATGTGCATCGCACCAAAACTTTGGATAAAGCGGAACAATGGGTTTTTTGGTGTGTTTTGCAAATAGCGCAGGTTAGGGGTAATAGTGGGTTTTTTACAAGGCCTTTTGTGAGTAAAATAGGTAAATCTTTTCAGAGGGTTTGTGAAGGGAAAAAGGGGTAGGGCTTAGGTTATTAGACTGACCAGAGGTCAATTTAATCCCTGTTTTTTGGACATATGGCTATAATGCCAGGGGGAGGGAATATTTATACATTGCTTGGGGTTTATACACCATAGTGTTTATAATAGTAGGGGAAAAGGGGAACATAGCGGATTTAGATAATAAGAAGTTAGGAGTTAATATGAGTGGAGAAGGTGAATGAGGGGGGAATATACACTAAGCTTTATGTGAAATTGACTTAGTTTAGGAAGTAGATCAAAATGAAAAGAATTTTACACAAGAAATGTGGCTCTTAAAGAAACAAGAACCAACAAAAGACTTTGATTTCTTCCATGAACAAAGGTGGTGTTGGGATGTTAGCAAGAAATGTAATGGGGGATGATTGGGAAGTTAGACATGTTTCATTGTATTGCTGCAAAACTGCTGAATAAGAGACCTGCACTGGCATCATGTTTTCTTTTGCTTAGGCCAGTGAGCAGTCATAAATCATGCTTCTGCAACCCCAACTACCTACCCATTCTATTGCCTAGCATTTTTTGTTACTTCTAGGAGGGTGCACTTAGACTTGCAAACCCTTATGTGCCTTTTCTTTTCCTTTGGCTTTTTCTTTTGATTTTCTATCTAAGGCTAGCCTTATTGCTTCCAAGGCCCCAGATTAAACAGTTGGGAACCTTCATTCTCTACCTAACTACTTTATCTACCAAGATTTAACTGTTTGGACAGACTTCTTTCTCTAATCTACAACAAAAATTGAAACATGGCATGATCCAGCTTAGACTGTTGGACCACCCATCCAAATTCAGTTAACACCAAGCTATGTACACATATTGCATTCCCTTGGAAATATGGGATCTTTGCATCACCAAAGCAGAGCATATTTGGAACTTTCTTTGCCAATCATGAAATATGAAACCTATTGGTATAGGTATCTAACAGTGGCTCCACATGGGGATGGTTTTTCTTCTTGAAAGACCAAGAACAGCAGGTCAGAATGCCTTGGCCCCTGACTTCTTTTTACCAAAACTTGGAGTTTTCCTCCTTGAAATCTCAAAATTGTGCCCTTTCCATCTTGGTAGATCTCTGAACTTATTTTTCTTCTGCTGATAACTTGCAAAACTGGGAAAGCTGCCTTTTATGCATGTAAACAGAAAGTAATATATACACCCTATAATGTACAAGGGAAAGTCAAACTATATACATGGGAAGTAGTCAAAATAGTGCTTCAACATCCGGCCATTCACAGGGCCTTCATCTAAGTCAGTTTCATCCAGATTTTTTAGGAAGTAAGTGTTGTTTCCTTGCACTGCTTGGATAACAAATGGTCCTCTCCAAAGAGAATCAAATTTTCCATGTTTTCCTTTATCTTCCCTTCTTGAATCCCACTTGAGGACTTTGTCACCCATGTTGAAATCTTCAGCCTTAGTCCTTCTATCAAAATATTTCTTTAACTTTTCTTGTAGAACTTGAACTCTGTAATAGACCTGGTCTCTCGTTTGCTGCAAACATTATATTTGATTGATCCTTCTTTGCATGTCATTGGTCTCAGCTTGACTTTCTTGAAGTAGTTTCATAACAGGAACCCCTAGTGATGAAGGAAATTTGGCTTCTAATCCATAGACTAACTCATATGGGCTGACCCCAATGGATCTCTTGGTTGTTAGTCTATCTGCCCATAAGGCATTCACAAGCTTCTTATGCCAATTCTTCTTATTTTCTTCCAACACCTTCTTTATGATGTTTACAAGGCTTTTATTTGATGATTCAGCTAGGCCATTTCCTTGCAGGTAGTAGGCAGTGGAATGGCCCAAAGTAATATGAAATTTGTGGCAGAAGTTCACCATCTTCTTGGATCTAAAAGCAGCAGCATTGTCTGTTATAATCTTGTTAGGACAGCCAAATCTAGAAAGAATATTATTCTCAAGAAACTGAATGATAGTAGAATCATTTGCTTGTCTACATGGGATGGCCTCAATCCATTTGGTGAAGTAGTCTGTGGCTGTGAGGATCCATCTATGTTGGCCTGAAGATGAGGGATGAATTTCCCCAATGAAATCCAAGCCCCATTGTTGAAAAGGTCTTTCTGTTACAATAGGCCTCAAAGGAAGTGGCAGTAACTTTCTCTTACCATCAAACATTTGACACTTATGACATGAAGTGGTGAATTTTTTAACATAAGAGAACAGAGTAGGCCAATAGTAACCTACCCTCAGTATCTTATCCACAGTGGACTTCCAATACAAGTGTCCACCACAATCGCCTGCATGAAATTCTTTCATGACATTGTTAGTCTCTTTCTCAATCAAGCAGTTTAACAATATACCCTCATGGTTTTTCCAAAGCAAATTGCCATCCATGACACAAAATCTTGAAGCTTTCATTTTTAGGAACCTACATTTAGTTCTGGACAATCCTGGGGGAGCACACAGGTTTTGCAACACATAACATATATCGGAATACCAAGAGGATTGTTCAAAGGCTACATTGGTCTTTGGAGTCACCAGCTCCGATTCACTGTCCATTTGATTAATGTCCAAGGCTTGAAAATTTGTTTCAGACATTAATTTAGCCAAACCTTGCCCTTTTATCAGTTTTGTAGGTCTTATTTCAATATCAAATTCTAAAATGTTGGCAATCCATTTATCTCTTCTGCCTTCTAAGTTTTCTTGAGTGAGTATGTCTTTCACAATGGGACTTGGTACATATGCTATAACATGGGAGTACAGGATGTAGATCCTGAAGTCTTTGATGGCCTTGACCAAAGCATAAGCTTGTTTTTCCATGATCTGATATTTCAGAGGTGCATCTCTAAGAGCTCTGCTAAAGAAAGTAATAGGTTTCTCATTTCTTTGGTCATCTTTCTGCAATAAGATAGCAGCAATGGTATGCTGGGAGGCAAAAGAGAAAATGATAAATTCTCTGTCAAATTGAGGATTCGTTAAGACTGGAGTTTGGGTAAGGGCCAATTTGATGCCTTCAAAAGCTTGATTTTCTTCTACTGTCCACTTTACTTTTGAATCCTTTTTTAGCATGTTGTTTAGTAATCTGATTAATTCTGCTAAGTTTGGGATAAACCTCCTTAAAAAGTTGATCTTTCCCAAGAAGGCTTGTAATTCTTTGATGTTTCTTGGATGGGGCATTTGCAAGATTGCCTGTATTCTGTCTGGGTCAATTCTAATGCCATCCTTAGAAATGATGTGACCTAACAACTTACCTTCTTCCAAACCAAATAGAGACTTCTTTGGATTTAAGGAAATCCCATATTTTCTACATGTTATCAATATCTGTCTCAAGTGTTTCAGATTTTCTTGGTCAGATTTAGAGAAAGGTGTGAGGTCATCTAAGTAAATGACAAGAAAGTCATGGATCTCTTTAGCAAAAGCAATGTCCATTGCTCTTTGAAATGTAGCTCCTGCATTTTTCAATCCAAAAGGCATTTTAACATATTTGAAAGTTCCCCATGGGGTTGTGAATGCTGTTTTATCTTGATCATCAGGGTGGACTAGGATCTGATTGAAGCTTGGGAATCCATCAAGTAATGATATTCTTGAAGCCCCCACCACACTTTGGATAATGTGATCCATTTTAGGTAAGGGATAATTGTCCTTGAGGGATACTTGGTTTAAATTCCTTAGATCAACGCAAAGCCTAATCTCACCGGTTTTCTTTCTTGTGGGCACCAAATTTGAAATCCAGTCTGAGAATCTGATTGGGGCTATGATACCAGCTTTAAACATTTTTTGTACCTCTTTTTCGATTCAAGGGAGAAGCATAGGATTGATCCTTCTCAATTTTTGCTTGAATGGCTTTTGATTAGGCTTGAGAGGGATGGTGTGTTGGATAACAGAGATGTCATAGGATTTCAAATCCTCATAACTCCATGCAAACACATCTTGGAATTATTTAAAGAGGTCAATGTATTTAGGCTTCTGGTCAGGAGGTAAAGCTGCAGACAATTTTATTATTTTGGGTTTTTCACGAGTCCCAATGTTGCATTCTTCAATGGCAGCACTGAGGGGCTGCATTTTGGGTTTTCTAGGGACATCATTTGAGTCAAAAATGTCCTCCAATGGAGTTAGGCCTGTTGGCAGAAAGTTATCCTTTAGCTCTATGATTTCAGCCTCTGTACCAGCTATTTCATCCAAATGTAGTTGTTCAAGTTCTTGTATTTGTTGCTTGTCAAAGCTTTTTGAACAAAGCATTTTACTTGCTGTTTTGGGTGATATAGCGATTTGGTCCTGTTCACTCAATGGTTGCATGTCTTTCACTGAATCCACATCAATGTTCAAACCTGAAAATTCGTGCTGCAAGGTTAAGAAATTATTTATCTGTGTGTCATCCTCAAATACTTGCCAGTCTTTAACATTGTTTGGAACAGAGGGTCTGTGTTTTATCTCAGCTGTAAAGCAATGGTTAGGTTCAAAAGGTAATTTGCACGTACTAGCAAATGTGGCTAAACTATGTGCATGAAGATTGTGGGCTCTAGCTATTTTGGTTATCTGAAATTCAGTGAAAGTTTTAAGCATTTCCATAGCAGCAGACCTATATGACCTTAGCCTTTTGTCATTGGTGACAAAACTGCCTTTCACTTGTTGGATAATAAGGTCTGAATCTCCCATGATTGAAAGTTTTGTGGCCTCTAGTGATTTTACCAGTTTGAGGCCTAGAAAAAGAGCCTCATATTCTACCATATTGTTGGTACATCTGAAATTAAGCCTATAGGCCCGACCTTGTGCATGATTACTTTGCTTATTATGAATCCACACTCCAGCTCCTGCCCCCAATTTGTTGACTGATCCATCAAACTCAAGAAACCATAAGATCTCCTGTTTTAATGGATTTTCAACATCCTTTCTGTGACTTGGGATTATCAGTTGGAGTTCTTGTCTTTCATCTGGTCTATCTTTTAGGACTGACTCATCAATTGTTTTCTCAATCTTGATTTCTTGGGGACTCGGTTGCTTACTCTCATGCATATTCTATTCAAGTGTGACCGATTTATTATCACTCTCAGGACTTGTATCATCATTGAACAGAATAAAGGAATCCATATCTGAATGTACTGCATAAATGGGGAAATTTTGGGGCTTTTCTTCACTGCTCACCATGTACTTCATAAGTGACTCTCTATATAGCCTCTTGGGTTGACCGAAGACTGAGATGGTGGCATATGACATGTCTAATTGCAGGGAACCTTGGAGTTTAGCCCCCCATGATCTCGATAACAACATTCCATATTTGGGTGGGATATCAGCAACTACAACATCCATTAAGATTGTTTTGTTTGGGTACTGGACAAGAGATACACATAAATCCTTTATCAAACCTAAACACTTAACTTGGCTGGAGTCAAATGAAAATAGGTCCTTGTATTGCCTTGTTATGTCTAAATTCAGTCTCTCCATCACAGATTTGGGCATAAGGTTATGAGATGCCCCAGAATCAAACATGGCATTGTGTAGTACCTTGTCATGGATATGCAGGCTGACATAAAAAGGTAAAATTCCACTACCTGCTGTTTTTCCATCAACCTCAGGGCCAAAAAGTAGTTCTGGGGTATCATCCAACACATTAACATCATCTTTATTGTTTGTCAATTGAAGGGACTTTTTAATTTGTTGTTTGTAAATGTCATGTTTGGCTAATTCAGCAAGGGGTATGGCTATTTTCAGTTTACCAATTTCAGACTCAAAGTCAAAAGGTTTTTCAGTTTGAATTTTAACATTCTGGTTGACCATTTTTTCTTTGTCATTTGACCTTTTAGAGGGTTCCTCTTGGTTCTGTGTCTGATTTTGGGGTTTGTCCTTTTTACCCATCTTTTGAGGAGGGTTGTTCGAATTGGTATGTAAAGGGAGTGCAACTGATGGCTGTTGATTTGAGGCAGATGTTTCAGTGATATCCTCCACTGTGACTTCATTAGTTATAGGATCAGATTTGTCTTTGGATTCTGAAATGGTAGCTTTCTTAGATTGCTAGTCATTTTTTACTTTTTCAGGCTGTGACACATTTATGGTTCTACTTCTTAGTTTGTATTGTTTATGAACTTCAAAAATAGTTGTATCATATCCTTGCTTAAAGTCAAAAGACTCACCTGATTTTGTTTGAAATTGCTTTACTTCATCTTCTTCCTGATCTTCTTGAGTCAGGAAAACTTGCTGCTCATTGTTCAAACCCATCAAATTGATGTGGGTGTCATCTATTTGCTCATTTGGAGTAGATGTCTCAGCATAATTTTCTTGGAAAGGAGGTCTGACATGCTAGTCAGGATCAATCCTACCCACATTAGGATTTTGATTCTTTCTGAAGTTTGGGTTTCTATTATTGCTTGTTTGACCTTCCCATGATGATTTTCTTTCTATGGTTTCTACCCTATCTCCAAGTCTATCCATCCCTTTGATAATTGCATCTAGCTTTTGCTCAAATGATGAAGGTTCTTCTTTGAAAGTAGTCCTCCTTTCAGTTCTGGCCCGGTTTGTTTTGGCAATTAGATTTGCTTCTACACTAACAGCTATGTTTTGCATGTCTGCTAGAGTTGCAGGGGCTCTTTCTCTCAGTTGATATGCCATATCAACATCAAAGCCATCAGGGAATTTAATCAGCGCTAGATCAGGTGGAGGTCTAAGGTTTTGAGGTATGGCATTATAGATAATATTAAATCTAGTGCAATAGTCCAGGACAGTTTCTTGTGGGCCTCTTCTTATAGTGTCATATTCAAATAGAATGTGCAGATGGTCCTTTTTCTTTTCCCATGGGTTTAAGAAGGACTGATAAAGGGCACCCGAATTAGCTATTGAATTTGGGGTCAGGGCCCTGAACCAGGTTCTTACTTCACCTGTCAAACTTTGGACAAAGATTTTCATCCTTACATCATCATCATCTATCTCATAGTTCTCAAAGTAATCTTGCATTTTCCTAGTATGCTGTAAAGCAGTTTATGTACCGGTTCCATCAAAATAAGTAACCTTGCTTTGGTAGTCCTGAGGCATAGCTGCAGGATTACCAGGTAGCTGAAGTGGAGCATAACGGTTAGCCATATTTGGGAGAATAAGTGGGACAACAGGGATAACAACAGTAGTCTGTGTATTGGGTGTAGACAAAATGCTTTGTGAAGTGGATGATGAAGAGGGTGAAGAATGACTTATATGGGGGTGAATAGATGGCTTAGCGGGGGTTGGAATAAAACTCTGCTGACCTGCCTCAGGGCTAGTTTCAGGAGACTGTTCTAGTTCCTTCTGGTTCCTAAGAGTTTTAGTGATGAGATTTGCATTATCAAAAACGGGTGGGGGATTTGGGTCAGGATTTGACCTGGTGTGCCTAGTTCTTTTCTTGGGAGCCAGCTTCTGAACTTGTTTTTGGTATTTTTTGGGGCTATTTTTAGAACTATTTTGAAGGGAATATTTAAGCTTTTGGAACCACTGTCTAAGAATAGATAGCAGCTACAAATACGTTGTCCCCAGTGGAGTCACCAATTATGTTAACACCCAGGTTGTTCCCTTTGACTCCCAAGGGAATATGGCCGGGGTAACCACTAACCAAGCTTTGGATTATAGGTCCTAGCCTACCTGTAATCAGAGAGGGATCTCTCTTTGACTGTTTAACTTTGTTCTTAAGGATCTTAGGCTAGATATGAGGTGAGGATTTGGTTTGAAAATTTTGGTTGAATGATGTCTTTTAGTACCTAAGGTGATATCTTCAGACAGTTTTAGACCATTGGGCTATGGAGTCTGTGGTTGCAGGTTGTTTGAATTTGTTGAGTGTGATTATTGAAACAACAGGGCCATTTAAATATTTCATGAAACAAACTTGAAATTGTAATGATGAAGTATGTTTAACCAGTGGAAGGCAATTAAGAAATTTCCACTAAGTTGGTGATGTGAGAAAGAGATGGATTGACCAGGAGCAGGTTTGAATTCCTGAACAATAATCACTGTGAAAGGTATAGTTTGGAAGTGCAGCAATTAAGAATTACACTCTTATAACTATAACTGAGGAAAACATACATAATAGCTTAGATTGAGTTCAGGGTATTCTATGAATAAATCCTGAAACTATTCTTTTTCTTTGCCATTAAACTTGTGAAACAGAACATGCATGGATTATGAAGAAAATAACAAACATAACGAACAAGTTAAAGAAACTTATTGTTTCATGAAATATGCAGGAATCTTGTAGCATTTAGCAAGCACATCAAAACATATCAGACAACACAGAACTTTGGAAATTCCATCAGCTTTGTTGTATTAAAACTCTGAACATTTACAGCATAGTATCTCCTGAAGAGAAAATCAGCAACCCCTGCAAGCTTATGCGAGGGGGAATATATACAATCGGTTATACAAAATATCTGAACCACTGTGTCACTTGATAAATAAATATGCTCACCAACTTTACAAAATAGCAGATGAGGAAGTTATTGCTGCTCTAAATACAAAATGAATACTCTTTAATTCTGTCAGAAGTCTTTTTGACCTTTGGAGGCCACTGAGTCGGTTGAGCGTTCTGCATTAATGCTGAATGATGTGTCTTTATGGCTTTGTCATGTTGTAGCTTTCTCGGCCCTCTCATCTATAGCTGTCAGTATTGCTTTAGTGGCCGAATTGGTTTGCTGAGCTGGCTCAGTCCACTCTTTTATTGTCATAGTAAATGTGTCTACTGTCTGAACACGATGACTTGTTTTCAAATGCAAAAACTTGGTGAAAGCCTCTTGTTTACAGTAACAACTGTATCATTCTTGTCCACCAGTCCTGTGTAGGCAGTTGATGTCTCAAAATTGCATCTAATGTTTCCTCTGCCTCTGTATATTTGTAGAAGTTTGGAGGCACTTCAAACAAATGTTTGATCTCATTCATAATAAAAAATAAGTTCTCTACTCTCTCATAGAGACTTTGCCCAGATGCTGGCCCTGTTACCTCTGAGGTACTTGATCCTTGAGTGATCTGATTGGTGGCAAATGTGTTTACCCTTTTTGCATAGTTCTCATGTGATAGTAGTCTCCCTGCGCTGTTCAGTAAGCCAGGAAGGCCTCTGCTCTGTAATGCTGCAAACTTATCCATGAACTTGTTTACTTCTGTTTGCATGTCCTGGCTTCTTCTATCCAATGTTTGTACCAGGCTTCTCAATGTGAGGACCCTCTTTATCAGCAGGATGGTTTCAGTTCTATTGGGGATTCCCATTGCTGCCAGCTGAGGACCTGTGTGGTTGTTGAGAACATTAATCATTCAATTAGCTATCTCAGGCATATTGCCTAGAGATGCCTTTGATCTTTGGACTTCCTTGTGTGCTTTGCCTATGAGCTCTATTTGCTCATGAATAGTTTCTATATACTGCCATTGATCTGTTATTGTTTGGCCAATGTTGGCCCATAAAACTGTCTTAACCTCAGCCACTACTTTGTCAAGGGTGAGCTCTTTCTCCAGCTCCTTTATCTTCTCCTTAAGAGCCTTTATTTCCCTTCCCTTTTCAGCTACACTTTGTTTAGATTTGTCATATTTTTCATTTATCTTAGCTAAATTCTCCTTGGCTTCATTCAGCTCTGTCATCTGGGCTTCTAGGAGTTTGATTTCATTCATCAACTTCTGCATATCAAGGCTTAGAGCCTGCTCTGATGTTGGTGCTGGTGTTGATGTTGATGGAGCTGTCTCAACTGTCTGCACTGTAGGAGGAGTGACAATTTGAGGGGGTTCGTCAAGGTTGATTACTTGTGGAGGGGGCTGAGATGTTTGGCCTCCTTCTTTCTACTGTAGGGCTGCCTGTAATGCAGCTTCTATCTCTTCTAGCTTTCCTTGTGTCTACACCAGTTGCTTATGCAGTGTTACCAGCAATGTTGCAGTATCCTGGTCCTTCCTCTCCTGAGCAACCTCTTCTGTTTGGGGATGAAGAGTTGCTGGGATCTTTATCATTTTCCTTAGAGCTGCAATGTTTGCATCTCTTTCTTTTAGCAGTGCCTGCACAGCTTTGGGATCCTTTGGGTCATGCCCAAGCTCTATGATTATATCCTCCAGAGACCTGATCCTGTTGTCTTTAGCCTGGGAGGATGCCTTTTCTAACTCCAATTGTGCAGTGGTATTATTCAAAGAATTCTGCAATCTATAATTTATCAATGTATTATCTGCTAGGGTAGCATACACCATCTCACCCGTCTGTTTATGCAATTCAATTTGATCCATTGGGTGGATTTCCTTGGACAAGATTTCCAAGTTTGTTCTTATATAATCAGCTGCAGACTGTGGCTGCAATGTTGTGGGCTTGAAATGGCTCATTATCATTTTGCCCTATTGCACATCATATGCAGACATCAACCTCTGCTGGTTTGTAGGAGCCATTTTCAACAAGTGATTATACAGCTGCAACCTGACTGGCTCATTTCTGGTCTTGATGTCTATGAATTGTTTCTTTATGCTAGACTCACCCTTTCTTTGTTGCCCTGAGGAGCTGACCTCTCCTCCAAGTGTTCTTTGCTGCTCTTACTGTAATGAGCTAGCTGATACCTCTGTGCTGGGGGGACCCATCTGTGTTTGACCAAAAGGCATCTCCTCCTCTGAGAAAGGATCGAGCCTTTGTCTCTTTTCCCCTTGCTGTGATGTCGCGATGCTAAGGGGAGTCTGTTCCTCTCTATCTCTCTTCTTACCCCTCTCTTCATTTGTAGGGGTTTGGAGCACCGAAGTCTCCACTGTAACATTCTGCACTGAGGCCTCCTTTTCTTGCGTTTGCTCATCATTAGGACCAGGAGCCTCTGCCATTTCTTCCCGCTGTTCAGGATGATTTTCAGGCTGTTCTTCTTGGGTTGATTTCTATTATGTTTCCTTGCCTTTATCCTTGGCTAAAGTCTCTGCTGTGATTGGGGCTTGGACTGTCTTTTGTGGAGCTGTAGATGATGAGGTAGCTGCTCCCACTTGAGTGCCTGGAAGAGAAAATACATGTGAACAAAGCTCCAAGTCAGCCAACTTTTGGAGATTTCTCATTCCTCTTTGAGCTAGTTCTTCTTGTGTAGTAGCTTCTTCTAAGGTGCCTTCCCTCCATTCTAGTTGATTTGCATATTTTTCTATGTGAGGGAACCTTATGTGATCATAACCGGCTAGCCTATATCTGACCCTTCTTAAGCTTATGAAATGATTAGGGTCATATGGTTTCCAAAGGAAACTGGTCTGTAAGCCAAGGCTTTCCAGCATTCTATCTGCCTCTTGCCAACCTTCCTCCCTTTTATTGTAGATGAAGTGGCCTAATTGGTTTCTAACCTTAAGCTGTGCTTTCTTGCCCTTGCCTGAAAAATGGAGTACATCAACATTCCCAAATTGCCTGAAATACTCGAGGGCAAACAATCTCATAGGCACATATCTCGGCAATCTGTATGGGGGCAACTCACACCCGTATATTCTGATAACTGTGTGGTTTTGGTAAAAATACCAATCCCCAATGCTGTATACCTTGGACAACTAAAGAATCCTCTGCATCTCATCAGTTAGTCTTGGAGGAGGTGAGCTCAGAAGCAGAGACATGGCTGGGTGGATGAAGAGGTCTATAAACTCACAATAAGTGTATGGGGAATTAGATCTACAGTGGAAAGCAGAGGACCAATAAACCACTGACCTTGGATTGCCTTGTGCATCCACTTTTCTCACAGGGAAAGGAAATTTCTCATGCTGATAGTATAGGATTAAATGGTAGATATAGGAGGTGTATCTGAACACCCTTTCTCTTGCCAAGTCTATCAATTGCTCATGTATTTTATTGGAGATGTAAGTGACATAGTCATAACAGATTGGGGGCTTGCCAGGGGAAAACATGGCCATCATCACCAGCACAGTTTCATCAACAAATTCTATTGAATTATAGCCCAATATGGGACTAATCATGTCTGCAAGGTCTCTGCCCAATCGATTCAGGTATACATGATGAATGGGAGGGTACTTCATAGTCTCAGAGTTTGAATCAATGAACAATTGATTTATCTTGGTTATTTGAGAATCTGTCAGTTTATCTCCTTGATTGATCAGATCCATCAATGATAAAGGAACTAATTTCTTATCAGTCTTGAAGTTTAGCATCTCTCTGATGGCTGCAGGGGTGACATAAAAAACAACTGAGCTTGAAGGGTCAAGCACAACCCTCTGAGTGGGGTCATAGCAATCAGCACATCGGTGGATTAGGTCAGGGAACTGGTTGACCTGAGGGAGCTTGAAGATGGTGAGGAAAGAGTCCCAAATGCCCAATATATCCATTCCACTATCACGCTTGAGTTTCAATTCATTTAGCAAGTGAATGTGATACTTGCTATGCATTAGCATTTCCTTTGATATTTGGTAATCTTGATCTGCTAATGCTTTCCACTCCAACTCTCTCTGAGGGGCATTCAATGGAGCAACATTCAGGGCAACAGGTGCTACTGGTGTATGCATGTTTTATAAGTGAATTTGTGTTGAATTTTGATTATTTCGGGAGAAATACCGTCCTGCGCGGTAGGTTAGGTAATTTGCTGAATTACAGTCTGTTTCAGAGCAACAGGGGTGTAATTGGGCACAATTGGCCGGTTTAAAAAAGGAATTAACTTAGTTTCAAGGTGTAGCAGGCCTATTTCTCAGGTGAAAAAAGGTCAATTTCCTGGTTTTTAATCAATGGAGGACGTAACAGAGTGCGCAGTCAGAGAATTGGTAAATACCTGGTGTTATAACGATGGAGGAGCTTAGTTGCAGTCAAATGCTGAGCAGCAGCAGTTCTGGAATGGTCTTGGTAGGTTGGCGGTAGCAAAGGACGTGAAGATACATGCAGGAGGCAGAGCAGAAAAACACGGAAAAAGTGCGCAAAAATGGCAAAATTCGGCCAAATATGGACTTTTTGGCGTTGGCGCAAAAATTTGGATGACGTCAGCATGACGTCATCAGGTGGGGTCAGGGTTGGGTGACGTCAGCATGACGTCATTGGGTGACGTGGCAGCCTGTGAGTGGTGCACGGGGACTGCATAGGTGGAGGACATGTCGGAGCGATGGCGGGCGGGGGTGCTGATGCGGCGGTGAGGTGGCATGACGTTGGCACGACTGGTAAGCGGAAAACCAAAAGTGGAAAGCGGTATGATATCGCGCCGCTCTTCATACGGAAGTGGGATTGTCAGAAGGCGGCCCGATAAGATTTGGGGGCGACGCATGGCAGAGGCCTGACGTCACCCTCTGACAAATTTCGGGAGGTAATGTCCGGTCTTCGGGGCCCGTCCGATATGGATGTGGGTCGTCGGATGGCAAAGCCCAGATCCGACGGTCGACGGGTCGATAAGGTGCCAGGACAATATGGCAGTGGGTGAGGAATATTTAATTGTTTTTCTGGAAATGTGCGCCCAGGCGGACTTTGGACTTTGGCGGATTTTGTGGGTTTTTCAATGTATTTTCTGTGAAAATGTGCATCGTACCAAAACTTTGGATAAAGCGGAACAATGGGTTCTTTGGTGTGTTTTGCAAATAGCGTAGGTTAGGGGTAATAGTGGGTTTTTACAAGGCCTTTTGCAAGTAAAATAGGTAAATCTTTTCAGAGGGTTTGTGAAGGGAAAAAGGGGTAGGGCTTAGGTCATTAGACTGACCAGAGGTCAATTTAATCCCTGTTTTTTGGACATATGGCTATAATGCCAGGGGGAGGGAATATTTATACATTGCTTGGGGTTTATACACCATAGTGTTTATAATAGTAGGAGAAAAGGGGAACATAGGGGATTTAGATAATAAGAAGTTAGGAGTTAATATGAGTGGAGAAGGTGAATGAGGGGGGAATATACACTAAGCTTTATGTGAAATTGACTTAGTTTAGGAAGTAGATCAAAATGAAAAGAATTTTACACAAGAAATGTGGCTCTTAAAGAAACAAGAACCAACAAAAGACTTTGATTTCTTCCATGAATAGAGGTGGTGTTGGGATGTTAGCAAGAAATGTAATGGGGGATGATTGGGAAGTTAGACATGTTTCATTGTATTGCTGCAAAACTGCTGAATAAGAGACCTGCACTGGCATCATGTTTTCTTTTGCTGAGGCCAGTGAGCAGTCATAAATCATGCTTCTGCAACCCCAACTACCTACCCATTCTATTGCCTAGCATTTTTTGTTACTTTTAGGAGGGCGCACTTAGACTTGCAAACCCTTATGTGCCTTTTATTTTCCTTTGGCTTTTTCTTTTGATTTTCTATCTAAGGCTAGCCTTATTGCTTCCAAGGCCCTAGATTAAATAGTTGGGAACCTTCATTCTCTACCTAACTACTTTATCTGCCAAGATTTAACTATTTGGACAGACTTCTTTCTCTAATCTACAACAAAAATTGAAACATGGCATGATCCAGCTTAGACTGTTGGACCACCCATCCAAATTCAGTTAACACCAAGCTATGTACACATATTGCATTCCCTTGGAAATATGGGATCTTTGCATCACCAAAGCAGAGCATATTTGGAACTTTCTTTGCCAATCATGAAATATGAAACCTATTGGTATAGGTATCTAACACTTTCTTTTGTTGTAATAGCGGCAATCTTAAATGTGGTAAGAGTGACACGATATACTAGTCTCGATGATGTGAATCTAAGATCACCATATTGACCTACCTGATTAGGAATTTCAATCTCTGATCAAAATCCGACAATGAATCATCTGTATTTTGTCAAATTTCTTTGAACTTAGTTATCGACTGTGCCTTTGAGTTAGGATTTCTAAATTATTTATTCAGTGCTTGCTGAGTTACTACCATCATCGCATTGGGGTGATCCGCACAGTACTTGATATATCAGGTTAAAGCTCGGTCTTGGAAGGCCATGACTAGCTGTTCTTTCTTGATGTTATCATCTATAATCTAGTGTGCTGTCCACATAGCTCCTGCAACAAACCAGAACTCTTCGGGGCCTTTTCTCCCTACCCCTTTAAAGACTAACATCTTCATTGCATTCGGCATGTTGAATGGTGGAAGTGGAGGTGGAGGTGGAGGTGAAGGTGGAGGTGAAGGTGTGGGCATATGTTGTGGAGGTGGAGATGGAGGTAGAGTAGAAGGATGATGTATCCTTGGGCTACCGTGATTAATCAACTATACTACACTTCGTGGTGTAGTTAACACCCTCCCTTCCTTGTCACTATAAGGGGATCCGATCAATGGACTGTACTCTGAGCTCATTCGTTCATTTCTCCTAAAGAATTTCCCACTTCGTGTAGCTCCAAACATCAAGTTAATTGCATAACCCGCTTTTCACATAATAACATTTTAATCCATGTTTTCAATGACTTCAAATACTTACCTCGTGGTCCCTTGAAGAGGCTACATTCCTCTTTGCTATCGTTCACAATTCTATCAATCGTGAACTCAGTCACAATGATCAATCCAGTGATCCACGATTGGTGCGATGTTGCTTTCTGATGCTTCCAGATGTCACACCAATTCTGGAGTCCACACTATAGGGCTATCGAGCCTCCACATCCACTGACTATCTCGTAATATAGAAAACCACTTCTGTAGTTCTTCAGGGAAAAAACAAAATAATGCTTCGGTTTCATCTATGTACAAATATCTCTGCAAACACTGCTCCCTAGAAAATTTAGGGCTTATGTTCTCTTGAGCCGCCAACGTGTGAACTTTTCGGTCAATCCACTTCTGGATCTCTTTCTTCGTAGGGAACCACTTATTCGACATCACAGATCTCTTAGATAGATCCCAATCCTGACAATAAAACCATTTGTTGGCTTAAGGGCACCTGACCCAAGTTTAGAGTTATTCGCGCCAACTACAAAAACCCTAACTGCTCACCCTTTCGGAAACAACCTACGTAGCACAAGCTGTAGTCTCACCCAAAGCAGTATTGGGGGATGCTAGAATTATATTTCTACATCGAGAGACTGTGTGATGTGTACTTATAACTCAGATATGCCTTCACACAGATCTATACCATCCTACTGTTCACTACTGCAAATCTATGTAATTGAGCTCTCTTTGCAAAGGTATACAATCATGCTTAATAGAAATAAACGAGGTAGATTCATGACTTTCGCTCAGTAAATAGTAACCCTAGATTTGCCTTCACGTAGATTGACCCGTTCCGAAAGTTATAATAATAGACCTATCTAAGATGTTCACGAAAATAGTTCATTACACTTTTTATGCATAGGCATTAAATATCCAATAGATTCATGTAGTAGGACACATTAATTTATGGAAAACAACTTATAGAGAGAAGATACATTAACTTAAGAATAATTAAAGAACAAGGCACAGATTCATTCAATTCAACCCAAAACTATATTTATTAGATTCAGTGTTCAAATTTCAGACTCTTCTACCATGTGCACTCAACTATGGACTTGCCAAGGTCTTCACGCGCTCAGCTGTAGGAGCCTTCCCCTTTCGCCTAAGTACAGGAAGCATACATTTCTTGTCTTAGCACCTTTCCCTTTCAATAAATCCTCATCAAAAGTTATGTTATACTAGACTCGCTATGACTCAAATATTTATAGCCCTTCTATTACAATACCATGGCCCATGACCTATGGGTGAGTCTCAAAACCATTCTATTACTTACCAATAGAAAGGGCTAAAGCCCCTTTGACTCTTAACTACACACTATGCTTCCTCATTTTTCGGAGACTTTACATTCTTTACAAAATTATAACAAAAAATTTCTTAAACTATCAAATATTGACCCTAGGGATGCTATCCCAACACCATAGGCTTAATGGGAAGTTATAATATGATAGATTTCTTTATTGCTAGCTAGTGTTCTACTTGACTAAATTTATATTCAATAATTACAAGTGTATTTTGATGTTTAATCAAAATTCCTATTCCCAAGTAGCGAATTCAAGAAATTCTTAGCTATGTCTGCAATAAACACATTTTTCTTCATTTGGTATTGGAAAGACAAATAATTCATTACGTTTAGAGATACTGATGCATTTGTTTGGAATTTTTATTCAAAGGGTTAACTTTTTTTAAGAAAATAGAATTAACTCTGTTGCTTAAGAAAAGAAATACAACAATTGCTTATACAAAATTCAAATACTTACTTGTTAATCATAATAGCCAATTCAAGGTATGGAATAAATGGAACCTAACTTCAATGAATATATTCATTATTAAAAATACTTATATCATAGTCATATAATCATATTCTTGATATATTGTGAGATGAATTTCCCTTTTGTATAAATTTTAACATTGCATTATGTAAATTTACAAGCATATGGATTTCATACATATGCTATGTTTCCTTTTACATGTTTTTAGGTGCATGAGGTGTATAATTAAATTCCCAATGAACTAATTCTATTATATTGGATTTTCCTTTGCAATATTTTTTTTTGCATTGTGTTTTCCTTCTATCAAATTTCCAATTTCTATGAAAATTTAACATAGTTTCCTTTCCTCATATTGCCCTTCAAAACAAAATATAATATGAATATAAAGGTTTGAGAACAATTTTGAATCTAAGATCTGTGCTCTTTTTTTACTATATTTTTAGTTGATTATTATCATGATTGGAATATAAATTTGGATTGTGTCAAAACCTGGATATTAATTGAAGATGATGACATAAAATCTTTGTCCACCAAGAAAAGAAACAATGTTATTTGATATTTACCATTGACAGTTTATATAGAATCAAATATGATGGATAAATTTTCTAGGGTTGAATCAATCTAGGTAAGACCCATGGTTTGTATGTTATTTGCAATGTCGCATAAACAACAATTATAATCTTAGTTCTTGAAGCAATTGCAATAATATTTTCAATTTGGAGAGTGAAGGAAATTTTTTTGGTGGGTGGGTGAATTATCAAAGGTGAACGGAAGGTAAAATTGGAACTATAAAATATTTAATCAAAATCCAAAAGAGTTGCATAAGGTGGGTGAATGTGTGAATATGGTTTACAATTTTGGGCCAAATGTGGTGATGGAATTTCATATTTTACTCTTTTATTGAATTGAAGTCCTCAAAATTCATATAAGAATTGTGAATCAGAGGATCAGATCAGAGGCAACATTTCTTCGTGGAGCAATTGGGGATTTGTACTAGATTGATCTCCGTTATTAGAGGATTTATCTTGCTTTTATCTTTATTTCCTTTTCCTGAGTGTAAAGAGTGCGGGCTTTTACCCTTTCCTACAGGATCTGTTTAGTATTGAACCTGGAGCCCTCACATCTTCTAGATCAGGTGCCTGCTAGGGTTCTGAATAGATGTTTTCTCTAAATATTGATGCAAGAGCAGGGCATGAAACTCAAACCCTCGCGCTTTGGGTTGTCCATGTACGGGTTTTCAGATCTATAGGATTTCTATTTTATTTTCTAAAACTACCGTCGTAGCAACCCGTTGTTTGTAGTAGCTGGATCTTGCTCTACTGTTTTCTTATAGTGAAAGAAATCGAATTTCTGGCGCTTGGGTGCAAGAAACTTTTGCAAATCAAATCTCTTTTTCTTTAAATCACATTCTTCCATAGGGGCATACATAAGCTTGGGAATCATCGATTGACCTTGATCCAGATGGCTCCCAGCTTCACGAAGATAGTTGCTGGCTCAGTTTCATCTGCCCCTAGGGGAAAAGCTCCTACCCATATTGTCAGTGAAGCCCCAGCTCCTGCTATCTAGGTGGCCCAGGCCTCACCCAATGAAGCTTTGAAGTTTTCTGAAAGTGACCTAATCTACCGGTTCAATGGTTTTTGGCTGTGGTTGACAGCTCTCCACAATAGGATCTCGGAAGTATGGAAGCTTGTCATTTCTGATGAAATTAATATCTACCCCTGTGTTAGGGGTTTCATTATAGTAGACTTTGAAAACCCTAAAAGTAGACAATGCATTCTAGATTTCGACTCTTGGTTTTTAGAAAACTCAGGCCTATTCATGAAGCCATGGAACCCATCATTCGATCCCTCAACAACAATCATAACCTGAGCACCAGTTTGGGTGAGATTGCCAAACCTACCCTTGCAACTTCGGAATTTCTCCTCTCTAAAAGCCATTGGAAATGCAATTGGCAAATTCTATTGCAGGTTCCCAGAAACAAAGGAATATACCAAAACCCCCTATGCACGCATCTGTGTGGAAATGGACTTTAGCACTGGATTCCCAACTGAAATAAACCTAACAAGTAAAGACCATGTGTCGAACTAGAAACTCGATTATCAAAGTGTCCTCTTCAGATGTCGATCCTGGTTTGATACATGTTATCCAACGAAGAATTTCCCGAAAGCATTGCAGAAAAATTTTGCTAGAAAGAATCACCACAGATCTACATGGTGGGAAGGAGGACAAAAAAAACATTACACGTCATCAAGGAATAATACTCTCCAAATAACTTTGAATCGCAAGAAATTGAGAAAGAAAGAAACAACTCTCAAGATAAGCAGGGGTAAAGCCCCTCCCAACATCAAAAAAGTGAACTCCACAACCCCTCAAGCATCAATAGTTATGAGGATTCGAATACCGCATAAAAGAAATCTTCATTTAACAGCAAAGCAGATCTCCCAGACCAAACTTCTTCTCTGACTATCTTCAAAAGGACGAGCACAACAGATCACGAAGCTAAGACATCAACGTCCCAAGAACCAGAAGAGATGAAGGAGATGCAAGATAAAGGAAGTTGGAAGATCGTAGAGAAAAAACAGAAAGCTACAACACCAATCTCTCCAAGAAAGACGAGAAGCCAAACAATTAAGAACTAAGAAAATTATAAGCCCGATAGACCAGTTTGGTCTTAGTGGACGTTAACCACCACCACCACCATCATCACCAAAAGGAAAAATTGTGGAGAAATATGTTGTTATCTAAGTAATATTCTTTGCAAAAAAAAATAGTGTAGTATAACTTGTCAATTTTCCATTAAAAGAAATACTTGTCCTTGCAAAATTTCACACATCTTAAGAGGTATGTTTGTGTTCACATAACATAACTTAGTCTAATATGAATAATTTAAAACACACACACACACACGCTACATAGAGAGAACTAAGTTTTTCAAATTAAAATTTATCTTTATATGCAAATAATATATATTTTTTTTTTCGAAGTTGGAGAAGTAGCATTTAAATTCCATTTTGTAGACACATGTTCACGTAAACATTTTTTTAAACTATTTAAATAAAGTAAAAACCCAAGATTTCCCTTTTAAAGAGGACTCGTAAATGAAGATAGTGGTATTTTTTGAAATTTTTTCATTGTGTATGTTTTATTCAGCCTCTTTGAATTGTCCCAAAAGATTTCAATCATTATGTTTAAAAGATATTAGATGAAAAATATCATATGAATTTGGAAATTTCAAACTCATATATCATTGGATAGAGGATTCCTTCATGAATCCATCATGATCAACTCCACCACTTGAGGAAAAATTCTTCCCTAAGTCCGCTAGGGTACAAAATGGTGTTGCACATAAATCTCCAGAAGGTGTGCTAAAATTATGTTTTTTAGGACCACATAATCTCGATCAAGTTCTTAAATTATAAATTTAAATATCTCAATTGAGGTTTTCATAAACCCTCAATCAAGGCATTTACATGGTTAACCAGGGGCTCAATTGAGCTATTGATGTTGATCAATCTATCAAGCTCAATCAAGCCTTTGTAAAAATAAAGTTTGGAAAACTTTAAGTAGTTTTTCTTTAAGGATAAGATCCTTATGTGAACCCCATGTTGGCAATTAAAATTTCCATTAAACCAAAACCTACAAGTTTTATTTAATGATCACATCACTAGAGATAAGGATCCACGAGAGGCTGTTTGTCTGTCACAAAGCAAATGGGGAGCGCTGTTTTATCCAATGTCCAACAATCTCCCCCACATTGCAATCTAGGTGTGTATCAAACTCGTGAGCTATGTTTTGATACCACTTGTTGGGAGTCATGATTGTCATTAGACCAAAACCTGCAATTTTTAGTCAACAATCACATTTGTTGAAAATAATACTGAGAGGGGGGGTGAATCAGTATTATCAAGCAATTTAATAAATCTTCCTTATTTGATCTTTGAATTATTTTTGCATGTCAGTACCATAAAATAATGAGCATGAAAAACAGATAATCACACCAAAGAACACAAGATGTAAGGTGGAAACCCAATGTGGGTGAAAACCACCTGCTGCAATATGTCTCTATCTTCTTTCAATTTAGAAACTTCTTTTACAATGATTTTGTACTGGTGCAGTCCTTTACCAGTACGCAGGCTGCAACCTGCAGAGAGCTACAACTCTCTCTCTTTCTCGTTTTCCAGTCTACTCCTGGAAGGGAGATACAACCCCCTACTTCTTTTCATAAAGCATCAGATGATCAACAAGTACATAACAGATATAGACCACTACAGATATCAGATCAGCAATAACAGAACCAACCCAGAACACCTTATCAACAAAGAAATTCAATCAACAGAACATCTTAAAACAAAGACGCAGTTTTTCTTTCTGTGGCCTGCGACCAGACGCCGTTAACTTTCTGCTACTCTGCGTCCACACGCAGATATCCTTCTGCTCCGCTGCGTGCCCACGCACTGTTCCTGTGACTGCTCTGCGTTCTGTTGCTTCAGGGACGCACCCAAAGATACTATCGCGCCGCGTCTTTCGCTACAGAGACGCACCTGAAAACATTATCGCGCCGCGTCCTTCTGCTTTAGAGACGCATCTGAACCTTGATCGCCCTGCGTCCCCACACAGATCTCTCTCTACTGTACTGCGTCTCGGCGCACTTTCCCTTTACAGTATCCGCGTCCCGGCGCACTTTCCCTTCGCTGAAACTGTGACCCTTCAAATCTAAATGATATGAAGACTTCAGAACAGACCCAAACAGTCAGATCTACAGATCTGATCATGCGCCATAGAGATCACAGTCCATTAGAAGATTCGCCCTCTTAGATCTGGACTAGATCTCACCAAATAAGATATTCAACCCAAGACACTTACCCAATCCAAATGAACTCCTTTGCTTTATATAGGCAAGCTCCTCCCCAAAACATGGAACAATACCACGAGCCGACACCATAGAAACACAAAACCGTCGGCTAGATACCACACAAGAAACCCCCACGTGCTTTTCTCTGCCTTGAAATGTGTGCACTGGGTAGACGCACCCCCTGAACGGCTGGCCGGCGTCCCTGGACGCGGGTTCTGCATGGTATACCTGCGGGGACGCACTTTCTGAACCGATTTCCTGCGTCCTTCTTAATTTCCAACAAACTGAGAGCCTTACCACTGGAGTTGCCATCAAGTACAACATCTGTAACATACAGTCATACCAGAAAACATAATGCCAACAATCTCCCCCTTTGGACTTGATGGCAACCTTACAAACTTCAGCTTCATTCTCCCCCTTTGACATCAAGGGCAAAGGGTATGCTCCCCCTAAGCTCATGCTCCCCCTGAATATGAGCCAGATCTGCAACAACGCACCACCATGAAAGAGATAGAGACATATTGCAGCTATTTCCAAGATCTCCTTCTCCATAATGCCAACAATGCATTATGTGCTCCCCCTGAGCCTGTACCACCAATAAGAAGAAGTTCAACAAGATGATGCATCAACAACCCCCAGCTTTTGCCTGAGGTATTCAAACGTGTCCCTGGGCAATGGTTTGGTAAGAATATCAGCAACTTGTTCCTTGGAAGGAACATACTCCAACTTGACTTTCTGTTCAAGCACTTGTTCCCGGAGAAAATGATACTTGATTGGTATGTGCTTGGTTTTTGAATGCATAACCGGATTCTTTGAGATGCTGATTGCACTTGTGTTATCACATAAGATGGGGATAGGTGGTGTACAAGTGATTTGAAAATCCTGCAAAGTCTGCATCATCCAAAGGAGTTGAGTGCAACAAGATGCAGCAGCAGCATATTCTGCTTTAGCTGTAGACAAGGCAATCGAACTCTGTTTCTTGCTGAACCAAGATACCAGTCTGGAACCCATAAAGAACGCACCACCACTTGTGCTTTTCCTGTCATCCACGCTTCCGGCCCAATCTGCATCTGTATAAGCATGAAGAGTAAGATCTGTATCTCTAGGATACCATAAGCCATAATTTTGAGTCCCTTGAAGATATTTGAAAATTCTCTTTACTGCCTGAAGATGAGTCTCCTTCGGATTTGCCTGAAATCTTCCAACTATTCCAACCGCATGCATGATGTCTGGTCGGGTACCTGTCAAATATAGTAAACTTCCAATCATAGATCTGTAGGTTGGTTGATGTACTGCTGCAGATTCATCATTTGCACTGAGACTACATCCTGTGACCATGGGTGTACATACTGGTTTTGCATCTTCCATGCCATATTTCTTCAAAATCTGCTTGAGATACTTGGTTTGAGATAAAAAGATTCCTCCTTCCTTTTGTTGGATTTGCAAACCAAGGAAATATGTCAGTTCTCCTAGCAAGGACATTTCAAATTCTTTCTGCATGACCGAGGCAAAGTTTTGACTCATAGCTTCTTCATTGCTGCCAAAAATAATGTCATCTACATACACAACAAGTATTAGTAATTTGTCATTTTCAATTTTTATATACAGATTGCTATCTGCTGAACCTTTTGAGAAGCCTTGTTGATGAAGATATTTGTCCAACCGGTAGTACCAAGCCCTTGGAGCTTGTTTGAGACCATAGAGAGCCTTTTTCAATCGGCATACAAGATTTGGATCATTTCCAAGAATGAACCCATCTGGCTGTTCAATGTACACTTCTTCCTCCAAATCTCCATTCAGAAAGGCTGATTTCACGTCCATTTGAAATACTTTGAAGTTTTGAAAACTTGAGAGAGCAAGGAACATTCGGATGGCCTCAAGTCTTACAACAGGAGCAAAAGTTTCTTCAAAGTCTATTCCTTCTTCCTGCGCATACCCTTTACAAACAAGTCTGGCTTTGTTTCTAATTACTTCTCCATTTTCATTCAACTTATTTTTGAAGACCCATTTTGTTCCGATAACATTCTTATCCTTTGGTCTAGGAACCAGCTCCCAAGTGTTGTTCTTTTCGATTTGCTCAAGTTCTTCATCCATTGCTTTTACCCAACATTCATCTTTGCATGCCTCTTTCACATTTTGTGGTTCAGTAGAGGAGAGTAATGCCAAATAGCTTGAGGCTTCTGCAACTGTTCTTCTTGTTTGTACACCTGCTTCTTTCTGCCCCACAATCTGAGATTCTGGATGATTCTTCTGAACATATCTGGATGGAGTTTTCTCTTCCATTCTTGTCTGCTCCTCTGGTTCTTCTTGAGGTTCTCCTTGGGGTTCTTCTTCTTCATCATTCTGTCTTTGAGGGTGGCCTTCATCTTCTTCTATATCTTCATGATGTACTTGCCTAGGAATATATCCCTTCTCATAAACCACTACATCAATGCTGTCAACAATTCTGCCAAGTTTTTTATTGTAGCATTTGTATGCTTTGCTATGTGGAGAATAGCCAAGAAGAATGCCTTCATCTGCTCTAGGTTCAAGTTTGCCAAGCTGCTCATCAGTATTCTTGATATAGCATTTGCTCCCAAAGATTTTGAAGTGCTTTACCGAAGGAGTTTTACCACTCCAGAGTTCATGAGGAGTTTGAGTGCTGTTCACCCGGACATTTGTTTTGTTGAGAATAATAACCGCAGCATGTGCAGCTTCACCCCAGAAAGTTGCGGGAGTTCCTGATTCATCAAGCATAGCACGAGCCATTTGTTGGATTGTTCTGTTCATTCTTTCAACAACTCCATTTTGCTGAGGAGTTCTAGCTGTAGAGAATTCTCTCCTTATCCCATGTTCATCACAGAAATCGAAAAATTCATTTGAAGTAAATTCCCCACCTCTGTCGGATCTGAGGCACTTAATTTTGTGACCTGATTCATTTTCAACCAAGGCTTTGAAGGTCTTGAATTTTTCGAATGCTTCATCTTTGTGCTTCATAAGTCCTAACCAGACAAACCTGGAGAAATCGTCAATAAATAATATCAAGTATTCCTCTCCTCTAGGTGTTCTTTTCTTGAATGGGCCACATGTATCTGTATGTACTAGCTCAAGAGGCATGCTAGCTGATCCCTCTTTCTCTGGAAAGTTAGTCCTAGTTTGTTTTCCAAACTGACATGATCTGCATATGGTGTTGTCAGGAATTTTGATATCTGGAAGATCGCGAACTGCCTGATATTTGCATGCTTTCCTTATTTGTGAGAAGCTTAGATGTCCCAACCTTCGATGCCATAACCAGTGCTCTTCATCCTTGCTAAGATAGCATTGTTGTTCTCCTTCTTCAAATATGTACAGATTATTTGGAGTTCTTTTGCCTTTGAGTACTGTTTTACCTGTATCAAGATCACGAACAAGACATCCATTCGATCTGAAAATAACCTCGGTTTTTTGATCACACATCTGGCTGACACTTAGTAGATTATGCTTCAATCCATCAACATACAAAACATTTCCAGCCTTGACCTTTTCTTTCAAAGGAGCAATACCTTTTCCTTTTATAGTTGCAGGAGTATCATTTCCAAAAGAAACTTTCTTTCCCTTTTCTAAAGTAGAATAAGATTCAAGTTTTTCTTTATCACCTGTCATATGTTTCGAACATCCACTGTCAATGTACCATAGATTTTCCTGTCCTTCTGCATAAAATGCTATCCCACATCTTTCAGTTTGAGGTTCCTTTATTCTCCATGTTTTGGTGCTTGTGGCTTGTTCCTTTTTCTCCTGAAACCTGCTCCTGCATTCAGAGTCTTCATGACCAAAATTATTGCAAATAGAACATTCAACTTCATTTTCAAGAACCGAAAAGTTGTTATAGGTCCTCTTTGTAATCCCTGTCATACTTCTTTGTTTTTGAGCTTCCCTAGTCATGATTGTTTTATATGCAACACATTGCGCTGCTTTGTGACCAAAGTTATGGCAAGAAAAGCATTGTCCATTGAAGAAGCTTCTGCGGTTATTGAATCTACTAGCCAACTGATTGTAATTTCTATTTTCATCTATTCTTGAACCAAACTGAGGAGATTTTACCTGTGGCTGGTTGTAGCTTTTGTTCACCCTTAGGATGGATTGTCCCTGATAGTTTCTATTTGTAATTCGTCCCTGCTTTACCTGATTATCTTCATTGTTCCTCTGCTCATTTCTTCTTGCTGCATCAAGATAACTTTTTGAGGTGGATGCTTGAGAGGTTTCTCCATTATAGCCCAAACCTGTCTTGTTTAAAGGAGACCGCTACACATTGATAATCTCATCCAAAGTTTCAGATCCTTTGACAAACTTAAGATTAATAGCTTTTGTTTTCTCAATTTCTTTTCTGAGACCAACAATTTCACCTTCTAGTTTTTCAAGATGTTTTTCCTTTTCATCAATTTGAAATTGCAAAGTATCAATGATCACATTCTTTTCTTCTATGCATCTCTTGAGTCTAGTAATTTCATCATAGAGATTATCCACATCTACAGCATCCTCATAATCATCATCTTCAAATGCCATTAACAACTTATATTTATTACCTTGTTCATCTTCATCACTGTTTGATAAGCCATCACTATCTTCATGGGTGTAGTAGCTTTTCTTATTTGCACTTTGTTTCCTGTTCCATCTAGCAGGTTCTTTTCCTTTATCCTTATAAGGAAATTTTGCAGCATAATGACCTACTCTTCCACAAGCAAAGCATTTGAAAGGTAGCTTACCTCTGAACCTTCCAGAACCCCTTTGAAGATTTCTGACAAAATTTGATTCTTCTTCCTCTTCTTCTGGAACATGGCTTGCTGCATAGTAATCTTCTTTACCTGATGCCTTAAAAGCAGCTTCCCTTCTGTCTGATGGACCTCCCTTTCTCATTTCATAAGCAGTTAGAATTCCATGTAACTGAGACATAGTGAGAACACGGAGATTTTCCTTTTCTTCTATTGCAGATACTTTAGATTCAAACTTGGGGGATAATGATCTTAGAATCTTTTGAACTACTATAGTCTCTTTTATTTCTTCACCCAAATTTTTCATACAATTAACAATCTCATCTACCCAAAGAAAATAATTAGCCACACTTTCATCATTATACATCTTGAGAGTCTCATATTGAATCCTGAGAGTTTGAAGTTTAGCTTGTTTTACCTGTTCATCTCCTTCATAGCTAGTGATCATTTTGTCCCATATCTCTTTTGCTGATTTGAAGTGCATGACCTTCAGGAATTCTGTTTGGGATATACTTCCTAATAGAGTACTGACTGCTTTTGCATTTGTTTCATACTGCTTTTTCTCAGCTGGATCTGTAGGAGTAGCTGAAGGAAAAGCATAGCCTGTTTCTACAATGTTCCAAACTTCTGTACCAAGAGATTGAAGATATGCAGTAACTCTTACCTTCCAATAATTGAAATTTGTCCCATCAAAAATAGGTGGCCTGATTGATGCTTCTTTCTCGTAGTTGCTCATGATGAACGATCTACCTTCAAGCAATCAAGCTTCTCTGAAGGACCTGCTCTGATACCAATTGTTGAAAATAATACTGAGAGGGGGGGTGAATCAGTATTATCAAGCAATTTAATAAATCTTCCTTATTTGATCTTTGAATTATTTTTGCATGTCAGTACCATAAAATAATGAGCATGAAAAACAGATAATCACACCAAAGAACACAAGATGTAAGGTGGAAACCCAATGTGGGTGAAAACCACCTGCTGCAATATGTCTCTATCTTCTTTCAATTTAGAAACTTCTTTTACAATGATTTTGTACTGGTGCAGTCCTTTACCAGTACGCAGGCTGCAACCTGCAGAGAGCTACAACTCTCTCTCTTTCTCGTTTTCCAGTCTACTCCTGGAAGGGAGATACAACCCCCTACTTCTTTTCATAAAGCATCAGATGATCAACAAGTACATAACAGATATAGACCACTACAGATATCAGATCAGCAATAACAGAACCAACCCAGAACACCTTATCAACAAAGAAATTCAATCAACAGAACATCTTAAAACAAAGACGCAGTTTTTCTTTCTGTGGCCTGCGACCAGACGCCGTTAACTTTCTGCTACTCTGCATCCACACGCAGATATCCTTCTGCTCCGCTGCGTGCCCACGCACTGTTCCTGTGACTGCTCTGCGTTCTGTTGCTTCAGGGACGCACCCAAAGATACTATCGCGCCGCGTCTTTCGCTACAGAGACGCACCTGAAAACATTATCACGCCGCGTCCTTCTGCTTCAGAGACGCATCTGAACCTTGATCGCCCTGCGTCCCCACGCAGATCTCTCTCTACTGTACTGCGTCTCAGCGCACTTTCCCTTTACAGTATCCGCGTCCCGGCGCACTTTCCCTTCGCTGAAACTGCGACCCTTCAAATGTAAATGATATGAAGACTTCAGAATAGACCCAAACAGTCAGATCTACAGATCTGATCATGCGCCATAGAGATCACAGTCCATTAGAAGATTCGCCCTCTTAGATCTGGACTAGATCTCACCAAATAAGATATTCAACCCAAGACACTTACCCAATCCAAATGAACTCCTTTGCTTTATATAGGCAAGCTCCTCCCCAAAACATGGAACAATACCACGAGCCGACACCATAGAAACACAAAACCGTCGGCTAGATACCACACAAGAAACCCCCACGTGCTTTTCTCTGCCTTGAAATGTGTGCACTGGGTAGACGCACCCCCTGAACGGCTGGCCGGCGTCCCTGGACGCGGGTTCTGCATGGTATACCTGCGGGGACGCACTTTCTGAACCGATTTCCTGCGTCCTTCTTAATTTCCAACAAACTGAGAGCCTTACCACTAGAGTTTCCATCAAGTACAACATCTGTAACATACAGTCATACCAGAAAACATAATGCCAACAACATTACCATAGATAAGGATCCGTGAGAGGTGGTTAGTCCATCTCATAAAACATAGAGGGGGTGCTTGTTTATCCAATGTCCAATGCCTCATAGATTTAGAATCAAAGAAGATATAAAATTTAATCCATTAATAATTTAACCAAGTTGATATGATATTATTTTACTTAAAATGGAAACCACACTAAATCTAGGTTATATATATATATATGTGACTAAGCTCTTGTAAATAACCTCAAAAGAAATAAAATCTAATACAACTTATTTGTAGTTTACATCTTGACATCTTTAAAATCGAAAAAAATTTATTTGAATCCTATATGTATTTTTTAATTGAACCTTGAGATAAGGAATTGATTGAAATATAATTAAAAGAGTTGGCGATGCAATGGTATATGGTTGGGTCACAAAAATTTTTATATATAGATTTTTTAAATTATAATATGGATGACTTTAGAATTCAAATAATTTATTTTTTAAATCATTGTAATAACAGACATGTTGATTGCGCTAAAATGCACTTTCTACAAGCAAATATGAAACATATTTGTAATTCCTTCCATGCTCAATATTAAATTGATACATGATATATTTTAGTTCATTTTAAGTATTAAAATAAATTGCATCATAGTATTATTATAATTATATCATGTTATGACTAAGCTCTTGTAGATGACCTCAAAAGAAATAAAATTGAATAAAACTTATTTATTGTATAAAAGACATCTTTTAAAGTCGAATAAAACTTATTTCGATTTCATTTGTGTTTTCTAATTGAACCTTGAGATAGCCAAGTAAATTTAGGAAATTTTATATTTAATTATATGTAAAATTATATAAACATATATCATTAACTATTTTTTGGTATATTAAATTCCAATGCATATGAATTAAATATCATGTTATGACTAAGCTCTTGTAGATAACCTCAAAGAAATAAAATTGGATAAATTTATTTGTTGATTACCCAACATCTTTTAAAATTGAATTTAAAACTTATCTCAATCCTATTTGTGTTTTTTAATTCAACCATGATATATTTTAGTTCATTTTAAATATCAATGTGATTTGCATAATAGTGACCTTGTACTTGTTTACTTAATTTATGAAATAAGAAGTCAATTGTTATATTTTTAATAAAATTTATACTATATAGGAAAAAGCTAAATAAGCAAAATAATTATTGGATCCATAAACTAGAATTTAATGAACATCCATATAAAATACTAATAAAAATGCATAAAATAAAATAATGAATGTATCAATAAGCTGTCCATATGAAAATATATACAAATTACAAATGTTACATGAACATCCATAAATTGAATTAATAAACATGAACATCCATAAACTATCCATCTATGAAAATATACAAAGCCTATATCACATGTGACTGTGCCATATGAAATGTGCATGAAAATATACAAAATATCCACTCTAAGTACCACCAGAACTCTTATGTGAGTTCCTGTGCACAGAGTAATCATCCATAATAAGGTATTGCAATATAACATAGTGAAATTCATATTAATTACATCATTATTTGTACAAAATAAAAAAATTGGAGATAAATTATTTTAAACCAAATCTAATTACATATATTAATCTAAACCTCACTTGATTCCAGATGCAAGTTGTCTAGGATGGGGGTCTAATTAATCTAGGTTTGGTGCTCCCCTGTCTATGGCTCAAATATTGGGGCCTGCATCGATGGACCCACTTCGTCAATGCCTCTATACTTAACAACCCACTCATGCATCCCATAACTGTGACATTAACAAGACTCTGCATATGGGCCTATGTACAAAATGGCAAAGACAAATTATAATTAGTCTATGAATTAATTAGCATGTATGTAACTTAAAGAAAGAAAATGTTGAAATCTTAGGAATAAAAAAGTTTACCTCAACTGCTGGTCCATGTGGCTATAGATAGTGACTCTCCTCCATGTGCATGTTATGAGGTGGAGGTGAAGGAGAATCCATGGAAACATGCAGGGGTGGAGGCTGTTCTGACTGATCAACTGCCTCCTCATATGACCTCATAAGCTCATCCATGTAGTTGGGTTGTGTCTACATGTTATCATGAACTTATTAATATAAATGAAATCTAATACGAATTAAATTAATATAAATAATTATGTATACTTTGACATTAAGAATCAAAATTTTCTTATATATGTTCCTAGTTTGTGTCACAGGGATGTGCACCCTCCAAGTGTCACGGATGGCATCATGACACAAACATCCATATGAAAAAAGTTGGTCAATGGGTAGACTCACGAGATATGAATTATCATAAAATGGAGTTGGTGGGTCGTGAGGAAATGGTGGTGGTCTGCTGATCTCTCCATGCAATGGGACATGTGCACTGACAATGGTATTTGTGTGCTATTTGTAATGGTGTTCCTAGTCTCAGCAGCGAGTTGTGATGACTCCTCTATCTCTATCAGAAATACCACGCTTCGAGACTGTAGTGGAAACAATTGCAGAGGTGGTGTACATTACCAGGGTCCCTACGATCCCCATCATGATCATATGTATGCCCCAAGTCGGATCCATAAAACTTAAATATGGTGTTGTTGTAATCAAGCCACATATGTAGCATGAAATCTACATATATATGTTTTTCAAAGTAAAGGGGTACCCGGTAATTGTTGAGTAATTGTCCCTAAGGTCCAATGAATTGATCATAAAAAGAAAGGGCCACATTAACCTTCCTAAAATATCTGAGTGGAATCGGACCTTGATGTCTAGCACAATGCTGTCGAGGGATGTCGAACAACTCCCCACGAACATCAATGTCCTTGGTCGCATCTTGCACTACCTCCCAAGCATGTCGAAATCAAACCTCATGCCTCATAATCCTCTATATGGAATGTAGGAGGAATCTCTATAGTCCCGCCCTCTGGTATGTATCGATAAACCTATTGATGTTATCCAGCATCAAAGACAAACTATGCCTAGTAAGTGAACTAGCAAAGATTTTATCTAGCTCTCATGTGATTGATGTATTCTAGGACGTGTTGAAGAATGTAAATAGAGTCATTATTCATAATTATATTTGAGTCATGATGTAATGTATTTTTCAAAAGAAAGAAAAAGAAATTTTATTATTAAATAAATTGACTTATTAAAGCATTGGTGTCATGCTTGGGTCAATTAGTTTTAGTTCAAAGACTCCATTGAAGGCTTCTAGGGTTCATGTCAAGTATCCTTGTCCATGTCATAATGTAAAAGACCCTTCTTGGGCTTTATTTGTCAAGAAAGAAATTTATTTTAATGTAAATTAGGACTTATATGCCTCCTCCACCAAGTCAGCCTCAGTCTAGACAAGTCGCCCTAACTGAGGGGTAGAAACTCTTTTATAAAGGCCACAATTTAACCTAATTTGGAGCACTCACTCATCAAGTTTGATCTGAAACTTTTGGGGCCAGAAAAAGTGTGCAATGCAAGGGAACGAGAGGAAAGGTATAGTGAAGGAGAATGATATCTCTATGAAGCACAATAAGTAAAAATTCTCTCTCTCTCTCTCTCTCTCTCTCTCTCTCTCTCTCTCTCTCTCTCACGTGTGAAGTTGCTAAGCTACTGGAGGGGTTGAAACTATAGTGCTAAAGTTGGGTAAGAATTATGAGTTGTAGGGGTTCGAAATTCTAGGTTCTTTCTGGATTATAGTTGTTGGAAAAGAATAAACTATTGAAGGTTATTGAATTACATTAAATTTTTACTTGGTGGAGGAGGAAGGTCTTTGGGTCTAGGGTCTTGGTCTATCTCAACTTGACTTTTCTAGTGGAAGAGTTTGACTAGGCTTTCCCCTATATAGGGGTTTTAGCCTTTGTAGAGTACCTACATATGGTGTCTTCAGCCATCATGTTTTTATTTTTATAATTTATTGATGAAACAAACATAAAAGAAAAAAAATAAAAAATTTAATAAGAACTCAAATATGTCACGTAATTATCAACATCAGAAAATATTTTAACTTTCCAGTTTTCTAACATGGTATGAGAACTAAGGTGAAGAAGAGGGAAAAAGGCACACTGAAGATCTATTGAATAAAAGGGGATCAAAGAAAGGTAATTAAGGAAAAGGATTATATAATAAGATAATCCTACTACACACAGGAACTATGTCAACTTCAATGAAGGGAGAAAACAAACCAAAAGGAGTTTCCAACTATAGGGCATGGAAAAAGAGGATATATCTTATCCTCAGAAAGCACAAATTTTTGAAACTTGTTCAAGGAAAATTGAAGAAGCATCCTGATGAAGTAGGAAAAGAGAAGTTCAAAGAAACTAAAATCTTGGCCATGAACCTAATAGTGGATGGAGTAAATGACAACCTAATTCCATAAATATCCAACATAGATTCCACTCAAGAAATCTATGAGTCTCTTTCCAAATTATTCACCATTAAGAACATTGGTAAAATAACAAGCCTCAAGAATGAATTAAGAACTATTAAGATGATGAAAGACGGTATTGTATCATCCTCTTTTATAAGGATATCTATAATCGGATATGAACTACAAGAAATAGATGAAGTACAAAAAAAAGAGCTTGCAATTACTACTCTTCTAGGACTACCAAAATCTTGGAGTGCTTTTGCATCATGAATTAATAGTTGGAAGGACACAATAACATTTGAACAAATGTGGAATGCATGCAGACAATAATAAGCTTGAATATCATTAGTAAACAACAAGAAGGAAGATGAAGAATAAAATACCTCTAATGCCTATACTTCTCATGACAAGAAAAACATAACCTTCAAGAAGTTCAAAGGACCAAAGAAGAAAATTGACTATCCAAAATTTAATGTTACAACTGCCATAAGATGGAGAATTACAAGAATCAATGTCCTTAGAATCCAAGGAATAAGAAGAGAGTCAAGGAACAATAAAATATTATCAATTAATCTCCACTTAAGAATAATAAGACTAAAGAATTAGATGTCAAGCACTTATACTACTAAGTTCTCTCCTACATATCCTTCTTAGTCTTGTATTGCTTTCCTTTATGTTTTTATTTCTAGAGTTTGTAGGTTGAACATGTCTTGCTAGAACATTTCTGAATTATTTTGATAAATTTGTAGGTATCCCTCAAGATTGGATTAAGAGGGAGCCTCCATCATTTTTACCAAAAGGATATGTAATTTTTCTTTGTTTCATCTTTTCATGTTTGGCTTCCTCCTCACATCAAGATTTGTTTGTATTGTAGGCTAATAAACTTTTCTTTATATTTTCCTTGGCTAGGAAAGCTTGTTGAATGCTCAAAGGTTATGGAGTAGATTTCAAAGGATAAACTTGAACCATGGAAGAATTTCTTTTGTAAAGTAATCCCTTCAATAATTCATGTCCTACAAGGCTTGTTAGGAACAACTGAAGAAAATATTGTTGAATGCTCAAAGGTTTGGAGGAGTCTTGAAAGGATAGACTTTAACCATGGAAGAAGTTTTTTTACAAAGGAAGACTTTGAAGGATTGATGTCCTGCAAGGTTTTTAAAAGGAACAACTCAAGGTATGTCTTAGACTATAAGATTTGTTATAATGTTCTCTTCATGTAAAAGGTGCAATAGTTATTCTTTTGAAATATTCTTTACATTGCTGACATCATTATGTCTAGGGTTTTGAATATTAAAGATTCTTTTTAGGGTGATTAATCATTACATTAAATCTACCCTCATCATACTATCATTTTGATCATTCTTATGAAACCCTAATCTTTAGGGTTCACTATAAAACCCTAGCCTCCTTATGTTAAGGTATGTCAATAATGTTGAAATCCTAGTCCTCTTAGGTTTGTTGATAAAGTCTAAAAATCCTATTCTTTTTTATATTTATAGTTTTGTTATTGTTATGATAGACACCCTATATCTTTATGCTTTTGTGAATTAGGGTTTATGAATAAAACCCCTATAATATTAATAGTAATTTGTTAGGAATAAAACCCTAGGTGTATATTCATACATATGATCAAAACCATAGCCTAGAGAAAAATGTTGCATAATATCCAACTTTGATGGACTGATATTCATGAGAAATGCTAGTGCATGAAATCCTAGACATGTATTTGCAAGTATGCTAAGCTAATTATTGATACTCATGTTTTAGTTTGTGAATTCTAGGGTTTGTAACAAACCCCTAATATAGATTGATATTCTAGGATATGACGATATTGTTTTCATTTAGTTTTGAGGATAAAATCTTGGCAAAGTCTATCATGTAATTCTAAAACTATATTGTTGAAACCTTAGATGTATAGTAGAAATGTTATTTGATTGAATTGTTGATATCTAAGGCTTTGTGTCTTGTCAATGGAGTGTAGGGTTTATGACAAAACCCTAGCAAGAAGTTGAAATCTTATATGTAAAAATATGTGTCTCTGCTAATTATGAACGTAAATAGGTTTAGGTGTTCGATGTATAAAATATAAATTCGTACATTATAGTAACATGATTTTGATATAATTAACTTCATGAAATTGTGTGTTTGTATTTGGTTGTACTTTCTATTAAAGTTTTGCAGATGCATAATCTTCAAGATGTTGAAGTTCGTATGCTAATAATGATCATGATGAAGGATGTTATATGAATGATTATGATCAAGATTAAATTAAAGAAGTAATAAGGAATATAATTGTGAAAGGCTCTTCGATGTTATAGAAGAAGGAAGTGGTTGGTTTCCCTAAGTTGAGACGGATCCTAGATAGAAGAAAGGGTATATCTCCCCAATTGAGAGGGAGGGAATATTATGATAGTAAATATTTTGATCTACAAAAAAGTAATACAAATGAATGTTCATGATGTTTGGAACAAAATACTTGAGAAGATTTGAGCATTGGTGCTACTAAAGAAATGAAAGAAGAAGAAAGCTTCTGGCACATTATATATGGATAACCTGATGTTGAAAGTAGCAAAAGAATTATTGAGGACCCTGAAGTTTGTGTTTACTTAAATTTGAAAGTTTATTAATGATTGGGGTTTGTGTTTGTATAGGTAAATATCTTCATAAAAAGGTTGAACAATATGGAAGCATGCTTATACTGATTTAGTTGATAGGGAGAGATGAAGCATCTTATGCACGATGGTTTGGGAGGACATCTAGGCAATCTATGTGTTGATGTCTATATCTTGAGGAGGAAGGTGGTGTTGTTCATGTAGATCTGATATTGGATACACACCTAGATTCATGGGTTGGTGGTAGAGCTTAAAATCCTGATGGTGCCTAGAATGGATAAAGATTGCATCCCCTTAGCCCCACCTGTATAGAATAACTTGGTCAGGTATCTAGTCTGCAACACTGAGTGTGTTATGACTCTTCATAGAGAATATCATCTTGAGATCTTCCATGTACCTCTATATATATAGAATTATGAATACCTCCCTATTTAAGAGGGAGTGTTAAAGAATGTAACTAGTGTCAGTCTTCATAATCAAATTTGAGTCATGAAATAATATATTTCTCAAAATAAAGGAAAAGAAAATTATTATTAAATAAATTGACTTATTAAAGCATGGGTTTCATGCTCGGGTCAATTTGTTTTAGGTCAAATCCTCCATTGAAGGATTCTAGGTTTTATCTCAAGTATCCTTGTCGATGTCATAATGTAAAAGACCCTTCTTGGGCTCTATTTGTCAAGCAAAAAATTTATTCTAATGTAAATTAGGTCTTCTAGGCCTCCTCCACCAAGTTAGCCTCAAAATGGATAATTCGACCTAACTCAGTGGTAGAAAGTCCTATGTAAAGGAAAGCAATTGACCTCATTTGGAGCACTCACTCATCATGTCTGATCTAAAATTTCTGGGGCCAAAAAGGGTGCAAAATTCAAGGGAAGAAGAGGAAAGGGATTTCAAAGGAGAAGTAGATATATATCAAGAAAAAGAATACAAAATTCTCTCTCTCTCACATGTGTCAAGTTGTTGAGATGTTGGAGGGGCCAAAAATGTAGTGCTAAAGCTGGGCCAAAATTCTGGGTTGTTGTTGGGATATAGCCACTAGACAAGATGAGATTATTGAAGGTTGCTGAATTATATTAAAAGGTCGACTTGGATGAGGAGGAAGGTTTTTGGGTCTAGGTTCTTGGTCTATCTCAACTTGAATTTGCTAGTGGAAGAGTTTGATTGGGTTTTAGCCCTGGTAGAGTGCCTATATCTAGTGTCTTTGATTTTTGTGTTTTGATTTTCATAATTTTTTGATGAAATCAAGACAAAATAATACCATAATAAAGCTAATAAGAACTCAAAGATATCACAATTAATTATCAACATAAAAAAATATTTCCGCCTTTCAGATTTTCTAAGATGTCATAACATTCTCCAGTGTGATACTAGTTGTAGCATCATCCCACAAAGGGATCGACACTACATTGTGATGCACAACTTCATCCTACTGAGGGCTTGCAAATCATAAACATAATTTAACATATATATAACAAACTAGAAGCATAATAATATATACATTAAATTCAAACACATCAATTGAGTATGCTTTAAAAATTAAAGAGGATTTAAAAATGCACTTGTAGTGGGAAAATGTGGTCCACTTTATGTAGCATGATTTTCAATAGAGAGGAAAACACTACCTTTGACACTTCGACTAGTTTCAGATTCATGATTTACGAGTAGAACATGCACTCTGGTTGGGTTATGAGATCGATCACGAGCCCAACCATGTATAGCAGATCCCCCCACACGTTGATGGCCTTCAGTTGGGGTGCCTATAGGAGATGGATCTTCATATTACATATTTAATACATATATAAACCAATCCAAAAAAATGTTGACTAAGCTATTACATATTTTTGTAGTGTTTTTGTAGCAATGGTGTACCAAAATACACCTTAGCAGTAGGTTGTTCCCTGCAAAGAAAAAAAAGTAGCTTGGTTATTTTTAGTGACAAGCATGAAGAAACATAGTATTGCAAATGGTGGAAACAATCTAAAAAAACATAAACTAAAACAAAGAGATAAACACATAAATAATGCTTAATGAAGAAAAAAGTCAACATAATTATGGAAAATGGGTCCCTTTGTTGACTGTTAGTGGTAGAAGATGAATACAAATAGTAGAATACTAAACACTTGAAGGGAATTCTTTGAGAAATGGTGCTAAAAACCATTCAAGCTTCTCCTCTCTATCCAAGAAGTATCAAGGCTCTCGCAATACTGAAATCTTGTCCACTATAGAGTGATGGATTGCTAAGAAGCAATTATGCTGACACAATTGTGCTCTACTTCTTCTTCTATAATAATGAAATGAAGGTTTTATCTGAGGCCAACATAAAATTGTCTTCATTTTTCGTTCTTCCATGACATATTTATATAGAATTTTTTGAATCCATCTTCCCTCTCTTGGTTCATGAATGAAAATGATTGATGAGTCAAAAAAGAGGATTCCTTTGAGGGGTGCACATCTTAAGGGTGACACGAAATTGGTTATACTTGACTAAAAGCATGTTAGTTAATCATCTTCCAATTGTGGGAAGTGGTCGTGAATTCTTGAGTCTTCCATTTCTTCGACTATATGGATTTTGAAGAAAATATTACATGTCCCGTGACTATCGGAGGGAAAGATCTGCAGTCCTTAATTTCTAATTCAATATTGATTAGGCCTTAGAAGAAATTAAACTTTTTGATCTTCATAGTAGTTGGCTAGAAAATATTCACTTGTGCATTCCATTGGACGACTTTGGGCGTCTTTTGGACTGTACAAATATGTGCATGAATTTTTTGTGTTATTAGTTTCACCCTAATGTGTGAGGTTAAGATCAAGAATATAGACAAAATAAATCATGTTTTCTTTCCTGAATGAGAGTCTAATCAACTTCTGGATGAAGAGAATAACTTGCTTCAAAGATGAGTATAGAAGAAACCTTAACTAAGGATAAAAGATAACCATGCTCTGAAAAAAAAATACTTATACGATGTGGGCATGTCCCATGCTTCTTATGATGAATAGTGACAATTTATGACAATAATACAAGAAATATTCATGCTAATTTAGTGTTGGAATGGCTAACATGCTGATATATGATGATGATAACTACTAGCACCCTCAAGGATGCTTTTGACAGATAGATAGAGTTAGGTGCCCCCATCCATAAAGAAAAAGTGAAGCATTGGTGGAGTGAGATGCTTATAGATACATGGGGCTTCGGCTGTGGGTACCTCCCATGCATCAAGATGTAAGCATTATTGAATGACGTGCTAAGTGATGCGTGGGTCTTCGAGTAAGTGAGAGAGCTACAACAATGATGAAGTACGATACCACCTTGACATGAGAGATTATGTTGGTGTGGAATGTCAAGGGAGCCAATGACATCAATGGGAAATAATGATTCCCATTGTGCCACCGAAGGATGCCCCTAAAGGGGGAAGCACCCAAGATACTACCTCAATCCTAGAAAATGGGTGCTGAAGTCGACGAGAAAAAGGCATCAGCGATGCAAAATGTTGATTCAAGAAATCAAGATGTGTAGTAAAACAAATTGTAATATGGTGGGTCAACAATGCATGATAATGAAATTTGAAGATATGAATGGATATGGACAACTTGCCTGAGGTCAAAGCTATAATACGAATGGCGAAAGTCAAAACAATTCTTTTGAGGGTAGTGGCCCTGGAGTTGGTAGGACATCTAGGGTAGGTGTGACTATGTTCTGATTGGTGTGAAGAGGGTAAATGAATTTGGATTATGTGTGAACTTTGACCAAGGGTGACTAGGGACTATCATTGAGTATAAAATGAAACTATGGGTGGGGACCATTTTCCTAAAAAAACTTTACATTTTCCAAAAGAATGTAAAGGTGGTTTGGGATGTACATACACGAAGATAGGTGCCCCATGAAAAAAATGACCTACATGACGGAGGTAAAATGTATTTGTACAGGGAAGGGGCCCCATTGGTTGGTCTCAGTATTGGGTGTATGAAGTGGCACAAAAGAGACTATGCTGAGTGCTGACAACCTCAGGATCTTAGAATGAGCATGAGGTGACTTTCTAGCATGGGTTTGATTCAATGTTGCTCTTACTTCTTCAAAACGTGGAAGGTACTAACAATTCCTCATGTGATGTGCTTGAGAGCAGATGTGACAATGACAACGTGTGAGTCTCTCTTTGTTTCAGAGATGGATTTGTGGGATATGCACTAACAAGAAAAAGAGATCTCTTATCTTGCCTAATTCTTGACATTGATTTACCAGGTGGTTGGGTCTATCACATAGGGAAGATGTGAGGGATGACCTTAACTAGGTAGTCTGAGATATTTTTTCCTTTTTGCAAGATCTAGACCAGTGATGGTGAGAGTAGAGTTGTTGACGGGGGCCTGGATGAACTCTTGACAGTATGCTTTCCTCAAACACACATAATATGGATCTAGATACTTGATCCCCTTGTGGTGTGGTGTGATTCGATATATGATCTGACTAAATCAGAGTTTTTAGCAATAAATATATGCATGAAATATAATATAGAGCAAAATCAAGGAATATGGGGGAAGTGTTGCACGTGATGGTTTCCTGCGCAAATATGGCAAGTATGACATTTTCGGCTGGGTATGTTTCTTTGGGCAACACGAGTAACCAGATACAATTGGTTTAATTCCCATAATTTGGGACATTGGTTTATGAAATGGTCTAGTTCATCGCATAAAGCACATGTGAAGGTATGTTGGGGTGTCACATTTATGGTTGCCTCCAAGAATGGTGGGAGGTTGAGGTACCAGAAGAGGGATAAGAGAAAGAAGCTTCTTCCCTCATGACATAAAAAATAGTCTTAGACCAATCATCTGCTAGTTGTGATGGGTTATAGGATTGGGTGGGTGCACCTAACACATCTTGATATCGAGGGATGTTGGGGCAATGATGAGTGTAATGCTTGTATTCCATGCATATGGCACATGCATGGTTGGTGTGTAGTACCTTATAACGCATGAGTGTGATCTTTTGTCTAGCAAAAAGAGGGGGATTCATTAGTGCTTTTGGGGCATGCAGAAGAGCTTTGAGCTTATCTAACTCAGGGCACATATTGGTGGGATGCTCAACTACTTCACACAAAGCATAGGGTGGAGGGACCCTAGAGGAGGTAGCATTTGAAGCTTTTGCCTTCATTCCTTTTTCTTATCCCTTTTTATGGCACCAGTTGGTGTCGGTGCATGTATTTCTTGTTTGGGGTGTTATCCTAAGGAGGTATAGGAATGATGCTTGTTAAGGTGATATCTAATCTTCCCGACATGGCCTGAGGGGTGAGATACCAAACTAGTATCACCATAGCCATATTGGGTAATGAGAACATTGTGATGACTTAGTGCGAGACAAAACTAGGTGGGGAGAATAAGAAGGGTGTTTGGGTGATAGAATATGGTAAGAAAGTAAGATCAAGTTGAAAATTATTGTTGGTATCTGAAATTGGTTCTCGATCTTGATGCATGTTTGATGAACTCATGATGCACAGTAGGGCTCCTATGTCTTGAGGGATATACTCTATCACAGGTGGGCTCCTGGGAATATCCTAAGGAGTGCTGATCACTTAAATTGGCTGGGGCTGAATTTACTGTAAGTGGTGACCAATTCGGGAGAAGATATCATAAAAGATAGCACACCATTAGGTGTAGTTAATGTCTTCTTCTCATAATATGTGAGTTGGTCGATTGTAATAATTTTCCCATCATGGGGGAACATCATTACCCCAAATACAAAAGATTCTATTGCTGACATTTCATACATATAACTTCGTCCCAGAAGGATATTATAATCCAATTATGCGTCCAATACTTCAATGTCTATGAGCATGATTTTACTGTATAGTTGTATTGGAACAACTTGGTATAGGCCTACATGAATAGAAGGGTGCTCGTCATATGCTCTAAGAGTGATTTCAGAAGGTTTGAGTTGATGGGATCCAAGTTTATGCCATACTTATTTGGACATTATACATGTGGATGCCCCTTTTTCGACTATGCAATGATTGATGGAAATATTTTGGAATAATACTAGGATTTGAAAAGCGATGACTGATGGTAGAAGAGGGCTGGTTTTATCTAAGTCAAAGACCATTAAATGATAATCATCAGGATCGATTGCTCCAAAAACAAAAATAAGGCACTTCGCTGGGTTGGGTATGATAAAAAAAATTCCAATGCTAACATAGTTGAAGGAGTTTGGACTAAGTCATCGACTATGCTATAGCTATGAGAAGCCTTTGGGTTCTTTCTTGCTCATCGTAAAGGACATTTAACCATCTTTTTGTTAGGCTCAATGGTGTATCAAAGGGTTGTTAAAGGTGTTGTAGGTGTTGAACTAGTCAAGGTGGAAGGATTGGTTTTTGGTGGAGTTCCATACTCTCAGTTGTGCATCTGCAGGAGAGCATCTTCTCTTGCCATGTAAATGTCGTAGTTTGGGGCACTTTGGAAACCTCCTCCATAAGGGTTTTGGGAGTGTTCTTGTTGTGTATTTACCACTCCTTCGTGGGTGAAGGGATGTTGCATCACTACAAGTTGTTGGTTTCCCCCCCTTTCCCCCAATGTCTTTCATCCTTTTCAATTCAGAGAGTTGAAGACAGTGATGGGTGTAATGATCATACTCACCACAAATGGAAAAGGTGTGATTACTTCATAGACTCATATTATTGTTTTTCCTTTTTGGGTTGTTATTGGTCGGTCCCTAATTTTGGTTCCAGTTGGGTTTACCCCAGACCGATGCCCACATAGGTTATTGCTGATTGCTGGCCCCCTAAAAAGGCTCTCCTTTTGCCTTGCTTTTCTCTTCTTTTTTTATAGCAAAGTTAGGTAGGTTAGATGTGCTCATATATTCATCCAATTGTTGTTGTTGAGAGAGAGAAGGTTCCACTAGATTAACCCCTGCATTAGCTTGTATCGACGGGTTATTCTATTCAGGTGCGTGGAAAGCGAAATATCAGTTCCTTTGTCCCTAAATCATGTATGAGTTATGGGAAGGATGATTTGGTTCCACATTCCTAGGGGGTATTTCCCACCTTACATGGGAGGGTATTGGGCACCCTGCATGACTTAGTACTAGTTAACTTGGATAGTAGGATTTTCCATAGGCATAGGTTGACCATCGTAATATGATGTGTGGTTTGGTGGTGTTATGGCTCCAAATGTTTGGCCACTGTAATTGTATCTAGGGTACTGGAAAGTGTTGCAAGGTGATTTTGGGCGATGGTCCCAATAAATCCATCATCAACATTGGATGCACTTGGTGTCTCTTTAAAAGTCTGTAGATGTGGGGCATCTAGAAGAACATGGTAGAGATATCTAGAAGGTGTATATATAAGATCTAATTGTTGAGCTTTGGTAGTGGCCTCTTCCTCGTTCTTTGGGGATGAATTATCAATGTGTTTCTAGATTTTTGATGTGCAAAATCTCCAAAATAGGTCGACGAGAACATTTTCTTCAAATTGTACTTTACACAAGCTATGACATTTCCGTCACTCATAGATATGATTTGATATGTGTGTAGTAGGTGTTTGTTTGAAGTGGGTGGGTAGTTCTAGGCCCAACTTGTGATGAATTAGAAGCTGGAAGAATTTTAGGAGTGGTGTAGCTGGGGAACTAAAGCTTCCATGTGACACAAAAGGTTGGTCAATATACCATTTCACTACTAGCCTAGTAAGGGTGCATTGAAACAATTGTAATCAAATAGTATCATCTACACCATAGGTAAATATTCATGAATTGGTTTCCTGGGTCTTCTCCTTACTTCCCTTAAAATTTTGGAATGTCCAATGGGATCTTGGTGGGCATGGCTGGCCAATTCTGGTCATGCATAATTAGGTCAATTGTTAGCTTTCTTAAATCTGGAAGGCTTAAAGAAGCTAAAAATGGGACTTACGAGTTGTTCACCATCACGAAAATATTTTGGACAACTATATGAATGGGGGTTCTCTGATAAGGGTGGTTACCCTGGTGAGCACCACATGGACTCTCTTGAGAGAAGTTATGGTGGCTCCATTAGGGGATAGTGAATGGGGTGCTTTGATGAGGAGGAGTTTGAAGAAAAGTTGCACTGATAAAGGAAGATCCTATAATGGTAGTTGTATAGTGTATTATGTGCCTAAATGGTGAGAGACCTGGAACGCCTCCTAGTAATGGAGGGAGATTTTGAAAATTTCTAGATTGAGAGGGAGCCATGGGGTCCCATATGGTGGCAAGTAGAGTGTGTGACACTTTATTTGATTGAGGGAAGGAGATGATTCCCAAAGAAAATATACCACATACATAAAAAAAGCGAAAATAAAATGATTACATTCCTTTCACATTTAGATTATGTAATCAGTAAAAAAAAGTGCTTTTAATTTTTTTTACGTATGATAAAAGATCCTATGAAGACCTATTCATCCTTTGCACTGTTAAAATAATTGTTCCTTGAAAAGGTATATTTTGATGGGTACATGGGCAATGTCCCAAAATAACTATTGATGCCTTCCGAAAATCACTGAATTGACGAAGGTAATGAATGAGGCTTTCGTGATGCCCACACCTACATGTATAGGGATGGATTCCCTGTATTTTGGCTGCTAAATTACCTTCTTCCTATTTGAGCATTCGAGTCTTTAACTTCTTGGTAGTCATTTACCGTTACTGAACACTAGACGGGTTGGGTAGGCCCAAATAGTATCGCACGCACTAGACCTAAGCTGGAGCCCCTCTAAATCAGGTCTCTGCTATGCTCGAGTATTATTTTCCATGGGATGATTGAAAGATTTTTAATCTACCTAAAAATTTAATTGCTATGTCTCAAATATCTAACATGACCATGGTGGCTTATGGGATGCCCACCCCCAATGGTTCTCACCTGAACTATAAATTCTTTGGTGGCCCCTGTGTGGAATTTAGTTGGTTCAAGTTATCATTGCTTTTAAGGGTCTTAGTTTTATTTAGGGTGTGAGATGTAAGCTAAAATAAGCTAAGTATCAAAAGCTCTAGAAACTAGATTCCTTCTAATACGAAAATTATCGAAGCTTATTGTGTGATGTGTAATTGTGTGCAAGTGATGAAGTGAACATGAAAAGTGTAATAAGATGTGGATATTTGACGTTCTGTTACAATATCCTCCTAATTACGCTTGATTTGAATTGTTACTTGCATGAAAAAGAAATGATGTGAGGATAATGGGTCACTTATTCTTTCTCCTATTACACTATGTGTGGCTAAAGGGAGATGGGAAACACAAGTGCGTTAAGAAGGCTTTCTTATTCTAGCTGAGGATTGCCTAAAAGATGCAAGGAAAGCATAGAATACATGCTTTTGTAATGGCACTTGGCCCTAGTCCAAAAAATAATGAAATTAAAAAATTGTTTGGTTAGTAACAAGGTTTGTGGATGATAGGCCACTTACTCCTTTACTAATTAAGCTATGTAATTTGCAAAAACTAGCAAAATAGATTGAAAAATATGTGTGGAATGTGGCCACTTAATTTTCCCCCTAATTAATCTAAGTGAGAATTGGAAAATAAAAATAAAGATAATATAATTACCCTACTGATTATGATTAGTAAAGAAATTAAATAATATAAACTAACTGGAAAAAATTGCAGAGGTGAAGGCAATTCACCAAATGCTGCCAATCACTTGAAAAATGTGAAATTACAATGAATTTTTAACTTTCTAGACACCACATGGGGTTAGTTATGCACAGAAATTGTCGCACGTCTATCTGTGAAAAAGTCACACAAACGATAGGAAACTATGAACTAGCAAGCCTCTGGGCCAAGAACAAGTCCAAAAGGTCATGCAAAAATTCCAAAGAGGTGTTGGGCACCTTGTAAGTTGATTATGCAGAAAGAAGGTCCCACAAACACAACCATTAGAGTAAAGAAAAGAAAACAGTGGAGTCACCAATATTGATGTAGCTTTTTTGTAGCAATAGTGTATCGAAAGACACCTTCTTAGCAATTGGTTGTTCCCTGCAAAGAAAAACAAGCAGTTTGGTTGTTTTCAGTGGACAAGCATGAAAAAACAAAGTATTAAAAATGGTGGAAATAATATGAAAAAAAAAACTAAAACAAAGAGATAATGACACAAATAATGCTTAATGAAGCAAACAAGTCAAGATAATTATGGAGAATGGCTCCCTTTATTGGCTGTTGGTGGTAGAGGATGAATACAAATAGTAGAATACTAAACACTTGAAGAGAATTATTTGAGCAATGGTGCTAAAAAATCCTCAGCAAGGAGGTTCTTTTCTTCACTCCCTTTGCAAGATTCTCCTCTCTATCCAAGAAGTATCAAGGCTCTCTCAATGGTTAAATCTTGTCCACGCTAGAGTGATGGATTGCTAAGAAGAAATTTTGCTAAGACAATAGTGCTCTAATTCTTCTACTTCTACAATGAAATGAAGGTTTTCTTTGATTGAAATTTGGCTAGCATAACATTGTCTTCATTTTTTGTTCTCCCATGGCTTGTTTATATAGAATTTTTTGAATCCCTCTTCCATCTCTTGGTTCATGAATGAAAGTGAATTATTAGTAGGACAAGAGGATTCCTTTGAGGGTTCAATATCTTCAGGGTGATACAAATTTAGCTATCCTTGACTGAAATCCTATCATCAAATCATCTTCCAAGGGTGGGAAGTGTTCCCGAATCGTTGAGTCAGAAAATTTCTTCAATCACATAACTTTCAAAGAAAATACCGCATGTCGCATGACTATCGAAGGGAAAGCCATGCAATCCTTAATTTTTAATTCAATATACATTGGAGCTTAGGAGAAATTAATTCTTTTGATCTTCATAATGTCTTTAGTTAGAAAATATTCACTTGTACATTTTGCTGGATGACTTTAGGCATCTTTTGGACTATACAAATATGTGTATGATTTTATGATGTTAATACATATAATACAAAACTATTACATATGATACATATAAACTAATCCAAAAAAATAAATGTCGAATTAGAATTAATGTTGACGAGAAAAGCCATTTCTAAGCTAAAGTAGAATAATCTAGTCTAAAGTCATAAACTTTAGAGTCCCTTTTTCGATAATTCATCAACCAAAGTATTGAGTTCCTTGTAAACACAATTGAAAGAAGTGATCATATCTACCTTCACACTTTTTCCCATTTCTAAATAATGAATTTTATTCATAGAGCATAAATATATAAATATATATGTAAAAAAATGAAATAAACCTATTGACAAAACTAGTAAAATTTCACGGCAACCAAATATTCCCTTAGACTGTAAGTTATCATAATGTTTGACTTTGACACATGAAACGTACTAGGTGCAAGAACATGAAGAAAATGTTTACGGTACAACACACTATATAATAACACAATATGGTACAAATTAGAAAAGATTCATAAATCTTTTGTTAACTGTAAATGCATTTTTCATCTAGATTTAATGCATCTATCATTGATATATTGTTGAAACTTGAACTCATATACATAATTATATAATTTAATGTAAAATGTATTTTTTATGTTAAATGTTATAGTTATATTATTTTATAGTTATAATGTTATGTTATTGTTGGGCGCAACCCAAGATGGCTAGATTTTGGGTAAGGAATTTGAATTTTATTGGTAAATCACGCAGTAGAAATGATGTCGCGGAGTGTAAAGTGGACCGCATAGTAGAGTAGCAGAGCACAATGAGGACCAAATAGCAAACTCACCACGCAATATAGGGTCTTTGTGGTGAATCCCTTACCTTTTTGTAAAAGCATATGATATTGTAAAGGTTGAATGGTTTTGGACCATATTCCCTTGTATTTTGGAAACCATGGTATTGGGTCCATGGTAATGTAGTGATGTAATCCTTTAATGTAATAGTATATATATGGATGAATAATAAAGAAGGAAGGCATCTAATATATAAATTTGATCCAAATCTATGTTTATGGCTATATGTTTTTGATCTTTACTTCGTAGAAAAGGGCAAGGCTCCGAAGCTAAGTGTGCCTGGGTCTACAGCTTATTGCATAGACAACCTGCAGCTATGTGCATAGGAGAAGAACTGTTTGTTGTATTGAATTATCTATTATATGCAACAGTTCTTGTGGACATAGTCCCACATTGGGATGAACCACAATAAAATTTGTGCCTTCATCTATTGGTTTTCTTACTATTTGCACTTTATTTCAGTACTGCGAAGTTTATTGATGTTTATGACATGTTTAGGTAATGAATGTAATTTTGCAAAGAAATATCTAAGTGCGAAGTAGTTCATGAATGTGAAGTGATTTGTTTATAAGTGTTAAAGCATAAGAAAATACAAAATTGCCACATCGCAGTATCCGTCAAGGCTGCAAAAACCTAGTTTTGCAACCTCCCATAGTCACTTTGGGTGAGACTGCAACTTGCTTGTAGGTCATTGCTGAAAGGGTCAATGATTGAGGGTTTTTTTGGTGCATTGTAAAATCCAAACCTAGGCCAGCCCAACCTAATCCAACAAATCATTCCTATGCCAGGACTGGGATCTATTTGAGGGATATGTTTATATGGCATTCGTCGAGGAAATAAATCCAATAGTGGATAAAACATAATGAACGAGAATTTGCAAATCAAGAAAATAGAAACCCTCGTCTATCAACAAAAGGTGGTTGGAGAAGTATATTTTCGAAGATCAATATGAAATATTCTTCGGTTCATTTCATGTCGAGATGCATGAGTGGATATCAAGGTTGACTGAGAGAAAAAAAATCTTTTAAAGGAGATGAACCTAAGGAGTGGACTCCTAAAATGATATAGCAACTCAAGAACACTGACAATAGGATCTTAAGAGTGGTAATTTTTAGAGTGATAACATCTTCAGAGGATTCATTACTGAGTTCACAGTAGACATGATTGTGTCGTATAATGAATCAGAACAAAAACTTTTCAAATAACCATGAGGTAAGTTCTTGAGATCTCTAAAACTTTGTATTAAGATGCTTTTGTGCAAAAAAGGAATTTTAAGAATGCAGTCAAATTATTAGTTACATATGTTTTCGAGAAGATATGAAGAAGAAACTAGAACAATGAAAAGTAGAAAAAGATATATGATAGAACTAGGAAGAGATCTCATGACCAATATCCAAATACTTTTATAGAAAATTACTATAGCCCTCTATTAAGTGAGTCTAAAAGTGAAGAAAAATGCCCTAAGAACCTGAAGTAGCTATGAAATATTCACCCTTCTAGCCTGAAATTTTTCCTAAGTCAGAACTAGGTAGTAATTAAGGTGATTTTACCTTTCCCTGTCACCCTACCCCCACTACCCTCCTCCCCTTATGAATCCCCCTCTGCAACCCTTCCCCCTCCCCCTCTGAGAAGAACTATGGTCGATGATATTAAGCTACCTATCTTTAAAGGGACTAGATCAGAGGATCGAGAGAAGTTTTGGTTTTTATGCGAAGTAGTCTAGATAGCGAAGGAGGTGCATGATGAAACTATAAATAAAGTGAAACTTTTCATAACATTCCGAGATAGAGCATTGATGTGGTACATGATGTATTCGAGAAATCACATCAAATAATTTACATACATTAAAACAAAGCTGGTAAAGGAATTTAAGGAGCAAATGTCTGAGTCACAGTGTATCACATAATTAAAAGAAATCAAACAAAAGCCTATTGAGTCTGTTTGGGAATTTGATCAAAGATTCAAGATATTATTGGATCAAGTGAGCTTCGAAATAGCTCTGCATCAACACAAAGAATGATTTACAGTTGCACTTATTGTACATATTAGATTACCTTTAACACAACGAAAGGTAGAAACTCAAGTCGAAGCTTTAGAACTTGTGATGAAAATAGAAGCTTTGCCTATAGGGGATACCAACATAGGTATGTAGTACATCCAGAGTTAGCTAGAAAATTTGACTCTGCAGATACAAGATATGAAGAAAAGTAAGGAAGTCAGAGAAGAAGTGTGGTGTACAAAGTGTAAAGTAGAAGGCCATTCTAAAGAACAATGACCTCTCTTTAGAAACTACATGGCTGCTGGAGCACCAAACCCTTTGAATCTTGGATCTAGCATATGGTGTGAGATATGTAAAACTATAGGTGAAAATCACTCAGAAGATTTATACATATTCCATAGGTATGTCTAAACTCCAAGAATTGTATATTGCAAATTCTCCAAATTAGTGGGACATGATGAAAACAATTTTCAAGCTTATGAATTGATGATGGAGCATAGTATTGATGCCTATAGAATGAAAGATGAAGAACATGGACATGAGGAACATGGAAAACACAGTGTTCAAGGTGGTTATCAAGGTTGAGGTCAAGGTGGTGGTCAAAGTGGTGGAGTTGGTCAAGGACAAGGACAAATTTTCTGCTATAACTATGGCTAGGCAGGTCATTTTGCAAGAGATTTTTAGAATCCACTATGACATGTAAGTATTACAAATAATTTGATCATGTAATTGAAGAGTGTTTGGTACTTATGGATAAATGAAAGAAAATAAAAATAAACAACTGGCACAGAACATTCAGATGATGATTGTGGAACCATGGACCATTGAATCTCACATTAATAATGTAACAAGGAGCAAAGCTATGTCTAGAAATGATAAAGCAGATGGAAAGGAGGAAGTTGAAGCTACAGGGGCTAGAAAGACTACTGAAAAAGCCCCTATGTTTGATATTCAAACAAAAAAGGAAGTCTTTATGGAAGCGAAGTGAAGCTTTATGGGTGTAGGAGGTTCGACATCTAGCATGTGGTAGAATCAGAAGAATAGCTATGGTGTATCATCTTTGACACAAGGCCAAGCTCTGACAATACAGGAACATGATGCAACATATAAGGTAGATATTTTAAAATATTTTCTTCAAACTTGTATGAAATTGTTGCGAGATCAAAGAGATGTAGAAGGACTTTAGGAATTGATAAATTCTTGTGCATCTAAAGAAGTACTATGGAGTGAGATGCACGAAGTTAACAATTTACATAGACAAAAGAGAACTAGAAAGGAAATGAGGCTTAGTGCACAAATAGGAGAATATGACATGGACCAAGTTATTTTATATTTGGGATCTAAAGCTAGTGTCCTCACAAATAAAACATGGGATTTAATGGGTAAGCCGATGTTGCAATGGTCATTTTTTCAACTAATAATGGCAATCATCAAAAGATTGTTCCTCTAGGAAGATTACCACACATTACAGTGGACATTTAAGGGGTGCACACTACTACTTATTTTGAAGTAAGAGAAATTATGGATGAAAGTAACCCTTATCCTACATTACTTGGACTAGATTGGGCATTTTCTAACATGTCTCTAATCAACTTAAAGAAGAGGAAAATGATATTTGAAAGAAAAAATATGAGAGTGATCGTTCCCTTGGATCCATCAGAAGGAGAAAGGAATAATGAACTAGTTAAAGAGCACTACATCACAACTGATACACATAACTTGTATCAAATGAGAGAAAAATAAAAAGACTATGTTAACCCTACTTAAGGAAATTTGAGTTGCGAGAATGATAGTTCGTGCATTTCAGATTCAAAAGAAGAATTGGAAAATTGGCAAAACAAGTTACTTGAAGTTTCTACAAGGAAACGTTCAAGAGTCACTAAAGCAGTTCATTGTATGATAGCTGAGGTATGTGGCTTACCGTTTTATGATGGTTTGGGTGATATAAATACTTTTCTTGAAGAATATGTAGAACAGGTACCAGAATGTCAAAGATTGTTAGCTCTAGATATAAACCTAATAGCTACTCCTGCTAGATGGTGGGGTACACATAAGAAGAATATAGGAACTTGGAAAGAATGTTGAGGGTTGACATGGATAATGTTTGGTCAGGTAGAAACAAAGTTGGAAGATAAAAATGATGTTCAAACTGATCCTAGAGAACACATCCAGCTTTGGAGGACATCATGGAAGGAGATTTGACGAGAAGAATGGGTGTATGGATTCATCCATACATTGGAGACAATTCCTGAAAATTGGTACCTGGAAATAGAACTTCCACATGGTACGATGAACTGGGTAGATATGGTTGATGGTTTATATTGACATTATCTTTGAAGATGATTGCCACTTCTCCTATATTGGTATTCCCATATTGGAATAAGGAATTTCATGTTCATGTCAATGCTTCAATAGTGTAAACTTTGAAATGGGAACTGATACTGTTACCCATTTCGTAGAGATAGCAAAAAAGTGACCTGATTTTGAAAAGGGGTGATTAGAGCACATGTTTTTTTTAGAGCATAGTTTTTGGCACTTTAATTTTTTTATGTACATTACATTTTAGAATGGTAGTGATTTTCAGGTTGATTTAAAAAAGTGGGTATTCTGCATCATACCCTTTTCTAAAAGCCCTGTTTTTTGGCTTTAAATTTTCTAATGTATAAAATGTAAATAATTATTTTGTAAATTTGATAATTTTTGAAGTGGTCATTTTCTTCATATTTTTTTGTTTTTTATTTTAATTTTATTTTTTTTGTAGTGAGGTTTTTATTATTTTGCATTTTTAAATTAAAAAGTTGATATTTTGAATTTTCGATATTCTACATATTTATACATCCTTAATTAATTTTTCAATCCACATGAAATAATTGTTTCTAAAAAGCAATATTTTTTAACAATGGGCATAAAAATAGCCATTTTTAACATAAATATAACTAAAAAACTACACATTTAGATAATTTTTTGCTAGAATTGACATGTCAAAATCAAAATTTTTATACGAAAATTTTAACTAAAAATGGTTAAATAATAGTTTTTTTTTTTATGAATTTCATGTCAAAAAAATAATAATGATCACTTTTTTTTTTCGAAAATTAATGATTAGCTTAAAAATCAATGTGAAAATTACATATTACAAATATTGAACGCATAACAACCCTAATTGAGTGTTTATTCTTCTCATAAAATGTCAAAGTCAAAACATTGCAAAGCTTGATTTCCAAGCATAACTTAAATTTAATCAACAATTTCACGTAATCCAAACTCTTCGTCCTCTAGAGTTTCATCATTGTCTTCTTCCACAATATTTTCTGTTTCCTTTTTCTCATTTTCCTCTTCCAATGGATCTTTGATGTCTGTGGATCTCCCAATGTATGTCTTTCCAAACATTCCATGTAATGGTGGTTGGGGTTCCTTTGCCTTTTTTTCCACACGTGATTCACTAAAGTCCCCTTTCTTCAACCCAATTTCTTGCATTGCATCTGGAAGAAATTGAAGAGCAGTAATTCTTTGCTGAATGAAATTGCACTGTATTGGATCTTTTTCAATTGCAATGCAATTTCTTCCCTTTTGAAGGAAACATGCTAGTGTTGTACCTAATTATCAAGCACAAAAGAAATAATGAACTAAATTAGTACAATGACATATTAATTAAAAAATAACATATTGAAATTCAATTCCATATAATAAAACTTACCCAAGCTAGAAAAGAAATCCAGAACCCAATCTCCTTCATTTGAATGTATGTCTATAAGATAATTAATCAATAATTGTGGTTTTTGATAAATTTTAACTATCTCTCATTTTGCTTCTTTGTCTTCATATGTTAGTTTTCTCACAACAGCATCATAAGTCAGTATTTGGCTATGAGTCTTTCCGTCTACCCGATTAAAAATCATAAACATATGGCTATCATCTTTTGCCCAACTATCAATATGAATGAACTCACAATCATTTATAAATTGTTGATATTCATGTTAAGAAGATTTGAATTTTTCCTATAACATGAAATAGTAAAAGTTCAATTAACTTGTACATAAATAATTTTTTCAACATTAATCAAATATACATTTTAAACATCTTACCATGTAAGCTGCATCCTTGAATTTGTATTCCCCTTGAAGCTTGACAATATCATTGCCAATTGTGTGTCTGAATGAAATGTTACAAATCTCCATAATGGTAATGACATGACTTCTACAAATCCCGCAACAACTTTACTAAGAGCTTGATAAGTATAAGGGTCACTATCATAGTCAATGTCTGGAATATTGAAACCATGGGGAATATCTGCAATGACTAGGGCATAATCCCTTTTAGGTATGAGTTTAGCAATGTCTTCACAGTTGCCTTGTATTACTTGATATTGAACAGTGTCTAGCCCATTCCAAATGAAATGATTAAGAGTTGGATCAAGTTGAACATTCTTAGTACATTGCTTCCTCAGTCTTTCGATCTTTATTTTTTCAATAAAGGTTTTGAAACTATCTGGCACTCCATTATCATCCTTCCTCATCTTTTATAAAATAAAAAAATATATGTGTAAGTTACAAATTAAAAATAGTACATAGGTGAATAAAAATGAATGTATAAATCAAGATACCTTTTTAAGTGTAAGATAAAAGCTTTTAATTTTGATGTAGAACTTGAATCTGGATAGTTGCATACAATATCATCGCAACTATCTTCATTCAACAATCTAACCATTTGTTCTTGAATTTTCGTGTAAACTTTGTGGCTGCATAGATAAACTAACAAAAATATAATATAAAGATATGTATAACAAATACTACCAAGAACAACATGTTTTATTTAAAATATAATTATAATCTAGAAATAAATAAAAATAATTCAACAAACTTACTTTTGAAATTCTTCAGACATTTCCTCCAATGATAATTCCCCTGACCTCACACGAGATAATATTGTTTTGACAATTTTTTCATCTTTCACTCCTTGCATCACCCTCCAAGGTGTGATAATCATATCGTCTGGAAGCTGCTTCATTTTAGGAGCTGATTTACTGTTGCTACATATCAATGGCTTAGACTTTTTGACCCTCTGGCTTTTAATGGCAATGTCTTCCCACATGCTAAAAATCTCATCAATCAACTTCCAAACATCTCCAGTTCTAAATGCCAATTGGAAAATGTTATCAACACCTACGAATAAATCACTATTTCTGTTGCCTTTTTCACCATTTGAATTGGTTTTCTCTTCAATTTGATAGCCTATTTCCATAAAACATTCCTTTCGGAAATCTGCAGTAACATTTATCCTATCCCCACCACTTTTTTCTTCAAATTCACTATGAATAAATCTAACCATTTGGATGAAAGTCATAGACATCCTATATTCATTATCTGAATTATGATCCCATGCCACTAACTTTGCTTCTGTATTTGATAAACCAACGTAAATGATACATTTCATTATTTCAAAATGCGGGTTATTAGGATATTCCTCCATCAATTGTCTTTGAGCTTCTACAGAATGGTTCCCCCCAAGCACATAATAATTGTATTCAAAACATTTTGACTTATCAAATGCTTCTTTGTTGGGAACTTGAACTGGATCAACAAGAAGCATATAACTAACCACATGAGCATATGGATTGTACCTCATGAATGTCTTCAAGTTGTGAACATGGAGATCATGTGGCTTTCTAACTTGATATTGACATTTTCCTTCACTTTCCTTATAGGTTTGCCTGACATTCAGCTAAAATGTACGACCACCATCAATTAAGTTTCTCTTTGTAAAATTCTTTCGAATGGCATTTTTTTTTGTTTTGATAATTCCATCCTCTAAATCAGCTCATGGTGTAATGATTTCTCTACTTTCTTTTGAAGTTTCACTAGGTTCTTGACTGCTGGTAATGACTGCTTCAAAATCTTCAACTTTACTTTTCTTCATCATAACATTCCCAACAGATTTATTCTTGGGCATTGTTACTTTTGATCTTTTACGGTTCTTCTGAGTTCCAATGTCATCTTCAGTAATGGCAACATATGCTTCACTTTCAATTTCAACTTCATCGTCCTCAAAAGTAACTTGTTTACCCTTGCTAGATTTATCCACCAGAGGCCTTTTTTTCTGATTCTTTGGATGTAGTTTTGTAGCATCATCAATTACTACATTTTGCTTGTTTTCGATATCCTCTTCTAACACTAAGTAAAAAATGTTGACAACTTTCATGATATCATGCTCTATGAAATGAATACCTCCCAACCTAATTGAACAACTCTCAACAAAATTCTACCAAACAAAACATCATATGTCAAAAAAAACAAAGTTAAAGAAATATAGCAAGACACTTTCAAGAATGCAAAATACAAATATAAATAACAATACTTACAATGTTTTGTGTCATCGCATTTACGATTTGTTTACACAACTTTTTAGATACCTCTCTCGTGTCATACAATGAATATGATAGCCAGTATTTAATCCTTTCATGTGACTTGCGAGCTTTTGTAAGTATGTAAACAACTTTAGTGTCTAGTACCGAACACATATCTATGACTCTTCCCATCACCTCAAAAATTCCATTATCATTCATTATATCAATATATAGATATATATTCACATTTGTTCTTTCTCTTTCCTTCACATACCAGATTCTTGATGGAAATTTCACCTCTTTTTAATTCTTCCAGTCTGAAATCATCTTCTTATCACTTGAGGCACTTGAAAGATTTGTAGCCATGAGCTCAAGTGGAGTTCATTCACCAATGTTTCTTGAAGATGCTCCTTTAAGAGTCTTTGGTCCAGAAAGATTCACAGAAATTTTCTTTGATGCCATTTTCCTGAAAAATAGAAACACATAAATCAGTAAATAACAAAAACATATTAACTTAAATTAACAATGAAAATATATCATAACCTTTTTATTTGTATAATCAGAATTTCTTAGCCACCCCTAACAAGCGGACGAGCGGGTTGGCGCCAGGCGGGTTGGTGGGCAGGCGGGAGGTTAAGTGAGGGATGGCGGGGCGGGGTGGACAGCTGGGCGGGTGAGGGCGGGCGGGCCAGGTGGGTGTGGGCAAGAGGGGTGCACGAGTGTGGATGGGCGGGTGGTGGGTGGCAGCGAGCATTGGGGGGGGGGGGGGGGCGGGGGGGGTGGGCCGGCCCCCAACCTCCCCATCCTCACCTGCACCCGGCCCCTTTGACCTGCCAACCTCCTAAACCCCACCCGCACCCAGCCCCCTTCCACCCCCACGTGCCCACGTCGACCCTTTTCCCTCACACCCACCCGCCTCTCCCCCACCCCTCTCGCCCCTCCTCACACACTCCCTCACCCCCTCACACAAACCCGCCTCTCCCGCACCCCTCTCACCCCCCCACCTACCCGACCCCTCCCACACCCCCTCACACACCCCTTCACACACTAGGCACTCCCGCACACCCTTGCCCACCTGACATCCCCACATAGCCCCGCCCATGACCTCCACCTCCCTGCTCACCCTTCCAGCCACCCTCGCCGTCCCTTGCCCTCCCCTTCTCTGCCCGCCCCCTCACCGACACGCCCTCCTCGCCCACGCCCACCAACACCGGCGCCCTCACCCGCACGCCCTCCGCCTAGCCTTCCACCCACCCACACCCTCCCCCTCACTCGCACGACACCCCCCCCCGCCACATTTTAAAAGGGTATGCATTATCATTCTAATGTAGAAAAAGTAAATCATGAATAAAACATTCCAAAATTAACTATGTATATATTATATGAAAGTAGTGAAAATAATAAAATTCTTACATTTTATTAATTTTTTAGTCAAAACCTTCATAGATCTATCTTGATTCTACATCTAATAAAAATGTAGAAGAATAAAAAATCATGTAAACATTTTTTAAACTTTACACTCAAAATGATATTTACATCTTGATATCTACTAAACACAAAAATCTAATATTTTCAAATTTAAAATAATTTATTTTAATATTTCATTTAGTATATGTTTGATTTTTTTAATAAGTACAAAAAAACATATGTAATGAATAAAAAAAAATTGAAAATAAAAAAAATATTTGAGCGAAAGTAATTATAATATATCGCCAAAGATTTTAAATAAAAAATATATCACCCAGTTAGGCACGAAACAAAATGAACCATGCACATTAAAAATCTTCAAAAACTTAACCATGAAAAAAGTGAATAAAATTGTTTGTAAATATAAGGTGTATAACAAAAGTTTCCATTAATTCAAAATGAGTAACAACCATCATGAGTGACAACCCTCCACTACCCTCCCCTTCACCCTCTGCCCCCTCACCCCACACACCCTCACCCACACCCACCCACTCACCCACGCTCCCCCTCCCTCCCTCTCACTCGCCCACCCCCCCCGCCACCCACGCTTCCCTGCCACCGCCCTCACCTAGCTCCCACTGCCCTCACACTCCCCCTCCCTCATCCCCCCGCTACCCCTCCCCCTCCCTCACCCCCCACCCACACACCCTCCCCCTCACCCACACTTCCCCCACCTGGGCGCCCCTCATCCACCCCTCCATTCATTCCCCTCGCCCCCCCCCCCGCCGCCCTCTCCCCTCCCACTCCCCCTCCATCACCTCCCCCACGCCCTCCCCCTCACCTACGCTCCTCACTCCCCCACCCCACCCCGTCTCCCTCCCTCCCCCATGCCCTCTCCCCTCCCTCATCTCCTCCACTCTCCCTGCCTCCCATGTCCCATGTCATCTCCCCTCCCCACCCCCCCTCCCTCACCCCCACTGTGCCCTGCCCCCCACCTCACTCCCCCTCCCCCTCCCCCCTCGACCCCCTCCCTTCCTCTCCCGCCCCCTCCCCCGCTCCGTGACCTCTTCCCTCCCTCATCCCCACCGCCCTCCCTCCCTCCCCCGCCCCGCACCCTCCCCATCCCTCCCTCCCCCCTTTCCCCCCTCCCCGCACCCTCTCGCCTCCCTCATCCCCCTCCCCGGGCCCTCTCACCTCCCCTTCCCCCTCTCCCTCTTTCCCCCTTCCTCCATCACTCCCATGGCCGGCCCTTGGCCGATGCCACCCAAGTAGCCCGCCCCCCCACCTGACTGGTGGGAATTGCTCGGCCACCGATCGGGTGGGGGGCGGGCCGTCGGGGTGGCGTCGGCCTCGGTCGCGCCACCTCGGGGGGTAGGCCGTCGGGATGGCATCGGCTTCGGTGTGCCACCCTGGCGGCTCACCCCCATGCCCGACTGGCACCGGGAATTGCCCGCCCCACCCTCCCCTCGCCCGGTTGGCGGCCAGACGATTTTGGCTAAGCCACCCCGACGGCTCTTCCCCCTGCCCGACCGACGACCTGTAGGGTGGGGGGATGGGCCACCGGGGTGGTGCAAGCCTTAGCCTAGACCACCCCAGTGGCCTACCCCCCCACCTGACCGATGGCAGGACAATTCCCGGAATCACCCGGCCATTGGTCAGGGGGGGGTCCGGCCGTCGGAGTGGCACGACCCGGCGGCCCAACCCCCTGCCTGACCGGCGGCTGGGCGATTCCGGCCGTGCCACCCCGGTTGCTAGCCCCACTACCTAACTGGTGGTCGAGCGATTTCTGGAATTGCCTGGCCGCTGGAAGGGGCAGGGGGGCAGGCTGCCGGGGTGGCCTAGGCGATTACGGAAATCGCCTGACCGTTAGTCGGATGGGGGCGCAGGCTGCCGAATTGGCGCAGGTGATTCTGGGAATCGCATGACTACCTGTCAAGCGGGGGGTCGGGCCTCCGGGGTGGCGTAGGTCTGACCCCTCGCCCGATCGGCATCCGGGCGATTTCTAGAATCGCTTGCGCCACCCCGCCAAAGGCCCGACCCCTCGCCCGACCAGCAGTCATGCGATTCTCAGAATCGCCTGCGCCAACCCGGCGGCCTGCCCACCCACCCGACCGATGGCTAGGCGATTCCCAGAATCGCCTGGGCCACCTCGGCAGCCCGCCGCCCCACCCGACCGGTGGCTGAGAGATTCCTGTAATCAACTGCGCCACCCCGGTGGACCATTCCCCCACACGACCAGTGGCTGGGTGATTCCCAGAATCGCCTAGGCCACCCTGGCAGCCCGTCGCCCCGCCCCTTCCAATGGTCGTGCGAGGGCGCAGGCCGCTTGGGTGGCGCGGGCCGACCCCCCGCACGACCGGCGGCCGAGAGATTCCAAAAATTGCCCGGCCGTGAGTCGAGCGGGGGGTTGGGCTGCCAGGGTTGTGCGACCGAGGCCTGCGCCACCCTGGCGGCCCGGCCCTCTGCCCGACCGGCAGCCGGGTGATTCTGGGAATCGCCCGGCCGCTGTTCGGGCTGGGGGGTAGGCCATCGGGGTGGCACCGGCCTCGGCTGCGCCACCCCGGCAGCCTGCCCCCTACCCGACCAGCGCACGGTCTGCCCCCTCAGCCCCCCACTCAATCGGAATCGCCTGGCTGTTGGTCGGGCAGGGGGCCGGGCCATGAGGGTGGCGTAGGCCTCGGTCGCGCCACCCCGGCGGCCCACACCCCCGCCCAACTGGCAGCCTGACCCCCCACTCGACCGGCAGCCGAATGATTCTGGTCGGGTCGGGGGCGAGGGGGCGGGCAGTGATGAAGGACAGGATGTAGCATCTTCAATAAGTAAACAATCACATTTTCGATGTAGTCCTAATTCTATGGACTATGAGAGTAGCATTGAAAATACACATGAGGAAGAATATCCATTAAACATCGAGTCAGATTTTCCATTCAGTCTGAATTCTAAGGACTACGACAGTAGCACTGAAGAAGGGGAAGATGAATAATATCCTCCAAGTCAATATTTGAAAAGTAGAGCTAATCATAGCATGGATAACATTCCTCTTAATGATGATGAAAATCCTTATACAAATGATGATCCAATGATGGAGATGTTGCCAAGAAATATTGTATCGAGGTGTAAAGGCAGACCTTTTTGTATCAATGCAAGCTGTTCTAGTTATATAAGGGGTAGAGCAGAATATCTGATGAGAAAAAATTCTATCAACGCTCTCATTTCAAGTGAATGTTGCCAAAAAGATTGCTTGAAACATATGGATTTCAAATTTGCATTAGAAAGCAGGAAGAGATATTTGTTAATGAATAAAAACATGCAAAATTCATATTTAGTTGGGTGCATGCAATCTACATTGTCAGGTTATGATTATCATATTGAGAATTTATTTATCTGTAGAAAAGCTTTCAAAATGTTTCATTCGATTGGGAATTTTCGTCTCTCGAGAATTCAAGAAAATTTGCAAAGGGATCCCACATTTTATTCAGAAATACGTCATAAAAGACAGCCTGGGCCATTATCAAATACTGCAATGTCATGAATGAAATATTTCTTTTCAAAGCATGGAGAGTGTATGCCAAATAGAGAGAAAATACATATTCCAGATAATTTTTCAAGACGAGGAATCTACAACTTATGCAAAGAATATGCAGAAGGTACTGAGGGACATGGTCGGTTTATTACATATCAATATTTTGTGAAAGTATGGAAGAAAGAATTCAACAATGTCCATATTCCTAAGAAGACAAGGATGGGGATTTGCGGTACATGTGCTTCTCTTAAATAAAAAAGGGACAAATGTGAAGGGTCAGAAAGAGGTAAGCATTCATGACTTTAAATTTTAAAATTGTGTAGTCATCAACTATGAAAACATATTTCTTAATGAATTTCTTTTATGTTGTGTAGATTTAATTGTCAAAGAACTTCAGGATCATCGCAAACAACAAAAGAATGAAAGGAAGAAATTGTACAAGCATCGAAAGAAGTGCTATGATAATCCAAATAAATATTTTGGTTTGATAATTGATGGTATGGACCAGAAGAAAACACTTTTACCACATTTTGTTTGCACACCCAAAAATTTACAGGAGGAAAATTTTATTCAGTTTCACTTGGTTGGTTGTATGGTCTTCAATGGGAAAATGTTGCCAAGGGTGTACTTCATAGCTCCAAATATTCATAATGATGCAAATCTGACCATAACCATAATTCACAATGTGATTTCTCATTGGTCTGGTAATCTTCCTGAAGTTTTGTATCTACAATTGGACAACACTTGCCGTGAAAACAAAAATCAGGTTGTTTTTGGATATCTAAACATGCTTGTTGAATTGAGAATTTTTCAAAAGGTAAAGGTTGGTTTCCTTCTTGTTGGGCACACTCATGACCATATTGATCAGATGTTCAGTCGTTTTCCAGTCACATTGAGGAGGAAGGAAGTTGGGAGCTTGCCATCACTAATTGAATGTATTAATAAATCATACATGCCAGAGCCTACTTTTGATGTGTTGGAAGAAATTGTTGACATGCAAAGGTTTATTCTAGGATCATATGGTGAGGGGAAATGCATTGAACAACTTAATGACATTAGCTTCCAACATCAATTTCATATCAAAAAAATTGATGGGAAAACACTAATATGGGGCAAGAAGTATTCAACTACTACAGAATGGGCACTGTCATCAGGTTTGCAATTTTTGAAGTTCATTCCAGATCATCCAATATTTGCATCAAAAATATTGTTATTACAATCAGTTGGTGAAGTTCAGAATGCACGCAGACAGAATAGAGATATAAATTATTCTGATTGCTGAGAAGAAATTAAAAAATGTATTAGATATACATATGAGTACTTTGACATTGCTCATTTAGTTTGGTGGGAGTCATTTTTCAATAATCAAAGTGATATCATTTCAATAACAACAAATGAGGACATACCTTTGAAAAATCCATTTATTTGGCCACAAAATGTGTCGAATGAACATGAGGAGATAAACATTGTTGAACAACAACAATCTCAAGGTATTATTAATTCTTCACAGGCAGTGGAAAGAAAGATGTATATTGGTTCTAGAAGATATTATGCACAACGTGAAGCCATGGTGGAGTTTTACAGGGGTTCAGTACAGGATATTAAGGAGGGTTGCATGATTGTAGTGCTAGCAATGGCTATCCATTCTAGGTTGCTAAAGTTATAAAGCTCTTTACAGAAAATGAGGATGTTACAAGTGTTGACGTACATTGGTATGCCACAAATACACACCCATTCAATGGTGTGTATAAGCCAGAGATGGTAGTTGACAAAAAAAAGGCAGAAAGAGAAAAAGAAAGGGTACAAATATAAATTGCCACTGCACAGACATATTAAAATTGGAGGATGTTGACATACTTGTTTATGTCTTCAATTTAACAAAGAGAGGAACTCTTCGCTTCAAGAAGATAGAGATTCTGAAAAGGTTGTTACCAGAAGGAACAATGTTGAGATGGGGGTTTGTTGAAACCAGTCGTAGATCTAGAAGAATTTTGAAACCTGAAATGTTGGGCATGCATCTGGACTCAGATAAGGCACTAGTTGATGAAAGAGAAGAATATGGAACATCTTCATCAGCATCCATTCACTCATCTGAAGATGTGAATTCTGATGGTGTGCAAGAAAATCTAAGTGATTTTGAATAATTGTTTAAGATGATTTCCAGATGGTGTTAAATGAGAAGTTATGAGGCATTTTTATGTTGTTTGATTATATGTCTTAGTTATTATAAATTTTATTGTTTAAAATATCTACAATGCAATATTAAATTAGAGATATAATGTTTATTCAATATACAAATAATGACTTTTGAATTCATTTAGTAATGTAATTTGTTCATAATGTCATGGTTTTTTAATTTTATAGTTGAAAAAATTTCAATTTCTTTTGTATCTAACATGTTATGGTTGAAAACATGTTGAATTTATACTTAGGAAAGAAAAATGATATTCTACCTAAAACATTAATGTGTTTTTTTCCTCAAACAACTTTGTTTGGCACATAAAAATTTGGTTTTACTAGAATTTTTTTTAAATTATGAAAATTGACCCTAAAAAAAAAATCATCGTTCCAGTATCATCACTTTCGTTTTGAAGCTATATTTTGCATGAAAATTTCATAGTAAATTTCATAGTCACTGCCATTTTTAAAACATGTTCAAAATTGACGCCTAAAAAATAAAAACATCGTTCCAGTATACACACTTTTCGTTTTTAGCACTATTTTTGATGTTTTTTCGGGATTTTTTGGCCGGAGTTCTTGTTTTGAGTTTATAGTTCCCGTTTCAAAGTTTACGTTGTTCTTCAAGCATAGTTTTAGGAGTGGTATTGGCACAACTTGGTGAAGGAGAAATCGATCACCCTATAGATTTTGCAAGTAGGAAACTGTCTAAAGTAGAGAAGAACTATACAACTATAGAAAGAGAAGGACTAGCTATGGCATATGATTTATAGAAGTTTAGACATTATTTTTTGGGATCACATTTCAAGATGTTCATAGATCACTCTGCACTAAAGTATTTGGTTAATAAGCCTATTTTAGGAGGAAAAAATCATAGATGACAATTATTATTTCATGAGTATGACTTCAAAGTTGTTGTTAAGTCAAGAAGACTAAATGTTAGACCTGATCATTTTTCAGGGTAGGAAATAGGAGAAGAACCAATGAATATAGAGGATAATCTTCCTAATTCATAGCTGTTTATGATCAGAATAGCGAATGATTACTTCGCTAATATTATTCACTTCTTAACCACAGGGATGGCTCCTTCAGAATACACTACGTGGTAGAAGAAATAATTGGTGCTTAAGGAAACTCTTTTTTCACTAATAGCAGGCCATTTGTATAAGATGGGGGCAAATGAAATATTGTGCATGTATGTTCCCGAGCACAAAAGACATATAATTTTAATAGAAGCTCATAGTGGCGCAGTTGGTGGACATTATGGAGGGAAAGCTACTACATAATTTTTTTAAGAGAAGGATTATGGTGGCCTACACTACACAAAGAGGCAAATAAGTATTGTCGAGCTTGTGATGCTTGCCAAAGAACAATAAAACCTTCAAGAAGAGATGAAATGCCACTAGTGCCACAAGTAACATTCTAAGATTTTGATAAATGGGCTATTGAATTTGTTAGACCTATTAATCCACCATGAAAAAGGACTAGTGTGAGATATATAATCACTGTGACTAATTATTTGACAAGGTGGGCTGAAGCACAGTCAATGAAATATTATAGTGCAGAAACTGCAGCAAACTTAATCTTTGAATACATATTGTCCAGATTTGGGTCTCCAAAGATATTGACAAGTGACCAAGGGTCACATTTCTTGAATAAGACCATTGAAGCATTAACTGGGGAATTTCAAGTTTACCACCAATAAATCACTCCATATCACCCTCAAGAAAATGGCATAATCGAATATTTTAACAAGATTTTGGAAAATATACAGAATAAAGTATGTAATGTGAACAGAGATGACTGGGATATGAGAATTCCAACAATGTTATGGGCTTATAGAACCACATTCAAGAAGTTGACAGGTTAGACACCTTTCAGATTGGTTTATGGGAAAGTAGTTGTGATGCCCATCGAATACATTATCCCTATCTTAAGAAATGTAGTTTTTACAAATATGGCAGACCCAAAAATAATGGAGGAAAGGATGTCACAGTTACCTACTTCGGAAGAAGACAGGTTTATAGTAGTATTTGATTAATAAGTACAAAAAGTAAGAGAAAAGGCTTGGCATGAAAAGCACATGAAGCAAAAGAAGTTTTAGGTAGGAGACCTTGTTCCCTTCTATGATAGTAAGTTTATGAAATCTCCAGGGAAATTCAAAACACACTGGTTAGCAAAGTTACATGCATAATTAATTCATGGAAAAGTAAATGGCAGTAGGTTGAAGCTGTACATGGAAAACCCTACCCCTAGAACTTCGCCCTAGAGAAGAAAGAAGGAAAGTCTTAGTGTCACATGCACTTGAAAGTGGGCACTAGACTATAAACTACATTGCAAAGAGAGCTTCGATGAAGAAAGTACTTCACTACAGTCAAGAATATGTCAAATTTTGTAGGAAGTCGCAATGTAAAATGAAGGTGTGCTACAATATGGAATGTATAGAGGTTCACTAGGAAAGTAGAAATATGACTGTTAAAAGGGAAAAGACATACCCAAAGTTGAATTTAAGATGAGAGATTGGAAGAATTTAAGGATAGATATGCATTGAATGACGAAATCTAAACAAAATTGGGACAAAATCAAATCTAATGAAGAGGTTTGAAGGCCGGAATTGTTATCAATAGTTGACTCTTTCTCTGATTAAGAACTTTGTTGAATCAAGAGCTCAAGTGATTAATAGTGCGAAGAGTTTTCAAGAGACTTTGTTGTGTATGTCGTCTAAGCGATCTTGGGAGGAGATTGTGTAGACTTTTCATGAGAAGGGATTGTCTTGAGTCATGGAAGTCGTTAATATGTTTGCGTTAGTAGTTGAAACACCAATAGTAGCAACATTGTCGCCATAGAAACAACGATAATGACCAAGGAAGAAAGAACCAAGAAAAAGTAAGACAAGAAGCCTGTGAAACCTCTGAAACCTTAGAAGCAACCTGAGCAGGTCGATATTGGTGAAGAAGAAGTGGAGGAAATACAGGAAGATGAAGGTGGCATAGTGTTCATACCGCCTCTGCCCTCATAATCCCGTCAAGGAAACCAAGTTCTAAACCAATAAAGGATTCCAAAGACACGAAGTATGGGACATTTACACCACTATTTTTGGAAGCTATACCATTTTTAGGAGAGATTTTAAGGAAAATTCAGTAGCTCAAATTTACAGATTATGATTTTGATGACCAGAAGAAGTACCTTCAGTTTGCACCATAATGGTACTTGAAGCAGGTTCACTACCTAGAGAGCGGAGTGATGAGATTGGAACCACAATGGTGGGAAAATGGGTTGGCATAGTTAGGATTGCTGAATATGTTGAATTTGCAGCACTTCAGCTGAAGTTCAACAAACACAGCATATGTGTGAAATTTTTTGGTATTGATACATGATGGACACCTATGGATGGGGAATAAGATGCCCATAGATCAAATGTTGATCTAGAGGATCAGAATATTACCATACCAAGGGTAGAACCCTATGGAGGAGTTCATGGGAAAGGATCAAGATCACACTTCGGTGGAGAATATGAAGAAGAAGTATGGGCTAATCAAAGTCAAAAGGGGCTATGAAATAAAATTGATTGGTGTCCGAGTATTCCACTTTGCCTCACACATGTTGGCCAGAAATATTATGAGGAAGTGCCATGCAAATGAAGCTCCTGCATCAATGGTGTCTTTAGCCGCGTAGTGCGCAAATGGAGTCCAATACAACTAGGCTAGATACTTAGGCAAGGAATTCTTGGATGAATGCCACAAGGTCTAGGGAATGGTACATATTTCCACTACACTTGGTTAATCTTGATCATTGATATGTTAGTGTGGAAAGAGCCAAATGACACACAATTCCCTTCAGTGCCTTCAGATGTTTGTGAAGTCGTGAGGTATGCATCACTATGGCATACCACTCAAGCATTGCAAGCTCAAGAGAATAAAATATTTTTCATATTATATAAAATGGATCTAGACATGTTAATAAACTAAAATCTACACCTCTCGCTAAGTTTGCACAAATAGTATAGCCCTGTGGTGATGTTCAAGGTGGATTTTCATAAATTGTAAGACATGAAGAAAAAATGGCATGCATTGCCATATATGTTCAAAGGGGATGATTTGGTAGAAGTAGTACAAACATGGCCCTCAGAATGGATGACTTCATTGTAGGAAGCAAGAGACAGTGTGACAAAAGAAGAATACTTGGACACTTCACAACATGGCAAAGCCAGTGGGAAAGACAAGGAGCAGGAATTAGAGGAATATGAAGAGGAAGAAGAACACCATGTTGAATAACACCATGAGGAGGACCCTGAAAGAGGTGAGGATAAAACTAAGGAGGCAAAAAAGGCAGAAACAGATAAAACTACCATGGAGAAAAGAAAGATCCAAGTTGAAGCTACCATTAAGAGCATAGAGAAGCATTAGGCAGATAAAACAAAAGAAATCACACAAATGGTTCTCATTGAGTGTGACCTGGATCAAATTGGAGACAAGGTTCATGAGATAAAAATAGAATCCTAGAATAGGGTGGAATAACACTATAGCGAGCTTATCACAGGTGTGTAGTAGAGTATTGCAGAGCTGAATATATGGACACAAACATCTAGACCACCAACACAGATAAGCTAAGGACTCCATCGAGAAAGACTATTACAAAAAAATTTTGGGATGAGGATAATGCAGATACCTTCCAGAGCTCTCTAGTTCAACTCTGCCCAAGTCAAGCAGCGGGAAAAATGTTGGGACCATGTAAATATGAACATGGTAGAACTACCCAGTCTACTCCTACATGAATTCCACCAAGGTATCACAAATTAGATCAAGGATTGTGAACAACACACCTCACACTTAAACATTCAAATAGAACAAGATCGCGTTGCACTACAGAAATGACTCAACCGAGCCATCAAGTACAAGGAACATGTAGAGATATAGTAGTAAATACTAAAAGAGGTTTTCGAAGCCACTTGTAGGGAAGTTCTGTGCATGGATGTTCATGAGGAGGAATTAACAGAAGATAAGGTTGCAAAGCTCATCCTTGCAGTCAAGGAATCCGAGAAGAAAACTCAAGATGTATAGTTCGAATATAAGGTAATGATCAGTGAACTGCAATTAAAGCTGCAACCAGCCACACAACCAGAAGTGTGTGAATAGAGGGCGATTGACTTAAAGAATAGGATGAACAACATCTCCACAACATTAGAAGACTGTGGAAAATTGTTGGATGAGAGCATGCAAATTTGGACTTCGCTGCAGGAAGATCCAAATGTTCAGAAACTGAAGGAGGAAATGCAGCAAAAGCAACATCAATTGGAGGAGAGTTAGGAAACTGTGAATACTTTAGCAATCTCATAGAGGCTCGCAAAAATTAATGAGTCAAAGGAGTTACAAAAGAAAATAAAATAGTTGAAGAAGGATGAGGAGAGTTTGATAGAATGGATTCAGCCTTAGCAGGATGAGGCACTCTAGCTATCACATGCAGCAGATGAGAAGCTTTAGAAAATTCGACAAAGGGAGACATAATTGACAAAGAAGGTTGCAGAACATGTCGCAAAAGAATTATTAGAAGAAGTCCGTAGTGAGGAAAAGAAGTTGGTAGATATTATTTAATAATTCAACAAGGCATACAACAACATTTGCAGACAATATCAGAGCCAAAGTAGCGAAGTGACTCGGGACGAGTCACATTTGAGTGTTAGGGGCGTGTTGGGTGCAACCCAACTTGGCCAAACTTTGTGCAAGGAATCTGAATTTTATGGGTAAAGCATGGGGTAAAAAGGATGTCACAGAGTGTGAAGTGGATTGCATAGTAGAGTACTGGGGCATAACGAGGACCACACAAAACGCTCACCACAAAGTATCGGGGCTTCGCGGAGATGCCCCTCCCTTTTTGTAAAAGCATATAATATTCTGAAAGTTGAATGGTTTTGGACCATAGTCCCTTGTATTTTGGAAACCATGCTATTGGGCCCATGGTCATGTCGCAATGTAATCCCTCAATGTAATAGTATATATAGGGATGAATAATAAAGAGGGAAGGCATATAATCTATCAATTGGTTCCGTATCTATGTTTATGGGTATATTTTTGTGATCTGTACTTCGAAGAAAAGGGCAAGGCTCCGTAGCTGATTGCGCAAAGGCCTAGGTTTGCAATTTAGTGTGCAAACCATTTGCAGCTTAGTGCGTAGACAACCTACAGCTATGTGCGCAGGTGAAGAATTGTATTTTGTACCAAGTTCTCTATTATATGCAACATTTCTTGTGGATGTAGACACACAATGGGATGAACCACGACTATGTCTTCATGTGTTGATTTGCTTATTATCTACACTTTATTTTAGTACTACGAAGTTTATGGATGTTTATGACATGTTTAGGTGATGAATGTAACTTTGTGAAGTAATATGTAAGTGTAAAGTAGTTCATGAATGCGAAGTAGTTTATAAGTGTTAAAGCATAAGAAAATACAAAATTGCCACATCACAGTATCCCTCAAGGCTGCAGAAACTTACTTTTGCAAACCTCCCATAGTTACTTCAAGTGAGAGTGCGACTTGCTTGTAGGTAGTTATTGAAAGGGCCATTGATTGATGGTTTTGTTGGTGCGTAGTAAAATACGAACCTGAGTCCGCCCAACCTAAGCCAACAATTATACATAATTTATAGTTATTTATAGTCATATTACATAGATAAAAATATAATTAAAGTTATAGTTATAGTTGTATTACATAATATAATATGTATGTGTATATTCTTATAATTATATCTAGTTTATATATATATATTGTGTGTGTGTGTGCGGGGGGAAAGTTGAATATGGTAAATATACTGGTTATATATAATTTTATGTTTTCTTATATATATATCTATATATATATATATATATAATTTAATTAAATAATAATGTTTTTAGGACATTTTATTTAGATAATATTTTAAAGTAATAAATTTTTTAAAAATAATTTTCCTATATTTATTATTTAAAAATATTTAAAATATAAATTAATTTAAATTTAGAATAAAAATTAAAATAATATTTGATAAACACAAGCTGATCATGAGCAACCATATTCATTATGTCAATTATAAGCTCACAATTCTTTTATTCTTTTGTTACAACTTAGGTTGTTTTATATTTTGGAGTTTTTTTTGCATATTTTCTGCTAAATTTGTTCAAAATTTAAAATGAATTTATTGAGCAAAAAATAAAATAAAAAATTGGAAATTTATTTTACTAAATTCCTAAGAAAAAACTTCAAAACATAAATTAATTACAAAATAAATCTTTTACCATTCAAAAATAAATAAAAAATCATCATAAGCATGTTAGCATTGCAATTATTGAAAACTTATAGAATGAAATGAAAAAAAAAAAAATTAAAACCTAAATTATCTAGTTTTTTTTGGTGGTTTTCATGAATTTTCTTGGTGGTTTTTTGTGGTTTTCTAGGTTTTTCTTTTGTTTTTCGAGGGTTTAATTCGTGGTTTTTGTATGGTAGGTTTTCATTTAAAATCAATTTATTTTTTACAGGAAAAAATAATTCAAATAGGGAAAAAATGATAGGAAACATACCTTGGCCTCAAGACAATGGTTGGTTTGGTCTTCGGGGACATTGGTGGGGTCGCTGATCCATCCCCCAAATGATCGGTAAAGGTCTAAAACCTTTGGTTGAGAATTTAAATGCCTCATTAAAACCTAAATTATCTAGCTTTTTTGGTGGTTTTCATGGGTTTTTTTGGTGGTTTTTTGTGGTTTTCTAAGTTTTTCTTTTGGTTTTCAAGAGTTTAATTGGTGGTTTTTGTATGGTAGGTTTTCACTTCAAATTAATTTATTTTTTTGGCAGGAAAAAATAATTCAAATAGGGAAAAAAATTATAGGAAACATACCTTGGCCTTGAGACAATGGTTGGTTTGGTCTTCGGGGACGTTGGTGGGGTTGCTACTCCATCCCATAAATAATCGGTAAAAGTATAAAACCCTCGGTTGAGAATTTAAATGCCTCATTTGAGCAGTCATCTGCCTCGCAGTCTGTACAAAATTTTACATGACTTGACAGACCATAGTTGTGGCTTTTAATGCCAAATAGAGGCTCAATTTTTCCCTAGAGATCAATCGAGCCTATAGCTTTATAAATCTCCTGTGTTGACTTGAGTTAGATAGGAGCTCGATCAAGGGTTTGTTTAAATTCTTAATCAGGCTATGTAAAAGTGCTTAAGGAGCTTGATTAAGCACTTAAAATGGTGCGATCCAGCTCCCTTTTTCACCAAAACATTCCTCACTTTGCCAAAAAGATTAACGACATGTATATACCTAGGTGTGAAAGGTGTGGAAGTGCACATGTCTCTTATGGATGTTCCTCTTTCCAAAACATCCCCACACATATTATCCCGTTGGCACATTTCGTTTACATATTTTCATCACACATAACACTTCTACAGAACTCGATTATAAGTTAGTTATTTCCATATTGTTTCTAGTTTCTACATAGTAGTGGAACTTATTCTTTTACCTCTCCACATGCACTATATTTTATCCACATATGCACTTTAGCTCTGCACATATCTTGGTTTGACAATATTTAACTCATATAATCCATACCTTTACACATGCTTTATTCTACACATCCCTTAATTAAGAAATGACATCGATAATATTTTCACTTTGTAGTGTAGAAGAGACTCTAAAGGTGGTTGGGTCGATAATCAAATCAAAGTCATATTTATAAAATATTTAATTAAATTCCACATTCACTCACTTAAACCTTTTCACATTTCTTCTATGCATTTCCATCCCACAACATTGCTTGCAAACATGATTATAAATTAGTTATTTGTTCCCACTTTCTGTAGAGTAGTGCAACTTACATTTTTTATTTATAGGTTGTTTGCATATGCATTTCAGCTTTACACATATCTTCGTTTCATATTCTTTAACTCCTACATGCCTTAGCTCTACACATGTCTTATTCCGCACATCCCTTACTTTCTTTTTTTTATCGGTAAAGACTAAATCTATTAAGAGAAATCAATATGGTACAAACAGGAGAGGCAAAAGACCGTCAGACCGGAAATGATAGATACATCAACCTCGGTCCCGGAAGAGAGAAACAAACCCTGAGCTGCAGGAAAGACAAGAGACGGACAGACCGGAAATGATAAAATCACCAACCTCGGTCTCGGAAGGAGTAAACAAACACTGCTGTACCTGAAGAATCGAAAGCAAATACAAGCTGTTACCCCAGCGGGACAGTGATTACACCACACTGTTTTTTCCCTTTCTTTTTGTTAACATGTGTCCAGCCCTCGTGAGGAGGATGGGCAACAACAACTTGGAGACTGGAGTTCTCTATCATTGGGGACTCCTTCTCTGAGTCAGAGGAGGAAGTCTCATGGGGACGTTTCTGGGAATTTGCTGAGACATGGGTGTGCTCCATAAAGTTCGTGGGCGGATCCATCGTCTGCGGTATCTGATCTGGTTCTGACTAATTTTCCTCATTTTCCATACTTGGAACCTTTTCCATATTAGGGGGGCTGGAGCTTCTGGTTGGCGGCGGTGGGCAGGGGGCCCAACGCTTGGGCTTAGTATGAGCAAAGAGGCCCTTTTTTGCTTTTGCTGACAGCGATGGGCAAGAGATATGTAGGTGCCCTGTTTGGTGACAATGACGGCATTTGAAGGCAGTGTTCTCGTACTCTATAAACTGGGTCCAGATAGCGTCCTTGATCTTGAGATTGATGTACTCTGGCAGTCCCTTGCTTAAATCAAGCTCCACACATACTCTGGCGTATGTATAGAGACCTTGCCTCTCTCTCTGGTAGTCTCCCATCCAGAAGCGACCCAGGGCATTGCCTATTTGCCTGTATACTTCTGTACGCCACAGGTGAACAGGGAGATTTGGAAGCCTGATCCATACCGGAGCCTTGGTGATGACTGCTGAAGCTGGGTCAAAGTCGGGAAACCATGGAGTTAGGAAGAGACCCGCTGATCCCATGAACCAAGGGCCTTCGTCTAGGGCATTGTAGCAATGCTCTAGGTCCTTGAACAACACTATGAAATATCCTTTAGCACAGAAATAAACCTTACAACGATCCGTCCAGGTGGCTTTGATCCAGTCATAAAGATCCTGTGAGCGCGGCCAGAGCCCATTGAATCTGCAGATGATGGCTCTTTCAGCAAATTTCTGGGTGTCGTCTTCAAGATCAGGGTAGGAGATTTCAACTGATGGGATCTCCTCCAATTTGTCAACCAGAAAGGCCTTGGGTGAAGTCTGTATTGGTGGCTCTGTCTTTTCAGCTTGCTTGCCATGGACTGCATCTTTGTACGAAAAACCCTTAGCTGAGGAAGGCTCTCCCCCAGCTCCTCCTCTAAGACGGAGGGAAAGGATAATAGATGCATCTTTCTCAATACCGTAAAATGAAATAGGTAAGAGGTCCTCCAGATGTTTACCTTGGTAGAGAAGCCGTTGGTCTGCTGAAGGGATTCCCAATTTGATGTCCAATGCATGCTTGAGATTCCACACTGGATCCGCCTGGCAAACCCATTGAAGCATGGTTTTTCCTGAAAGAAGCCTGATTTGAATCTGGAAAGCTGCGGATGATTCTGAAGGCTTTTTTCCCCAACCGTTCTGAGGGGCGGGAAGGCAGATGCCTTGATAGAGATTCGGATCCGGCTTTGGTTTAGTGTGCAGGGGCGGCATACCTCTGTTTAGTGCCGTTCCTTCTTTCCTGGAAACCCTGGTCCATCGTGCCTTCCGATTCTCCCTATCCACTGCTTCGATAGTCGAAAGGGGGCTGCTCCATTGCGCCATGGAAGCAGGGGGACGGGGCCCTGTTTTCCCAGAGCTCGCCGATAAGAGGAAAGCAGACTCTTCTATGTCTACAACCCCTGCGATCATGGCTTGGAGATCTTGAGGACCTGCCAATGATCTTTGCCCAGGTATCTTCAATCCTACTGCTTTCGGCGCGATTTGTGACCCAACGGTGGCCTGGGGCCAGGGACCTTCAAGTCTGGGTTTCGAACCATTGAAAATGGCGTGGTCTTGTTGCTGATCTGCAGCAGAGAGAAAGCTTCTGTATCGATGCGCCGTTCGCTCCAGCCTTTTCTCACACAGCGCAGTCCAGGAGCCGACGGCGGCCGAGGGCAAGGAGACGGGGGAGCTAGGGTTCGCCATCCAGTTTTTCGATCCTAGATTTCGTCCGCACATCCCTTACTTTCACCATTATTAGTGTTCATAATATTTTCTCAAGTGAAGGAATTTGCAACATAGGCCTATATACATTACCAAATAAGAAATACCTTCATCGTTCACTTAATATATATATATATATATATATATATATATATAAAAAACATTGGATATCTAAATAGCACTATCCTCACATGCTTTACTTCTGTACATAGTTCATTTCTACATAAACTTTTTCTTCACACATACATTGCTTCCACATCGCCTTCAAGTCTTGAAATCATATTGCCACACAACACTTTCCCTTTTGTACATATTTTGACTTTAGCACACTTGCATGCATTTCTACCTTTGCACACTTGTTGCATACATCTCTATCTTGCACATTTCTTCTTCTAGATATTCACTATTTTGAACGACTGATTTGTCACATTTTTCCTTTTTTTCATGCTTTGGTAATTCATGCTTTTCCTTTATATGCCATGTTTCTTTCCCCATGTTTTAAAATATAATGCATGTAATCTATAAAAATGTTTCTTAGTATAACAAAATTAGAAATCACTTTACCTCTGCACATAGTTTATTTTTCAATAGACTTTATCTTTAAATGTGCCATAGTCCTTTTGTCACACAAATAATAAGTTCTTCTAGTTAGACAATTAGTGTAAATTTGAATCGAATTTATTGCTTTTAGTTATATGTTTTCACTTAATGCATGAAAGTCATAATATGCATTAAAGTTTTTTAATATAAAAATATTATGAGTTCTTAATGTTGGTAGTTACCATAAAATGGGAATTGATTCTTGATCTTTCATTGGGATCCAACCCAAGAAGTCACTTGGTGTAGAAGTGTAGATGTCCCTTTTGCATGTTCCTCCTACACACATCCTCAATTTCGCACCTTTTCACACGTTCATCCTCCGTACACTTTCTCTGTATACCTCCATCATGCACAAAATAGAAATATATTACGATTAAAACTTCCAATTACTATAACATAGAGGCACTATTGTATAGAAATGGCTACATATAGCCTTCAACTAGGTCTAATATAGGTAATGATCATATGTTCCAGCAGTATGAATATATTACTCTTGAATGCTAGGAGGTTATCTGAGGCAAAAATTTCTCACTGCATACCTTACCTATTATAACAATTTAAACTTTGAAACAGGGACTGATATGATTACTCATTTTGTTGAGGTAGAAAAAAAGTAAATAAATTGTAAAAAGTAATTTTTTTTATGTACATTAGTTTTTAAAATATTAGTGATTTTCATGCTGATTTTAAAAAGTCTCGATTCTACATCAGGCCCTTTTTTAAAAGACCTATTTTTTGACTATAAATTTTCTAATGTATTAAATGTGAATAATTATTTTCTGAATTTAACAATTTTTTAAGTTCTCTTCTTGTTCATATTTTCTTGTTTTTCTTTTAATTTTATTTTTTTGTAGTGGCGTTCTTATTTTTTTGCATAGTTAAAGAAGAAGGTTGATATTTTAAAGTTTCGATATTCTACATATTTATATATCGTTAATTGATTTTTCAATGCACATCAAATAATTCTCTCTAAAAAATAATAAGATTTAACAATTGACATAAAAATAACTGTTTCGAACATAAATATAACTAAATTACACATTTTGATAATTTTTTGCTAGAAATGACATGTCAAAATCACATTTTTTTATAAGAAAAAATTAACAAAAAATGGTTAAATAATAGTGTTTTTTTTATGAATTTCATGTCAAAAAATAATAATAATCACTGTTTTTTTCAAAAAATCATGATGCACATAAAAATTAAACCGAAAATCACACAATACAAATATTGAACACATAAAAACATTAATTGAATGCTTATTCTTCGCATAAAATGTCAAATTCAAAACATTACAAGTATAACTAATTAATAGTTACAAAAAATGAGCTCGATTTCCAAGAATAACTTTAATTTAAACTACAATATCACATCATGCAAACTCTTCATTCTCTAGAGTTTCATAATTGTCTTCTTCCACAATATTTTCTGCTTTATTTTGCTCACTTTCCTCTTCTAAGGGATCTTTGATGTCTGTGAATCTCCAAATGTATGCCTTTCCAATCATTCCAAGTAATGGTGGTTGAGGTTCCTTTGCCTTTTTTTTCCACAAATGATTCACTAAAACCGCCTTTCTTCAACCTAATTTCTTGCATTTAATCTAGAAGAAATTGAAGAGCACTAATTCTTTGGTGAATAAATTTGCACTGTACTGGATCTTTTCAATGGCAATGCAATTTCTTCCCTTTTGTAGGCAACATGCTAGTGTTGTACCTAATCATCAAGCACAAAAGAAATAATGAAGTAAATTGGTATAATGACATATAAATTAAGAAAGAAGATATTGAAATTCCATTCTATATAATAAAACTTACCTGAGCCAAAAAATAAATCCAGAACCCAATCTCCCTCATTTGAACATAAGTCTATAAGATATTTAGTCAATGACAATGGTTTTTGATATATGTTAACTATCTCTCCTTTTGCTTCTTTATCTTCATATGTTAGCTTTTTCACAACAACATCATAAACCAGTACTTGGCTATGACTCTTTCCATCTACGTGATTAAAAATCATAGACATATAACTATCATTGTTTGTCCAACTATCAATATGGATGAACTCACAATCATTTATAATTGGTTGATCTTCACGGTTAAGAATATTTGACTTCTTCCTGTAACATAGATAGTAAAAGTTCAATTAACCTGTACATAAATGAATTTTTTAACATTAATCAAATATAAATTTTCAATGTCTTACCATGTAAACTGCATCCTTGAGTTTGTTTCCCCTTGAAGCTTGAAAATAAGATTGCCAATTGTGTGTCTGAACGAAGTGTCACAAATCTCCATAATGGTGACGATGTGACTTCTACAAATCCTGCAACCACTTTACTAAGAGCTTGATAAGTATAAGGGTAACTATCATAGTCAATGTTTGGGATATTGAAACCATGGGGAATATCTGAAATAACTAGGGAATAATCCCTTTTAGGTATGAGTTTAGCAATGTCTTCATAGTCACCTTGTATTACTTAATAGTGAATAGTGTCAATCCCATTCCAAATGAAATGAGTAAGAGTTCGATTAAGTTAAAAATTCCTAAGACGCTACTTTATCAATCTTTCGATCTTAATTTTTTCAATAAATGTTCTGAAACTATTTAGCGCTCCATTTGCATCCTTCCCCGTCTTTAATAAAATAAAAAAATATATGTATAAGTTATAAAATAAAAGTAGTATACAAAAGAATAAAAATGAATGTATAAATCAAATTACATTTTTAAATGCAAGATAAAAATCTTTTAGTGTTGATGTAGAACTTGAATCTGGATAGTTGTGTACAACATCATCTCAACTATCTTCATTCAAGAATTTAGCCATTTGTTATTGTATTTTCATGTAAACTTTGTGACTAAATAGATAAAGTAAAAAAGTTAATATAATGATATGTATAACAAATACTACCAAGAACAATATGTTGTATTTAAAAGAAAATTATAATCTAGAAAAAAATTAAAAATAATTGAACAATCTTACCTTTGGAATTCCTCAAACATTTCCTCCAATGATAATTCCCCTGACTTCACATGAGATAATATTTCTTTGACAAGTTTTTCATCCTTCACTTCTTGAAATGATCTCCAAGGTGTGATAGTCATATCTTCTGGAAGTTGCTTCATTTTAGGACTTGATTTATTGTTGCTACATATCAATGGTTTAGACCTTTTGACCTTCTGGTTTTTAATATCAATGTTCTCCCACATGCTAAAAATCTCATTAATCAATTCCCATATCTCTCTAGTTCTAAATGCCAACTGGAAATGTTATCAATACCTCTGAATATATCAGTATTTACTCTATCACATTTTCAACTAATTTTCTCCTCAATTTGATAGCCTATTTCCATATTCCTTTAAGAATTCTATAGTAATATTTATCTTATCCCCACCACATTTTTCTTCAAATTCATTATGAATAAATCTAACCCTTTGGATGAAAGTCATAGACATCCTATATTCATTATCTGAATTATGATCCCATGCCAATAGCTTTTCTTTTGTATCTGATAAACCGGCATAAATAATACATTTCATTGTTTCAAAACATGGGTTATTGGAATATTCCTCCATCAATTTCCTTTGAGCTTCTACAAAATGGTTCCCCCCAAGCACATAATAATTGTATTCAAAACATTTTGACTTATCAAATGCTTCTTTGTTGGGAACTTGAACTATATCAACAAGAAGAACATAATTAACCACATGAGCATATGGATTGTACCTCATCAATGTATTCAATTTTTCAACATGCAAGTGGTGTGGCTTTCTGATTTGATATTTAAATTGTCCTTGACATGGCTTATAGACATGTCTCACATTAAGCTAAAATGTATGACCACCCTCAATCAAGTTTGTCTTTGTCAAGTTCTATCAAATGGAATTTTTTTTTGTTTTAGTAATGCCATCCTCGAAATCAGCTCCTGGTGTAATGATTTCCCTGCTTTCTTTTGAATTTTCACTATGAACTTCACTATTGGCAATGACTACTTGAGAATGTTGAAATTTCATTTTCTTCCTCCTAACATACTCATTATTAACTAGAACATAGACATTCTTGGGCATTGTTACTTTTGGTCTTTTATGGCTCTTCTCCTTTCTAACATCTATTCTAATATCATCCTCAGTAATGGCAACATATTCTTCAGCGTCAATTTCAACATCCTCATCTTGAAAAGTAATTTGTCTACCTTTGCTAGATTTATCCACTAAAGGATTTCTTTTCTGATCCCTTGGATGTAGTTTTGTAGCATCATGAATTACTACTTTTTGCTTGTTTTCCATATCTTCTTCTAACCTTGAGTAGAAACTGCTGACAACATTCATAATATCTTGCTCTATGAAATGAATGCCTCCCAACATAATTGAAATATTTTCAATAAAATTTTGTCAAACAAAATATCATATGTCAATAAAAACTAAGTTATAAAAATATAATGAGACAGTTGCAATAATGCAAAACAAAAAATAAATAACAATACTTACCATATATTGTGCAATGTCATTCGAAATGTGTTTACACAACTTTGTAGATTCCTCTGTCATGTCATATAATGACAATGGGTTGTAGCAGCTACAACCACCCTCCAAAATTTTTCCCTATCCTTTTTTGGAGCCTCCACTACCAACCTTACATAGCAGTTTGTCTTGCTTCGTCAAGTACTCAAGCTTCAGTGTTTTCCTCTCACAAAGGCAGCTTGTTGATCACAGTCGATCCATCCCCCTCACAGGTTGCTTACCCAGACATCATCTAGTTGCACGCTGAGCAGTTTCCCCTTGAAAATTGTGCATTCTTGGAGGGAAACCAACATTCCCTCCATGAATTGCACAATCCTCTCTGATAGCCTTTTGGTCTCCAAGATTGCATAATCCTTCCAGCCAATCCTCCCAGTAGGATTTGTGCAATTTTTCCCAGCGGCAGGTTGTTCAGCCCAAGATTTGAGCAAATCTAGGCAACAGTCAGCTGCTCTTCCTAGAAATTGCGCAATCCCCTTGGGAATTCAGCCCAACTTACAGTCAGGAATGCACATTTTTCCCAAGCAGTTGAGCACTGGCATGCATGGACAATCTGGTTGAGTAGTTCCACTCAGGAGCGAGGAAACTTGACTTTCATGGATGCATGGCTTGATCTTCCCGGAATAGAAAGAGACAACATGAAAAATGCATCCCATGATTTAGGGAACTATTTTTAGCAGCGGGGGTTACATGCAAATTTGTTTTAGAAGTTTCCCTCTAAGTGTTGCTTTTTCCTAGATTTGTGGCATGCATGTCATGAGACCAAACTTATGTATTCGATGCATCATAGCTCATTCATTCACATAAATATTGGAGCTCTAACATCCCATAACACAAACAGGACTCTTTGACACATCCAGCTCAACTATTCACAGGTAAGTGGCCTCAACTTTCCTTTTTCAACATTTCTATTTATTTTTGTCTATTCGCTTGTGTGAGTGTTGATTGCTTGATTTCTTTGTGTGCCTGTTCTAATTTACATATATTCTAGCTTATCCTAGCTATGTTTCAATTTTCCTTTCTATCTCACTAGTGTCCCATGCATGAAACTGTTTTGCACAGACATTCGTCCAACCAGCAAACGATGTCACCCACATGCATGTTGATATGTTCACTGAATCTTCCATTCATGTTTTACATGCACTATATATCACTTCTTCTATCACTTAGTGTCACCATGCATTTCATTGACTTACATTCTTTTAGTTGTCCGTCAGCGAGTCAGGCCAACCTTGGCCCGGTCTTTTCCTTCACCAAGGCTGCAATTTCATAATCTGGAGAAGGAAGGCTCACCTTCCTCCACAGATTTCCACATTTGGGCCCAGCACTGGCCTCCTGGATTGATCTACACATTCCTAGAGGGTAGTGGCTGCTTGGCCCAAGAATTTGTTCAAATTTGTCTCTGGGTTAGTAGTCCTTCCAAGTTGGGATTGCGCATTGCGCAATCCCAACAACTAACTACCCAATTCTATTATGCATTTCATAGATTCAACAGCCAGTCCAACCTCCCTATGAGTCTAGACTACCTTTTGCACAGTTTTGGCAGCCAGTCACTCATCTTCCTAGTGAAATTTGAGCAACATTGCTCATCAGTTTCCCATGTATGTATTGTGTCCTTCCCCGTATTTGCTTCGTTTTCACTAACATATTTCTTGCCATCCATGGTGCTTGTTTCCATATCTTTCAGATGTTCATATATCTCAATGGCATCTAAGAGAACAGAATCTCAAGACACTGATGGTATGGCAGCTGGAGCAGCAGCTAAGCAGGTATCCTTTGGTCTGCAGATCTATGAAGATACGAAGTTGTATCTAGACAAAGACATCAAACTGAAGTGGAAAGACATGAATGAAATATTTGCAGGTACTTTTGGGGAAGACCTTGAACACCGTCAGGTGTACATGAACATTCATAAGTCTAGCTTGTACCGGATTGCATGCAGATACCCCACATTCCCATGCACAGACATGATTCACTGGATCGTCTCTCACACTAACTCGAGATGACGACCGTGAGCAGTGTGAGTAGGAAGAAGCTTGCAACCTTCTAGGAATGAGATTAGGATGAGATATATCAGAAGAATGAGCCCATGACTATCATGACCCCTCCGTTCAACTTGCCCAATAGTAGAGGCCACTCCAGAGACATTCTAAAGGATTGGGTAAAGGAGCCAGCTCGTTTTAGGATGAAACCCAATCAGATCTATAAGATGAAGATATTAATGAAGGCATACCAATACTTGGTCATATTTGAATGTCGACTAAGTGGCCACACAAGCACTGATACCTTCTCTCAAAGTTGGGTGGTCACGTTGGACCAACTAGCTAGAGAAGGAAGACAATGCAACTATTCTAGCATACTAGCTCATCAGTTGAAGGAGCAAGTGACAAAGGCTCAATAGTTTCTCGAAGGCATACATACATAAATTTACATGTCTGCCTACATTATAGATGCAGTCTGTGGCCCACATGAGTTCCTAGGCTTAGAGTGGGAATGGTCACCGACAAAGACTATTGTGAACATGTATTTCAAGCTATTCTTCTAATTTAGTTTTAGAGTAATCATATGGTTGTCTGAACATCTTGTCACCTGAGTGTACAGGTTGATATTCGAACAGGATCCACCCTGCATGTCAAAAGAAGTGAGGAAGGAATTGTTAGGCATTGCGGATTGGTATTCCTCATTGGACGGCACATTCATTAGAGTGTTCAGTGCAGAGAAGCCTCTACATATTCTTCCAAAGTTTTCTTTGGACGTACTTGTCATGCAGAAGGTAGCGTATTATATCTCATGCAGAAAGTAGCATATCATATCTCATCAGGATTAACAGCTAGGCTGTAGCGGAAGAAGAAGGCACCTTGGCCCACTCTTCCATTACGGATACGGTTATATGAGATCCGGAGCATCAAGCACGCTGATGTCAAAGCTGAATAGATGAAGAAGTACCTGTTCAACCTCTAAAGCTTCAACCCATATGATCCACATTGCATTGTGAAGGATCACTGCATGAGAGTTCAGTTCAATTGTATCCATGGCTCATGTCATTGGGCTGAGGAGGACTCATGGAGGTATTGCTTCAATTCCTCGAGACCCAATGAACAGGTCAGTTTCACCATAGAGTGGTTAGCACAATAGCGTGAAGCAGCACCACAGAGAACACTAGCATTAACAACAGCAACAAAAACATCAAATCCAAGCATACCTAAGCGTGATAAAGGGAAGACAAAGATTGTCGACTGCATGGAGGAACAAAACTACAAGTTTGAGCAAATCAACTTGTATAACAAGCAGCTATGGCTATTGAATAGAAGAGGCAACAACGCCACAAGTGAATCACGCGAAGGCAGAGAGATAACAAGAGAATTTAAGAAGTAGAGAAGGAGTTGCATGAGCTGAGGGAGCAACTCCGGAAAGAACAAGAGCTACGCCAACATGAGAAGGAAGCATAGCAGTAGCAAATTCAACATCGGGTGTTGTGTGTGGAGCATGATTGTTCAGAGGTCTTTGTTTCAACCGGATGTATACCCCAGGAAGTCTTGTACACCCCTCCATGCGGGGGGGTGCAGGGGGGACTTGTCCCCCCACGGGGGTCCGGGGGCCAACGGTCCCCTGGCGGGGGCTCGGGGGCAACGCCCCCGAAGCTAAAAACAAATGTAAAATTGCCTTGTAAAAGTATAGTAATTTCTAGTCAATCTGGGCCGTTCATTAGGCAGATGATCTGACGGTAGAACTTATGTTTAGTTTAGTGTTTTTTTCCCTAGAAGGCAACCCCTCTCTTTGTATGAGGGTATTGTATTGGAGGCTGAGATATAGATGTGTATTCTGTGAGCGAGAAACTTAGAGGTGAGACTGTGAGAGAAAACAGAGGATATTACAACAGATTTGTTGTAGGTTGTGTCTCTTCATTTTGCTGGATAATAGAAAGGAAGGACTGGCTGTTCAGGGTGGACGTAGCCCAAACTGGGTGAACCACGTATATCTGTGTCTCTCTTGTTTTATGCGTTCTCTGTGTTTATATTTCTGCAATATTTTATGTGTTTCATTGCTCCGTAATATATAATTTTCTAACAACTGGTATTAGAGCCGAAGGTCTATTTGGCTGATAAACTCGCAGGAAAGAAGGGTTCCTGGTTCGAGTGGGAGCAATGGCGGAATATGGTAAGTTTAGGGTCGAGAAATTTAACGACCAAAACTTCTCGCTGTGGAAGATGCAGATGGAAGATTATTTGTATTAGAAAGATCTATACCTACCATTCGGCGAAAAAACAAAGATGCCGACGGGTATGAAAGACGAAGAATGGAACCTTCTCGATAGAAAGGCACTCGGAACAATACGGTTGTGCCTTGCTGCGTCAGTCGCCTTCAACATTTCGAAGGAAACCACGACAGAGGGTTTGATGCAGACGTTGTCGAAACTATATGAAAAACCCTCGGCCTCAAACAAGGTATTTCTTATGAAACAGTTATTTAATATGAATATGTCGGAAGGTGGATCTGTTGCAAACCATTTAAATGATTTTAATATAGTTACAAGTCAGTTAAGTTCTGTAGGGGTAAACTTTGATGATGAAGTTAGAGCTCTGTTATTCTTGTGCTCATTACCAGAAATTTGTAATGGTTTGGTAATGGCCATTAGTAACTCCATTTCTGGATCTAGTACTTTAAAGTTTGATGATGTTGTCGGTGCTATCCTTAGCGAGGAAATGCGATGGAAAAGCTCCGGTGAGACATCGGGAAATGCTTTGAGTGCAGAGTCTAGAGGAAGAAAAATGGAAAGAGGAAAGAGCTCAGGATATTGCAGTAAATCAAGGAACGACAGATCCAAGTCCAGATCGGGGATAGTGTGCTAGAAATGTGGAAAGAAAAGGCACCTAAAGAAAGACTGTAGATCTCGGAAGGGAAAAGAAGGACATGCACAACAAGAAAACAATCATGAAGCAAATGTGACAGGTGAGGTGTTACAAGATGCTTTGATTCTTTCTTTCGAAAATATTACTGATTCCTGGGTGGTAGATTCAGGGGCTTCATTCCATGCCACACCTGATAAGAAATACTTTCATGACTATGTTTAAGGAGATTTTGGACAAGTTCGTCTGGGTGATGATAAACCCTGTAAAATCATTGGAATGGGTAAGGTTCTTGTAAAACAGCAGAATAGAAACCAATGGCTATTAAAGGACGTAAGGCATGTTCAGATCTAAAGAAAAATCTGATTTCAACAGGGCAGTTAGGCGGTGAAGGTTGTGTGACAACTTTCACAGATAAAGCTTGGAAGGTCACCAAAGGAGCCCTGGTAATAGCAAAAGGCGAAAAGGTTGGTACATTGTATTTATGCAATGGTATTTCTAACTCTGTTAATTCTTTAACTTCCAAAGGAGTAGATGCAGCATTATGGCATCATAGGCTCATACACATGAGTGAAAAGGGGATGAAGATTATTCACTCAAGGAATTTGTTGCTAGGTTTGAAGAATGTTAATTTGGACTTCTGTGAGAATTGCATTTATGGAAAACAAAAGAGAGTCAGATTTCTCAGAGTTGGGAAAGAAAAGAAGAATGAAAAATTAGAGCTTGTGCATACAGATGTATGGGGACCTGCTCAGGTATCATCTCTCAGTGGCTCTCGTTATTATGTTACTTTTATTGATGATGCAACTAGAAAAACATGGATTTATTGTATTAAGAATAAATATGATGTATTTGATACTTTCAAGAAATGGAAAGCTTTGGTTGAGATTGAGACAGGAAAGAAATTGAAGTGTCTTAGATCAAACAATGGAGGTGAATATTGCAGCAAAGAGTTTGATAGGTACTGTTCAAAACATGGAATTCGCAGAGAGAAGACAATTCCAAGAACACCACAAGAAAATGGTGTATCAGAAAGGATGAATAGAACAATCATGGAGCATGCAAGGTGCATGAGATTGCATGCAAGATTGCCTTTACAGTTTTGGGCAGATGTTGTAGATACTGCTGTTTATCTAATAAACAGAGGGCCTTCAAGTTCCTTGGATGGTGGTGTTCCAGAGGAAGCATGGATAGGTAAAAGGTAAACTACTCCTTTTTAAAGCCTTTTGGTTGTGAGGCCTTTGTCCATATTGATAAAGAAAATAGAACAAAGCTTGAGGCAAAGTCAAAGAAATGTACCTTTATTGGATATGGTGTTAATGATTTTGGTTATCACTTATATATTACGGAAATGACAAAATCATTAGGAGCAGAGATGTAATATTCAATGAAAAGGTCTTGTATAAGAATCAGATGTAGGAAAAGAAACAGGAAAAAGAAAACAAGGAATACACAGTTCTTGATGAAATCACTGAAAAGGTAAAGGTGCCTGAAAATAATAATAATCAACAACAGCAACCACCACAACAGCAACAGGCACCCCAGACACCTGAAAGTGGTGTTAGAAGATCTACTAGGATAAGTAGACCCCCTGAACGATACTCTCCTTCATTATATTATTTATTGTTGATTGATTTTGGTGAACCCGAATGTTATGAAGAAGCAATGCAGGTTGAAAGCAGGAAGAAGTGGGAGGTAGCCATGGAAGAAGAGATGGACTCCTTAATGCATAACCAGACTTGGGATTTAGTCAGGTTACCTGCAGGAAAAACTACATTGAAGAATAAATGGGTCTACAGGCTGAAGGAAGAAGATGGAGGAAAACAGAGGTACAAAGCTAGACTTGTGGTGAAGGGGTTTGCACAGAAGAAAGGTATTGATTTTGATGAAATATTTTCTCCTATTGTTAAAATGACTTCAATAAGAACTATTTTAAGTCTTGTAGCAGCTGAAGATTTGCATCTTGAGCAGTTAGATGTAAAGACAGCCTTTCTCCATGGGGATTTGGAGGAAGAGATATATATGCAGCAGCCACAAGGATATGAGGTGAAAGGGAAGGAGAAACTAGTGTGCGGGTTGAAGAAGAGCTTGTATGGCTTAAAACAGGCTCCAAGGCAGTGGTATCTAAAATTTGACAAGTTTATGTCTGAACAAGGTTACAGTAGATGTCACTCTGATCATTGTGTTTATCTGAAAAAGCAAAATGATGGTAGCTATATTATATTGTTATTGTATGTGGATGACATGCTTGTTGCAGGATCTAACATGCAGGAAATAAATGTACTCAAAAGAAAATTGGCAAATTCATTTGCAATGAAGGATTTGGGAGCTGCAAAACAAATCCTTGGTATGAGAATCACTAGAGAGAGGAAAAATTGCAAATTAACATTGTCTCAGAATGAGTACATACAAAAGGTGTTGAAAAGATTTAATATGCACAATGCAAAACCAATTAATACACCTTTTTCTAGCCATTTCAAACTTAGTAAGGAAATGTGCCCAAAGACCCAAGAAGACATGGATTATATGCCTAAAGTTCCATATGCATCAACAGTTGGAAGCTTAATGTATGCAATGGTCTGCACAAGGCCTGATATTGCACATGCAGTGGGAGTTGTAAGCAGGTACATGAACAATCTAGGAAAGGAACATTGGATGGCAGTGAAATGGATTCTCAGATATTTGAAAGGTACCACAAATCAAGCATTATGCTTTGGTGGTGCAAACATTTCTCTACAGGGATATGTTGATGCAGATATGGCAGGTGATAGGGATAACAGGAGGAGCACTACAGGATATGTATTCACTGTTGGTGGGACAGCTGTCAGTTGGATTTCAAAAATCCAAAGTGTTGTTGCACTTTCAACAATAGAAGCAGAGTATGTTTCTGCTACAGAGGCTAGTAAAGAAATCATTTGGTTACAAAGGTTTATGGGTGAATTGGGTAAGGAGCATGATATGGACACGTTATACAGTGACAGCAAAAGTGCCATTCATCTTGCAAAGAACTCAACATTTCATTCTAGGACTAAACACATACAGCTCAAGTACCATTTCATACAATCAATGTTGGAAGATGGAGAGCTAAAGCTGGAAAAGATACACACTAGCCAGAATCCTGCAGATATGCTAACAAAAGTTGTAACCAGGGAGAAACTAAGAATATGCTTAGTTTCAATTGGTCTTCAAGGATGACGATGAAGATGAAAAATAGCTAGGTCCAAAGAGGAGTCATTGTCCAGCAAATGAAGCAGCAGTGGAGTTGCTACAATCATTCTCCAAGTGGGAGATTGTTGTGTGTGGAGCATGATTGTTCAGAGGTCTTTGTTTCAGCCGGTTGTATACCCCAGGAAGTCTTGTACACCCCTCCACGCGGGGGGGTGCGGGGGGGATTTGTCCCCCCCGCCGGGGGTCCGGGGGGGCCGATCCCCCTCGGCTAGGGGGTCCGGGGGCCAGCGGTCCCCCGGCAGGGGCTCGAGGGTGCTACCCCCAAAGCTAAAAACAAATGTAAAATTGCCTTGTAAAAGTAGAGTAATTTCTAGTCAATCTGGGCCGTTCATTAGGCAGATGATCTGACAGTAGAACTTATGTTTAGTTTAGGGTTTTTTTCCCTAGAAGGCAACCCCTCTCTTTGTATGAGGGTATTGTATTGGAGGCTGAGATATAGATGTGTATTCTGTGAGCAAGAAACTTAGAGGTGAGACTGTGAAAGAAAACAGAGGATATTACAGCGGATTTGTTGTAGGTTGTGTCTCCTCATTTTGTTGGATAACAGAAAGGAAGGACTGGCTGTTCGGGGTGGACATAGCCCAAACTGGGTGAACCACGTATATCTGTGTCTCTCTTGTTTGATGCGTTCTCTGTGTTTATATTTCTGCAATATTTTATGTGTTTCATTGCTCCGTAATATATGATTTTCTAACATGGGGTGCATCACATGTAGATAGATGAAGCAGCACCCTTACAACTAGTTGATTCTTTTGAACAACAGGCATCAAGTGAACAGGGTGAACCCTTAGAGGGGAAATACTTTCTCATGAGATAGAATAGGCTCTTGAACAATTAGATGCAAACATGGAGTAGCAGGAGTCGGAACGGGACACTAACTTGATGCCACAGCAAAGAGAGGTCAACTCACTTTCTTCAATGCACCTAGATGGTGAGCAAGTCTCAGATGACCAAGGAGGCACTCAGATCCTTGGTGGTCAACCGGAAGAAGAGATCACAACATCTCCTTTGACGAATCTCATCACAAAGTTGTGTAGTCTCTGAGAATAGCGACTCCGGAAGACCAAACATCCCCTACACAATTTGAAGAGCAAGTGATCATCACTGATGTGCACAAGCATCCAGCTACATTGGCCAATGCAAGTAGAGTGTATGTTGAAGCCAGTAGCTCAAGTGTTCATTTCTGCATAGCTGAGAATGGGAAAATGGTGAAGGAACTATAGGTGGCCAATCACGGAGGAGACTTGGTCACAATGTCCACCCAAGCTGAACTGAAGAAGGCAATACCGGATGAAGTGTTGTCCTTGGACAGAGTTATACAAGCATTGTACTCCATGTTTGGTATTATGAATCAAGCATCGCTCATCTCCATGGATGGAAGTAGTGATGTGCAAGAAGAATACACATCTTGAATAACACACATATTGCCATTGATAATATGTGACCATGGACCATGAAGTAGAACGAAACCTTGCTTCACTTTCCAAAGATGATGAAGGGAAATGATGTCAAGTTGCAAGCATGTATTTGGAGTCAGATCCAGAACTATGAAGACCCACCACAACTCATCGCTAGCATATAATCTTCCCATGCACAAGTATTCAAAATCATGGAGGCTATAGTGCACACTCATGTGATCCCATCACTTGCGACCCTCACTTAGGCGAAGACCAAGAAGCAGGTCCAGTAGGAGCTTGACTCATACTTTGACAAGCTGATGCACACCGCCAATAGCCCAGACTTTCCTATTAGTACAGACATCATGTGCAAGTACGTTGTTGGTCTGGACACACTAAAGGCAATGATGCACATGCTCACAGAAGAGTTGGACAAAGGAGCCCAAGAAGTGTACCCAAATGCTATGGAGGCAAGGTTTAGGTTTTAGATGGATCTCACAGCAAAACACGTGAACACTCTCAAGGATTACCAATCTTGGCATCAAATGTCACTATTGATCAGCATGAGGATGTCAAGCAATTGGACTTCTATGGTTGTTTAAGTCAGAATGATGTCTAGTTTGGCTTGTTGAAGCCACTGTTCACATGGGTACATGTGCATTATAATGTTGAGTCATGTCAAGTGTAACTGAAGTGTCAAGAGTGGATTTAACAATCATAGAGTAGGTGAAGAGTCACGAGGTTAGTTGAATAGTCACAAAGTGGAATGTCAGGGGTCACCCCACCGTTTTCTATAAATAATCCCTCATAACTCACTGTATAGGCTTTTGGTTAGCCAAGCTTCTACTAAGAATACTTTGAAGAAGGCTTGGACAGTATTGTAATGCGCCTTGTCTTTTCCACTACACAGAGCTAGTACATCTCTTTGGAGGAGTAGGTGGATGTGGCTATAACGTTCCACTGTTGGGGCTAGTAGGTTTACATGGATGTATTGTATGATTGTGACTTACACTTCTTTATATAATAAGAGCCAACACATTTTCATGCATATGTTGTTATTGTAGTTGGACTGCTCCAGTTGCTTTAATGATATGTGTTGTTTAACTTACATACTTGTGTGTGAACTGATTCACATGCAATTATATGAATCTTGTTGTTAATGGTGTCATTGTTCATGTCAACTACTCTACCAGACATCAGACAGACCTTTCACTTGAACCTTGCTATAACAATCGTCACACTTGTCTTGGACTGATCTGTGAGTGTTGTACATGTTATCTTACCTTGTATGATGTGACTTTTGCATCTGACTGGACTGCTCCACCAGAAGATGTGCATGTACTTTGTGTTTTGTGTTCCTAACCATGTTGGGACTGCTCCCTTTCAACTTGGAACTCACCTTCACCTTCTTCCCCTTTCGAAGTGTTGGAACCTCTCATACACCTTCCTTGACTCACTGCATTAGTCACACCCTTACTGTTGACAAAGTTATTATACTTGTCTCTCTGCAACACCACAGTTAAGGCATTACCTTACGACCCACTGCTAGGACTCCTACACCAAACAGTGTGAGGTCTAATTGGGACTTCTTACAGGGGAGATCCCCTTGACATGTTGGCGGGTCGAGCACTGTCAACATTTATGGCGCTAGAAGGAGGGCCTGATGACAAGAAGTATCCTCTCATCTAGTTTTAAACCTTTTCATATCTTTCATGGAGTCTTGCATTCTTCTTCCCCGAAGGTGTTTTTTGAATCATGAAGATGTCTCCATGTCGGGGAAGCTTTTAAATCTCTTGTCCACTCACACGTATGATGGTGAAGGTGAAGTGGCTTGGAATGAGCACTTACATAACTTTCTTTCCATGATTTATGAGGAAAATGAGTTTACTGATGAACGAGCTAGGTTGTTGCTTGCATACACATTTCACGAATCTCCATTTCGTTGGGTGCTCAGCATACCGGCTGGAACCGTGCACTGATGTGAGAACTTATGTGATATTATTGAATACACGTTCTATAATTTTGATCCAGACCATGTTGATCAGAAACTGTTACAGTAATGGAGGGATCCACATGAATCCGTTATTGATTTTTCATAGTGCTACCGTGACTTGCAGTTTCAAGCTCCGAGGAGCCAAATGAAGTTCGCTTAACTTTGGGACTGGTTCAAGTATTGTCTTAAGAAATCTGCCCTTCCTAAGAGAAATCTTGATGTCAAGACTCACTCAACCTTCTTCGTTGATGGAACTACGCAATCCCATGTGGGAGTAGGCACCATATCAATGGACTATCCACCTCCCTCTCATTCAACAGTTCCACCATCGCCCAATGATGCTCAGGATCATGTTCGCACATCTGTTCATCCTTCACACCCTCCCAACATCACTCCATTGAATTTTTGCACAGATTTGGTTGTGAGTCCTTCGAGTTGCCATATGCATTCTTTTCTTTGACCTTCATCTTCGCACTCAGGTGTTCCTCTAGATGATGTTGTCTTGTGTTTGTCAGACGCTTCACTTGTTGTGAACGAGGAACAACCCACTGACGGATTTGGTGTTGCACAACCAACATGCATTGTCATTCATGAAGATTATGAGTGGGAGCTTGAACATCAACACTCAGTGAAGGATGACTCCCTTCCATCTAAGCCCCATCTGTTCTTTCCTAACCTCTTTGGTGAACTCGCAATCCATGATTTTGCATGTGTGTCTTCATTTATGGATGCACAAATTTTTTATCACTCGTAGGATTGACTAGATGTTAGTCCATCATTCGACAATGAAGAGGATAAGTTACTCATTGAAAATCTACTTGATCCTTCATCTGTATTTTCTAGAAACATAGAGGATGAGTTCATTCGCTTTTCATCTACCCCTCTGTTTGATTCATCTGATCATGAGGATGCCAAAGAATTCATTTATTTTTCTAATCATGGTGGTTGTGGTCCGTTTGCTTCCATTTTTTATCACAATCATGAATCTATTGCAGTTGATCTTTTGAAGCCACCAATTTATGATGATCTACCTGATGATGAAGTTAAGACACCTAAGACCATCGAGGCACTTCATTCTGAGCGATGGTTATGTTAGGCCCTCACTCTCTTGGGGTTAGTCTCACTTTTGATCATGAAACTATTCAATCACCCAAGGCTCCTCATCAGTCATTTGTATGCATTGAAGATCCATCTCACTCACAGTTCACACTTTCTCCACTTGAACTACACGATCCCATTGCTCATGCACTGGAGGAGTCTTACATTGCAAGCGCTTGTTCACGACACAATTTATCTTTGTTTCTTTCGTTTGCTTGCATGTCTCAGTCAAGAGTTTTCTTTTGCTTCAAAGTTGCATGTAGTGTCACACAACACCATGATAAGTCCACGGACTATCCATCATGCACATTCACTCACTTATTTCCCGTGGGCACTTTGAAACACGAAGTGTGGTTTTCTTCATTATTATATCTTTCTTGTATGCTGGTCCACATGATTGGGTTAGTCGTGGACCAAGCCTTCACCCACATGGGTCTACCAATGCATCAGTGTACCAATGCATTGGTGGTTGCATTGGAAGTATCCCTTCACGTGATTAGGTCCATGTACCGCTAGTGTAGGAGTAGGAGTAGTGTTTGCTTTCATGCTTGTTTGTTCACATGATTTGTTTGCTTATTTGTTTTCTTCCTTATTTGTTTACTTGCTTCTCTTTCATTTTTTCTTCTGCTCTTTCTTTTCTTTGTTGATTTCTATTTTGTTCACTTGTTTGGTTCATAGGTTAGTTTTGCATGAAACCATGAGTGACAAATGAAACAAGCTAGGTAAAGTATAAGAGGTCTTGTACATCTGTCACTACATGGTTATCTTTCATCTCGCCTCTATATGATGAGCTTGTTAATTTTAGTCCATGATATGTCAAAGGAAAATACATACTATTTGAAGTGAACCTTGGTGGAAAAAATGCTTGCGCGCTAACTAGTGTCACCTTCTCTAGTCGATTGTTTTTGGGTTAACCCTTGTCAGCTCAGTCAAGTAGAGTAAGGTGAGGGGGAAAACCTTAATAGGCATGTCAGAGATACAATAAGCTACTTCTCTATTAGAACAACCTCTTACGCTCTCAATAAGTCAAGATCCCTCTTTTACCTCTTAAATGAATAAGTGTTATGCAGAGTGAAAATGAAAATGTCAAAAATAAAAATGTCAAAAATTTCAAAATGAAAAATGAATAAGGCAAAAGAAGAGAAAGGGTTCCTATGCAGGGAGGTGATGCAAGTAACTCCACTAGAGTACTGACTAGGCTTGCTGGTAGTGGAGACATGCTTGTGTTCCTATGTGACTCCACCAGGGTACTGTCTAGGCCTGTTGGTAGTGGAGAAATACCAGAGATAAAACTAACACTCTCACGACTATACTACTTGTGCACCTATATACCCCTCAACACCAATCAAAACAACTATGTTGCCTTGGCTTGGAATGTGTATCAATCAACCAAGAGTTTGCCAGATACTACATATTACATCAAGCTAGTGTGAAGCCAAGATGGACTGAGGGCTAAACAATACTTCCGGAGGTGATAGACTTTTTTTTCACGAACAAGGTCCATTCATAGAGTTGGAGTTCTATCAGTCTATCAACAAGTGTTGTAGTAGCTACAACCACCCTCCAAAATTTTTCCTTAGCCTATTTTGGAGCCTTCCCTACCAACCTTACACAACACTTTGTCTTTGCTTCATCAAGTACTCAAGCTTCAACATTTTCCTCACACAAAGGCAGCCTGTCGATCATAGTCGATCCATTCCCCTCATAGGCTGCTTACCCAGAATTGGTCTAGCTGCAGGCTAAGCAACTTCCCTTTTGAAAAATGCGCATTCCTAGAGGGAAACCAACCTTCTCTCCAGGAATTGCGTAATCCTCTTTGATAGCCTGCTAGTCTCTAGTACTGTGCAATCTTGCCAGCCAACCCTCCCAGTAGGTTTTGCGCAAATTTTCCTAGCAATAGGCTGTCAACCCAAAATTTGCACAAATTTGGGTAGTAGTAAGTTGCTCTGCCCAGAAATTTCACAATCCCCTTGGGTAGTCAGCGCAACTTACAGTCAGGAATGCACATTTTTCCCTAGTAGTTGAATAGTAGAATGCATGGATAGTCCAGTTGACTAGTTCCACAAGGGATCGAGGAAACTTGACTTGCATGCATGCATGACTTGATCTTCCCGGAATAGCAAGAGGAAACATGCAAAAGGCATCCCATGATTTAGGGAACTACTTCTAGGAGCCAAGGACAAAATGAAAAGTTGCTTTAGAAGTTTCCCTCCAAGTGTCGCTTTTTCCTAGAATTGTGGGATGCACGTCATGAGACCAAACTTATTTATTCAATGCATCAGAGCTCATTCATTCACATCTATCTTGGAGTTCTAAAATCCCACAGCGTATCCAAGACTCTTCAACACATCTAGCTCAACTATTCATGAGTAAGTGGCCTCAACTTGTCATTTTTAACATTTCTATTGCTTTCTGTGTATTCACTTGTGTGAGTGATGATTTCTTGATTTATTTGAATGCCTATTGTCATTTACATATATTCTAGCTTGTCCTAGATATGTTTTAATTTTCATTACTATCTCAATGTTGTCACATGCATGAAATTGTTTTACATGGACATTTGCCCAACTGGTGAACAACCTGAACCAAATGCATGTTGATTTGTTTGTTGAATCTTCCATTCATTTTTTTCATGCATTTTTTGTCACTTCTACTATCACATAGTGACACCATGCATTTCATAGACTTACTTGCTTTCAATTTTCCGTTGGTGAGTCGGGCCAACCTTGGCCCGGTCTTTGCCTTCACCAAGGCTGCAATTATGCAATTTGGATAAGGAAGGCTCACTTTCCTCCCAAAATTTTCACATTTTGGTCTAGCACTGGCCTCCTGGACTAATTTTCACATTCCTAGAGGGTAGTGGCTACTTAGCCCAATAATTTACGCAAATATGTCCCTTGGCCAGTAGTCCTTCCCAGCTGGGATTGCGCATTGTGCAATCCCATCTACCAACTTCCCAACTAGATTGCACATTTCATAGATCCAGTAGCCAGTCTAGCCTCCCAGTCAGTCTAGACTACCTTTTGTACAGTTCTGGCCGCTAATCACTCAGCCTCCTCGTGAAATTTGCGCAATCTTTCTCATCAGTTTTCTAGGTATGTGTTGTGTCCTTCCCCGTATTTGCTTTGCTTTCACTAACATATTTCTTGCCATGCATGCTGCTTGTTTCCATATCTTTCAGGTGTTCATCTATCTCAATGGCTTCCAAGAGAATAGGATCTCAAGACACTGATGGTATGGAAGTTGGAGCAGCAACTGAGCATGTGTCCTTTGGTTTGCCGATCTATGAAGATATCAAGTTCTATCTAGACAAGAACATCAAACTAAAGTGGCAAGAGGTGAATGAAACATTCGCCTGTACTTTTGGGAAAGACTTTAAGGACCGTCAGGTGTACGTGAACATTCATAAATTTGGCTTGTATTGGATTTCATACAAATATCCCGCGTTCCCATGCATGGACATGATTCACTAGATCGTGTCTCACACTGACCCCAAGATGATGACCTTGGGTAGTGTCAGTGGGAAGAAGCTTGCAACCTTTTGGGCACAATATTACAATGAGATATATCAGATGGACGAGCCCATGACTATCATGAGCCTTTCGTTCAACTTTCCCAATAGCAGAGGCCACTTTAGAGACATTCTAAAGGATTGGCTAAAGGGGCCAGCTCATTTCAAGATGACACCCAATTAGTTATATAAGACAAAGATATTGAGGAAGGCATACCAATACTTGGTCATATCGTCATGTCAACTGAGTGGCCAAGCAAGCATTGAGACGTTCCCTCAGAGTTGAGTGGTCACACTAGACCCACTGGCTAGAGAAGGAGGACCATGCAGCTGGTTTGGCATACTGGCTTATCAGCTGAATGAGCAAGTCATGAAGGCTCGACAGTCACTTGAAGGCATGCATGTAGAAATTTACATGTCTGCCTACATTCTAGATATAGTTTGTGCCCCACATGAGTTCCCAGGCTTAGAGTGGGCATGGTCACCAATGAAGACTGTTGTGAACACGTATTTCAAGCTATTCTTTGAATGCAGTTTCAGAGGAGTAATCATACGTTTGTCTAACCATATTGTCACCCCAGTGTATAGGTTGATATTTGAACAGGATCCACCCTGCATGTTAGAAGAAGTGATGAACTCATTGTTAGGCATTGCTGATTGGTATGACTAAGTGGACAACACATTCATCAAAGTGTTCAGTGTGGAGAAGCCTTTGCATGTTCTGCCAAAGTTTTCTTTGGATGTGCTTGCCATGCAGGAAGTAGCATATCATATCTTAGTAGGATTAACAGCTAGGCTGCAGCAGAAGAAGAAGGCACCTTGGCCCACACTTCCGTTGCAGATTGAGTTATACAAGATCTGGAGCATCAAGCAAGTGGATGTCAAAGCTGAACAGATGAAGAAGTACCGATTCAAACTCCAAAGCTTCAACTCGTATGACCCACATTGCATTGTGAAGGATCACTGCTTGAGAGCTAAGTTCAATTGGATCCATTTGGCATGTCATTGGGATGAGAAGGACTAATGTAGGTATTGCTTCAATTCCTCTAGGCCCAATGAAAAGGTCGGTTTAGCCATAGAGTGGTTATCATAGCAGCATGAAGCAGCATCACGGAGAACACCAGCAGTCGGAGCATCAACAGAAACAATGAAGCCAAGCATACTTACGTGTGACAAAGGGAAGAGAAAGATTGTCAACCGCATGGAGGAGGAACAAAGCTACAAGTTTTGAGCAAATACTCTCATAGAACAAGCAGCTATGGCTATTCAATAGAAGAGGCAGCAACGCGACAAAAGAATTGTGCAAAGGCACAGGGATAAGAAGAGAATGGAAGCATAGAAGGAGTTGCATGAGTTGAGGGAGAAACTATAGAAAGAACAAGGGTTGTGCCAACATGAGAAGGAAGTGTAGCAACAACAGATTCAGTAGGGGGTGCATCATGTGCAGACAAATGAAGCAGTGCCCGTACAAGTAGTTTATTCTTCTGAACAATTGGAATTAGGTGAATAGGGTGAACCATCAAAGGGGAAAGACTTTGCTCATGAGATAGAATAGGCTCTTGAATAGTTGGATGTATACATGGAGCAGTAGGAGTTGGAACAAGACACCGACCTCATCCCTTACTAAAGAGAGGTTGACTCACCTACTTCAATGCACCCAAACGGTGAGTAAGTCTCAGATGACCAAGGAGGCACTAAGATCCTTGGTGGTCAATCGAAAGTAGGGATGCACAACATCTCCTTTAACAAATCTGATCATAGAGTTGTGTAATCTCAGGGTGTACCAACTTTGGAAGACCAAACATCTTCTATGCAATTTGAAGAGCAAGTGATCGTGATTGATGTGCACAAGCATTGAGCTGCATTGGCCGAGGCAACTAGAGTGTATGCCAAAGCCACTAGCTCAAGTGTTCATTTTCTCATAGCTGAGAATGAGTGAATGGCGAAGGAACTACAGGTGGCTAGGAAAGGAGGAGACTTGGTGACAATGTCTGCCCAAGCTAAACTGAAGAAGTCAATACTTGATGAAGTGTTGTCATTAGACACAGTTATGCAAGCATTGTACTCCAAGTTTGGTACCGTGCATCAAGTAGTCATTCATCTCCACAGATGGAAGCAGCGATGTGTAAGCAGAGTATGCATCTTGAAGAACATACATATTGTCATTGATAATATGCCGACATGGATGATGAAGTACAAGGGAGCCCCACTTCACTTTCCAAAGATGATGAAGGCCAATGTGGTCGCGCTGCAAGCACGTATTCGGAATCAGATTTGGAACTATGAAGACCTACTACAACTCATCACTAGAATATAGGCTTCCCAATCATGAGCATTCAAAATCATGGAGGTGATAGTGCACATTCATGCAATCCCATCACTTGGAACCCTCACTCAGGTGAAGACCAAGAAGCAAGTCCAACAAGAGCTTGACTCGTACTTTGATGAGTTGATGCTCACCACCAGCAACCCAGACATGCCTATCAGTGTAGACATCATGCACAAGTACATTGCTGGTTTGGCCACACTAAAGGCAATGATGCACATGCTCAGAGACAAGTTGGACAGAGGAGCCTGAGTAGTGTACCCAAATGGTATGGAGGCAAGGTTCAAGTTTCAGATGGATGTCACAACAGAACACACTGACACTCTCAAGGAGTACCAATCTTGGCATCAATATGTCACTGTTGATTAGCATGAGGATGTTGAGCTGTTGGACTTCTGTGGTTGTCTAAGTCCAAATGATGTCTAGTTTGGCTTGTCCAAGGCATTATTCACATGGTTACATGTGCATTGTAATGTTCAGTCATGTCAAGCGTAAGTCAAGTGTCAAGAGTGGATGTAACAATCATAGAGTAGGTGAAGAGTCATGAGGGTAGTTGAATGGTCACGAAGGGGAATGTCAAGGATCACCGCACCCTTTGCTGTAAATAGTCCCTCATAACTCATTGTATAGGATTTTGGTTAGCGAAGCTTCTACTAAGACTATTTTGAAGATGGCTTGGACAATATTGTAATGTGCCTTGGCTTCTCCACTGCACAGAGCTAGTACATTTCTTTAGAGGAGCAAGCAGATGTGGTTGTAACATTCTACTATTGGGGCTAGTAGGTTTACATGGATGTATTGTATGATTGTGATATACACTTCTTTATATAATAAGAGCCAACACATTTTCATGCATATGTTGTTATTGTAGTTGGACTACTCCAGTTGCTTTAATGATATGTGTTGTTTAACTTATGTACTTGTGTATGAACTGATTCACATGTAATTATATGAATCTTATTGTTAATGTGTTTCATATGTTGTTGATGTTGTCACCATCCATGTCTATTGGTCTGTCGGACATCAGACAAACCTTTCACTTGAACCTTGCTATAACAACCGTCACACTTGTCTCAGATTGATCTGTGAGTGTTGTACGTGTTATCTTACCTTGTATGATGTGACTGCCACATTCGAGTGGACTGATCCACCAGAAGCTGTGCATGTCCTTTATGTTGTGTGTTCCTGGCCGAGTTAGGACTGCTCCCTTTCAACCTAGAATTCACCTTCACCTTGTTCCCCTTTCGAAGGGTTGGAACCTCTCATAGACCTTCCTTTACTCACTGCATCAATCACACCTTTGCTACTGACATATTTATTCTACTTGTCTCGGTGCAATACTGCAGGCATTACCTTATGATCCACTACTGGGACTCCTACACCAAACAGTATGAGGTCTAATTGGGATCTTACCAGGGAGATCCCCTTGACATTTTGGCGGGTCCAACACCATCAACACAATGATAACTAATATTTAATCTTGTCATTTGACTTGGGTGGTTTTGTAAGTACATAAACAACTTATGTGGCTGGTATCAAACAAATGTCGATGACTTTTCCCAGCACCTCATAAATTCCCCTATTGTTAGGGATATCAACATATAGATATATCTGCACCTCTTCGCCTTGTCTATCTTCCACATACCATACATTTTATGTAAGCTTCACTTCTTTTGATATCTTCCAGTATGAAATCATCTTTTTATCATTTGAGACACTTGATAGTTTTGTAGTTATTAGCTCAAGTTTGGTTCATTCAACAATGTTTTTTGATGATCCACCTTTAATTTTAGTAGTTTTTCACCTAGAAAGATTTACAAAAATATTCTTGGATGTCATTTTCCTGCAAAAAATAGACATATATATAAATTTGTAAATTACAAAAAAAAATAGCTTAAATAGACAAACTAAATGATAAATGATAAATAATTTTGTAAAACATAACATCTAAAAAAAAATTTTAAAAATAAGAAATTAAAAAAATGCAACCCCCTCCCACCATTCCCCATGGCCTAACAAGCCCGTGGGGTGGAGGCCTAATTCTCATAATTGTGCCTCCACACCCACAGGTCTCCAACGGGCCTCTAGATTCATGAGTCTATTGGGGTACGGGGGTGTGACCTGAGGGGGCTGTGTAGAACCCCTCCCAGCCCACCCCCACGGCCTCCCAGGCAGCCCCACTACCCCACTGAGAATCGGACCTCCACCCACTGGTGGTCCATTAGGCCGTGGGGTTGGGGCGGAGGGGTTGGAACCCAGCGCCTCCACCCCACTCCGCGGCCCAATGGTCCCACCCCGGTGGCCCAACGGTCCTGTTGGCTTGTCAAGGTGGGGTGAGAGGGGGCTGCACCCAGCCCCTCCTACCCCACCCCCACGGCCGCACGGGCCCATTGGGATGTTGGGGTGGGGCGGGAGGTGGGTGCCGCGGGGGTGGGTGCCTCCGATGAGCATTATCGGGTCCACCATACCCACTACAGACGTGCTGGCCTTCTACCTATAATGAGGTTGTCGGGTAAACCTGTCTCATCTAAATTTTTAATTTAAAAAAAAAATCTAAATTTCCTTAAACTTATTGAATTTTAAAACTTGCACACAACGAAAGGGAAACTAACCTTTCAAATGTGATAATCTTTTCTTGAATATGCTGTTGACAACAATGTAGATGCTCCACAAATTTTCTCCAAGTCTTTTAACGAACCTCGAAAGGCCTTGACATTGATGTGAGGAATAATGATAATAAAATTTATGATATAAATGGAAATTAATGGAAATTATGGAACTCTTAATGTGGGATTTATTTGTTTTAATAAAAGCTTTAACATATACATCTTGTTATGATGATATAGTAAATTTTGATATAGTGAACATTATGGAATTGTTTTACTGCATGGCAAATGTGGTATTATTTTTTTTATAAATACTATAACATATAAATTTTGTTATAGCGATATACTAAATTATGATAAAGCGAACATTGAGGAATTGTTTTACCGCATGGTGAATGTTGTATTCTTTTTATATATATATAAAATTAACATATAAATCATGTTATAGTGATATAGAAATTTATTTTTAATGTGTGATAGAAGATATAATAAAAATTAAAAGAAACATTCAATTGTCTAGTAAATGTCATATAGTTTAAGTAAAAAGTTAATTTCGGTAAAATATTAGTTTACAATTTTAATTTAAATATTTAGTTTAAAAGATTAATTTCATAAGAAAAGTTTAATTAAAAAATTTAAATAAATTGTAGAAGAAAATTATGGAGGAAAGTACATGAAACTAAATTTTTGGAGGGAAAATTTTGGGCAAAAATTTTTAGAGGGAAACATTGGAGGGGAATTTCCATTCTTCAAGCAATATATTATGATTAGGAGAGAGTGCATTTGTATCATTCAACCTCTTTGGTTTCAAAGGCATGGATTGTTCTGATAGTGAAGTTTTGCTTTCTGAAGCATGAACATCTTCATTGTGTAACAACTCTATTCATATTGATGAATATAATAGAAATTCTTCCACTATGAATAGAGAGTCAAATACTCCACTTAGTCCTAATCCTAAGGACTATGAGAGCAGCACTGATCAAATATAGGATGAAGAATTTCAAATAAATAAAGAGTCACAGTGTCCACTTAGGCATAATCCTATGGACTATGAGAGCAGCAGTGATGAAGATTTTCAAATAAGTAGAGTCGCAATTTCCACTTAGTCCGAATCCTATGGACTATGAGAGTAGTAGGGATGAATAGCATGATGAATAATTTCAAATGAATAGAGTGTCGTGGTGTCCACTTAGTCCTAATCCTATCGACTATGAGAGCCACAATGATGAAGAGCATGAGGAATAATTTCAAATGAATAGAGTGTCATAGTGTCCACTTAGTGCTAATCATATGGAATATGAGAGCAATAGTGATGAAGAGAATGATGAATAATTTCAAATGAATAGAGTGTCAAGGTGTCCACTTAGCCCTCATCCTATGGACTATGAGAGTAGCAGTGATGAAGAGCATGATGAAGAATTTCAAATGAATAGAGTGTCATGATTTCCACTTATTCCTAATGGTATGGACTATGAGAGCAATAGTCATGAAGAGCATGATGAAGAATTTCAAATGAATAGAGTGTCACAGTTTCCACTTAGCCCTCATCCCATGGATTATGAGAGTAGGAGTGATGAAGGCCTGGATGAAGAATTTCCAATAAATCGTGAGTCACATTTTCCGCCTAGTCCTAATCCTAAGGACAATGAGAGCAGTAGTGACAAAGGACATGGGGAAGAACTTAGTCCTAATCCTAAGACTATGAGAGTAGTAGTGATGAAGGGCAGGATGAAAAATTTTCAGTATGTAAAGAGTCACATTTTCGACATAGCCCTAATTCTATGGACTAGGAGATCAAAACTGACAATGCACATGATGAATAATATCCAATAAACATCGAGTCAAATTTTCCATTTATTCCTAATTCTAAGGAATATGAGGGTAGCACTAAAAAACAGAAATATTAAGAATATCCTCCAAGTCAGTATTTAAAAAGCACAGATGATCATAGTGAGGATAATATTCCTCATAATGATGATGAAAATGTTTATATAGATGATAATCAAATGATGGAGATGTTTCCAAGAAATATTGTATCAAGGAGTAGGAGTAGACCTTTCCGCATCAATCCAAGATGTTCTCATTATACAAGGGGTAGAGAAGAATATCTGATGAAAAAAAGTTCTATCACTACTCTCATTTCAAGTGAATTTTGTCAAAAGGATTGATTGAAACATATGGATTTCAAGTTTGCATTAGAGAAAAGGAAGGGATATTTGTCAATGAATAAAAGCATGCAAAATTCATATTTAGTGGGGTGCATTCAATCTACATTTTCAGTTTATGATTATCATATTGGGTCTTTATTTATCTGTAGAAAGGTTTTCAGAATGTTTCATTCAATGGGTAATTTTTGTCTGTCAAGAATCTAAGAAAATTTGGAAAAGGATTGCACATTTTATTTAGAAGTACATCATAAATGATAGTTTGGGCCATTATCAAATACTGCAATGTCATGGATGAAATATTTCTTTCCAAAGCATGGAGAGTCTATTCCAAACAGAGACACAATACATATTCCAGATAATTTCTCAAGACGTGAAATCTACAACTTATACAAAGAATATGTAGAAGGTGCTGAAGGACATGGTCGATTTATTACATATCAATATTTTGTGAAGCTATGGAAGAAATAATTCAACAATGTTCGTATTGCTAAGAAGGCAAGGATGGGGATTTGCAGTTCATGTGCTTCTCTTAAATCAAAAAGGGATAAATGTGATGGGTCAACAGGAGGTAAACATTCATAACTTTAACTTTTAAAATTGTATAGTCATCAAATATGAAAACATAATTCCTATTGACTTTCTTTTATGTTGTGTAGATTCCATTGTCAAAGCACTTCAAGAGCATCATGAACAACAAACAAGTGAAAGGAAAAAGTTGTACAAGCATCGAAAGAAGTCTTATGGTAATCCAAATAAATATTTCAATTTGATAATTGATGGTATGGACCAGAAGAAACCACTTCTACCTCATTTTGTTCACATGCCCGAAAATTTACAGAAGGAAAATTTTATTCAGTGTCACTTGGTTGGTTGTATGGTCTTCAATGGGAAAATGTTGCCAAGGGTATACTTCACATCTCCAAATATTCATAATGATGAAAATTTGATAATAACCATAATTCATGATATGATATCTCATTGGTCTGGTAATCTTCTTGAAGTTGTGTATATACCATTGGACAACACTTGCCGTGAAAACAAAAATTAGATTGTTTTTGGATATCTAAACATGCTTGTTGAATTGAAATATTTTCAGAAGGTAAAGGTTGGCTTCCTTCTTGTTAGGCACACTCATGACCATATTGATCAAATGTTCAGTTGTTTTCCAGTTACATTGAAGAGGAAGGAAGTTGGGAGCTTGCCATCATTAATTGAATGTATTAAGAAATCATACATGCCAGAGCCTAGTTTTGATGTGTCGGAAGAAACTGTTGACATGCAAAAGTTTATTATGGGATCGCATGGTGAGGAGAAATGCATTGAACAAATTAATGACATTAGCTTCCAACATCAATTTTGTATCAAAAAATTTAATGGGAAAACACTAATACGGGGCAATGAGTATTCAACTACTGCAGAATGGGCACCATCATCAGGTTTGGCATTTTTGAAGTTCATTCCAGATCATCCAATATTTGTGTCAAATATATTGTTATAATAATCAGTTGTTGAAGTCCATAATGCACATAGGCTAAATAGAGATATAAATTATTCTGATTTCCTAGAAGAAATTAAAAAATGTATAGATAGACATATGAGTGCTTTGATATTGTCGATTTAGTTTGGTGGGAGTCTTTTTTCAATAATCAAAGTGATATCACTTCAAGAACAACAAATGAAGATATACCTTTAAAAAATCCATTTATTTGGCCACAAAATGTGTCAAATGAACATGAGGAAAGAAACATTGTTGAACAACAACAATCTCAAGGTATTATTAATTCTTCACATGTAGAGGAAAGAGAAATGTATATTGGTTGGAGAAGATCTTGTGCATAATGTGAAGCCATGGAAGACCTTTACAAGGGTTCAGTGCTAGATATTAAGGAGGGTTGCATGATCACAGTGCTAGGAGATGGAGATCCCAATGGCTATCCATTCTGGGTTGCTAAGGTTATAAAGGTCATTACAGAAAATGAAGATGTTGCAGGTGTTGAAATACATTGGTATGCCACAAATACACACCCATTCAATGGTGTAAGCAAGAGATGGTAGTTGATAAAAAAAAGTGGCGGAAAGAGAAAAATAAAGGGTACAAATATAAATCGTCACAGACATCTTAAAATTGGAGGATGCTGACATACTTGTTTATGACTTCAAATTAACAAAGAGAAGAACTCTTCACTTCAAGATGATAGAGATTATGAAGAGGTTGTTACCAGAAGGAATAGTGATGAGATGGGAGTCTACCGAAAACAGTCATAGATCTAGAAGAATTTTGAAACCTGAAATGGTGGGCATGCATGTGGACTCAGATGGGGCACTAGTTGATGAAAGAGAAGAATATGGAACATCTTCATCTACATCCAGTCATTCATCTGAAGCTGTGAATTCTGATTGTGTGTAAGAAAATATGAGTGCTTTTGAATAATTGTCTAAGACAGTTTATATAACTGATGTTTGCATCGTATCTTGAAATAAAAAGTTTGATTTCCATATGGTGTTAAATGAAGTTATGACTCATTTTTATGTTTGTTGGATTATATGTTTTAATTATGATGATTTTTATTCTTTAGAATATCTTCAATGCACCAATAACTTAGAGATATAATTTATGTTTCATTCAATATACAAGTACTGACATTTTGATTAAGTTAGTGATGCAATTTCTTCATAATGTCATGTTTTTTTAATTTTATGGTTGAAAATTTTCCATTTTGTTTTGTCTCTTTAATGTTATGGTTCAAAACAATTAGAATTTTAGTGATGTTTAGTGCCATGTATATGTCTAACAACATGGATGAAAACTGATACAATTTTAATGTCTTTCAAATCCCATTATTTTATCTTTATCGTCATGACTAAAAAATGTTGAAATTATACCTAGGAAAGAAAAATGTTATTCTATGAAAAACATTAGTGTGTTTTTTTCTTGAAAATCAACTGTTTTTTGCACAAAAAAAGATTGATTTTACTACCATTTTTTAAATATGCTGAAAATCAACCCTAAAAAAACATTGTTCCACTATACACACTTTTCGCTTTTAGCACTATTTTCCATGTTTTTTTGGGGTTTTTTTGGCTAGAGTTCCCATTTCAAAGTTTACATTGTTTTATATTCAATTATCCCAATCACAATTAAACTATATAAGTGAAGTCAATGGATATAGGAAAATCATTGTTTTTGAACTCAAACATATAGGCTCATGAATCTTGACAATACATTTTTTTTGTTTTCTTTAGAGGGGAATCTGATCACTTCTCACATATAAGAGTAATAAGAAAGATACTCACATTCACTTCTTGGTAATTATGAAATAAACTAGATTCCTTCAAATCAAACTAAGACATAGACTATAGAAACATAAAATGCATCCACGTTGTTGGATTATGGAATAAAATTGATGGTTTCATGTGAAGGAAGAGGTTTTAGCCCAAAAGAGTTAATAATATGAAATTAAAAGATTTATTCCTTCAAATTCATTAATCATACATAATCTTGGAACTCTGATAAGCATAATGTCAACTAGTTACTATTGTGGACTGATGGTTAATAAGAAAAACTCTAACTATTGTCATATACATCAAAATCCAATCTAAGTTGAAGCAATGTGTGATGTAGTTACAATGAAAATATAATTCAATGGATGCCCCTTCACACCAAACTAATTACCACTTTAATTTTTGATATTGTAATATGATTTTGAAAATTAAAGTAATTTAAAATACTTGTATTTGATTGAAGTCCAAATTTAGGTAGAAAAAATTCATTTTTTCATATATAGAGAGAAAGTGTGTTTAAGTGAGTTTAATGGTTCAACACAACTATTTTATTATCAAAGGTCAAAGGTCCCCAAGTGTAAATTTTGAGTGATATAATATTGACAATTTTTTAAAGAAAATATGCAAGTGTGAAAGTAATTGTGTGAAAGAGGAGTATCTACAGGAAAACCTTTAATTTGCACACATCTCTTCCTTTATACACCTATTGTGCAACAAAAGTTAAGGGAGAATAATTTATTTATTTTTTCATTATGTTCTTGATATTCCAACCATACTCTCTACATTCATATTGTTCATTCCTTGTCAAACATTTTAAAATGGAATATCTATATGAATGTGTCCTTGACCTGGTGTATAATTGACATCTACATTTGGGTAGGAGATAAGCTTGTGCTCAACTTTTTTTATTGACTTCCTAGCATTTAATGATTTTATCATTATGTTCTGTTGACAGTGCTGGACCTGCTCCCCGATATGAAGTCCCAAATAGACCTCACACCATTTGGTGTAGGAGTCCCATTTGGTATGATGGCCTAGTTGCCATTATCTTAGAGATATTCCTTAGCTCTTTTTGTTCATCAAAAGAGAGTGTTATGCTTGTAACTTCAAGAAAGCAATGTGAGTGTGCCTGGTGAGTGCTTAATGTAACTATGTGTCTCGGTTCTCTTAGTGTCAAAAGGGGGAGGTAAAGTGAGCCTCTTGATGAGAGGGAATAGTTGCAACCTAGGAAGAAACTCATGTGAACAACAACAAGGGTTTTTCCAACATCCAACGAAATAGTCCATAGTGGATGTGACAGTCGTGAAAACCAAATTTCAAGGGAAAAGGCGTACACTGTCTAGTGGAATAGTCCACACGAGGGTGAGGGTAGTTAAAACCAAGAAAACACAAAGATGGTTTGTCTAATGTTCGACGGAGTAGTCCACATGGATGAGATAACAATGATAAATAATACAACACATATTCAACAATATGAGTACTAAAATAACTGAAGTAGTTCAACTATCTTAGTATAGGTTAAGAAAACATGCATTACAAAAGTTTAGAGAAGAGTCTCACAAGCATATACAACATATGTGTGAAAACATGTTGGCCTAAGACATGCTTATGCATTAAGAAAAAGATCCAAGACACATTTGTACGTCATACATCACTAGTGCCAGTAGTGGGACATTGGAGCCACTAGTCACTCCTCGAAGAACAAAGTACCAACTCTCAAGGCTTTAAGGGAGGAGGCAAAGTAAAATTTATTTTTCTCATACAATGAGGGGGTATATATATCCAAGCAGAGTAACTGACCCTTGTGACTCTTCAACTTCCCTCATGACTATTTGACTTCCTATGACTTTTTGACTTTACATGACTATTCAACTTCATATGTGGGTGTCTTTGACTCCCACTTTATGTTACATTTTTTGTAACAAGTATGGCCCATAGTAGTGATGTGGCCGAGAAAACTCATGACACAACTCTACATGACACTGTTGACATGTAATAGATGAATGTGGTGTCCAACTCGAGCTGATGTATTGCTAAGTGATGGTATGCCCTCGGTGTAATATATATTCACCTCCACATGGAAAAGTGCACAGGGTCTTTGACGGTCTTGGTCTTTTCTTGATGGTGCATGTGAATGTGTCCCTTTTGCTTGCTTTCTTCATGTTCTTTATGCATTCATTCGACTGCGAGAAAGTATTCTAGCATGCACCTCTTCCCCATCCCATTCATTGTCGCGCCATGTTACATCAATGTACCTATTCCTGCAATCACTCATGACAAGAGGACATCAAATCCATAAATATCCTAGTCTAACATGATGTATTGTTTTCTGTTTTGATCCAGTTGACTGGGAGAGGGACAAGGCACTAAAACTACGTAGAGCACAACTCAGGCTGAGATGCAAGGCTATGGAGCATTGTTGGGAAAAACTCTGCAGATGTTACTGGGAGGCAGATTTGCACAATCTAGGACAACAGTGACATCTACAAGGTAAAACCTCGCTGGGAGGCAAAATTACATTGCTTCTAGGAGGAAGGCCAAATGGGGTGTCGGGGAACTATTGGGGTAGTCTACGTAATGCAACACTGGCTAGGTCATCCAGCTGGAATTTATGTAGTTTCTCTAGGGAAGATAGTGTGGGCAACAGGAGACACTAGTAGAAAAATATGCACAATTTTCCAGAGGAGGACAAGATTGTGTTGTAGGTGCTGCTGGTCAAAATTGTGTAATCCTGGGAGACATTAGGGGCCCGGACATAACTACACAATTTCTGGGATGATTGAAAAGTAGGAAAAAAGGGCAGGTGACAACCATATCTGCACAATTTTCTGAGTGAGAGCAGAGCGGGCCAGTAGGGAAACCTGCCTGACAGATCTGCGCAGTTTCTAGGATGGTTGCAAAGTGAGAAACAAGGGAAAGTGACAAACAACTCTACACAATTCCTAGGATTATTCTAGAGCTGGCCAATAGGGAATCTTGCATGACAAATCTATGCAATTTCTCGGGACAATGTGGTGACAGGAAGTAGAGGCTTGTCCCACATGTCTGTGCAATTTCTGCAAGCAGTGCAAGGCAGTTATTTTGGACAAGTTTTGTGAAATTTTGGAGATCAAGATAGCCCTGAGTCACAACTCAAGTCAGTTTTTCCATTTGACCAGTGGGAGACTTAATGGGAGGTCTTGTGGGAAGCATCAAATGGATCGGGTTCTTGGAAAAATTTTGCGTAGTTTTGGGAGATAGTCAATTGGCTCATCCCTAGAATTTCACAGTGTAGGCTGGCAAGAGGACAACCTCAAGCTCTACATAGTTGTTGGTAGCACTGGAAGGTCACTGAGATTAGGTCTGGTTGAGGGAGGATTGTCTGATCGACAAATTTTCAAGAAAATTGACTAAGTGTGAAAGCAAGTGTACTCATACATACATAAAAATCTGATCACACACATAGCATGACTCGACGACAAGACACCTCAAACCAATAAGACAACATGTGCTCAATGAGACTGACTCAAAGGTTAAGAGCAACAAGCGCGAAAGTTGAGATATGTCTTTGAATGACCGTGATGACACTTGTACAATAGTGTTTAAAACTTTGTGTGTTAGTGTGACTAATGTCAACAGAATGAAAACAATTCATACACACAAAGACAAACCTTCAAAATTTCCATAACAAACTCACAAGCATGACATAACAATTAACATGCCAAAAGAGGACTAGTTGTCGATCAAGCAAAAGGGTGTGAAAACTTGACAAGAGCTCATGGGATGAGCCTGAGTGTTTGTGACCATCAAGGGGAAAAACCAAGGAAGGCTCTAAAATTTGGATGTAGGCCAAAATTTTGGAGGGTGTTGTAGCCACTACAAAATGTTCTTAATATTCCAATGTTATTCGCAAAGACGTTGAATCTAATCAATGTTGACGTGGGAAGTTTGGAAAAAAACAGAAACAACAGAGGAGGTGATATCGAGCATTGGAAATGATGGTTTCTAAAAAGCCTCAAAGGAGCCTAACATCCAATTGAGTAAAACCACATAATTCAAGTGATGGGAGTCACATTATAAACAAGGTAGTTTGGTGGGATTAAACACCCTTTAATTTTATAACCCAATTTGGAATATCCACCATTCATTGTGTGTGTGAATCAATAATGAATTAGAGGGACAACAAGAACCGTGACGGGGAACTACAATTGTTTCCTGCCCCCTCACATGATGTCACACGGGTGCCTTCTCCCAACCACAATTAGTAAGAGTCGTACATATGGCATGAAATGAATTCTGTAGTTTGATTATTTCAATACAACCAAGAACGAAACATGGAGTGTGGACTTCCCCTCCCCGTTTGTTGACATTGTAAGTGGATGGAGCATGCACTTAGTAGAGTTAGCTCTTAAATGAATATTTCCAATAAACATAAATGCACTTGTTTTATCAAGTATCTATTTGCAAGACCAAATATGCATGATAAATCTATATGTTGCACTACTCAGGTTTGTTTCAATATTTATTGAAACAATTGCAATGGTGAAAGTAAAACTAATTCGTAATTATAATATTTTATAATCGTTACAAATTTCAATATTGACATAAATTCAGATACTGAAATTAGTATACAATAACTAGATTACATGGAATCAAAGAAATTACAAGAAATAGAAAATAATTATTTTCCAAGATCCAAGACCATAATTGATGATATTTGGACAAAGTTTGTTATTGAATAATGTCATGTAAATATTACACATTCATACTAGATTGATCCTAATAAAGTTGATGCTTTATTACATTCCATGTCATTTTTTGTAAATAGTCGGTGTGCCGGATATATGTATTTCCAAGTAGCTTTTATGATAATGTTCCTGAGGCCATCACCATGATTTCCATGCTTTTGAAACTTTTTCTCATATTTTCATTTCTTTATTTATTTATCTCTAAAAATTAACTTATTATATACAAACCTAAGCAAACAAAATTTTTGGATTCACTCTTTGACCTTACACATAATTACATATTCCTTAAAAGAAATTTTGGAGTTCTTGTCACCACATTCTGTAACGTGTTACCTTTTATGACTACTAGCTTTGAGTATTGAATAAGCTGCTATAACAACCACTTATCTCTTTTCCTATTCCATAATAAAGTCTATTTGCTTCTTCACTTCATTATTCACGACAATCTAATGATTGAGAAGATAAGACTAATAGTATATTAAATGATCTTTCCATAGAGAGTACATCTATAAGATATGAGTTTCTTAGGGATTTCAATAGAGATTATTATTTCATAGCTTTTTATGTGCCAAACCTTGGAAATTGGTGTTGTAAATATTATGGGTTTATTCAGTGATGTATATTTTCCAATGCTTCTTCTTGCAACATTGAAACAAGAATACTTAGGCTTCTTCTTCCATTTCACTTGTGGATTACGTTCAAGAGTCCATATTCCTTGGCTTGTGTTATTTGATTCATTTTGACCTAGACAACATTAGATGAGAGGAACATGTTACAATTTCTTCTTAGGACTAATTGTTTCTATCAATACAATGGTAATAGTAAAAGTACTTGCAGTAGCATATTTTCTCTAAGTTTGTTCTATACCTTTGAGCTTATTTATCTTATTTTTCAATTTCTTTTCCATAAACAACATAGAAATGTGAGAAATTTGTAGCATGAACAAAGAAATGTGAGAAATATGCAACATTCACAAAGAACCCTTAGTAAAATTAATATATTGTCATTCACTTAAGCCTTGAATACATGATCATTTCACCATTACTCTTGTATAAATTCTTATGATTTCAATAGTACTTTCCATTAAGATCTAAAAGGATGTCTGACACAAGACACTTTGTTCAATAGATGTGGTCTTTAATTCCATTTAAGCATGATATGACCCCATTCTATGCCACTTCAGTGCTTTATGATAAGATATTGTAGTTGTTTATGTGGACAATTTTTATAGATAAAATCATTGCATGTAACCCCTATGATAGTGACACATGTAAACCAAAAATGGACATGGACTAATCAAGAGATTGCTTGAATGCTTAATGGATTTTACTCTGAAACATTTTGTAACGATTACTAATTGTAAACAAATCAAGAAGGTGTAGAGGGCTATGTAACTAGTATCCATCGTAACAAGTTACTCAAATGGGAGGTGTTTCCACATATAAAAATCCATGCTCGAAAAAGAAAAAAATTGATTCCCAAACCTCCTTAAACATTTACGCACTAGTCCTTGTAACAAGGAAATGTGTTAACCGAAAAAGGTCCTACATTAATTCTTCCATTAAATGAAATAAAGATATCTATCTTATGGATTATGTTAGGCCACACTCTCCTCTATATCTAAACGATACACTATGAATTCAGACCAAAAAACAAATCACTAGGTCTCATGTGGCTACTGTGTTGTACTGCCACATGTTACTTATATTTGCCAAATCAACATCCATAAATCATATATTGCAATTTCCATGTTTCCTTGTTTTGGGTGATAAGTCATCACTTTGCATACTATAGTTTCCATAATGGCTACTTCCAACTAAGGTTAATTTAAAATTGCAAAATGTGAATTTTCATGTTATTTGGTATACATATTTTCTCATTTTGTAATAACTTTTTGGAAAAATGTCACATAAACTCAATCAACCTCTCATGATGTGAATGAACTCTTTCGACATTTATTAGGCTAATCAACCTATAATCAAGCCATTATTCCAATGCATAATAGTATTTACTCTGAAGCACTATGTAATGATTACTCATTGTAAAAAAATTAAGAATGTACAAAGGGATTTACATCCAGTATTCATGAAAGTAGATTGCAGTAACCAAAGTGCCAGCATGTACAAAAAATCATTTCAACTTACATTGAATGATAGGTTTAAGAAGCATTTAAACAAGGCTTTCACACCACAAAACACTACTCTGCCATAGTTTAATTTTAGTTTTAAAAAAATCATAATTTAATTTTCTCTTGTTTCACACTATGCTAAAAAGATAAAATTTTAAAACTAATCTCATAATTTTAAAACTAATTTTAAGTTCACATTTTAGAACTAATTTTGTAACTTGACTCCACATGTGGGAAACTTATAAATTTTCGGTGACTAAATAAAGGATGTGTGAAGAGTGATATGTGTAGGAGAACCATTAGACACGCACTTTTGCACCGACGCACACATTCTTCCTGCGACACACTTCTTCCACACACTTCCATCTTGAAAAAACGGTAAAGTGTCAACTTTCATGTTACTTGACATAGATATTTTCCCATTCTACAAGAACGTTTTTGTGAAATATCACATAAAGTCAATTGACCTGTTGTGGTGCATATTAACACATATTATAAAATTAATGAAGGTTTAATCTTATGACAAACAAAATATGCATTATTGGTACATGTAAGATCTTCAAGCATTTTTATTGATCGAATCAATATGTAATCTAGACATCATTTGATTGTTTAATAAGATTAACTCTAAAGCATTGTGTAATTATTATTATTGTGTAAACAAATAAATAATTCCTCAGCCATTATTTGTTCCAGCAAGCGGAAATGCAACGTGCTAACACATACAAAAATTTATTTTCAAATATTTCCTTAGCCATTCCTACTGTTACCTACCAAAAGAGGCAGGGACTATGTTGTTGTGCATATATCCCTCTTGTTATATTAATTCCACTCACCAACAACTACTACATCTAACTTTATAATCATAAAATTTTTATATATCATGAAATATATTTCTACTACTTCCAACTACAACATTTAAAAACTTTATGATACGATGAAGAATATTTATCCTTGTTTTAAATGTTTTACGATACTAAGAAGTATATTTATCCTCTTCAGAAATTTTATGCTATTGCAAAGTATATGCCCTCTCATCATGAAATAACTAAGTTTTATTTTTACTTTATGTTTTAGAAAACTTATCATAACTCCTTGATTAGGGTAACAAGCCAAGTGGTAAGGGAGGTTGGGGCATGCTTTCCACCCTGCTACTTCCCATGGAATTTAATAGGGGGTGGCATGGCGTGCTCGCTCCACATAGCACATGTGAGATTAACAACAATCCTTTATGATGAACAACCTTCATACACCTGTTTGTCTTATGCATAGATTATTGGATGGTTTGTACTTATCTTGGTCCGAGTAGTCCTCCCCAGCACTAGTGGGATTATTTTCTTAGAAGTTCATCAGTCCTAGACTAGAGTTAGAAGGTAAATCAACAAATCAGTCATGTGCTCTCCATATTTTCTCTATGTCTTGGTAACTTGCATCTAGTTTTAGAGCATCATTGGCCTCGACAAGCCCTCACCCGCTACTCGTGGGAGTTTTCACTTACCATTTTTTAGGTGTCAGGCTAATCCTTAGTGGAACGACTATTGATCTTTTGCATGATTTCTGGCATTTCTCTAAAAATGAATTTCTTGTTTCAAGGGAAGTAGAAGCAATTTATTGGGATTGCATGCTAGTCATTGCAATTTCATTAATGTGTAGTGAAAAAGGCTTATTTAAGGTTTTAGGTCATGGTATTGAGTTTGCAGTTGTTTATCCAACATGTTCAAGTTTCAAAATTCAACAAACTTGGTCAACTCAGGATTTAAAGTCAATTAGCAGTGTTTCCCTGTGTGCAATGCTTGTCTTTTTGTCTACTTTGGCATCCTAATAAAATTTTCTTCGAGTATTGGCCTTCTTATTGATTCTTGTTATTTTCTTCCCCTCTTTTTATGTGTGGTTCTTGGATGGTGCTTTAATCCCCCTAGGGTTTTTTTGCATCCTACACCTTGCTATTATCTACTATGAGGGTGAACTTTCCTAGCGGCTATTTTTGGGACCTATGGTACTTTTCCCTTTGTTTGTGGGTTGGATTCACCTTTCTCTTGTTTCATTTCTCCATCTCTCCTCTTTGAACTTCGTGGGTATCTGCAACCATGTTTATCTCTGACTCAGTTGGTTTACAATACCTCACCAATGCATGCACAATTGCAGGGGTGGAGGTGGTAGGGGCGATGGTAGACAAGGTTTGCAAAGATGGCCACAAGCCCTGCCCAAGCTTAAGAAAATGTTGCAATCTTCTACTTCGTTACTCCTCAAGATATTTGAGAGGAAATTCACTAGCTTAAAACAAGGACCACAAATGGCTGCCACGCCTATGTTGATTTTGAGATTATAGAAGAGGCGTCCAACTAGGTCCCTAACCCAAGTCATTTGAAGGGAAGACAAAATCAATACCTGAATTCCATCACCCTCAATTGGCACATGAAAACTCTTTTGGAACATGTCTTTAAAGAGAAGCATGAAGACTAGAATGAAATCATCTCGTCCATGAACGAGATTAACTAGGTGCAACGATCTAATTGTACATGCTTGGCCAACTTGGATGCTCATTTGGTTCATCTTGAAAGCCATATCTAAGGCAAGTTGAAGCTCTCTGCTCTTGTCATCGGTGCCAACACACATGATCCTACTCTTGTGACTTCTTCCAATTTATGGATTTATGTTATTTCTTTTTACGATTCTCTTGTTTTACTATGCAATCCAACATCACACAATTTTTATTGTTGTTTGAGCAAAATATACTATAATGGTATTCTTAATTATAAATATCTAGGAAACAAATCTAATTTCCTTTATTACACATTAAAATCAATAAATTTTAAACGATAATAATAAATATAATCTAATCTAATCTAATTTGTAAAACAATATAAATTTAACTTAAAAAAAAACTTATCATAACCCAATGAATTCAATCATACAACTCTTTCCTCCACTCATTAACCATTATATCCAACATTATAACTCTAAAAACCTTATAATACCATAAAATATATTTATGCTACATCCAACCACAACCTTATAAACTTTATCATACCATCAAGCATATTTATCCTTCTCCTTCTCTTAATTAATTTAGGATACTGAAAAGCATATTTATCCTCTTCATAAATTTTATAACATTAAAAAGTATATGCACTCTGATCGTGCATATTTATCCTTTTCCTTCTCTTAATTAATTTAGGATAATGAAAAGCATGCTTATCCTCTTCATAAATTTTATAACATTACAAAGTATATGCATTCTGATCGTGAAATACATAAAGTTTTTTCTAATTATAATTATTATTATGATGAAGTTGAAATTATTAATAATAAAACTAATAATATATTTTTTAATTTTATAATATTTATTTTCTTTTATTATATTACCATTTTTTTAAATATTAAAAAAAATCATTTTTTTTATATAAATTTTGTAATATTTTAATTTTTTAACATATTTTTACAATATTATAATTTTGTAAACTGAAAACTTCTGAAACTTTATCATTAGCATTAAAGTTTTGACACGTAGTTTATTTATGAACAAATTCATCCCAAATTTGTATATATGTAAAAATTGTTTATTTTATTGTTTTTTATCTTGTAGTTTTGAAGACATTTTTAGGTTGTTTAATCTGTAAAATTAAGATATCCAATATTTTTCTAAATTACTAAATCTATTTATATATTTAAAAATGTATTTGAAATAATAAAAAATTCACACTTTAAATTTATATTTCTTTCAGAGATGTGTTTAGTGCGACTTTTTGGACTTCCCCTACAGGAATTTGGCGGAAAAATTTGAGTTGAAATCTTCATTTGTGTTATCTAAACTAGTTTTTTGACTATACATATGGATACAACAACTTGGAAAACCCTTAGGGCACTTCGATTGCACAGGATTACCTATCAAGCTTGTGATTTCAATAAATTCCTAAAAAAATTTGAGAAATTAAACCAATAAAACCTACCATAAAACATTAAAAAAAAAACACACTAAAAACAACTCCTATTAAATTTCTCCAACCTCACAAAAAATTTGCCAAATTAATATTGGAAAACCCATACGAAATCAATATTGGAAATTGCAACCTCTTACAGAATCTTTACAAAATACGAACCCCACCATGTCATAATGACAATGGTATTGAGAAACCCACTTTCGTATTGCAAAGCCCACTTGATTAGCCCTATAACTCTCAAGGTAAAAACAACATACCATGAAATTTTTAATGGGTAATCCACATCACATTGTGAGGGTCCTCCTCATTCAAGTTGCTCTGGATGGCCGTCACGGTCACTTGAGAAATTAGGGATGATTGATTGTTGTGTGATTTAGCACGCCAAATAAAAACAGAAAACAACAAGCCTATTACTAGATTCCTTCAAAACAAAACGATAAGACCGAAATTGATTTAAAATAATGAAAGTAGAGCAGATGAATGTGGAGATGATGATGTTTTTAGTGGTCACGGATGTAAATTATGACACCGTGTGTGACATAATACAAAAGAAAGAATGAGAGAACAAATTATTATGCCAAGTGAGACAATGTGGAAAGAGATTGTGCACAAATATTTAAAAAGACGAACCCTCATGATGACTGCACAGAGCAAGAGGATCCATGGACTCCACTTTTCTTCACGGAAATCTGAAATCCAAAAAAAAATAATGATGGCCGCTCGTGATTACAAACTACGTCATCATTATAGCCACCACCAACTAATGATGGCCTGCAACCACATGAACGAGACGATCACGAGCCAAATGATCTCGATTGCAATATTTGTTGATATTGTTCGCCAATCTTCATCATTTCTGAACTAGATCTGAATCTGTACTCATCCACGGCACGAGAAATTGTGTGTCGCTCACTCACGTAGAACTCTCTGTAACTTCTATTACAGTACAATCTACCAGATAGATCATCTCATCAATGCTGCCTGCAAGTACCCAATATCCAACTCCTCCTTTCCGTACACAGGTTGGGTTTTGCTTTCGATTCTTGCATACGTACTTCGAAAGGACAAACGATAGTGTTGATCTCTTTCCACTGATCGTTCTCGGTTTACTCAGATGGAAGAACACGAAGTCCCTTTAAGAGCAAATTATATGCCAGAGAGTTATCTTCTGACAAATCCTCTGTTTCCATGCAGTCTATGCAAGGATTTTTCTTGACTAGACCCCAGCAGGAGCTAGCTCATCCAAGTTCATTCAATGGATTCACTTTAGGAGACTTTTGAGCATGGAAAAAAATGGCGTCGCTGAGGGTGTTGACAAGGAAGGCAGAGGCGGAAATAAACATAGAATTAACTCAAAATTAGCAAGGGATCAAAGGCTCTTCTCATCATTCAAAATTGGTTAAATAAACTACGTAGAAGACAAGAAAACAAACAACAATAAAATTCTGGAGAATGTTCCAATTAAACTGAACTGAATCAAAACCAAACTATAACACCTAGCAGACAGTGAAATCAATTTTTTTTCTCTGAACAGGTACGCTACGGCTATCAAATTTTGCTTCTCCGAGTCACAATTCTGATTATCCTGGTTTTTCAAATAGGTTTTCTGAAAATGAAACCCAGCGGATCAACTGCACAGAATATAATGACACTAAGCGTGGCTTGATCTCAAGACCTCTTGGCCAGGGTGCTGATCGAGATTGCTCTGGCTGCAAGGATCTCATATCGAGTACATCCTCTACTCTGCCAGAGCTCATGCGATGATCAAAGGTTTGATTCAACGGTCCAGCAACTGCGAAAAGAAAGGACCGACTAACAAGTTTCAGTCATCTGCGGTAAGTCTGGCTTATTGGTATTGATTTGGCAATCATAATACTGATGAACTAATAGGTACGAAGATTGCCTTTAATTTCATTCGGGCTTTCTCAACTGAGGGAATGGAAGAAATGATGAAGATTAGTGATCTAAATTGCTATATTATTTCATTTAAAATCAGTATTAATAATTTTTTAGAATAATTTACATTCTCAAAGAAAGGAATATTATTATTTATATTTGATTGTGTAAGATTTATAAAATTTATGGCTCTAGAGGTTATGAAAGGAAACAACAGCATATTAGTTCATTTTTCCCATAGTTCAATCGGTCAATATAGTTGATCAATGTAATTAGAATTCACATAAAATGTCACTTTACATGTGAATGTAAATGGTGTGGGTTGTCCTCCTCTTTTTTCCAAGATTATATAAAATACTTATAAAAATCAATTAACTGGAAAAAAAAAAATCAAAATATTTACAAAATCAATTTAAATCTTGTTTTTATAAGATTTTGATGAGATAATTAGTCTTAGGATGAGAATTCGAGGCAATGGAGATGATTTTCCTTCGTGGCTAAGGGGTGGAGCACATGGCTAGTAACCTCTTCCAAGGAAATGATGTGGCTAGGGAGGATGCAACCACTATAGATGTAGTTACATTAGCTGCAATACTTGTTCCTACAACAATGGATGCAATGATGGCAAGTAGAGCACTGGTTGCAACAATCGATACAATGAGAGGAGGCGTTTGATGATGGAGTGTTGTTGAGTGAATAGTTGTGAAGGTTGTAGAGGAAAATGTATAGGGCATAGAAGGCAATAAAAAAATAGGAGGAAACACCTTAGGGGAATAAATCACAATGTCAAGTGGTGCCGGACCCAATGGTTGGACTTGGCATGAAAACTAGATTAACTCGCAAGGGTGGGAGGTGATCTGGTAATCCTAGGTGACTCTCTCATGGAAACACGACAAAGTTACGATTAATTTCTTCCAATTAACTTGTGTTGAAGAATGTAACTAGTTTGGGTCTTCATAATTATCATTTGTCTCATATAATGATGTAATTTTTGTGTATTGATCAAAAGAATGAAGAAAATGCAAAAATAAAATTATTTATAAAGCACGGGTTTCATGCTTCGGTTTATGGTCAATAGGTCAAAGCATCCATTGTATGCGTATAGGATATGTCTTGAGTCAAAAGTCATCATTACAATGTAAAAGACCCTTTCGAGTATTCGTATAAGACAAAGAAAAATATTATTGTATTTTAGAAGTGTCTATATACTCCAAAGGAAACAAGTCAACCAAGATTTATAGTCGGCCTTATGTAGGTTCAAGCAGCCATATGAAAGGCTATAAAAAGGATGATTTCTCTCTCTGTTTGGGTAGATAATAAGCTCACATTTTTCTAAGGTTATGGTATGCGGTTTCGAGGAGGAGGGAAGGGAAGAAAGAAGAGAGTCAAGGGAATGCGAAGGTGGAAGGATTTGCCTTTTGCAGGGACCTAGGGTTACCTCAGGTCTAAGATGACTAAAGGTCCATGTTCATGGAAAATTCCTATCTTTCTATTCTTGGATATCTCTTGGGATGTTTGGAAAGTTAACATGTGTTTTGAGAGAAAGCTAAGGGTCTTGTTTTTGGGTCTTGGAAGTTTCCATTGAATTTATTCAATAAGAATAAAAAGTTCTTTTGGGTTTTCCCTTTGGGGGGTTTTTCCCTAGCTTGGGGCCTATATCATGTGTTTATATGATCTTCTCTTGTTTTTTCATTTATTTGATGACGGAAAACATAAGCATAATAATCAAAGAAGAACTAATATCACAAGTAAATGTCATGTACAGAATAATGATAATATAAGATGTTATCTTTCTTTAATTTTACAACATGGTATCAAAGCTTAGGTCAAAGCATGGGAAACTAGAAGATCATAATTTGTGGGCCATTTAATCATTTTGATTTGTCTAAATTGAAGCTAGAGCACACCACATTGATTAAGAACAATTATGGGTAGTTGTTGGCAACAATTTCTGTGATGTTTCTTCCTTTTTGTCAGGGTCACAGGGTATGTGGAAATGTAGGGAGGGCAAGCCCTATTTCGGAAGCCTTAAAGGAATCCATGAACCTTGTTTTACAAAGTAGATAGCCTAGAATTTCTACCGAGGAGAGGTCGTAGTTGAGAAACTCTTATAGAAGGTTCCAAGGTACTGAATAAGTCTGAGACACATATTAGGAGAACCTATTTCAGGTCGAGGGTCCTGTTGTGATCTATATGTTCTTTAACAATGATGATTTATAGAGGATTTTGGTCTACAAGCCAAAAGGACATAAGCAATTATAGAGGCAAAACATTGGAGAAATGTAGAGAACATTGGAAAAAGGGAATGACATAGAAGACAAATGAAAGGGGCTCCACCTCCGCATCATGTGCATAATACTTAGACAATGAGAAACTATTGGGCAGATCATCGTCTGCCCTACAACTTTCCAGTCCCGGAAGCATTTCAAAAAGGTAACTAGCATGAAGGATAAGCCGAAACTAGCTCGTGGAATGGTCAAGGTCAACTTGGTGGATGTGACCGATCAATGGCCATGATCAACTTTGGGGGCTCGAACCCCGCTGCCGACCTCATTCAATCACCCCGTCAAAGTGTGGGGAGCACACCTACCATCAAAGCACCAAAATCCCATCGACGTCACTAGGCGAGCACAATATTTGTAGGGCCAAGGGCCCCTCCCTCTCACTTCTCATCCAACCTGGTGGAGCCACATCTCTCTACCATGTGTCTCCGTCCATCTCTCCCCACACATCACTCTATCATGTTCCTCGCCTATACAACTATGACATATTAGCTATTAGAGTTCAAATTTGTTTCTTTCCAATGATGTTTCCTCACAACTTCTCTTATTTGCAACCTTTGTTCAACCTTCAGCCAGTGCATAGCTCTTTCAGTGCCACTACATCTAACTTCTTCCGACCATGAGGTAACCTACAATCCTTTTGCTCTTAATCATTATTCTCATGCTTAAAATCAAAAAGTCAGAGCTTAAAACCACCAAATCTCGAGAGGCAAAACCCTATGTCTTGATCAAGCCTCTCATGGACACAGAAGTTGAAATCCGTGACCCACCTTACTCTTACTACCTATCGGACCTTCATTTTGACCTGTATGATTGTCACTTGAAAAGAGAAGATCCATTCGGGTCATAGAGTTAGGGTTGTATCACCAAACAACTCCCACAATCTACCATTTTCCATAATTTATTTCTTGGATCGCAACTTCCTATGTTAAAGAGAGGAATTATTTCATTTCCTCCACTAGAGAGAAGATTATGAAGTCATGCCATAATTAATTCAAAATGCCCTTATGTACCCAAAAATCCCCCAATCCTAATAGGTTTAGAGAAGCCACCCTTTTCTATACTTATAATTGGCTCTCCGTTGAAGAACAACAAGCTTTCCTGCAGTTAATTTTAACGCCTGGTAATCAAACACTCCCCATTATAGATAGATTCCCTATTTCCATGTTTTCTGAAGCTGTACAACCCATCTTAACTATTATTGCCTTGCTTTTTAGGGAATAAGAATCTGCTAATGTTACCAAAGCTTCCATAGGATTATTGCACATAATGATGCAACCTGACATCATCTTTGACATACCATCATTCCTTGCAGAGTCCATAAAGTTCCAGTTTAACCATTTTCCTATTACTTTCTATTTCAGATATTATTCCATATTGTTCTATCTTTTCTTGTATACTCATGTAGAAAAAATTTAGTACTTGCGCCTTAGCATTATAGATTCTCACAAGCAAAGAAAGTTTTTTGTTTGATAGACATAGTTCCCTAAAGAAAAAATAAATAATGAGGGTTTTTTCAGGTTCATTTCCACTTATATATCCACTTCCTACAAAATTATAAACAATATTTCCCCTCCTAGGATCCCGCCCAGGAAAAATGAAATCCTTCTGCTCAGTAAATATAACAGGGTGGGTGATTGGTACATGTTTGTAGACTACACCGAGATTAGGATCTATGGGTCAAAGCTTCCTCCATACCGCTTGCTTGCTTTCATGCCCATGAGAATTTTTTCCCTAGATTTTTTCAGAAAGAACCTAAATGCTAATCAAATTCATTTCATCCATACTAAGAAAGGCTACATGTTTAAGCTGGGTAGGGGGGTAGGTCGTTTCATTGTTAATACTATACAAGCCTTTTAGCAGGTAGAGGACATGTTGAAGGAACTTAATGTTGAAATGTGGCAACAAGAATATTCCAATTTTGATTTGTTCTTGAATTAAAATTGAATTTAGTCTCACCAGCTACTTGGAAATAATCAATTAATTCATTATGGATTAATTAGTTGGACAAATTCAAGTTAGATGTCTTTCTGCAGTCATGCAACAGTTATCCCTTAAATTAAGGAGATTATCCTTTAATCAAGGAGATAAGATTGAGTTATATTTGAGTTGTAATTAGTTAGCTCAGCTTACGGAGTTAAGTCCAGTTAAATTAGTTCCAAACTATTTGAGGAACTAATTGTGAGTTATGAGTTAGTTGATGCATGCATGCACTCAACCAATGTACTCCAGATAACTGAAGATTCCCTCATTAGTAACTCATGCATGTCTATTTTGAGACAGACCCAGTTGAGCTAAATGTCAAGGATAGTGTACTATGAGTTGCATGTGTTTTCCTATAAAGGAAACTCATGCATGCAGTGAAGGTAAGGTTTCTTGGAGGATTGCACAGTTCTGAAAGTGTGTTAGAGCAGTGTTCCACTTGGTGAGGTGAGAATCATCCACTAGGAACATTGCAAATAAATAGGAACTTGGAGGACAGAGGAGAAGGCTTGTGAGAAGCGAGGATTTCCTGTGAGAATCTGTGAGGATTCTACTGAGAGCTCGCTAGCTGTGAGAGATAAGGCTTTATATAATTCCTATGTATTTCCAGCTTCTATGATAATATAGATAGTGGGGTTTTTAGCTGAGGCTTTCCCCAAAGTATTTTCATGTGTATTGTGCATTGATTCTTCTTCTTCTGGTTATATGTGTTCAGCTTGATATTGCTCAATCTTTAAGCTTCCACAAATTGATAGTAGAAGTAGATTATAGTATTTTGCTTTGGTTATATTGCATTATCGGGTTAATCTATAGTTAGATTTTCTACATAGATCTTAGAGGTAGATTTGTAGAGAATTTTCGAAATTTCTACATGGTATCAGAGCCAAGTTTATCGAAGCTATGAATAGTATACAAAGAAGATAATTCAAAGTTTGAAGTTCGAGGTTGCAGGTGCAAAGCGAATTCACATCATACTTCAAAATTGAGATGGGACATTATACGACTAATTACCGATTGAAGAAGTCTAAGAAGGGATCCCCGAAAGGATAGGAAGGTGAGGCAGTAGCCTCTCAGTTCAAAATGGACTTTACCCTCATAGCATGCATGGTGTTGTCAATAATGTGTTGTGTCTGGTATATTGACAGTGGAGCATCATTCCACATGACCGGTGAAAAAAGTTTATTCAATAACTTGGAGGAGAAAGACCTCAAGAGGTGCATAGAGATGGGTGACAACGGAAAGTATAGTGTTTCAAAAGTCGGCACCATTGTTTTTCAGAGGGAGCATGGAGTTCCTATCACCTTGATAGATGTGAAGTATGTGCCTAGATTGAAGAAGAACTTGGTATCCTTTGCGATGTTAGAGGACAAAGGTTATGATGTTGTCTTCAGTAAAGGAAAGGTGTTCCTAAGACACATAGCCACAGGTTAGACCAAGAGGATAGGGATTCGGGTGAAGAATCTTTATAGAATAGAGGTAGATGATTGTGCAACATTGAGTACAAAAGCAGAATTGGTGCAAAGCCAAGACATTGGCGAGTTATGGCACAGACGGTTGGGCCATTTGCATCATGGGGCTTTGAAGATAATGCAGCAGATATCTATAGAACTTCCCAAAGGTAAAATTGAGCAAGTTGACACATGCAAAGGTTGCACCTTGGGATAGTACAACATGTCTTCCTTTCATGATTGAGACAGTCGAGCAAAGGCTATCTTAGCACGAGTTCATACTAATGTGTGTGGATCATTCTCGATGGCATCCATTGCAAAGCAAAGGTATTATGTGATTTTCATTGATGATTTTTCTCGTAAATGCTGGATTTATTTCATGCAGAAGAAGGACCAAACCTTATCAAATTTTTTTGAGTTCAAAGCTTTGGTCAAGAAAGAGTCACGAAAGAATATCAAGGCCTTGAGAAGTGATAATGGTGGAGAATATGTCTCTAAAAATTTTAAGGACTTATGTGTAGCAGAAGGAATTAAATGAGTGTTTACAGCACCTTATAACCCACATCTGAATGGGGTGGCGAGAGGAAGAATAGAACTATTGTAGGGGAAGCTCGGGCGATGTTGCATGACCAAGGCCTACCACTTCACTTGTGGGCTGAGGCATGCAACACAGTGGTTTATTTGAAGAATAGAAGCCCGCATTGCATACTTGGGATGAAGACACCAGAGGAAGCTTTCTCCGGTAAGAAACCAGATGTGGGTCACTTCAGGATCTTTGGCTCATCGGTATATTTCCATGTGACAATGGATGAACGAAAGAAGGTTGAGCTGACAACAGAGTTAGGGATACTTGTGGGGTACATTGATACACCTCACAACTATCAGGTGTACTTGCCTACCAGTCAGAGGATAGTGGTTCGTAGAGATCTCAAGTTTGATGAGCAGAAGGCCATGCGAGTTTCCCTTGAGAGGGAGCTCCAACGACAAGCTGTGAAGGAACTCTTGGTTCCTAAGGAGGAGAAGCCTCAGACTGATGTGGTGCAGTCGCATGCAGAGGTTCTAGGAGTGGAGACATTCACTTAAGAAATGTCTTCCAAAGATGGATGGAAGCACATAAGATAAGCTGACATATTGTTGCACGATGCAATAGAGGATGTGGGAGCACCATTTTCTCAGCGTAGACAAAGGACGCCACCTGAGAGGTACACTAGATACATGGCCCTTGCTTGGGAATGTGTTGAGACTGAGCCATCTTCCTTTGAGGAAGCAGTGCAACAACCGATTTGGGTTGATGCTATGGTGGAGGAGTATGACTCTATAGTTCATAACAGTGTTTGGGATGTGGTTTCGAGACTGGAGAGCAAGTCAGTTGTGAGTTCCCATTGGCTTTACAAGGTAAAGCAAGCTGCTGATGGTAGTGCGGGGAAGCATAAGGCAAGATTTGTTTCCTGTGGCTTTTCACAGGTCAAGGGGATTGACTATGATGATACTTTTGCACATGTTGAAAGTTACTCATCTATCAGATCTATGTTGGCACTATTAGCACAGACGGGTTGGAAGATCCATCAGATGGATGTGATGACTGCATTCCTCAATGGGGAGATTGAGGAAGAGGTGTATGTAGAGCAGCCGGAAGGCTTTGAGACCTTCGATCGTGAGTCACATGTGTGCCTACTAAAGAGAGCGTTGTATAGGCTAAAGCAAGCACCTTGTGCTTGATACACTAGGATAGACAACTACCTCACTGGGTTGGGCTTCATAAAGAGTGAAGCGGATGTGCACCTGTACAGCATTGTCATGAAAGGTAAGTTGTTGATCATCGTTCTTTATGTTGATGATATCATATTGACTGGTGATGATCAGTTGATTGTGTCTTGCAAGGAGGACCTTGCGAGAGAATTCGAGATGAAAGACATGGGTCTCATGCATTACTTCCTTGGCATGGAAGTGTGGTAGAAGGATGGGAAGTTATTTGTATCTTAGGGCAAATATGCCAATGAGATACTCAAGAGATTCCACATGGAGAAGTGTAAGCCCATGCAGACTCCTCTAGCAGGTAACTGGAGGAAGGAGGATGCTACTTCAAGAGAAGTAGTGGAGGCTACTATGTACAGGCAACTTGCGGGTTCACTGATGTACTTAGTGAACACATGACCAGATTTGTGCTATGCGATGAACCAGCTAAGTCAGGCGATGGTTTAGCCTACCAAGATGTTTTGGAAGGTAGAAAATCATGTATTGAGATACCTCAAAGGCACATCTCAGTATGGATTATGGTAGAAACGGACAGAGGGAGGGAAGCTACAGGGCTTCACTGATGCAGATTGAGTGGGGAGTCCATCAGATCGGAAGAGCACATCAGGAGGGATTTTCAACCTTGGATTAGCAGCAGTTTCTTAGTATAGCAGGAAATAGAGGTCAGTTGCACTCAGCTCAGCAGAGGCAGAATACATGGTTGCAAGTTAGGCATCACGTGAGGCATTCTGGATGCAGAAAATCCTAGTTGGTTTGTTTGATGAAAGGATGGATCCAACTGTGATCTATTGTAATAATCAGAGTTGTATCAAACTCTCTGAGAATCTAGTATTTCATGATAGGTCCAAGCACATCGATATTCGGTATCATCATCTCAGAGACTATGTAGCGAGGAGGATCATGTTGCTGCAGTATATTTTGATAGAGGAGCAAGATGCTGACATTTAGACAAAGTCATTGTCAAAGTGTAAATTCGAGTTCCATAGAGACAGGATCGGGATGGAAGATAATCCCTTTCTTGTTGAGAGAGAGTGTTGAAATATGGAAACAAGAATATTCCAATTTGAATTTGTCCCTGAATTAAAATTGTGATTTAAAATTGAATTTAGTCTCACGAGCTACTTGGAAATAATTAATTAATTCATTATGGATTAATTGCTTGGAGAAATTCAAGTTAGAAGTCTTTATGTAGTCATGCAACAATTATCCATTAAATTAAGGAGATTATCCCTTAATTAAGGAGATAATATTGAGTTATATTTGAGTTGTAATTAGTTAGCTCAGTTTACTGAGTTAAGTCCAGTTAAATTACTTCCAAATAGTTTGAGGAACTAATTGTGAGTTATGAGTCAGTTGATGCATGCATGCACTCAACCAGTGTACTCCAAATAACTGAAGATTCCCTCATTAGTAACTCATGCATGTATATTATGAGAAAGACCCAGTTGAGCTAAATGTCAAGGATAGTGTACTATCAGTTGCATGTGGTTTCCTATAAAGGAAACTCATGCATGCAGTCAAGGTAAGGTTCTTTGGAGGATTGTGTAGTTTTGACAGTGTGGTAGAGCAATGTTCCACTTGGTGAGGTGAGAATCATCCACTAGGAACATCAGAAGGAAATATGAGTTTGGAGGGCAAAGGAGAAGGCTTGTGAGAATCCAAGATTGCCTGTGAGCATCTGTGAGGATTATATTGAGAGTTGGCTAGCTGTGAGAGCTAAGGCTTTGTATAATTCCTATGTATTTCCGCCTTGTATGATAATATAGACAGTGGGGTTTTTAGCTGAGGATTTCCCCAAAGTATTTTCATGTGTATTGTGCATTGTACATTGATACTTCTTCTTCTGGTTATATGTGTTCAGCTTGATCTTGCTCAATCTTTAAGCTTCCACAAATTGATAGTAGAAGTAGATTATAGTATTTTTCTTTGTCTATATTGCATTATCGAGTTAAGCTACAGTCATATTTTCTATATGGTATCAAGGCTAGCTGATCTATAGAGAAATTTCCACATTTAATTTTTGAATGGGAGAGGTGTGGCGCAATGATCCCCATGGTATCATATAAAAGAGGAGGAGGTATATTAATGCTGCTAGTTACGAGCATGAATATAGACTCGAATTTTAATGGAAGGATAATTTTTATTCTTGTCCCATTAATACAAAAATGGGAATTGAAACACTAGCTTCAAAGGAAAATACTCAAAATAGAAGTGTGGAAAAAGATGGAGGAGTTTTCTTCGAGTAAGAAGGCTGAGTTCCAAGAACTGATCGAGAAAGAGATTGAGACTAGGCTTGATTTAGAGGAACCTAGACCAACCAGGCTTTCAAGTATCCTTAGAAGACTCATAAAAGGTTCCCAAATCTACTTCAAGAGAGGTGGAAATCCTGGGATCCTTGGGAATTTCATCCACAATAGGCTTAAGAGGGGAAGAAGGAAAAATGAAAGAGGAGAGAAGCTAAAGGGTCCGAGACAAAATGTTGTAATAGCTGTTATCAGATTCAGTTCCTTATCAGAATAGGCTCCTAACTACCATGGACCTGGAAGAAAAAAAAATGAACATCTCTATTTATCATCCTATAACACAGTTCCTCCCATTAAGATCACAATTCAGGACTGTGGATATGTCACTAGATATGGTTAGTATCCCCTTGGAGGATAAAATAAATTGGCAAAAGTAGGATGTTGAAATGATCTATAGTGAGTTCAGTAAATGTTGCTAGACTATTAGTAAGGTTGAGAAACTATTAGAAAACGTTTCCATCAGGGTAAAGAAACAAAAGGCCAACTATAGAGACCTCCACTTGCAGAATGAAATATTTAAATAATTAATTGTGAAATTGGGAGTAAACCCATATGATAAAGATGTTGTGGAAGCTATTATTCAAGGTTCACAATCTTGTTGGGTTGTGTTATATTCTTTCCATGACTAAGCTATGTTGGGCAAACCTACCTATGGTTTTCGGTCCATGGTTTTGGATGCGATGGTTTTCGATCCATGGATTTAGATGCTTCGACATGTATAAATATGTATTGTAACATTGAAAAGAATATAATGAAAAATCAAGCTGGTAGTCCCGATTTTGGGATCTAGGGGAAAATCTCAGTGTATATGTTTTTTATGTGTTATGCTCTCGTATTGTTTATTTTCTTTGTTTTAGATTTCGTATGCAGGTAATTTCTGTATAGGGTTAAAACCTACATTTGGTATCAAAGCTGTTTTGGCTTCAAGGGGACACCTTTGTTGCTGAGGGGTTCGCTCAGGCCTGTGGTAGACCCTGTTTAGTGGGAGATCTGTGAGATCGATTTTGGTGGTAAAAGAAGATGGCAAGTAGTGGAAAGATAGAGATCAAAAAATTTAATGGTCAAAGTTTTGAGTTGTGGAAACTCAAGATGGAGGATTGGTTGGTGGATAAAGATCAGTGGATTGCGGTAGATCCGGGTACTAAACCAACGGGAGTGTCCAATGAAGAATGGAAGAAGTTGGATCGGAAGGCAAAAAGCACAATACGATTGTGTGTCTCAGATTCAGTATTGCTGAATGTATCAGGGGAAGCTACAGTGAAGGCTTTGTGGGACAAGTTAGGGACTTTGTACCAATGTAAGTCTCTGGTGAATAAACTGTTCTTGCAAAAAACGTTGTATAACCGAAGGATGAAAGATGGAGACTCGGTGACAGAGCATATGAATGCATTTAATACTGTGGTAAGTCAGTTAGCATCTGTTGATATTAAAATTTCAAATGAAGATAAGTGCATCAGTTTTTTGTGTTCTCTACTAGATTCGTGGGATAGTCTGGTTATTGCAATAGGTAGAAATGCAACTGCCTTGCAGTTTGATGAAATAGTCTCAGCCTTGCTGATGGAGGAGATGAGATGGAAAAATATGGAGAGCCAGAATGGTGATGCCTTGTCTATATGAGGACGGTCCCATAACAGAAACAAAAATAAGTCATCGAGTGGGACATCTAAATCTAGAGAGAAATCTAAATCTCCAGGAAAACCTGTAAAGGTGGTGTGCTAGAAATGCAGAAAGGAAGGGCACCTCAAAAGGGACTGTAAATCTAAATCTCCTAATAAAGGAAAGGGATTTGATGATGCTCCTTCTGTAGAGGTGAAAACCACCTTAGATGAAGGTGGGGATGTGTACTTGGCTTCTTCAAGTACACATGTAGATCATGAGGCATGGTTGATTGACTTAGGTGCATCCTTTCACTTCACTCCCCATAGAGAGTGGTTCTGTGAGTATGAGAAATATGATGGTGGTGATGTCTTCTTAGGGGATGATAGGAAGGCTAGAATCATTGCTCGCAGAAAAGTAAAGTTGCAGTTGCAAGGTGGAAGGGTTAGAAAACTTCCGGGTGTTCTACATATTCTTGCATTGGCTAGAAATCTGATTTCTGTAAGCAAGTTGGATGATGCAGGTGTAAAGACAGTGTTCGAGAAAGATACCTACAAGATGGTTCGGAGAGCACTGGTATTGATGTGGGGAGTTCGGATTGGAACTTTGTACAAGCTAGAAGGTAGCACTGTTGTTGATGGGTGCAACAGTTCTGTGGTTCCTGAAAGTGGAGATGAAAATCTAGTGGTCTTTGGAGAGAAGACCATGCTGTGGCATCAAAGGCTTGGACATATTGGAGAGAAGGGCCTTCGAATACTTCATGGTAAAGGTATGGTAGAAGGTATGAGTAATAGCTCTCTGCATTTTGATTTCTGTGAAAATTGTGTATACGGGAAGTAGAATTATGTGAGTTTACCCTCTGGTGATAAGAGGGTGAAACAGATATTAGAGCTTGTGCACAATGATGTGTTTGGACTTGTGACGGTTCCATCACTGGGTAAGTATGTGTACTATGTATCATTTATAGATGACTTCTCAAGAAATACATCGATATATTTCCTCAAGAAGAAATATGAAGTCTTTGATAGGTTTAAAAATTTAAGGCTCTGGTGGAAAACCAGACAGAGAAGAAGATAAAGGTGCTAAGGGCAGATAATGGTGGAGAATTTTGCAGTAAGGAATATGAAGAATTCTGTAAGAAGTGTGGTATAGCATGGCAGAATACTACTCCATATACACCTCAGTAAAATGGAGTTGCAGAAAGAATGAACAAGACATTGATGGAAAGGGCAACAAGTATGCTTAGTGGTGCCTTAGGACAAGAATTCTGGCAGAGGAGGTGGAGACAGTATGTTACCTGGTCAATAGATCACCTTCATCAGCGTTGGAGGATAAGACTCTACAAGAGGTATGGACTGGTAAAAAACCCTCTCTTTCACATCTAAGGGTATTTGGATGTGATGCATATGTACATGTTCCAAAGGAGAAACGAACCAAGTTGGATAGTAAATCTGAAAAGTGCACCTTTATTGGGTCTAAGCATGGTTTAAAGGATTATAAGCTTTGGAACCCAACAACAAGGAAGGTTGTGTATAGCTGAGATGCGGTGTTCAGAGAGGTGAAAGATGTTATTAAACATGAAGTCCAAGTAAAGGAACTTGAGAAGATAGAGTTTGAGCTAAAGGAGGAAGAATCAGACTATACAGTAGAGAAGGAATCAGAAGATGAAGAGCCACAAACTCCGGGTGTAAGAAGATCAGTTCGAGAAAGAAGGTAGCCAGAAAGGTATAGTCCATCTGCTTTCTGTTCAAATTTTTCTTTATCTATTACTGATGATGATCCCAGAACTGTGAAGGAAGCAGTAGATTCAGAGGATGGAAAACTCTGGAAAGAGGCCATGGTTGATGAAATGGCATCTTTGCACAAAAATGAGGCTTGGGATCTGGTGGAGTTGTCAGCTGGAAGGAAACCCATTGGCAGCAAATGGGTGTTCAAGAAGAAGACAAATGCAAAAGGAAAGGTGGAGAAATACAAAGCTCGGTTGGCAGCAAAAGGTTATTCCCAGGTGCCGTGAATTGCTTTTGGTGATATTTTTTCTCCTATTGCCAAGGTAACTTCTATTAGGTTACTTTTATTTGTTGCTACTGCTTTTGATTTTGAGGTAGAATAGATGGATGTGAAGACAACTTTTCTTCACAGGGATCTGGAAGAGGAGATCTACATGAAGCAACCTAAAGGCTTTGCGGTGATGGGTAAGAAAGAATTGGTATGCAAGTTAAAGAAGTTTATGTATGAGCTAAAATAGTCACCAAGGATGCGGTATCAGAAATTTGATACATTTATACGGGGACTTGGCTTCACCAGACAGAAAGCAGATCACTGTGTGTATTTTAAATTAATTGGTGACCATGTTATCTATCTGGTCTTGTATGTGGATGATATGTTACTGGTTGGAAATGACAAAGAAATTATCTAGGATTTGAAGACCCAATTGTCCTCCAAATTCAACATGAAAGATCTTGGTGCTACAAAATATATTTTGGGCATGGAAATTAAAAGAGATTGGGAAAAGAGGAAGCTCTGGTTAAACTAGAGGAAGTATGTCGAGACAATACTACAGAGGTTTAATATGTAGGATAGTAAACCAGTGAAGGTTCCTATTCCTGTAGGTGTAAAGTTATCTGTTGAACAGTGTCCCAAGACACAAGAAGAGGAAGAGGATATGTCCCATGTTCCATATGCAAGTGCAGTCGGTAGCCTGATGTATGCAATGGTCTATACTAGACCAAACATTGCACATGCAGTGGGAGTATTGAGCAGGTTTATGTCAAAACTAGGGAAGGAGCATTGGACAGCAGTGAAGTGGGTTTTCAGGTATTTGCGTGGCACTAGTGATTATGGTTTGTGCTACCAAGGAAGACCAGGATTGGACAGAGTTTTGGATATCCGTGGCTTTGTTGATGCAGACTGGGCTGGAGATTGTGTTCAAGCAGTTTGGTTGCAGAGATTGTGTTCAAGTATGTGGTTAGTACAGGGAGCTATAAGGATAGACTGTGACAGGAAAAGTGCAATTTTCTTGGCAAAGAACCCTGCTTATCATTCAAAGACAAAGCACATTGATGTTCATTATCACTTTGTGAGGGATATGATAGAAGACAAAAAGGTGTTACTGGAAAAGGTGGACACTATAAAGAATACTGCAGATGCATTGACAAAATTTCTGAGCTCTGAGAAGTTCTCCTGGTGTAGAGAAAAAATAACTAAACTCTCTTGTGGCCCCCTGTGGAAAGAAAACAACAAGTGGGAGAATTTTGGGTTGTGTTATATTCTTTCCACGACTAACCAACGTAGTGAACCAGGGGGTTAGAGGGGGGCTGGAGCCCCCCCTTCGTTGTGCCAATTGTACAGCGGGGGGCTCACAGGGGGGAGTGAGGGGGCTGGGTAGCCCCGCTGTACGGGGTCTGGGGCAGCGCCCTAGGAAAAATATTTTTTGACCCTATATTAGGTTGGGCGAACCTACCTATGGTTTTCGGTCCATGGTTTTGGACGTCATGGTTTTCGGTCCATGGTATTGGATGCTTCGGCATGTATACATATGTATTGTAGTCCCAATTTTAGGATCCAGGGGAAAAATTTTGTGTATACGTGTTTTATGTGTTATGCTCTCGCATTGTTTATTTTCTGTGTTTTAGAATTCGTATGTAGGTAATTTCTGTACAGGGTTAAAACCTACAAATATGAGATACTGTTGGACACCTAATCCTCTAAGGGTTGGTGTGGAAGCCGAATAGATTAAGGAAGTCCAAGAGACCTTGGAATACGAAACCAAAGGTCATATGAATGTACTATAAATGTATATCATTTGTTAATAATAGATGTACTCTCCTGTTTATCTTTCCTATTTTGTCTCTATCATGTGTGTGTCTGACATGGTATCAGAGCGGGTGATATCCTACCCTGCGCATATTTGAGCCATTGTTTTGTGGCCTCTATAGATCTGAGCACTTCTCCTTATTGGTCTTGTGCCTTTCGAAACTGCTTCACTGAAACTTCGGTTCTTCTTTGCTCTGGATGCTCCTTTACCTAAAAATCTGGTTGTTCTCTCTCCTGAGCTACCCAATGGCATAGTTGTACAACAACTCTCATCTTCCATAACCGCTCCTGCATGTAATCATTTTCCATCCAATCCGTTTCCTCAGGCTACACCTACTATAACGCTCTGAAATCTGCGCCTACTCCCTAGCTCCAGTGGATTCTAGAATCGATCTCTAAAGTGTAGGTCTGCCATTGTGGATGCTCTCTGACACACTGCTTTGTTGTTGGCATCAGTCGTGGTATTCATTCCATTCTTAGGCTCAGTGTTGCACTCGGTTCCATATTGCACCTGCTCAATTACGTTATAGCTGAACAGGTCAGGAATAGATACAATCTCTTCCCAATATACACTTTGCGATTTCAGACCACTCTTTTACAAGCTCTAGAAAGACAAATAATCTTTCCAAACCCATTATGAGCCTTAGAAATAAGATTTTGGTAAGGTGGAAAAAGAATCATTGGAAGAATTATTGCTTGGATCTTACTCGACTTCTCAAATCCCATCTTCGAGTACAGACCTCTAAGTAGTTTAGGTGAAAGGTTCAACTTCTCAAACGTCTTCCCTAAAGTATAAGGAGTGCCACCAGTAGTGACCGCTCTGATATTCAAGTCTTCTGAATTGACTACATGTACGGTCCATTCCTTTTTGAAAATAACTTCAGCTTTGTCCAACATTCAATTCCTGTATCTAGGTTACAATTCCTAAATGGAGCGTTGAGTCCATGCGTAACTCCTGGCCTCAATTGAAGTATGATGGTCTTTGTGTGTTGAATGGTGGATTGAATTTATTGTGTTGGAGCATATGCAACGTTTAGTATATTATGTTGAATGTATTGTATTGTATGCTTGAGTAGTGATACATTTGCGTTGAAAAGTTAATTTCTTGTATTGATATATTGGTGTCTGTGCTTTGAGGGACATTCAATTCTTATGTTGAACCATTTAGACATGTGCTTTGAAGATAAATCCATTTATATATGCCTTAAATCATTTTGAGCCTCCATTCATATATACATGATTCAAACTATTCATACATGAAGTTGAGAGCCAGTCCATACAATTATAGTCAGTCAATTGTATCTGCTAGTTGGTCTATATAAAAGCAACTATTTGACATAAGAAAAGGTATTCCCTAGTGGTGAGAAAGCTAGTATGTGGTTCAATGCTTAAATGTTGATATGGGTTTTCTCCTTTCCCATGAAGAACTAAATTGTCTTAAAAAAATGGCTGGCTGAGTTTGGAGAATCAGAAGCACCACAGAATAGCTTTGTAGTGGCATGGAGAGTAGAGAGACTCTACATTACATCCAAAGTGGAATCGATTGAATTGAGTTGGAATGCACAATTACAAAGATACTTTATGGAAGCTAAAGAGATTGAGTTGAGTTGGAATTCCTAACTACGAACATACTATTTGTATTCCACAAAGCCCAACATTGTTAGTTTAAATGACAGGAGGAGTATCGGTTTGACAAAATTGGTACAATGGTATGCAAATCAAGTTGATAGAGATAACTCTAGAGTATTATGTTAAAGTCGTTCATTGGACCCATGGAATGTGTAGTACTGTAAACTTCTGGTAGTGCAATATATGGTGGCACATTGTCAGAGTACAACATAATGGTCTTGGGATCACCAGAAATAGTTAACCCATCAGCAGCTCTGAAAATATATGGTGTATCATCATACCAAGTTTTGCTGAGATCTAAATCTTCAACTAGTGAAAGAGATTGTCCTCCATTAATTTATTTGATTGTCGGGACGAAGGTATTCTCTGATTGAATTCAGTGAAGCCTGTCAGTTAAAACTGTTAGGAACACCACAGAAAAGTATAAAGAGCACAAAAACCACAAACGCCGCTTTACCCATTTCCATTGCATTGATGGAGGTTTTGAATCCATACTTTGAAGCATTGTTCCCTTTCTCTTTTTATCAAGCTTTATATATTAGGATATTTGTCTCTTAAAATCCTATGATTGCTGCTCATCTTGCATCAACATAACTATCAAAAATTGGACTAGAATCGGAAAGGATTGGTGCAGCCAATATCTTGTGTGGTGAAATTCTTATTTATGGACATCATGTTTAGTTTAGCAGAAGAGTTATAGCATGTGGGGTTTTCAATATATGAACTAATTTAGAGATTGGAGACTATTGAGAGCTTCTTTGTCTTGGCATTGTATTAGAGTTTGGAGTGCGTTGAGCTCCTCATTGTTTTACTATTTTTTTGAGGTTAAAAAATGGATCTAATTGGTGCAATATTAGAGTTACTGGACAATCTAATACTCTCTACTATGGATGATACAATCAAAATCAGCAAGGATTTTCTCACCGATATTCACAGTTGTTTACAAGATGTACATGATAAGATTGAATTTTTGTAGCTTGAATTTCAGCTACAGCAAGCAGAATTACAACAATGGAGTCGTCATTCTGAACATGTTTCTGTTCAGAATAATGAAACAGACTCCCATAAACTACAAGTCAACAATGTTGCAAATTCAGATTCAGTACCTAATGCAACAACAGATTTGCATGCAAAAGCAGAAATTCAATGTGCACTTCCCAAGTTGGTCATCAGACCTTGGGAAGAGATTGTCCACAACAAGCACAAAACTAGTCTTAGATATGACAAGGATGTGTCCTTTCATATTCCAAATTACTCAAAGCCCATCCAGTTTCACAGTGCTGGATTCCTTCATGACAATTCACCTTCAGTTGTTCCAGGTTTTACACCTCTTCCACAGCAACAACAACAGATTGTGAAATGCCAACACTATGACCGAGTTCGCCATCTGAAAGATCACTCTTTGATCTTCATCCACGTGTAAGAACTATCATAAAACCAAAAATTCTTCAAATAGATGCTTTAGAAACAAACCTCCTGCAAGAACAAATATTCATCTTGGAGGGATCGCTTCTTGGAAATGGGCATCAACAACCAAGAAGATATTCTAGTCATATGTCAGAACTTGTTCTAAAGTATTGAATAGTCTTGCAGTTGAGTTTTCTCCATAATCTCACCTTGTATCTGACAGGGGGGAAATGATGGTCATCTACAAGCTTCAAAGTCGCACCAAGTGTGCTTGAGCCACAACCCGCCATACCAAAATCAGAGTTGTAGCCAAAGACAAATATGCCCCTGAGCATGCCTTCAGGCGGTGATACCTCTTCAAAGAATTGGAGACACTTCCTTTAGCAGAAGACTTCATATTCTTGCCAGTTTTGGAAGAGTTCTAGGAATTGCATTAACCATTCTAGAGTTGGCGGTAATCCTTAAACCATCACAGGTTGAGACCTCCCTTTTCAGGTTGAGGTTCTCCCTTTTATGCAGGGTGAGACCCCCCTTTCATGGTTGAAGGTATCCCTCTTCAAAACAATAGGAGAACTTCCTCTAGTAGAAGACCTCAGCTTCATGTTAGAATTGGAAGAGTTCCAGGAACTGCACTAAGCATTCTAGTGTTGGTGGTCATCCTTAAACCACTGCCCTTTATAGCAACATTTTAGAGAGCACATTCAGCCTAGTGGTGCCATGCATTTTTGCACGTTTTGTATTACAGCTCTCTTATTGGATTCATACATAACCCTTCGGATTAAGGGGGCGAATGTTGGACACCTAATCCTCTAAGGGTTGGTGTGGAAGACGAATAGACTAAGGAAGTCCAAGAGACCTTGGAATACGAAACCAAAGGTCATATGAATGTACTATAAATTTATATCATTTGTTAATAATAGATGTACTCTCATGTTTATCTTTCCTATTTTTTCTATGCCATGTGTGTGTCTGACAGATACAACAATTGAGGAGAAAAATGAAAATGCCAGCATATGAACATCTACAATCCAAAGAGCTTGCCCAGGTAAAGAGTGAAAAAGAAACCCTGGCCAAGGAACTAATAAACAGAAACACTGAGGTGGTAGTCCTCCAATAACAAGTGGAAGAACTCCAACAGAGGATTGATTCCCACATATGTGCATAAATTGTGTCAAAAAACCCATAGAATCCCACTAAACATCTCACCAAGGCTCTAACTGAATTGTAGTTGTCATAGGGCGAGCTCAAAAAGGTGCATTTCTTCTTTGGATAACTCCAAGAATTAACTCACTCAAAAGGAGGAGTAGCTTGAGCCAACGAGGAAAAATGTGGAGAAAATTAACAAAATATTCCATAGTGCAAATGAAAATATAAAAGAACTAAAAAATAAGTTGAAAGGTAACATGTCCCTAATTGGGGCCAATCATATCATTTGGGATGCAATTATTTCTAAAGTAAAGAACATATGGGATCATATGACCTTAGTTGCACAATAAAATATTAGAATAAAGTAGATTGAGTTCTTTATCCTCTCACCCAAAGAAGAAGATGGTAAAAACACCAAGAAAAGAGAGAGATTCGTCAAGTACCTCAACAAGAAATCAACCAATGAGTTGAGTGCTATGAACATCATCGACAAGATAGGGATAATCATCGAAACATCTAAGATAATTCAGAGAGCAACGACCCAAGCCAAAGATGAGGAGTGTGTAGGTGAGTTGTTTGAATATGTATAGTACATTTGACTCAAGTTTTGATCAGATGATTGTAATAGAGTTACCCGGTTGTTGGGATTTACAAGGGAACCTTATTTCATGGTAATAATATCAAAAACTACTAGTAGAAGTCAAAATTAAGCTTTCTTCTTCTCATGAAAGGACCTCCACCATGAAAGAAAATACCATAGTCAACTTTTGTAGTGGGATTTCCAGCTACTTTAGTTGGTAAAATGTTTGTTTGTTCATAGGCCAAATTACACTAAACTCGCTAATTTGAAGATAACCTATTATAATTTTATTTGCTCCCTTGTACCTAATCCAACATTATGGAAAATATGTGACTAATTCATTGATCGACCACAAGTCTAAATTATAGAGCTAGGGTCCCTCCCAATGGAACCAGCTAGCTAGAAATGAAGATATTTTGACATGTTCATCATGACAATCCATTTCATTTTGAATTTTTCCAACAACCAATATAACTACACATTTTTTGGATAGGCCACCATATCTAAAGGTTAAATCCCTTAAAAGAGTGTTCATTACGTGTGTTGGTTGAATCTTCCTTTGGATAATATATATGAACCAAATTTATCTCATCATATGTTTAAATCTTGAATACTACCGATATATCATTCAGAGATTTTAACATGTCCTATGCACTAATCTCTTCCTCAACCAGAAGGTTGTTTCTAGGAACCACAACATATTCTAGTGCCATTGTTAGGGAAAAAATCAAAATACTTTTCCCTAGGTATGATATTTGTACATTCCTTTTGATAGGAAAGCAAAGGAGGTGGGGGTTGATATCTCTCACCTTGGCGACTCCACTGTTCAAATTTTATGTTTGTCATCCTAGCTTTTAAAAGGCCTTACACTTTCTCTGATACCTCTAAACAAAATATTCCTCCTGTTTTCAACCTAGAGAGAGTTATTTCCAAAATAATTTGGAGAGAAAGAACTATGAGAACCACTTAACCAATCATCATTAATTGAATTTTTTTTCCTTCTATCTCTCATAAAATTGAAATAATCTTCCCTGAATCCTCAATCAAGATGTGGAACTGCTCTGAAGACCCTTCCCCCCATCTGATTTTATTTCCCAGATCTGAAATCGAAGGAGTTTCTACTACTCCAAATCCTACAACCTTCCTCATCTTCCCTAAGGGTGTAGAAGTTAATGACATTATTATCCCTATTGTTTATCAAACTTCTACAACCCCTTCACCATCACTTTCAACAAATATTTTAAATCCAACTCCTGCAACAAATTTTCTTCAACTTCCTACAAAACATTGTTGTCCTTGGTTTTCTACACAAAAAATATGCCACTATGAACCTCCAATAGCCTATGAATTCCATTCACCAAGACCACCTTAAGCTCCTTCCTAGGTTCACTAGGAAAATCAATATCACTACCAATAAACATATCGAGATCTTTAGTGCATTTGGAGAGAATTTAAATGTTGAACATATAGATGTGGTAGTGAGATTATTTGTTCAATCTTTGAATGGGCAAGCTAGGAAATAGTTTATGACTTTACCTAACAACTCAAAAAATAAAAGAAGAATTGGAAATCCTCTTCACACAGATGTGGGGGAAGATGAAGGGCCATGGATACTTCTTAGCTGAAATCAATGTTATAAATAAAAAAACAAATGAAAATGTTACTATGTTTGTAAAAATATTTAACAAATTGTATAATAGTTTGCCAGCTAAAATAAAACCCCCGTGGTTAATAGATAGAGTGGTATTCATTGAAGCCTTTGAAGCAAATTTTGGATTTATATTGAAAGAGAGAAAATATCCCATATTAAATCAGATTCAAATTGATGCCCTAGAGGTAGAAGCCATTATTGCACCAATAGGGAAATTGAAGGGAAAGGCACAACATAGTGAAAGAAGAAGGGGAGAGGAAGAGGTTGACTCCTATGGTTAGTGTGTTGTTAGTATCCCCATAGGGTAACCTTATACCTCTCTCATTCAAAATAGAGTTTGATGCTACAAACAATGTTGACAAATATGAGGCATTGTTTTTATGGCTACAAACTTCTAAAAATCCAAATATTGAATGTGTGATAGTGTATGGAGATTCCGAGCCAGTTCTGAAACAAATTAGGAATCAATGTAAAACCAAAGAATATGATGTTGAAATCCTAAAGAAATGAGGTATGGTACTATTGTGGTAAAACACAACCCCCCATTTTTTATTTATGTACTTCAAATAATGGGGACCCTTTCTATTAATTTTTTGCTAAAACACCTTTTATGATTTTCATTAAGAATTTTTTCATTTTTACTTTCATCAAATTTATGTTTTGATTGCTTCTTTGAATCCTACATTTCATAAGATTTCCATCAATACTTGTTTTGACTCATTTTGTCAATCGGTTTGTAAATGGCACTCCTTTGAAGCTTGATCATTTTCTCGCCTGGACTAAAAATGTAAATAGCTGTAAAATATTTCTATTTTTGTAACTAATTAAGTTCAATAGTCATTCATTGTAAATATTGAATTTTAGTTAACTTTTATTAATTTTTCATTTTTCACTAACGGTCCTACAAAATGACCCAACTAAATCATATAATGGATGAAATCATGTTTCAAAATCTTGGTAATTTACTCCAATTTATTATTTTAAAACAAGTTGCCAAGACCGGATTCTCAAAATTGCAAAGCGACTATAGTCCAATTTGTAGGATTATTAATTCCACGTGGGCCCCACTTCATATCACTTGCTTCCTCCCAAGAATTGTGATTTAAAAAATGCGATTAAAAAACGCGATCAAAATTTGCGATGTGATATTGCGATTGCGATACATCGCAAATCACATATTGCAAAATAAATTTTTGTTTTTTATGCAATGATATTAAAATTGCGATACATAATTTTTGGTTTTATGCGATGATTAAATTTTTTTATCCTAAAGTTTCTCACACCTTATACCTCCCAGGCCTACGTCACCTCACATCACCCTCCACCTTATCCCTCCACCTCACTCACCTCACCATCACCCTCACGTCACACCTTATCACTCCATTACTCTCCCCACTCCTTATAACTCCACTCATGTAATGTGGGTTTTAGTTTAAATGATTTGAATTTTGGTTTGGTTGATTCCAATGGTTTGTGAATTAATTTTTAAATAAATATTATATTTGTATTATAATAATTATATTATAATTATAATATTTACTATAATTTTAATATAATTTGAATTATAATATTAATTATATTTTAAATTAATTATATTTTAAATTAATTCTTTCAAATTATTTTTATATTAATTTAATTTTGTAACTTAATTCATTTTTAAATTAAATGAGCATTAATTAAAATTAATTGTATATATTAGTTAATTAATAATTAAGTTAGAATTAATTATTAAATAATTAAAATCTAATTTAGGATTAAAATTTAATTAATAAATTCTGATTTTGGTCCTTGGCAACATAATTTCCAAAATTATGCCACATTTGACTCATCAACTTTGGAGGCTAATAGATTGAGTTTTACTTGGCCAAATGAGGCCCAAGATGGCTCATTGGAAAGATAAAATCAAAGAGAACATTTCTAAGGAGGTTTCACTAACAGATTTGATCATTTATTGGGTCTAAAAATAGGCAGAAGATCAAGCTCCGAATTTTTAAACAAAATCAATTTTCTGAGTTTTATTCTCTGTATTTTCACTTGCCCAAACCGATTCTGAATGTAGATCCATTCGTCAATGATATGCCTGGCCAATTAAAATCATTACAGGCATCAATAGAAAGCTAAAGTTTCATTTTCAATTATTCATTTAATTGAAATCAATTAGATTTGTTTTAATTCCAGATCTGACATTTTAATTTTGTTTTGATTTGTTTTTGCAGGAAAACAGTTAAGAAGATGAGGAGAACAAGATCTCAATCAATGAGAATTCTCCAGCAATTAATGAATGGAATTTTGAGCAAATGAAAATTGATTGTGCAAATATTTTCTTCAACAAGCTTTCTTGTTAAGAATTCCCTTGCAAATATTATAAGTAGAAAATTGCAAAATGTAATAAGGGCTTCTCTCCTTTTCAATTCTGGAATTTTAAAAGCACTTCTGCAATAGGGATTTAGAGTTGTATGTGGGAGGAGAGGAATCTCAGATCTGGAGATTATTGAGGCTTTTCTTTTACATTCTGAGTTATGTATAATGAACAGAGTTTGCACTATTGTAGCTTTGGTTTTGAAAGAAGAAATTCAAGCACTGTAAAGGACTATTAGATACCGGAGCTGGATAAATGGATTCAATAAATTGGTATTTATAATACTATTATTTTAAATGCTAGTTTCATTTTATGATGACAGGAATGTGTCAAATTACTTCCATGTTTGTGCACTTTTGTCGATATGGGTAATTTGTCTCAATTTTATGTTATTATGTATCTCTACTCTTATGGATTAAAATCTTGTTTCTGAGCAACTATTTACTCAGAAATCTATCTTGTAAAACTGATTTATTGAATAGTGATATGTTGTGAATTTCTTCCGCATATTATTATTTAATTATTCAAGTTACTGATTAAATGATCAATATCAGTCTGTGAACTTCTTCTTCAGTGTTGTTGATTTATTATTTTATTTAAAAGGTCTCAATAGGATGTGCTTCGGTATTCATAATGTCAGTTAATTGAACTACTTCATTAACTTGATATTCATTATAAACCATACATATTTAAGTCCCCATTAATTAAAATTATTTTTTTGTTAATTGGGTTAGATCTATATCTGCCTAATTGAGATAGGATTAAGATAGTTCCTTTTGCTTGCATCTTAGAATAAGTTTACATTTAGATTAATTTCTACATTCTTTTACGTCCTCTTCCCAAAGAGGGAAACTTTAGTTGTGGCTTGGCTGAGCCCCAAATCAGCTTAAGGATCACTTTCTTCCGTGATCAGCAAGAGGGTTAATCTGATGACTCTTCTCCATTAGTGAATGAAAGTCATATTTTAAAGCCATTGGGGATTGAGAGAAGGTAACTGGACCTAGTTGAACCAGTCAGAAAAACCATTCCAAACTGAAAATGAGTTGCTTTAAGGTCCGGACCGGGTGGTCATCCCCCATGTTGTTGTAGCGAATTTCAAGGCTTCAACATTTTGCCGCTAGAAGGAGGGCCTGAACCCCGTTGTTTATTGGAGTCTTTTGAATTTTAATATTTTATTGATCACAATGGCTCCTCTTAAAGTTCCAATTTGGAGTTATATCCATAGATGTGAATCTTCCAATACTCTACCTGAAGTGGTAAGACTCTTGTCTCATGTAAAGTTCAATGGTAAGAGAAATTCTTCTGCTTTTAATTTATTCAAAATTTTTCTAATTCTAATTTTCGAGGAATCGAAGAAGGTATTTTATACAGAATTTTTACTCTCACATTCGCAGAAAAAGCCAAAAAGTGGTGTCGAACTCTTCCAGTGGCCTTGATTCACAACTGGGATCAATTTGTTACAATTTTCATTTGTAATTTTGATGGCTATGATTATGTACAGGTATGTGTTGAAATTGAATATCTATGAAGGTTTGAAAATGAGTCTGTTATTGATTTTAATATTTAGTTTCGTTTCAATTGTTTAAAATTTAAAGTCAAAGATAAACCTTTGGAAGAAGAATCATTAGATTGGTTTGAACATATTTATTTTCTTCCTCCCATTCGTAATCCATATGAAATTAGTTCAAGATTTGTTCCATCCCTTTCCAACATAAATGAGAATTCCAATATGGATGTGAAAATAAATTATGATGAAGTGGTCTCACAAAGCTTGGAAAATATTTTAATCCAAATGCAAGAAGACAACAAAAGACATTTTGGAGAAAGAGATGCCTTCAGATCTGAAAATTACTTCGCATTGAATTCAGAAAAACAGATCGCAAATTAATAATTACAAACTGCAATCAGAGTAACCAATAACATGCAAACTGCTGTACAAATTTATGAATTTTTTCATCATGAGAAAATGCCAAAATTATAGCAGCAAAGAAATCTTCTTCAAGAAAGCATGAGTACACAAAGGAATGATCTAGAATCTGAAATTTATAATGCACAGAATGCACAAGAGTTCTCAAACAAAGAAACTTTTAAGTTCATTTTTATGATTCTCATTTTTCCCTTTACCCTGATATTTTTACTGATGGTAATTTTTCCCCTATTGGTATTAATGATATTTTAGAAAATATAGAGGCTAATTTAAATGAAATGCCAATTAGTTTTTATCAAGATAGAGAAACAATAATTGATGATTCTTTTGGAATTAATAAACATATACTTTATATTCCTTCTTGCTTCGATACATTGGATGAGATCGAAGGGAATTCTAATAGTCATTTATGATAATTACTCTGACAATGAAGATGTTGACTTGTATTATTCTCAAGTCAATCCTCATGAGAAAATTAAAAACACATATGAGGATGAAGAATGCTTTAATTCAGAAATTATTCCAACTAATCCTCATTCTCAAGCAGCAAATTATCTTCATGATTTCGACATCCAAGAAATCATTCCAATTTATGATTCATATCATGATCAAGCTCTCATTCCTATTCATGGTCATAATTCTCTTTGTAATTCACAAGTTGGAATTGGCAATCATTCAAATTCCATTATTCTAGCCAAATCTTGTGAAAAAGAAATTATTTCAAAACAATCCTAATTGTGTTGTAACATTAGTTGTACCAATAGTGATTTTATTTTATTTTTATTTCCTTGCTTATTTTGTTTAAAATCAGATTTAACTTCTGATTTTATTTTTCAAAATTTTGAAATTTATTTCTCGCATATTAAACATTGCACTATCCAACACTCAATTGATGCATTGCCCTATTGGAAAATTGAAGTTTCATACTATAATCATGAACATCAAAATTGATCAATATGTCAATTTCAATCAACGCTATTTTTTTATCAAAATCTTCTATCTTCTCAGAGGCAGTATCAATGAGTGAATTTTTACAATCTAATCAGCAATCTAATTCAATAAATAATCTTCCATTGTATCTAACAGTTTTCCATCCATTTTTCATTAACTCATTTGAAAAGTATTTGGGAAGTTTTCCTTCATGGAAGATTGTTAATAGTTTAACACTTACACATAACACTAACAAATTTTTCAGGCCCGTGAATCTAAAAGCTCATATTCACAATCTGGCCTGTTATCTTCTCTTTCTAATTTCTTCTAATTATTAATGGAAATCCATTCAGATTTCTATGATCCAATTGAAATCTAGTTGGAAAGGGCATTTCAAAAGAAGGAGATTTTAAATAAGTTGCTAGAAATAACTGTACATTCTGCTTTCATATTTAGTTTTCTTACTTTAATTAGATTTGTATTTCTATTACTAATGTTTAAACTGTACATATATGCAGGAATTAAAATGAGAGAGTGGTTACATTGGAAATATGACTATACCTAGCCATTTTCATGTATATAGTTAGGATAGGAGTAGAATTAATGTATTTAGCTTGCTTATATAGTTAATTTATTTTAACAATTCTGCATATAAAAATAAAGCAAGCAATCAAGTCTTCTCATATCATATACATGTTCAGAGAAATATTTTCCTCTTAGCAAAAACTTTTGGATTTTTTCTTACCATCTTTAAATCAAAAATTTCTTGCAGCAATACCTCTACCCATGACCGCATCTCTGCCTATTTCGAATAATGTCTTGACTAAATTTAATTGAGTATGCACTTGGCACACATCACCTCAAAGCCACTTTTCTCTATTTCGACATTTCCTTCTAAGATTTTCTTCTTAGATTCTTATGCTGAAAATTTCGATGATGCAAAAGCTTCCTGATATCATTGTCCCGTAAAATATATGAGTGCATAAGCTCGCAAGCTTAATGCCAATTCGATTATTATTAATCAGTGTTACTTTTTGCTATAAATACATGAAGTTCATGTTATCTTCCTCGGAATTTTTTAATATGACCTTAAGGGTGTCCATTTTTCTGTGTGCACACATTTGAATCTGTGTTGATATTCTTTCATAATCAAGTGGCTTTATTCTATTATAATCTTTAGTTTATTATCTGATGTTGTAATATGCATCATATTCATTTACTAATGACATTATTGAACATCCACTTTTACAAGACAGACTTCAGTTAAGTTAATTCAGAATGAGCAAAGGTAATAATCACTGTTGCAATCCAAAGGGGAGCATATTTTCATTTGCATTTCTCATAAATTATATGAATTTCAGATTTCCTGAACATGAATAACTTATTTTCTTTAAGCTGATTACACACTCTAGTTTAGAATAAATAATGAGATGATTTTGAACAAAATCTGAATTTTGAGAAATCCAAGTAAGAAACTGAAGATTCATGAGATAAAATTTACAGACAATTTTCTTTCAGGTATGCATTCATCAGTTCTTTTTCATCTATTGTTGGTTTTTCCTTTTCCTTAGTTTACTTATTATTCTTGTTATGTTTCATTTTCAGGTTTTCATTCAGTTTTGAAACTTGAAGTAAGCAGAAAACCCATTTCAAAACCGCAAAAGGTTCAGTGAAATTTTATTTGTTGGTCATTAGAATTTGAGCATTCTTTAATCTTGCTTTCATTCATTAGAAAACCCAATAGGCCTTTAAAACATTATCGCAAAATTCATATTAGAATATTTCAACTTGACTTTCATATCATTGATACTACAATGAATATACATTTGTGATATTCCCTTCCCGCTCATCTTCATCAATTCTTTCCTTTCAATATTACATCATGCATATCACAACTATTTGTATCGCAATATTCCATCGGAAGCGACTCTTAGCGTTTATTGATAAAAAATTGCTGATACAAGACCTTTGATGTTCTTTTACATGCCTCTCTCACAAAATTTCACAATTATCATATCGTATATCGCATTCCGCATTTTGCATATCCGATAGTTGACTTTGCCAATATTGCTATGTTCACACAATTCCAGACCCGATATAAAATTTAAATCATGATCATTAAAAATATCACATCCATTTAATCACAATAATAGTAGTGGCATAGGTTTAAAAGTCTCAATGTTCTAGATCCTATACGATATCAAATTCACTTAATAAATTTATCGGGTCCGTTCTTCATCACATATAGGCGTATCAACAATGTTACATTATGTACTTAAATTTGCTGATCGTCGATTTCTTTTGAGATCCAAAGCCGGTCCCACCAATTTTCCACATCATCCATTGCATCCCCATAGTCGCAGAATAATATCGACATTTCCAACATGACTATTTCCCAATGTCCCAATATGCCAATATCGCAATCGCTTCATTGAAATTTTTATTATATATGCTCATATCACAATTCTAAACCTGTGATGTGTGATGTGCGATGTGACTATTCCTCGATCCTCGATATAATGATTCTTTGCTAATTCTGTCACCCCATCGCATCGCATATTTTCACATAGCATATGTCCATATCACAAATTTTCCACCGCAACAATATATCACATCGCAAAACTCAAATAAAGCCTTATCTTAAAAAATTTCAATGCAATAGACTCTGATACATGCCCGTTTGCCATTAACATTCAATCGTTATATCCCATATTGGCAAAGGTAAAAATTGCGGATTGAAATTTAAGTATGAAGAAGAAACTTGTGATGTGAATCATTCGTTGAGGCGTTGCGTTGTATAAAATATTTTAAGGCAATCTTAGGTAATAACTATGGTATTAAAACAATTGATAGGAAATTTGCAACAAGGTTATATCATTTCGATTTCTCTTATATTTTAGTTTTAGATATACCACTCCATATTTAAATATGAAATTTACGACCTTCCCATCTATACATATAAATTTTATTATCTCGGATTTGGTCTTAATTCTAGACAATTTATGGAAATGGAGTTGATATGAAACTTATAATATTATGATTACATTCATCATTGCAAGAAGCATAATTTCATTCTCATTTCTGATGGATTTGTTTTACTTTCGATTCCCTAAAGACAAAGCATTATCTCCTTATAGTTTACTGCTTTCTTGGGTTTAAATAAAACAAATAATTATTTTGGGTTATAAGATTACGATTTTTTTATTTTAATTAAAAGAAGAAGTTAGCTAGAATTGGAAAAGATGATACTTCACTGGTAAGATTAAATGTAATTCTCCAATGGTAAGTTTCATATACCCACTTTCAATTATTTTCATTACTTTACTTTACTTTAGTTTCATTTTTGTTTTTAAATTGTGCTAATATAAAAATCTGTTTTGCAGCTCTTCATAAAAGCCTTCAATCCTCCATCATATCATATTTTGAATCCCTATACTTTTTTCTTGGTTTTCTTTCAAGAATTAGTGATAATCTTCATCGAAACAGCTGCACTGGGAAGTTTCTAAACCTTTAGTTTGTTTCTTTAAGCATTCCTTTTATTAGAAAATGATTAAGATGATGCTTTGAAACAAAAATATTGACACCAAACAAATTGTTTTTCATTGTGGCTGAATTTTATCATCGCTGCTATCTGAAGCCTAAAACGCTTATAAACCTGCAAGGTAAAATTTATCTGAATCTTGACATAAGAAGGAATGGTTACATGATTATTTTCTTTTACTTCATTTCGTTGAGACACTGGTATAAACATTCTGGTTGGAGTTTATATTTTAAAAACTTGGATTTTCGTTTTTGCTCTTACCTTTTTATTTTTATTTTTGTTTGTTGATTTCTTTTATCAATTCAGGTTATGAATTATTTTCCTTTTACTTTTTCAGTTTTTATTTTGGTGACTCTACCGTAATTTATATGAAAGGAATTTTTGTTGCCTAACAATGGTCGGCATATGCATAAAAATAATGTTAATAATCTACTATTGGCTTTTTCTTAAATCTCTTAATAAAGTTTGCTTTTCTTATTATAAAGGTAGACATACTTAGGGAAGAGTTTACAAAACAGAAGAAGTTGACAAAGTATCATAAAATCTAAGAAATTTCTTATTTTCATCAAAATTGTAATTATTTTCAGATTTCAATATTTTATTAAGATCTTTCAGAATTCTATTATCAACCAAGAAAAGTTATTTCTAACAAATTAAAGAAACTTTACAACGAAGCACCCTTAACTCTGTAATTGCCATTCCTAACTTAAGGAGTCAATAATTCTCCCTGCCCAAAAAGTCTTGTTTTTCTACAGTGTAATCCAAAAATATATTTAAACTTAAAAGATAAGAGGTCTCATCAGGAGCTTGCTTACCATGATTATACGGGAAAAACAACCTGACATTACCAACACTACTAAACAAACAAAGGTAACGACTTATGATTGCAAATAATTATAAGAGAAGGGGTCTCATCACGAGCCATCTTATTTAGTCCAATTATAACTAGTGAATGGCATTGTCAACTATCTAGCTACCGAACTAGGACAATGGCTTTTAAGAAATAAAAAATAAAAACAAATTCAAAGAAAATAAACATATATAAATGGATTTATCTCTAGGTCAATAATTCTTATATACATGAGATTCTAAATCGTTGATCATTAAAAGGTAACCCTATCGAGACTATAGATGTTTGTTGGCAGCAGTGGCTCTACCTATGACAAAAGAGTATATTTTAAAAGCTAAAGATATAAAGTGACACCTGCTTTATCTCTACAACTAATTAAGGACTCATATAGATTTATGAGATATTTTGATTTATGAGGAATTTTAAGAAAAATTACAGTTAGATGATTCCTGTTTTTATTCAGACTAATGAACCTAGTCAAACATTTCAAAAATAATTCTCTCTTCTTTAATTATTTTTACTTTAATTTTAGGAAAATCTCATTCATATAAAATAGAGATAACTAGTTTTTCTCTCGTGTGTCGCCATTGTTGTGGTAAAACACAACCCCCCATTTTTTTATTTATGTACTTCAAATAATTGGGAGTCTTTCTATTAATTTTTGGTTAAAACACCTTCTATGATTTTCATTAATAATTTTTTCCTTTTTACTTTCATCGGATTTATGTTTTGATTGCTTCTTTGAATCAAAATTTTCATAAGCTTTCCATTGATACTTGTTTTGACTCATTTGGTCAACTGGTTTGTAAATAGTGCTCTTTTGAAGTTTGATCGTTTTCTCACCTGGACTAAAAATGTAAATCACTATAAAATATTTCTATTTTTGTAACTAATTAAGTCCAATAGTCATTCATTGTAAATATTGACTTTTAGTTAACTTTTATTAATTTTTCATTTTTCACTAACAGTCCTACAAAATGACCTAGCTAAATCATACAATGGATGAAATCATGTTTCAAAATCTTGGTAATTTACTCCAATTTATTATTTTAAAATAAGTTGCTAAGACCATATTCTCAAAATTGCAAAGCGGCTATAGTCCAATTTGTAGGATTATTAATTCCACATGAGCCCCATTTCATATCACTTGCTTCCTCCCAAGAATTGTGATTTTAAAACTAAGATTGAAAAATGTGATCAAAAATTGTGATGCGATATTTCGATTGTGATACATCACATCTTTTTTATTTTATGCAATGCTATTAAAATTGCGATACACAATTTTTGGTTTTATGTGACAGTTAAAATTTTTTATCCTAAAGTTTCTCACGCCTTATACCTCTCGGGCCTACGTCACCTCACATCACCCTCGACCTTATCCCTCCACCTCACTCACCTCACCATCACCCTCACGTCACACCTTATCACTCCATTACTCTCCCCACTCATAACTCCACTCACGTAATGTGGGTTTTAGTTTAAATGATTTGAATTTTGGTTTGGTTGATTCCAATGGTTTATGAATTAATTTTTAAATAAATATATTTGTATTACAATAATTATATTATAGTTATAATATTTATTATAATTTTAATATAATTTGAATTATAATATTAATATTATATTAATTATATTTTAAATTAATTCTTTCAAATAATTTTTATATTAACTTAAGTAATTTTTAAATTAAACAAGCATTAATTAAAATTAATTGAATATATTAGTTAATTAATAATTAAGTTAGAATTAATTATTAAATAATTATAATCTAATCTAGGATTAGAATTTAATTAATAAATTCTGATTTTTGGTCCTAGGCAACAAAATTTCCAAAATTATGTTAGGTTTGACTCATCAACTTTGGAGGCTAATAGATTGAGTTTTACTTGGCCAAATGAGGCGCAGGATGGCTCATTGCAAAGATAAAATCAAGGATAACATTTCTATGGAGGTTTCACTAATATATTTGATCATTTATTGGGTCTAAAAATAGGCAGAAGATCAAGCTTTGAATTTTTAAACAAAATCAATTTTCTGAGTTTTATTCTCTACATTTTCGTTTGCCCAAACATCTTCTGAATGTAGATCCATTCATCAATGATATCCCTGGACAATTAAAATCAGTATAGGCATAAATAGAAAGCTAAAATTTCATTTTCAATTACTCATTTAATTGAAATCAATTAGGATTTTTTTAATTCCAGATTTGGCATTTTAATTTTGTTTTGATTTGTTTTTGTAGGAAAATAGTTGAAAAGATGAGGAGAACAAGATCTCAATCAATGAGAATGCTCCAGTAATTGAAGAATGGAATTTTGAGCAAATGAAAATTGATTGAGAAAATCTCTTCTTCAACAAACTTTCTTGTTAAGAATTCCCTTGCAAATATTATAAATAGCAGATTGCAAAATGTAATAAGGGCTTCTCTCCTTTGCAATTCTAGAATTCTAAAAGCACTTCTATAATAGGGATTTAGAGTTGTAGGTGGGAGGAGAGGAATCTCAGATCTAGAGATTATTGAGGCTTTTATTTTACATTCTGATTTATGTATAATAAATAGATTTTGCACTATTGTACCTTTGGTTTTGAAAGCAAAAATTCAGGCACTGTAAAGGACTATTAGAGATCGGAGATAGAGAAATGGACTCAATAAATTGGTATTTACAATACTATTATTTTAAATGTTGGCTTCATTCTATGATGACAAGAATGTGTCAATTTACTGCCATGTTTGTGCACTTTTGTCGATATGGGTAATTGGTCTCAATTTTATGTTATTATGTATATATACCCTTATGGATTAAATTCTAATTTCCAAGTAACTATTTGCTCAGAAACCTGTCTTGTAAAACTGATATATTGAATAGCGATATGTTGTGAACTTCTTCCACATATTATTATTTAATTATTCAAGTTATTGAGTGTTACAGGGAAAAGTGTCTATGTAGAATTGCTAATTCCACTAAGGCGGGTAGCTACCTTAGGAAAAAACAAAGTAAAACTACTTTTGTTTTCCTTTATGAAAGATAGATGAGAGAAGAATACAGGAGACCAACCTCTGTCTTGCGCTTGGTTCCTTGTTCGATTCCTCTCTCTTCTGATAGTCCTTTGCTACTTGCTTTCTTGTATACCCAGCTTCACAGAGTACCTGTAGAATCAAAGCAACATAACACTATACGAGAACATGGATCTATTATCATAAACAATTTAGGATCAAATGTAAATTGACCATACAAATGCACAAAATATAAATTACACAAGAGTATGGAGGAAAACTTGAATAGCTTTATTGATAATCAAGAAAGAGCCAAGAGAGTTACAACCAGTTGTTTTGACCCAGCATCATCCTCTCGCAAGTAAGCCCTTCTTCACCTCATGCAAAGCTTAGATCACCCAACACTATGATGTTTCCTCAAGAAACCAATAGCAATTCCTTACAAGATGCAAAATTCCAACGTCTGGATCTCTGGGATGAGGGATCCATATATAGATGTCTGTAAGGGAGATGATTCAGCTTGTGATTTGATTAGTGTCTTCCTTCTGATAGTTCTTGATTCCACTTGGAGATTGATGATCTCTTACTCATCCTTGGTCGAATTCAGAGAGGCAAGTGTCACAGGAGAAGTTTCTGGAAGATTCCATGCTTCTCCACCTCGCGGATTGACACTGCCATTTGTCTCGTCTCGCCCATCGCACCCCATAGAAGGGCTTTTTGAAATGCAATGTACCCACTCTGTGTACTTAGGTGAGATGCAGCACACTTTGCCTATGGAGTAGGTGAAATGATCCAGTTTTGACCAGTTCTTAGTATTTTTTCATGGAGAAGTTCTGGGAGAAGCTACAATCAGTTGACCTTGTTCATTTAGGGGTTGGAACAACACTTTTAGGGACTTAGGAGCCCTTGGTTTATGGACATTTATGCTTGGGGTTGTAGTGCCCAAAAATGTCTATAACAATTTCCCCCTAAAGCATGAGGTCGTTAATCTTTTTTGATGTCAGGTGAAATGCTTTATCATGATGATCCGAAGTTCTTTCAAGCTGGAAGGAGACCTGTAATAAGATGCAATACAATACATTATCTTCATAATATTTTCATGATCTAGCTGAGGCGGGCATTCCCATGCTCAGCTTTATAAATTCATTTTCATGTACATAGGACAGACAATCATCTGAGTGTAGACTGATGATTCTGGTGGAGCCATCATCCCTTTGATAGGATGATTATCTGTGCAGCAACGATGTACATTTGATGTCTTTATTTTCCTGAATATATATCGCAGCCTGGATGGATGAAACTAGATCCGGGGTCTTCAATCTCGTTCGATCTTCACTCAAAGTACAAGTCGATCCATGTGAGAGATGTTCCAGAGTTGAACATGGAAAGACATCGCCTGATTACCAGCCAATCAAGGCGCGAGAGGAATCACCGATAATGATAATGATCCTCAAGGTACTGCAGTACAATTCACGTGGTGTGAATAAAGGACTTGGCGTCGAACACCACGCAAAATCTTTCAGTCGAAGGCCATTGTTGTAAACCTGTCACCGGAAGTGAGAAACTTGCCATTGAGGCATGCAAGCTTCAAAGTACTGAAAGGGGTGTTCCTAGATCGACTTCTTGGATAATGAGCTGATGTCGACAAGAAGCGATCTGTCATAGGAGGGCCTTAATGAATCCCACATCAATGACACAGAACGGAGGAAAGGATTTTAACGGAGGTGAAAACGGTCTGGTGATATAAGGTTCAGGGTGGCAGTCATGAAAGAATGGAGCGTAAATGTATTGCAGCGGGCGAGACACAGGTGAATTCTCTGAGTGACTTCTCTTGAACATATCGGCGACACTGACATGATGGATTGGTAGCATTAACCCCAAATGTGGATGGTGTGATGTGACCATGGTGATGTGACCGGTGAATGAAACAACCCAACCCAACTTAGATGCAGAGTGAAAGTGTCATGTTCAAGAGCGACTTGCTACGAACAAAGTTTCTTCAAGTTTTCTTTCCAATTTTTCCCTAGTCATTGCTGACCAGTATCTCTTTATTTTTGTCAAGCTTGAGGAGGATAACATATGCTTGTTCTATAATTTGCCCTTCGGGCAAACCCATCGCTATGTTTTAACGAGCCTAGCGATAGTGAAACTCGTTCTTGTCTGCTATGGACAAGTTTGTCGCTATTAGGTTTTAACGAGTTTAACGGCAAAGATAACTCGGTCCTTTTCAATTTTAGAGAGTCTGAAAATGGACGTAAAGGAAACTCCAAAAATCATTTTTCATCATCTAATCCCTTAAGTCCGAAAAAGTATAAAACAATATAGAAGGGATGAATTTTCGATACTTTTAACGAGCCGAACAAAACAAGTGCTCGATCTTTTTGTGTAATAATCCCTCAGGTCCAGAAAGATTAAAATCTAAAGGAGGGATAGCACTTCTGGTCCCTTTAACGAGCTAGAGAGGCCAATGGCTTGGCAATCTTTTCATATTTTACAATTCAGTTGAAAATAGCTTAAAGGAGACTCGTCTTTGAGGAACGAGTGATAAATTTGGGTAGCAGCTGATTCCAGGTAAGATTTGGAATTTTCCAATCACGGCAGTGTTACAAGGATGGCTAACAGGATCACTCTTCGCAGCTGTTCCTCAAAAGGGGTAAACAATCAAACGGAGGTGAATGATCGGCCAATACAGAGTGGAGGTGATGATGAGAACACGACCAAGGCTTTAAAGGCTGAAGCACTACATTCACGATGGTTATTTACCGGAAATTGGTTCATTTTTTTATTGAGCTTAAATGCTGGGGGAAACATTTGCTCATTGCTTATGTTTATTTTTTAACGAGCATGAAGTCTGCGTTAAAACTGCTCAATTATATCCAGTCGTATAATAAGGACATCTCATATATAAAAATGGCAATTTTTCAAATCTTTGCCCCACATTCTTTCTTTATGCAAGGTAGGAAACGACCAATCCTACGAGTTTAAAGGGTTAGAGGACCTACAAATTTAAAAAAATAAATGGTCGGTCTTCGCTTGCATGCCAAAAGGTTTGCATGCCCCCAGCTATAAAATAGAGTTTCAAGGTCACCCTTCAATCTACTGACAAAACATTTGTTTTATTGGGAAAGGTTTACCTCTTGCAGGTTACAAAAGATTGTTTTATCTGCACTGCAAACAAAACACTTCTTCGGCGATGCCTACTGAAATAGACAAAGGCGAGTGGCACAGACGCCTCCACCCACATAACTTTGACAAGGGAATCTTGTTCCAATCTAACCCCCTTTTCCAATTGCGGATGGGAGTGTTAGACTAGTCATATATCCTTCGCAGAAACCTACGCTATACCTGAAGTTTTCCTGCCGAAGCAGACTAGGGTGCATGCCCCCTGGGTTTCAGTCATGTCCCCCGAATTACTCGCGCTCATCAGGTGGATGGACTGGAGATTGATGAGACATTCCTTGCGTGAAAAGACCATTCAGGGATGGTATATGACTATTTTCTATGCGTGAACCGGGGAATGAAAGCTGGTCTATGAGATTGACCACTCTTCCTTCGTGCGGAAAACACATTACTCTAAAGAGTGATGAGACAATGGCTCCCATGCAATAAATATAGTCTCGTCCAAGGAGTAGATTATAATCCAGGGGTCCTTGGACTACCATTACGTTCATGTGAATGGTTTTCCCTCTCAATGTTATGGGCACATTGGGAAGGATCCCTAACGGTCGACTGGTTCCTTTGTCAAAGCCTGTTAGATTTCTCATCTCAGGCAAAAGAAATGGTGAACCAAGCGATTTCCAACCAGTCGAGGAAAGGATACTCACAGAAGCCCCTTCATCTATGATGGTACTGGCCATAACCATTCTATATACTTGAGCAGTGATTCGGAATGGTACACTAGCCGATAAACGGGGTTTGCCTAGCTGATTCCAGTCGAAGGAAACAACTAGGTTGCTTGGAGGTGGGACCGAATAGACGGTCGGGTACGACTCTAACGAAGTTCCTTCCTACGGTAAAGGAATGGGTAAATTGCCCCCATGTTCATCGGAGTCTGTGTTTATGAAAAGAATTTGGACGGTGTCATCCTTGTTCTCTTCGGTGACTGTATCACCTGAAGACGGAACTTCTGAAGGCAAGACCGGGTCAACTGCCGCCTCGACGTTTTGACTTTCATCTGGTATGGGTTCAGATGGTTTATCTTCAATGATAGATGCTTCAGCCGACCATTTGGGCGGGTCAGCCGGATTTTCAACTAGTGACGGACTCGGCAAGAGTTTCTTATATCCAGGAGGAAGTCGTAACGGTGAAACCGGATGATCGTCCAAAACTCTTTTAGCCTTGTCTAAGAAGGGAGAACGGTGGATGGCGTGATCGCCTTCACACAGTTTACAGGGAAATTTGCACTTTCCTTTTTGTCTAGGATCTTCACTTTCACTAGTCGACGGTGTGTTTTCAACATGATCATCAGAGGTTGACGACACCAGGTTGTGCTAACGAGGAGACTAGTCCCTTAAGATCCGAGGGATGCAGGGAAAATCTCTATGATAGTGGTCTCCTTTGCAAATGACACATGGCGATTTAGGCTTGGTCGGTGTAGTGTGTGGATTTTCGCTAGACGACGCTTGGTTGCCCCTTTTCGCCTTTGGCTCCTTCTTCTTCTTCTCTTTCTTATTCTTTTCCTTCTTCTTGTCAGGTACTTGATTTTTGGCTTTACCAGCCTCATCAAGCGAAGAGGAAGGAGGAGAGGAAGAATTGGACAAAGTAGAGGGTTGAGGGGTAACTCTGGAATTATCTAGTTGCTGACTCGATTGTTCAGGAATTGCGGTGTTCTGAACAATGGAGCTTGAGAAAAGCCATACGGGCAAAACGATTGTCAATCCTAGAAGTGACAATGTGGCTATATGGGGTGCACCGACATCTCCCCAAGAGGAGAAGGGACTAGGATTTCCTCCAAGGGGAATTCCTTGGTTGGTGGACTCCATTTTCTCAACCTAAGACCAACGTAGGAAAGGTGGTGATTATTCCATTTAAAATAAATTAGACGCTTTCACACAACTTGTTTTTTCAATTTTAAAGAGTCAAGAAAAAACAAAAGATGACTCTAGTCGCCTTCGATTTTTAATGAGCGTGAAGTGACAAGTGCTCTGATGGACCTTTTCCGTTAAGGAGTCTAAAAAGGAACGAAAGGGACTGCTATGGAAATCTAGGCAGAGGGATTACCAAACCAATCGCAAAACTGTAGAACACTTTTTACGGTATGGCAGTCAATCTCCCCGAATACTGTGTTCAGTGCATTGCGATCGATAGGGCGGCAGACACAGCTTCCTATGGATAAAGGATTAAGCCTATTGTGGTCTCCCAAAATATACTCAACGGTACATGGGAGCACAAGTCCGTACTGGCACTTATCGTCTCAAAGTGGAGGAATCACTCAACCAACAGTGAGAACAACAGTTACCAGGCTTTACGACACCGGAATACGTCTCTAGCCTAGACTTCTAGATGTTGTGCGTTAGGTTCCAAAGCATTGTTAGATTCATTAAATTTATTTTATAGTTGATCTTGCTTAAGAAATTTGCCTTTCAGGTTCACCGCGTGATGTAGATATACAATTCCTAAAATGCAATCTAAGATGATAAACAGTCGTTTATCTTCTTTGTGCAATGAAAATTCTAGCTACTAAGGAAAGAGAGACAGTATTCTTTCAACAAAGAGCAAAGAGCACACACTATATGCACCGTCCTAAATCAAACAAATCAAACAGTCTAAATACAAATGCACATGCATGTATTTGTTTTCAGCCTTCTTAATATGTGAATGATAAAAAGAAAGCTAATGCGCACATCTGAATTATTTTTCAAAGCGACAGTTACTAACAAGTTTCTTTTCAAAATCAAAATGAAGACAATGACAGCACTTTGCGATTTGGAAATGAAAACTTGCTTTTGACACTACAAAAACTTACTAATTCAGATCAAATACAATAGTAACAGGGTAATCGTCTATCAAGAGCAATCAGACACTCTTCTATGACTGAAAACGACACTTGCGACACTTTCAAATCAAGAAATGAGAGTACAATTACGTTACTTCTTTGCAAAGGAGAACTGAAAATGACTCAACAAATACACAAAAACATTTACAATTCTTTGCACAATGGAGGTGGAATAACAGTAAGGAAAGGGGTTTCAAACAAAGGTGTACTGACTACACGCAACAGAACTCTTGAATAGATCTGAAAAGAGTGAACACAGAAACCAAAATTTAGGAACAATGCCTATTCTGATCAGTGCACTTGTAACACAGTGAATTTGAAATGCAGCGCACCTACTACACTCAGGAAGTGCGCTGAATTTGAGATTCACAAAACAGACAGTGCATTGGGCCAGGGACGAGACTTTGATTGGGTTTCAGGTCACAGTTTGCAGTTCAGTTCAGGGATTTTGGCCGAGCAAGTGGTAATCAGTAAATCAATCACAGGGGTAGATCTAAGGAGGTTACTAGAGCCACTACAAGGGCAATTAGAGAGTTTGTAAATCAGTTGTTTAATTCATATACAAAACCCGGAGATTGACTGAAGCGACATTTATCTACTTTGCATTTGCATAGCAAATGCAGTTCAAAGGCTACCTGGCTCTACTTTAGGCTCTGTCTGTAAGTTTATAAAGTAAACAAATGTAGATAGACAAACAACCTAGTCGCTCCCTAGCGGAGTCGCCATTTTGTTACAGGGAAAAGTGTGTATGCAGAACTACTAATCCCACTAAGGTGGGTAGCTACCTTAGAAACAAATAAAGTAAAACTACTTTCATTTTCCTTTATGAAAGATAGATGAGAGAAGAATAAAGGAGACCAACCTCTGTCTTGCGCTTGGTTCCTTGTTCGATTCCTCTCTCTTCTGATAGTCCTTTGCTACTTGCTTTCTTGTATACCCAGCTTCACAGAGTACCTGTAGAATCAAAGCAACATAACACTATACGAGAACATGGATCTATTATCATAAACAATTTAGGATCAGATGTAAATTGACCATACAAATGCACAAAACATAAATTACACAAGAGTATGGAGGAAAACTTGAATAGCTTTATTGATAATCAAGAAAGAGCCAAGAGAGTTACAACCAGTTGTTCTGACCCAACATCATCCTCTTAGCAAGTAAGCCCTTCTTCACCTCATGCAAAGCTTAGATCACCCAACACTATGATGTTTCCTCAAGAAACCAACAACAATTCTTTACAAGATGCAAAATTCCAGCCTTTGGATCTTTGGGATGAGGGATCCATATATAGATGTCTGTAAGGGAGATGATTCAGCTTGTGATTTGATTAGTGTCTTCCTTCTGATAGTTCTTGCTTCCACTTGGAGATTGATGATCTCTTACTCATCCTTGGTCGAATTCAGAGAGGCAAGTGTCACAGGAGAAGTTTCTGGAAGATTCCATGCTTCTCCACCTCGCGGATTGACACTGCCATTTGCCTCTTCTCGCCCATCGCACCCCATAGAAGGGATTTTTGAAATGCAATGCACCCACTGTGTGTACTTAGGTGAGATGCAACACACTTTTCCTATGGAGTAGGTGAAATGATCCAGTTTTGACCAGTTTTGAGTAGTTTTTCATGGAGAAGTTTTGGGAGAAGCTATAATCAGTTGACCTTGTTCATTTAGGGGTTGGAACAACACTTTTAGGGACTTAGGAGCCCTTGGTTTATGGACATTTATGCTTGGGGTTGTAGTGCCCAAAAATGTCTATAACAGTTGCCCCCTAAAGCATGAGGTCGTTAATCTTTTTTGATGTAAGGTGAAATGCTTTATCATGAGGATCCGAAGTTCTTTCAAGCTGGAAGGAGACTTGTAATAAGATACAATACAATACATTATCTTCATAATATTTTCATGATCTAGCTGAGGCGGGCATTCCCATGCTCAGCTTTATAAATTCATTTTCATGTACATAGGACAGATAATCGTCTGAGTGTAGACTGATGATTCTGGTGGAGCCATCATCCCTTTGATTGGATGATTATTTGTGCAGCAACGATGTACATTTGATGTCTTTATTTTCCTGAATATATATCGCAGCCCGGATGGATGAAACTAGATCCGAGATCTTCAATCTCATTCAATCTTCACTCAAAGTACAAGTCGATCCATGTGAGAGATTTTCTGGAGTCAAACATGGAAAGACATCGCCTGTTTACCAGCCAATGATGTAAGCTGTTAACAGGCGCGAGAGGAATCACTGATAATGATAATGATCCTCAAGGTACTTCAGTACAATTTTCGTGGTGTGAATAAAGGACTTGGCATTGAACACCACGCAAAATCTTTCGGTCGAAGGCCATTGATGTAAACCTGTCGCCGGAAGTGAGAAACTTGTCGTTGAGGCATGCAAGCTTCAAAGTACTGAAAGGGGTGTTCCTAGATCGACTTCTTGGATAATGAGCTGATGTCGACAAGAAGCGATCAGTCATAGGAGGGCCTTAATGAATCCCACATCAATGACATAGAAAGGAGCAAATGATTTTAACGGAGGTGAAAACGGTCTGGTGATATAAGGTTCAGGGTAGCGGTCATGAAATAATGGAGTGTAAATGTATTGCAGCGGGCGAGACACAGGTGAATTCTCTGAGTGACTTCTCTTGAACATATCGGCGACACTGACATGATGGATTGGTAGCATTAACCCCAAATTTGGATGGTGTGATGTGATCATGGTGATGTGACCGGTGAATGAAACAACCCAACCCAACTTGGATGCGGAGTGAAAGTGTCATGTTCAAGAGCAACTTGCTACCAACAAAGTTTCTTCAAGTTTTCTTCCCAATTTTTCCCCAGTCATTGCTGACCAGTACCTCTTTATTTTTGTCAAGCTTGAGGAGGATAACATATTCTTGTTCTATAATTTTCCCTTCGAGCAAACCCATCGCTATGTTTTAACGAGCCTAGCAATAGTGAAACTTGTTCTTGTCTGCTATGGACAAGTTTGTCGCTATTAGGTTTTAACGAGTTTAATGACAAAGATAACTCGCTCCTTTTCAATTTTAGAGAGTCTGAAAAGGGATGTAAAGGAAACTCCAAAAATCCTTTTTCGTCATCTAATCCCTTAAGTCCAAAAAAGTATAAAACAATACAGAAGGGATGAATTTTCGATACCTTTAACGAGCCGAACAAAACAAGCGTTCGATCTTTTTGTGTAATAATCCTTCAGGTCCAAAAAGATTAAAATCTAAAGGAGGGATAGCACTTTCGGTCCCTTTAATGAGCTGGAGAGGCCAATGGCTCAACAATATTTTCATATTTTACGAGTCAGTTGAAAAGAGCTTAAAGGAGACTCATCTTTGAGGAACGAGTGATAAATTTGGGTAGTAGCTGATTCCAGGTAAGATTTGGAATTTTCCAATCATGACAATGTTACAAGGATGGCTAACAGGATCACTCTTCGCAACTGTTCCTCAAAAGGGGTAAACAATCAAATGGAGGTGAATGATCATCCAGTACAGAGTGGAGGTGATGATGAGAACACGACGAAGGCTTTAAAGGCTGAAGTACTACATTCACGATGGTTATTTACCAGAAATTGGTTCATTTTTTATTGAGCTTAAACGCTGGGGGAAACATTTTCTCATTGCTTATGTTTATTTTTTAACGAGCATGAAGTCTGCGTTAAAACTGCTTGATTATATCCAGTCGTATAATAAGGACGTCTCATATATAAAAATGGCAATTTTTCAAATCTTTGCCCCACATCCTTTCTTTATGCAAGTTAGGAAATGACCAATCCTATGAGTTTAAAGGGTTAGAGGACCTACAAATTTAAAAAAATAAATGGTCGCTCTTCGCTTGCACGCCAAAAGGTTTGCATGCCCCCAGGTATAAAATAGAGTTTCAAGGTCACCCTTCAATCTACCGACAAAACATTTGTTTTATCGGGAAAGGTTTACCTCTTTCAGGTTACCAAAGATTGTTTTATCTGCACCGCAAACAAAACACTTCTTTGGTGATGCCTACCGAAATAGACAAAGGCGAGTGGCGCAGACGCCTCCACCCAGATAACTTTGACAAGGGAATCTTGTTCCAGTCCAACCCCCTTTTCCAATTGCAGACGGGAGTGTCAGACTAGTCATATATCCTTCGCAGAAACCTACGCTATACCTGAAGTTTTCCTGCCGAAGTAGACTAGGGTGCATGCCCCCTGGGTTTTAGTCATGTCCCCTGAATTACTCGCGCTCATCAGGTGGATGGACTAGAGATTAATGAGACATTCCTTGCGTGAAATGACCATTCAGGGATGCTATATGACTATTTGCTATGCGTGAACCGGGGAATGAAAGCTTGTTTACGAGCTTGACCACTCTTCCTTCGTGCGGAAAACACATTACTCTAAAGAGTGATGAGACAATGGCTCCCATGCAATAAATATAGTCTCGTCCAAGGAGTAGATTATAATCCAGGGGTCCTTGGACTACCATTACATTCATGTGAATAGTTTTCCCTCTCAATGTTATGGGCACATTGGGAAGGATCCCTAACAATCGACTAGTTCCTTTGTCAAAGCCTGTTAGATTTCTCATCTCAAGCAAAAGCGATGGCGAACCAAGCGCTTTCCAAGAAGTCGAGGAAAGGATACTCACAGAAGCCCCTTCATCTATGATGGTACCGGCCATAACCATTCTATATACTTGAGCAATGATTCGGAATGGTACACTAGCCGGTAAACGGGGTCTTCCTAGCTTATTCCAGTCGAAGGAAACAACTAGGTTGCTTGGAGGTGGGATCGAATAGACGGCCGGGTACGACTCTAACAAACTTCCTTCCTGTGATAAAGGAATGGGTAAATTGCCCCCATGTTCATCGGAGTCTGTGTTTACGAAAAGAATTTGGACGGTGTCATCCTTGTTCTCTTTGGTGACTGTATCATCTAAAGATGGAACTTCTGAAGGCAAGACCAGGTCAACTACCGCCTCGACCTTTTGACTTTCATCTGGTATGGGTTCAGATGGTTTATCTTCAATGATAGACGCTTCGGCCAACCACTTGGGCGGGTCAGCTGGATTTTCAACTAGTGACGGACTCAGCAAGAGTTTCTTATATCCAGGAAGAAGTCGTAATGGTGAAACTGGACGATCGTCCAAAACTCTTTTAGCCTCATCTAAGAAGGGACAACGGTGGATGGCGTGATCGCCTTCACACAGTTTACAAGGAAATTTGCACTTTCCTTTTTGTCTAGGGGCTTCACTTTCACTAGTCGACGGTGTGTTTTCAACATGATCATCAGAGGTTGACGACACCAGGTTGTGCAAACGAGGAGACCAGTCCCTTAAGATTCGAGGGATGTAGGGACAATCTCTATGATAGTGGTCTCCTTTGCAAATGACACATGGCGATTTAGGCCTGGTCGGTGTAGTGTGTGGATTTTCGCTAGACGACGCTTGGTTGCCCCTTTTCGCCTTTGGCTCCTTCTTCTTCTTCTCTTTCTTCTTCTTTTCCTTCTTCTTCTCAGGTACTTGATTTTTGGCTTTACCAGCCTCATCAAGCGAAGAGGAAGGAGGAGAGGAAGAATTGGACGAAGTAGAGGGTTGGGGGGTAACTCTGGAATTGTCTAGTTGCTGACTCGATTGTTCAGGAATTGCGGTGTTCTGAACGACGGAGGTTGAGAAAAGCCATACAGGCAAGCCGATTGTCAATCCTGGAAGCGACAATGTGGCTATATGGGGTGCACCGACATCTCCCCAAGAGGAGAAGGTACTATGATTTCCTCCAAGGGGAATTCCTTGGTTGGTGGACTCCATTTTCTCAACCTAAGACCAACGTAGGAGAGGTGGTGATTATTCCATTTTAAATAAATTTTAGACGCTTTGACACAACTTGTTTTTTCAATTTTAAAGAGTCGAGAAAAAATAAAAGATGACTCTAGTCGCCTTCGATTTTTAATGAGCCTGAAGTGACAAGAGCTCAGATGGACCTTTTCTGTTAAGGAGTCTAAAAAAGAACGAAAGGGACTGCTCTGGAAATCTAGGCAGAGGGATTACCAAACCAATCGCAAAACTGCAGAATACTTTTTACGGTACGAGAGTCAATCTTCCCGAATGCTGTGTTTAGTGCATTGTGATCGATAGGGTGGCAGACACGGCTTCCTATGGATAAAGGATTAAGCCTATTGTGGTCTCCTAAAATATACTTGACGGTACGTGGGAGCACAAGTCCGTACTGGTACTTATCGTCTCAAAGTGGAGGAATCACCTAACCAACAGTGAGAACAACAGTTACCAGGCTTTACGACACCGGAATACATCTCTAGCCTAGACTTCTAGATGTTGTGCGTTAGGTTCCAAAGCGTTGTTAGATTCATTAAATTTATTTTATAGTTGATCTTGCTTAAGAAATTTGCCTTTCAGGTTCACTGCGTGATGTAGATATACAATTCCTAAAATGAAATCTAAGATGATAAAAGGTCGTTTTATCTTCTTTGTGCAATGAAAATCCTAGCTACTAAGGAAAGAGAGACAGTATTCTTTCAACAGACAGCAAAGAGCACACACTATATGCACCATCCTAAATCAAACCAATCAAACAGTCTAAATGCAAATGCACATGCATGTATTTGTTTTCAACCTTCTTAATATGTGAATGATAAAAAGAAAGCTAATGCGCAAATCTGAATTATTTTTCAAAGCGACAATTACTAACAAGTTTCTTTTCAAAATCAAAATGAAGACAATGACAACACTTTGTGATTTGGAAATGAAAACTTGCTTTCGACACTAGAAAAAATTACTAATTTAGATCAAATACAATAGTAACAAGGTAATCGACTATCAAGAGCAATCAGACTCTCTTCTATGACTGAAAACGACACTTGCGACACTTTCAAATCAAGAAACGATAATACAATTACGTTACTTCTTTGCAAAGGAGAACTAAAAATGACTCAACAAATAAACAAAAACATTTACAGTTCTTTGCACAATGGAGGCAGAATAATAGCAAGGAAAGGGGTTTCAAACAGAGGTGTACTGACTACAGGCAGCAAAACTCTTGAATAGATCTGAAAAGAGTGAACACCAAAACCAAAATTTAGGAACAACGCCTAGTCTAATCAGCGCACCTGTAACACAGTGAATTTGAAATGCGGCGCACCTACTACACTCGGCAAGTGCGCTGAATTTGAGATTCACAGAACAGACAGTGCACTAGGCCAGGGACGAGACTTTGATTGGGTTCCGGGTCACAGTTTGCAGTTCAGTTCAGGGATTTTGGCCGAGCAAGTGGTAATCAGTAAATCAATCACAGGGGTAGATCTAAGGAGGTTACTAGAGCCACCACAAGGGCAATTAGAGAGTTTGTAAATCAGTTGTTTAATTCATAAACAAAACCCGGAGATTTACTGAAGCAACATTTATCTACTTTGCATTTGCATAGCAAATGCAGTTCGAAGGCTACCCTGCTCAACTTCAGGCTCCGTCTGTAAGTTTATAAAGTAAACAAATGTAGATAGACAAACAACCTAGTCGCTCCTCAGCGGAGTCGCCATTTTGTTATAGGGAAAAGTGTCTATGCAGAACTGCTAATCCCACTAAGGCGGGTAGCTACCTTAGAAACAAACAAAGTAAAACTACTTTCATTTTCCTTTATGAAAGATAGATGAGAGAAGAATAAAGGAGACCAACCTCTGTCTTGCGCTTGGTTCCTTGTTCGATTCCTCTCTCTTCTGATAGTCCTTTGCTACTTTCTTTCTTGTATACCTAGCTTCACAGAGTACCTGTAGAATCAAAGCAGCATAACACTATACGAGAACATGGATCTATTATCATAAACAATTTAGGATCAGATGTAAATTGACCATACAAATGCACAAAACATAAATTACACAAGAGTATGGAGGAAAACTTGAATAACTTTATTGATAATCAAGAAAGAGCCAAGAGAGTTACAACCAGTTGTTCTGACCCAGCATCATCCTCTCAGCAAGTAAGCCCTTCTTCACCTCATGCAAAGCTTAGATCACCCAACACTATGATGTTGCCTCAAGAAACCAACAACAATTCCTTACAAGATGCAAAATTCCAGCCTCTGGATCTCTGGGATGAGGGATCCATATATAGATGTCTGTAAGGGAGATTAGTCAGCTTGTGATTTGATTAGTTTCTTCCTTCTGATAGTTCTTTCTTCCACTTGGAGATTGATGATCTCTTACTCATCCTTGGTCGAATTCAGAGAGGCAAGTGTCACAAGAGAAGTTTCTGGAAGATTCCATGCTTCTCCACCTTGCGGATTGACACTACCATTTGTCTCTTCTCGCCCATCGCACCCCATAGAAGGGCTTTTTGAAATGCAACGCACCCACTGTGTGTACTTAGGTGAGATGCAATGCACTTTGCCTATGGAGTAGGTGAAATGATCCAGTTTTGACCAGTTCTGAGTAGTTTTTCATGGAGAAGTTCTGGGAGAAGCTGTAATCAGTTGACCTTGTTCATTTAGGGGTTGGAACAACACTTTTAGGGACTTAGGAGCCCTTGGTTTATGGACATTTATGCTTGGGGTCGCAGTGCCCAAAAATGTCTATAACACTGAGTAAATGATAAATATCAGTTCGTAAACTTCTTCTTGAGTGTTGTTGATTGATTATTTCAGTTAAGAGGTCTCAATAGGATGTGTTTCGGTATTCATAATGTCAGTTAATTGAACTACTTCATTAACTTGATATTCATTATAGACTAGACATATTTAAGTCCCAATTATTCAAAAGTATCTTACTATTGATTGGGTTAGATCTATATCTGCCTAATTGGGATAGGATTAAGATAGTTCCTTTTGTTTCCATCTTAGAATAAGTTTGCATTTAAATTAATTTCTACATTCTTTTAAGTCCTCTTCCCAAAGAGGCAAAATTTAGTTGTGGCTTAGCTGAGCCCCAAATTAGCTTAAGGATCACTTTATTCCCTGATCAGCAAGAGGGTTGATCTGATGTCTCTTCTCCATTGGTGAATGAAAGTCATATTTTAAAGCCATTGGGGATTGAGAGAAGGTAACTGGACCTAGTTGAACTAGTTGGAACCACCATTACAAACAGAAAAGCAGTTGCTTTAAGGTCCAAACTGGGTGGTCATCCCCCATGTTGTTGTAGTGAATTTTGAGGCTTCAATAGATACCTGATCAAAATTTATTTTCTTGCATTTAATGTCCATCTTTTTCTCCGAGATTAGAATATAATGGATGACTCCTTAGAAATTGCAACAAGTATCTTCAAACTACTACAAAACCCTCTGATCGGGTATGAAGTTGAAGTCAGGTACAGATCCTAAGTACTAGATAATGTGAAATACTGGCAAGTTTTCGAGGATGATGATCAAATGAAACATTTTATGGAGGTAACTAAAGGGTTTTCCAGTTCGGTTATTGACTAGGAGGGTGAATATGCAGAGGACGAACCACATGTATCTTAGGAATAACTGACTAGTAGGTGGAGAATTTTACAGTTGAATTGGAACACAATTCCCAGAGGGTTGTTTCCACTGGAAATATTATTTAATGCAAATGATGTAGCTATCAAACCAACTAAAAAAGAGTAAGAAGAAGATGTAGGAGACTGTAACATTAGTACAAAGAAACAACCTAAATTTGTTAAATTGGATAAAACAATATCAAAAGAATACAAAAAAAATATATTGATATGTTTAAAAAATATATTGATTTTTTTCTTGGTCCTATGATGACTTGAAGATCTTCGATTCTAGTATCATTCAACAGAAAATTTCTCTGAAGACTGGAATGAAGCCCCACAAGAAGAAGCTTAGGGAAGTAAATCCCTTACTACTCCCACTAATTCAAAGAGAAATTAGGAAGTTTCTTGAGGCTAAAATCATTGTCCCTCTACGATGCTCAAATTGGGTGGAAAATTTAGTCCCAGTGAGGAAGAAATATGGAGGGATCAGATTATGTGTGCACTTCAAAAACATAGAAAAGGCTTCTGTAAAGGATAATTACCCCTTGCCCAATATGGATTACATTTTGCAAAAAGTGGTGGGATCATCCCAACTATCCATGATTGGTGGGTTCTCTGGATATAATCAGATTGGTGGATACCCTAGGGATCAAAAGAGAACAAATTTTACGACATCTTGGTGGACATTCATGCTGAAAAATGTGCAACAAGAAATGTTAAATTTAGAATGTGCTAAAAATAGGACTCCTAAAAATAGAATGTCTAAAAATAGCAGTTTGGCCAGTGAGGTCATTGGCCACCTTGCGTGAGAGGTGAAACTGCTAAAAATAGAAAGTTCTAAAAATAACATTTCTAGGTCCCTTCCTATTTATAGCAGTCCCTGGTCTATCTATAGGAAGTAAATTCGATGTTGGTCTCACCAATAGTTTGGAATATTAATTAATTAATTCTCCATGAGCTAATTAGTTAAGGAAAAGCAAACTGAAGTCTTTGTGTGAACATGCAGTAATTTCTGCACTGATTGAGGAATTAAGGATCAGTTATATATTGAGAGGATCAGTTGACTTAGTTTAAACTAGTCAAGTTCAGTTAGATTAATCTAACAGGTTGTTAAATTAATGAAATATAGTTTGTTGATGCTTGCATGCATGTGACAACTATTATTTCAGATAACTGTGTATTCACTCATGGATAACTGATGCATGTCAATTTTGTCAGAGATCCAGTTGAGATCAGATGTGGCACAATGTACTATCAGATGCTTGGATCTTCCTTTGGAATATTCCTTGCATGCAAGTGGAACTAGTGTCCTCAAGGATTGCATAGTTGGACCTATGGTTGACAGTAGGTATGACCAGGACAATTACATGTGCTTTTGTAATTGAAGTCCAATCCAAACTGTGTAAGGAAATAGGGGATTGGACCAGAGGAGCAACCTTTATATACAGGGCTAGATTGGTTCATGATACATATCATCATCAGAGTACAGAGAGAGCAGGATAGCTATTGACCTGATTCTTTTTGTACGTTGAAGATTTCCACTTGATTGATAACACAATGTTGGGGTTTTATGCTGGTGCTTTCCCCAGTGATATAATTTTTGTTATGTGATTGATTCCTTCTTATCAGTTATATGTGTGCATACTTGATGTTGCTTATGGTTGATTAGCTTCTGCAAAGTTTATGGTAGATGTAGATCTAGTATTATGCTTTAGTACATTGCATATATTAGTTGGATCTGTAGGTGAAATTTCTACATGATATCAGTGAGCTAGCTGATTTGTAGAGAAAATTCTACATGGTATTGGAGCATAGGTGATCAAGGAAGAATAGTATAGAAGAAAGAATTCGAAGTTTATTATTCAGGATATAGATCTCAGTTCTTATCACATCCAGTTCATTGATGGCTTTCTATTGCTTGAGGCTTGAGTATGCCCTTGATGGCAGCTCAAACTATATAGCTTGGAAGGATTGCATGCAGGCAGTATTAGAAGATAATGGCCTTAAGGACTTCATTGATCAAGATGTCCCTAAGCCTACTGATGCTTCTCAGGTTGCAGAATGGAAGAAGTGTGTGGCTAGAGCTAGGAGAAGTCTCTTGGGGGGAGTTTGAGATCACATTGTTTCGAGTCTCCATGGGAAGGAGACTCTACATGCAATGTGGAAGACATTGAAAGATTTATATCAGAATAGCAGTGATCAGAGGAAGCTGCCTCTGAAGGACAAACTTCAAAGGATCAAGTGTGAAAAGGATGAGACAATCTCTATGTATCTGAACAAGCTCACCTCATGCAGGGATGAGCTTGGAAGTGTAGGGATTGTGACCTCAGATGATGATATGGTGAGTCTAGCACTCCTTGGCCTTCTTAAGAGTTGGCATAGCTACCAGGACTCAGTTAATGGAAGTGAGAAACTGCTAGATTGGGAATGACTATGGTCGGATTTGATGCAAGAGGAGATTAGACGGAGAACCAAAGATGGTTCTTCATCCATGGATGATGAAGAGAACTGTGCCTTAGAGAGTAAGGAAAAGAAGGGGAAGGGGAAGGTTTCTCTTTCTGAACCTAGTTCTTCTAATGATGGGAAGAAGGTTGACAAATCGAAAGTGTGATGCTTTCGTTGTCATGAGGTGGGCCATTATGCTACAAATTGTCAACGGAGGAATCCAAGGGATCTGGGGAAGGATCTGAAGGTGAGGCACTTGCTTCATAGTTTGAGTTGGATTTCACACGCTTCGCATGCATGGTTTCATCCATGGTGGGAAGTGGTTGGTTTCTTGACAGTGGAGCTTCTTTCCACATGACCGGCGACAAGATTTTGTTCAGTACTGTGGAGGAGAAAGATCTCCAGATACTCATAGCAATGGGTAATCATGAGAAGTATAGTGTCTTAGGTGTAGGCATGGTTATTTTTCAGAGGGAGCATGGAGCTTGAATTACCTTGATCGATGTCAAGTACATACTAGGACTGAAGAGAAACTTGGTGTCGGTTGCAATGCTGGAAGATGGAGTCTGTGATGTAATCTTCAGTAAGGGAAAGGTTTTCCTTAGACACATCATCACTAGACAGGTGAAGCAGATCGGTTCATGGGTCAAGAACTTGTATGCTCTTGAGGTTCAAGATGCATGCAAAGCCTTGAGTAGCAAGGCAACTGACAGAGACCTGGAGGTTGAGAGGGAGGGTATGTTACCTCTCAACATGCAGCATCAGAAGAAGTCTGAGACAATTGTGGAGGAGCCATGATTGGTGCAGCAGCTTCAGGAGGTTATGGAGCAGCCATAATAGGGGAAGCTGAGAGGAGATAAAGTAGAGACATCTACTCATGTAGTGACCTCTAGTAGGGGGAAGCTTCGAGCCAAGTGATCAGAGGGATCACATGTAGCCATACCTCTAGGTATGAGGTGAGGCGATGTGGAGTGATTGTCCTAAGGAGGAGGGGCAGGATGCTGGAGGTACCCAACCTCTTGGGTGATACCTTGCTATGGGAGCCCCAATGTGGAGTAGCAAGAATTGATTGATTGGGTAGAGACAGATGCAGATGGAGCAGTAGAGAGAGCAATGGTCTAGGGAATCCCATGATAGCGCATAGCTAGCAGGCTGCAGCAATGCGAGAGGCACAAGTGTTTTTCACAATGCTAGGTGGCACAGAGAGGTGTGAAATGGTGTGAGATGCATGGAGATGTTGCAGTAGCGTAGATCTCAGAGAGGGGGCACTTGTCAACAGTAGGTAGAGCTTTAGCATCAGAGTATGTTCTAGCCCAATAGAGTGGTCAGTTGGGAGTGTTTTTGTTCCAAGTGTTGTTGGAGCAAGTGGATCAAGTAGATGTGTTGCATGCAGAACATTCCAGAGTTACAGGATCAGGTTCGAGAGGAAGCCTTTCTTATTGAGAGGGAGTTTTGAAAAATGTGCAACAAGAAATGTTAAATTTAGAATGTGCTAAAAATAGGACTCCTAAAAATGGGATGTCTAAAAATAGTAGTTTGGCCAGTGAGGTCATTGACCACCTTGGGTGAGAGGTGAAACTACTAAATATAGAAAGTTCTAAAAATAGCATTTCTGGGTTCCTTCCTATTTATAGCAGTCCCTAGTCTATCTATAGGAAGTAAATTCGATTTTGGTCTCACCAATAGTTTGGAATATTAATTAATGAATTCTCCATGAGTTAATTAGTTAAGGAAAATAAAAATGAAGTCTTTGTGTGAACATGCAGTAATTTCTCCACTGATTGAGGAATTAAGGATGAGTTATATATTGAGAGGATCAACTAACTTAGCTTAAACTAGTCAAGTTCAGTTAGATTAATCTAACAGGTTGTTAAAATAATGAGATATAGTTTGTTGATGCTTGCATGCATGTGACAACTATTATTTTACATAATTGTGTATTCACTCATGGATAATAGATGCATGTCAGTTTTGTTAGAGACCCAGTTGAGATCAGATGTGGGATAGTGTACTATCAGATGCTTGGATCTTCCTTTGGAATATTCCTTGCATGCAAGTGGAACTAGTGTCCTCAAGGATTGCATAGTTGGACCTATGGTTGAAAGCAGGTGTGATTAGGACAGTTACATGTGCTTTTGTAATTGAATTCCAATCAAAAATGTGCAAGGAAATAGGGGATTGGACCAGAGGAGTAGCCTTTATATACAAGGCTGGATTGGTTCATGACACATATCATCATCAGAGTACAGAGAGAGCAGGATAGCTGTTGAGTTGATTCTTTTTGTATGTTGAGGATTTCCACTTGATTGATAATACAGCGTTGGGGTTTTATGTTGGTGCTTTCCCTAGTGATATATTCTGTGTTATGTGATTGATTCCTTCTTATCAGTTATATGTGTTCATGCTTGATGTTCCCCACGGTTGATTAGCTTCCGCAAAGTTTATGGTAGATGTAGATCTAGTATTATGCTTTTGTACATTCCATATATCAGTTGGATCTGTAGGTCAAAATTTTTACATGATATCAGTGAGCTAGCTGATTTGTAGAGAAAATTATACATGGTATCAGAGCACAAGTGATCAAGGAAGAAAAATATAGAAGAAGGAATTCGAAGTTTATTATTCGGGATATAGATCTCAGTTCTTATCACATCTAGTTCATTGATCGCTTTCTATGGTTTGAAGCTTCAATATGCCCTTGATGGCAGCTCAAACTATATAGCTTGGAAGGATCACATGGAGGTAGTATTGGAAGATAATGGCCTTAAGGACTTCATTGATCAAGATGTCCCTAAGCCTACTGATGCTACTCAGGTTGCAGACTGGAAGAAGTGTGTGGCTAGAGCTAGGAGAATTCTCTTGGAGGGAGTTCGAGATCACATTGTTTCGAGTCTCCATGGGAAGGAGACTCCACATGCAATGTGGAAGACATTGAAAGATTTATATCAGAATAGCAGTGATCAGAGGAAGTTGGCACTGAAGGAAAAACTTCGAAGGATCAAGTGTGAAAAGGATGAGACAATCTCTATGTATCTGAACAAGCTCACCTCATGTAGGGATGAGCTTGGAAGTGTAGGGATTGTGACCTCAGATGATGATATGGTGAGTCTAGCACTCCTTGGCCTTCCTAAGAGTTGGAATAGCTACCACGACTCGGTTAATGGAAGGGAGAAACTGCCAGATTGGGAAAGACTATGGTCGGATTTGATGCAGGAGGAGATGAGACGGAGCACTAGAGATGGTTGTTCATCCATGGAGGATGAGGAGAGTTGTGACATAGCGAGTAAGGAAAAGAAGGGGAAGGAGAAGGTTTCTCTTTCTGAACCCAACTATTCCAATGATGGGAAGAAGGTTGATAAATAAAAAGTGTGATGCTTTCGTTGTCATGAGGTGGGCCATTATGCTGCAAATTGTCGACGGAGGAAATCCAAGAAGGGATTCGAGGTAGGATCTGAAGGTGAGGCACTTGCTTCATAGTTTGAGCTGGATTTCACACTTTTCACATGCATGGTTTCATCCATGGTGGGAAGTGGTTGGTTTCTTGACAGTGGAGCTTCTTTCCACATGACCGGCGACAAGAGTTTGTTCAGTACTTTGGAGGAGAAGGATCTCCAAATACTCATAGAGATGGGTAATGATGAGAAGTATAGTGTCTTAGGTGTAGGCACGGTTATTTTTCAGAGGGAGCATAGAGCTCAAATTACCTTGACCGATGTCAAGTATCTACCAAGACTGAAGAGAAACTTGGTGTCGATCATGATGCTGGAAGACAGAGGCTATGATGTAGTCTTCAGTAAGGGAGAGGTTTTCCTTAGACACATCACCATTGGACAGGTGAAGCATATTGGTTCACGGGTCAAGAACCTATATGCTCTTGATGTTCAAGATGCATGCAAAGCCTTCAGCAGCAAGGCAACTGATGGAGACTTGGTGGTTGAGAGGGAGGGTATGTTACCTCTCAACATGCAGTGCCAAAAGAAGTCTGAGACAATTGTGGAGGAGCCATGATTGGTGCAACAACTTCAGGAGGTTGTGGAGCAGCCACAACAGGGGAAGCTGAGAGGAGATTGAGTAGAGACATCTACTCATGCAGAGACCTCTAGTAGGGGGAAACTTCGAGCCAGGTGGGTAGAGGGACCACATGCAGCCATACCTCTAGGTAGGAGGTGGGGCGATGTGGAGTGATCGTCCCAAGGAGGAGGGGCAAGATCCTTGAGGTACCCAACCTCTTGGATGAGACCTTGCTATAGGAGCCCCGATGTGGAGTAGAAGGAACTGATTGATTGGGTAGAGATAGATGTGGATGGAGCGGCAGAGAGAGCGACAGTGTAGGGAACCCTAGGACATCGAATAGCTAATGGGCTACAGCAATGCGAGAGGCACAAGTGTTCTCCACAGTGTTAGGTGGCACAGATAGGTGTGTAATGGTGCAAGATGCATGGAGATGTTGCAGTAGCGCAGATGTTAGAGAGGGAGCACATGTCAGTAGCAAGTAGAGCTTCAACATCAGAGTATGTTATAGCCCAACAGAGTGGTCACTTGGGAGTGTTTTTGTTCGCAGTGTTGTTGGAGCAAGCAGACTGAGTAGATGTGTTGCATGTAGAACATTCCAGAGTTACAAAATCAGGTTTGAGAGGAAGCCTTTCTTCTTGAGAGGGAGTGTTGAAAAATGTGCAACAAGAAATGTTAAATTTAGAATGTGCTAAAAATAGGACTCCTAAAAATAGGATGTCTAAAAATAGCAATTTTTCCAGTGAGGTCATTGGCCACCTTGGGTGAGAGGTGAAACTGCTAAAAATAGAAAGTTCTAAAAATAGCATTTCTGGGTCCCTTCCTATTTATAGCACTCCCTGGTCTATCTATAGGAAGTAAATTAGATTTTGGTCTCACCAGTAGTTTGGAATATTAATTAATGAATTCTCCATGAGTTAGTTAGTTAAGGAAAAGCAAATTGAAGTCGTTGTGTGAACATGCAGTGATTTCTCAACTGATTAAGGAATTAAGGATGAGTTATATATTGAGAGGATCAGTTGACTTAGTTTAAACTAGTCAAGTTTAGTTAGATTAATCTAACAGGTTGTTAAATTAATGAGATATAGTTTGTTGATGCTTGCATGCATGTGACAACTATTACTTTATATAACTGTGTATTCACTCATGGATAACTGATGCATGTCAGTTTTGTCAGAGACCCAGTTGAGATCAGATGTGGGACAGTTTACTATCAAATGCTTAGATCTTCCTGGGGAATATTCCTTGCATGCAAGTGGAACTAGTGTCCTCAAGGATTGCGTAGTTGGACCTATGGTTGATAGCAGGTATGATCAGGACAATTACATGTGCTTTTGTAATTGAATTCGAATCAAAACTGCACAAGGAAATAGGGGATTGGACCAGAGGAGTAGCCTTTATATACAAGGCTAGATTGGTTCATGATACATATCATCATCAGAGTATAGAGAGATCAAGATAGCTATTGAGTTGATTCTTTTTGTATGTTGAGGATTTCCACTTGATTGATAATACACTGTTGGGGTTTTATGCTAGTGCTTTCCCCAGTGATATATTCTGTGTTATGTGATTGATTCCTTCTTATCAGTTATATGTGTTCATGCTTGATGTTGCTCATGGTTCATTAGCTTCCGCAAATTTTATGGTAGATGTAGATCTAGTATTATGATTTAGTACATTGCATATATCAGTTGGATCTGCAGGTGAAATTTCTACATGTTATCAATGAGCTAGCTATTTTGTAGAGAAAATTCTGCAATTCAAGTATTCCAGGATTCCTTTTTGTCTCGTAAATGTTGGGGTCACCTTTCAAAGGGAAATATATATAACGTTTGTTGGGGAGAAAGAAAAATTTATGGCAATTTATCTAGATGATATAAATGTCTTCTCAAAATCTGATGACAAACACCTCTAGCTCATGTAGCTTACTTTTGGAAAATGGAGAAAGTATGGCTTGTCTCTAAATACAAAGAAATCAAAATTTTCTCTAAGCAAAGGAAAGTTATTGGGACAAATGCTTTCAAGTGAAGGAGTAAAGATTGATCCCAAAAGGGTAGAAGAAATCAATAATATTCCTCTACTCTGGAATAAAAAGGAGATACAAGTTTTCATAGGAAAAATAAATTTCCTAAGGAGGTTTATACCTAAATATGCTGAGATTGGAAGAGAGATTACAAATATGCTGTAGAAATAGAAGGAAGTAAAGTGGACCGTTGGAGCTAGAGAATCATTCTCTAGGATTAAGAGGGCCTTTATAGAAACTGCAGTGTTGGCTAGCCCTGATTATCAAAGGCCATTTGTCATATTTTTCTTTTGCATCTCCTAAAACTATGGCAATTTTCTTATTGTAGAAAAGTGATGAAGAGAAGGAACAATTGAGCGCATTTTTCAGTCAAGTATTAATGGGCGAATAATTTAAATATAACATTTTGGAAAATAGGCTTGGTCCTTTGTCAAGGCCCTGAAAGATTTCCAAAACTATAGTTTTCAATCTAGGATAATCACTTACATTCATACAGGTGCTACTAAGGACATCCTAACACAATGAGGTAATGAAGGTAAGAGAGGAAAATGGATAGTCAAGATTTAGGAATATGGCATGGATATTAAGCCTACCATATTGATAAAGGGACGTGGATTGGCATAGATTATGTCAGAAGAAAATTTCCAAGATTTGGGTATAAACCTACTAGCTGACAAGGTAGAACTAGGGAAACAAGATGAAGAGGGAAATATCAAGACATCAACATGGAAAATCCAAATTAAATGTTTGGGTTTTGAGTGGTACAAATTTATTGTTCATTATCTATTGTTTATGGAGTGCCCACTCAAATTTGATAAAATAAAATATAGATCTCTAAGGCTACAATCACAGGAAGTTTTTCACCTCCAATGGCCATTAATATTGGAAGGACCCTATGGGAATCATGTTATTATTCTTGGTGGAAGAAGAAATTTCCAAGGTAATATATGAGTTTCATAGTTGTGTTTGTGGACACTATAATTGAAAGGCAACAACCCATAAGATTGTTAAGGTTGGATTCTATTATCCCAAGTTATTCGGTGAAGTTTATGCATAAGCGAAAACCTGTAAAAAGTTTCAATTTTTTGTTGAAAAACATATGCTAGCACCCCTCCCTTTGATCCTTGTTTTTGTAGATGAACCATTTATGAAGTGGGACGTAATTTTTTTGCGGGAAATACATCCACCAACTAATCGACAGCAAAGATCGATACTCACAATAAAAAACTACTTCACGAAGTGGGTAGAGGCCATTCCTTTCAGGAATGCAATCGATATAATGGTTATTAAGTTCATGGAGGAGAACATTCTAGCTAAATTCAGTTGTCCAAGAAAAATGATCACTGATAAGGTGCAGGTGTTTAAATCAACCAAAATTTGTTAGTTTCTATCAGGATTATAACATTACCATGGGGAATTCCACTACTTCTTACCCAAAAGGGATTGAATTAGAAAAATCATCCATCAAGACCTTCGTTAGAATCCTTAAGAAAACCATAGCACAAATTGGGACTCTCAGCTTAAGTTTGCATTGTGGGCTAACAAAGTCACCACTAAGTGGTCAACTAGTAAATCCCCATTTGAGTTGGTGTATGGGACACTGAAGTATTTCGTACCCAATTGGCCATGCAAGTGGAAAAACTGATATAGGATACAAAAGAAGAGCCTAATCCTTTAACCAAGAGCATAAACCTGTTGGTCGAATTGTAAGAGAGAAGAGAGAAAGTAACTCAAAATATGATCAAGTACAAGGACAAGATGAAATCTCTATTTAAAAGGAAATCTATAGAATAAAAAATCATCCAAGTGATCTCATTCTAAGATGGGATGTGTGGAGAGAGGACAAGGGAAAACATGGTAAATTTAGTTCCCTGTTGTTTGGTCCTTTCAAGATAGTGGAAGTCAAAGGGAATCACACATTTCTATTGGAGAACCTTGATGGTGACATGTTTCAACTTCCTGTAAATGGGAAGCATCTCAAGCACTACTTTCAACATTGAATAATTTCACTCTCGCCCATTGTAAATAGTGGTGAGACATTGTAAATACCATAGTGTTTATTTTTCTTTCAATTTTGTATATAAATGTTTAATTTAGCTCCATTCAAAGGTTCAAGGCACTAATTTTCAGTTTCTCAGTTCCCTTCTTACAAGGCATTACCGCCAATAGGAGCTAATGTTGTTCTCGATATGTTCTTTAACATATTTGATTTGCAGAGGATTTTGATCTACAAACCAAAAGGAAAAAAAAATTATGAAGGTGAAACATTGGAGAAATGTAGAGAACATTAGAAAAAGTGAAAGAGCTAAAATAAAAATGCAAGGTGCTTCACGTCCACATCAAGTGAAAAATAGTTAACCAATGAGCAGTTATTTGGTGGATTGACATCTTCCCTACAACTGCTCGGTCCCTAAAGCTTTTTGTCGAGGTAACTAGCGTGGCGGATAAGTCGACGCTATCCCCCTGAATGTTCTAAGTTAGTTGAGCTGACATGACCAATCAATAGCTAGGATCAACTCCAGGGGGGACAAAAGCCACTCTTGACCTTGTTCAATCACCCCATTGGAGTGTGGAGACCACAGCTACCACCAAGGTGCCAATGAACCATTGACATTAATAAGCGAGCATGATATTTGTAGGGCCAAGGGCCCCTCCCTCTCACTGATCATGTAACCTAGTGGCACAACGTGTCCCTACCATGTTTCTCCACCTATCTCTCCCTACGCATCACTCCACCATGTTCCCCACCTATAAATCCATGACACATTAGTTGTTAGAGTTCAAATGTTTCCTTTCCAACAATGTTCCCTCATCACTCCCAGTGTTCGCAACACATGTTCGACCTTCAACCAATTCAAATCTCTTCCAATGTCACTATGTCCAATTGCTTCCATCGACCAGGTAACCTAGAATCCTCCATTTCTTAATCATTCTCTTCATGCTTAAAATGAAAAATCTAGAGCCCAAAACCCCGAAATTGTGAGAGGTGAAACCATTTGGCCATACTAAGCCTCCCATGGACATAGAACTTGAAATTCGTGACCCATATTACTATTACTACTTGTTGGACCTTCGTTTCAACCTGTATGGTCATCACCTACAAAGTGAATACCCATTTGAGGTCGTATGGTCAAGGTTGTATCAACAAATTGGTCACACAGTTTACCATTTGCCAGAATTTGTTTCTTGGTTCGCAAATTCCTATTGTAAAGAGAGGTTTCGTTTCATATCCTCCACTAGAGAGAAGATTTTAGAATTCATGCCAGAATTAATTGACAATTCCCTCATGTACCCAAACTCTCCCAATCCTAAGAGGTTTACAGAAGATACCATTTTCTATACTTGTAATGGGCTCTTAGCTGGGGAATGACAATATTTCCTCCAGTTTATTTTAGCACCTGGTAACCAAACCCTCCCCATTGGAGACAAATTCCCTATTTCCATGTTTTCTGAAGTTGTACAACCCATTGTGACTGCTATTGCCTTGCTTTTTGTGGAAGAATAAGATAGTAATATTACCAAACCTGCCATATGATTCTTATAGAAAATGATTCACCTAACATTGTCTTTGGCATACCCTCATTCGTTGCAGAGTCCATAAACTTCAAGTTTAACCATTTTCATGTTACTTCCTATTTTAAATATTATTCCATATTGTTCTATCTTTTCTTGTAAATTCATGTAGAAAAATTTGAGTACTTGTGCCTTAGTATTATATATTCTCACAAGCAGAGAAAGTTTGTGTTTGATTGGGCAATGCCCTTAAGAAAAAAAGTAAACAATGAAGGTCTTTCCCAGTTCATTTCCTCTTCCTACATAATTATAAACAATATTTCCCCTCCGAGGATCCGTCCAAAGAAAAATGAAATCCTTTTGTTGGGAGCGGGATTCCCCAAGGGTAGTTTTGGGGGTAAAAGCCCATGTTTTAGTTAAATTTTGTAATAAAATGGTAAAGTCTCCACATTTTGTGGTCGTGGATCTTGAAGGTGTTATGTGTCATAAAGGGTAGTCCGCACTTAGTTTTGAAAAGTAAAAGTCGGCTATAAGAGTTCTAGAGCTAATCTCTAATTAGTTTTGAAGACATAGAATGATGAATAATGTAAGACATTTGTAGCTCTAAAGTAAGAAGTCTAAGTCTTGGGTCATAGCGTAGATAGAGGCTCTGTAGTTGAGTGCGAAGAGGCCTAGGGTAGAAGTCTGCAGCTGAGTGTGCAGACCACTACAGCTGTGTATGCGGGGCAGACAAAGTTTGTATACACTTGAAAGATATCAATAAAGAGAAATATTTGGCAATTCCTATGTCTTTCTCTTTGTTAATGCATATTGATATGTTATGTATGAATTTCCTTTATGATGCTTATGTGATGTGTGAATGAATGCAATTACGTTGAACAATTCAACGTAATTACGATTATATATTTATGCAGTGCTAACTATAATTATTTGAGAAGATAAGCAAGTCACTTAGATTAATTGGGGAATCTGCACGCATGCTGCCATAGCAATGCAAAATTATGTGAGCAGCAGGTTAGGGCTGCACGAAGGTTGATCATACCCTTTCACAGAGGTATTGAAGGCCGAAATAGAGGGCTAGTCTTGCAAGCCCTAGAGAGAAGAAACCTACACAAAGGCAGGCATAGAGGGAATCAAATGACATCACAACCATCTAAGCGTGGGGAAACTTGATTCCAGTATCCCCCCATACTGCTTTGGGTGAGATTTCCTTCCACGATCTGTGGGCTGATACCGAGAGGGCTAGTAGTGTAGCGATTTGTTTGGCTAATTAACGTTGAACCTGGGTCAGGCCCCCTTAAGCCAACAAATGATTTTGTTGCCTCGACCAAAATCTGCATAAGAGATGTGTGATGTCGTATCACTGGAATCCAACTAAGAAGGAGATTGGATACTGGTTAGGTAGGAAGATCCACGAATTCATGGTGTAGAAGAACCAAAAATGCGACTAACGAAGGAACAGTGGTTGGACAGATAACTGTATACAGAGATCCATGAGAACTTCTTTTGCTCCTTCCCAATTAAGCTATAATAGTGGATCACGAAGCTAGTAGATAGCCAAGGAAGGTGGAAACTTGGCAGACCTATTGTGTGGACCCCAAAGCTAATACAAAAATTGGGAGCATACGAGGATAGGGTTGGTCGCGCTATCGATCATTGGATTGATTGCGTCATAGGAGGATTTGTGACTAGATTCGCGGATGACACCTTAGTCAACTACAAAGAGGTGGAGTGACACTTTTTAAAAGGACCGTGAGGTAAGTACGTAAAATCTTTGAATACCTTGATTAAAATGATATTGTGTGAAAAATAGGTTATGCAGCTACCCTGATGTTCGGAACTACGCGAAGCGGAAAAACCTATAGGAGCGAAGGAAAAAGGGTCCAGAGTATAGTCCATTGATTTCCCATATGCGAGGTGATGAGGAAGAGATAGCGAAGGTTTCTCTGCGAAGTGTTATTCAGTTAATAAGACAAGGATTCTCGTGAATACCACCTCGACCCACACCACTTCTGACTTCACCACCATCACCTCCAACTTCACCCATCCCACATCCACCTCCACCACAGTTGAGTATGGAAAATACAGTGAAGCTGCCTTTGTTAAAAGGCTTGGGAAATGAGGAACCGGACCAATTTCGGTCTGTTGTGAGAGTTGTATTGGAAGGTCAAAGTGTTACAGATGATCTTATAAAGAAGTCGACATTGGTTAGTGCTCTGCAAGATCGTGCGCTAACCTGGTATATTAAGTACTCTAATGATAACCCGAATGCTAGAGTGGCAGACATCCAGGTAGCATTGAAGAGAGAATTGAGTAGGCCTAAATTTGAGGCACAATCGATTGTGGGATTGAAAGAAATCATGATGCAACAAGGCGAGACACCTTGGGAATTAGATCAAAGGTTGAAGTGTAGAATCCGCGAGGCCAAAATGAATTTGACACATGGACATCATCATGAGTGGTTTGTGGCTTTGTTACTGCCACACTTAAGGGTTTCTTTGTCACAACAAAAGATAACAACTCAGGCGGAGGCCTCGAAAATTTTGATGAGACTACATGAAACCCTGATGCAAGATCCAAACCTGGGGGTTCAATAGATCCATGCAAAACTAAAGAACCTATGCCTTGAGATGCAAAGTCTGAAGAAGGATAGGACAGTTCAACCAGAAGTGTGCTATGGTGCTTGAAATGTAAGAGTCAGGGTCATGACAAAGACCATTGCTTGGTATTTGCGAACTATATTGCAGGAGGAGGACAGATGCCTTTAAGGCGAGAAGCTTAAGTAGGAACAAGCACAGGGCCTACATTATTGTGTGCTATTTGTCAGGTAGCAGGAAAACATGCCATGGATAATTGTCATTTGCTGTAAAATTTTGTACAAGCACAACAACAGTTGTTCTGAAACTTTTGTATGTTGGTAGGGCATGATGAGCGTAATTGCAAGAGTTATGAATTAATGATGGATAAAAATCCCGCCTATAGGGTTTAGACCGAAACGTGGCCCCCTGACCAGAGCATAGTGATGGCGCAAATAGGATTTCAGTGGTGTGGAAGAGCCCAAGGACAGTTGATTTTCTACAATTGTGGAGGACCGGGACATTATGCTTGTGATTGCACTATCACAACACATTCGTTGTGCAAGTATTGCACATTGTTTGACCATGAAGCGGAAGAATGTCTTATGCTAATAGCTAGGATACATGACAAAGGGGCACTAGCACCTCCGCCGACTCAGAACTTGCAGATGATGAGGTCTGAGCCACGCGAAGATGATCCAAATGTCAATATACTGCTCAAAAGTGGAATCGCAACAGGAGATGACAAGGGGAAATAACCTGAAGATAGTACATGGGTTTGCAAAGCCCCAGAAAAGGAGGCTAAGTTTCATTTTGAGTGCGCACATGAAACCTTCATGGAAGACAAGAAGAGATTCGTTGAGGCCTCCACCTCGGGAAGAAAGGGTAAGTGTGAGTTGGAGATGGACCCCTCTATGCTCAAAACTTTCCTGGAGACCTGTATGAAGTTACTGCACGATAGTAAGGCTGTGAAAGGGATACAAGAGCTCATCAATAGATGCGCTAGAACCGTGCTGGGTGAACCACGCATAGTACAAAAGATTGGAAAGCATAAAACAAGAATGGGATGAGAGATGAGACTGACCACGCAGATAAGAGAGTATGAAATGGGTCAGGTTATTTTGGACATGGGTTCAGATGCAAACTTCATGCCGAAGCAGACTTGGTAATGAATGGGGAGGCCCGCATTGCAATGGTCTCTGATTCAGCTAAGGATGGCCAATCAGCAGAAGATCATCATCGTGGGGCCGCCGCAGGGGGTGATTGTGGATATTGAGGTAGCAAGCACGCTTGCCGATTTTGAAGTAATAGAGATAGTGGATGACAACAGTCCCTATCCTGCACTCTTGGGAATTGACTGGGCTACTAATATGAATAGGGTAATCAATCTGAAGAAGTGAAAGATGATCTTTGAGAAGAAATCATTGCATGTAATAGTACCCCTCGATCCTGCTGAAGGATAGCGGTATACAGAGCTAGTCTGCGATTATGAGAGTGATGACAATCTGTACTGTATCTATAAGATAACAACGCGAGACCAAGATTGGGTGAACCCCATTGTGGATGGACGGATTACATGGGATCGTGAGAGTCCCTGCACTTTGAACTCTCGCGAAGAAATAGAATGCTAGCAGAATCAATTACATGGAGTAACTACATTGAATTGTAACATGATGACCCGATCATTGTGCTATGTGTTGTCAGATGTAAGAAATCTGGCTACTTATGATGGCCTGAATGAGGTACATATATTTTTGGATGCATTTGAAAGGGAGGTACCATAAAAGAAGTGCTTCTAGGCATTAGGCTGGGCACTGCATGCTACGCCCGAAAGGTGGTGGGGTACACATTAGGGAAGCTTTGATGATTGGCTCAAATGTAGGAGAATGATGAGAACTCGCTTCAGAAAGCTGAAGATGTGAATGACAAACAAGTATGACGGGTAAGATGATATGCATGCGCATTTGGCCAAATGGGCCCAGGCTTATGGAGAAAAGCCCCAACTTGAATGGGTGCACTTGTTTTGTCATACCCTGGATGTTGTCCCGATGAATTGGTACATAGAAATAGAGCTCTGCCATGGGACAGGCGAATGGGATATCCTGCGCGAAGGATTCATGATGACATTCAGTTTTGAGGATGGGTTTGACAGTATTGATGAAGTGCTACAAGAAGTGAAAGAAACAATCTTTAGGATACCGTAGGATCCTTTAGACCTAATTCAGCCTGAATGGGTTACTTAGCTGAGTCGCATGCTAGAATGTTATAATGTAACTACTGAAGAAGAGGACAAGGATCCACATAAGATTAACATCTCAGAAATAGAAGGTCACCGCAAGGTTGAAGATCCGTAGATTGAGAACCTTGATATAACCATGCCATTGAAAACTAAACAAGTAAACATTGGTACAGATGTAGAACCCAAGTTTTCAAAGATTGGAGACTACTGGGACGATGCGACAGTGGATAAGGTCATTGAATTGCTCCATGAGTACTAGAATTTATTCCCTACCAAGTTTACAGAACTAAAGGGTATAATCGGGGACCTAGGTATGATGACGATCACATTAAAACCCAAAGCAAAGCTGGTTAAGCAAAGGCCTTACCACCTCAATCTGAAATATAAGGAGAAGGTCCGCTTAGAGCTAGACAAGATGCTCGTGGAAGGTATCATTGAGACTATGGAAGAATCTGAATGGGTAAGCATAATGGTGGTACAAGAGAAGAAGCAGAAGGATGAAATAAGGATATGCATGGATCTCAGAAAGCTAAATGACGCTTGCATGCATGATCCTTTCCGAACTCCATTCACTGATGAAGTGTTGGACAATGTAAGTGGCCAGGAAGCATATTCCTTCACTGATGGGTTCTATGCGTGCCACCAGATCAAAATGATGCCAGAGGATAGGAGCAAGACAACCTTCGCAACTGAGTGGGGTTGTTTTTAGTACACTGTAATGCCATTTAAATTGAAGAATGCGGCTGCAATATTCTCACGCATAGTTGTGGTTGCGTTAAAGGAATTTATTCATAAGTTCCCAGAAGTATATTTTGATGACTGGACCCTATTTGGGCTGGTTAAACGCTATGTAGAAAGCTTGTGCCTGATGTTGGATACCTGTTGAAGATTCCAGATCACGCTCAATGTCAAGAAGTGTCTGTTTTGTGTTCCTTTTTGGAACCTGTTGGGGCATGTGGTTTGTAGACAGGGACTGATGGTAGTCCCAGGGAAGATCATGATGATATTGAACTTGGAAGTGTCGAGGAGTGTGAAATGGCTACGTGCTACCCTAGGACATACAGGATGTTACAAAAAGTTTATCGAAGGCTATGCCTAGATCACCGCGCCTATGGAGAAATTATTGAAGAAGGATGCCACATTCTATTGGAACGATGATTGTAAGAAGAGCTTGGATACATTAAAAGAAAAGATGGTCACCGCGCCGATTCTAGTCTTCCTGGATTGGAAGAAAGAGTTTCATGTACATGTCGACCCGTCATGTATAGCACTGGGAGCAGTACTGACATAGGCTAGTGGAGAAGGCTTATATCATCCTATCGCTTTCAGAAGCCGAAGATTATCCAAAGTGGAGAAGAACTATTCCACCACTGAGTGCGAAGGGCTAGTTATGGTGTATGCGCTCCAAAAATATAGGCACCACTTGCTGGGAGGCCACTTTAAGAGTTATATGGATCACTCCGCACTGAAGTACCTGGTCAATAAGGTTGTGTTGGGGAGTAGAATCTGCAGGTGGCTCTTATTGTTCCAGGGGTATGATTTTGAAGTTGTTGTGAAGCCTGGATGACTGAATGCAGGACCAGACCATCTGTCATGCATCGAAACAGGGGAGAAACCCACTAACTTGGAAGAAGGATTTCTTGACCTGCAACTATTTGCAATGCATGCCATGGATGGTCACTTTGAGGATATAATACATTTCCTAATGACAGGTACTGGTCCAAAAGGATACACTGTCCAGCAAAAGAAGGAATTAGTGATGCGTAAGGCCAATTTCTCTGTCATTACTAGGCATCTATACAAGATGGGGACTGATGAGATATTGTGATGGTATGTACATGAGTTTGAAATAAGCAGCATCCTTGTGGACACTCATGGGGGTGCTGCAAAAGGACATTATGCAGGAAGAGCAACCGCGCAGAGTTGTGGTGGCCAACCCTTCATCAGGACTCAAAAGCATATTGCAAGGCATGCGATGTATGTCAAAGAACTAGCAGGCCATCGCAGAGGGATGATATGCCTTTGAATCTGCAGATGACATTGAAACCCTTTGAAAAATGGGTGATAGATTTTGTCGGACCCATTCAGCTCCATGGAAAGATAGGAGCAAGGTACATTATCACCACGATAGAGTATTTGACTCGTTGGGTGGAGGCACAGCCTGTGAAGGATTGCACAGGCACGACTACTACAAAATTCCTCTTTGAGAATCTATTGACGTGATTTGGATGTCCAGAGATCTTTATGATTGATCGAGGTACGCACTTCCTGAATGAGACGATCAGTGCGCTAATGGAGGAATTTCAGGTATACCACCAGAAGAGCACACCTTATCACCTACAGGCTAATGGGACGATGGAAGTATTTAACAAAGAGCTCAAAAGCGTGCTGACCAAAGTTTGTAATGCTCAATGAAGTCATTGGGACCTACGCATACTTGTAGTACTATGGGCCTATCGAAAGACATGCAAGAAGTTGGCTAGACGAACCCCTTTTAGGCTTGTCTATGGTGTTGAAGTGGTGATGCCTATGGAATATATTGTGCCTAGCCTGTGCATAGCAATGCTCACTGGTATGACAGATTGCGGAGCACTAGAGGAGAGGTTCACACAACGGGATGAACTGGAGGAAGAAATATTTTTAGATGGATTTTACCAAAAAGTCCAAAATCAACGTGAAAACGCATGGCATGATAAACATATTAAGTTGCACACATTTAAGGTAAATGACCTAGTTCTGTTATATGATAGTAAGTTAGATAAATTTCTAGGGAAATTCAAGATGCACTCGTAAGGGGCCTATGTCATTAAGGAAATTACCGATGAAGGAGCAGTACAGCTGGTCAAATTAAATGGAGAACCTTCCCAGGAAAGGTGAATTGCAGTTGCTTGAAGCCATACATCGGCGGTCCAGCCATGTGACTAAATGAAGGTAGCACAGTCTTAGCACTCCAGGTAGCTGAAAGGAGGTGTGGGACTATAAACTAGACTTCCCGAGCTGGGGAGCTACACAATTGGAAGACAGTGCAAAGCAAGGAAGTGTCACTGGGTCTGCGATAGTGCAGAGGGAGTTGTGCTACTTAGGGAGAAGTCATGTAGGTTGGCTGCAAAGTGACTTTCACAGTCACTGTTCATGAAACGATGGTAGAAGTGAGGCCAAATGGAGCTGGTGGCTGACATTTAAGACAAAATTTATGGCTCAAATCCTTGAAAATCTGCCACCAATCCATCATTAATGAACCAATTTTGGGGGGGAATGGTCAGATTTGAATTCAAAATGCCCCATAAATTACAAATGGCTATCTAGCAAGAAACACTTGGCATTTTGAGTATTCATTTGTTGAGCTCCCAAACACCTATGGACCCATAGTTCTTTGAGGCTCTCAAACAGACTCTTGCATTTGTGAACTTGCCCGAGACGTCACAAGCACTGATAGAAAGTGTCATGTCAGCACCCCCAGAAGTTATCAATATAGAGCAAGTACTAGAATAGCCATCACAGGAAATGGAAAAATAGGCAGAAGTAGCTACCCTTGAAGTAGCCGCTCTGAAAGTGGCTGAAGCATTCGTAGAGGTCCCTAAATCACCGAGAATGTCAATACTGAATCCAACCCCAACTAAGGAAACCATGAAGAAAAAGAAGGGAAAGCAAGCTGCCATACCAGTGCACGCATCACCAAGAAGAAACCTGCCAAATCCCATTGCACGGGAAAAGGGCAAGGCCATAAACCTAGAGCTAGAGGAGGAGGACATTGAAGACATCCCGATGGACGATGAGGATGTGGGAGCTGAAGTAGAGGTGGTTGAAGCATAGGGTGCAGACACTATTACGTGGTTGTCGGAGTATGTCCCTCCATGCAAGCCTAAGCCCAAGGTGTCAAAGGACATTGATGAGAGTAAGACTCCACTGCAAACCCCTCTGCTACCGAATGAAATTGTTTTTGATGGTCCACATTTGGCATGGGTGTCGTTACTGAAGCTTGAAGACTGGGACTTGGCAGACCACGAAAATTTCCCACACTTGGCGACTGAGAAGCTGATGCACTGCATCATAGACCTGAATACAAGGATCACTATATTGGAGCTGTGGAAGTGGCTCAGGGGAGTAGATAAGGTAGGGTTACTCAACCTGATCTGAGTGCCACACTATAACCGCACCCCTGTGACAGTTTTGGTCATCAGGAAGTTGTTGTGCTTGGTGCATGATGGGTGTCTGTGGCTGGAGGAGATGATACCCATCACAAACAGGTTAATTCACCGAATAAGTCGCTTGCCATATACAAGTAAGATTCTAGCAATGATCTTCAGTGGAAAGGGTGGTGAGCATGCTCTCACAGAGTCAATGAAGGAAAAATTTAAGCTAGTGAAGAAGTCGCGAAGATATGCTATCTTGAGCATCTGCGACCCTGCTATGAAGGTGGTAATGTAGATCCTCACAGGGAAGGTGATGTGGAAGTGTCACACCGATGAGGTGTTGGCGCGACCCTATCACATTGACGGAGGGTGACTTACATGATATCGGTGACACATTCAGAGATGTCACCATGGAGGCTTTACAGTAATTTGAACAACAATAGCAGATCATCCTAGGGGCCATCCAGGCCGGGTTGCAAGAGTTGTAGATCTATGCATCACAGGCTGGAAAGGTGTCTACCAGCTTGGCTATTGGCACTTCTAAAGTTGCCAATATTGTACACACAAAGGCTTCTAGTGTGATAGTGTTGCCGGATGGAGTACTGACCATGGAAAATGAGGCTGACAGGCCCACTATTAGTGCCTTGAAGGGAGTTGGGCTGAGCCTGGTAGTGCTTCTACACGAAGCACTCCACCTCTTGCAGGATGGAGTAATTACATAGCTGAGGGTCCATGAGCACCACACCCTCTAGGTAATCAGTGAACAATGGATCAACAATGAACAAATGACCCTACAGAGAAATGTTTCCATCACCGCTGAGACAGAGGCGACCAATTAGAGAAAGAAGATAATTTAGGTCGTTGAGGAGGCATGCAAAATGGTCCCAAAGTTGGCCATTCTGGAGCAAGAGCTAGTCGAGATTCAGATCTGTAAGTTGGCCACAGGCGTGCGCGACACTTGGACTAAGATGGTGCAGGCTCAGTTGGAGTTGAACCCGTATATTACAGATCTACAGTTGAGGGCCCAACCTTCAACACCGCTAGAGGTAAAGGAATAGAGGGTGACTGCTATCGCAGAGGTAGTAGCAGCTGTGGAAAGTGCAGTAGCAGACTGCATGCAATTGTTCGAGCAATCATTTGATGTCCCGAAAAGCTTGCAGGAGGAACCAAGCACACAAAAGCTAGAGAGGGAAGCGTGCGAGCTACAACAATTCTACGATGAAGTTAAGGGCACAACGCGCACTGTCGCATTGACATAGAGGCTAGCTAAGTTGCAAGAGGCCAAGCAACGAAAGGAGTAGGTGGCCGCAACACTGCACAAGGAAGCAGTGCTGAAGGCACAACTAAAGCCTTGGTTGGAGGAAGCTTACATCATCATAAGAAATATTGAAGGCAAGATTGCGACTCTGTAAGCGACGCAACAAAAGCTTCAAGCTGACAGCCTAGGAGTGTTGAAAATAATACTGAGAGGGGGGGTGAATCAGTATTATCAAGCAATTTAATAAATCTTCCTTATTTGATCTTTGAATTATTTTTGCATGTCAGTACCATTAAATAATGAGCATGAAAAACAGATAATCACACCAAAGAACACAAGATGTAAGGTGGAAACCCAATGTGGGTGAAAACCACCTGCTGCAATATGTCTCTATCTTCTTTCAATTTAGAAACTTCTTTTACAATGATTTTGTACTGGTGCAGTCCTTTACCAGTACGCAGGCTGCAACCTGCAGAGAGCTACAACTCTCTCTCTTTCTCGTTTTCCAGTCTACTCCTGGAAGGGAGCTACAACCCCCTACTTCTTTTCATAAAGCATCAGATGATCAACAAGTACATAACAGATATAGACCACTACAGATATCAGATCAGCAATAACAGAACCAACCCAGAACACCTTATCAACAGAGAAATTCAATCAACAGAACATCTTAAAACAAAGACGCAGTTTTTCTTTCTGTGGCCTGCGACCAGACGCCGTTAACTTTCTGCTACTCTGCGTCCACACGCAGATATCCTTCTGCTCCGCTGCGTGCCCACGCACTGTTCCTGTGACTGCTCTGCGTTCTGTTGCTTCAGGGACGCACCCAAAGATACTATCGCGCCGCGTCTTTCGCTACAGAGACGCACCTGAAAACATTATCGCGCCGCGTCCTTCTGCTTCAGAGACGCATCTGAACCTTGATCGCCCTGCGTCCCCACGCAGATCTCTCTCTACTGTACTGCGTCTCGGCGCACTTTCCCTTTACAGTATCCGCATCCCGGCGCACTTTCCCTTCGCTGAAACTGCGACCCTTCAAATGTAAATGATATGAAGACTTCAGAACAGACCCAAACAGTCAGATATATAGATCTGATCATGCGCCATAGAGATCACAGTCCATTAGAAGATTCGCCCTCTTAGATCTGGACTAGATCTCACCAAATAAGATATTCAACCCAAGACACTTACCCAATCCAAATGAACTCCTTTGCTTTATATAGGCAAGCTCCTCCCCAAAACATGGAACAATACCACGAGCCGGAACAATACCACGAGCCGACACCATAGAAACACAAAACCGTCGGCTAGATACCACACAAGAAACCCCCACGTGCTTTTCTCTGCCTTGAAATGTGTGCACTGGGTAGACGCACCCCCTGAACGGCTGGCCGGCGTCCCTGGACGCGGGTTCTGCATGGTATACCTGCGGGGACGCACTTTCTGAACCGATTTCCTGCGTCCTTCTTAATTTCCAACAAACTGAGAGCCTTACCACTGGAGTTGCCATCAAGTACAACATCTGTAACATACAGTCATACCAGAAAACATAATGCCAACAATCTCCCCCTTTGGACTTGATGGCAACCTTACAAACTTCAGCTTCATTCTCCCCCTTTGACATCAAGGGCAAAGGGTATGCTCCCCCTAAGCTCATGCTCCCCCTGAATATGAGCCAGATCTGCAGCAACGCACCACCATGAAAGAGATAGAGACATATTGCGGCTATTTCCAAGATCTCCTTCTCCATAATGCCAACAATGCATTATGTGCTCCCCCTGAGCCTGTACCACCAATAAGAAGAAGTTCAACAAGATGATGCATCAACAACCCCCAGCTTTTGCCTGAGGTATTCAAACGTGTCCCTGGGCAATGGTTTGGTAAGAATATCAGCAACTTGTTCCTTGGAAGGAACATACTCCAACTTGACTTTCTGTTCAAGCACTTGTTCCCGGAGAAAATGATACTTGATTGGTATGTGCTTGGTTTTTGAATGCATAACCGGATTCTTTGAGATGCTGATTGCACTTGTGTTATCACATAAGATGGGGATAGGTGGTGTACAAGTGATTTGAAAATCCTGCAAAGTCTGCATCATCCAAAGGAGTTGAGTGCAACAAGATGCAGTAGCAACATATTCTGCTTTAGCTGTAGACAAGGCAATCGAACTCTGTTTCTTGCTGAACCAAGATACCAGTGTGGAACCCATAAAGAACACACCACCACTTGTGCTTTTCCTGTCATCCACGCTTCCGGCCCAATCTGCATCTGTATAAGCATGAAGAGTAAGATCTGTATCTCTAGGATACCATAAGCCATAATTTTGAGTCCCTTGAAGATATTTGAAAATTCTCTTTACTGCCTGAAGATGAGTCTCCTTCGGATTTGCCTGAAATCTTCCAACTATTCCAACCGCATGCATGATGTCTGGTTGGGTACCTGTCAAATATAGTAAACTTCCAATCATAGATCTGTAGGTTGGTTGATGTACTGCTGCAGATTCATCATTTGCACTGAGACTACATCCTGTGACCATGGGTGTACATACTGGTTTTGCATCTTCCATGCCATATTTCTTCAAAATCTGCTTGAGATACTTGGTTTGAGATAAAAAGATTCCTCCTTCCTTTTGTTGGATTTGCAAACCAAGGAAATATGTCAGTTCTCCTAGCAAGGACATTTCAAATTCTTTCTGCATGACCGAGGCAAAGTTTTGACTCATAGCTTCTTCATTGCTGCCAAAAATAATGTCATCTACATACACAACAAGTATTAGTAATTTGTCATTTTCAATTTTTATATACAGATTGCTATCTGCTGAACCTTTTGAGAAGCCTTGTTGATGAAGATATTTGTCCAACCGGTAGTACCAAGCCCTTGGAGCTTGTTTGAGACCATAGAGAGCCTTTTTCAATCGGCATACAAGATTTGGATCATTTCCAAGAATGAACCCATCTGGCTGTTCAATGTACACTTCTTCCTCCAAGTCTCCATTCAGAAAGGCTGATTTCACATCCATTTGAAATACTTTGAAGTTTTGAAAACTTGAGAGAGCAAGGAACATTCGGATGGCCTCAAGTCTTGCAACAGGAGCAAAAGTTTCTTCAAAGTCTATTCCTTCTTGCTGCGCATACCCTTTACAAACAAGTCTGGCTTTGTTTCTAATTACTTCTCCATTTTCATTCAACTTATTTTTGAAGACCCATTTTGTTCCGATAACATTCTTATCCTTTGGTCAAGGAACCAGCTCCCAAGTGTTGTTCTTTTCGATTTGCTCAAGTTCTTCATCCATTTCTTTTACCCAACATTCATCTTTGCATGCTTATTTCACATTTTGTGGTTCAGTAGAGGAGAGTAATGCCAAATAGCTTGAGGCTTCTGCAACTGTTCTTCTTGTTTGTACACCTGCTTCTTTCTGCCCCACAATCTGAGATTCTGGATGATTCTTCTGAACATATCTGGATGGATTTTTCTCTTCTATTCTTGTCTGCTCCTCTAGTTCTTCTTGAGGTTCTCCTTGGGGTTCTTCTTCTTCATCATTCTGTCTTTGAGGGTGGCCTTCATCTTCTTCTATATCTTCATGATGTACTTGCCTAGGAATATATCCCTTCTCATCAACCACTACATCAATGCTGTCAACAATTCTGCCAAGTTTTTTATTGTAGCATTTGTATGCTTTGCTATGTGGAGAATAGCCAAGAAGAATGCCTTCATCTGCTCTAGGTTCAAGTTTGCCAAGCTGCTCATCAGTATTCTTGATATAGCATTTGCTCCCAAAGATTTTGAAGTGCTTTACCGAAGGAGTTTTACCACTCCAGAGCTCATGAGGAGTTTGAGTGCTGTTCACCCGGACATTTGTTTTGTTGAGAATAATAACCGCAGCATGTGCAGCTTCACCCTAGAAAGTTGCGGGAGTTCCTGATTCATCAAGCATAGCACGAGCCATTTGTTGGATTGTTCTGTTCATTCTTTCAACAACTCCATTTTGCTGAGGAGTTCTAGTTGTAGAGAATTCTCTCCTTATCCCATGTTCATCACAGAAATCGAAAAATTCATTTGAAGTAAATTCCCCACCTCTGTCGGATCTGAGGCACTTAATTTTGTGACCTGATTCATTTTCAACCAAGGCTTTGAAGGTCTTGAATTTTTCGAATGCTTCATCTTTGTGCTTCATAAGTCCTAACCAGACAAACCTGGAGAAATCGTCAATAAATAATATCAAGTATTCCTCTCCTCTAGGTGTTCTTTTCCTAAATGGGCCACATGTATCTGTATGTACTAGCTCAAGAGGCATGCTAGCTGATTCCTCTTTCTCTAGAAAGTTAGTTCTGGTTTGTTTTCCAAACTGACATGATCTGCATATGGTGTTGTCAGGAATTTTGATATCTGGAAGATCGCGAACTGCCTGATATTTGCATGCTTTCCTTATTTGTGAGAAGCTTAGATGTCCAACCTTCGATGCCATAACCAGTGCTCTTCATCCTTGCTAAGATAGCATTGTTGTTCTCCTTCTTCAAATATGTACAGATTATTTGGAGTTCTTTTGCCTTTGAGTACTGTTTTACCTGTATCAAGATCACGAACAAGACATCCATTCGATCTGAAAATAACCTCGGTTTTTTGATCACACATCTGGCTGACACTTAGTAGATTATGCTTCAATCCATCAACATACAAAACATTTCCAGCCTTGACCTTTTCTTTCAAAGGAGCAATACCGTTTCCTTTTATAGTTGCAGGAGTATCATTTCCAAAAGAAACTTTCTTTCCCTTTTCTAAAGTAGAATAAGATTCAAGTTTTTCTTTATCACCTGTCATATGTTTCGAACATCCACTGTCAATGTACCATAGATTTTCCTGTCCTTCTGCATAAAATGCTATCCCACATCTTTCAGTTTGAGGTTCCTTTATTCTCCATGTTTTGGTGCTTGTGGCTTGTTCCTTTTTCTCCTGAAACCTGCTCCTGCATTCAGAGTCTTCATGACCAAAATTATTGCAAATAGAACATTCAACTTCATTTTCAAGAACCGAAAAGTTGTTATAGGTCCTCTTTGTAATCCCTGTCATACTTCTTTGTTTTTGAGCTTCCCTAGTCATGATTGTTTTATATGCAACACATTGCGCTGCTTTGTGACCAAAGTTATGGCAAGAAAAGCATTGTCCATTGAAGAAGCTTCTACGGTTATTGAATCTACTAGCCAACTGATTGTAATTTCTATTTTCATCTATTCTTGAACCAAACTGAGGAGATTTTACCTGTGGCTGGTTGTAGCTTTTGTTCACCCTTAGGATGGATTGTCCCTGATAGTTTCTGTTTGTAATTCGTCCCTGCTTTACCTGATTATCTTCATTGTTCTTCTGCTCATTTCTTCTTGCTGCATCAAGATAACTTTTTGAGGTGGATGCTTGAGAGGTTTCTCCATTATAGCCCAAACCTGTCTTGTTTAGAGGAGACCGCTGCACATTGATAATCTCATCCAAAGTTTCAGATCCTTTGACAAACTTAAGATTAATAGCTTTTGTTTTCTCAATTTCTTTTCTGAGACCAACAATTTCACCTTCTAGTTTTTCAAGATGTTTTTCCTTTTCATCAATTTGAAATTGCAAAGTATCAATGATCACATTCTTTTCTTCTATGCATCTCTTGAGTCTAGTAATTTCATCATAGAGATTATCCACATCTACAGCATCCTCATAATCATCATCTTCAAATGCCATTAACAACTTATATTTATTACCTTGTTCATCTTCATCACTGTTTGATAAGCCATCACTATCTTCATGGGTGTAGTAGCTTTTCTTATTTGCACTTTGTTTCCTGTTCCATCTAGCAGGTTCTTTTCCTTTATCCTTATAAGGACATTTTGCAGCATAATGACCTACTCTTCCACAAGCAAAGCATTTGAAAGGTAGCTTACCTCTGAACCTTCCAGAACCCCTTTGAAGATTTCTGACAAAATTTGATTCTTCTTCCTCTTCTTCTGGAACATGGCTTGCTTCATAGTAATCTTCTTTGCCTGATGCCTTAAAAGCAGCTTCCCTTCTGTCTGATGGACCTCCCTTTCTCATTTCATAAGCAGTTAGAATTCCATGTAACTGAGACATAGTGAGAACACGGAGATTTTCCTTTTCTTCTATTGCAGATACTTTAGATTCAAACTTGGGGGATAATGATCTTAGAATCTTTTGAACTACTATAGTCTCTTTTATTTCTTCACCCAAATTTTTCATACAATTAACAATCTCATCTACCCGAAGAAAATAATTAGCCACACTTTCATCATTATACATCTTGAGAGTCTCATATTGAATCCTGAGAGTTTGAAGTTTAGCTTGTTTTACCTGTTCATCTCCTTCATAGCTAGTGATCATTTTGTCCCATATCTCTTTTGCTGATTTGAAGTGCATGACCTTCATGAATTCTGTTTGGGATATACTTCCTAATAGAGTACTGACTGCTTTTGCATTTGTTTCATACTGCTTTTTCTCAGCTGGATCTGTAGGAGTAGCTGAAGGAAAAGCATAGCCTGTTTCTACAATGTTCCAAACTTCTGTACCAAGAGATTGAAGATATGCAGTAACTCTTACCTTCCAATAATTGAAATTTGTCCCATCAAAAATAGGTGGCCTGATTGATGCTTCTTTCTCGTAGTTGCTCATGATGAACGATCTACCTTCAAGCGATCAAGCTTCTCTGAAGGACCTACTCTGATACCAATTGTTGAAAATAATACTGAGAGGGGGGGTGAATCAGTATTATCAAGCAATTTAATAAATCTTCCTTATTTGATCTTTGAATTATTTTTGCATGTCAGTACCATTAAATAATGAGCATGAAAAACAGATAATCACACCAAAGAACACAAGATGTAAGGTGGAAACCCAATGTGGGTGAAAACCACCTGCTGCAATATGTCTCTATCTTCTTTCAATTTAGAAACTTCTTTTACAATGATTTTGTACTGGTGCAGTCCTTTACCAGTACGCAGGCTGCAACCTGCAGAGAGCTACAACTCTCTCTCTTTCTCGTTTTCCAGTCTACTCCTGGAAGGGAGCTACAACCCCCTACTTCTTTTCATAAAGCATCAGATGATCAACAAGTACATAACAGATATAGACCACTACAGATATCAGATCAGCAATAACAGAACCAACCCAGAACACCTTATCAACAGAGAAATTCAATCAACAGAACATCTTAAAACAAAGACGCAGTTTTTCTTTCTGTGGCCTGCGACCAGACGCCGTTAACTTTCTGCTACTCTGCGTCCACACGCAGATATCCTTCTGCTCCGCTGCGTGCCCACGCACTGTTCCTGTGACTGCTCTGCGTTCTGTTGCTTCAGGGACGCACCCAAAGATACTATCGCGCCGCGTCTTTCGCTACAGAGACGCACCTGAAAACATTATCGCGCCGCGTCCTTCTGCTTCAGAGACGCATCTGAACCTTGATCGCCCTGTGTCCCCACGCAGATCTTTCTCTACTGTACTGCGTCTCGGCGCACTTTCCCTTTACAGTATCCGCGTCCCGGCGTACTTTCCCTTCACTGAAACTGCGACCCTTCAAATGTAAATGATATGAAGACTTCAGAACAGACCCAAATAGTCAGATCTACAGATCTGATCATGCGCCATAGAGATCACAGTCCATTAGAAGATTCGCCCTCTTAGATCTGGACTAGATCTCACCAAATAAGATATTCAACCCAAGACACTTACCCAATCCAAATGAACTCCTTTGCTTTATATAGGCAAGCTCCTCCCCAAAACATGGAACAATACCACGAGCCGACACCATAGAAACACAAAACCGTCGGCTAGATACCACACAAGAAACCCCCACGTGCTTTTATCTGCCTTGAATTGTGTGCACTGGGTAGACGCGCCCCCTGAACGGCTGGCCGGCGTCCCTGGACGCGGGTTCCGCATGGTATACCTGCGGGGACGCACTTTCTGAACCGATTTCCTGCGTCCTTCTTAATTTCCAACAAACTGAGAGCCTTACCACTGGAGTTGCCATCAAGTACAACATCTGTAACATACAGTCATACCAGAAAACATAATGCCAACAAGGAGCAGTGTCCGAGGAGACGGTGGAAGATGCGAAGCAGGCGGCAACTCAGTGCACGACCGAGGTAGAGGTCATATGGGTTGAGCTGGATGAGTTTCACACAAAGATCTCCATGCCTAATGAGTGACTCGAGGGCGAGTCATGATGTTTGTGTTGGGGGGCTGTTGGGAGCGGGAACCCCCAAGGGCAGTTTTGGGGCTAAATGGACATGTTTGAGTTAAATTTTGTAATAAAATGGTAAAGTATCCACATTTTGTGCTTGTGGATCACGAAGGTTTTATGTGTCATAAATGGTAGTCCTCCCTTAGCTTTTTAAAGTAAAATTCAGCTGTAATAGTTTTACCCATGGACCACGAACCATGGGATTGTATAAAAAGAGCTAAGCTCTAAGTAGTTTTGAAGACATAAAATGATGAATAATGTAAGAGAGTCCTAGCTTTGAAGTAAAAATTTTAAGTCTTGGGTCATAGTGTAGATAGAGGTTCTGCAGCTGAGTGCACAAAGGCCTAGGGTAGAAGTCCACAGCTGAGTGCGCGAACCCCTGCAGTTGTGTGCACAGGGCGGACAGAGTTTGTACACACTTGAAAGATATCAATAAAGAGAAATATTCGACAATTCTTGTGTCTTTGTCTTTGTTAATGCATATTGATATGTTATGTATGAATTTCCTTTATGATGGTTATGTGATGTGGAATGAATGTAATTACATTGAATAATTGAACACAATTACGATTATCTGTTTATGTGGTGTTAACTATAATTATTTGAGAAGATAAGAAAGTCACTTAGGTTAATTAGGGAATCCGCACAGCACGCTGCCATAACAGCATGAAATTACCTGAGTAGTAGGTTAGGGTTGCGTGAAGTTCTATCATACCCTTTCGCAAAGGTATTGAAGGCGAGAATAGAGGGCTAGTCTTGCAAGCCCTAGAGCAAAGCAACCTACGTGAGGGCAGGGATAGAGGGAATCAAACGACATCACACCCATCTCAGGGTGCAGAAACTTGGTTCTAGCATCCCCCCATACTACTTCGGGTGAGACTTCGGTCCGCACTCCATGGGCTGATGCCAAAAGGGAAAGCAGTGTAGGGGTTTGTTTGGCTAATTAATGTTGAACTTGGGTCAGGCCCCGTCAAGAAGTTGTTGTTATTGGTGCATGATGGGTGTCTGTGGCTGGAGGAGCCGATACCCATCACAGATAGTTTAATTCACCGAATAACGCGCTTGCCATATACATGTGAGAATTCGGTGATGATCTTTGGCTGCAAGGGTGGTGAGAAGGCTCTCGCAGAGTCAATGAAGGAAAAATTCAAGCTGGTGAAGAAGCCACGTGGGTACACTATATCCAACATCTGTGACCCTACTGTGAAGGTAGAAATGCAGATCATTGCAGGGAAGGTGATGTGAAAGTGCCGCACTGATGAGGTGCTGACTCCTGTCGTTGCACTCACACAGTAGTGTGTAGAAGGAGTCTAGTTTAATTGGTTGGAATACCTTCACGGAGAGTTCCTGGTGAACTATCGTGAAATGCAAGAGATTAGCAAGACGTACCACTACGCATGGCTCTTTCTATCAATTTTGTTGGTAGCATGGGAGCTACAAGAGGACATCCAGTTCCCTTCGGTCATGCCAGACCTCCCTGAAACAACGAAGTATGCTTTGATGTGCACGACTAACGATGCGCAGAGAGTTTGGGACAAAAAGATCTTTTGGATCTTAATGGAAATGAATATTAGGATGGCCATCAATTGCAAGCCACAATTTTTTCCCAAAGTGTATGCTAACCTACAAAGTTATGCCGACTTCAAAGCCGATTTCCATCGAGTCTCCATCAGGGTGTCGAAGGACCCTACGCAAAAGTGGTACGACTTGTTGTATCTGGCTGCAAATGATGCCATTAATGCAGTCTTTGATCAATGGCCGGCGGAGTGGCGTACTACCATAGACTTGGCAGTTGATGGAAGCAAGTCCACTGCATAGAAGAAGAAGGAGGAGGCCAAGTTGAAGATGGTGCAGCTGGTCGAGAAGAGAAAAAAGGAGGCCACTGAAAAGCCCCAGGCAGGGCAAGAAGGAAGGAGTTAGGAAAATAGATAGGTGGCATAGATCAGGGCTCTCAAAAAGGCGTGCAGTTGCCTTCTCCTGAGACTGAAGAGGAATACACAGAGCAGCATGGCGCAGACTCTCAGAAGACGTCTGCCCGCACTATGTGCCTGAAAGAGCTAGAAAAGGTAGGGTCCAGAAAGAAATCCAAGCCAGCCAAGACCTCACTGGACCCTATCACATTAACAGAGGGTGACTTACATGATATCGGTGACATAGTCAGAGATGTCACCACGAAGGCCCTACAAAAATTTGAACAATAGTAGTAGATCATCCTAGGGGCCACCCAGACTGGGTTGCAGGAGTTGTAGACCCGCGTGTTGCAGGATGGTATGGTGTCTAGCATCCTGGCTATCGGCACTTTAGAGGCTCTTGATGTGTTGCGCACGAAGGCTTCCAGTGCGATAGTGTTGTCGGATGGAGCACTGACCACACAAAATGAGGCTGGCAGGCCGACTGTCAGCGCCTTGAAGGGAGTTGGGCTGAACCTGATAGTGCTTCCATGCGAAGCACTCCACCTCTTGTAGGATGGAGTAATTGTAGAGATGAGGTCCCGTGAACACCACAACCTCTAGGTAATCAGCAAACAATGAATCAACAACAAATAGATGGCCCTACGGAGAAATGTTGCCATCATCGCTGAGACTTAGGCAACCAATGAGAGCAAGAAGAATATGCAAGTTGTTGAGGAGGCATGCATAATGGTCCAGAGTTGGCCATTCCGGATGAAGAGCCAGTCAAGATCCGTATCTGCAAGTTGGCCATATGGGTGCGCGACACTCGGACTAAGATGTCGTGGGCTTAGTTGGAGTTGAACCTGCAAATTACAAAGATACAATTAAGGTCCCAGCCTTCAACACTGTGAGAGGTAAAGGAACAATGGGAAACCACTGTCACAGTGGAAGTAGAGATGGTGGAAAGGGAAGTAGTAGACTGCACGCAATTGTTAGAGAAATCATTTGAGGTCCTAACAAGCTTGTAAGAGGACCCAAACATACAAAGGCTAAAGACAGAAGTGCGTGATACGATGAAGTTAAGGGCACAGTGCACACCGTCACGCTGACACAAAGGCTAGCCAAGCTGCAAGAGGCCAGGAAGCTGAAGGAGCAGGTGGATGTAGCACTACACAAGGAAGAAGTGTTGAAGGCATGACTAAGCCCTGGCTGGAGGAAGCTGACGCGGTCACAGGAAATATTGAAGGCAAGCTTGTGACTCTACAAGAGACACAACAAAAGCTTCAGGTTGACAACATAGGAGTAGTGACCGAGAAGACGGTGGAAGATGCGAAGCGGGTGGCAGCTCAGTGCACGGTCGAGGTAGTAGTCATACAGGTTGAACTGGATGAGCTTCATGCAAATATCTCCGCACCTACTAAGTGACTCGAGGGCGAGTCACAATGTTCATGTTGGGGACCTGTTGGGAGTGGGATACCCCAAGGGTAGTTTTGGGGCTAAAATCCCATGTTTGGGTTAAATTTTGTAGTAAAATGGTAAAGTCTTCGCATTCTGTGGTCGTGGAGTGTGAAGTTGTTATGTGTCATAAAGGGTAGTACACCCTTAGTTTTGTAAAGTAAAAATTGGCTGTAAGAGTTCTACCAATGGTCCACGGACCATGGGATTGTATAAAAAGAGCTAAGCTCTAAGTACTTTTGAAGACACAGAATGATGAATAATGTAAGAGAGTCATAGCTCTGAAGTAAGAAGTCTACGTCTTGGGTTGTAGCATAGATAGAGGCTCTGTAGCTGAGTGCATAGAGGCCTAGCGTAGAAGTCTACAGCTGAGTGTGCGGACCCCTGCAGCTATGTGTGCAGGGCGGATAGAGTTTGTACACACTTGAAAGATATCAATAAAGATAAATATTATACAATTCCTATGTCTTTGTCTTTGTTAATTCATCATGATATGTTATGTATGAATTTCCTTTATGATTCTTATGTGATGCGCGGATGAATTCAATTACGTTGAATAATTGAACACAATTACAATTATCTGTTTATGCGGTGTTAACTATAATTATTTGATAAGATAAGAAAGTCACTTAGATTAATTGGGGAAACTACATGGCATGCTACCATGGCGGTACGAAAGTACCTGATTAGTAGGTTAGGGTTGTGCGAAGGTCGATCATACCCTTTCGTGGAGGTATTAAAGGCTGGAATAGAGGGCTAGTCTTGTAAGCCCTAGAGTGAAGCAACCTGCGCAAAGGCAGGGATAGAGGGAATCAAATGACATCACAACCATCTCAGGGTGTGGAAACTTGATTCTAGCATCCCCCCATACTGCTTCAGGTGAGACTTTAGTCTGCGCTTCGTGGGCTGATGCTGAAAGGGCTAGTAGTGTAGGAATTTCTTTGGCTAATTAATGGTGAACATAGGTCGGGCCCCCTCAAGCCAACACCTTTAGGTCAATAAAGATAATAGGGTGGGTTATTTCTACCTATTTAAAGACTACACTGAGATTAGGATCTATAGGTTAGAGCTTCCCCCATATTGCTTGGCTACTTTCATTCCCATGAGAATTTTTGCCGTAGAATTTATCAGATAGAGCCTAAACCTTAATCAAATCCATTTTGTCCCTGCCAAGAAGGGATACATTTTTAAGCTGGGTAGGGGGGTAGTTCCTTTCATTGTTAATACTAGAGAAGCCTTTCAACAAGTAGACAACATGTTGAAGGAAATTAATTTTGAAATGGGAGAGGTGTGGCACTTGATCCCCATGGTGTCATATCAAAGAGGACGAGGGATAGTAATGCTTCTACTTACGAGCATGAATATAGACCTGAACTTGAATGGAAGGCTAATTTTGATTCTTAGAAAATTAATATAGAAATGGAAATTGAAACATGAGCTTCAAAGGAAAGGACTCAAAAGAGAAGGGTGGAAGAATATGGAGACACAAATATGGAGGAGGCTTCTTATATCAAGAAGGCTAAGTTGCAGGAACAAATCAAGAAAGAGATTGAGACCAGGTTAACCAAGAGGAACCTAAACTGGTGAGGCTTCCAGGTATCCCTAGAATACTCCCAACAAGATTCCACATCTAGTTCTACAGAGGTGGAAATATTTGGCTCCTTGGAAAGTTCATCCACAATAGTGTTAAAAGGAGGAGAAGGAAAAATGAAAGAGGATACAAACAAAATGGTCAGAGACGAAGTTCTGTAATAGATGGAATCACATTTAGTTCCTTATCAAACTAAGCTCCTAACTTCCATGGACCTAGAAAGAAATAAAATGAAAATCTCTATGTATCATCCTATAATACAGTCCCTCCCATCAAGATTGCATTTCAGGACTATGGATCTATGACTAGATATGGCTCGTATCCCCCTGAACGATAAAATAAATTGGCATAGGTAGGCTAGAGAAATTCTCTATTGTGAGTTGTGTAAAAGTGCCTTATCTATCAGAAAGCCTATGAAACTGTTAGAAAAAGTTTCCATCAAGGTAAAGAAAGAAAAGGCCAACTCTATAGCCCTCCAATTGCAAAATGAAATATTTAAAGAATTAATTTCCGTAATGGGAGTAAGCATAAATGATAAAGTTGTTGTGGAAGCTATTATTCAAGGCTCACAATCTGACATCTAAAAATTTAGGAAAAAGTTGAAAATGCCTACATTTGAACATGTATAGTCTAAAGAGTTGGCCCAGGTAAAGAGTGAGAAAGAAATCCTGACCAAGGAACTAATACAAAAAATAGTGAGGTGGTAGTCCACCAACAGGTGGTAGAACTCCAATAGAGGATTGATTCCCAGATTTTTGTAGTAATCTTGCGAGAAAACCAAAAGAATCCTATTGAACAAATAACAAAGGCTCTAAATGAATTGCAGGTGTTAGAGGGTGAGCTCATAAAGCTGAAAATTGATTTGGATAACTCCAAACATGAACTCACCCAAAACGAGAAGCAACTTGAGGAAAGCAAGAAAAATGTGGAGAAAATTAATAAAAGCTTGGAGACTGCAAATGAGGAGATCAAACAAATGAAAAGTAAGATGAAAGGTAATATGTCTTTTATCCAGGCTAGGAATATCATTTGGGCTAAAATTATTTTTGAAGTAAAGAACATGTGGGAGCATATGACCCTAGCTGTAGAGTCAAAAATTGCAATGAATTAGACCGATTTATTATCTCTAGGATGTACAAAATCTTTTGGTGATGAATCAAAATATCTCCACTAGGTACAACATTTGTACACCCTTTGCTAAGGTGATTAAAAAGGTGTGTGGGTTGAATATCTCTTGCCTTGGAGAATCCACTATCTATATTCCATTTTGACCACCCTGGCTTTCAAAAGGCCACACACTCACTCAGATACTTCACAACAGAGTACTCCTCCTATACCTGAACCCGAAAGGATAATATCTAGGAGGATCTAGAAGGAAGGAAAACATGTCACCCTTGCTCTCGTGACCTCTTTTCCAGAAGTATCCTCTTCCAGATCTCAAAAGGTTGTTATATATTGTTCAAAATTTTTGTTTTCCAAGAGAGAAGTCCTATCTATTGCCAATGAAATTTATGCTCTCTAGAATATTAATACAATTTTTGGGAAATTCTAGCTCATCTCAATCTTTAGTATCTTCTATTTCTTTTTTTATTCCATATGTTCTTATTATTCTTATTAAATTACATGTAATAGTAGCTTCTAGAAGTGTTTTCATGAATTTATGGATTTATGTAAGTCCAATGTTGGTGAAATATGCCTATAATGATATGAAAGCTAACCTTTAAAATGTGCTCCATGTATCTTTGCATTCCATTCAATTCTCTGCTTTATCTATTTCATTCTAAATTTTGATGCATCATATTCTTAGATTTAAGCGTTGTGTATTGATTTTCCCACTTTCTCTAGTATTCTACCAACTATACTATAACAACCAATAAACTACAAGTTCATGTGATGTCTTCCACTATGGATTTAATTTAAATTCTTTTATAAGTAATCATTTACATCAGGCTTTTGTATATCTTCTCTTAAGGAAGGTTTTGCATTGATTTTCTCTCAAAAATGTTAAATACTGGGTGTAATATCAATTTGCAGCAAATATTTAAGGCACTCATCAAGATGTCCTAAGCATTGGTCTCTCCTCATTCCCAGGGGTTGTCTCTAGGAGCTACAATAGATCCAACAATTATATATTGTGATAATTATAGTTGCATTAAGCTCTCTAAGAATATAGTCTTTCATGACATGTACAAGAAAATTTATATCGATATCATCATTTGCAAGATTGTGTGCAGAGGAGAATTATGTTGCTACAATACACAATCGACACAACGAAGGGGGCACTCCACCCCCCTTCTAACCCTCTAGTTAACTATGTGGGCTAGTCGTCAAAAGAACATAACACAACCCAACATTCTCCCACTTGTTGTTTTCTTTCCACAGGGCCCACAAGAGAGCTTACTCATTTATCCAGCCCTGCAATGCCCATTGTTTCTCTACACCAAGAGAACTTCTCAGAGTTCACAGATTTCATCAATGCATCTACAGCATTCTTCAAAGCGTCCACCTTTACTAGCAACACCCTTTTGTCTTCTATCATATGCCTCACAAAGTGATACTAAACATCAATGTGCTTTGTCTTTGAATGATATGCAGGGTTCTTTGCCAAGAAAATTGCACTTTGGTTGTCACAATCTATCCTTATAGCTCTTTGTACTAACCCCATACTTGAACACAATCTCTGCAACCAAACTGCTTCCTTGCTTGCATGAGTGGCTTCCATGTATTCTGCCTCTGTAGTTGATAGTGCCACTACAGATTGTTTCTTACTCATCCAACTGATTGCACCTCCAAATAGGTTAAACACATACCCACTTGTAGATCTTCTCTGATCTAGATCTCCAGCCCAGTCTACATCAACAAAGCCATGAATATCCAACAATCAATCCAATCTTGGTCTTCCTTGGTAGCACAAACCATAATCACTAGTGCCACGCAAATCCTTGAAAACCCGCTTCACTGCTGCCCAATGCTCCTTCCCCAGTTTTGACATAAACCTTCTCAATACTCCCACTATATGTGCAATGTATGGTCTAGTACAGACCATCGCATACATCAGGCTACCAATTTCACTTGCATATGGAACACGGGACATGTTCTCTTCCTCTTCTTGTGTCTTGGGACACTATTCAGCAGACAACTTTACACCTATAGGAATAGGAACCTTCACTGGTTTACTATCCTGCATATTAAACCTCTACAATATTGTCTCGACATACTTCCTCTGGTTTAACCAGAGCTTCCTCTTTTTCTGATCTCTTTTAATTTCCATGCCCAAAATATAGTTTGCCGCACCAAGATCTTTCATGTCGAATTTGGAGGACAAATGGGTCTTCAAATCCTAGATAATTTCTTTGTCATTTCCATCCAGCAACATATCACCCACATACAAGATCAGATAAATAACATGGTCACCAATTAATTTAAAATACAAATAGTGATCTGCTTTTCTTCCTATGAAGCCAAGTCCCCGTATAAATGTATCAAATTTCTAATACCACATCCTTGGTGATTGTTTTAACCCATACAGAGACTTCTTTAACTTGCATACCAATTCTTTCTTACCCTTCATCGCAAAGCCTTCAGGTTTCTTCATGTAGATCTCCTCTTCCAGATCCTTGTGAAGAAATGTTGTCTTCACATCCATCTTTTCTATCTCAAAATCAAAAGCAGCAATAACAGATAAAAGTAATCTAATAGAAGTCACCTTGGCAACAGGACAAAAAATATCACAAAAATCAATTCCTAGCACCTGGGAATAACCTTTTGCTAGCAACCAAGCTTTGTATTTCTCCACCTTTCCTTCTGCATTTGTCTTCTTCTTGAACACCCATTTGCTACTAATGGGTTTCATTCTAGCTGACAACTCCATCGGATCCCAAGCCTCATTTTTTTGCAAAGATGCCATTTCATCAACCATGGCCTCTTTCCAGAGTTTTCCATCCTTTGAATCTACTGCTTCCTTCACAGTTCTGGGATGATCATCAGTAATATATAAAGAAAAATTTAAATAGAAAGCAGATGGACTATACTTTTCTGGTTTTCTTCTTTCTCGAACTGATCTTCTCACACTCAGAGTTTGTGGCTCTTCATCTTCTGATTCCTCCTTTGCTGTAGAGTCTGATTCTTCATCCTTTAGCTCAAACTCTATCTTCTCAGGTTCCTTTGGTTGGACTTCATGTTTAATAACATCTTTCACCTCTCTGAACACCACATCTCGGTTGTACACAACCTTCTTTGTTACTGGGTTCCAAAGCTTATAACCCTTTAAACCATCCTTATACCCAATAAAGATGCACTTTTTAGATTTACTATCCAACTTGGTTGGTTTCCCCTTTGGAACATGTACATATGCATCACATCCAAATACCCTCAGATGTGAAAGAGAGGGTTTCTTACTAGTCCATACCTCTTGTGGAGTCTTGTCCTCCAACACTGATGAAGGTGATCTATTGACCAGGTAACATGCTGTCTCCACTGCGTCTTCCTAGAATTCCTGTCCTAACCTGACACCACTGAGCATGCTTCTTGCCCTTTCCATTAACTTCTTGTTCATTCTTTACGCAACTCCATTTTGTTGAGGTGTATATGGAGTAGTCATTTTCCGTGCTATACCACACTTCTTACATAATTCTTCAAATTCCTTACTGCAAAACTCTCCACTGTTATCTGTCCTCAGCACATTTATCTTCTTCTCTATCTAGTTTTCACCAGAGTCTTAAATTCTTTAAATCTCTCAAAGACTTCAGATTTCTTCTTAAGGAAATATATCCATGTATTCCTTGAGAAGTCATTTATAAATTATACATAGTACACAGACTTACCCAATGATGGAACCTTCATAGGTCCAAACACATCACTATGCACAAGCTCTAATATCTGTTTCTCCCTCTTACCACCATAGGGGAAACTCACCCGATTATGCTTCCCACATACACAATTTTCATAGACATCAAAATCCAGAGAGCTATTACTCATACCTTCTACATACCTTTACCATGAAGTATTCAAAGGCCCTTCTGTCCAATATATCCAAGCCTTTGATGCCACAGCATGGTCTTCTCTCCAGAGACCACTAGATTTTCTTCTCCACTTTCAGGAACCACAGAACTGTTGCACCCATCAACAATAGTCGTACCTCGCAGCTTGTACAGAGTTCAAATCCGAACTCCCCGAATCAATACCAGTGTTCCCCGAACCATCTTGCAAGTATCCTTCTCAAACACTGTTTTTACACCTACATCATCTAGCTTTCTTACAGAAATCAGATTTTTGGCCAATGCAGGAATATGTAGAACACCTGGAAGTGTTCTAACCATTCCACCTTGCAACTTCAACTTTACTTTTCTGCGACCAACGATTCTAGCCTTCCTATCATCCCCTAAGAAGACATCACCACCCTCGTATTTCTCATACTTGCAGAACCACTCTCTATGGGGAGTGAAGTGAAAGGATGCACCTGTGTCAATCAACCATGCCTCATGATCTACATGTGCACTTGAAGAAGCCAAGTACACATCCCCACCTTCATCTGAGGTGGTTTTCACCTTTGCAGAAGGAGCATCATCAGATCCATTTCCTTTGTCAGGAGCTTTAGATTTACAGTCCCTTTTGTAGTGCCCTTCCTTTTCGCATTTCCAGCACACCACCTTTACAGGTTTTCCTAGAGATTTAGATCTCCCTCTAGATTTAGATCTCCCACTCGATGACTTATCTCTATTTCTATTTTTGGACCGTCCTCGTACAGACAAGGCATCACCATTCTGGCTCTCCATATTTTTTCGTCTCATCTTCTCCGTCAGCAAGGATGAGACTATTTCATCAAACTACAAGGCAGTTACGTTGCTACCTATTGCAATAACCAGACTATAGCACCAATCTGGTAAAGAACACAACAAACTAATGCACTTATCTTCATATGAAATTTTGATATCAATAGACGATAACTAACTTACCATAGTATTAAGCACATTCAGATGCTCTATCACCGAGTCTCCATCTTTCATCCTCAGGTTATACAACGTTTTCCGTAGGAATAGTTTATTCATGAGAGACTTAGATTGGTACAAAGTCCTTAACTTTTCCCACAAAGTCTTCGTCGTAGCTTCCCATGATACATTTAACAATACTGAATTTGAGACACACAATCGTATTGTTCTCTTTTCCTTCCAATCCAACTTCTTCCATTCTTCATCAGACACTCCCGTTGGTTTGGTACCCAGATCTACAATGATCCACTGGTCCTTATCCACCAATAGATTCTCCATCTTGATTTTCCACAACTCAAAACTCTGACCACTAAATTTCTCGATCTATATCTTTCCACTGCTCACCATCTTCTTTCACCACCAGAATCGATCTTGCAGATCTCCCACTGAACAGGGTCTACCACAGGCCTGAGCAAAACCCCTAAGCAACAAAGGCAACCCCTTGAAGCCAAAACAACTCTAATACCAAATGTAGGTTTCAACCCCATATAGAAATTACCTGCATATGAATTCTAAAACACAGAAAATAAACAATGCGAGAGCATAACATATAAAACACATATACAAAGATATTTTCCCCTGGATTCCAAAACCGGGACTAGCAGCTTGATTTTTTTTTTAATTCCTTTCAATGTTACAATACATATTTATACATGTTGAAGCATCTAATACCGTGGACCGAAAACCATCACGTCCAAAACCGTGTGTGAAAATCCATGCACAAAACCATAGGTTGGTCTGCGCAACCTAACATAGGGTCCAAAACCAAAATTTTCTAGGGCGCTACCCTGGACCCCATAGAGTAGGGTTACTTGCACCCCTCAAACCCCCTGTGACTCCCCCGCTACGTAATCAATGCAATGAAGGGGGGCTTCGCCCCCCTTCTAACCCCCTGGTTAACTATGTGGCCTAGTCATGGAAAGAATATAACACAACCCAACATAGGCATCATCGACCATGAATAACCATGATGGTCAATCATGACCACTGTCAATCAAGGTCATCCAAGATCAACATGGTTAGAATGGTCAACTAAGGCCAACCATGGTTGTCCATGGATAACCACAATCAACATGGTCATAGTGGTCAATCATGATCAACCATGATAAACCAGAATGGTTAATAAAGATCCCTATGGTTAGAATGGTCAAATATGGCTAACCAAGATCAACCATGGTCAACCAAGGTTGACCAAGATCAACATGCTTAGAATGATTGAACATGTTCAAACAAGGTCCATCGTGATTAATTATGTTCAAGCATGGTTCATCAAGGTCAACCATTTTCTACCACAATTAACCACGATCAACCTAGTCAAGCATGAACAACCATGAGCAAGCATGATCAACCATGATGGTCAATCAAGATGTCAATGATTATAATGGTTGAACATGGTCAACCATTATCAACCATTGTCTACCATGGTCAAACATGGTCAACCATGATTAAAAATGGTGAACCAAGTTCAACCAAGATTAACATTGTTAGAATGGCCAAACAATGTCAACCAAGGTTAACTGTGATCAACCATGATGGTCAATCAATATATCTATGGTTAGAATGGTCAAACATCGTCAACTAAGGTCTCTTTGGTTGAATACGGTCGACCAAGATGGTCAATTAGGGTCTCTATGGTAAATCATGCTCAATCATGATCTACCATGGTCAACCATGGTTAACCTTGAGCAACTAAGGCCAACCATGGTAAAAAATGACCAACCATTTTCAAGGATGGTTGAATATGGTCAACCATAGTCAACCATTATCAACAATGTTCAACTATTGTCAATGAGAATATGGAAACATCAACCATTGTTAACCATGGTTCACCATGGTTGAATTTGGTCAACCATTCTCAACCATGGTTGCATATGGTCAACCATTATTTAGTATGGTCAACTATGGTAAACCGTTATCAAGCCTGGTCATTTTGGTCAATCATAGTCAACATAGAACATTCCATGTTCTATCGATTCCTAATGGCCAACCATGGTTATAATGGTTCAGCATGGCTAACAAGCGACCCTATGGTTGAATATGATCAACCATAATGGTCAATCAAGATCTCTATGGTTGAGTATGGTCAATAATTCTCAACCATCTTCAACCATGTTTAACCCCATTAAGCATATCAACCATTAATGTAAGCTTAACCATGGTCAACCTCATCACCCTTGATCAACCTCATCAACCCTAATCAACCATGAATAATGAAACCACACAACGCACATTGGTTGTAACTAGCACAAACACATTTACTAATGTCATGGATATACATTGAAAGATAAATTATGATATAGCATATGAAAATGATGTTGATTGGCATATATCAACCACATTAGTAGTAAATGTGGTTATGCTAGTTACAACCGATCTGTGTGGGGTGGACTCATAAGCCACGGTTGACCATGGTTGATTAGGGTTAATGTGGTTGATCAAGGTTGATGAGGTTGACCATGGTTGATTAGGGTTAATGTGGTTGATCAAGGTTGATGAGGTCGACCATGGTATAACTTACATTAATGTTAATGTCAATGTTACATTAATGTTACAAAAATAGTTACATTAATGGTTAAGATGGTTGATGTGTTCACCATGGTTGAGGGTTGATCATTATTGGCCATATTCAACCTTGATTGGCAATTATAGTTGATGATATTTACTATTTTTAGTCTTATCATGGACATTAAATTATCATCCATTCATATTCAACCATAGAGACCTTGGTTGACAATGTTACATAATATTTAATTATATTTTTAAATTTTATGGTATTTTAAAAATATTTTTACTTATATTTTTGAACTTTATAATAATTTTATATCATATTAAAAATATTATTTAATTATAAAAATAATTAGATAAGAATTAAATATTGATTTTTATTTATAATATATTTAAAATATTTTTTTATAATATTATAACTAGATAAAAAAAATATTTTAACCTTCTATGATCCATCTTGATTTTTTAGATTGTCTTTCGCATTAATCACATAATTAGTTAATTGGTCGACATTTCGAACCAACTAATGCGGTTCTTGAGGATGAAGCACATTAGTTGGTTTGAAACACCAATCTGTTAACTAATTATATCATTAATCCTAAAGACAATCTAAAAAAACTAAATAAAGTTTTCAAAATAGATTAACTGACTATAACTATAATTGACTTGTTTGAAGAGTATCTCCAACCGTAAAGAAATGCAAGCTCATGTACATTTGTACATGTCTTTTGCCTAACTCTAAATGAAATTAATATTGGAAACTACAAAAATATTTTTCCCAACTTTATACGAAATCGATATTGGAAATTGCAATCATCTCACTGTATCTTCACAAAAGAGCATCACTGACATGTTTTAATGACAATGATAATGGGAAACCAACTTTCATATGGAAAATCCACTTGCGATTAGACCTATAATCGATTAGGTAAACATACAATGAATTCTTTTATGGGTAGTCCACATGACATTATGAGGGTCCTCCTCTCGCTCTTGGCGGCAGTCATAGTCACTTGAGAAATTGGGGATGATTGATTGCTCCCTCATTGATCATGCCAAATAAAGGGATGTTGATGCCCACGTGAACAAAAACCGAAAAACAACAAACCTAATGATAGGTTCTAATAAAACAAAGGGCCTTGTCTAAACATTAGAATTTTTCTCCAAAAATAATAATTTTTGGTTGGAGGAAATCTTGAAACAATTTTTTATCAAATTTAATTTTTATTATACATAGATTTAGCACCTTCAAAATTTAAAAAATTGTTAATGTACTCATATTAGAAGATAATAACTCAAATTTTTATTCCAATAGATTCCCGAAAATAAGCTAAAACCTCTTAAAAGAATGGCAAAAAGAAATGATAAGTCTGAAATTCAGTAAATTACAAAAAGAAAAGGCTAAAAACCCTTTGAAACATATGGAGAAATGAAGCGATAAGTCTGAAATTCACATAAACTAATTAGAGTAGAATAGATGAATGTGTTGATGATGATGGTGGTTTTCCTCACGAATGTAAATTATGATGCCTTCTATGATATAAGACAAAATAAAGAATGAGAGAACATATTATCATGCCAAGCAGGACAATGTGGAAGGAGATTTTGTACAACTTTTTAGATCGAATGACTAACCTCATGATGATTGGAGATAGAGTGAGAGGATCAATGGCATCCACTTCCCTTCATGATAAGAGAAAAAATATAAAATCCAAAAAACACTAACTACATCATCATTATAACCACCTAATCGAAAGGTGACAAAGAATGAAGAGGTAGAAATACACAAAGAAAGAACTTGAAACTATAATGGAGCTAACAACTCTTCTCATCATTTAAAATCAATTAAATAAAACTACATATGGGATAAGGAAACACACAACAATAAATGACTGGAGAAAGTTCCAACCAAACTCAATTGAACTCAAGTGAATCAAAATCAACTATGACACCTAGTAGATAGTGAGATTAATTATCTCAACACCCTCTCCTAATCTCAATTGTTACAAGTATTAGCACTTACAACACCCAATTGTTCTCTTCAAAATTCCAATACATTTATGTCTAATGGCTTTGTGAAAATATTTGCAAGATGATCTCTTGAACCATAAAAAGTAAGTAATATATCTCCATCATTGACAAGCTCATGAACGAAATGATAACATGTGTCAATGTGCTTTCTTTTTTTGTGAAGGACATGATTTTTTGATCAAGAAATTGCAAAGATGTGATCATAGTAAATAGGAGTTGGATCATTTTGAACATTTGAAATATCCTTCAGTATTCTTCTTAGCCACACTGCTTCTCAAGTTGCTGAAGTGGTAGCTACATACTCTGCCTTTGTAGAAGATATTGAAATGATGGGATGTTTCTTGGATGTCCATGAGATCAGATTGGTTCCAAGGTCAAAAACATATTGTGTGGTGCTTTTGCAGTCATCTATATTGTTTGCATAATCACTGTCTGTATAACCTGAAAGTGAGCAATTTTCTAAATGTGTGTAGAACAAGCCACAGTTAATTGTTCCTGCAACGTATCTTGAGATCCCTTTTGCAACCTTCCAATGAGAAATCTTGGATGATTTCTTATACCTAGAGACAAAACTAGTTGCAAACATTATATCTGTCTAGCTGTAGTGAAATACAACATACTAACATCTAGAATTTTATACAATGTGGAATCAATTGGTGGTGTTATCTCATATTTGCTCATCTTGGTTCCTGGAGCAATTAGAGTATCAACTGGTTTGCAATTGGTCATTCTGAACTTTTGGAGGATGTTAGTGGCATGTTGTTGTTGACAAACAAAAATTCCATTAACAAATTGTTGAATTTCAATTCCAAAGAAGTATTTCATGAGCCCTAGATCAGTCATATCAAACTATGTTTGCATTGATACTTTGAATGATTATAAGATCAAATTTCCAATATAAAGAAGATCATAAACATAAGAGAAAACAATGGTAATTTTACCTTCATTAGTTTTTGTATACAAAGTTGGCTCATGGCTGCTTTTGCAAAAACCACTTTTGATCAAATAAGTGTCGATGTGACTGTACCAAGCTCGAGGGTCTTGTTTCAATCCATATAAGGATTTATTCAACCTGTACACCTTATGCTCCTATCTTGGAACTTCAAAACCAGTAGGCTGCTCCACATAAACGTATTCCTGCAATATACCATTTAAGAAAGAAAACTTTACATCATGTTGAAAAATGTTCCATTTCTGTTGAGCCGTTGTGGCCATAATATTTTTGAGAGTGTCTAACCTTGTCATTGGAGAAAAGGTTTCACCATAGTAGACACCAAACTATTGTCAGAATCCTTTGGCAACCAACCTTGTCTTGTGTTTCTCCACTTCATGTTTTCCATTCAGTTTGGTCTTTTATGCCCACTTTATACCAATTTTGGTTGTGTCTCTTCAGAGATCAACTAAATCTCATGTCTCATTATTCTCTATGGAAGATATTTCTTGATTCATTGCATCAACCCAATGTTTCTTTTTTACCACCTCTTCAAAATGAGTTGGTTGAGATGAAAGAAAGCAAAACATATTTTGCTGATCAAAGTCATGCTCTTGCTCATATTTTGTTCTGATGCTTCTAGTTTTTTTATTGACTTCTAAAGATGATGAATCACTATTGGAATATCTACCATTTTTAAAGTGGTATGGATCTACATGAACCTACAATATTGGTAGTTGTGCTAGATGAACATGCTGATTTAAAGCTTCATCAATTTTATTAAACCAAGATTTATTTAAAATAAAATTAACATCTATACTTAAAAAACTGTCTTGGTGACTAGATTGTAAAGTCTATAGGCCTTTGACTATTCACTATAGCCTACACAAAAACATCTTTCACTCTTATCATCAAGCTTCTTTCTTAGCTTCTCAGGAACATGTGAAAATGCTACATATCCAAAAATGCTAATTTGAGATACATTCACCTTCTTACCATCCCATGCCTCTTGAGGTACTACATCTTGGACATTGGTTGTTGGAGAGTTCTTGAGAACATAAACTGCAGTAGAAATAGCTTCAACCCAATAGTCATTGGATAACTTCTTCTCAAGAAGCATAAATTTGGACATATTCATGATTGACTTGTTTTTCCTTTCTGCTACTTCATTCTATTATGGAGTATATCTTGTTGTGTTCTCCATAATGATTCCTTATCATTGAGAAAAATCTTTGAAGTCATTGGAACTATATTATCCTCCTTTATTGGACCTGAGTACTTTCACAGGCTTTCCACTCTCCTTTTCTGCTTCTGCTTTGAAGTCTTTGAACCTTGAGAAAGTATCTCATTTATTTTTTAGAAAATAAACCCATATCTTCTAGCTATAATCATTAATAAAGGTCATAAAATAAATAATACCACTAATGGACTCTGTCTACATTGGGCCACATATATCTGTATGGACTAGATCTAAAGGCTCTTTTCTCTAGAGGAAAATTTGTGAAAGCTATCTTTTTTGTGCTTGCATAGAATACAAATTTCATAGTTATAATATTTTTCATTCATAACAGGGGGACCAATGACCATTAAATGCTTGTGAGGTATACTTAGACTCTTGAAAAGAATATGCCCGTACATAGAATTCCATAGGTGTGACTCATATGTTCTTGAGACATTGTGTTCAAAGGATTATGAGATATTTTGACTTCTAAGTGTCAAGGGAAAGATCCTATTCTTGGTTTCTCCAACCTTTTCCATCAATCTTATATTGGGAGGATTTCCATAGACATAACATGTTGTCCCTTGGAATATTACATCATAACCATGTTTCATCAATTGACCTACACTAATGAAGTTATGCTCCATATGTGGAACATAATAAACATTAGGTATATATTTCTATTGATTCTATTTAGTAATAATAAGTACAGTAACGTTCCCTTCAGCTTTAATATGGGAATGATATCCAAGAGTAATTTATGATGTTATGGAAGCATTAAGACAAGAAAACATATTTTTGGTACCTATCATATTATTTGTGCAACCATTATCAAGCAACCAAAGGTCTTTGCTATGACATCCTTTAGAAAGATGATAATAAATAAGCATGGTCTCAAATGATTCTCATTCATTGTTAGAGAGATGGACATTGCCTCATTGTTGATCTGATTGTTTCTTTCTACATTCATGTTCATAATCCCCAAATTTCTTAAAGTAATCAAATTGGACATTAGATTTTCGCCATGTTTTTCTTCTTTGTGTTTAGTTTTTTGTAGGTATCGAATGCTCTAGTGCTACATGATAATGTTTTGATCTACCTCTTCCTTTGCCTCACTTGTTTTTTCCTATGTATCCTCTACCTCTACCTCTACCAAGATAGAGTTGTGCTTTGAAATCTTTTTCCATGGAACCTTCTACTAGGTTAAGTCTTGTTTCGTGTACTATAAGTGATCCAGTCAACTGTGTTAGAAAATTATATATTACAGAGAAATGGGACACATAAAATATATTGTGGAAATATAAACACAAAAAACACATAAAACAAGAGAGACACAGAAATACATGGTTCGTCCAATTTGGGCTACATCCACAGAAAAACAACCAGTTCTTCCTTTTATATTATTCAACAAACTGAAGAGATACAACCTACAGCAGACCCACTATAATTACCTCTTCGCTCTCACACAATCTCCTCTCTCTTTCTCACTCAGAATACAAATCTACATAGACGCAATACAATTCCCACATATATAGCGAGGGGTTGCCTTCTAGGGGAAAAACCCTAAATTAAACATAACTTCTACTGTTAGATCTCCACCTAATGAATGGCCCAGATTGACTACAAAATTACAACATTTTTCAAGGAAATTTTACATCTATTTTTAGCTTCTGGAGTGCTGCCCCCAATCCCCCTCCAGGCGAGGGCTCCAAATAATCATCGTCGCCCCCCCTGGACCCCCATAGTGACGTACATTTTGTGAGAGGTGTTTCCACAACATTACAAAATGGGGTCCAATGGGGTGATACCTCTAATTAAAGAAGATAATCAAGCTCCACACCCAACATTCTCCCACTTGGAGACTGATTATAATAACTCCACCGTTGCTCCATTTGCTAGACAATGACTCCACTTTGGACCTCGATGTTTCTCATCTTCTTCATCATACTTGAAGGCCAATTGAAACTGAGAAAAATCTTAGTTTCTCCCTGGTTACAACTTTTGTTAACATATCTATAGGATTCTGGTTAGTGTGTATCTTTTCTAGCTTCAATTGTCCATCTTCCAACATTGATCGTATGAAATGGTACTTGAGCTATATATGTTTAGTCTTGGAATGAAATGTACAGTTATTTGCCAGATGTATGGCACTCTGGCTATCACTGTATAACCTGCCCAACTCCTGCTTCTTACCCAATTCATCCAAAAACCTTTCTAACCAAATCATTTCTTTACTAGCCTCTGTTGCAACAACATACTCTTCTTCCGTTGTTGAGAGTGCAACAACACTTTGCATTTTGAAACCCAACTGATAGTTGTTCCACATACACTAAACACATACCCTGTGGTTTTCCCCTGGTATCTCTATCACCCACCATATATGCATCAACATATCCCTATAGAGAAATGTTTAAACCACCAAAGCATAATTCTTGATTTGTGGTACCTCAAATATGTGAGAATACACTTCACTTCCATCCAATGTTATTTTATTGGATTGTTCATGTACCTTCTTACAGCTCCCACTGCATGTGCAATATCAAGCCTTGTGTAGACCATTGCATACATTAAGCTTCCAACTATTGATGCATATGGAACTTTAGACATATAAGTCATTTCTTCCTGAAACCTGTGACACACCTCCTTAGTTTTAAATGACTTGCCAAAGGTATGCTAACTGGTTTTGCATTCTACATATTAAATATTTTCAACAGCTTTTCTATGTACTCACTCTAAGACAAAGTTAATTTTCAATTCTTCCTGTCTTTAGTTGTTCTCATACCAAGGATATGTTTTATAGAACCCAAATCCTTCATTGCAAGTGAGTTTTCCAATTTTATTTTGAGCACATTTATTTCCTGCATGTTAGAACTTGAAACAAGCATGTCATCTACATACCATAACAATATAATATAGCTGCCATCCTTTTGCCTTTTGAGATAAACATAATGATCATAGTGACATCTAGTATAACCTTGTTCAGACATAAACCTATCAAATTTTAGATACCACTTCCTTGGATTCTATTTTAGGCGATACAAACTCTTCTTCAACCTATGCACTAGTTTCTCCTTCCCTTTGACCTCATATCCTTGGGGCTGCTACATATATATCTCTTCCTCTAAATACCCATGGAGAAAGGTTGTCTTTACATCTAACTTCTCAAGATGTAAATATTCACCTTCTACTAGACTTAAAATAGTTATGATTGAAGTCATTTTAACAAGAGGAAAAAATATCTCATCAAAGTCTATACCCTTTTTCTATGAAAACCCCTTCACCACAAGTCTAGCTTTATACCTTTTTCTACCTCCATATTCTTCCTTCAACCTGTAAACCCATCTATTCTACAATGTTGTTTTACCTGCAGGCAACCTGACTAAGTCCTAAGTTTGGTTATGTGCTAATGAGTCCATCTCTTCTTTCATTGCTTTCTCCCACTTCTTCCTGGTTTCTACCTGCGCTGCTTCTTCATAACATTTTGGTTCACCAGAATCAGTCAAAAATCCATAATATAATGAAGGAGAGTATCGTTCAAGGGGTCTACTTATCTTGGTAGATCTTCTAACACCACTTTCAAGCGTTTGAGGTGCTTGTTGTTGTTGTGGTCATTATTATTGTTCTGGCTATTGATCATTATGATTTTTAGACACCTTCACTTTTTCTGTGATCTCATCAAGAATTGTATATTCTCTGTTTTCTTTTTCCTCTTTGTTTTCCTGCATCTGATCCTTATACAAAACCTTTTCATTGAATCTGACATTTCTGCTTCTAATGATTTTGTGTTTTTCATAATCAGAAAAGCGATAACCAAAATCATCAACACCATATCCAATAAAGGTACATCTCTTTGATTTTTCCTCAAGCTTTGTTCTATTTTCTTTATTAATGTGGAAAAAGGATTCACAACCAAATGTCTTTAACAATGATTATTTTACCTTTTTACATGTCCATGCCTCCTCTGGAATACCACCATCCAAGGAACTTGAAGGCCCTCTATTTATTAGATAAATAATAGTATCTACAACATCTGCCCAAAATTGTAAAGGCAATCTTGCATATAATGTCATGCACCTTGCATGCTCCATGATTGTCTTGTTCATCCTTTCCGACACACCATTTTCTTGTGGTGTTCCTAGAATTATCTTCTCTCTATGAATTCCATTCTCTAAATAGTACCTATCAAACTCTTTGCTACAATATTCACCTCCATTATCTGATTTGAGACACTTCTACCTCTTTCTTGTCTCATTTTCAAACAAAGATTTCCATTTCTTGAAAGTATCAAATACATCAGATTTATTTTGAATACAATAAATCTAGGTTTTCCTGTTTGCATCATCAATAAAAGTAACATAATAATGAGAGCCACTAATAGATGATACCTGAGAAGGTCCTGATACATCTGTATGCACAAGCTCTAATTTTTCACTCTTCTTTTCTTTCCCAACTCTGAGGAATTTGACTCTCTTCTGTTTTCCATAAACATAATTTTCACAAAATTTTAACTCAACTTACTTCAAACGTGGCAACAATTTTCTTGAGTGAATAATCTGCATCGCCTTCTCACTCATGTGCCTGAGCCTATGATTCCACAATGCCATATCTTCTCCTATAGAGGTTAAAGCATTAACAGAATTAGAAATACCATTGCATAAATACAATGTACCAACCTTTTCTCCTTTTGCTTTTACCAGGGCTCCTTTAGTGACCCTTCGGGTTTTATCTATAAAAGTAGTCACACAGCCTTCACCTCCCAACTACCTGTTAGGTGTGGAGCATGATTATTTAGAGTTTTTTGTTTCAGCTAGATGTATACCCCCATGGGGATCCGAGGGGGTTAATCCCCCTCAACTGGGGGGTCCAGGAGCCAGTGGGGGTTTCGGGGGCAGCGCCCCTGAAGTTAAAAACAGATGTAAAATTGCCTTGTAAAAGTATAGTAATTTCTAGTCAATCTGGGCCGTTCATTAGGCGGATGATCTGACGGTAGAACTTATGTTTAGTTTAGGATTTTTTGCCCTAGAAGGCAACCCCTCTCTTTGTATGAGGGTATTGTATTGAGGCTGGGTAAAAGATGTGTATTCCCAGAGCGAGAAACAGATAGGTGAGAATGCGAGAGAAAACAGAGGATATTACAGTGGATCTATTGTAGGTTGTGTCTCTTCATTTTGATGGATAATAGAAAGGAAGGGCTGGCTGTTCAAGGTGGATGTAGCCAAAACTGGATGAACCACGTATATTTGTGTCTCTCTAGTTTTATGTGTTTGTGTTTTTTCCGCATATTATATGTCTTGCATTTCTCTATCATATATATTTTTCTAACACTACCCTATTGAAATCGTATTTTTATTCAGATCTGGAACATGCCTTATCACCTTCAATAGCCATTGATTTACGTTCTATTGTTTTATGAAAAATGTACCCATTCCAATGATTTTACAAGGTTTATCATCACCCAATCAAACCTGTCCAAAATCTCCTTGAACATAATCATGAAAATGTTTCCTATCAGGTGTGACATGGAATGAGTCCCCTTAATCTACCACCCATTCATCAACAATATTTTCTAATGAAAAAATCAAAGCATCTTGCAACACATCACCTATCAGATTCACTTCATGATTGTTTTCTTGTTGTGCCTCTCCTTCTTTTCCCTTCCAAGACTTGCAGTCTTTCTCCAGGTGTCCTTTCTTCCCATGTTTCCAACACACTATCCCTGATTTGGACTTCGATATGCCTTTCCTTCACTTACTATGATATCCTGGGCTCTTTCCTCTTTCCATTTTTCTTCCCCTAGTCCCTGCAGTCAAAGAATTACCTGATGTCTCACCAGAGCTTTTCCATCGCATTTCGTCACTAAGGATTGCATCGACAACATCATCAAACATTAAAGTACTAGATCCAGAGACAGAGTTACTAATGACCATAACTAAACAATTCCAACTTTCTGGCAATGAGCACAAAAATAACAGAGCCCTAACTTCATCATCAAAAGTTACCCCTGCAAAACTTAACTGACTTGTAACTGTATTAAATTCATTTAAATTATCAACAACAGATCCACCTTCTGATATCTTCATATTAAATAAATGCTCCGTAAGAAATCCCTTATTTGAGGCCGAGGGTTTTTCATATAGTTTGGAAAATTCCGACATTAAATCTTTTGTTGTCATTTCCTTTGAAATATTAAATGTTATCGATGCCTCTAGGCAAAACTATATTGTTCCAAGTGCCTTTCTATAGAGAAAATCACATTCTATGTCTGTCATACTCGTTGGCTTCTTTGTCTTTCCACTCAATGGTAGGTACAGATCCTTTTGATACAGATAATCTTCCATCTACATCTTCCATAGCTGGTAGTTTTTGCCACACAATTTTTCGACCCTAAACCTACCATCTTCTGCCATTGCTCCCACTTGAACTAGGAACCCTTCTCTCCTTTGAGTTTATCAGCCAAATAGACCTTCGGCTTTGATACCAGTTGTTAGAAAATTATATATTACAAAGAAATGGAACACATGAAATATATTGTAGAAATATAAACATAGAAAACACATAAAACAAGAGAGACACAAATATACATGGTTGACCCAATTTGGGCTATGTCCACAGAGAAACAGCCATTCATTCCTTTTATATTATCTAGCAAACTGAAGAGATACAACCTACAACAGATCCATTGTAATTACCTCTTCACTCTCACACAATCTCCTCTCTCTTTCTCACTCAGAATACAAATCTACATAGACACAATACAATTCCCTCATATATATCAAGGAGTTTCCTTCTAGGGAAATAAATCCTAGACTAAACATAACTTCTACTGTCAGATCTTCGCCTAATGAAAGGCCCAAATTGACTACGAAATTACAACATTTTACAAGGGAATTTTACATATATTTTTAACTTTGGGGGTGCTACCCCCGGTGCCCCTTTAGGGGGGGCTCCAAATAATCGTCGTCACCCCACTTAACCCCCCATGGAAACGTACATTTTACAGGCAACGTTGTCATCACATTACGAAATGGGGTCCAATGCATCAATACCTTTTTTTTAAATGTGGATGTGCGTCCCATTTTTTTTAACTCCTTTTCAAAAAATTCTCCCCCTCTTTTTATATACCTTTCTCACTCTTAAAAAAAAAGAAAAAAAACCTTGTAGATAATGCATCTCTTCCTTTTCTTGAAATTTGTTTTTTAAACCTTTTTTTTAAGAAACTAAAAGTGGACAATAGAAAACATTTCCTTAACAAGGGATTAGCCTTATCATTGGGTAATTATATGGGCCTTAATTCACCTCCTAGCTTAGTCAAACCAACTATTCTCATAACTTATTGCATGCCTTTGATTATATTTTGTTTATGAGCTGAGTTAGAGTTGGATATTATACTTTGTGGTCTAATGTGCATTTAATGTAGGATTAAAGGAGAAAATCAAGGAATTTTGGCGAAGGCCAAGGTCAAAACTCAAATGGGAAAAGGGAGAGGGATTATAGGAGGTAAATACTCCTCATTTACTAACCCTCCATTTGAATATTCCTCCATCAGCTTAGAGTGCAAACAACCAAATCATGAGGACTAGAAGGCAGCAGAGCAAGTGAGAGACAAAGTAGCAGTTGATCTCAAGTTTGGGGGCCAAGCCTCCCTAATGTTAGGGAAGTCTTTGGGGACTTCAAATATATAAGTAGAGAGGCCTAGGACCTTAGTAGGATTCAAATTTTTTATTGTAAAACTCTACTCTATTTTCGAGTTGCAAGACTTGTGACAATTCTTTTGATGTAATTTGTTGTTTTGGTAATAAGAATGAGTTTGTTCTGAGCCAGCACTGAGTTCGATCAGAGGTCTGAAGCTCTTGGGTTAGGGCCCAACCCTCGCAGCCAAGCATCCTCTTGATTTTACATGTATGTTTAGTGTAGATTCATAGCTTAATTGTTAATTTGCTTATTAGATGCATTTCCATTACAAGTAGTGTAGATTAGATTGGTTGTGTGGCAGTTTGCTTCCATTTGTGACTTATTTCAAGTAGCAGGTTAGCAAGGAGAAAAAGGATCACCACAAGGTTTTTAGCAGGTGTCTCAACCTTACTTCCTCCCTCTGGGACCGTGACTTTAGGAAGGGACCCTTAAGGAGCCCCGGAAACATAGATTTCTAGTTCTTTTATGAGCTTTGGAGTTTGTTGTATTTAATTTAGTATTTGGTTAATGTTGCAAGGTAGATTTCATTGTCATATTTTCCATCTCCATTTCTACAATAGATCTCACTCATGCTTTCATTCCCTTTAGTAGCTTTCTTCATGCATAATATAGGGAGTTGATTCATTAGTTTTTCTTTTCTAGTTTATGAAAAGGTATCTTGTTGCAGTGCTTTTTGGAAGACACACATGTTTTATGCAGAGTAGGTGCTTCAAGAGGAGACCAAGAATTCATAGCCAGCAGCCACCTTCCACTTCATCCACATTAGCCACCCCTTGTTTTCACCATCACCCTCACTAGTTTTTCATCATTTTTCACTGAAATTCTCCCAAACACATTTAGTGAATCTATCCATCTATCATCTTGGATATTGACTACGAAGTGATCCTAGAACTTCTAACATTCCATTCCACCCATCACACACCTTTCCTAAGCCTCCAAACACCTCCAACACCTCACATTAGCTCTTGGCTATATCCTATAGGTTTCCTGTAATTCCTACAGGATCATCCTGTAGGTTTCTAGTACATCTTGTAGGTTTTCCTGAAATGGCCTGTTTTGAGGCCTAAATGATGGAAAACCTCTAGGAAATCTCCAAAATCCTCCTTGGATCCCTCCACACCATCCAACCACTTCACAAACCTTCTAGCCATCCTCAAACACCTTCAATCCACCTGCCACATCCACAAGAACAATCAGTTTGCTTACTTGATTTTGCATAAAAAGACCAAAAAAAGTGAAAATAGATTTAGTTTAGTTTCTTTACCTACACATTAGCATTATTTGATGCTTCTTACTTCTGAAACTTAGATATTAGAATTTGTTTATTGTTGATTTAGCATTTCTTCTTAACGTAGCTTCTTAAATGGTTAATTAGGGTATGGTGTGGTTTAGAATTACATGTTGGCCTTCTCCATTACTGCACTAGAGTAACTCTCTTAGAGTAGATTTACCTTTCTTCCATCAAAGAATCAAGATTCTTTTGACTCCTTAGAAGTCTGGCTTGGAACCCCAGTGGTCTGTCGCCAGCTAAACAGTGACAATAGGCAGAACCATCATTTTTTACTTGTGTCTATAGCACTATCACCTCAAAGTTTTTACGAACCCCAAGTTGATAAGTAAAGCTTGTAGCCCAGGAGCTGCAGCATCCTTGCTGCAATACTCACACTCATCACTTTTTGGTACCGTTGCCAGGGAGGTGTCTGAGTAGAATGTGATTACTTCTTTCTTTTCTTCTATTTCTTGTCTCCAATATTCTGCCATTAGTTTATTTTGGAAAAAACTAATCTAGTTGTTTCCTTTCTTTCATTTTGCATTGTTATCTTTCCTTTCCATTTTGCAAGTAAGATTTCAATTCAGTAAGTAGCTTTCTCATTCTATTGGTAATATTCATTCAATCGGCAATTTCAATTTTGCAAGTACTTTCCAAGTTAAAAAAATACAAAACCAACCCAAAAATATTTCCTTTCATGCCTCATAGGAAAAGGAACAAATTAGGGAAATTATTGCCAAATACCTCCACTGCATCCAACATCCAACCTTATCTCTTCTTCAGTGGCTATGAACTGGAGGAACCCTTAAGTGAGCAACCTGACATATTTGAAGAACCTACACGGGAAGAAGAAGAAGAGGAACACATTCCTATTGAAGCAATGGCTAAAAATTGAAATGACAGAGGGAATAGAGAGCAAGTTGAAGGTGCCTTCCACAATAGGGAAAAAAATGGGGACACTAAGATGAAGAATATAATCCCCTCTGCCCTACCTCATTTCCATGGCCTGACCACAAAGGAGCCTGAAACTTTCCTATTTGAGTTTGTTTTTATCTGCCAAACTTATGACTATACAGATGATGAAAAAAAGTTAAAACTATTTCCATCTACCCTCAAGGATGCATCATTGTGCTGGTCCATGGGTTTACCTAGAGATAGCATCGCAACTTGGGCTCACATGCAACAGGACTTTAACAACAAATATCGAGACTACTGTCGATTAAAGGATACTAAGGAATAAATTTTCAGGATGACCATAGGCAATGATGAATCCTTAGAGGATTACAAAGAAAGATTCTAGCATAGTTACAAATGGGCCTGGTGCACACTTGACTCTGAGTCACCAAAGCTAGTCTTGCTTAGGGGAGTAACAGAAGATCTTATGGATACCTTACATTTTTTAGTAGGAGGAGATATCTACCAATTACCCTATGAGGATATCAAGATTTTCATTAGAAACCATTCTAGGGTAGTCAAGAAAAAGGGTAGGGGTAGTCAACCTATGGCTAGTACATCATCTTCCAACTCATCCATCAAGGGTGAAATTGGAAACATGCTGGAAGATTTCAAAAGTGAGATGCTGCAAACCCTTGCCTTGCAAATGGACACCATGAAAATTAAGAGGAAGCAGGAGGAAGCAGAGAGAGCCTTGGCCATCTTTTGTCCTAGATGCACGAAGAGGCATCCTAGTAATGAATGTCCATTGAACTCTATTGAAATTTTCTCGGTTTATGAAGAAAACCACTCCACATACAAGTGCCCTTCTTTACCCAGACTCAAAGTTGTATATCAATGAGTAGAAGGGGTCATTGAGTAGTTTTGCCACATTAACCAAAGGAGACCTCATGGGCCTCGACCATAGTAACAGGGCATGCAAGGGTTGTCCCATGCATATTACAACCCCAACCAAACCATGAAAATACCTTATTAGGGACCCCTTGCTCATCCTTTAGAGTCTACACCCACTCCTTGGTCCTATGCATCTCAGTATCACTCCTAGCCAGTGAGTCAGTCATTTCAACCTTATGATTTGCCACAACCTCAGTGGAATAAACCACTCCAGGGGTGGAGGCCCCAATGCAACAATGCTCCATATCTATTGCCTCCACTACCTGCCCAACCACAGCTCCTACACTTTGATCCACCCAAGCAACCCAAGATGCCTGCCTAGCCAAATATGAACCCCAATAACAGGCATGCTCAACAAATATACAGTGGAGAGACATCATATTTAGCTTATGCTGTGGAAATCCAGGAGATTAACCTACGATCTAGGAGAGTTATCCCTGATAACCAAACTCCACCTCCACTTAGGGAGGTTGAGGAAGAAATATAGGAAAGAAACCTTAAAGTAAATCCACCCTTTCCTGAGAGATTAGCCCAACCACTCTAGCCTACCCGAGAAGAGACTGAACTTCTGGGAGAATTGAAAAATATATGTGTAAATATCCTACCTCTCCAGGCAATAAAATATATTCCCATTTACAATAAGTTGTTTAAGGAGAGGTGCTTCAAGCATCCAAGGAGGCGAAAAAGGGATGCCCCTACCATTAATGTCATTGGGCAGCTATGTGACTTAATGCTGGGGCAAGTAATATTTCCAAAATATTTTCACCCTGGAAGCCTTGTAGTAGATGTGCACATCAATGGAACCATTGTCCCACACACTCTGATCGATCTTGGACCTGCCATTAATGTGATGACCAAGGACACCATGCTCAAGCTCAACCTCGAAGGTTCAATGAGGAATACCACAACAGTTCTGCAACTTCCACACTGTTCCATAGTAACCCCTGAGGGAATTATGGAGGATGTGATCGTCTCCATTGACTCTTGGGAGTACCCTGTAGATTTCCTAGTGCTATAGCCTAAGACTAAGATTACTGGTTACCCTCTCATCCTTGGGAGGCCATGGTTGTCCACTACCGATACTTAAATTAGCTACAGAGCTAGGAATATGACCATCAAGAATGGGCATATGTCCAAGTAGTTAGTCCTATACCCTCCTGCTGAACCTTCTCTAGAAAATGACTTACCTTTATGGTTGGAGGAGGAGGAAGAAGATGAAGTTTATTCTGCCCAACTTTATGCTTTAGAAGTAACCATGGGAGGAGGACAACAAGATGAGGATGACTTGATTGAACACCTACTGCAAAGTCCAACTCCTAGTTCATTACCCTTAGAGGAAGCAGTAAAGGAAACCTAGAACAATCATCCAATTGACATATGCTGGGTCGATTCCAATCCACTCTGTGTCAAAACCATAGAATTCGGCCTAGAGAGAACCTTGAAAATCAATCCATCTCTTTCTGCTCTCGAAGAGGATAAGTTATGCAAAACGTTAAAGGAAAATCTAGAAGCCTTTGCTTGGAGTTACAAGGAAATGAAGGGAGTACACCCCTTAGTGTGTACTCACCACATATACATGAAATACGGTTGCAAGCTGGTCTGACAACCACAAAGCAGGATGAATCCAACTCTTAAAGATATAGTCAAAGAAGAACTACAAAAACTACTAGATGCAAGATTCATTTACCATATCTCTGACAGTGAGCGGGTCTCTCCTTTGGTGTTAGTTCCCAAGAAAAATGGCATGGGGAGAATTTGTGTCAATTACAAGGAGTTGAACAAAGCCACAAAGAAGGATCATTTTCCTCTACCATTTATTAACCAAGTGCTAGATGGCCTAGAAGGGAAAAGGTTTTTCTCTTTCCTATATGGATTTAGTGGGTACAACCAAATCCAGATCTACCCAGAAGACCAGGATAAGACCACATTCACTTGTCCTTGGGGTACTTTTCCTATAAGGTCCTTCCTTTTGGCCTATGCAATGCTCTTGCCACTTTCCTGAGATTAGCCTTGAGTATTTTCATTGAATCAGTCCATGATGTGGTGGTGATTTATATGGATGATTTTACACCTTATCGCTGTGATTTTCAAGAATCCCTCTTTAACGTAGGCAAAAGTACTGCACAAATGCATTGAAATGATCCTATATCCCAGTCCTGAAAAATGTGAATTCTTAATGACTGCAGGGATTGTGCTAGGTCATTCAATATCTCGACAAGGATTACTAGTGGACCTAAACAAAATAGCTATCATCCAAAGGGTCCCACCTCCTCAAAAGTAGAGAGATGTCAGAAATTTCCTAGGGTAGCTAGATACTACTGAAGGTTCATAATGGATTTCAGCAAGTTGGCGTCTCCTTTATTTGGTTTGATGGCCAAAGATTCTGAGTTTATATGGTCAAAAATTTGTTAAGAGGCCTTAGACATCCTAAAGGATAAGTTAACCATTGCAACAATTCTCCGAGGTCCAAATTGGGCCCTCCCCTTTCATATTCATGCTGATGCCTCACACAAAGCCATAGGAGCAGCCCTAGGTTAGATAGATGAAAAACTACCTTATGCTATCTATTTTACCTGTAAGAACTTATCAAAGGTTGAACTAAATTTTATAGTGATCGAAACGCAACTCCTGGTTGTTGTGCATTCATTAAAAAAATTCAAGCATTATATTACAGGCTATCAAACATTTATGCATACCAACGATGCTGCAATCAAATATTTAATGAACAAAGAAGATGTGAATGGTTGAATTATAAGATGGTTACTTTTATTACAACAGTTTGATCTAACCATTGTTGATAAGCCTAGTAAGGAAAATGTTGTTGCAAATTTTTTTTCTAGGGTAAATTTCCATGTAGGTGAAGAAGGAATGGTGGATGACCAGTTACCAAACGAGCACTTATTTTCTATTTCAGTTATCTCTCCATGGTCTGCTGATATAGCAAACTATTTGGTATCGACATAATTCCCACCAAACTTGTCCTCCAAAGAAAAGAGAAAAATAGTCAGGAAAAGTGCCCCATTCACTTGGATTGGGGGAAATCTTTTCAAACTTGGCCCAAATCAAATATTGACAAGGTGTTTCAGGGAGGAGGAAGTATTTAACATCCTTCTGACCTGTTATGATGGGCCTTGTGGAGGTCACTTTGCAACAAAGAGGACAACATTCAAAGTGTTACAAGCAGGTTATTATTGGCCCACTCTTCATCACGATGTGAAAAAATACACTAGTCAGTGTGATTGGTGCTAGAGGATGGGAAGGCCTACTCCAAGAGATGAAATGCCTCTGCAGCCTCAAGTCACTTTCGAGCCATTTGACAAGTGGGGCATGGACTTGATTGGGCCAATTGACCCTCCTTCAAAGCAAAAATAGTACATTATTGTGTGCACTGATTATTTGTCTATGTGTGCTGAAACCAAGGCATTAAGGCAGCAATATAAGGGAAGGTAGTTGAGTTCCTGAGGGAGAATGAAGTCTACAAATTTGGGTACCCTAGAGAGTTGGTCACAGAACAAGGCAGCTAGTTTACCTCCAACATGATTGAAGAGTTGCTAATCCATCACAAGATCAAGCATAGAACCTCCACTTCCTATCATCCACAAGCTAATGGGCAAGTCGAGGTGACCAACAGAGCACTAGAGGGCATCTTGACCAAAGTGGTGAGCAACAACAGGAAGGATTGGGAAGAAAGACTAGCTGAGGCCACCTAGGACTATAATACCAGATGGAAGACCACCACTGGGTTCACATCCTATGAGCTGGTATATGGGAAAAAGGCCTTGTTCTACATTGAATTTGAATATAACACATCAAGGATGGCAGCCCAACTAGATTTGGATCTCAGTAGTGAACAAAAAGAGAGATTATTCCAATTGAATGGTTTGGATGAATTCCAAATGCAAGCCCTCCTACATATAGAGGTAGTTCAACTTCAGAGGAAAATATGGCATGATAAAAATATCAAGGAGAAGCAATTTCAGGAAGATGATTGGGCATTATTATATGATTCTAGGTATAATGACTTCAAGGGCAAGTTAAGGACAAGATGGCTTGGACCTTATGTTGTGGAAAGATACCATGATAACGGTTTAGTGCAAATTAGAACCATAGATGAAGAAGCCATTCCTTTGCTTGAAAATTTACAAAAGACATTTATTAAAACAAGAGTTCATTGATGATATCAATAAAATAGTGATGATAGTGGAGCAAGTTCCAGCTCCTCTCTCATCAAATCACTAAGAAAAAGAAAAAAATAATAAGGACTCAAGTGAAAACCTCCATGAGGCACCTGAGTCCCATCATTGGGTTGAAAACCTCTTGAGGTGACTCAATAATGAAAAAAAAATAAAAAAATAAAAGGGAATAAGAAGATCCTGGGTGAAAACCTTTCTTGAGATGCCCAAGGCAAACAGCTAGGGTGAAAACCTCTCAAAGGCAGCCTAGTTGTTTTTCAAAAAAAAAAAAAATAATCATGAAATTTCCATTTACAGGTGGGCAAGAAGGATGGTTAAGGAGCAAAAGAAATCCCAAGGATACCCCTACCACTCACATATTTATGTTTTTTACTCATTATCATGCATCCCTCCATCATTTTTGTCATTTTTCCACTCCATTTCTTCATTTTTTAAAAGATTGTGTTTTCTACAGGATCCCCTGTGTTCTTATAGGATCCCTTAAAAACCTACAAGATGATCCTATAGGAAATACAGTGACCCAAAAATCCTACAAGAAGCAATCTGAAGGAAAATGATTGACTTGTTAGGTCCCTAAAATTCACCCTCTTCATGATCTATCACCACACCTTGTTCACCATCATCATCCCCACACTCACCATTCAAAAAAATATGTTTCAAGAGTTTTTTTTCCAGTCTTCAAAAGAAAAAAAAAGGAAACATAGAGGAATAAAGAGCACCACCTGAGCATTATTTTCTCTCCACACTCCCACTCCTCCTTTCCATCCATTTCACCATCCTCATAGCCCCAACAAGAAAAATGATTAAAGAGTTATGAGGGAAACGCAACTACAGGACATCCTGTAGCAGCCTATCCCACAAAATACCACTCACACTAGTAAGAAGTCTTCAACATCATATCTTCAACCATAGGTACCTGCAAAAACAAAGAAACCATTAGCAGGCATCAAGAGGAGGAAGAAGAATGGCATGCAACAAATATACACAGTAGCACCTCTGGTCTTCGACAACTGTAGCATAGCATTGGAACCACAGGTAAGTATCCTGCTCGCTCTCTCATATGCATCATGTAGTCAAAAAAATGTAAGGGTTACGAGATAGTGGGTTTATAAGTGAAAAGGTTGCTAGTTAACTTGGCCACCTTCGTTCAGTCACAGATTTACAACCAGGTGTCCTCTCACACATGGTTGCAGTCAACTCAAAGACAGAGAAGGAGTAGGACAAAAAATGATTAAACTACGGATCCATAAGGTGGGAGCTGATTAAGAGGAGTGGGAAATGATGAGGTGGTAGTGGGGACCAACGGTCCAAAAATGGCATCATACCTTTGCTTCCAACACACCTCACCCTGAATCACCATAAGAGGAAATAAAACACCGTTCCCATGCATTCATGCATTTCACCTCCTCGAAACTCCCTTACTCAAGTATCTCTCATACCCAGGAAACCCACCAGAAACAAAGCTCCATCATTTCACTGCACAAGAATTCGTATAGGAGCATGCATAGGAATTCCTATAGGATACACAGAGACCGTCTACAGGATACATAGAGATTATCTACAAGATACACAGAGACTGTCTACAGGATTGGCAGAGAAGAGTTCAGAAGGGATATCAAAGGAGGTGGCCACTGCAAACAATCTAAAGAGGTAGGCTTTGTAATTACATCCCTCTTTGTAAGTAAATGAACCAAGAATCCTATAAATTTGAGGGAATTTAGCAACTGTGTGAAGGGAATTACATACACAGTCATCTCTGTTTTGGTTCTACATTTGAAAAATTGTTTCAACCCTCTCATTTTCTCCTCAAGCCTCACCAACAAGATTATAGGAGGGTTTAATAGGAGAGTGCCCACCAACACTGTGAGAATCCAGCAACACCCCCAAGCGTTTGAAATCTTCACAAGACATAATTAGATGGGGTTTTTCAAAAAATTCAGAGGGCATGATGATGAGGTGGCTCAAGAATTTTCTCTCTCCCTCACTCAACTAACCAGAATCCATGCCACTGTTGTAATAAGGAGCCTCACTATAGATCTCACCCCTGAGCACATCAAGAGAGTCACCACACTCCCCCTACGAATCCCATGGAGAAAAGAAGATAAGGGAGATAGTGAGGTTGCCAAAATAAAATTCTTTTTAGAAGGTGAGGAACCCACCGAGGACAAAAATGGAGTAAGGAGGCAAAGTGTGCCATATCCATGGAATGAGGTAGGCTACCAACTAATCAAATACATCTCATGTGAGGGTAGGTATAGTGTTCTCTATGGCTATCGTTTTAGGATCCTTGAATAATTAAGATTTGGAGCAGAAACACCCCCTCATCAAAGGCTCAACATACCATACTTCCTGCTTCAATCACTCATAGACTCAGGAATCAAAGTAAAGGAGGGAAATTACCAACAGATAGCTCACCATGGGTTGATTAAGATCCTCATAGAAGATGCCCTCCAGAACCTCAAAACTCCCATAACATGGAAATTTTTCAGAGACATGCCATCAGAGGATGACATCAAAGCTCTCACTTACGATGTTAGTCCTACTGTCAATGAAGAGGAAGTAGAACAGGAAGAGGAAGATACAGAAGGAGATAAGGATGAGATGGATGAAGAAGGAGTTGACACATAGGAACATGGTGAAGATGAAGTAGAAGAGGGAGAAGAGAAGGAGAATCATGAAGAAACGGAGGAGGAAATTAAGGAGGAAATTGATAGAGATGATGAAGATATACAAGAAGAAGAAGATAGGAAGGATGTAGACGAAGAAGGAAATGGAACATAGCGGATATAAAACTAGGAGGAGTCACCTAGGGTGTCTCTAGAAGCCACTGAGAGAGAGGCAGAAACTACCCTCACTTCTCTCAGCACCCCAATCAAGCAAAAATGAAAAATAGAGAGGCAAACCCCATTATATTTCAGGACAAGAAAGAGCACAAGAATAAGACAGGGGAAGCCACAAACATAAACCAAAATTCCTATTGTGATTGAAGATTCCCCTACAAAAAGAGGCAAAATACCTTCCCCTGAGTCCCCTATCACATATGTGAGCATGCCTACTACTAGATCAACTTCCACCAAGGGAAAAGCAATCCTATAGGACACATAGAAAAATCTATAGGAAGAAAAAATAGTGCTATAGGATACTCTATTGAATCTGCAGGAGGCACAAAAATTGGAAAGGATGGTAGGGGTGTAGCAAGAAACTAAAGAGGAGGACCCAGAGACAAAAGAACCTAGTCCCCAACCTAACGTGGACTCCTATTACCAGTTTATTGAAGGAGGTAGGGTCATACCTCAAAAATTTTCCATCCCACTCTTCTTTGAGCTTGAGAAGGAGAGGGCTAGAACTCACCGATGGATGTAGATCGCCAAACCAAAGGGGGTGGAAGACATTGAGCATATGGAAGAGAAACTCAAAGAAATGAGAAGAGAGTTAAGTGGCTTTAGGGATAGAGAAGCTATAATGAGAAATCAACTAGAGACAGAAAATGCATGGCTAAGGGGATAACTGCAGGAAAGAGAGAATCAATTGGCATGTATGGCCAGTCTCTCCTTGGAAGCAATCCAGTGTAGGATGTCGGCCAAATCCTATGTTCTCTACCTCAAGGAACAATGGTTGTAGTTTTAGATTAAGACCCTAGCATAGAGAGGAACCATGCCATTTCAGGACTACATGCAGTTTATTGATCTTTGTGATCAAAGTACACTAGAGGATAGGGCTAAAATGGCTGAGTTTTATTTGCTCAACATGGCCCTCATAGACATGAATGTATGGGACCCTAATGTCAAGCTAGGAGATCTACAATTAATGGCTTTGGCATCCTGGATGAACCATAAGGACTCAAGAGCTGCAGAGATGAAAAGGATATTGGCAAGAGAGCAAACTGAACCTCTTCTGATCAGAGCTAAACTATCAAATCCCATGGCCCTCATCAGTACCCATAATTTGATTGCAAATGATCCTCATTTGGCACCTAGATATCTTGCTACCCAAGAGAAAGAAATTTCAAATTTTGAGGACATCTCCAGGTTGCTAGGAGATGATAGTATACATGCTTTCCTTAGGAGATGGAACACCCTGGCATACAACTTAAATATAATAGAATATCACTCCCCTCAAAAGTTGAGAGAGGCACTTAGTAGGACACCTATGTATAAGCAATCTATGCAAAGGTTGAAGTTCAATTAGATAGGCCTAAAACTCAGTTCACCACTACTCTTAGGGATGCCAGAAGGGAGAAAAGAAGAAGAAAAAAGGAGGCAGTGGGAAGTAGTAGAAAAGAAAGCAGGCTTCTATGAACAAGAAGAGGAGACCACAGTAGAGGCATGGGATGCCAAAAAGGCTACTGGAGCCATGAAGGATATGGGTGTTAACTAAGTTTCTTAGAGGATGAGCAACACTTTCAGTAGAGGGGTGATGATGAGCCTCATCATTGGGTAATTATATGGGCCTTAATTCACCTACTAGCTTAGTCAAACCAACTATTATCATAACTTATTGCATGCTTTTGATTATATTTTGTTTATGAGGTGAGTTAGAGTTGGATATTATGCTTTGTGATCTAATGTGCATTTAATGCAGGATTAAAGGAGAGATTCAAGGAATTTTGGAAAAGAACAAGGTCAAAACTTGAATGGGACAAGGGAGAGGGATTATAGGAGGTAAATCCTCCTCATTTAGTAGCCCTCCATTCGAATATTCCTCCATGAGCTTGTAGTGCAAACAGTGAAATAATGAGGACTAGAAGGCAGCCGAGCAAGCGAGAGACAAAGCACCAGTTTATCTCGAGTTTGGGAGCCAAGCCTCCCTAATTTTAAGGAAGTCGTTGGGGATTTCAGATGTATAAGTAGAGAGGCCTAGGACCTCAGTAGGATTTAGATTTTTTATTGTAAAACTCTACTCTATTTTCGAGCTACAAGACTTATGACAGTTCTTTTTATATATTTTATTGTTTTGGTAATAAGAATGAGTTTTGTTTTGAGCCAACACACAGTCAACTCAGAGGGTTGAAGCTCTTGGGTTAGGGCCCAACCCTAGCAGTCAAGGCTCCTCTTGATGTATGTTTAGTGTAGATCCATAACTTAATTGTTAATTTCCTTATTAGATGCATTTCCATTACAAGTAGTGCAGATTAGATTGGTTGTGTGATAGTTTTCTTCCATTTGTGCCTTATTTCAAGTAGAAGGTGAGAAAGGAGAAAAAGGATCACCAGAAGGTTGTTAGCAGGTGTCTCGGCCTCACTTCCACCCTTTGGGACCATGACTTGAGGAAGGGACCCTTAAGCAACCCCCAAAACATAGATTTCTAGTTCTTTTATGAACTTTGGAGTTTTTTGTCTTTAATCTAGTATTTGGTTAATGTTGCAAGGTAGATTTCATTGTCATATTTTCCATATCCATTTCTTTATTAGATCTCACTCATGCTTTCATTCCCTTCAACAACTTTTTTCATGCATAATATAGGCAGTTGATTCATTAGTTATGCTTTTCTAGTTTATGAAAAGGTATCTTGTTGCAGAGCTTTTTGGAACACACACATGTTTTATGCAGAGTATGTGATTCAGGAGGAGACCAGGACTTAATAGCCAACAACCACCTTCCACTCCATCCACCTTAACCACCCCTTTTTTTCACCATCACCATCACTAGTTTTTCAATATTTTTCAATGAAATTCTCCCAAACACATTGAGCGAATATAGCCATCTATCATCTTGGATATTGACTCCTGAGTGATCCTAGACCTTCTAGCACTCCATTCCACCCATCATACACATTTCCTAAGCCTCCCAACACCTCCAACACCTCACATTTAACTCTCGGCTATATCTTGTAGGTTTCCTGTAATTCCTATAGGATCATCTTGTAGGTTTCTAGTACATCCTGTAGGTTTTCCTGAAACGATCTGTTTTGAGGTCAAATTGATGGAAAACCTCTAGGAAGTCACCAAAAGCCTCCTAGGACACCTCCACACCATCCAACCACTTCAAAAATCTTCTAGCCATCCTCAAACACCTTCAATCAACCTGCCACACCCACAAGAACAATTAGTTTGCATACTTGATTTTGCATAAAAGGACCAAAAAAAGTGAAAACATATTAAATTTAGTTTCTTTACCTACACATTAGTATTTTTTTATGCTTCTTACTTTTGCAACTTTGACATCAGCATTTGTTTATTATTGATTTATCATTTATGCTTAGCATAGCTTCTTAAATGGTTAATTAGGGTATGGTGTGGTTTATCATTACATGTTGGCCTTCTCCATTACTGAAGTAGAGTAACTCTATTAGAGTAGATTTACCTTTCTTCCATCAAAGAATGAAGCTTCTTTTGACTCCATAGAAGTCTAGCTTGGAACCCCAGTGGTCTCTCGCCAGCTGAATAGTGACAGCAGGAAAAACCATCACTTTTTACTTGTGTATACAACACTGTCACCTCCAAGTTTGTATGAACAACGGGTTGATAAGTAAAGTTGGTAGCCCAAGAGTTGCAACATCCTTGCCGCAATACTGGTGCTCATCGACAAGGAAATTATTTTAAACTTGATTTTTTTAGATATAAAGAAGCCATTTTTTTTTAAATCGTTGACCTTTCCTTAACAAAAGAATTACCTCTTTTTCTAAAAAGAAATAGGCTCTTATATTTGAGGTTGGCTTGTAATTTTGTTTCTCAAATTCCAAAAGGTTTCACAATTCATGGTGATACCACGAACAAATAGTTGAGGTTGCGAGTTACCTTGAATTTTCTTGCTTTTAGTCTGAGTTTATCACAGAACTCAGTATACGCTTTTATCGTGAATATGAATGATTTCATATTTCAAAGACATTAGTCTTTGACTGTTGACTAATATTCATCACACTTATGCAGAGAGAGAAATTCTGATGGTCAATGTTTTTATTTTTTATTTGCTTTAAACTGCAATCGTTGAGCTCCTCTCCTCCTCTGTTGTGTTCATAAAAGAAATTTCAAATGTTGCTCTTTTTGGATTTTTATGCAACCGCGTGCTCTGATATACCATGAAAAAGAATGAAGGGGCATAAATAAAAAGAGAAAGAACTCAAAACTAGAATGGAGCTAACAAATCTTCTCAACATTCAAAATCAACCATATAAAACTACATAGGAGATAAGGAAAAAAACAACAATAAATGACTAGAGAAAGTGTTGGCATTGTGGCACTGATTCAGAACTATGGCACAGGTGTTGTCCTTGATGGCAACTCACTTTGGTGACAGATCTTAGTACAAGCTCTCAGAATGAAGGAAAAAGATATATACGCAGGTTCACCTTGACGAATGTGCGTATACACGTGGGTTAGACGTTATAAAGGCGCGTATGTGTATACACACACTTTCATGCAAGGAAAAGCGCGTATATGTTGGAGAACTTACTTTTGGTCCATGGTAGTTAGTCCTTGGTATTTGGACATATGGTTTTGGACCATGGTATCTCGTCAGAAGTGTTGATCCCAAGTATTGGGTCCATGGTATTGTTTTATTATCGTTTTGGACCGTGGTATTGTGAAAGGCCTAAGAATATAAAAGAGGAAGGAGATCATTTGGCAAAGGATCATCTGAATGAATTGAATATCTAATAAGTGCTAGATCTAAAATATTGGTGATTGGGGTTATGGTGTAGATCTGGATCTGAATGAAGGAGGAACCTTGGCGCAAAGAGAAGGATAAGTTCTATTGATGGGTCATAATCTTTAGGCTTGAATGATAATATCTTTGCATGATTTTGATCTGTTATATGTGGTGCATGCTTGATCTATAAATCTGATAATCTGGGTTAATTAGTGTCTGAATATGTGAAAGAGTGAATTATCTTTTATAGATCTGTACACAGGTTCAGTGAAGCGAAGGCGTGTATACACGCTAGTTCAGTGAATAAAAACAACGTATACACAGGTTTCTCCAAACACAGAAGCGTATGCACGCAGGTTTCAGGTTATTGAAGTAGAGTATATCTTTTGAGTTGTGATCTAGCTACTTCTGTTTATTTCTGCAGTGTTCTGGGTTTAGAATTTGGTGTGTGGTTACTGTTATTGTGTTTTGGGTACAACTATCAGAGAAGTATCTACTTGATTCAGTTCTAATTGGTGAAAAGGAGATTGTTTGATGCAGAAATTCTTGCTGATTGATTGATGTTCATGGATCCAGTCTGAAAATTTATGAAACGTGGTCCTTGTAAGAAAGAGAAGGTTGTAGCCTTCTATAGGCCAGCACCTACGTACTAGTATCTTGGCTAGCACAAGAGCTAAGGGGGTTGTAGCTCCCTTCCAGGAGAAGCTAGAGAACGAGAGAGGGTTGTAGCTCTCTGCAGGTTGTAGCCTGCGTACTGGTAAAGGACTGCACCAGTACATTGTAAAAGAAGTTTCTAATTAAAAGAAGATAGAGACAAATTACAGCAGGTGGTTTTCACCCACATTGGGTTTCCACCTTATATCTTGTGTTCTTGTGTGTGATTGTCTTCAGCTCTATTTTATTGTTTCAGGTTACTGTTTATTTGATTCTAATACACAGATTAATGATCAACATCTGTAAGATAAATTAAATTATAAGTCTACATTGCATACGCGGGTTTCCTTCTCTGTAGTTGCGTATATATGTGGTTTTATCTATCTGAAGTAGCGTATATGATTTGAGTTTGAAAAAGAAAATAAGTGACTTGATAATAGTGATTCACCCCCCCTCTTAGTATTATTTCCAACAGAAAGTTCCAACTAAACTTAACTAAACTCAAGTGAATCAAAATCGACTATGACACCTAGAAGATAGTGAGATTAATTATCTCAACAAAAGGCCTACAACCAATTGAACAAGAATATTAAGAACCAAATGATCTTGATTGCAATATTTTTTCATATTGATCACCAATATTCATCATTTTTTAACTCAATCCCAATCTGTACTCATCCATGTCATGATAAATTCTCTTTCAAATAGGGTTTCTCACGATGAAACCTTGCGGATTAAGTCGACATAATATAATGACACTCAACGTGGCTTGATCTCGAGACCTCTTCGCTAGGCAATTGATCGAGTTGGATCTACCTGCAAGGATCTAATATCGAGTACATACCTACTCTATCAGAGGTCATACGAATATCAATCATTTGATTCAATTTTTTAGCAAGGACTGAAAAGAAAGGATTGACTAAGAAATTTCAGTAATCTGCGATAATTCTACCTTATTGGTATTAATTTGGAAATAATAATACTCATGAGCTAATGAGTACGAATATTGCGTCAGTTTCATTTAGGTTTCCTCAACAATGGGAGTTGTATATTGTTATATCATTTCATTCAAAATAATAGTTTCATTTGTGTATCCTCAAGAAACGGAATTAAAATATTTCCATATCATTCCATTCCAAATTAGAGTTATGTTAGAGTTCCAATAAATATTGAAACTTGTAATCTTAGGTAGCAATCTTATGAGCTGCGTTTTCAGCCTTATCCTTATTTATTGAGTCACCAATCTTATCTCATAGCTATCGCTACAAGCCTATATTGTCCCTATAACTTAGATTCATGTATAGCTCATTTTCTCAAGCAATAATGTGTGTTTTCTCTTCGTTTTTCATCTTGCGATCTCTTGGTAGAAGGATAGTTTAGATTTTTAGTCTGATCCTTGGGTATTTTAATACTCTTTCATGCAATTAAAGCTATACTGCAAGCTCCCTTCTCATATCCTTTGAGATGCATTTTAAAGTTTTTAAGATCTAGTTTTGGATCTAGATCTATTGTCGTTTGAAGTTTGTTGTTCAATCATTGAAGCCATGAAAAAAGAGTGTGGAAGTTGATTAGGCCTCATTCAATGAATCTATGAATTTACTGTAAGTTCTCAAAGGCTCCATTTGTATTTGACAAAATTTGCCTTTCTTTTTTAAATTTTCCCATGAATTTTTAAAAAAGGGAGAAATGGTATTTAGAAACGGAGAAAGGAATTTATGAATGTGTTGTTATGGCTTTAAAAAAAGAGAGAATGTTTTCCTGCAAATTCTAAAGGAGGATGAAAGTGTATGGGTAAATTGTTTCTAAAAAGGTTTAATTTCCTTGGGCCCTCATTAAAATTATTTTGAAATTATTTGGATTTTTTTTGGGAAATCTCTCTGGATTCAAAAAAAGCACAAAATTATTGGAATTTTTTTCCCTTGGTAAAATAAAAATTGGAAAAAAATTATTGACTGGGGTGAAAAGTAGAATCTGGGCAAATATTATTAGAATTTCTTGGCATTTTTGTTATTGGCGTAAAAAGAAGTTTGGGAAAAATTTTTGGCATTCAAACGTAGTTGTAAATTTTGAGTTTTGATATTATGGCGAAGTTAAGGACAATATATTTACTTACTCCATACAATTATTGAAAAAGAAAAATGCAACAACTATTGCAATCTAAGGAGTTGTGGAAAACATTAACTAAAATCTAGCCTTACAAAAGAGTTCAAAAAAATTTCCTACGAGAACAGACTAAATGAAGCAATGTGGATGATTGGGTTGCATGTTTCAGACAACCTTTTATTTCATATTGAATAATGTGATACTGCCAAATAAAGTTGGGAAAAAATAGCTTCTGTATTTGGAGGTATGAATGAGTTCCATGGATTAGAATTGGAAACTAAATTATCAAACCTAGTACCTGATGAGCATGCCACTGTTGAGGAGTATCTGTCTTAATTCAAGTATTTGTTGTCTCAATTAAAAGCATGTGGCAAGGAGAAAAAATATATTGAATGTATTTTCTTTATTTTTTCAAAACTAAAGGGTCCTTTTTAGGTTTTGGCATCTACCTTCTATGCATCAAGGGATGCCCTTGATGGAAAATTTCAAATACCCATTTTTAAGATATTTTTTGATCATCTCATATGAGAACAATCTAAGCTCGAGCAACTAGATGTTCTTTCTAGCTTTTCAAATCAAGATTTGGTGGCTCATAACTTCAAAGTTAAGCAAAAAGCATCGCTTTAACCGAAGAAAAAAATTGCATAAGCTCGTAAGTCTCCCTCCAAGCCTAAGTAGAATACTAAGTATTCTCCTCCAATTTCTAAGAATGAATAATCCTCCTCAATGACAGTTAAAAAACAGGAAAATAAGAAGACCAAAATAGATGAAATTTGTTTATTTTTTGGAAAACAGGGACGTAATGAAGCAAGATTTTGGATAAAGTTAAATTCATTAGAATAGGCCATGAAAAAGAACAATATTTCAATTGGAAAGGGACATGATCTATTAGCCCAAGCCATATTTAAATGTAGAGACAATTGGATACTTGATTTAGGGGCTTCACACCATATGACTCCTTGTCAAGACCCACTTCCCTCTACATATCATATCGAGATCTCATAAATTGCAGTTGGTGACTGTACAAAACTTGAAGTCTCGGGACCAGACACTGTAATAAAGACACATGGGTGCATTAATAATGTTCTCCTAGTCCATGAAGTTTCTACAAATTGATTGTCAATTTATCATATCTGTCATTCTGGTAATGGGAAAATTGTAGAGTTTTCCCAAATGAAGTAGTCATTAGAGAACTACTTGATCGTGTAGTTGTTGTCTATATTAGACAAGTTGATCATGCCTCTAGATGATATAAGTTTTTCTACTTCGATCCTTTCTCTACTTCTTCTTTTATATCTCATGTTGATTCATTGAGGAAGATTTACCATGAAAGATTTGGCCATCTCAATTATTAATATTTGTAGCATATGTATACTCAAAATTTGGTTTCAAGTATTCCTAAGGTTTAATCTATTAATGGTGTGTGTGCAGGTTGTGCCTTTTTCAAACAACACCAAGATCCATTTCATAAATGAAAAGCCTCAATGGAAAAATCACCTCTTGATTTGGTGCATAGTGATCTAATAACGTTTTCAACTCATTCCTTTTCAGGGGCCAAATATGCATTAACTTTTATTCATGATTTTTTACAGTGCTCTTGGGTGTGTTTTCTCAAGTACAAAAGTGAAGTCTTTGCAACCTTAAATACATTTACAACTCTTGTTGAGAAACAATATTCATGGTCCATTAAAAATCTACACATAGATAATGCAGGGGAATATGCCAGCAATGAATTTCAAAATGTTTGCAAAGAACATGGCATTTGTCATCAACATTATGTTCCCTACACCCGTCAACAAAATGGTGTAGCTGAACGAAAGAATAGAAAAATTAAGGAGATGTCTAGTTGCATGATTCATTCCAAGAACTTGGTGCCTACACTTTGGGTTGAAGCAGTTAATTGTGCTAATTACATTCAAAACAAGATGCCTCATAAGGCAGTTCAAAATATGACTCCTATGGAAGCTTGAACACATGACAAGCCAAATGTATCTTCTTTCACAGTATTTGGTAGTCCTGCTTGGGCATTAATTCTAGATGAAAAATGAAAATCCATGGAAAGGAAAAGTTAGCGATTGATATTTGTTGGTTACTGTGAGGACATGAAGGCTTATTGACTCTTTGATCCTAACTCTAAGGAGGTTCTATGCCAAAGAGATGTTAATTTTGATGAGGATATCAATCGACGATCATCTTTTTCCTGTACTACCTCATCTTCAATTGTCTATTTTGGTTCTAATCATTTTGATGCTTTTATAGATATGGCAAAAGAAGAAAGATCTAATGAATTTTCTTAGCCAGAAGAAAATCTTCCATCGGTACCAACATAACTTGTATAGGAGCATCCTGTTCTAGATAATTCTTGAGGATGAGTCTTCCTAAGAGAAAGGATCCTGATAGATTTGGCTATCATGCAACTTATTTGAGTTATATAGCCTCAAATCAACCACAATATGAAGGAAAGTCCCTCTTATGTCATGAAATTTTAGAGGATCCACAACAATTTTCCGATGTTGTTGGAAAACCTAGGTGGAAAGCTGCCATGAAAGAAGAGCATACTTCTTTGATTAACAATCATGCTTGGCATCTTGTTTCTCTTCCAAAGGGGCACAAGCTGGTCTGTTGCAAGTGGGTATATAGAAATAAATATGGAACAGATGGATCTGTAGACAAACATAAGGCATATCTTGTGGCTAAGGGATTTTCACAGGTTGAAGGAATTAACTATTTTGATACTTTCACTTCTGTCACCAAGATGGATTTCTATTCATCTTGTGCTTTCTCTTGTAGCCTCCTAAGGTTCGCTAGTTTACAAGATGGATTTTAGGAGTGCTTTTCTGCATGGTGATCTACATGAGGAGATTTACATGGAGCAACCTCCTAGTTTTGTGTAGGATCCTTCACTTGTTTGCAGGCTTAGGTGATATTTGTATGGTCTCAAACAAGATCCTAGAGCTTGCTATGAGAAGATGTATAGTTTTCTACTTTCCTCATGGTTCAATCGTTGTCACTCTGATCCAACAATCTACACTAAGAGACATGGCTCTAATTTATTGATTCTATTATTTTATGTGAATGATTTTACTCTCATAGGAAGTTCTTCATCTATGATTCAAAAAGTTAAGGAAGAACTGACAGGAAAATTTGTTATGATAGATATCAGTCTTCTGCACTACATTCTTAGCTTGATCGTTCACCAATATTCAAATCGAATCACCATCTTCGAATAGAAATATGCTCTTGATTTACTTTAGTGTTTTTGAATGGCTAATTATAATTCTTCACCTACTCCTTTTCAATCTGGCATTATTTTTACTTCTAGTTGCACCACTACTAGGGTGGATCATACATTGTATCACCAACCTCTTGGTAGTTGATCTAGATTTAAACAGGAACACAAAAAATTACAGAGATAAACATAAACATAAAGATGCAGTGGAAATAATACTTCATTTCGTTAATGTAAAATACTGAAATATGCTTACAAATAGAAATGGAAATAAACTCGCTTGGGCGATGGTAGCTTATCTCTGAGAAGAGATGTCACACCTACATGCCTCTGAATTGTGTTACAATGAGGCTAGAAAGCCTATTTATTGTTGAGAAACAATGGAAAACCCTAAACATTAAAAACCTAACCCTAGAAGATGAAACACCAAATTGTGTGCCCTATTTCGGGTAAATTAGTACATCGATTTCCCGGGGTCGTAACTTTGGCACCTAATCTCTGTTTGATGCATACAATAGCTCATTAGAAAGATCTATTTGAGAACTGTAACTTTTTCCCAAAAAAACGTCATTTAGGGCCTCAAAAATGGCTCCGGAAGTTCAAGACTTGAAAAACTGATAAAAATAGTAAATTTTGCTACAATTATGGAAATTGAAAAACTGAAAGAGACAATTGTGGGGGTCCATGTGGGATAGGTGGGTGGCCACCAACATCCACCTGGATCATTCCTCCCGCCTTAGGAAGAAATGGTTCCCATTACATTGAGTTCCTCCATCTGTTGAACTTGGTCCCTGGTGAGATGTTTGTTGAAAATGGCAACAAGAAATGCTAAAAATAGAAATTCTATAAATAACATTGCTATAAATAGCATTTCAGGTACTAGTGTTGGACATAGCAACAAGGAATGAAAAATGGAAGTACTAAAAATAGCATTGCTATAAATAGTATTTCGGGATGGATTCCAATTTTAGTTGGTCCCTGAACTAAAATTGAGAAGTAAAATTTGAATTTGATCTAAGTAGTTGTTTGTAAAATAATCAATTAATTCATCTTGAGCTAATTAGTTGGAGAAAATCAAACATGAAGTCTATGTGAAGACATGCAACATGTTCCCATTTGATTGAGGAAGTTATCCCTTGATTAAAGGAGATCAAGATGAGTTGTACTTTGAGTTGTAATTAGTTCACTCAGTTAACTGAGTTAAGTCTAGTTAGATTAGTTCAAATAGTTTATTAGTTCAAATAGTTTGTTGAACTAATTGTGAGTTCAGTTAGTTAATGCATGCATGCATGTAACTTCTGCACTTCAGATAATTGAATATTCTCTCATAAATAACTCATGCATGTCAGTTCAGAGAAAGACTCAGTTGAGATTAAAAGAAGGGACAATTTACTGTTAGTTGGAGGAATTTTCCTATATAGGAAATTCATCCATGCAGAAGGAATTATCTCCTTCAGGATTGCATAGTTACTTCTAAGTTTAGTGAGTAGTGTGAGAGATGAATTCACACAGGTGGCAGCATTGGACCCCAAGAGAAACTGCACAAGGAAATAGGAGACTTGGAGGGCAGAGGAGAAGGTTTGTGAGAAGCCTTTGACTATCTATGAGCAGCAAAGGGATTGTACTGAGAGCTGGATAGCTTGTGAGCTAAAGATTTGTGTATTCCAGACATATTTCCACTTGTATGATAATACAAAGTGTTATCACTCAGATTTTCCTTGAAGTTGTTGGGAAGAGGAAAGGAGTCCGAGGTAACCACAAACCAACTTTTAGGTATAAAATCTAGCGAATTTGTACCCAGAGAGGGCTCTCTCTTTAAGTTTTAGCTTTATTTTGAAAGATATTAGGCTAGTTATGAAATTTTAGGAGTTTTGATTTTTTTTGGTGGTGAAATTCAATAGCAGAGGGGCAGAACCGAATAGTTTAGGCCATTGGGCTAATGGAGTCAAAGAAGATGGCTTAATTGGATTTGGTTTCTTAACAAGGGATGGTTTCATAGGGAAAGATAGCTAAACAGGGAACAAATAGAGACTTAAAAAAGATGGAATGGACTCAAAAGGGATGAAGGGAAATTAAGAATCCTTCAACATATTTTAAAAGAGGGAACTTGGATGATTACCAATAAAGAGAAATTAAGAATTCTTTACTAAATAATCAAAGTGAATAAACTAGGAAATAGGAGAAATTAAGAATTCACTGTTTATGCTAGTTTAGAGGAAAACATTAAGAATAAAAACGATTGAAAACAGATTGCACTCAAGCACTTTTTGAATTATTCTTTTTCGTTTATCATTCAGATATGAAACACAGTTGATATAATAAACAAGAAAACTTTAAAACATGAGATATAGAAGACTTATTGATCCAGTGTCTAACTCATGAATCCTGTGAAAATTCCTTTACATTAATTCTTCATCCAGCTAGCCATACAAAATTTTGTCCAACAACACTTTATTCCAAAGTAATCAGTTTTACAACAATGTCTAAGAATCCACCCTCAATACTCCAATTGAGGGGGTATTTATACAAAAAAATTTACTAAAAATATCTCATAACAAAGTGAGATATATTCTAGGATGACTATCAATAAGTTACAAAAAAATAGAGACAAATGGTCTCGTAGATAGAAGAAAAGGCAAAATGATGTTGTGCTGTTCCTATTCTTGTGAATGTGTTGGAGGTAGGCCCTATGATTTAGCTTGATGTTGTCTTCTTTGTAATTCTGTGTTGGATGCCATGTTTTCATTGATACTCTTTACCTACTTTGATACTCTTTGACCTGTTTGATCTCTATTTATCCTCTTTACTATTACTGACTGTAGTAAATAACAAAAATTTAGCTTTTACCAAGGATAATTTTCAAAATTTCTAACATTTCTTCCCACCATTGTGGTTGTGGTATTCTAGTTTTTTGAAGTTTTCTTAGGGTCTCATCAGTTTCGGTATACCTGAAAAGGTAGGTTGAATTGGAAACAAGTGCTTTACTTCATGCTCGACATAGAATAGGTTCTCTAGACTGTCATAGAGAACTCTGCTTGTAGGCAATGCTTTTGATGCTGATGCACTTGTTAACGAACTTGCTTGGTTGCCTACATATTGATTCAATTTCTCCACATAATCTATATGCCTCATTAATTTGTCATTAATCACTAAAGGACTAGGCAACCCTTTACTCTGCAAAATATCAAATTTCTTCATAAAAGCATTAATTTCTTCCTGCATGTCATGGCATCTTCTTTCTAAATTTTGCATCAGAGTCCTTTTAGTCAAAACCCTTTTGACCTCCAGAATTGTCCCTGTTCTGTCTTCAATGCCCAGTTCTTCAAGCTGGTACTTATTCTTGGTATTCAAAAAATTTATGAGCCTGGTGGCTTCCTCAGGCATCTTTCCTAACTCTGCTCTTGTCCTTTGAACCTCTTCTCGGGCTACCTTTACTAAATCAATTTGTTCAAAAATTATTTGGATTGATGGCCAAACATCATTTATTGACTGAGTGATGTTGGCCCAAAGAATCTTTTTAATATCTACCAAGGGCTTGTCAAATGTAAGGTCTTTTTCTAATGATTTCACCCTGTTTTCTAATCCTTTAATTTCCCTTGTCTTTTCAACAACATTTATCTTTGAGAGATCATACTTTTGCTCCAAGGTAGCAAATTGTTCTTTTACCTTTTGCAGCTCTATAACTTGGAGCTTCAATTCCTCCATTGATTTTACTAATTCATCTGGGTTGAGACCTGAAATTCCTGCTTGTGCTGTACCTGCTGTTGTTGCTGTTACTGCCTTTGCTATGACCACTGGAACATTAGGTGCTAGAGTTGTTCCAAGGGTGGAAGGGACTGCAGTGGAAACTACTGGAATCACACTGGGAGGCTAAGAGGTCGACTCTCCCTGCTTTTCCTTCAATGATTTCTCCAATTCTTGTTCAGTTTCCTTTAGCTGCTCATTAAGTTTCAGAACTAAATCCATTAGTTCTTCTTATGTTCTTTGTTGTATCACCTCAGCTATTTATGGGTGCCGTGAAGGTGGAAATTTCAGTTGCTTTCTCAATGCAGCGATGTCTTCATCCTTCTTTTTGATTAAGGCTTCTACAACCTTCACATCTTTAGGATCATGACCTAATCCAATGATCAATTCTTCTAATGTTTTTATTCTATTGTCTTTAGCCTGTGAGGAGGCTTTCTCCAGCTGTAGTTGGGCAGTTGTGTTATTCAAAGAATTTTCCAGCCTTTGGGCCATCATAGCCTTACTAGTCAAGGTGGAATAAATCATCTCTCTAGTTTGTTTGTGTAATTCAATTTGATCCAAAGGATGAATATCCTTTGCCATAACCTCAAAATTGGTTCTGAGATAGTCTGCTACTGATTGAGGCTATTGCACTTTAGGTTTGAAATAACTCATTATCATTTTACCTTCCTTGATGTCATAGGCTGACATCAATTTGTTTTGATTAGTGGGAGCCATTTTCAAATATTGATTGTAAACCTAAATCCTCAATGGATCATTTCTGGCTTTTATTTCCATAAATGTCTTCTTGATATCTGAAGTGTCCTTTCCTGGTGGTCTGAAAGATGATACCTCTACACTTTGTTGTCTCTCTAGCTCCTGTCTCTGTGAGCTAGTAGATGTTCCACCTACTGGGAATGTTTGATGACTATATTTTCCTTCTTTCCTTTGACTATCAGTAGTCTCTTCAAAAAATTCCTCCTCTGAAAGAGGATTTAACCTTTTCCTTTTTGCACCAGGCTGCTCTGAGGGTCCACTGGCAGGGGTAGCTACTTCCCTGTCTCTTTTCTTATTCCTTTCCTCATTCAGAGGATTCTGCAAAATTGGAGGTTCTCCCACATTGCCCTGAGTTGGGGGAGTTTTCATTTGGGCCTGTTCCTTGGAAGTTTCAGGCTATTTTGACATTGTAGATTTCTCTGTGGCTTGAGTGCTAGTCTCTAGCCCCTTTCCCTTAGATGTTTCTGTAGCTGGTGTATTGGTTTGCTGTGAGTGTCTTTCAGAGGTCCCAGCTGCTGAGGCACTTATTCCTGATGCTGATTTCTGAGAACTATCATAATGTACCTACCCAAAAGAATCTAAGTCAAGAGTCTTTTCAAGATCTCTCATTACATTTTCAATATTCACCTGCTCACTCTCAACAACTACTAAGGTCCCCTCTCTCCATTCATCCATGTTGGCAAACTATTCAATTTCTGGGATCCTATGATGCATATAGGGGGACAACCTATTCTTCATTCTTCTATCACAGATAAAGCCCTGAGGGTCATATGGGGCCCAACCAAAGCTCTTTTGTAATCTAAGGTAGTTTTCTAGAATCCTTTCTGCTACTTCCCCTGCTTCTCTACTGTTGCAGATGAATGGGCCTATTTGATGTTTGATCCTGAGCTGTGCTTTCTTTTTGGCTTTGGTAAAATGGATCAAATCTACATTACACATCTGCCTATAGTATTCCAATGCAAACAGTCACATTGGAAAATACTTTGGTAATTTGAAGGGGGTGAGCTCACAACCATATATCCTGAATTCTGTGAAATTCTGATATAGGTACCAATCTCCCACTTTGTACTGTTTAGAAAGTTGAAGGGTCTTTCTAATATCACCACTGATCCTGGGAGGGGAAACCCCTGTTAACAAGGTAGTTGTTGGATGAATGAATAGGTCAATGAATTCATTATAGGAATAAGGGGTTTCAAAGGAATCATGGAAGACTGCAGACCAGAAGATCACAGACCTTGGATTTCCTCTGGTGTCAAGTTTCAGGACAGGGAATGGGAAGTTGTCTGATTGATAAAAGAGCATAAGATGGTATATAAAGGTGGAGTACTTGAAAACTCTTTCATTTTCCAGTCTCATGAACTGGTCATGAATCTTGTCAGCAATGTAGGAGGCAAAGTCATATTTGACAGCAGGGGGCTGTCTAGGAGTAAAAATTGACAACATTGCTAGGGTTAACTCATCAACAAATTCACTAGTATTGAAACCCATTATTGATGATATCATGTCAATTATGAGTTGTCCCATATCTGTGAAGAAAGTTTGCATGTAAGGAGGTGGGCCATCAGGCTGATGTTTTGGTGACATGAAAGTTTGACAGAGGTGATTGAGTTCCTCTTGGGATAATTTAGTTGATTTCTCAAGTAAATCTCCCATGGAAAGGGGAGTCAAGGCTTGAATGGGATGAAATTGTAACATTTCATTAATTGACTCAGCAGTTATTGGGAAAGAATGGTTTGGCTCAGGGACATGACTGCTCGGTGATTAGGGTCATAATTGGCATGGCAATGATGAATTATTTATGGGAAAACATGAACTGAGGGTAGAAAATACATAGGAAGGTTGGATTCCCACAGTCCTAGGATATCAAAGCCATTTAGGTAGTTATCTCTGCTTTGGCAAAAGACTCTCAGGTGATTTTTGTCAATGATGAGGTCTTTTATCTGGAAGTCCCTATCACCTAAAGGCAGATAGTCTAAATCTTTGTTGGGAGGATTTAGGGGTGCAACATCCAAAGCCAAAGGGGTTCCGTGTTTGGTTCTTATGGATTCAGATGAAAATGTGGATTTTTTATAAAAATGGGAAAAACAGAGGGTCTGGGAACTTATATGATGAAAACAAAGACTGAATTGTAGTGAATTTGGGTGTTTTCTGTCAAATTATAGTGGAAAATGAGAACTTGCAGGGTTTTATTGGGAATTTGGATAAATACCTGTGTTCGGGGGATGAACAGTGAAATTCAGGTACTGGTTGTGGCTAACAGGCTCTGGGTTGCGTCGACTTCAAGTTTTGAGTGGGTTGGCAGCTGAAAACTTCAAACTGTTGACATCAACGTTCTTTTGCATGGGCACAGAGGTTTACAGTACAAGGCAATGAAAATGACACTGTTTGTTTTATTTACAAAGTCAAGGGTTGGCAGGGTTTTTTTGGTTTTGGGATGGGTGACGTTAGTGGGGAGTGACATGATAGTTTTGTCGTATGTGGGAAGGCAGTAAGTGGTTTCATATCGCACCACTTTTGGGGACGGGCGATAATAAGTCGGGAGCCAGCAATTCCATAGATTCTGCGAAGCGTGGCAGAGGCACTGTGTGAAAACCACTTTGTGATCGCATGCTAACGTGCGGTCATAAAGGGGTGCACGATATCGATGATAGCCGTTGGATGTGAGAGGTGTGATCGGATGGCTGACGGGAAGCGCGATGCGATGGGATTTAACAATGGCGTGCCCAAAACAATTAAGGTTTAATTAATTATGTCGGGGGTGGTATGAAAGGTCCGGTAGGTTCTTAATTAACCATGAGGGTTAATTAATCCCTTATTAATGCAGCGGGGAATTAGGGCTGTTAACTAGTTACAAATTAACTAGTTAATCCCGGTTAAAATGTATTTATGGTTATAACTTAACCAAAGGGGTGGGATATATAGAAATTTGGGATTTTTAATAGTTTAAATAATACAAGACAATGTGAATTTTTGTGCGGGAGTTATATGATATAAGTTAATAGTTAATATGGTAATGTAATGAAAAAGCACCAAGTAAAAAACGTTGGAATTGTGTATTTAACTTAGGCTTGAATGAAAAAAAAAGGGTTTTTTATGGAGTATTGTGTAATTTTTCTAAGTAAAATAGGATTTTACTTAGGAAATGAATTATGAAGTTGAATGAGTGTTCTTATGAATAATTTTAAGTACTTTAGGCTTTATAAATTATTGGGCCGAGGGTTCGGTCCCTCCAGAAGTCAGAGAAATGCTCTGAGCCCCTCTAATTTAGCAAATGCCTTGGTACGTAGGGGAAATTAGTGAGAATTTATGGAAAAATGAAGGGGGAAGTTAAGTATTTGAACTTACCTTGCTTGAAATGCTTTCAATGTAATGTCTGCCTTGCACTTGTGACGAAAGTAAAGATTAACACATTTTGAGAGTCATTACCCATCACATGTAATTCTACAACATCATCTACCTACCCTGCCTACTTTAACCTAACATTTTTTCTTCTTTATTTGGGTGCACTTACTGGCAAACCCTTATCAAACTTTTCTTTTCTTTTACATGGAGAAATCTATCTAAATCTAGCCTTATTACATCCACGGGATCATATTAAACTATTAAGCTCCTTTTATTCACTCTACCTATCTACTTATCCACCAAGATTAAACTGTTTGGTCAGATTTTATTCTCTATCTCTAAAACATAAAATTCAAATATGAACTAGCCCAGCTTGAGCTGTTTGACTGCCCATCGATTGTGGCATTAGTTAACAAGCTGCACACAATTTTTTATTACATAAGAGTAAAAAGTAGTGGCATTTAGACTTGCACACTTTCATGGTCTTTCTTTTGATGGGGTTCATTTTTTTTTCTTTTTTGACCTCTTTTTTATATTCTTTTCACCCTTTGATTTTTCTTTTAGGGTATACCCTCTTTACATTTTTAAAATTTTTTGATCCTTTTGAAAATATGGAAAAAATTTGCAACAAGGAAAGGTATGAACATATTACATAGCTCATCAAGTCAATCATGATATATGACACCTATTGGTATAGGAGCATAACACAGAGATCAGGGTTTTTAGCTGAGGCTTTCCCCAGAGTATTCTTCTGTGTTTCATGTGTATGATTTCTTCTTCTCTGTTATATGTGTTTTGATTGATCTATCTCAAATTGATTAAGCTTCTGCAAAGTTTGATTGTAGAAGTAAATCTAGTATTTTGCTTTACTATATTGCATTATCAGGTGATCTACAGTGGGAATTTCTACATTGTATCAGAGCTAAGTTTATTCGAGTTGTGAATGGTATACGAAGAAGAGAAATCAAAGTAAAAAAAAAAAATTGGGCTGCGAGTTTGCAGAGTAGATACGAAAATTTTTTGTGAAAAATTTTCGAAAACAAATAGCAGATCTGGATTCCTTGCGAAAAAATACCCAAATTCAAAAAGAAAAATCGGCTGAATCCAAGTTCGGATGAGGGAGATATTGTTGATTTAAAATCAGCTCCTTTTCCAAAAAAATTCGTGACGGCGGGAAAGATGAAACAGGTTGGTGTGCTAGCCAAGAACCTGTATGCACTTGAGGTACAAGATGCATGCAAAGCCTTGAGGAGCAAGGGAAAGGTTAGATACTTGGTGGTTGAGAGGGAGAGTAAATTACCTCTCAACATGCAGCCACAAAAGAAGTCTCAGACAATTTTGGAGGAGCGACAATTGGAGATGCCAAGAGTAGATTAAGTGGAGGCATCCACTCATACAGAGACCTCTAGTAGGGGGGGAATTTCAAGCCAGGTGGGTAGAGGGATCATATGCAGCCATACCTCCAGGTGTGAGGTGGGGAGATGTGAAGTGATAGTCCCAAGAAGGCTGAAATAGGGGCAGGATCCTTGAGGTACCCAACCTCTTTGATTAGACCTTGCTACGAGAGCCCTGACAAGGAGTAGCAGGACTAGTTGAGTGGGTAGAGACAGATGCGGATGGAGCAGCAAAGGAAGCTTCAACATCAGAGGATGTTTCTTGCCCAACAGGGAGGTCAGTTGGGAGATTTTTGGTTTCTAGAGTTGTTGGAGCAGCAACAGTTGGGAGAAGTGTTTCATGCAGAACATTCCAAAGGTTCAGGATCGGGTTCGAGTTGAATGCCTTTATTGTTGAGAGGGAGTGTCGAAAATGGCAATAAGAAAGGCTAAAAATAGAAATTCTATAAATAGAATTTCTATAAATAGCATTTCAGGTACCAATGTTGGACATAACAACAAGGAATGAAAAATGGAAGTGCTAAAAATAACATTGCTATAAATAGTATTTCGGGATGGATTCCAATTTTACTTAGTCCCTGAACTAAAATTGAGAAGTAAAATTTGAATTTGATCTGAGCAGCTGTTTGTAAAATAATTAGTTAATTCATCTTGAGTTAATTAGTTGGAGAAAATAAAACATGAAGCCTATGTGAAGACATGCAACAGGTTCCCCTTTGATTGAGGAAGTTATCCCTTGATTAAAGGAGATCAAGATGAGTTGTACTTTGAGTTGTAATTAGTTGACTCAGTTAACTGAGTTAACTCCAGTTAGATTAGTTCAAATAGTTTGTTGAACAAATTGTGAGTTCAGTTACTTAATGCATGCATGCATGTAACTCCTGCATTTCAGAAAACTGAATATTCTCTCATAAATAACTCGTGCATGTCAGTTCAGAGAAAGACCCAGTTTAGATTAAAGGAAGGAACAATGTACTATCAGTTGGAGGAATTTTCCTATATAGGAAACTCATCCATGTAGAAGGAATTATCTCCTTCAGGATTGCGTAGTTACTTATGAGTTTAGTGAGTAGTGTGAGAGGTGAATTCACACTGGTGGCAGCATTGGACCACAGGAGAAACTGCGCAAGGAAATAGGAGGCTTGGAGGGAAAATGAGAAGGTTTGTGAGAAGCCTTTTCTTGTCTATGAGTAGCAAAGGGATTGTACTGAGAGCTAGATAGCTTGTGAGCTAAAGCTTTATGTAATCCTGACATATTTCCACTTGTATGATGATACAAATATTGGGGTTTTTAGCTGAGGCTTTCCCCAAAGTTTTATTTTGTGTTTCATGTGTATGATTTCATCTTCTCTGTTATATGTGTTCTGATTGATCTAGCCCAAATTGATTAAGCTTTCGCAAAGTTTGACTGTAGAAGTAGATCTATTATTTTTCTTTAGTATATTGCATTATCAAGTGATCTACAGTGGGAATTTCTACACTGCTATGCAATCTCAGATGTGTCTAGTAATGGTGGGAAGCATGGTCGAGGGAGGTACACATTGAACACTTGGTGCAAGCGAAGGAATGAGGGAATGCTATGCTCCAAAGCATTGTTTCCCAGAGCCTTGGTAATGGTGTAAGGACCATGTCAGAGTGGTATGAGTTTCTAATGAGTTCTGGTAAGGTGTTCTTTCTGGAAATGCAGCCAGACTTTGTCACTCACCTGAAACTTGCATGGTACCCGATAGTGCAACGGTGTCCCTATGGGTGAGGAGAAGATGTTCCCATCTACTTTCATGACCGTATCCATCTGTTGTTGTTGTTGCTACATGGAGGAACCCTTCGCGGGGGTCATAGATGTGGCAATGATATTTCCCTTACTTTAGGAGTGAACCAGACAAAAAATGAATTTCCTATTCTGGGAGATGAGCTTGCTGCCTTTCTTACCAACAATCAGATAGGTGGCAGTAGGTGGGGCTACCTCCGATACCTTGTATAATGAATTACCCAAAATGATAATAATAGCACAAGGCCTTGACTCATACACAGCATGTCTCCTCCATAAATATGGTTGGCCTAATAGTACATCACACAATACCTCATTTGTAAAGGGCTTGATGCTGTAGGGAAGGTGGCACTGTTGGCAGAATTGGAGATCTCGTCCTTGGTGAAGCCACCCGATATTGTATGGCTGCGGGTGTGGTGTAGTCGATAGGCCCAACCTCTTCATGACCTTTACTGAAATGAGGTTCTTTTGGCTTCCACTGTCAACAATGAATTGTAGCAGTGAACCCTTCACCCACATTTGTGAGTGGAAAAGATGCTCCCCATCCTCTGGATCTTCAGGCTCATTCTTCTGGATCTTGGTAGTGGCAACAATGGTGTTGGACTCTGCATCAATGATCTGCTTCCCTTTTCCATTCCCCTCGTCAGGATCTGACTCAGTGTTGGAACACGCATCTGATTCGGAAGCCTTCAACTGAGCCACCAGCGACTGCTTGGTCCAACACTCACTTGTGTTAAGAGTGGGACTCTTGTGGAACTCACACCACTTTCCTGTGTCCTTCTTTGACTTCGTGGTGTTGTTATTTTCTTGCGCCTTTGATGGGTTGTTTTCGGTCACCCCGCCTTGGCTTTGTCCTTTGTTCTTCAAATTTGCAGATTGAAAGTCTCACTTCTTCTGTTTGATCCTTTGCTATATTTTGACAGCGTATCATTACGTCGTGACGAGCGAGGAGATGTTTAGGAACTCCATCTCTTCCTGGATGTATCTGTGTAAGCAGCCACAGTATTTGAGTACCAAATGTAGCTTAGAATCCTTGATACCCAACTGTGTGTAAAGGGTATGAAAAATGTTTGTGAACTTCGGCACATCTTGGTCCCTTCCCTGTCGCAGCATGGTCCACTTTTGACAGGGTAGTGCTACTCCTTGATGGCATCCCAGAATGAATTCCAAGTGGGTGCAGCTGAAAATAGTGAGCCCGTACTTCCATCCTTCTGCTTGCAGTAGCTTTCCCACTAGTCCTTGACGTGGGGGGCTACTTTGAGAAGAGAAAAAAACAATCTTTTCTTGACTCGAAAATTCATGAACAGAAAAATACCCTTGTAGCAGATTTAACCATTTATCTACGGCATCTGCATCTATCTGACCCTCGAATATGGGTATTTCAAAATTAACTTGTACCTTAAATGGTGTGGCATTTCCAGAGTAGCTGTTGGAAGCCGATGCATCATCTCTGGGTAGCCACTGAAGGATCTGGGCAAAGTTGTCCATCATCGGGTTCCTTTGTCGCTTAAGTTCTTCTTCGAGCAATATTTTGATAAGATCTATTGCCCCCTCATATTTCTTTTCATGCGTCATGGGAGGCTGTCGGGATTTGCAAGGCTATTCTTGCAAAGGTTCGACCAGTTCAAGCCCTAACTCCTTATATCCCAACCTCGTTGGAGACATGCAAAGAAAAGCAGAGAAAAAAAGAAGACCGCTCTGATACCACTAATCTGGATTTAAACAGGAATGCAACAAATTATAGAGATAACCATAAACACTGAGATGCAGTGGAAATAATATTTCATTTCATTAATGTAAAATACTGAAATATGCTTACAAAGAGAAATGGAAATAAACTAGCTAAGGTGATGGTAGCTTATCTCTGAGAAGACATGTGGCAGCTGCATGCCTCTGAACTATGTTACAATGAGGCTTGAAGGCCTATATATTGTTGAGAAACAATGGAAAACCATAAACATCAAAAACCTAACCCTAGAAGATGAAACGATAAACTGTGGGCCCCATTTGGGGTAAATCGGTACATCAACTTCCTGGGGTCGTAACTTTGGCACCAGATCTCCGTTTGATGCATACAATATCTTGTTAGAAAGATCTATTCGAGAAATATAACTTCGGGAAGAGAAATATTAGTCCATGGACAAATGTTGCTCTCAGTTCTCCCAAAAAATGTCGTTTAGGGCCTCAAAATGGCTCCAGAAGTTTAGGACCCAAAAAACTGCTAAAAATAGTAAATTGTGCTACAATTAAGGAAACTAAAAAAATGAAAGAGACAGTTGTGGGGGTCCAAGTGGGATAGGTGGGTGGCCACCAACATCCACCTGAATCAACAGTCTACTTTATTTGACACACACTCGACCAATCATTGCCTATGCAGTCATGCTCGTATCTTGATTTGCTCAGGATCCTCATTAGAGTCATTGGAAACTAGTAAAGGATATTATCAGATATATTCAAGGAACTTCCAATTTTGGCATTCAGTATAATACTAGATCTATTGAGCTTGTAGGTTTCACTGATTATGACTAGGTTGGATCAATGGATGATCAGAAATCCACCTCTAGATTTGTTTTTTGTCTTGGATATGCTCCTATTGCTTGGTCCTGCAAGAAATAGTCAACAATTGCATTATCTATGGTATAAGCTAAGTACAAAGCCACAGTTCTCACAAGTCAAGAAGTTATTTGGTTATGACATTTATTTCTTAAGTTTGGAATTCAACAAGATCAACCTACTCTCTTATGGTGTGATAATCAAAGTGAAATACAAATTTCTAGAAATCATGTGGAGCATCAACAAACAAAACACATTAAGATTCATATGAACTTGATTCACTAACTTATTCAAGATGGTGTTCTCAACCTGGAATATGTACCTACTGAAGAACAAATAGCAAATATTTTTACAAATTCCTTGGGCACCAAGGTTTCTTCAGTTACAACATATGTTGGAGTAAAGGAATTTGTCCTTGGGGGGTCATCATGAGTCCTCTTTCCTCCATCTCTTCATTTTATTTCCTTCTTTATTTCTTGTGAAATGTTGTACATGTGTACCTAAAAAGGCCTTGTTGTCAGGAACCATTCTTTATGTTCCCTTTTCTTTATTTTTCCTCCCCACATTTCAGTTGTGGGGGGGTGTTAGAGTTCCAATGAATATTGAAAGTTGTAATCTTATGTAGCAATCTTATTAGCTATGTTGTCAGTCTTATCCTTATTTATTGAGTCATCAGTTTAAGCTTCTATATTGTTCTTGTAAATTAGGTTGATTTATAACTCCTTTTCTCAAGAATTGAAGTGCATTTTCTCTTCATTCTTCATCTTATGATATCTTGGTAGAAGGATTTTTTAGCTTTGCAATCTGATCCTTGGTGATGCGATTTTTTGTTGAGAATTAATATTAGATAAAGAAAAACAATTTTTCATGTTTATGTCTAATTGTATAAGCTTTATAAAAAAAATTGATGGCAAAATGTATTGTTAAGATAGTCTTTATAATCGTGCAGACTCAAATTTCTAATTAGTATTGTGTGTGAGATCCCAATGTTACATTGGTATGTGATTCCTTGTCGCACTAGTAAGACTCTAATCATTCCAACAACCCTATATAATTTGAGTACAAACTTGGCCTTTCAAACCTAGCACTAATCTAGTATAATTTTGGTCATTCGCACCCTATCCCACGAGACTACAAGTCCACTCATTCTAACCTTATGTTGTGCGATAACCAACCCAACCATTCCCACAATTGTGTTATGGTGATATAAGCACAAATCCAAACCAAGCCATTCTTACTACTTATCATGCTAGTACCGGCCTTGCTATTCCATATCATAGGAGTGGAAACCTTGCCATTCTGACCTGGTGTAAGGATTGTCTCATGCTAATTCCATTGGTCTAAATTTTTGTTTAATAAAAATTAGAATTATAAAAGATTATCTTTACACTATTTAAAATAAAATCATTAAAATATATTTAAAGAATTTGTTTTATTTATTTAGAAAATTTAAAATACAAAATTTTATATTTATATAAAAAATTATAATTTAATTTGAATAATTGTGATATTTATTTAAGTAGAATTAGCATAATCATCTAAATTAAATGACTTTGGTAAACATCAAAACATTCACTTCATCATAAATAGTTACTAAAAATTATTATTATTATTATTATTATTATTATTATTATAGTTAAATATATAAACATTAAAGAAACATATAACAAGATTATTAATCATGACAATAGTCTCCACTTTATCATGAAGATTCTTAGTTTATAAATAAGATTAATTATAATATTATGAACCAATACCATTGTTTATTAAAACCACATGCCCAAAAAACAATAACTTAATTTATGTCTTACTTATTCAAAGGACACAAGGGCTTGGTTAAACTATTGGGAGATCAATGAGAATGATGCTTTGCAAAACATAAATAACATTAAATATATTGTTACTTCTAAGTTCAAAGAAAAATTGTGGTGTGAGAAAGATTTAGCGTCTAAAAGAAAATTAAGTTATTATAAGAAGGTCATCAACCCCACCCTTGAAGATCAAAAGTATCTCTCTATTTTAACTAGCTCAAAGAAGAAAATTAATATAGCAAAGATTAGAACGAATTCTCACGAGCTCCATAGTGAAACTGGCCATTGGGCAGTTCCTAAAACGCCATGGATAGAAAGGATCTGCCATATTTGTGAGAATAGGAGCATCGAGGATGAAAACCACTTCCTCTTAGAGTGCCCTGCATACAACCACATTAGATCTCAATTTCACAACCTTTGTTACAATACTGACCTTCCTAGCCTTTTACAATGCCAAAATTATAGTGAACTCGAGAGGCTTCTCTCCAAGCTTTTTGAGCATAGGAATAAAATCTTAAATCAAAATAAATATTTTGTCTTCTTAGGTCCGATAGATCATTATTTGGTCTCAACGGACGTTAACCATCATCATCATCATCATCATCATCAAACGATTTTTTCTTTTTTTTAATTAATCAATTTAGTTAAAAAAAAAAAAACTATTTGGAAATAAATTTGAACCTTTGACGTGTGAATACTATTAAAAATATTTTTGAAATATTCTATTAAAGTTAAATCCGAACCATTCACCTAATAATTAATAAAATTAAATTCAAAATTCAAATAAAAAAGTCTATATAAAAATAAATATAATCAAGATAATAATACTTATATACTATAATTAAAATAAATTAAAATTAATGAAACAAATTATTTTTTTCTTGATGATATTTCAGAAATATCATCATATGACAATATTTTTTATCTATTTAACGCATAAATTATATTATATCTTTCCGAGTTGTGCGTTGTCAGGAATTCTTCGAAACACACCCATATCAATTACATTTAAGTAAATAATATATAAGAAATTTACATTTATTTACATTAATTTTTCTGAATAATTAATAAATCTAAATTTATTGAGATAAAATAAATTCATAACAATTATTTTTAACATAAAATGACATAATTACATAAATATGAAAATTATATTTTTTAATTAATTTCTAACTTATATACTAATTAATTCCAAACTCATAGTATCGTAAGACTCAAACTTTGAAATAGATTGTTTAAACATTCCTTTTTACTCGTAGATGAGTTCCACACTCACAAATTGTAAAGAACTCCTCACCAATATGTGTATAAATTTTATTTTTCAAGTCAAATTATAACACAGAGTAACTTCATGTTACAATTCTTTCTGTATATGGTTGGAAGGAGATATCACTCCTCTCTTCCATATTTGTGTTTTTATTGTGAACTACCTGGCTTTACTTTTCCATTTTTCGTGCCCCTTTTGCTATGACAATCATCCAATATCTCACAACATTTAACAAAGCAAGCATAGTTGATGGGCCAAAATCCACATGGCTCTCTTATAGTAAATGATGTGAGGATTAATTAGGACCTCACATGAGAGATAATTGTTAGACATAAGTTATTATTGATGGCACAAGAAAATATGGGTAAAAACAGATTAGTCAAAGAACAGAGCCTTTGGAGCCATTTTTGGTTTCGAACATGGATAGAGCTCAAAAAGATCTTTCTAAGGATATGTAGAAGTCTGCAAATGACCCCATGGATCCAAGGTTATTCCAGATCAAAGGTAGGAGACAAATATTCAAACCTGCAGAGCTAAATTGTTGCTAAGGTGTTAGTTGGCACTACGTTTGGCAAAGGTTCTCCAAAGTTAGTAGAGGAGCTAGCATAATGACAATTAAAATATGGGAAAGTTTGTCGGTGGATCGCATGCCACACATCATCTCTAACTCAACGAAGAAGGAGCAAGTCCCCATGCTAACCCAATGGTTACAAAACAAGGGTGGTATGTGATGAACTAGATTTCCCAAACCACTAACCATGTGATTGACGATCCTTTTTAAAAGTGGACCCCCTTCTTCCTTTACCATGAAACAACAATAGCGGGGCCCACGAAAATCATTGGTGGTCTAATATGAAAGTGGCATAGTAAAACCATGGAAGACACATGGCGAGAGGTGATTGGCAGAGGTTTGGAACTGGGAGGACCCCATAGCGACATCACCCTGGAGGTTTATCCCCATAAGATTCAAAGGGATCCCCATCAAAAATATCTCGGCCGAGAAATTCAAGGAAATGAAAAATATTTCCAATAGTTGCAGTAAAATTCTCATCTCGATCCTTTAAATTTGACAAAGAAAATCATGAAAATCCAAGTCCTGTGACCCACTCGCATCCATACCTCTGATGTCCACATGGAAAAATTTGAAGAGGACACTTGGTGCATTTTGAATGGCTTGCAAAGGTGAGGTGGAGCCATAAGGGCATGATGATATCAACATTATGACAGTACGACATGTTGCACCAATGATGAAGTGACATGTGGAATGTAGATTTGGAATTTTTTGGTGGAAATGTTGGCCAAAAATGGATGGTAGGTGGCACCTTTCAGCGAGTAACATGTGGCCGAGCAGTACAGGTGACATAATAGTGGTAGAAAAATCGTTCAAGAAGAAATGACCCCATAATCTTACTAGGGTGCACAAGTAGAAAATTTGGCAGAGATGGCTCTAGGACATGTTGGCATCCAAGTGCAAAAGATAGATCACCTTGACAGTTTTTGGATTGGTCCATGTGTTTAGTGTAAGGTCCCATAGGGACACATTATCTAGGTCTCTAAAAGGCTAGGCACTGTAACAATTTTTTAATGAGTCGTATGTATTTTCTTTGGAGTGATGTAGCTTCAGAAGATGGTGTTAGACAAAGCGGCATATAGCTAGAGTGGTCTACCAATTGTAGGAACACAAGTGGAATTGGAATCCATCCCCACAAGGACATGTAATCCTGTATGTTTGAACCCCTACGGTTTCACTCTCAATACCTTGAGTTTTTATTAGGGAAATAAATACAATGGATAAAAGTTAAGTTTTAGGACATGGTTTCATGTGCGCGAGGTGACTGAGGGAACAAAGGTTGGTTAAAGCTGGTTAAGTCATTGGGGCTATAGCACAAAGGGGGCCATCCAATGGACATATACATAGTTTTGTGTGATAGGCCTTTAGGCTTATGTAATATATGAATGGGCTGACAATTTTTTTTTAACAAAGGAATTAAGCCCTTGGGGCCATAATTTTTCACAACCATGATTTAAAGTGATTATTGCAATGAGTTGGTCGATAACTTTGGTGGTATGAGCCAAATTTGGTGGCATGTTTGGCAGCCATGCCAAAAGTGGGAAATAACTAAATTTAACTAGAAAAGCTAATAGAGTTAGAGGCTGATTTAGTAGTTTGGCCAAATCTGGTAGTTCATGGAATTTAGAACTACAGATAAAATCCTTGCTAAAACATGTAACAATTATAAATTTTGAGAAAATTGTAAGTTTAAGTCATATTTTCTGAGAGAGATAGGGGATCGTATTTTTAGGACCTAAAGAATGGACCTAGAAGACTTAACATAAGTGTTACATAAGGATTTATAGATCGTAAAGAGCTTAAGATAGCTAAAGTACTAAAAGCTAAAAATATTGGTCCTTATTCGTTATAAGCATAATTAAATTTGCAAGATTGTTATTTTTTTCTATTTCTATTCGTGTTGGTGTTGTGTGTATTTATCAAAGATCAGAGGATGTTGAAGGTAATTTTTTGGTTATAAGGATGTGTTATTAATGAGAAATGTGTTTTTTTTATGAAAGTGCCTTCATCATTTGTGTTTGAAAATGAAATGAAAGAGAATCAAGGAGGTCAAGCAAGTGGGAACATACATTCTAGGGGTTGTAGCTCCTTCGAGTAGTGGTTGATATATAGTTAGGGGTTAGAGCTCCTTTTAGTAGAAACTGATAAATTAAGGATTGTAACTCCTTTCAATAGTAGCTCATAAATTAAGGAGTAGTAGCTTCCTTTCGGTTGGAGCCAAAGAACTTCGTAACAACAAGTTGAAGTTTTCCTTTGTGAGAGTAATTAAAGTGAAGATTGAAGAATCTATGTGTCAAATATGTGTTTCTTGTGTGGATTCTTGTGATGCTTGTATGCATGGTCACTAAATTATTTATTGGTGTCCTAGTATTCTTTGCTCGTGAAGAAATTTTTTTAACATTCTCACAATATTGATTCACCTCCCCTGTTAGTATTTTTTGTTAGCACTTCTTGAATTCTACTACGTTAAGCGTAGATTCACAAAGGTAACCACAAAACGATTTGGGTTGAGAGATTGGTCTTCTCCAATCAGAGGGGGTCCCTCACTCTAAGAAACTCAAAGGTAAGAGAATTTGAAACACAAATTTTTAGAGAGACCAGATTTGAAAAGGATTTAAAAAAATATTAGAATACAAATGGTTAAAAGAGGATGAACACCTGTGATCATCTAATTTACTATCCCACCATACGTATGCATGTAACTTCCAATAACGTACGCAAAGTATTATCAAGCATGTACTTTGGATAAAGGAAATAAAGTTGTAGTATATAGGAGAGTAAGCGAAAGATATTCCCTCCATATATAACAGAACAGTAGGAAATTCATATACTTCCTATACAAGAGAAGGAAATGAAGAAGAAGTAATAAAGTATATAGGGACAAGATATTCCATTTGTAATTGAAATACTGGCACAGTTGGTTTAGAGCAGTTTAAAGCTGAATTCTAACTCAACTGAAGTCATTATACCCATAAAATATGAAAACTATAGAGAATAATCAATAGAATAATTGATACACAAAGAATGACAACTCCAAAATATCATACCATAAGTATCCTTGTGAACAATAACTGGAAAAGCCTCAAGCCATAAGCATTTTACTCATAAAATATTGATCATAGTCACATTAACTCTGAAAACCAATTCACAATAGTCTCCAACCAACGACACCATATTCCATTTATTTTTCCAATTTTAATAACATACAATAGGAAGTAAAAAGGTGTCTACATGTAATGCATCTTTGATCCATACAATTAATTGAATTAAACCAAAAGGAGAAAATATTATGCTATTTCAAGTCATTTTCCTCAAATGATAAAACCAAAAACATTGAATTTTTTATCACTTTATCATAGTACACAAAATACTAAATCTAAAAAGCATGCCTATATTCAAACCATATCCTCTTGGGTCAATCAAAATAGAAAAATCATGAGTAATTGGTTGTTAACCGTGCAACGAACGGGTGGCAACACATTTTTCTCCCAAGGGTGGCAAGTGGCTCGTGAATGGGTATATGACCTTGTTGACTAGGTTAATCCTTTCTGTAGACAGAGATGATCCCTCTATCCAAATGAGTGGGTCTAACAACTGAAGGGACAATCAAATAGACATCTTCCTAGGTTATGATTGAAAAGTAGAACAAGAGAGAATGCCTACCTTGCTCTAATGCTAATCTGATTTCCTTTGTTGAGATCCTTGAACCGCTCATGTCATGACCTTGTTCCTACTTCTTTTAGCATTTATGTACCTACAAGAAGGACCAAGAGACAACAAAGCATGCCAAAACCAGTAGAAAATCCAATAATAATCTATTTAGCTATTCAAGGAATGTCAAACCAATACATACATGAACATATATATTTTGGGAAGATGAGCCAACAATTGCATTATTATTTAAAGAATAAAGGGGAAGCTTACAACCATAGCCTTGATGTTGGAAGGCTCTCCTTGAGTGGTAATCCAAGTCCAAGCCAAGAAACTTTCCAACATTCCTTCGCCAATTCTAATGAATAGCCTCTAAGCACAAGCTCAACATAGGGGTGCAAATGGACATAGATCTTTGATCCATACAACTGATCGAATTAAACCAAAAGGAGGAAATATTATGTTGTTTCAAGTCATTTTCCTCAAATTGTAAAAAAAAAAAAAAAAAAGAATTTTGTATCACTTTATCATAGTACATAAAAAACTAAATCGAAAAAGCATGCCTATCTTCGAACCATATCCTCTTGGATCAATCAAAATAGAAAAATCATCAACAGTTGGTTGTTAATTGCTTAACGACTTGGTGGCAGCACATTTTTCTGCTGAGGGTGGCACGTGGCTACTGAATGGTTATATAAGCTCAATCCCAACTCATAATAACCTCATTCCACTTAGTCTCTGACAGTTGGAACCCACCCAAAACCCATGAAGACCTGTTTGTAGCAATTGCATAGCGACTGCGTAGTGCCTGTATAATGGGCCAATGTTTTGGGTATATCTATGAAACAATAATACATGTGTAAAAAATGAAGGAGGTTATTGTAGACGATATTTTTCAAACAAAAACCTCTCTCAGTTTCACCAAATTGTTCGTCCATTTCCCAGACAATTCTTTGTAAAACAATGGCTTAAAACAATAAATTTATGAATGGCTTAAAAATATGGTGCTATATGCGTCCAATTTTTCATCTAACTTTGTGTCCACTATTGCACCCATGTTTGGTCCATGTTTTCATCCCTTTTTGCATCCAAGTTTTCCTCCTTTTTGCATCGAAGTTTGTGTCCTTTTTTGTAGTCGTTGTTGTATCCACATTTGTTTCACCACAATTCATGCTACATTTTATGCCTACTATTGCACCCATGTCTTCTTCCACTTTTTCATCTATGTTTGCATCCTATTTTGTGTCCAAGTTTGCATCAAATATTGAATCTACTTTTTCATCCACTTTTGTGTTAATTTTTTTGTCTTGTTTTGCATCTACTTATGTTGTGTCCATAATTCATCTAGTTTTACATCTATTGTTTCCCCCATTGTTTTTGTTCACTTTTGCATCCCTTTTCCAACACTAATCATATTTTTGATGGGTTGTGTTATATTCTTTCCATGACTAGCCCATGTAGTTAACCAAGGGTTTAGAGGGGAGCCAGAGCCCCCCCTTTATTGTGCCAATTGCTTAGCGGGGGGATCACAGGGGGTTTGAGGGGTGCAAGTAACCCCACTTTATGGGGTCTAAGGCAACGCCCCAGAAAATTTTGGTTTTGGAACCTATATTAGTTTGGGTGGACCCACTTATGGTTTTGTGCATGATTTTCGCACATGTTTTTTTTGGATGCGATGGTTTTCGGTCCATGGTATTGGATGCTTCATCATGTATAAAAATGTATTATAATATTGAAAAGAACATAATGAAAATGAAGCTGGTAGTCTCGGTTTTGGGATCTAGGGGAAAATCTCTGTGTATATGTGTTTTATGTGTTATGCTCTCACATTGTTTTAGAATTCGTATGTAGGCAATTTCTGTACAAGATTAAAACCTACATTTGGTATCAGAGCTATTTTGGCTTCAAGGAGACACCTTTGTTGTTGAGGGGTTTCACTTGGGCCTATGGTAGACCCTATTCAGTGGGAGATTTGCGAGATCGATTCTGGTGGTGAAAGAAGATGACGAGCAGTGGAAAGATAGAGATCGAGAAATTTAATGGTCGGAGTTTTGAGTTGTGGAAACTCAAGATGGAGGATCTGTTGGTGGATAAAGATCTGTGGATCGTGGTAGATCCGGGTACTAAACCAACAGGAGTGTCCAATGGAGAATGGAAGAAGTTGGATCAGAAGGTAAAGAGCACAATACGATCATGTGTCTCAGATTCAGTATTGTTGAATGTATCAGGGGAAGCTATGGAAAAAGCTTTGTGGGACAAGTTAAGGACTTTGTACCAATCTAAGTCTCTGGTGAATAAACTGTTCCTGCGGAAAAAGCTGTATAACCTGAGGATGAAAGTTGGAGACTCGGTGACAGAGCATCTAAACACATTTAATACTATGGTAAGTTAGTTAGCATCTGTTGATATTAAAATTTTAGATGAAGATAAGTGCATCAGTTTGTTGTGTTCTCTACCAGATTCGTGGGATAGTCTGGTTATTGCAATAGGTAGAAATGCAACTTCCTTGTAGTTTGATGAAATAGTTTCATCCTTGCTGACAGAGGAGATGAGATGGAAAAATATGGAGAGCGAGAATGGTGATGCCTTGTCTGTATGAGGATGGTCCCAGAATAGAAACAAAAGTAAGTCATCGAGTGGGAGATCTAAATCTCTAGGAAAACCTATAAAGGTGGTGTGCTAGAAATACGGAAAGCAAGGGCACTACAAAAGGGATTGTAAATCTAAAGCTCCTGATAAAGGAAAGGGATTTGACGATGCTCCTTCTGCAGAGGCGAAAACCACCTCAGATGAAGGTGGGGATGCGTACTTGGCTTCTTCAAGTACACATGTAGATCATGAGGCATGGTTGATTGACTCAAGTGCATCCTTTCACTTCACTCTCCATAGAGAGTGGTTTTGCGAGTATGAGAAATACGATGGTGGTGATGTCTTCTTAGGGGATGATAGGAAGGCTAAAATCATTGGTCGTGGAAAAGTAAAGTTGAAGTTGCAAGGTGGAAGGGTTAGAACACTTCTAGTTGTTCTGCATATTCCTGCATTGGCCAGAAATATGATTTCTGTAAGAAAGTTGAATGATGCAGGTGTAAAAATAGTGTTCGAGAAGGATACCTACAAGATGGTTTAGGGAGCATTGGTATTGATACGGGGAGTTCAGATTGGAACTCTGTACAAGCTACAAGGTAGCATGGTTGTTGATGGGTGCAACAATTCTTTGGTTCTTGAAAGTGGAGTAGAAAATCTAGTGGTCTTGTTAGCTCTGCTACATGTTGCTGATGTTCGAGGAGCAGAAGTGGGCTTGGTTCTTGGTTTTGCTCAAAGGAGGCCCATACTGGTCGCTCTCACCTTCCCCTCCACCTCATCTACCCTCCTTTCACCTCCATTTCCTGAGGCTTGCTATCAAGAAATCATATGAAAATTGTTACTTTTAAGCCCCAAGAGCTAAGTTTAAAAGTCACATATAATATGTTGCCTCCATTTCCCTCTAAGACCCTGCATAAACCCATGTTCCCTCATGCCCTCGAGCACGGAGTTCAAACCATCAGATGACCCTGTCCACATGACTCTGCGCTGCCGTGACCCTTCCTCATCTCTAAACCATAGCCATTCAATGTTTCTCGCTAATCCGCCATTGCCCTATCACATCAAATGAAACCCACATGGTTAAATCCCTACCGTCCGATCATCCTTCCCGTGATTGCACAGCAGTTGCTTCCCCCGCACCTACGAACCAACCACATGTTAACTGGCGATAAAAGTAGTTTCATCCTGCCCCGTCTGCCACGCATCATGTGTTGAATGGGATCGTTTCCCCTCATACGATTACCCCCCGACAGTCCATGGCGGTGCGATCAATATCGCTTACCGCCGAAACCTTTCATCCCCACCCATTAATGCCTACACATTTTATCCTCCTGATAACCATTGGATCTACCACCCGAGATCCAATGGCTCGCGTTTATCTGCCTCCGTATCTCATGATACCCTCTGCTGACTGATCCCCACCGTCTATCCATGCGATCCGACGGTTGATCTCGTTCCTCCATCCAACCTGTCCACCTGCTACGAAGCCCACATCTCTTAACTGCTCTGTGCACTCGAAGGACTAAGATAGCCAATTTTCGGTACTGTTTGCATTTGTTCCTCAACCACCGCTTTCAATAGACAGTAAGGTAGAGAAGAAAAAGGATCGAACATGAGTAAGTGGCTGCATTTAACAGTTATGGGACTTGGTGAATAGGGACACTACAACTGCCTGAAAGGATAGCAGAGCACCCAAGGAGATCAAACTTTATCCACTAGAGAAAGTTAATGCACCAGAAACTCCATCAAGCACTTAAAGTGGTTGGTTGTCAATTATGACCCCTCCATACCTAGAATGACCGAGTGCCTTTGTAATGAAATCTACATATACCCAGAAAAAAGATGTAATGGGGGTTGATTGTTGTTGTTTTGATGTAAGGTTCAACTTCTGGAGACTGTAACTACTTTGATACTTGCAGCGTCTCATCTTCATTTTTAGCTAATACAAGCTTCTTTTGTTGTTAATTGCTCACTTTCCATTTCTATTCTATTCTAAGCTATGCCTGATATGCATTTTTCCTGAACTCTTGATGTTTAGCATTAGAGGAGCTGTCATCCTACCTCTGTGTTTAAATCTTGCATGTATCAGTGAGTGTGTTATTTAGGTTTCTTTTCACTTAGTGACAGAGAGTTGTCATCCTATCTATGCACTAGGGGATTAGATTTGCAGACCTCTTTACTGGTTGTAGCCTACCATCACAAGGTCTTGTGCATCTGCTGGTGTGGTCAGTATTCTCCATCTTCACCAAATCTCTTAACTGTGAGTAATTGGTGGTCTAAACCCTTGTAGTCTAGTGGTGTTCACACCTGTCTGGAGTTAAGCAAGGTAGAAGTGGTTATCTGGCTTGAACAAGCATCATTCCTTCCATTCATCCATTTCCAACATTAAGTTGAGTTTGTAATGTTCCCAAGCATTTCTGATCTACAACCTAGGAGGGTTTCTTGGGATGATGAAATTAATTGGAACCATTGCCGGGGAGAGGAGATTGAAGCTCAGCTTCCTTGGGAGAATGGCATAGTTCCATGCTTTGATGATAGACAACGTCTGGACACATTTCTGCTTGTAATCATCTATCTGGCAACTCTATTAGAGAACCTACCTAGTGGTGACTCCACATTACAGTTCTGGCTCAGTTTGTGAGGCATACCCGGAGAAATCCTCAGAAATCACCAGCTGACCCAGTGCCTAACCCTCAGAAGATTGTTAAAATGATAGAAAACATTACAAAAAGGAGCATCAGGATCAGATAAGCCCAAGAAATCTTGTGTATCTCTGCAATGAGGGCCTATAGCTGAGAATATACATTTTGAAGATATAGAGCCCAATATTGTTAGTGAACTACCCTCGGAGATTCATAAAGCTTCTTGTCCGCTTAGTTCCCCTTTGGATCTCAGTCCAAAGAAAGTCTCCCATATAGTCCATCACATCCCTTTGTCTCTGTCATCTATTTCACTGCTCCCTACCATCCAGCCTGCTAGTACCCTCCCACATATCCTAGTCATGGCAGGTTAGCAGGCACCCACAAAGATGGAAAGAATCATAGCTACTAGGTATGGACCCTTGCTCTTGCCTGTTCCTTTGAATGCCATGCCTGTAGGAGAATACCAGAAATACATGCCTAAATTCACTGGTACAGAGGGAGTAACAACTGAAGAACACCTTGAATCTTTCTATAGTTATGCTGATAACCTGGATATCAGTGAGGATGATGTGTGGATGAGAGTATTTGTCCAGAGCCTTGATGGAGAGGCTAGGAAGTGGTTCAGAGAATTGGCCCCTAGGTCTATTGCTGATATTGAAGCCCTAGATGATGCATTTTTGAAACACTGGGGAGATAAAAAAGACTTGTTGTATTACCATACTGAGTTTGGTAACCTAAAGAGGGAAAATGGGGAATCATTGCCTGATTTTAATAAAAGATTCAATCGTATGTATAGTAAGATACCAGCTGAAGTAAAGCCAACCCCCACCTCTGCCAAACTTGCCTATGCCAATTCTTTTGACTCTGATTTCTGCCTACTTTTAAGAGAAAGAAGATGTGCCACTCTAGCTGAAATGCAAGATGCAGCACTAGAGGTGGAATCTAATATTATGGCTGCAGAAAAGCTTAAAAGTCATGCTGATAGAAGGAGGCAGAGAGGTGAGGCTTCTTCTTCCTCTGCTTCATCTTCAAAACCCAAATTAGATAAAATGACTAAAATGATAGAGTCATTGGCTGCTGAAATATCTAAGCTGAAAGTTGAGCAGAGTTTTGGAAAGACAAGGTTTCAAAACACATTTGCTCCAAGAAACCCAAATCCATTCAGAAGAGCAAATGAATAGTTACAAATCATTCAAAGGGGTAAAGAGACAAATGAAGAACAAAAGGTTAAAGCTCCTTTCCAAAATGTAGTCATGGAGGAGGAGCAGTTCGAAGATGAGGATGAAATTCGTTGCATGGAAGATAAGGGCAGTGCTGCCTTTTTGACATTGGCTGCATATGAAGAATCATTGTTGTAGAACCAAAATATTCAAGAGTGGGATAGAGAGGCTGTTCTACAAACTGATGAGCAGCAAAGATACAATCTGAGGTCAAAAGAAAACAATGTCCAAGAGAGTCCTGCCCAAAAAGCTGTTGTCTAGACAGAGTCACAGAATATCAGACAGAAAAGACCAGCAGCTAATCCAATGATCCTCAAAGCACTAACTCAAGAGGTAAGAGGTCCTGACAAGTCCCCTTCCCCTTTCTGCCTTGAATTAGAAGTCCAAAAGTTAAAAATATCTGTGCCTCTGATAGAACTGGTAAACAATGAGGTTTTTAGAAATCCTATCCTTGATGCCCTTGAGCTGAAAGCCACACAAACCTCCACTGACTATGTCAATTTTCAAGATGATAAGCCTGCAGTTGTGCTCAGCCCAATGACCGAACCTGCTGATGATAATTCTTCATCATTTTATGTCTCCTTGACCATTCATGACAAAATCCTCCACAATTTCCTGCTAGACATAGGGGCCAGCCACAATCTGATGCCTAAAGCTATCATGGAAGAGTTGGGCCTTGATATCACTAGACCTTATCATGATTTATTCTCTTTTGATTCAAGGAAAGTAAAATTCCTAGGCTTGATAAAATATTTAGCCATTACCCTAACCCAGCTGCCCATGAAGAGCATGATGATGGGTATTGTGGTAGTAGATGTCCCTCCCAAGTTTGGCATGCTATTGTCCAGAGGGTGGATTAAGAGACTAGGAGGGACACTACAAAATGATTTATCTTATGCTACTGTCCCAATTTTTGGAGAATGTTACACTAAAAAATGTCACCATGGCTATTTACAGTTAGTATGGCTCTATCAACAGTCATGCTATCCTCTTAGGCAAGTCTTATACCTCTTCTCTCCATGTCAAACTCCAAAAAGAGAGAAAGTCTTTATAAATGTATTTATCTCTGGGTACGCAGGTTCTCTCAGCCTTACTTGCGGGGACGCACCCAATGTTCACAAAAGCTGCATCTTTGGACGCTCTGTATGTAAAGGGGCAGGTGCGTCCCCCTGTAAAGGTTAAAATGCGCAAGTTTCATCTTTAAAAAGTTACTTGTGGTCATTTCTAGAGCATTCTAGAAGGTTGTTCGACGTGTATTGAGCGCCTCCAGATGGTTCATGTACCCCTACCAAAGAGGAACTTATCCTATCAATAAGGGAGCTATCCCATCCAAAAAGGGGATTATCCCATTGATGGTGGACCTGATTAACCTCCTCTTGAGCACTATAAATACAGGCATTGGGCCAGAAGGAGGGGAGGTTGGAAGCTATACATTTCTAAGGGTAAATGCTGCAGGAATTAGGACTCCCATTTAGAAGCTTGTGAGGAGAGATTGCCATCTTTGCTTGTTCTATTTGGAAGTGGGTGAGCTTTGTCAAAGTAAAGGAGAACTCTTGATGGACCCTGGGAGGGACTTGCACAACACCAAGGCTCAGGTTGTATTTGTTCCTTTTGTTACCTATTAATACAAATGAGTCCATTCTTCTCAATAACTTGTTATTCATGAGTTGTTTCATGTACTCCTTGGTCTATGTGTTAAATATGTTTTATTCTATGAGATTATCAAGTGCCATTTAATCGTTTGATTGTTAGTGTATGCAGGTTTCAAAGTGAAGGAGGAGCTCATCCGGATCAGCGGAGCTGGACTGCTACAACAGCGTTGGATTACAGGTAGGATCTAAGCACTTGATTTCCCATATAGTAAATGCATGTTTAGAGAAGGATTGCTCTTGTTTGTCTTGTTTGTCACTAGAGAGTCTTAGGCTCCCAGGGAGGTTGGTTGTGTCCGCTCAATCGACTCTTTCCGCCTGACAAATTGGCGACTCCACTGGGGACTCCATTGATGTGAAAGTCTTTTCCTTTGTATGAACTTTGCTCTGAGAAAATTGGTTTATTTTTCTGGTTTTTGGCTCTGTGACTTTGTCTTTGGGTGGGTTAGCTTAGGGTTAGATTTATTTTGGTTTTTCTTGAATTTTCCAGTAGGACGCACCCTCTGAGTATTGCACAGTGCATCCCTGGACGCACTGTCGCTGTGTGCACAGAGCGAGCCCGCACCTGTCTTAACGGGTCGCCTGCGTCCCCTGCTAAAATTTGAAAAAATTCCATTTTTTGCATTTTTTCTCTTAGATTTTGCTTTTTCTCAGTTTTTACTGCCCAGATTCATTAGTCCCTTGTCAAAGATCTTCACCTGAACTTGTTTCGATAGCATTGAGTGTTTTAGTGGATTTCATAGAAGTTTAAGCCCTAGGGTTTGATTTTTGAGTAGGTCTTGTAGTGACTTTGGCAGTAGAAGTTGTCAAGCCTTAGATATCTCTGGTTTTGTCAGCATTCTTAGAAGTCAGACCTATCATAAAGTCTACCTGTGAGAGAAACTTACCATTGAGTTGTCTCTTTGGGCAAATTTCGAAGAGCTTGTTGATTGAGTCTTGAATTTCATTTTACAAAAAGAACAAAAAGATTTGAGTTTTGTTTTGACTAGTCTTTTCATTCTGCATTAGCTGGTCCTTGATTTGATTTTGGTCAAGTAAAACAACCTAGAATCATCTTTGTGAGCTTTTGCCTTGTTAGGTTTGCTTAGAGTAATTTCCCTTTTGATTTGCTTGTGAGTCAAGTTTTCATAGATTTTATAGCTTTTGAGATTGATTTTCGTTAAAATAGATTTATATGCTTTATTAGATAAAAGAAAATAGAAAAACATCTCCTTTGAAAAGTTTTGTTTCAAGTAGCCTTGAAAAGTTTTGAAAGAAAAAGAGTTTTTTTCGTGCACGTAAAGAGTGGTCATGTTTGTATGCTTGAAAAGATAAAGAGAATTGTTTCTTTGATTGTCTTTACTAAGAAAGTTGTTTTCTATAAAATTTTCATCTCTTAACTCTCTTAGTTAAGAATTTCATTGAGAAAGGAAAGTAGCATAAATCATCTTAGGTGCATCTTTGTAGTGGTTTGGGTCGAGTCTACACACCATTGGTTTCACTTCCGCTACCTTTTGTCTTTAAGAAAAACCATAAAATTAACGCTTAAAGTAAAATCGACGTAGTAACCTTTATTTACTAGGGCTCTGAAACACCAATTTAGATCAGGCTAGTGTCTTGGAGTAGGTGAGTAATTAACTCTCCAAGACAACAAAACCAAACAAGTAGCTTATCTTGTGATAGAATAAATCCAATTGTCTCATTTGTACTCTGGGAAAGCTCCTCTTAAAGGAGAAGCACGAGCTCGTGTTCGAACCAGTGAGGGGATCAATCCCCCCTCGTTGGGAACGACGCCAGACACGCACGTATTACAAACGGTAAACCTCGGATTAACCATTGTCGAGGAGCCAGGGGTCACTTTTCGGTAAACCTTGGATTATTGTCAAGGAGCCGACAAGGGGATTGAGCTTGATACTCTACCCTTGCGTGCTGTCGGAGTTTAGACTGTTCCCCCAGGTGCATTTGTTGCGGTTGGTAACCTTAGTGACCATTATCTTTAGGATTCTACCGAGGTGACGGTGGAGGGAAGATCCCACTGTACCTGGAGCAGACGTCGGCTAGACTCACTTGGATTTTCTGGGGGGTTCACTTCACTCGAGACGGTTAAAGTGGAGGAACTTGGTCCAGTCTATTCATTAAGCAGGTTGCCGGGGTAACTGTTCCACCCGCCACTTCTGTACTGAATCCAGCGATGTTGGGCTTCATCACCAACTAGCGCTTTCGGTCTGGAAGGCTACTGTTTGTGCTTGGTTTGACGCCCTAGATTCTTTAGGTGTGTGATTCAAATTTGTTTGGTTCTTTAGAGACTTTAGGTGGTTCGATTTGAAATTTTATTTTGTTTTCGTGTGTAGTAGTTAAAAGTTTTTAGCTGTGGCAGAATTACCGAGACAGTCCCGTAGACTTTGGGGCAAGTCACCTGAGATTGTTACCAGAACTGATTTGTTGAGGAAACTCCGTAGATCACGGGGTGGATCTCTTGAAGACGTCCCGGGTCAGTACGAAGGGTTGAAGGTCCTTGTAACTCCTCCTAGTGGCAGTAAAGTAGGTTCACCTGAAGAAGGAGAATCTTCCTTGGTAGTCCATCTAGATTACCAAAGTCTAGAGACAGGTTATAATCCTGAAGCTGTTACAGTTTCTGAGCTTGCTGGTAGTTTTTCGTCTACTAGTGATATAGGCGAAGAACCTGAAATATCTGAACCTGTTACTCCGACTTCTAGTGTTCCAGATTCACCGAGAATAGAAAGAATTATCACCGAAAATCTTCCTACTGGTTTGATTGCTATCGAAGAACTTGCTCCAGAGGAAGAAATAGGAGTTTCTAACCTTGAAGATCAACTTACTATTGATCTAAGGGAGCGTGAATCTATCTTTTACAGTCCTCCTAGAAGTACTACATGGTACCTTTCGTTAACCAATTATTTACACAACTCAGGGATAGGTTTTTCTCCACCTCGTACTCCTTTTCCACCTGGAGGTATTCATACTCTTGTAAATATGTCTGGTCAGTCGTCCGTGTTTACTCAAAGTCCTGAATCTTTCTTACACGGCGGTCCTTCTGTTCCCACTGGGTATCAAGCACTTTCTGGTACCTTTGCGGGGGCATCTCCTCAACCCGTTGATCATGGGTTATTAGCTGGAAACAGTGGTAATATACCATTGGGTGTAGGAGACATTTACATGATGTCAGGTTCAGTTCCCGTTTCCCAACCTCAAGGTGGCCAATTACCGCCTGGGGGGTAGCCTCAGTTAACGCCTGGGGGGCAACCTCAAGGTACAGAAATCGTGTCTGGGGGGCAACCTCAAGGTCAGTATGCGCCTATGGTACAATACATGCCTCAAGGTCAACCCCAGCCTCAATATGTACCCCAGGGTCAACCTCAGTATCAATATCAACCTCAACGATGGCAACCTCAAGGATGGCAACCCCAAGGGTATCAACCCCAAGGGTACCAACCTCAAGCGTATCAACCTCAAGGTCAAGGTCAACCCCAGTATCAATATTTACCCCATGGTTATCAACCTCAAGGTCAATACTCGAGTCAAGGTTATCAACCACCTCAAGGTCAGTCATATGGTCAAGGTATGGGAACTACACCTTTCAATTATCAATCCTATCCTCAATCCGGTTATGGACCTCAGTATTCTCAACCTGTTACGGGTCAATACCCTGGAATGTTAGTGTGGGATCCATCACAGGGTCAACAGGTGTTGCAGCCAAGTATACAGTTGGTACCTCAAGCTGGACAACCCGTAGTTTCTTGTTCACCCCAGCAACCACAACCTGCCCAGTCAAATGTTCAAACTTCTGTAACTTCGGTAGTTACTCAGCCGCCAATTGCACCTAGTACTCCATCTCAAACGGCTGCTGCAACTACCGCCGCATCTACCGCACTTACTTCTGGAGTATTGACAACTCCGGTTTCTACTGTCTCTGCAACCACTCCTCATGCATCTTTACCGTTGTCTGGACCTACGATTCAAACCACGGTCCAGATGCCTATGGGTCAGCCTGGTATAAGTACGGTTGTCACTTCTCAACCTAAATTTGTTCAACAACCGTACCAAGGACAGTACCAACAAAGGCAAGCTGTCCAGCAGCCGGTTTACCAGTATCAACCGTATCCTGGGTACACTTATCAACAACCTCAACAACCCCAGTACGGTCCGGTTAATCCTGGTTTTCCAGGAGGATGTAATATCCCTAATGCGATTCCTGTTCCTAGTTATCCTGGATATCCTCCTCTGGGGCTGGTGTCATGACTCAGAGTTTTAGAGATCCTAATCAGCAATTACCGTTTATCGCAACTTTGGATTTACCAGATTTGACGCGCCTAACGAATGATCCAATTCAATATCTTCAGTTCTGGCCGCCAATGCCAAATAAGTTGCCCAGTGATATACCCAAGTTCGAAGGTAAGCCTGGAGAGGATCCGTCCAATCATGTGATGACTTACCACCTCTGGTGTGCTTCAAATTCTATCTCGGATGATTCGATCCGCTTACGTCTTTTTCAGCGTACACTCATTGGTCTCGCGGCCAAGTGGTACATTGAGTTACCACGGGCCTCTTTTTACAAGTTTAACCAGTTAGCTACCTCGTTTTGAACTCACTTTCAGTTGCCGGTCAGATACGATAACGGCACGGAGTTATTGACTTCACTAAAACAATCGACGTCCACGTATATTTCCGATCACATTCATGAGTGGAGACGTCGAAGAAGGTTGGTGAAAGTTTTTATTTCGGACCAAATCTTAGCTGAATGGTTTTTTAAATCATTGTTACCGAAGATTACTGAAGATGTAGCTAAGGCCGGAGTAGTTACTGACGAGCAAGTCATTGCTCAGGCGCAGTACCTTGACTTAGTTTATACTCAGTCGGGTACATTACACGAGAAGATTCCAGATCTTCCAAAATCGAATCAAATCGCTGCTGCTCCTTCGAGATCTCATGCCGCTGATGGTATGATTGGTACGGTGAACACAAAGAGCAAGAAGAAGTCTTCCAAGAGTTCTACTACTCCTATAATCACCTTGCCTGATTCCCCGACAGGAGAGTCTTCTCCTGAACTTTCCGCCGATATTCACGCTGTAGAGTCATCTACGGCCAAATCAAAAAACGGTGGAAAGAAGAAAGGAAAGAAGAAGGCTAAAGCAGACAAGGCTCCGAAGGAGAAAACAAAAAAGTCGGAAACCAATGACGAAAAGCGCAAACCTCAATATCCTTGTCTTATTTGTGAAGAGGATCATTTTACGAGAGATTGCCCTCATCGGGCCAAGGTTGTGAAAATAGTCAAAGGTTCTCCCACTCCTGTTGTGTTGAAAAATCCATTTCCGGAGCAGGAGAATAAGATGATAGGTTCTTCCTCGAATGCCAGTGAAGAACCCATTTTGATGATGTCTCATGTGAGGATTGTGACTCGATCGCAAGATTATGGTAGTAAGAATCCTGTTGATGGTAAGGAAGCAGAATCTTCTCACTCTAACCCATCAACCTCAGCTCCTGGTTTCGATCCACTACAGATCGAAAAACCTAACCCGGACTTAGTAATCAAACCGCCCGCCAAGGGTGTACTTCGAAGGTCTGCTTTTAATCCACATGCGAGAGCAGCCCAGAATTACAACATTGTTGAGGACTTAGCTGTTTCACCCTCAGCAATGTCGGCATTAGAAGTGCTGCAATCATGCCCAGCACAACGAAAATTACTTTTGTCAGCTATCGGAGCTGTTGATGTTCAGGACCCGAACCTGATAATCTTTGATCTAGAAAATAGTACACCGCGTCTACCCCATCAAATGGCTTTCCAAATCCCAGTGATAGTAAAAAACAGGCCTATTCATCGGACTGTGATTGATGAGGGAGCTTCTACGTGTATTATGTCGATATAATGTTGGAGATCTCTTGGTTCTCCTTCGTTGAACCAATCCCCCACCATCCTTAAGGCCTTTGATGGCCGTGGGTTCCATCCGTTTGGTATTCTACAGGAATTTCCTATAGGGGTAGAAGGTAAAACCGTTAGTCTGGATGTGGAAGTGGTTGATGCCCCTCTAGACTACAACCTTATTTTGGGTCGAAGTTGGTCATATGCTATGACAGCGGTCGTTTCATCGGTCTTCAGAGTAATTAAGTTTCCACATAATGGTAAGATCATGACTATTGATCAGCTGACATACTTTTCATCCGACCCAGCCTCTTCAGAGAGTATCCAGCATGTCGGTAAGACGACAATCCCTTATAGGGACGTTGGCGTAGGTTTAGTTAAAGATTCTGGTTTACTGGGAACTTTTCCTCTCCCTCCAATCAACGTAGACCCTTCATTTGCAACAATTCATATGATTACATCAGAAAACATTATTTATGATGATCCTTGGATCGTCCCATCTGAATCTGAGATAGACTCATTCGGTGATGCTATGCCTTTGAGTCCGTATGAAATTGCTTATGAAGCCATCATGTCTTTTACCGACTCGCGTTCAACCGAAATCGACCAAATGAATGTGGTCAGTGAAGAATCACTTTTCACCTCAACCTTAGAATGGATAGCGTTTCCCGAAGTCATGTCATTTGACGAACAACTTCGCGAAATCCTAAGTGTAGACGATCTACCATGGGAAGATCTCCATCACAGATCTTCGTTTTTACCTAAGGATAATGCATTTGAAAATGATTTTTCATCTATCTTTACCACTGAATATGTCAAAGACGCTCAGAATCCAATGAAACATCCTGATTCAAAGTTGAATTTGGGGAATATTTCTCGTACTATTCCCATTGATATTTCAGTGAAGCCCGGAATTGAGGAAAACATTCATATAGGTGCCGCATGTACAGAAAATGAAATCCAAACTTACAAGGCCCTATTCCAAGAATTCCGCGACGTGTTTGCCTGGTCTTACGAGGAAATGCTGGGAATCGATCCTCCCATTGTTGTTCATGAAATAAAAACCTACCCGGATGCTAAACCCGTCCGGCAACGGTTGCGTCAGATTCACCCTCAAAAAGCGGCTGCGATTAAAGCAGAAGTCGAAAAGCTGTTGAAAGCAGGTTTCATTTATCCGATCCCGTTAACGGATTGGGTATCGAATATTGTTCTGGTCAACAAGAAACAAGGAACAATAAGAATCTGTATCGACTATAGGGATATAAATCGAGCTTGTCCAAAAGACAACTATCCTATGCCTTATATCGATCAAATTATTGATGATTGTGCCGGAAGTGAAATGTTTTCCTTCATGGATGGTTTTTCGGGCTATAATCAAATCAATATTCTACCTGCCGACCAACCAAAAACGGCATTCATTTGTCCATGGGGGACATTTGCTTATTGCAAATTACCTTTTGGGCTTAAGAATACCGGGGCCACTTTTCAACGGGCGATGTCTTACGCATTTCATGACATCAAGCACATTGTGCAACCGTATCTCGATGATTTGCCTGCTCATTCTTTACATCGAGCTGATCACCTTGTCCACTTACGAGCAATCTTTATGAGGTGTAGACATTATCGAATTTGGTTGAATCCCCACAAGTGTGTTTTCTGTATAGAAACAGGTCGATTGCTGGGATTTGTTGTTTCAAAAGCTGGCATTCGCGTCGATCCCTCGAAGGTCGAAGCTATCATCAAATTGCCTCCTCCTTCGAGTTTGCGCCAACTCCAAAGTTTGCAAGGGAAAGCGAACTTTTTACGCCGATTCATCCCAAACTACGCCGAGGTCACTAAAGGTTTTACACGGTTGTTGAAACAGAACGCTCAATTCTTTTGGGACGAGATTGCCCAACAATCTTTTGATGCACTTAAACACGCGTTGACCCATGCACCGTTGTTGCATCCTCCCAACTACAACCAGGACTACTTCTTATACCTCGCAGCTTCGCATTCCACCATTGGAATGGTGTTAGTTCAAGAAGATGAATTCGGAGTGGAACATGTGATATATTATCTCAGTAGGACCTTAAATCCCACTGAGCTAAAATATTCGCATGTGGAGAAATTGGCCCTGGCAGCCGTTCAAGCTGTCCAGCGTTTTCGTCACTACATTCTTCTCTGTAAAACTACAGTTATTTCGGATTGCAACCCTATGATTTACATTTTGACAAAACAATTGCTAGGGGGCAAGTACTCTAAATGGATCGTTATCCTGCAAGAGTTCGACTTGGAATTCGAGAAGTCCAAGTCTAAGAAATCCTTAGTTTTTGCGGAATTGATGTGTGATTTCCCTCGTGCTGACACAGAGACTGTGGCAGAGGAGTCCATTGCGGACGAATCTTTGTTTCTTATCAGTACTTTAGATCCGTGGTACGGGGATATAATCATCTATCTCCAAACCCAAACCTTTCGGCCTGAAGCTTCAAAGGCGAAATGTCGAAAAATTCGGTTTCAATCCCAATAATACAAAATTATTGGAGATACACTTTATCGCCGGGGGCAGACTTAGTTTTTCGACGTTGTTTAACTCACGAAGAGGCTGAGAGGGTTTTGAATGATTGTCACTCTGGAGCATGTGGCGGTCATATGTCTAGGTATGCCATAGCTCAGAAGGTGTTGCGTGCTGGCTATTTCTGGCCATCTATGTTTAAAGATTGTATCATTGCAGTCCGGAAGTGCCACAACTGTCAAGTGTTTGATCGCAAGATGCGCACACCACCTGCTCCTCTACACCCTATAATTGCCGTTGGTCCATTCGCCAAATGGGGTATCGACTTTATTACTTGTAACCCTCACTCGGCCGGGGGGCATGCGTATATCATCCTCGCGGTTGATTATTTCACTAAATGGGCCGAGGCGATGCCTACATTCGACGCAAGCGGCAAAACAACTACAGTTTTCGTATTCAATCATATTATAACTAGGTTTGGTGTCCCACAAGCAATCATTACTGACCATGGGAGCCATTTTCGAAACATCATGATGACTGAGCTTACAAGCCAGCTTGGTTTGCGCCACGATAGCTCTACTCCTTATTATCCGCAAGCCAACGGTTTGGTTGAGTCTATCAACAAAGTTCTGGTTATCATGATCCGACGAACCATTGGTATTCATCGGTCAAATTGGCACAACATGTTATTTTCAGCGCTATGGGCATACCGAACCTCAGTGAAAACTTCAACAGGGTTCACTCCTTTCCAGCTAGTTTATGGCTTGGAAGCTGTGTTACCCATTGAATGCGAAATCCCATCACTTCAAATGGCTGTCGAATTACTTCCAGCTACTTCCGAAGAGGAGAAACGTTTATTGTACTTAGCTAAATTAGATGAGACTCGACGTGACGCTGCATTGGCAATCGAGACTCACGCGAAGCGAATGAAAGCTCAGTATGATAGAAATGTGACCCCTCGAAGTTTTTCGGAGGGAGACCTAGTGCTATTATATGATCAAGCTAACGATAAGCTAGGTGCTGGAAAATTCGTTCCTATGTGGCATGGACCCTACATTGTAAAGCGAAAGCTAGCAAAAGGGGCTTATGAGCTGGTAGATTTTGATGGGGACTCTTTGGGTAAACCCAGAAATGGACTTTACCTAAAGAGGTATTATGCTTAAATGGTGGGTATGGAGAATTTTTAGTTAGGTTAGGTTTTCTTTCTAGCTAGCGTGTTTGTTAGTTTAGTTAGTGTGCTTAGCTTAGAGAGTGTGTTTTTCGTCGTTATTCTGGCTTATCTTGGTTTTACTCTTGATATTGCAGATGTCGACGCCTCTCCAAACATACATTGGATTTGCTGATGGTGCTTGTCGTAGTACACGGAATATCTCTTCCGCAGCCTGGGTTATCTATTCGCCCTCTGACGAGTTAGTTTCTATGCATGGGGTAAGCCTCGGTCAAACAACGAACAACATTGCAGAATACAGTGCAGTGGTTGAATTATTATCCGAATCTATTTCATTTGGAATTCGACGTTTGATAGTGAGGTTAGATTCTGAACTTGTTGTATTATAGCTTAATAGAGTTTATGCCATTAGAAATCCTGTGTTATTAAGGTTGTTTTTGAGAGTGCGTCTCTTGGAACGTGAATTTGATTACATTGAATATCAGCATATTCCAAGGTCTTTAAATACATTAGCAGATGCAATTGCTTCTCGAATGTTGGACAGACATTTACAATAATCATGCAAGTAAATTTAAAAACATTTCATCACATATGTTAAACAAGATAAGCCGGTAATAGTGATATATATATAGATAGGAGTGTGTCAAAAAATATACATCGTCTTCGATCATAGGTTGAAAAACACCTTATGATCGGCAAAAATGATAAAGTACAAAAAGTCAAAAATGTCACATGTGTCTACAAAGTGACTAGCCAATCACTGGTGGTGCTCCCTATACGACACCATTGCACGGGCTACCTTACACAAAAACCTCCTAAACGGTCCAGGGACTGCGACTACATAGCGCTGAAGTCTGATAGGAATATCATCTATGGTAGTCTCAGGTATATCCACCGTCAGACACTCTAGATCCTGCTCCAACTCAGCTAGTGACTCTGCAGCCGCGTCCTGTGGGGCCGGTACCAGTGCAACTGGATGTCTCCTCTCAAAAGGCCGGAGGTTGGCTGGGCGCTGTGGACCAACATCTGCATTTTGAAAAATTTTACTGTCAGTTTTGAGACGATATATATAAAAAACAAAAAAAATACATAATTTGAAAACTTGTGAAAAATAAAGTACCTCTGTCATCCCATTGTTCTCCCTGTGGAATAACCATGTCCGGATCACCTCGAAAATCTACTCCGGCATACGGAAAGTCCTGGATCGAAAAAACCTGGTCCTCTAACCAGTGAAAATAACTATCAGAGAATTGAACAATCGCTGTGCCCTCGTCAGGATGCCGGGCCATCACCATAACCCATCGTATCAGCTTTGGCTCCCGAGGACCCAAGATATCAACAGTGAGTTGCTGAGGGATCAGCATCGGAACTCTCTCTAACGCAAAGCTCACAACTAGAGGCCCATATCCAAAGGTCTTCAGTCGTCCGTTCTTTGCCCTAGTCAGTTGGCTCTTCATATTAGCCGACACAGCATCACACCAGTTGAAAATGGTGCCTTGGTAACAGTCAATCGCCATCCGCATTTGGGACCCGGAGGCAATATGTAAAGCGGCTACGCCACAAATTCTGGTAACCGTGAAAGCTATAACTTTGAGTTCACGCAGAGAGATGTGTTTGATTTCCACGCCTTTCGCATGGTGTGCATTGGGTGTGCACCAATCTGCCCGGAGACTAGCAAGGGATTGGCCACCCGGCCTAGTCCCGGCTAGATTGAGTTGCTCGGCTCTATTTGGCAAGCCAGTGAGAAAGTATATGTCAGAGGGCTCTATCTCGAGCTGGTGCCCTCCTATGTAAAAGCATTGCTCTTGAACGTTCCATCTCTCAACCAGCCATTCCAAGAATCTCACTTGAGCCCTCATGCCAAGTATGGCCCAGTATTTATATAGCCCGCATGCTTTTAGGGCATCAATGGAAGGTTGATGTTCAATTGCGGCTAAATCAACGTCTTCGTGCTCTCTTTCTCTCCAATCCAACATGGTGATTTCCCTACACACCAAGAAACAGAGATTAGAATTGATTTGGGAAATTTTAAATGGTTGATTGTGGAGTTTGGGGTTTCAAATTCCGCCTTTCGCGGGGGACGCACCCCGCGTTTAGAACACAGGGCGTCGGGACGCAGCTGGCCTGAAGGTGGGCTGTGTCCCCCGACCTTTTTCCTGTACAGGAAAAAGTCGGGGGACGCAGGTCACCCGAAGGGCACCTGCGTCCCCCGCAGAGCGCACTTTGAAACCCAAAACCCCCCAAAAATCAAAACTAAAACCTAAAACACAATTTTAATTGGATGAAATTGAAGAGGAGGATGTTGTAAAATACCTGGAAGAGACGGCGTTCGATTCTGACGGTCGGATTTTCCGCAGCGACCACGGGAGGTTTCTTGCCAAAAGCCCTTTTTTCAACCTCAACAGTAAAACGGTAAAAATGACATGGTAAAAAGTCTTTTTATAGGTTTTTTGGATGAATTTGTTCATTTTTCACCATGGAAGGATGTTTTTCGATGTATTTTTGCCTATCTTAGATAGGTATGAGTAATGTGTCGTTTTTGTGCAGGACAAAGGGATTTAGAGGGAAAATTGTCATTTTTCACGAACCAAAATATCAAAGTCATCTTTTAAGCCCTTTTCTGACTCCTAAAAAATGAAAAGATTGCCGAGCGTTTCTTTTACACTCGTTAAAACGGAATTAAAAGACGGTCCCCTTATAGCTCTTTTCTGACCGTAAAATCAGGAAAAGATTGCCGGGTTTTTGTCGTTTCAAACTCGATACGGAAATAAAACGACGTGTCCTTGATCGCTTTTTACTTTTCAGGTCAGTGGCACTAATTATGAAAGTACTCCTTGGTCGCAAGATCAAGCGGTTCCCCCAGGTATTATTTTATACTTTTTCGGGCTTGAGGGACACAAATCTACGAAAAATTTCAACTTGGAGTCTTCTTAAGTTTTTCAGACTCTCTAAAATTGAAAAACGCCGAGTTTCTCCTATACTGGGCTCGTTAAACATTTCACAGTAAAGGACCTGTTCAATTACAAATAGGAATGAACCACTCCTTCCTAGGGTTCGAATCAAAACTAGGTTGGACTCATCCGAAGGATGAGCTTATAATCAAGCATATGTTATCCTCCTCAAGCTTGTAAAAAATAAAGAGGTACTTGCCAGAAATGGTGGGGGAAAAGAGAGAAGAATGAGCCTATTTGTTACCTTTTGTCTCAGAAGAAACTTTATTACCACTCTTGAACACGACACTTTTCATTCACCTGGGTTGGGAAATCCTTTACCTCACAGTTGATCAAACCACTTTGAAAGTCTTCAGCCAGGTTCCGGGGATTAACTTTGAGTTATTCATCACCAAGCCATCTGTCGTGTCGTTATGTGTTCAAGAGGTCTGCAAGCAAAACTTTCATCTGCAAAATACTTATCATCCATTTGACCATCCCTGAGTCAGTCCTTACAGCAACATTTCTTCAACTTGAACAATGATTTCGTGTTGTGGGCTTGCCTGCAACGAGTCGCTTTCTATCGACATCAACACATTATCTAGAGAGATGACTTAGAAATCGTCAGTACCTTGAAGTCTGCATGCATCAATGGCAGGTTTCTCGCCTTTGACGTCAGTTTACATCATTGACTTTCGATCGAAGGATTCCGTGAAATGTTCGACATCAACTCATTCATTCACATCTCATGGATTGTACTGGGTACTTTGAGAACCATTGACATTACTGGTGGTCTCTCTCACGCTTGTTAACAGTTTTCATCATCGACTGGTAATCAAGTGGTTTCTACCATGTTCGACATCAACTAATTTATTCGCATGGCTAGAATCGTACCAATTCGGTAAGTAGAAATGAAGACCCTGGATCTAGTTTCCACCATCCAGGCTGCGAGGAGTTTTGTATTCATTATCTAAGTATACTAATCATAAACAGATGGCTGCGCCCATACTATGTCTACAAAAGTCTATGATTATGATGTACTGCAAGATCATTCCTGTATCAGAGTAGTTAGTCTGTTAGTTAAAGTTTTAATCTGAGTATGGGAATGCCTACCTCAGTGATGATATAATCTTATACATGTATTTTGTGTTGAAAATTGCAGGTTCTGACCAGGCTCTCCACGAGATAATCCTTGAAATGATAAAGCGCTTCACCCTTCCTAGATAATAGAAAACCCTAATCTATTACAGGCTTCGCACTTTAGGGGGCAATCTGTTACACTAAAAAATGTCACCATCGCTATTTACAGTTAGTATGGCTCTATCAACAGTCATGCTATCCTCTTAGGCAAGTCTTATACCTCTGCTCTCCATGTCAAACTCCAAAAAGAGAGAAAGTCTTTATAAATGTATTTATCTCTAGGTACGCAGGTTCTCTCAACCTTACCTGCGAGGATGCACCCAATGTTCACAAAAGTTGCGTCTTTGGACGCTCTGTATGTAAAGGGGCAGGTGCGTCCCCCTGTAAAGGTTAGAATGCGCAAGTTTCATCTTTAAAAAGTTACTTGTGGTCATTTCTAGAGCATTCTAGAAGGTTGTTCGACGTGTATTGAGCGCCTCCAGATGGTTCATGTACCCCTACCAAAGAGGAACTTATTCCATCAATAAGGGAGCTATCCCATCCAAAAAGGGGATTATCCCATTGATGGTGGACCTGATTAACCTCCTCTTGAGCACTATAAATATAGGCATTGGGCCAGAAGGAGGGGAGGTTGGAAGCTATACATTTCTAAGGGTAAATGCTGCAGGAATTAGGACTCCCGTTTAGAAGCTTGTGAGGAGAGATTGCCATCTTTGCTTGTTCTATTTGGAAGTGGGTGAGCTTTGTCAAAGTAAAGGAGAACTCTTGATGGACCCTGGGAGGGACTTGCACAACACCAAGGCTCAGGTTGTATTTGTTCCTTTTGTTACCCATTAATGCAAATGAGTCCATTCTTCTCAATAACTTGTTATTCATGAGTTGTTTCATGTACTCCTTGGTCTATGTGTTAAATATATTTTATTCTATGAGATTATCAAGTGCTATTTAATCGTTTGATTGTTAGTGTATGCAGGTTTCAAAGTGAAGGAGGAGCTCATCCGGATCAGCGGAGCTGGACTGCTACAACAACGTTGGATTACATGTAGGATCTAAACACTTGATTTCCCATATAGTAAATGCATGTTTAGAGAAGGATTGCTCTTGTTTGTCTTGTTTGTCACTAGAGAGTCTTAGGCTCCTAGGGAGGTTGGTTGTGTCCGCTCAATCGACTCTTTCTGCCTGACAGAGAAGAAAGCAAGAGATTGTATAGAGAAGCACAACTGGCATACATCATCAGTGATGAGAAGAATCCTTCCAATCATCCCATTTATGTTGTGGACACTGATTTTGGAGCTTGTATTCTGCAAATTGGAGAATCTCAGAAGGCCTCAATGCAGATTAAGAAACCAGTGAATCAGGCCGAAGGAGAGCAAGGAAGTTAGGTTTGGGAGATGCTCTTTGATGGAGAATGTTCCAGGGAGACTGCAGGAGCAGGGGTGGTGCTGATATCTCCAAAACAAGAAAGCACACATCTATCTTTTAAGCTAGCTTTTCAAGTCACAAAAAATATATCAGAATATGAGGCTCTCATATGGGGCCTTAATGCAGCTAAAGACAGAGGAATCAGGAATATAGAGGTGTTTGGGGATGCTGATCTTATCATTCACCAAGTAAATAAAACATTCCAAGCAAAGCACCCAAGGCTGAAAGCATACCGAGATGAGGTATGGAGACTCAAAGACTCTTTTGATAATTTTTTTATCTCATACATCCCTAGACTAAAAAATCAGCTTGTTGATTCCCTTGCTGTGTCTGCTAGCATGTTTATCCCTCCCGTGCCTCCCAGACTTGTTTATGAAGTCCAAATGAAATATAGACCATCCTTTCCTGATAATGTCCAGCATTGGAAACCTTTTGAGGATGATGATGAAGTGAATATATTCCTGTAAGTCATTGATGAATTCTCTGAAATGCAAATTGACCAAGAGAATGAAGCCTTGGAAGAAAATCCCCAATCCTAGCTTAGAAACAAAGTTTTCAAAGATAGCATTGTCCAACTCCCCAGCAATCATATACCTAAGGGTCTAGTTCCTTTAGAAACGTTGTTTGACCAGAATGATGTGCCTTACAAGGTTGCCCAAAAAGAAGACTAATCTACAGTCTGTAAGCATAATATAGGGAGTCTAGGTCAGCCAAGATATATAAATCTGTCCACCCATTTGTTTGCTGTCCAAAGTGCTGAATACTGCAATTTGATGAAGCAATTTGATGATGTCTTTGCCTGGGAATATAGTGACCTGAAAACATATGACAAGAAGATCATCTAGCATAAAATCCCTTTAGAGAAAGACACTATCCCTTTCAAGCAGAAGCTGAGACCAATAAATCCTTTGCTCCTCCCTTTGATTGAAAAAGAAATAAAGAAGTTACTGGCTGCCAAAATCATAGTCCCTCTCAGATATTCAAAATGGGTAGCCAACCTAGTAGTGGTGAGGAAGAAAAGTGGGGAAATCAGACTTTGTGTTGATTTCAGAAACTTGAACAAATGCTCCAAGAAAGACAATTATCCTCTGCCCAAGATGGAGCATTTGCTGCAGAAGGTCTCAGGAGCCAAAGTGATGTCTTTCCTTGATGGATTTTCAGGGTATAATCAGGTTGTTGTGCATCCAGATGATCAAGAGAAGACTGCATTCACCACTCCTTGGGGCACTTTTATGTATTCCAAGATGCCTTTTGGGCTGATGAATGCTGGAGCCACCTTCCAGAGAGCTATGGATATAGCATTTGTGGGAGAGAAGGATAATTTTGTCCTTATCTACCTTGATGATATAACAGTATACTCCAGCAGCCATCATGACCATTTGAAGCATCTGAAAAGGGTGTTCCTGAAATGCAGAAGGTTTGGGATTTCAGTCAATCCTAAAAAGTCACAGTTTGCTTTAGAAGAAGGCAAGTTGTTAGGACATGTTGTTTCTGCTGTAGGAGTCCGAATTGACCCAAAAAGAGTAAGAGCAATACAAACTTTGTCTGTCCCGAGATCAAAAGGGGATATCCAGTCCTTTTTGGGCAAGATAAATTTTGTAAGGAGGTTTATTCCGAATTTTGCAGAACTTCTGAAGCATATTACCTCCATGTTGAAAAAGGGGTCAGAGATCAAATGGAATTATGCAGCAAGAGCATCCTTTAAGTCCATTAAGAAAGCTATTAAGGAAGCTCCCACTTTAAGAAGTCCATATTACATCAGGGAGTTCCATATATTTTCATTTGCCTCTAAAGACACCCTTGCAGCAGTTTTATTGCAGGCAGATGAAGAAGGCTCAGAGCATCCAATGGCATTCTTTAGCAAAACCTTAAGGGATGCCAAGCTGAGGTATGATATCATTGAGAAATAGGCATATGCTCTTATAAAGTTGTTGAAAGCTTTTAGAATTTACATTCTGCATTCCAAAATAATTGCATATGTGCCCTCTGCTTCAATAAAGGATGTCCTAACGCAACCCGATGCTGATGGAAGAAGGGCTAAATGGATTGCAAGGCTTATTGAGTTTAATATAGAACTGAAGCCCACTAAGCTGGTTAGGGGTCAGGGCCTTGCCAAATTATTGGCTGAAGAAAATTGCAGAACACTGGACATAAATCTCATGAGCACAGATGCAGAAAGTGGTCAAACAGAAGAAGAAACAGCTAAACAAGGGAAAAACCAGTCTTTGGTAGAAAATCTAGTTTCTTGTGATTGGTACCATGTAATAGCTCAGTTTTTGCTAAAACTAGAAATTCCTCCAGGCCTTAGTTCAAGCCAAGCCAAAACTATTAAGCTCAGGGCAGCTAGATATTGCATTCATGAAAATCTGCTCTACTGGAGGGATCCCTCTGGAATTCTACTAAGGTGTTTGAACAAAGAAAAATCCATTGAGGTCATGAAACAATTTCATTCCAGCCTATGTGGAGGGCATCGTTATTAGAAAACTACAGCCCACAAGATTCTCAGAGCTGGGTACTATTGGCCCGCCTTATTTTCTGATTTTTTTCATTTGTCAAATCTTGTGACAGGTGCCAAGGATTTGAGGGGAAGCATCAATTTGAAGTCCCTGCCCTTGAAACCAATACATGAAAATCGCCCTTCTCAGCAGTGGGGCTTGGATTTCATTGGAGAAATCAATCCACACTCTAGTGGCCAACATAGATGGATATTAGTAGCCACAGATTATTTCACTAAGTGGATTGAGGCAATCCCTACTAGGAAGGCTGATCATAATGTGGTCATGAAGTTTTTGACAGAGCATATCTTCACCAGATTTGGTTGTCCACATAAATTAGTCACAGACAATGCAGCAGCCTTCAAGGCAAAGGAATTGGTGGATATGTGCGACTCAATGCGCATTAAGCTGGTTCATTCCACCTCATATTATCCTCGAGGCAATGGTCTGGCAGAATCTTCAAATAAAAGCCCGATAAGGATAATTAAAAATATGTTGGAAGACAACAAAAAGAATTGGGACTCTAAACTCAAGTATGCACTATGGGCTGACAGAGTGACCACCAAGAAATCCACAGGGAATTCTCCATTCAAGCTGGTATATGGCACTAAGGTTGTGTTTCCAATTCAGTTAACCCTCCCTGTTATAGACATTTTTGTGCCTTGCAGCTCCAAGCATGAAATGTCCATAAACCAAGGGCTCCTAAGTCCCTAAAAGTGTTGTTCCAACCCCTAAAGGAACAAGGTCAACAAATTACAGCTTCTCCCAGAAGTTCTCCACCAGAAACTGCTCAGAATAAGTCAAAACAGGATCATTTCAGTTGCTCCACTAGCTAAGTGCGTTGCATAGCACCTAAATCCACCGGCTAGGTGCGTTGCAACGCACCTAAATGCACTACCAGGGTGCGTTGAGCGGAAAATGACAAATGGCAGTGTCATTCCGCGAGGTGGAGAGACAATGGAAGCTTCTAGAATCTTCTCCTATGACACTTGCCTCACTGAATTCGACCAAGGATGAGTAAGAGGCTCTCAGTCTCCAAGTGGAAGCAAGAACTGACAGAGAGAAGACAGTAATCAAATCACAGGCTGACTCATCCTCCTTGCATACATCTATATATGGATCCCTCATCCCAGAGATCCAGAGGCTGGAATTATGTACATTGCAAGGAATTGCTGTTGGTTTTGAGATAGATATCAGAGTATTGGGTGATTTATGCTTTGTTGGAGGTGAAGAGGGGCTTCTTTGCTGGGAGGTTGATGCTGGGTCAGGAATCATTGGTTGTAACTCCTCCTGGATCTTCTTGTATATCAATAAAAACTATTTGAGTTTCTCCTACATGCTTGTGTATCATTGATGCTTGTTACATTTGTATGTTTAGCTTAAATATGATCCTAAGCTGTTTATGAATATAGATCCATGTCTTTGTATAGTTTTCTTCTTCTGTGATCTTACAGGAACTTGGTGAAGCTGGGAAAGTAAGGGAGCAGGTAGCTGGAAGCTGTCAAAGAAGAGAGGGATTGGATCAAAGGATTAGCACAAGACACAGGTCAGTTCTTTCTATCCCCCTCTATCTTTAATTCATAAAGGAAATACAAAAGTAGTTTTCTCTGTTTGTTTATAAGGCAACTGTCACACCTTAGTGGGATAGAGCAGTTCTAAATAGACACTTTTCCCGGTAAAAAAATGGCGACTCCACTGGGGACGATTGTCTAATTAGTTTGTTTGTGTATCTTTTTGTTGTTTGTTTCATAAACTTATAAGTAGCATTCAAACTGCACTTGCCACAACAAATGCAAGGTAGACATCTGCTATTTCAATCCATTCACTAGATCTATTTATGATTTGAATAGCTGATTCACAAATGATCTGATTGCCCTTGTGATAGATCTTAGACCCTCCTTAGATCTACCCCCTGATTGTGCATTACTGATTGCTTTTACTCGGCCAAAAACCAAAGACTAAACTGCAAACCGTGACCCAGAACCTAGATGGAATTCTCGTTTCTGCCCCAGCGCAGGTACTGTGAAGAGATCCTACATTTCAACGCACTTCCCAAAAGGGAAACCTGCGCTGCAATCCAGTTTCTCTGTATCACAGGTGCGCTGATCAGACTAGCCCTGTGCAGCTGAGGTTCTTGTGCTTCATTCTTTCCAGTTTTGTCTCTGATTTTTGCAGCCTGTGATCATTGTATGTGTCTATTTAAAAAACCCTTTTCCTTGCTATAATTCCGCCTCCTTTGTACAAAAGAACTGTAGATGTTTTTGTGTGTTTGTTGCGTCATTTACAGTTTTCCATTGCAAAAGTAGAATAGTCGTACTGTCGTCCTTTGATTTAGATCTGTCGCAAGTGTCGATTTCGATCATAGGAGAAAGTTTGATTGCTGTTGATGGTCGATTATACTTGTACTATTGCCTTTGGTCTGAATTTGTGACTTTCTAGTGTCAAAAACGAGTATTTATTTCAAAATCGTAAAGCGTCGTAATCGTCTTTATCTTTTGATTTCGAAAAGAAGCTTGTTTGTGTTTGTCGCTTGAAAGCAAATTCAGATTTGTACATCAACTTTCTTTTTAGCATCAATATTAAGAAAGTCAAAAACAAATACATGCACATGTGCATTTGCATATTGACAGTCTGTTTGGCTTGATTTAGGAAAGTGCATTTACAGTGTGCTCTTTGCTCTTTGTGAAAAGATTGTGTCTTTCTTTTCCCCTAGTAGCTAGGATTTTCATTGCTGAAAAGAGATAAAAGTTTATTTATCATCTTTAGATTGCATTTTAGGAATTACATCTACATCTCATGGTGAACCCAAAAGGCAAACTTCATAAGAAAGATCAACTTAAAATAAATTCAATGAATCTAACAACGCTTTGGAACTTAACGCACAACATTTAGAGGTCTAGGCTAGAGACGTATTCCGGCGTCGTAAAGCCTGGTAACTATTGTCCTCACTGATGGTTGGGTGATTTCTCCACTTCGAGACGATAAGTGCTAGTACGGACTTGTGCTCCCACGTACCGTTGAGTATATTTTGGGAGACCCCTATAGGCTTAAATCCTTTATCCATAGGAAGCCGTGTCTGCCGCCCTATCGATCACAATTCACTGAACACAGCATTCGGGAAGATTGACTGCCGTACCGTAAAAAGTATTCTGCAGTTTTGCAATTGGTTTGGTACTCCCTCTACCTAGATCTCCAGAGCAGTCCCTTTCGTTCCTTTTCAGACTCCTTAACGGAAAAGGTCCATTTGAGCACTTGTCACTTCAGGCTCATTAAAAGTCGAAGGAGACTAGAGTCATCTTTTGTTTTTTCTCGACTCTTAAAAACTAAAAAAACAAGTCGTGTCAAAGCGTCTAAAAAATTTATTTTAAACGGAATATTCATTACCCCTTTCCTACGTTGATCTTAGGTTGAGAAAATGGAGTCTACCAACCAAGGAATTCCCCTTGGAGGAAATCCTAGTCCCTTCTCCTCTTGGGGAGATGTTGGTGCACCCCATATGGCCACATTGTCGCTTCCAGGACTGACAATTCGTTTTCCTGTATGGCTCTTCTCAACCTCTGTCATTCAGAACACCACCATTCCTGAACAATCGAATCAGCAGTTAGACGAGTCCAGAGTTGCCCACCAGCCTTCTACTTACTCTAATTCTTCCTCTCCTCCTTCCTCTTCGCTTGATGGAGCTGGTAAAGCTAAAAGCCAAGTTCCTAAGGAGAAGAAGGAAAAGAAAAAGAAAGAGAAGAAGAAGAAGGAGCCAAAGGCGAATGGGGGAAAATGAGTGTCGTCTAACGAAAATCCACACACTGCATCGACCAGGCCTAAATCGCCATGTGTCATTTGCAAAGGAGACCACTTTCACAGAGATTGTCCTTGCATCCCCCGGATACTAAGGGACTGGTCTCCTTGTTTGCACAACCCTGTGTCGTCAACTTATGATGATCATGTTGAAAGCACATTGTCAACTAGTGAAAGTGAAGCCCTAGGACAAAAAGGGAAAGCTAGATTTCCTTGTAAACTGTGCGAAGGCAATCATGCCGTCCACCATTGTCCCTTCTTAGACAAAGCTAAAAGAGTTTTGGATGATCGTTCGGTTTCACCGTTACGACTTCCTCCTGGATATAAAAAACTCTTGCCGAGTCCGTCACTAGTTGAGAATCCAGCTGGCCCGCTCAGGTGGTCGGCTGAAGCACCTATCATTGAAGATAAACCAACTGAATCCATACCAGACGAAAGTCAAAAGGTCGAGGCGGCAGTTGACCCGGTCTTGCCTTCAGAGGTTTCATCTTCAGATGATACAGTCACTGAAGAGAACAAGGATGACACCATCCAAATTCTCTTCATAAACACAGACTCCGACGAACATGGCGGCAGTTTACCCGTTCCTTTACCACAGGAAGGAAGTTCGTTAGAGCCGTATTCGGCCGTCTATTCGGTCCCACCTCCAAGGAACCTAGTTGTCTCCTTCGACTGGAATCAACTAGGCAGACCCCGTTTACCAGCAAGCATACCATTCCGAATTATCGTTCAAATATATAGAATGGTTATGGCTGGTACCATCATAGATGAGGGGGCTTCTGTGAGTATCCTTTCCTCAACTACTTGGAAAGCGCTTGGTTCGCCATCGCTTTTGCTTGAGATGAGAAATCTGACAAGCCTTGATAAAGGAACCAGTCGACCTTTAGGGATCCTTCCCGATGTGCCCATAACATTGAGATGGAAGACAGTTCGCATGAACCTAATGGTAGTTCAAGGACCCTTGGATTATAACCTACTCCTTGGACGAGACTATATTTATTGCATGGGAGTGATTGTCTCCTCACTCTTTAGAGTAATGTGTTTTCCGCATGAAGGAAGAGTGGTCAAGCTCGTGGACCAGCTTTCATTTCCCGGATCACGCATAGCAAATAGTCATATACTGTCCTTAAATGGTCTTTTCACGCAAGAAATGTCTCAATCCCCAGTCCGTCCTCCCGATGAGCGCGAGTAATTCGGAGGGATATGACTGAAACCCAGGGGGCATGCATCCTGGTCTTCTTTGGCAGGAAAACTTCGGGTATAGAATAGGTTTCCGCGGGAGAATATGCCTAGTCTGTACCCCCGTCCGTGATTGGAAGAGGGGGTTATTCTAGTACAGGATTCTCTTGTCAAAGTTATGTAAGTGGGCGAACACCGCCATTCAACTTTGTTTATCTCGGTAGACATCACGGAGAAGTGTTTTGTTTACGCCGTAAATAGAACAATCTTTGGGTAACCTGTAAGAGGTAGTACCCTTCCTGATAAAACGAATGTTTTGTCAGCTCAAATAAAGGGTGACCTTGAAACTCTATTTTATACCTGGGGGCATGCAAACCTTTTGGAGTGCAAGCGATGGGCGACTATTTATTTTTTAAATTTTTAGGACCTCTAACCCTTTAAACTCGTAGGATTAGTCGTCACCTAACTTGCATAAAGAAAGGATGTGGGGCAAAAATCTAAAAGTTGCCGTTTTTATATGAGACATTCTTATCATATGACTGGATTAATCGAGCAGTGTTACCGCGAGGTTCAAGCTCATTAAAAAATAAACCCGGACCGAGCAATTGTTTCCACTCGCATTTAAGCTCGTTAAGAAATGAACTATTCCCCGGTAAATAACCACCGTGAATGTAGTACTTCAGCCATTAAAGCCTTGGTCCTGTTTGCACCGTCACCTCCACTTTTTCATTGGCCGATCATTCACCTCCATTTGATTGTTTACCCATTTTGAGGAACAGCTGCGAAGAGTGATTTCACTAGCCATCCTTGTGACACTGCCGTGATTGGAAAATTCCAAACTTTACCTGGAATCAGCTGCTACCCATTTTATCACTCGTTCCTCAAAAGACGAGTCTTCTTTAAGCTCTTTTCAACTGACTCATAAAATATGAAAAGATTGTCGAGTCCTTGGCCTTCTAGCTCGTTAAAGGGACAGGAAGTGCTATCCCTCCTCTAGATTTTAATCTTTTTGGACCTGAGGGATTATTGCACAAAAATATCAAGCGCTTGTTTTGTTCGGCTCGTTAAAACTATCGAAAATTCATCCCTTCTGTATTGTTTTATACTTTTTCGGACTTAAGGGATTAAATGACGAAAAATGAATTTTGGAGTTACCTTTACGTACCTTTTCAGACTCTCTAAAAATGAAAAGGACCGAGTTATCTTTGTCATTAAACTCGTTAAAAAGATTAATAGCAACAAAGTTGTCTTTAGACGAGAACAAGTTTCACTATCGCTAGGCTCGTTAAAACATAGCGATGGGTTTGCCTGAAGGGAAAATTATAGAACAAGCATACGTTATCCTCCTCAAGCTTGACAAAAATAAATAGGTACTGGTCAGCAATGACTGGGGAAAAATTGGGAAGAAAACTCAAAGAATCTTTATTGGTAGCAAGTCGCTCTTGAACATGACACTTCCACTCCGTGTCCGAGTCGGGTTGGGTTGTTTCATTCACTGGTCACATCGCCATGGTCACGCCATACCATCCACATTTGGGGTTAATGCTACCAATCCATCACATAAGTGTCGCCGACATGTTCAAGAGAAGTCATCCAGAGAAGTCACCTGTGTCCCACCCACTACCATACATTATACTCCATTCTTTCATGACCGCCATCCTGAACCATATATCATCAGATTATTTTCACCTCCATCAAAATCATTTGCTCCGTTCCGTGTCATTGATGTGGGATTCATTAAGGCCCTCCTTTGACGAATCACTTCTTGTCGACATCAACTCATTATCCAAGAAGTTGATCTAGGAACACCCCATTCAGTACTTTGAAGCTTGCATGCCTTAATGGCAAGTTTCTCACTTCCGGCGACAGGTTTACATCAATGGCCTTCGACCGAAAGATTTTGTGTGGTGTTCGACGCCAAGTCCCTTATTCACACCACGTGAATTGTACTGTAGTACCTTGAGGGTCATTATCATTATCGGTGATTCCTCTTGCGCTTGTTAACAGTTTACATCATTGACTGGTAATCAAGCGATGTCTTTCCATGTTCGACTTCAGAACATTTCTCACATGGATCGACTTGTACTTCGAGTGAAGATCGGACGAGATTGAAGACCCCAGATCTAGTTTCATCCATCTGGGCTACGATATATATTCAGGAAAATAAAGACATTAAAATGTATAGCATTGCAGCACAGATAATCATCCTGCCAAAAGGATGATGGCTCTATCAAAATCATCAATCTACATCAGACGATTGTCTGTCCTATGTACATGAGAATGAATTTATAAAGTTGAGCATGGGAATGCCCGCCTCAGCTAGATCATGAAAAACAAGTATGAAGATAATGTATTATATTGTATCTTATTACAGGTCTCCTCCCAGCATTGAAAGAACTTCGGATCCTCATAATAAAGCATTTCACCCGATTAACGGCCTCATACTTTAGGGGGCAACTGTTATAGACATTTTTGTGCCTTGCAGCTCCAAGCATGAAATGTCCATAAACCAAGGGCTCCTAAGTCCCTAAAAGTGTTGTTCCAACTCCTAAAGGAACAAGGTCAACAAATTACAGCTTCTCCCAGAAGTTCTCCACCAGAAATTGCTCAGAATAAGTCAAAACAGGATCATTTCAGCTGCTCCACTGGCTAGCTGTGTTGCATAGCACCTAAATACACTAGCTGGGTGCATTGCAATGCACCTAAATGATCTATCAGGGTGCGTTGAGCGGGAAATGACAAATGGCAGTGCCATTCCGCGAGGTGGAAAGACAATGGAAGCTTCCAGAATCTTCTCCTATGACACTTGCCTCACTGAATTCGACCAAGGATGAGTAAGAGGCTCTCAGTCTCCAAGTGGAAGCAAGAACTGACAAAGAGAAGACACTAATCAAATCACAGGCTGACTCATCCTCCTTGCATACATCTATATATGGATCCCTCATCCCAGAGATCCAGAGGCTGGAATTTTGTACATTGCAAGGAATTGCTGTTGGTTTTGAGATAGATATCAGAGTATTGGGTGATTTATGCTTTGTTGGAGGTGAAGAGGGGCTTCTTTGCTGGGAGGTTGATGCTGGGTCAGGAATCATCGGTTGTAACTCCTCCTGGATCTTCTTGTATATCAATAAAAACTATTTGAGTTTCTCCTACATGCTTGTGTATCATTGATGCTTGTTACATTTGTATGTTTAGCTTAAATCTGATCCTAAGCTGTTTATGAATATAGATCCATGTCTTTGTATAGTTTTCTTCTTCTGTGATCTTACAGGAACTTGGTGAACCTAGGCAAGTAAGGGAGCAGGTAGCTGGAAGCTGTCAAAGAAGAGAGGGATTGGATCAAAGGATTAGCGCAAGACACAGGTCTGTTCTTTCTATCCCCCTCTATCTTTAATTCATAAAGGAAATACAAAAGTAGTTTTCTCTATTTGTTTCTAAGGCAACTATCACACCTTAGTGGGATAGAGAAGTTCTAAATAGACACTTTTCCCGGTAACACTCCCTGTGGAATAGTTCCTAAAAGAAGAGTAGAACAAGGAAGAGGACATGGCCAAAAGAATTACTGATTTAACAGAGGTACACCAAATCACAGTACAGTTGGTTGAAAGGTCAGCAGCACATCAGCTGAAGATCAAGGAAGCTTTTGACAAAAGGACAAAAATAGATAATTTTCCGGTTGGAGACTTGGTCCTTAAGTGGGATGCACTGAAAGAGAAGAAAGGCAACCATGGGAAGTTTGATGCCTTTTGGATAGGGCCTTTTATTATTTCTCAGATCCAAGGGAACAATACCTTCATGCTGCAAAGTATGGGAGGAGAAACAGTTTTTGATGGCCAAGTTAATGGGTGTTTTCTAAAAATTTATGTTGTTTAAGGTCTTTTGGCTTTAATATTGTAAATATGTTATTTTATCAGTTTTTAATATAGGCTCAGCTAGACTACATGCCCAATGGAACACTAGGAAATTTCGCTAATTGGTTTTCATAGGGAAGGCATTGGTCTGCAAGTTCTTCAGACCTCACAGGGAGGATCTCATCCCTAGAAGGAGCCAGTGTTAGTTCTGCTACATGTTGCTAATGTTCGAGGAGAAGAAGTGTGCTTGGTTCTTGGTTTTGCTCAAAGGAGGCCCATACTGGTCACTCTAACCTTCCCCTCCACCTCATCTATCCTCCTTTCACCTCCATTTCTCGGGGCTTACTATCAAGAAATCATATGAAAATTGTTACTCTTAAGCCCCAAGCACTAAGTTTAAAAATCACATATAATCTGTTACCTCCGTTTCCCTCTAAGACCCTGCATAAACCCATGTTCTCTCAGGCCCCCGAGCGCAGAGCTCAAACCATCAAATGACCCTGTCCACATGACTCTGCACTCCCGTGACCCTTCCCCATCTCTAAACCATAGCAATTTGATGTTTCCCACTAATCCACCATTGCCCTGTCACATCAAATGAAACCCGCATGGTTAATTCTATACCATCCGATCATCCCTCCTCTGATCGGACGATAGTCGCTTCCCCCGTGCCTGCAAACCAACCACATGTTAACTCGCGATAAAAGCGGTTTCGTCCCGCCCCGTCCGCCACGCGTCATGTGTTGAATGGGATCGCTTCCCCTCGTATGATGACCGCCCGACAATCCACGGCGGTGTGATCAATACCGCTTACCGCCGAAACCGTTCGTCCCTACCCGTTAATGCCTACACGTTTTCTCCTCCCGATAACCGTTGGATCTGCCACCCAAGATCCAATGGCTCGTGTTTCTCCACCTCTGTATCTCCCAATACCCTCGACCGATCGATCCACACCATCTATCCACGCGATCAGATGGTTGATCTTGTTCCTCCATCCAGCCCGTCCATCTGCTACGAAGCCCACGCCTCTTAACTACTCCATGCACTCGAAGGACTAAGATAGCCAATTTTCGGTAATGTTTGCATTTGTTCCTCAACCACCACATTCAACAGACAATAAGGCAGAGAAGAAACAGGGCCGAGCATGAGTAAGTGGCTACATTTAACAGTTATGGGACTTGGTGAATAAGGATGCTACAGCTGCTTGAAAGGACAACAGAGAACCCGAGGAGATCAAAATTTATCCACTACAGCAAGTTAATGCACCAGAAACTCCATCAAGTAGTTAAAGCAGTTGGTGGTCAATTATGACCCCTCCATACCTAGAACGGCCAAGTACCTTTGTAATGAACTCTATATATACCCAGAAACAAGATGTAATGGGGGTTGGTGGTTGTTGTTTTGATGTAAGGTTCAACTTCTGGAGACTGTAATTGCTTTGATACTTGTAGCATCTCATCTTCATTTTCAGCTAATACAAGATTCTTTTGTTGTTAATTGCTCACTTTCCATTTCTATTATGTTCTAGGCTGTGCCTGATATGCATTTTTCCTGAACTCTTGATGTTTAGCATTAGAGGAGCTATCATCCTACCTCTGTGTTTAAATCTTGCATGTATCAGTGAGTGTGTTATTCAGGTTTCTTTTCACTTAGGGACAGAGAGTTGTCATCCTGTCTGTGCACTAGGGAATTAGATTTGCAGACCTCTTTACTGATTGTAGCTGGCCATCACAAGGTCTTGTGCATCTGCTGGTGTGCTTAGTATTCTCCATCTTCACCGAATCTCTGAACTATGAGTAATTACTGGTTTAAAGCATTGTAGTCTAGGGGTGTTCACGCATGTCTGGAGTCAAGCAAAGTAGAAATGGTTATCTGGCTTCAACAAGCATCATTCATTCCATTCATCCATTTCCAACATTAAGTTGAGTTTGTAATGTTCCCGAGCATTTCCGAGCTACAACCTAGGAGAGTTTCTTGGGGTGATAACAGCTCTCTGGAGAGAAGACCATGCTATGGGATAAAAGGCTTGGACATATTGGAGAGAAGGGCCTTCGAATACTTCATGGTAAAGGTACGGTAGAAGGTATGAGTAATAGCTCTCTAGATTTTTATTTATGTGAAAATTGTGTATATGGGAAGCATAATCGGGTGAGTTTCCCCTCTGGTGGTAAGAAGGTGAAACATATATTAGAGCTTGTGCATAGTGATTTGTTTCCACCTGTGAAGGTTCCAACACTAGGTAAGTCTGTGTACTATGTATCATTTATAGATGACTTCTCAAGGAATACATGGACATATTTCCTTAAAAAGAAATCTGAAGTCTTTGATAGGTTTAAAGAATTCAAGGCTCTGGTGGAAAGCCAGATAGAGAAGAAGATAAAGGTGCTGAGGACAGATAACGGTGGAGAGTTTTGCAATAAGGAATATGAAGAATTTTGTAAGAAGTGTGGTATAGCATGGAAAAAGACTACTCCATATACACCTCAGCAAAATGGAGTTGTAGAAAGAATGAAGAAGACATTGATGGAAAGGGCAAGAAGCATGCTCAATGGTGCCAGGTTAAGACAAGAATTCTGGGTAGAGGTGGTGGAGACAACATATTACTTTGTCAACAGATCACCTTCATCAGCGTTGGAGGATAAAACTCCACAAGAGTTATGGATTCGTAAGAAACCCTCTCTTTCACATCTGAGGGTATTTGGATGTGATGCATATGTACATGTTCCAAAGAAGAAATGAACCAATTTGGATCGTAAATCTGAAAAGTGTATCTTTATTGGGTATAAGGATGGTTTAAAGGGTTATAAGATTTGGAACCCAGTAACAAGAAAGGTTGTGTATAGTCGAGATGTGGTGTTCATAGAGGTGAAAGATGTTACTAAACATGAAGTCCAACCAAAGGAACCTGAGAAGATAGAGTTTGAGCTAAAGGAAGAAGAATCAGACTCTACAACAGAGGAGGAATCAGAAGATGAAGAGCCACAAACTCCAGGTGTGAGAAGATCAGTTCGAGAAAGAAGGCAGCCAAAAAGGTATAGTCCATCTGCTTTCTATTCAAATTTTGCTTTATCTATTATCAATGATGATCCCAGAACTATGAAGGAAGCAGTAGATTCAGAGGATGGAAAACTCTGGAAAGAGGCCATGGTTGATGAAATGGCATCTTTGCACAAAAATGAGGCTTGGGATCTGGTGGAGTTGCGGGCTAGAAGGAAACCCATTGGCAACAAATGGGTGTTCAAGAAGAAGACAAATGTAGATGGAAAGGTGGATAAATACAAAGCTCGATTGGTAGCAAAAGGTTATTCCTAGGTGCTGGGAATTGATTTTGGTGATATTTTTCTCTTGTTGCCAAGGTAACTTCTATTAGATTACTTTTATTTGTTGCTACTGATTTTGATTTTGAGGTAGAACAAATGGATGTGAAGACAACAATTATTCATGGGATCCGGAAGAGGAAATCTACATGAAGCAACCTAAAGGCTTTGCGGTGAAGGCTAAGAAAGAACTGGTATGCAAGTTAAAGAAGTCTCTATATGGGTTAAAACAGTCACCAAGGATGTGGTATCAGAAATTTCATACATTTATATGGGGACTTGGCTTCACCAGAAGTAAAGCAGATCACTGTGTGTATTCTAAATTAATTGCTGACCATGATATTTTTTTGGTCTTGTATTTGGATGATATGTTGCTTCTTGGAAATGACAAAGAAATTATCCATGATTTGAAGACCCATTTGTCCTACAAATTCGACATGAAAGATCTTGGTGCTGCAAACTATATTTTGGGCATGGAAATTAAAAGAGATCAGACAAATAGGAAGGTCTCGTTAAACCAGAGAAAGTATGTCGAGACAATATTGCAGAGATTTAATATGCAGGATAGTAAACCGGTGAAGGTTCCTATTCTTGTAGGTGTAAAGTTATCTGTTGAATAGTTTCCCAAGACAAGAGAAGAGGAAGAGGACATGTCCCATATTCCATATGCAAGTGCAGTCAATAGCCTGATGTATTCAATGTTTTGTACTAGACTAGACATTTCACATGCAGAGGGAGTATTGAGCAGGTTTATTTCAAAACCAAGAAGGGAACATTGGACAACAGTGAAACAGGTTTTCAGGTATTTGCGAGGCACTAGTGATTATGGTTTGTGCTACCAAGGAAGACCAGGATTGGATAGAGTGTTGGATATTCGTGGCTTTGTTGATGTAGATTGGGCTGGAGATTTGGATTAGAGAAGATCTACAAGTGGGTATGTGTTTAACCTATTTGGAGGTGCAGTCAGTTGGATGAGTAAGAAACAATCTGTAGTGGCACTATCAGCTATAGAGGCAAAATACATGGTAGCCACTCATGCAAGCAAGGAAGCAGTTTGGTTACAGAGGTTGTGTTCAAGTATGGGGTTAGTATAGGGAGCTATAAGGATAGACTATGACAGCCAAAGTGCAATTTTCTTGGCAAAGAACCCTGCATATCATTCAAATACAAAGCACATTTATGTTTAGTATTACTTTGTGAGGGTTATGATAGAAGACAAAAAGGTGTTGCTGGTAAAGGTGGACACTTTGAAGAATATTGCAGATGCATTGACAAAATTTTTGAGCTTTGAGAAGTTCTCTTGGTGTAGAGAAACAATGGGCATTGCAAGGTTGGATAAATGACTAAGCTCTTTGTGGCCCCCTGTGGAAAGAAAACAGAAAGTGAGAGAATGTTGGGTTGTGTTATATTCTTTCCACTATTAGCCCATGTAGTTAACTGGGGGTTAGAGGGGAGCCAGAGCCCCCCCTTTGTTGAGCCGATTGCATAGCAGGGGGGTCACAACAGGTTTGAGGGGTGCAGGTAACCCCACTCTATGGGGTCCGGGGCAGCGCCCCAGAAAATTTTGGTTTTGGAACCTATGTTAGGTTGGGCAGACCCACCTATGGTTTTGTGCATGATTTTAGCACATGTTTTTTTTGGACGTGATGGATTTCGGTCCATGGTATTGGATGCTTCGGCATGTATAAATATGTATTATAACATTGAAAGGAACATAATGAAAAATCAATCTGGTAGTCCCGATTTTGGGATCCAAGGGAAAATATCTGTGTATATGTGTTTTATGTGTTATGCTCTTGCATTGTTTATTTTCTGTGTTTTAGAATTCGTATGTAGGTAATTTCTGTATGGGGTTGTTGTGGTCACCAACAACCCCCCTCTTTGTTTGATATTAGTAATAACATCAAGCAAAGGGGGACCCTTAACCAAAAATCCAAAAAAATATTTTGTTTAAAAAATCTTTTGTATTAACTCCCTAAGAGCTATATCACGTCGCAAAGGTAGAAAGAAGCGTTTTCCCTAAGCGCATAAATACACTGAAAAAAAGTGATGCGAGAACCCATCGCATCGCATGCATTAAAAGCGCTCAAAAAGGGAAAACCTAAGGAATTGCCGACGGCCAATATGCGACGTCGCACGTCGTAATGTCGCATAAGCAGCACAGAATGATAAAGCGAAAATCTTGCGATCTTGCGATCTGCGATCTGCGATCTGCGATCTTACAGATCTGCGATCTGTGATATTGGCAATTTATGATAACACTTAATGACGTCGCAGTCCTCGATACTGTGATTCCAATCGCAGAAAGGACTCATCGCAAGAATTCTCCGACATAAACGGTAAACCAAAATTGAGCGCACACCTTAAGGGAAATTAATGATCGCATGCTTCAGTATCCAAGAATGATTGTATCGCGTTTTTCGAAGAGTCAAATCATGATGAGTGTCAGAATTACGCATTCATTAGAACTTAATGCTTTCATGTCAATCTTTTCGTCATTTCTCTTCTTCTTTGCGTAAACTGCAAGACATGTAACTGATATAAATCTATATGCAGGAAAAATCTAAGGAAAAGAGGAAAGCGCCAATGGGGTAACAGAGAGAAGATGCCTCCGCAAATGGATGTCGCATGCAGCAGGCCCGCGGATTCCAGAGTATCACCCAACAGGCGCTGATGAAAATAGACTATCTAAGACTCAGAGTCAAAGGCACACAAAAGCAGCATGTTTGCAAAAGATCTTGAAGCTCAGACTGGGTAAAGCAAAAAGAGAAATGCAAAAGAAGGAGGACGCTCCAGAAAATCCTGGAACAAAGAACGGAAGCAATTCTCGATATAGGGGATTGTCCATACAACGTGACTCCTAACTCATTGAGTCATTCGCACGACCGGAAACCGAAATAGCAACAGCAAAATCAGTTCGAAAGGAACCTGGGTTGTACTAAGTATACGCACAGTGAATACACCCAGCTAGAGAAAGGTTTTCGAAAATATCTTCTAGTTTGTCAGAAAGAGGTGCCAGCTCTTGTCATTTCTAATTTTCAAGCTCGAACAAAAGGAAAGGACAACCAGCCGACTCTTTCACGATGAACAGCGCATTGCTTATAGCACTAAGGAGCAGATACAGAAACGATTAGAAATTAGATTTGATTTTTAGAAATAAATTTGCTTTTAGTAAAAGGGCGGTCATTTGAAGCCGTTCCCTAAATTTGTGTAATTAAGATTAATTAGTTAGTAGTATTTAACCCTTCTCATGGCATTTGGAGAAGCGTCCGTAAATCTGTCAAAAAACTTGTCTTCAGAACATGCACTTTTGCACCCTCGGAGGGGGTTTTTGATGAATGGATGGATCGAGATTTATTTATGTTTGCATTTTAATGTCTGTTACTGATGTTGCACTTCTGTACTCTTAGCAGATATTAGAACAAGTAGAAATAAATCGTTATTGCTTGAAGTTTATTAGTGAAATCAGTCATAAATGGTACTTTTATCTCTTGATTGATTTCTGCTTATATTCCTAAAGTGATATGCAGCTAAGTTCTTTATATGTTAATGTATGAATGTGTGTATTACCATTTGGCACTTCTGTACGGTGGAGTCATTTATTTATGCTTGACATATGAATAACTAATTATGCGATATGTTGTTCACAACTGTTTTGCCTAACTTTTTATGCAGAATGGTTTATCTTAATGGATTTCTATTCTTATGATAGCTGAATGATCTTTATTACGAGCTATTGTTCGAAATCTTTTTAGATCGCATAATAGAAGAAAAAATACCCCGGGTTAGCGTAGATTAGATGTATTGTTTTTCATTAGATTACAATAGCATAGAGTTAGTTTAGAAGTTAGAATTAAATTAGCTTAAAAATACCCCTAGATCAATACCATCAAACTCTACACACACACACACCCCTCACATTGGGAAACTGGTCCCATTACCCCCAGTCGGACCCGCTACTCCAAACGGGCAAGGAGCCGCCAACCAGGTTCCGGACCGAGTGGGTATCCCCCTTGTTGTCGACCCGATTTCGGGGCCCTCAACATATTTGGCGCTAGAAGGAGGGCACGAGCCATGAATGGCGCATAAATCAAAATCTAAATACCATTCTAAGAGCAAATCACTCTCAGCAACTCCCCCGACTTCTCCGGTACGATTAAACTCAGAGCTAGAAGTCACTTGGGCATCCACCGCTGCTACACACCCTAATATATCAGACCAACTTATCATTGATCCCCCTGAACTTCAAACTTTAATTCGTAAACTCCAGGGATTCTCTATTTTTACTCAGAGGTCTGATAAATCTAAAGGCAGTGTGACTTCGCAGTACAATCCTGCTCATCCCCTGACCAGATTGAAGAGTGAAAAGTTTGGCATCCAGCCAACTGAAATCCCTCTCCCCACTAGGAAAAGAGCAAGGAAAGCACTTCCAGAGTCTGACAGAGAGACTCTTTCATCTACCTCGTCCATTTCAACTCCCTCACCGCGAAGTCAGCCACCCACATCTTCACCCCAGATCACTCATCCATCTTCCGCAACCCTTCCTCCACGATCATCGAAGATCATAATATCTCCATCTTCTCAGCATCAGGGATCATCTTCTGCACTTCCATTGACTAGCAGCTCAACGATGGCCCAGTCTCCATGGAACAATCCTGGGGCGGTTTTAATGCCTCCACCCCTGAGCCCTATACCGGCCCATCCTGAGAAATGGTTGCCTAAATTAAATCCAGAAGCAGGCATGCTAGCCGAAGAACATATCAATAATTTCATGCTTTCTGTTAATCACAACGGAGTTACTAACGAAGACGCTGTTGTTCGACTTTTCCCTTATACAATGTAAGGAACAGCCGGGTCGTGGTACTTTTCGTTACCTTCCGGATCCATCACAAGCTGGGACATTTTCCAAAGTCAGTTCCTCACCAAGTTTGGTGATGACAGATCCACGGCGACATTGATCAATGACCTATCTAATCTTAAGGCTGAGGCTAGAGAACCCATTAAAGATTTTAACTTACGGTTCAATAAGATCCTCAACAAAATCCCCGCTGCTTCACAACCCAGCGAGGAAGTAAGATGTGAATGGTACATCACGGCCTTACCATCTAACTTGGCTATCTTCGTAGATAGGGCAAGCAAGACAACCTTAGTTGAAAACTTAACAGAGGCGTTAGCAGCTGAAAAACGCGTAGTAGCCCTTGAAAAGATATCTGCAATTGAAGAACGTAAATCTAAGAAGATCTCTTTCAAAGAAGACACCAAGAAGAAGCAAACGAAAGATCCTTTCGATATGGAAGGATTACAAAAAGTATTAAAGGCCATGTCCAATGAGATGATTGATATAAAAAGACAAGTAGCAGAAACGTCTTCAAGAAAGCCTTTCAGGACTTTTAAAAGAAACCCTCCCATGGAGACGAAGCCACCCAACACTGTCTCAAACGTTGAATCTGAAGAAGAAGAAGAAGAGAATACCATCGAAGCACAGACCGACGATGAAGAAGTGGTGGAACTACAAGGAATGTGGGATTTCATCCTCCCATAAGAAGAGGATCAAGAAGCATTTTCGGTTAGCACACGAAGCAAAAATCAACTTGATCCTCCCCAAACTACCCCAAAACAAAAGGGCGCAAGCCCTGCAACAAAAGATAAGGTCGCAACAAAAAAGACAACTGCTAAAGTGACCCAGTTTAGCCCAGTCCAATCCGATCAAGCACCTCCATCAAGAACACTGATAGTGTCAGATGAAATGGAGTATAACATCATCGATGACATGAAAAAGACTAGGGCTAATATCACCCTTTATGAATTGAGTAAATTGAAACACCAGCAGAAAATAATGATGAAAGAATTACATGCTGTGCCTACTACATCTTTACCTACAGCTGTAGCTTCCCACAATCTGGGAAGGCCTCCAACCAACGCGATCAATGAGATTGATCCAAATGACATCGCCTTGATTGGAGGAAGATCAAGATCTCATACTCCTCCTTTTCTTCTCACATATGAAATCTTCAATAAAAACATGCACAATTGCTTGGTCGATTCTGGTGCTTCAACGAATATTTTACCCAGGTCAATATGTGCCAAATTGAATGTTCAACCTCAAAAACCCGCAGTACGTATAGTTCAACTTGATCGATCCCAAGTCGAAGTGATTGGTGAACTTAATCAGGTGACCATAAGATTGTCGTCTAACCCAAAAGTGTGTCAGGTTATCGACATTCTAGTAGCTGATATCCCTAAGTTCTATGGTTTGATTCTTAGCAGGGATTGGTCGGAGAAACTACACGGATATTTCTCAACCGACTGGTCGCACATGTGGTTACCATACAATGGTAAACCAAATCAGATAAGGGTTGAATGAGAGTTGCACCAAAAATACATAGTGACAGAACTGGAAGGAGAAAATGAAGCCATAACATACAATAGCAGCATTGTAGGCAATTACGCAGTAGATTCTTTCCTCGGCAATTTCAATGCTCATATTTCACCTTACTTAGAGAATTCAGTTTTATCCCAAGTTGAAAATTTCTCCCAAACTGATGACTCAAAATGTTTTAGTTTTTTAGATAATTCTGTAAATACATCTTTATTTTGGAAATTATATTTTGACGGGTCTAAATCCAATGAGGGAGCAGGAGCAGGATGCGTTCTGATTAGCCCGGACGGGAACAAGATTATGCTCACATGTAGACTTGAGTTCGATTGCACGAACAACACAGTGGAGTACGAAGCCTTGGTTCAAGGCCTATACAAAGCAATTGGATTGAACGTTAAGTATCTTCAAGTCTTCGGAGATTCTGAGATCGTCGTAAAACAGGTACGTAACACCATACATTGCCTGTCAAGTCATTTAAAGCACTATCAATCGTTAGTTCAAGATCTCACTGCACATTTCATAGCATTCAACATCTCGTCAATTCCAAGAATTCAAAACGTGAGCGCAGACCTGTTAGCTAACGTAGCCTCTAGACTTATTCCTTCCGAAGATTTTTGTCCTGATAGGTTTTCAATAGAATTAATCTTTAGACCATCCATCCCTGACAACATCACCAATTGGAGAGTATTTAACGACGATCCTGACATCGTAAATTTCCTTACTTCTGAAGGATCCTACTCAAACCAGATAATCGACGAAGACTGTCATGATCACCAAATACAGCAAAGTAGCACTGACAATGCTATACCGAAATCAGTGGTCAAGTTAGAAGATTTATATGATTTGAAAAGTTGGTTTAAAAGGTACGCCAATGCTAAACTTTACAGTTCTACCCTGAACTATGAATTAGTAAACCTAGGGACCGATCAGCAGCCACAAAACGTTAACCTAGGCCATGGCCTAGCCCCTGAAGAGAAATCAGCATATATCCGTTTTCTGAGACAGTACAAAAACGTTTTTGCCTGGAATTACGATGAGCTGAAGACTTACAACACTTCTATCATTCAGCACACTATCCCTATGATTGACAATGAAAAACCTGTCCAGCAGAAGCTCAGAAAAATACACCCTAACTTAGAAAATCAGATAAAAACTGAGCTTAATATGTTGTTGAGAGCCAGAATAATTTTCCCCGTCAGGCATTCCAAATGGGTATCCAATATGGTACTCGTTAGGAAGAAAAACGGAGACATTAGAATCTGTATCGATTTCTGAAATCTCAACAAAGCCTGTCAGAAAGATAACTTTCCCCTCCCACCTATGGAACAAATATTACAGGCAGTAGCAGGCTCAGAATTAATGTCTTTCCTGGATGGATTTTCAGGATACAATCAAGTACTGGTGCATCTCGATGATCAGTTAAAGACTACGTTCCGAACCAAATGGGGCACTTATGCATATCGGAAGATGCCATTTGGTCTGATCAATGCCAGAGCTACCTTTCTGAGAGCCATGGACATCGCGTTTAAAGGGTTAGTCAATAAATCAGTAGTGATTTACCTGGACGATATAACAGTGTACTCCAAGAATCGAAGCGACCACCTCAAAGATTTGAAGAAAATCTTTCAAAGATGTTTGAGGTATGGGATTTCGCTCAACCCAAAGAAATATTTCTTTGCATTAAGCGAAGCGAAATTGCTAGGATTCATAGTGTCAAAATCTGGTATTCACATTGAACCTGACAGAATCAAAGAAATTTCCGAGATATCCATGCCCCATAACAAAAAGACCATGCAATCCTTCCTTGGACAGATCAATTTTGTCAAAAGATTTGTCCCGGATTTTTCACGTATTATTTCTCCTTTACAAAAAATGATAAAAAAGAATTCAAACTTTAAATGGGGTTTAGATGAGCACGAAGCATTCAACTTAATCAAACAAGCTATCATCAATGCTCCATCTTTAACAACCCCAAATTTTTCAGAACCTTTTATCTTATACACGTTTGCCTCAGAGAAATCTTATGCTGCGTTTTTAACTCAAGCAAATCAAGAAAAGGCAGAAGCTCCAATCGCATTCTTTAGCTCGAACTTACAAGGTGCTGAACTTAGTTACTCAGATGTAGAGAAACAGGCGTATGCCATTTTCAAAGCGATCAAATATTTCAGACCTTTCTTGCTAAAAGCCCATACCAAAGTCATAGTACCGTTCCCAGCGGTAAGAAACCTCTTGATACAGAAGGACGTGGGCGAAAAGAGAGCGAATTGGATCACCGCCTTACAAGAGTACGATCTTGAGATCAAGCCAGCACACATCGTGAGAGGTCAAGGCTTCTGCAAGATGTTAGCTGGAGCATCGCAAATTCCTGAGAACTCATCTGAAGAGGTACACATGTATGAGGTAAGCCTAAACGACGCAGAATCATTATATGCTGACACCATTTACTTTCTTAAGAACGGGTATGCTCCATTTCACCTGGATCACACCAAGAAGAGAGCCCTGAGATTGAAAGCTAAACAATACCAGCTCATAAATGATGTTCTGTTTAAAAGAAATTACGATTCTGTGCTTCTTAGATGTCTTGAGAAAACTGAAGCCGAAAAGGTTTTGCAAGAACTTCACGATGGACCAGTAGGTGGACACTATGCTGGAGAAGCCACCACACATAAAATCTTGCGTGCACGATATTACTGGCCCACGCTGTTCAAAGACTCATACAATTACGTAAGGAAATGCCAAGTCTGCCAGACTGCTACAGGGAAACAAAAGAAGTCATCCATGCCACTGCAGCCGGTTTACATTGAGAAACCGTTCAGTCAATGGGGCCTGGACATAATAGGTGAGATCATTCCTCACTCTTCTAAATAGCATAGGTATATCCTCATGGCAACTGACTATTTTACCAAATGGGTAGAAGCAGTTCCTCTCAAGACAGCTAATTCTGAAAATATTATTGAATTCATAGATCAGTTTATCATCACTAGGTTTGGATTGCCAACGGCCTTAATGTTTGATAATGCATCATATTTTTCTGGAAATGCAATGACTGAGTTTGCGCTCAAAAGAGGGTTCAAACTGAAGTATTCTGCCAACTACTATCTGCAAGGTAACGGGCTGGCCGAATCAACAAACAAGAACCTAATCAGGATTATTAAAAAGACAGTCGACCAAAACCAAAAGAATTGGCACAAAGCACTGGTAAATGCCTTATGGGTAGATAGAATTACAAAGAAAGCTTCTATCGGCACTTCTCCCTTTAATTTAGTTTATGGGAGAGAAGCGGTTCTTCCGACTCACCTAGTCATTCCCTCTTTGTCTTTAGTGCAATACATTGATGAAGTACCTACTTCCTCCTTACAATTAAGACAAATGGAAATAACCAAACTAGAAGAACGACGAGAACAAGCTAAGAAAACCCATGCTCACCACCAAGCGCTAATAAAATCCTCTTTTGACTCAAACATAATGACCAAAAAAAATTTTCAGATGGGAGATTTAGTTTTAAAATGGGATAAGGCTCATGAAGAAAAGGGAAAACATACGAAATTCCAGAAGCTGTGGCTTGGTCCTTTTCAAATTGTAGAGGTCATAGGCCCATCGACTTTTGTGTTGCAGGATTTAACAGGCAGGAGAGATTCTCTGCCTGCGAATGGACAAATTCTCAAAATGTATTTTCCATAGAAGAGAATTCTTCTAGTTTTTGTAGGATAGATTTAATTTTTTTTTTATTTTGTTTTGTTTTTCTCTTTTTATGAATAAAACCCGTTGTAAATGATCATTCAAAAAGGATTCATGAAAGAGCATGCCAATTCTCTATCAGATTTTGATTTCGCTTGTACAAATAGCAAAAATTTTGAAAATCTGAATTTTATTATTGACAAATAGAGTTAACTTCACCTTGATTACGATGCTAGTTTCAACCTCAAAAAACTTTGACGAAAGCAACCTTTGTAAAGAATTGTTTTGTATCAGCACAATGAAAGGTATCATCAATAATAAAATAAGTATTCTCTGCAAAGCTGTTGTTTTCAAAAACTCTATTATTGTCGTCCAGAGCTTTCTTAAGGGAAAACAATGACTTCCTCCCTGCTAAAAGGAAATTGCAGCATTCAGAGAAACAATCCAAGGAAAACACTATATCTCAAAGAATAAGAGGTCTCATCACGAGCCGGCTTATCATGATCACAGATATTATAACTTGCTGACTTTGCCAATACTGTCTATCAAAACAGGGCAACGACTTAAGATTGTTGCAATCAAAAGACAAGAGGTCTCATCACGAGCCGGCTTGTTCAGCAAAACTGTAAATCAAGTGAATGACTGTGTCATAATTTGGCCACCAAACCAAGACATTGTTCTTTAGAGAATTAAAAAAGGAAAAGTGTGTCAAAAAGGATTCTTTTTTTTTTTCTCTGGAATGTTGCGAGTAACCTCAAGCAGGAAAAAGGATCATTGCTAGATAACATGGTAACCCTGTCAAGGCTATGGACGCTTTCGGGCAGCAGAGGCTCTACCTACGACAAATGAGCATACTTTTAAGCCAGTACGCAGAGAAGACCTTATTTTATCTTTAATCAAGACCAAGTAATGTCTGGTGTGAATGCAAGAAAAAGCTTGAGGAAGCAAGCAATTGGGATATAAAAAGGTTGAGAAAAAGTATCGTTGACAAGGTGAGGGGTAATCTACTCTATCTGTCCATAACAAAATTTAGACATATAAAAATTTTTGCTGTTTCGGAAGTGAACGGTCAATAGAAAACCAGAGATAACTGGTTCTTCACAGTGAATCGCCATTGTTGTGGTCACCAACAACCCCCCTCTTTGTTTGATATTAGTAATAACATCAAGCAAAGGGGGACCCTTAACCAAAAATCCAAAAAAATATTTTGTTTAAAAAATCTTTTGTATTAACTCCCTAAGAGCTATATCGCGTCGCAAAGGTAGAAAGAAGCGTTTTCCCTAAGCGCATAAATACACTGAAAAAGAGCGACGCGAGAACCCATCGCATCGCGTGCATTAAAAGCACTCAAAAAGGGAAAACCTAAGGAATCGCCAACGGCCGATATGCGACGTCGCACGTCGCAATGTTGCATAAGCAGCACAGAATGATAAAGCGAAAATCTTTCGATCTTGCGATCTACGATCTGCGATCTTACAGATCTGCGATCTGCGATATTGGCAATTTGCGATAACACTTAATGACGTCGCAGTCCTCGATACTGCGATTCCAATCGCAGAAAGGACTCATCGCAAGAATTCTCCGACATAAACGGTAAACCCAAAATTGAGCGCACACCTTAAGGGAAATTAATGATCGCATGCTTCAGTATCCAAGAATGATTGTATCGCATTTTTCGAAGAGTCAAATCATGATGAGTGTCAGAATTACGCATTCATTAGAACTTAATGCTTTCATGTCAATCTTTTCGTCATTTCTCTTCTTCTTTGCGTAAACTGCAAGACATGTAACTGATATAAATCTATATGCAGGAAACATCTAAGGAAAAGAGGAAAGCGCCAATGGGGTAACAGAGAGAAGATGCCTCCGCAAATGGATGCCACATGCAGCAGGACCGCGGATTCCAGAGTATCACCCAACAGGCGCTGATGAAAATAGACTATCTAAGACTCAGAGTCAAAGGCACACAAAAGCAGCATGTTTGCAAAAGATCTTGAAGCTCAGACTGGGTAAAGCAAAAAGAGAAACGCAAAAGAAGGAGGACGCTCCAGAAAAGCCTGGAACAAAGAACGGAAGCAATTCTCGATACAGGGGATTGTCCATACAATGCGACTCCTAACTCATTGAGTCATTCGCACGACCGGAAATTGAAATAGCAACAGCAAAATCAGTTCGAAAGGAACCTGGGTTGTACTAAGTATACGCACAGTGAATACACCTAGCTAGAGAAAGGTTTTCGAAAATATCTTCTAGTCTGTCAGAAAGAGGTGCCAGCTCTTGTCATTTCTAATTTTCAAGCTCGAACAAAAGGAAAGGACAACCAGCCGACTCTTTCACGACGAACAGTGCATTGCTTATAGCACTAAGGAGCAGATACAGAAACGGTTAGAAATTAGATTTGATTTTTAGAAATAAATTTGCTTTTAGTAAAAGGGCGGTCATTTGAAGCCGTTCCCTAAATTTGTGTAATTAAGATTAATTAGTTAGTAGTATTTAACCCTTCTCATGGCATTTGGAGAAGGGTCCGGAAATCTGTCAAAAAACTTGTCCTCAGAACATGCACTTTTGCACCCTCGGAGGGGGTTTTTGATGAATGGATGGATCGAGATTTATTTATGTTTGCATTTTAATGTCTGTTACCGATGTTGCACTTCTGTACTCTTAGCAGATATTAGAACAAGTAGAAATAAATCTTTATTGCTTGAAGTTTATTAGTGAAATCAGTCATAAATGGTACTTTTATCTCTTGATTGATTTCTGCTTATATTCCTAAAGTGATATGCAGCTGAGTTCTTTATATGTTAATGTATGAATGTGTGTATTACCATTTGGCACTTCTGTACGGTGGAGTCATTTATTTATGCTTGACATATGAATAACTAATTATGCGATATGTTGTTCACAACTGTTTTGCCTAACTTTTTATGCAGAATGGTTTATCTTAATGGATTTCTATTCTTATGATAGCTGAATGATCTTTATTACGAGCTATTTTTCGAAATCTTTTTAGATCGCATAATAGAAGAAAAAATACCCCGGCTTAGCGTAGATTAGATGTATTGTTTTTCATTAGATTACAATAGCATAGAGTTAGTTTAGAAGTTAGAATTAAATTAGCTTAAAAATACCCCTAGATCAATACCATCAAACTCTACAGACACACACACCCCTCACATTGGGAAACTGGTCCCATTACCCCCAGTCAGACCTGCTACTCCAAACGGGCAAGGAGCCGCCAACCAGGTTCCGGACCGGGTGGGTATCCCCCTTGTTGTCGACCCGATTTCGGGGCCCTCAACAGGGGTTAAAACCTACAATTTCTTGCATTGATGATATTTCTTATGACATTGACCATTACAAACAACTGCTGACAATGTGAATAATTATGACAATGATGATAATGAAGATGATGATGATGATATGAATTGTTATTATTATGATAATGAAAATGATGACAAAGAGGATGGGGGTTACAATGACAATGATAATAATGATAATGATGATGACAATGCTAATGACCTTGGCCAATCTTACCAATTTTTAAATCTTGTCATGGTCATAATCATAATCATTATCTTTGGTGTCATCTTCCAATTCATCATCATCTAATCATCATTATCATTATATTCATCTTGGTCATCATCAACAGTAATAATGGAATGAATGATGATTATGATGTTCATGACAAATATGACAACAATGATGATAGAAATTACATTAATTATGATGATGGGGATGATGAAAATTATAATGACGATGATAATGGTAGTGATGATGATGATCATCGATCATCTCTCAAAAATAAAGTTGTTATTTCTCTTGCATATATCATGTGTCCTAACAACCCTTTTTGAGCACTCATAACATTTTTTGGGTTGATGATATTTCTTACAACACCTATAATTATGAACAATTGATGACAATGTCCATAATCATGATGATGATGATGATGACATGAATGGTGATTATGATGATAATGTAATGATGAAAATAATGATGCCGATGGTGGTGGTTATGATGATGATAATGAAGATGATGACACTCCCTTTATACTAGGGAGGTACTCATAATGAGACAAAAAATTACTTTCAAGTTGAAATATTCATATAAGAAGGGATCTGGATTGATAAGAATCAATGATGATTTACATCATCATAGCCAACATTGTCAAAATAGCAAGGCCTTGAGTAACAAGTTCTATCCCTCCATTAGATGAGAGCACAATGTTGGGAGGCATAAACTTGGACACCACTGCCTCTCTAGGCACTTACCCCAGTAGGATGTTCACTAGCTATGTCCTCACATGATCATTTTGTAATCCATTGTCATAATATTTGACACTAGGAAATGTTGATCCTCATGACTATTCTTATCTTAGATTAATGTACTTGACTTATGGCAGTTAGTCCTAGTCAAAGTAAAAATTATTAAAGAATATTGGTCCCAAATGTTTATCCAATCCATCACACTCCCTACTGGTGTCTTTTCTAGGTTTATGACTATTAGTCATGTCCATAGTACACGACACATGGAAGATATGGTATCCATCCTCACTCCCTCTCAACCAGGGAGGAGACATCCACAAGCATAAGATTTTCTCAAGAATACCCATCATTTTCATAGAGAATAACATCATTAATTTGTTTTCATCACATGATGCCTTTATGATTAACCATTCATAGATTTGTGGCAAAATATTTCCCCTTTTGTCATTTGTAATGAAAGAAAATAAAAAATTGAAAGCCAAAATCATTGAAGATTCACTATAATGATTTATATAAGTCTAAACTCTAAGGTTGAAGTGAAAATTCATGTAAATGTTATATCTATGAGTTGTGCCAAACTTATGAAAACCTTATTTCCTAAGTCTTATATATAAGAAAAAGAAAAAGAAAGAAAAATAAGGCCCAACGAATGGTAGCTCACGTATTCACTCCCTCTTTGGAAAACATATGAAAATATATAGTCCTAGTCACACTTGATCACATGTTTGTGATGGTTAAATCATGAAGTCCTCTTTACCCTTGCATTTTCACTTCATCATTTAAGCACCTAATTGAGGATCTAGGGAATGTTTGTTGCCTAAGGGTTTCATGTCTACTCTTGGTTTACTTATGTCACACTACGGTCAATTTATGTGATGGAGTGAAATACTTAAGTATGTGGAGTTATTAGAAAAGCATATTACATTAGTCACCACAAACACATGTATTACATCTCATTGATCCACGTGTGGGTTGGAGACTCTTTGCTTGAGAACTTTAATGGAGACTACTTTAGGGCTTTGATGGTATAGCTTATAAGATCTCTTGGTAAACATTGTGATTCATCCTTTCTTTTCCTTGAGACACTTGATAATATTGAAGTCACTCCAAATAATCCATGGAGAGAGGGAGCATAAATTACTTGTGCTGGAAATAAAATTGAGAAATAAAGGTTTTCCATTTGCAATATTGGATTCATAGACATTGGATACATGGTAGTAGTCTTCAATGTCAATTTACTAAAATTGCATCATAATAATGCGAAAAGAGGTAAACATATTGGTAACCTTGATGTCCTGATCATTCCAAATAATATCCATTCCACCCAAGTATCTCTAAGCATCAATCGCTACTACTTGGAAATTCTTCCCCCATTTGCTAATTATATGAGGTATAACCTCACTTAATATTTTCGTTTCTTATATCAACATTATTGATGGGTGCTTTGTGTACAACTTTTCTTTTAGGAGTCTTTTTTTTCCTTTACTATTGAGGCACCTCATGTTCCATAAGACTATTTCATGGAGAATTTATAGAGAAAGGAAGTATAATGTGACTAAAAAAAAATGTTTCAAGATTTAAGTGCTTGGACAATGCCACTTCATGACTCCTATATTTCCTTAACCTGGGACCGAATGGTGAACTTGATGGCCTTAAGGGAAATTGACCAATGAAAATCTAAAAAAGAGGTGAATTTTGGCTTTAGCACATCCAAGTTAATATACTAAAAAAAATATCCATAACAACTTCATCAATCAATAAATCATTAAAAAAATCCAAAACAACTTCATTAAGAAATGAATCATTACATTATAAAATACAATCTATAAACCTTTTGGGAACTTTTTTCTAAACCATGCTGAAAACCAACATATTTAACAATAATATGGACAATAACACATTTTCATAAATTAAATAACATGTTATCAAGCCTAGGAAATGTCATATCATAAAACTAAAAAGCATGCAACTAATGGGAGTGACCACTGAAGGCCACCATAAGACAATTAATCTATTAAGACCAACATTAATGGAGACAAACATCTACAAAGGACAAAGGAAAACCTATTTTAACTTTATTGTTTTATTAGCTGCAATTTGAACATCTGAAGATATAATGAAGAGAAAAATTAATTTTATTTCATTAAGAAAACCTAAGCACATTCTTTAACTTAGCAAGGAAGAGATGTATAGTACCCATATCAGCGACAAAACACATGGCATTAAGTTACTTTATATATATATAATTTAAACCTATCACAAAATAAAAAATTTAGCATGAATGGAATGTTAAAAATCCATTTTTATAAAAATAAAATATTTTTTTGTTATAAGAGAAAATACCAAAAACTAAATATATTTTTTTAGAAAGTAAAAAAATACTAAAACTAAATATATATAAAAAAAAAACTAAAGCATAAGTAAAGATTTTTTTTAATTGAAAATAATTTTTAGAATTTTTTTAAACACTTCCCTCCATTATAAGAAGCAAAAGTAATAATAGAAATAAGGACAGACCAAAAATATTCCTTTCCCTGGTAAGTGTTTCCGACCATTCATTCCACTCACTCGATTTATTTCATAAAATAGAGAAAAATGTTATTTCAAACTCTTTTGGCAAAGCGTATTGAGCTTTTCCTGTGGTATATCTATTCCTTGATGGAGTCCTTGATATATTGATCAAATTTTGATTCCTTGGAGATTATTAGAGCAACGAAAACATGTGTACTCTTAATTCCAAGTTCAATGCCTTTGATGGTGGACATGAGGCAAGGGAGTGGTTTCTATTGTCGTTTTAACTCCAAGTTCATTGTCTTGAATGGTGGATGAGGCAAGGGAGGGGTTTTCCGTAGTCGTGGTTGGGGTCAGGGAGTTTTCTCTTTTACATTATATTTAGGGAGTTCAAAGCAATTTGAATGGAATCATTCTTGTTAATGGGTATAATGGATTAAATATGATAATGGATAAAATAGAGTAATTATTTGTGAGAATTTATTCTTGAATGAACTTTAGGATCCATTTTATCATAGAGGAAAGTACATGCACTAAAAACAAATCAGTATTTCATGTGACATCCATATTGTATGCGACTTATTTTTCATTCAAAACAATTTACCTTTTCATGCGACATTCTTTTTTTGTTAAAATTTCTTCTATTTTTAATCTAAATTACAATTGTAATTTGAAATAAAGCTTCCAATAGCTCTTAGTTTACCAAACATGCATGGAAATCATAAGAAACATTCACAATATAATATGAAGAACAAATGGGTACCTACATATGCATTAAAAAATGCTTCTACTACTTAATGTGAAATACAAGTGTAATCTTAGTTGGATCTCCTATATATCTTAAACCATATTTTCATTTTATTTTTTAGCAAAATTAAATGTTATTACATCCTACCTCAGTTTATGGTTAGCATTGTAATAAAAATATGCATTGTTCTATAGAATTAGTACTAGCATGTAATATTGATTTTTTTTCCAGAATGCTACAGGTAATGACCACAAAGATGATGACACAGAATATGTTTAGATTATGCCATATATCAGAGAAGATGATGATGAGCATGGCGATGGCATTAGTGATGATTATGTGGATGGTATTATCCGGATGGTTAGGATGATGATCATGGAAATGATCATGGGATGATCTTGACTATGATTTTCGTGGTGCTAGCTAGCCATGCATTACTTTTTGTATTTAGTTGGGATGTCTTAATATGGTAATCATACATTTTAATTTTAGTTGATTCGAATAATGATTATGATACTATCGGTAATATCCTGTTACCTTATGAATGTGTTGAAATTTGTTTACATTTTTTTAATAAAGAAATATTGTGTATGATGAGATTCCTATTTTTTAATGGATGTTGTGAATTTACCTTAGAATAATGATATCTATGAAACATTTTTATTTGGTAATCATACATTGAATTTTAGGTTATTTGATTAAATATGATGATGATATTATCTTTTTTATCTTGTTATCTTATGTATATATTGAAAATTATCAACCTTATTTTGATGGAGAATTATTATGTATGATGATAATACTATCTTTTGATGGATGCCATGAATTTACCTTGGAATAATGGTGTTCACGAAAGATTTTGATCTAATAATCACACATCTAAATCTTAGTTGATTTGATTAAAGATGATGAGGATATTATTAGTATTATCTTGTTAATTTCTATATGTGTTAAAATCTTTCAATACTTTTTTATGGAGAATAATTATGTATGATGATTACTATTTTTGGATGTAATGTTGTGAATTTAACTTGGAATAATGATATCTGTGATAAGTGTTGATTTAGTAGTCATATATGTATATTGAATATCGTCAATGATTTTTTGATGGAGAATTGTTATATATGAGGATACTACTATATTTTTTATGAATGCTATCAATTACCCTTAAATTTGGTTACAAATATTAAGATATCAATTTGAAATGCGATATCTTCTTAAATTTGTTATACATGAAAATACCTCCTCATAATCTTGGAGGAGAATACTATGTTGTTGGTTGAAATACCTCTTTCGCCTAAAATATATAAGACTATAATACAAGTTATGTAGCATGAGGACCACCTTATCCTAGTCTATAACAAGTTGTTCCCTTCATCTAACTTTTGTTACCAAAATTCTCACTGAGTCGCGATTAAAAAAACTCGAGTTATCTAGAATTTGACACTCTTGTTCACTTTTGGAAACTCATATGGTGGCATGTGATCTCTTTATCCTCATCTTTAGCTTTTTCCTAAAAAATAAAAGCATACAAAAGGGGGAAAGATCCACAAAGCATGGGGAAGCTTTTTCCTAAGCACAAAAGCATCTAAAAAGTGGAAAAGGCCATTTTTATATGAGGAAACATTATTCACCCAAGAGCTTTTTCCCAAATTGAACTAATCAGGAATTTGGGAAATCTTCATAGCCTTCACATTCCTATATATTGGAGGCTTGGCCACTGAGAAAAGGATGGGATTTTTTGTATTGTCACGGTGCTGAGGTCTATCTTGAGAGGGAGAGTTTTAGAGCTAGGAGTTGGGGGAGGTGTTGCTACAAATGCATCTAATGGTTGTAATGTTCCTCCAACTCCTTTATTAATATAGATCAGTTGTTCTTCCTTCCATATGTTGTTATTCATTATTTACTTATTCTATTTAACTAATGAATGCATGGGATTTTCGTTTATATTTATTTATTATGTAATATTTATATGTTTCTCATAGTTTCGATTATCAAGATACTATGTTGTGAAGGTTGCTTATGTGCAGGACCAAGCTTTGGAGCTATCTAAGAGTGCTTCCCAGCTACACTAAAAGCCTCCAACAAGACATGCATGCAAGGAATCATTGGAATTCCTTCTCTTTTTCTTAATCTATACTCTACATCTTGATCTACTAGGAATCCGTTGGAAAATTTATATATTACAGAGAAATGAAACACATAAAATATATTGTAGAAACATAAACAGAGAAAAGACATAAAACAAGAGAGACATAGATATACGTGGTTCACCCAATTTGGGCTACGTCCATGGAGAAACAACTTGTCCTTCATTTCATATTGTCCAACAAATTGAAGAGACACAAACTACAACAGATCTGTTATAATTCCCTCTTCGCTCTCACACAATCTCCTCTCTCTTTCTCACTTAGAATACAGATCTACATAGACGTAATACAATTCCCTCATATATAGTGAGGGGTTGCCTTTTAGGGCAAAAAACCCTAAATTGAACATAACTTCTACCATCATATCTCCACCTAATGAACGACCCAGATTGACTACGAAATTACAACATTTTACAAGGAAATTTTACATCTATTTTTAGCTATGGGGGCACTGCCCCCGATCACCCACCAGGGGGGGGCTCCTAAAGATCGCTTCTGCCCCCTGGACCCCCTTGTAGCGCAAATATTATGGGCGGCATTGCTGCCACATTACGAACTGGGGTCCAATGTGGTGATACCTCTGAATAAAGAAGATAATCAGGCTCCACACCCAATAGAATCATGACCCTTAGAACAACCTTTCTCTTAATCGGTCCATCCTTGGTTTCTAGGATAAACTGATAGGGTTTTATGTTCATCTAACCGTGCATTAAATCCCACAGGAAAATGATATTTAGAAAACGTACTATATTTCACTATGTAATTGAAATTAGTAAAATTAACCCATAAAGGGGTCATAAATGGAAATCAAATTAAAACTCTAAACAAGAAGCCAAAAGTTGATGTAACCATGGATGCAAAATTGGGAGTAGAATTGGATATTAAACTAGCCATCAAAACAGGATGCAAACAAAGACACAAAACAAGTTTTAAGTGGAATTAAAAAAGGGCGAAACACTAGACACAAAGAAGGGAACAAAATAGGGCATACAAAAGGATAGCAAATTGGGTGCAAACAAGGATGCAAAAATGTACACCAAAATGAGGATGCAAAATTGGGTGGAAAAAGTATGTAAGAAAAGAAAAAAAAAACAAGATGCAAAATGGGACTAAAAGAGGGTGAAACCAAGGATGCCAAATATGATTCATAACTAGATGAAAATTAAAACTAAAATCTAGGTGCAAAATGAGATGCAAATGTAGACACAAAATGTGGTAGAAAAAAGGATGCAAATTTGGATGCTAAAAAGGATGCAAAATTAGATACAAAAGAAGATGCAAAAATGGACATTAAAAATGGTGCAAAATTGGACACAAAAGTAGAAAAAATGGCGCAAAAAAGGGCATAAAAATGGCTCAAATTTGGACGAAAATTGAGATGCAACGTTGGATGCAAAATGAGATGAAACAAATGATTGAAAACTTGGTGCAAAAATAAATGCAAAAGTAGACGAAAAAAATCTCTCAAAATTGAATGTAACATTAGAGACAAAATGGGATGCAAAGGTGGATGCAACATATGGTTAAACATAGGATGCAAATTTAGATTCGCAAAAGGATGCAAAATTGGATGCAAGAAATGGTGTTAAAAATGATGCTAAATTGGATGTAAAAGATGATGCAAAATTAGATGCAAAATACGATGCAAAAAAGGGAGTCAAATAAAATGAAATGGTGGATTCAAAATATGGTGCAAAAATGGATGCAAAATTTGGCACTAAATAAGATTCAACATATGGTGCAAAATTGGATGTAAAAAAGGGAGAAAAACTGGCACAAAAATAGATGTAAAAATAAGTACAAAATTGGAAGAAAAAAATGGCATAAGATTAGATGGAAAAACTGCCACAAAATGGATGCAAAAAAAGGCACTAAATCAGATGCAAAAGATGGTGTAAAACTTGATGAAAATTACAACACAAAACTACAAGCAAAGAATGGCACAAAATAGGAAGAAAAAAATGATTCAAAAATAGATGCAAAAAATGGCACAAAACTAGAAGCAAAACCTGTTGTAAAACAAAATGCAATCTTTGTGCAAAATATGATGCAAAAAATGATGCACAATTTGGAAACCAAAAATGGACGCTTTAAAAATTGTACAATAGAGCCAAATTTAGTGCCAGACTACTCATCCCAATTCAGAAAAAAAAAATGCACTAAAATCTAGTGCTAAATCTGGCACAAATTGCATGTTTTGTTGTAGTGGGGGAAGCCACCCACACTTGCAATATTGAAAGTAACATGGTATGCACAATGGAATCTTACATGTGCTAAAAGTATGTACACTAGGTAATCGCCTCTTTCCAATGTATCCATTCAAACAAAAGGCTACTTGACTAAGTGTCACTCACAACTTCCTTGAACAAGCAGAAAAAATGTAAGACTGGCAACCCAAACTACCATTGAAACTGTTTACTACAATCCACAAATGTAATAACAACCATTTTCCTTGAGGGCTACAACAAACCAGCCAAAGGATCTTGAAGAACACGAAAAAACACCTATTTTGATGACTGCAATAAATCAATAGAAGAATCTTCAATAATCTGAAGCATTACCCATCTTGAAAACTAGCAAAAAGACAAGCACTCTCCTTGTTTTCAGCCACTAGCTTGTTAACAACAAAAATATCCACATCCATGAGGTCTTCAACAACATGCTCTTCTTCATAATTTTCTTGCAATATTGGGTGGCTATTACATGGAACAATTTCACTATCTAGAGCCTTTATGCATGCAAATTCAAAGCTCTGATTTTCACAGGATTCTTCTTGAAATAATAATAATTCAAAAAATGAATGGGTTGAAGAACAACTCAAAAGAATATCCTGATCTTCTATGTGGTCACTTAAGAATTGGCAAGGCTACTGAATATACCCATCAAACTCAATAGAACAAACATGAGATTCATTAGCACGGGTACTATCTGTTTCATTTCCAACAAAATTAAAGGAGAAGAATTTGTTTGTTGGAAATCTTCCTGAAAACAAAATAAGTCTCCATACCCCTATTTTTAGACTCATAGCTAGTTGAAGGGGAAAAACTTTGATTGTAGAAATAATCCAAGTAATCAACTATCAGATGATCAAAAATTGTAGAAGGTTGCTGTAATATTTGGATGAAGGAGTCATCAATGAAACAAGAAACAGAGTCATCAACTATATTTAAAGGTTGCTGCCAAGTTATGTTACCTTCAACCTTCTATTTTTCTTTCCTAGTGATCTTATAATTTTCTCTCAACAATTCAAATGTAGCATAACATAAAGGTAGAGAGTTATCATCAAAAAAATCATTGTTTTCTTTACGTTCAAAACTATAAGATTGCTCACCTCATTCAATATTTTCATCATATTCTTTATTGCTAACACATGCAAGCTTACTGCTTTCTTCAAACTGATGGGTTTTAACATCATCTTGTTGAGTGCATAGTACTAGTTATCCTTTAGGACTGTCTTCAAAAGAAAAATAAAACAATTAGTGTCTAACTCCTTGTGAGGAAAATAACCAATCTCTCATTTTTCTGTCTGTTTTTCTTGGAAAGGAGGCTTTCTTTGTTGTTTTCTTGCAGCAGGTTCATTTTGCAAGGTTAATGTTTCCATCATCCTTTCGATGGTTTTTATTACTACGTCTAGCTTATGGTTCGACAATGGAGAAAACTCCTCCTTCATTACTTCCTTCCTTTCAGCTTCCATACGTTCCCTTTTTACCAACAAATTGGGTTCCACATCAACCACAACTTTTTACATGTCCCCGAAAGTGGCAAGGTTCCTCTCTCTAAGATAATAAGAAATATCGGCCTTAAAACCATCTGAAAAATGAAGCATAGCCAATCCCGGAGGAGGTTTTATATCTAAAGGTATGGCACTAAAAAATCTATTAAATCTAGTTGAGAATCCTTTGGCTGTCTGACCAGGTTGGCTCTTCAGGTTTTGATACCCATCCATAATCTAAAAATGGTTCAATTTGACCTCCCATCTCTCAATGAAAATATGTTCAAACTATTGGAAAGAAAGAATACTTCCAGCTACCAGGTTTTTACACCACATCCTCACTTCTCCAGTGAGGCTTTGAGAAAACGACCTTAATTTCACATCCTCATAATCAACTTCCTCCAGATCCATAAAATCAATAATTACTTTTACATGTTGTCATGTTGTGACTTTGCCTGTACTATCAAATTTATTCAAATTTTGCCCATAATTTTGTGGTAATTCATTCAAAGGGGCTATCAGATATAATGAGGCGTACCGGGCAGCAAATACAACTCATGTCTGAAAGGAAATTGTATCAAGCAGGCTATGGTTATCAATTGGACCTTGTTCAATACAACTCATACAAACAAGAGATAAACTTGCAACTTCAGGAGAATTATGTACATCTCTCAAATAAGACTCACGTGAATATTTATAGTCTACATTCAAGTTTAATAGATAAAAGAAAACCCCTTTGATATTCTCAGGAAAAAACATGAGGCAATTAATACAACAGAAAATTATATCCCGCAAAAAATTCAAGTTGAAGTACCTCACTCTCACACGTTCTTCTCTCATGCTTCTGTGGAAAAAGCCCGTTCTTCTCTAAAACTGATTTGAAATTTCCCAGTGGAGTCACCAAGTGAATAGCTTATCTTATATATATATATTTAAATCAGAGTCACCACGTGAATGGTTCAGCCTTCCTATGTTTGATTGAAGTCCACCATCAAGAGCTAAACATGAAACTTTGAAAATCTTTCCTCGAGAAGACAAAACATTTCGCTCCCCGGCAATAGAGCCACTATGTTAGCACTTTGTGAATTCCACTAGGCTGAGGGTAGATTCACAAAGGCAACCATAAACCGCTTTGGGTTGAGAGACTGGTATTTTCCAACCTAACGGGGCCCCCTCACTCAAAAAAAATCAAAGGTAAGAGAGTTTGAAACACAAATATTTACAGAGACCGTATCTGAAAAGGATTTAAAAATTTATTGGAATATGAATGGTTAAAATAGGATGAACACGTGTGACCATCTGATTTACTATACCGCCATACTTATGCATGTAACATCCAATAACATTCACAAAGGCTTATCAAGTATGTACTTTGGATAAAGGAAATAAAGTTGTAGTATAGAGGAGAATAAGAAAAAGATATTCCCTCTTCACATATAACAGAACAACAGGAAATTCATATACTGCCTATACATGAGAAGTAAATTAAGAAGAAGTAATAAAGTATACATGCATAAGATATTATATTTGGAACTAAAATACTGACATAGTTGGTTTAGCGCCTTTTAAAGCTGAATTCTAACTCAACTAAAGTCATTATACCCATAAACTATGAAAACTATAGAGAATAATAAACATAATAACTTATACACATAGAATGAGAACTCCAAAATATCATACCATAAGTATCCTTATGAACAATATTTGGAAAACCCTCAATCCATAAGCATTTTACTCATAAAATATCGATCACAGTCACATTAACTTTGAAAACTAGTTCACAATAGTCTCCAACCAACAACGATCTATTCCATATATTTTTCCAATTTAAATACGATACAAAAACAAGTAAAAAGGTGTCTAGATGCAATGCATCTTTGATCCATATAATGGATCAAATTAAACCAAAAGGAGGAAAAATTTTGATGTTTCGAGTATTTTTCCTCAAATGATAAAAAAATAAATTCATTTTTTTATCAATTTATTGTAATACACAAAAACATAAATCTAAAAATCATTCCTATCTTTGAAACATACTCTCTTGGATAAATTAAAATGGAAAAATCATGAACAATTGGTTGTTAACTGCGCAACGACTAGGTGGCAGCACATTTTTATCCTAAGGGTGGCACATGGCTAGTGAATGCTTGTCTGACCTGGATCCGAATTGAGCAACACCTCATTCCACTCAATCTCGGATAGTTGGCACCCTCCATAAACTTGTGAAGACCTGTGTGCAGCAACAACGTAGCGATTGCGTAATATCTATACAACAGGCCAATGTTTTAGGTATATCTCCAAAAGATTAATACATGGGTAAAACCTGAAGGAGGTTATTGTAGACGATATTTTTTTGAAGATAAACCTCTCTCAATTTCTCCAAATTCTGCCTCGAATTCCTAGAAAATGCTCTACAAAACAATGACTTAAATCAAGAAATTTACGAATTGAAAAAAATGAGCTTTGAATATGCATTTGAAACTCTCGATTTGTTACACACGTACAAAAAGTGGAATAGGTTATCATTATTTGGACTATCTTTGAGAAAAAACTCTTTTAGTTTCCAAAACTTATCCTCTATGTGGTCGGAAACTGTTCTGAAGAATGGTGACTAAAATAGCATATTTGTGCAACACTTGGAAGAGAAAATAGGGCTTGCATAGCAGATTCCCATAGTGCATGTGACCTGGTTTCTTGCCAACTACTAACTGGAGGTCGACTTATGGTTTCCTTTGTGTATGATATGTCTAGGGATTAACACAGTGAATGTACAATGCATAAGATTAAGGTAGCATAACCATTTGAATTACCCCATCTTCTTTGTCTTGTAGTTCAATAATTTGTATTGAGGACGTGGAGTGCTCCACTTGATTTGGCATGAGCATAGGAGTATGGGGAAACATTGAAGCATTATGTATATGGTGTCTCTTAGGTATGGGGGATTATGTATTATGCATAAGGGTCATACATGGTGTGAGTATGGGAAAGTAGTGGTCTTATAGGGGGATGGGTTTAAAATGACATTCGAGTGAAAGAAATGTAATATGAATGATAGGTGGGAAAGGGAGTAGGATGTAAGTTATATATGAAAGGATATAAATGTAAAGGAAATGGGTAAAATAGGATGTGAAATAAAAGGAAGGAGGCCTTGATTGTACAAACATACGCAACCATGACTCCAATTGACTGAAACCCTTTCAGGATTTGAATGAACCCTTCATGCAATAAACTCAAAGATGTGAGAAAAAAATCTGGAGGCTATGACATCAGCAGTTTTCATAGGCTCAACTACTCAAAACTGAAAATTAAAGGATAAGGAAAAAACATTTGACGATAAAACTTATGACCCTAACATTGTCCTAGTTTCTAACAATAGCCCCTTATGACTATTGTTGGGTCATTCATCATTATCAACACTATATTGAATATATATATTTAATAAATGGCACAAGACACCCATACCGCCAACTATACTGAAACTAAAGAGCACACCCCAAGTAAAAGCTAAAGAGAACAACAAGTAAATGAAAAGGATATAGGGGAATTTTGGATATTAGTCTAGGAGGATTAATGTGTGGGTCCAAGCAACGAAGGTAACAAAAATAGTTACACTAACCTCCCTATACCATCTTTTACCTCCACAAATGACCTCTAAAACATCATAGAGTGTCACCTCCTATTAGCAATAATATGGTGACATAATCTCTATCTCATGTACTATAAACACTTCCCCCCATAATCACCTATGGAGGTTTTATGAAGAATGCAAACAAAGGCACTACTTCATAGTCAAATGGTTGAGGAGGTAGTCATGGATTGGGACCATAAGTGTGGGAAGGAAAACTAAGCTTGAAAATTCTCTAAGGGATTGTTTGTAGTGAACTGATTGCCCCAAAGAGATTCCCAAATGCATATAATCCAGTGAAAATTGAAAATTAAATGGAGAGGGGATACCACTCCATGTGCTCCCAATGCAACCAAATGTTCAACTTCAATGTTAGAGGAGTTTTGTGACAAGTAATCTATGTGACGATGTGCTTTTCTCACACTATTTATTTCTAATTTTAGTTTTTGGTGGCCTTGGAAATTTGACTCTTCAATAATTTTCCAAGGCGCTACACTCTAGTATATATTGGTTTACTATAAACAATATATCTAGATACATTCTATTAGCACATAGTTTTAGTGGCTATTGCTTCTTAGAGGTTATGGAGGGAAACTTTGATGATGCTGAAAATGACTCTTAACTAATGAAAAAAATGCAAATTATATGTTATATGTAATCTCTTCAATTCAGTGTACATTGCCTAAGGGATGGAAAGAAAGATATTTTTCCTTTTTCCAAACAATGAAAAGGGCTTCATAGTCTATCTATGGTCACTTAAAAATTCTAAGGTTTAAGAAAAAACTCATTTTTAATTGAGTCATTCAATCCAAGATCGCCAATGTAATTTACAATTCACAAGTACTTGAAAGAAATAAACTAATATTTAATATGATGATCTGTGAATTTTTCCCTATCTAAGAAGAAAAACATAAGAACGAAAAAATATATAGAAGAAATGTCATATCTATAGAATGATGGGAGCATCCGAGAAGTGAATCCCTTAATGTTACAACAAAGAAACATACCCAAAGTAAAAAGATATGGGATCTAGTTAAAAAATTTGAGATTCCATAAATTTTCTTAAACAAGAAAGAAATAAGTACTAATTAGATGACTAAATCAATTTTTAGACACATGAAACTTTATTCGGATCACCTATCACCAAACTAACTCACTCAATTCTCCAAATCGAAAAGTGAAATTCAAATGCATAAAGGGAGATTGAAATCCATCAAATATGAATATATTGGATGATGATGTGATGGGTCCAGCCCCCTCTTTACCCTTAACAAACTATATAAATTGGGTGATGATTAATACAATGATTTTGATGGTGATTAATTGTGTGATTAGTTTAATCAACTGGTGATTACAATGATTCGCATAGATATTTTGGTTGTAGCTTTGATTGTTTGTAACTGCACCGTTGGATGATGGACATGTGTCCTTGCCTCATAAAATACCTTCCTGCCTTGGTTAATGCCCTCAAACCCTATTCACTTGGTCATTTGTTCGTCATTTTGTGGTGGCTCGATGGTTTCTACTGTTTGTTCTCCGGTGTTGGTTTCCTTGCATGAATGTGCTGCTACCGATGTTATTGTTCGCCTTGTTCTTGTTACGTTCACTACTGTGCCAGTTGGTAAGTATGCTCGTTGTTCTGTGCTTATTTTATTCCTCTATCTCTACGTTTGGTGAACTTTGTCACTCTGTGGAAAGTGTGCCTATCATGGAGGCTTTCAGCTCCTCTGTATACACTCTTTATTGGTTTTTTTTCCTAACTGTTAATGGTTGCCTTTTCCTCGGTTTCTTCCACTCAGTTGCTTTCAAAATTTATAAATTTATGTTGCTCGATTACGTTTGTAGGTTGTGGTCTCGGGGGTTTGTGGCTTTGGCTCTATCCACAGTAACAAGGTAAGTCATTTCTCCAAGCTATCACTAACTTCTGCTTTTCCCTCCATTAACTGACAAAACTATGCCTTGTGAATAGGGTAACCTCTAGTGGCTACGACCTTGAGACTCTGTCTCGTCTCTGGTAAGTTTTGACCCCTAGAACTCTCTGTCTTTTCGTTCCTACAACTTGCTTTACTATGATTCTCACAGCTAGTTTTTGGTGAATGCTTGCAGGTGGAAACAACTTTGGAGACCCTGGCTTCTAATCTTATGTGTACTGGCAAGACCCGGTAGGGTCACTCCTTCATAACTCTGTCTATTTAGTTGTTTCTATGGTCGTTGGTTTAATATTGGTCGGTTATGTTGTAGGCTTAGAGATCTCTGCCTTTACTTCTGCATAGTGTTATTGTAGGCCTCTGGGCTTGTGTTGTCACAGTTGATGTTTGTGACTGTAGGGTTTACATGTTAGGGTTTTTCAACCCATTTTCCCATTGTGAACTTGTTGAACTTGGACAATGTTTAAATTTTGTATGGACTGTAATTTATATTGACAGAGACTATATTATTTCTTTTTATGAATAAAATAAAAGGGTTCTGTTGCTCAGGAATTACCTGTGTTCTTTTGTTCCGTTTCGCTGTCTAGAACTATGTGTTGTTAAGGCTTCCTTTCACTCTATTTGCTTTGTTCTATCTGGAGCTCCAATGTTCATTCGGCTTTTGTAGGTACTCCTGTTTTGACACATAAGAAGTAGGATATCTATAAGCCTATTAAATTTATGCAGATAGGAAAATATACATGCTCTATAGAATAAAAAGACTTTCTTCCACTATATTAGGTAACTCAGATTGAAGGACTGTGAATAAACTACTTGGGAATTCAAAATGTAAGCTTCTGTATATTTAGAGATTTCTATTACTTTCCTTTTTTCAAATAGAACCCGTTACAATACATTCTATTGTCTTATGAATGATTTTGAAAAATAGTTTTCTCTTAACTGTTGTTAGTTACATTTGATGGTTTTCTCAGTTTCTAAAACTATTTGTTTTTCCTATGCTATAATTTGTAAAAGATAACATAATAATAATAAAAAATAGTTAACTGCAACAGTTCTTTTAACTCAACCTTTACCTTCCTAAATGCTGTATCACTAAGAAATTAAAATAAAAATGAAACTAAAATGTTCACTTGAAAGTTTCTCCTCTATCCTCACAAAGACCAAATGACCCTATGTCATGATGATCCCCTTCAGCTAGATGCTCCTACATCACGCTCCCGGGGTAATAAAAAGTCATGACTCCGTTCCATGAGCTCCTTCACAGAATAACCTACTTGCTGTATCTGTGCTGTGTCAAATCATGAACTATCCTCAATGAGACGATTCTTCCACTTGACAAGGTACCGTAGATACTCCTTTCTACGAGCTCGCTTGACCACTTGTGTGTCAAGAATCTTCTCGATCTCATGGGGTTGAGCCAAAGGCATTTGCCTCATCCAAGAACCAACTTCAACCTGGGTGTCCTGTTCTGGCCGTAACACACTGTCATCTTCAGGATTGGCAGTATATGGGAACAGATCTGCCACATTGAAAATAGGCGATATGCCTATACCCAGTGGCAACTGCAGTTCATAAGCATTGGTTGAGAACTTACGCAGAATTTTACAGGGGCCGATCTTCTTAAATTTCATCTTATTATATGCACCCTTAGGAAACCGTTCTTTGCGTAATTGTGCAAGAACTTCATCCCCCACATTAAACTGTACTTTCTACTGCTTCAAATCTTCCTACTATTTATATCTCTGACTATTGTCCTGCAACTTTGATTTTACTTTCTCGTCTAGATCATTCATTGCTTTGGCGAAATCTTCCCCATTAGCACTTTTTTTTTCCAATTTTCCCAGATCCCATAACACATGTACTTCGCGAGGGTGCATGCCATACAAGATCTGAAATGAACTGTGCCCTGTGCTGTGGTTCGGTGAATCGTTATAAGTGAATTCCACATGAGCAACCACACGATCCCACAACCATGAATTTTCTCCAGGGAGGCTCCGTAGCAAGTTTCCCAAACTCTTGTTCACCACTTCCATTTGCCCATCACCCTGTGGGTGATATGCAGAGCTGAAATTTAACTGTGTATCCAATTTCTTCGACAGGGTGCACCAAACGTGTCCTATAAATTTCATGTCCCTATCAAAAACAATAGATCTAGGTAGGATGTGTAATCTGACAATCTCAGCGAAAAACAAGTGAGCTATTTGAGTGGCATCACTGGTTTTCCTACAAGGGATGAAATGTGCCATTTTCGAAAACCGGTCTACCACCACCATCACCGAGTTGAAACCTCGTTGCATTCTTAGCAGACCCAAGACATAGTCAATGCTGACCGAGTCCCACAGTCTACTTGGAACAAGCAGTGGTGTGTAAGGTCCTATGTTTTGAATATGTCCCTTCGCCAATTGGAAGAATTTACATCTACTCACATATCGCTGCACATCCCTTCACATTCTTGGCCAGTAATAAAAGTGTTCGAGCTGAACTAAAGTTTTATCTATGCTAAAATGTCTGGCTAGACCTCCACTGTGCTTCTCCCAAATGATATTCTCTCTCATCAAACAATCGAGAATGCATAACTGTCCCTCTTTAAACAATAGCTTCTCTTGTAAATTATACTCCAACCATGGATTATTGTTTCTCAGTAAGGGATTCTGACACGCTTCATAAGCCTCTTTGAAATCTGTGTCGGTCTGATACAAGTCTTTCAAATGCTCAAAGCCTAGCACTTGTATCATACTTTCCTGCAAGAGCAAGGCTCTTCTACTCAATGCATCTGCCACCTTGTTGGTCTGCCCGCTAATGTGTTTCAACAGAAAGGTGAAACTCTGCAAATATTTGACTGACTTAGAATGCTTTTGATTCAACTTATGCTATTACATTACGTATTTCAGCGCAGAATTATCAGAAAATAAAACAAACACACTCCTGAGCAGATAGTGTCTCCAATGCTTCAGTGCTTGGACGACAGCATAGAATTCTTTGTTATAAGATGAATACTTATACCTGCTCTCATTCAACTTCTCACTAAAAAACGCAATAGGTTTGTCCTCTTAGGTAAGTATAGCTCCAATATCTGTACAACTTGCATCACAGCGAACCTGGAAAATCTTATTAAAATCTAGCAATCTCATAATTGGTCTTTTTGTAATCTTCTTTTTTAGTAGCTGAAAGATTTTCTCTGCTGCCTCGGTCCAACGAAAAGGCTGAATTGATTTTTTTATAGTGTCCAAAATAGGTGTGCAGATTTCATTGAAATTTCTTATAAATTTGCGATAAAAACTTGCGAGCCCATGCAAACTACGTACCTCAAATAGGCTTTTCAGGGATGGCCGGTTACTGCAATCTTCTCTGTGTCCATCTTCAACTCGTTCTCTGCAATCAAAAAACCTAGATAAACCAGTTCTCTTTGAAGAAAAGTACATTTTTTCAAATTTATCACCAGCTTATTCTGCTGCAATTTCTCCAGCACACTTTGAACATGTCGAAAGTGTTCCTCCTTAGTCTTGCTGAAAATTAATATGCCATCAAGATACACTATTACAAACTTTCCGATGAACTCTTTCAACATTTCGTTCATCAGTCACATAAAGGTACTAGGGGTGTTACTTAAACCGAATGGCATTACTAGCCACTTGTACAGCCCTTCATTGGTCTTGAAGGCTGTCTTCCACTCATCTCCTTCCCTAATTTGAATATGATGATAGCGACTCTTTAGATCAATCTTCAATAAGTATGCTACCCCGCTCATGCAGTCCATCATATCATCCATCTGTGGCAGTAGAAATCTGTACCTGATGGTGATCTTATTGATGGCCCTTGAATCCGTGCACATTCGCCATTCTCCTCCTTTCTTAGGAGTGAGAACTGTTGGTACTGTGCAGGGGCTTAAACTCTCCCTTATCAACCCTTTATCTAGCAATTCCTACACCTGTTTCTAGATTTCCTCATTATCTTTGGGGTTCATCTAGTATGCTACCTTGTTTGGTAGACTTGCTCCAGGTATAAAGTCAATACGATGACTGATACTTCTCCTAGGAGGAAACTTGTCTTGTAAATCGTCCACTACAATATCGTTGAATTCTTGCAGCATTTTCTGAATTTTTGCAGGTAAATCAGACATTTATGTGTGCAATAGCATTATCTTTTCCCTCCTCACAATAGCATAGTTCACTTCACTATCTTCAATCTGCTTCAAAAACTGTTTTCCACCCATTAGTAACACTTTCGTCCCACTTGTTTCTATTGTCTCCTCCTCCTTGATGGGCACAAGTGTGTGCTTGATCCCAATTTTGACAAACATGTAATAGTTTCTCTTCCCATCGTGCACTACCTTCTGGTCATACTGCCATGGCCTTCCTAGCAGTATATGACATACATCCATTGGCATAATATCACAAATAACCTTGTCTTTATACCTAACAATATGGAACTCAACTTCACACTGTTCATCCACCAAAAGTTGATGGCCTTTCTGCAGCCACAATACCTTGTAAGGAGTGGGGTGCTTCAACCACTTCAAACCCAACTTCTCTACCATCTCTGTGGCAACCAAATTATCCATGCTCCCACTGTCGATAATCAACTTGTAGCATTTTCTGTGCGACTTACAAACTGTTCAGAATAATGCCTTCCTTTGAGTTTATTCAGCTGGTTTCAATAACACTTTATTCAGAACTAAGGCTTCCCCTGTTTCTGGCACATTTTCTGCTTCCTGGGGCGGTGCCACTATTTCCTCTAGCTGTGCAACAAACGTTCCTCTCTGGCCAGCTTATTCCGCTTCAGGACATTCAAAAGATCTATGCCCCCACTTGTGGCACCTATAGCACTAATAGTTAGCTCCTCTGCCTCGGCCATTTCCTCTTCCTCGTTGATATGGCCTACCACCTCTAGTGTTGTCGCCTTTTTCTGTTGTTCCTGAAGTCTTGGAACTTCTGCCCTCTTCACTATTACTGGCAGTTCGTCCTCTCCCACAGGACTATCCTCTTCCTCTGCCAGTTCCCCGTCCTCTTCTAACATTTTTTTTTTTTGGTGATCTTCTCCCCTACCTTCACAGCACTCTCGTAGGCTTCCTCTATATTTTTCGTGGAAAAGATGCTGATTTCATCCAATATTTCCAATCTTAGACCATTTACATACCTTGTTGTTTTCTTTGGGGTGTCCTCCGTGTAACCAACTCTTAAATTTACCTGGTAGAATTCTTCAGTATACTCTCTCACTCATCCCTTTTTTCCTCAGATTTTGCACTTGCCGATGTAGTATAATCTGGTAATATTTGGGCAAAAATATTCCCTTCAGCTTGGCCAACATTCTTGGCCATTTCTCTATTGGTAACTTGTTCATCCTTCTTCTTTCCACTTGGACAGTGTCCCACCACAGGGCTGCATGTCCTTTCAGCTTTGTTGTAGTGAACTTAACTCTCCAATCCTCACTGACCTCTTCACATTCAAAATATTTGTCCAATTTTTTGATCTTGTCCAACAGAACTTCTGTGGAAAAGATGCCATCATAATTTGGAATCTCTGGCTTAGGCTTGCTACTAGCCAATAGCACCAACCTCAACAATCTCATCTCTGACCCTTCTTCATCTGATCCATCTGTTGTAACTATGGCTTCTTCTTCGGTGTCATCTCCTACTTCTAGATCCCTTCTCCTTCCTGCTTCAACTGCCTCCAAACGGGTAGTAAGGATCCTTATTTCCTCTCTCAGTCCTTCATCTGCTGCTCTACGCACACCTCTCACAAGACCTCGTCTTCCAACTTCTATGTCTATCCTGGCAATTTTAATTTCCTGCTCTGATACCACTTTATGGGTCTAGCCCCCTCTTTACCCTTAACAAACTATATAAATTGGGTGATGATTAATATAATGATTTCGATGGTGATTAATTGTGTGATTATTTTAATGAAGTGGTGATTACAATGATTCACATAGATATTTTGGTTTTCGCTTTGATTGTTTGTACCTGTGTCGTTGGATGTTGGACATGTGTCCTTGCCTCATAAAACACCCTCCCGCCTTGGTTAATGCTCTCAAACCCTATTCACTTGGTCATTTGTTCGTCGTTCTATGGTGGCTCGAGGGTTTCTATTGTTTGTTCTCCGGTGTTGGTTTTTCTATATGAATGTGTTGCTACCATTGTTATTGTTCGCCTTAGTCTGGTTACATTCTCTTCTCTGCGAGTTGGTAAGTATGCTCGCTGTTCTATGCTTATTTTATTCCTCTGTCTCTGCATTTGATGAGCTCTGTCACTTTACGGAAAGTGTGCCTGTTGTGGAGGCTTTCAGCTCCTCTGTATACATTCTTTGCTGGTTGTTTTTCCTAACTGTTAATGGTTGCCTTTTTCTCGTTTCTTCCACTTAGTTGCTTTCGAAATTTATCAGTTTATGTTGCTTGGTTGCATTTGTAGGTTGTGGTCTCGGGGGTTTGTGGCTTCAGCTCTATCCATAGTAACAAGGTAAGTTGTTGCTCCAAGCTATCACTAACTTCTGCTTTTCCCTCCGTTAACTCACACAACTGCTCCTCGTGAGTAGGGTACCCTCTGGTGGTCGCGACCTCAAAACTCTGTCTCCTCTCTCGTAAGTTTTGACCCCTGGAACTCTCTGTCTTTTCTTTCCTACATCTTTCTTTACTATAATTCTCACACCCAGTTTTTAGTGAATGCTTGCAGGCGGAAATGACTTTGGAGACTCTGGCTTCCAATCTTATGCATGCTCGCAAGACCGAGTAGGGTTGCTCCTTGATAACTCTATCTATTTAGTTGTTTCTATGGTTGTTGGTTTAATATTGGCTGGTTAGGTTGTAGGCTTAGAGATCTCTACCTTTACTTCTACATAGTGTTACTGTAGGCCTCTGGCCTTCCGTTGTCACAGTTGATGTTTGCGACTGTAGGGTTTACATGTTAGGGTTTTTCAACCCGTTTTCCCATTGTGAACTTGTTGAACTTGGACAGCATTTAAATTCTGTATGGATTGTAATTTATATTGACAGAGACTGTATTGTTTCTTTTCATGAATAAAAGAAAAGGGTTCCATTGCTCACGAATGACCTGTGTTGTTTCGTTCTATTTCGTTGTCTGGAACTATGTGTTGTTAAGGCTTCCTTTCGCTCTATTTGCTTTGTTCTATCTAGAGCTCTAATGTCCATCCAACTTTTATAGGTTCTCCTGCTTTGACACTTAAGAAGTATGGTTGTCTATAGGCCTGTTAAATTTATGCAGATAGGAAAATATACATGCTCTGTAGAATAAAAAGACTTTCTTCCATTGTATTAGGTAACTCAGATTGAAGGACTATGAATGGACTGCCTGGGAATTCAAAATGTCAACTTCTGTATATTGAGAGATTTCTATTACTTTCTTTTTTTCAAATCGAACCCATTACAATACATTCTGTTGTCTTATGAATGATTTTGAAAAATAGTTTTCTATTAACTGTTGTTAGTTACATTTGATGGTTTTCTCAGTTTCTAAAACTATTTGTTTTTCCTACGCTGTAATTTGTAAAAGATAACATCATAATAATAAATAAAAAAACAGTTAACTACAACAGTTCTTTTAAGTCGACCTTTACCTTCCTAAATGCTACATCACTAAGAAATTAAAATAAAAATGAAACTAAAATGTTCACTTGAAAGTTTCTCCTCGGTCCTCATAGCAACCAAATGACCCTTCAGCTAGATGCTCCTACATCATGATGAGTGTTTCTAAGTCTAATATAAAATGAATGTAGTCCTCGAGAATCTCTATAATCCCAAACAGACCTCAAATAGAAAAGAAAACCCTTGAAATTGACCCAAAAAGGTCTCCTACATGCTCTATCACAAAATATAATTTTCCTTTTTCCTTTTTATGGCATGAAAATAATCATGAAAAATTCCATAAAATAGTTAAGTTTCTAAGGATCCCTTTACAATGAATAGACTCCTTATGGTTCAAAAGGAAAACCCCCAAAAATAGTTCACAAAAAATGACTTTTTTATGCACTTTATAACCTTTTTTGTGCATCCTATGAGCTTCATCATCATGTCATACATAATCCTAAGAAATCATAACTTTACCATCATTTCATACAAGTTTGAAATTAGAGATGGATGGGAAATAATACTCTTTCAACATGGAGAGATAGGAATGAAGGATTTGTCTCAAGTTTCTTGATTAAATTAAGCTCATATCTATAGAATTAAGTGTGGACATGACTAAAAAAAGATAGGATAAGAATAGAAACCACTAGAAAATTCTTAGGGAATTATAAAATCAAGAAATATCAAGGATATAAGTATAAATCTAAATAATGTCTCCTTAGTGGAGTTTTCATTTTTGTTAATTAGATTTTCTATAATTTTTTCTGACAATTTAATACTCTATAGACCTGTGTAAGATATCTATAGACAAATGGTGAATCATTTAATCAAATCCCCAAAATTATACTCTTATGCATTGATATATAGAGAAACATGGAGAAATTTGCATACCTTTCCCGTTATGTGTTGATGCACATCTCAACAAATGAATTTGTCTCAAATCCTAATCTTAGAGACCTTGTCCTTAATGCTTACATCTACATGTTGCACACATCATACAAAAAAACTCGAATCTCCTACCAAATATAGAGCATAAGCTAGACATAATGTCAAACTTCAAGGTGATTTCAAATCCAAGAAAATGAAACCAAATGCACATCGGAATTGAGGGAAATGAATTTAAATTCACATAGAAAAAAATGGAGTCCTTGCAATATTATATCAATGTTGTCATCCCTTCTTACACCATGGTGTTTTACCCCTAATTGGTAGATAGTCCAAAGTGAATCTCACTCAAACATTCAAAGTGGATTTCCCTAAAACCCACTAGCATTTACCTACAATATTATTCCATGTCTCATCCTCTCTCCTAGAATGGTATTCTTTAGATAGGATTCTTGCAGATCTAAGAGGATGGACCTAGACACCTGAGTCAAAGATAAATAAGGATAAGAGTCCAATTATTAAGATTTTTCTTGGCAATCCCACCCTCATTCAAAGTTATCATCTTGGAAACCTATTTCCTAGAAGTTTTTCCCTTAATAAATGCCTTGTTGAGATCAAAAGATGATGAAGGAAACTTCGTCACTTCCTGAACACTACATTAGAGTGATGCATCACCCTTTTACCACATAACTAGAGAAATGGAGCACTAAATGTTTCTTTATGGATGTGAGAGGTATATTTGGGCTCTCAAAACTAGTGTAGGTTAGGTTAAGGTCTATATTCCAATGCTAATGTGGTAAATAAGGTGAAAACTACCATAGGGTGGTAAATAAGGTGATAACAATTAGAAGAAATTCTTGTTTAAGACTCTTATCACTAATGTTATCTTGTATGGTTGTGAAATTTAGGGTTACAACATGTCTTAAAAATCATGGATAAAGATAGCTCAAAAACGTAAAAACGTTTTATAATTTATAATCTTAAAGCAAAATGTTGCCATATTCTCCTAATAAAAGTAACTCTTCCCCCATTGAGAGCATTGCTATGAGCATATACTTATTGCAAAAGAACAAGAAAAATGGCATGGATGACAAGAGGATTCCCAAGTTTGCTTCAAATTGCAATGAAGTACATCATGAGTCAAGTGGCAAGTCATGTTAGGTAAATCATTAAGGTATCAAGGAAGAAGTTACTTTGTAATATAATGATAATAGTAGTCATATAATTAGATCTAAAATTTAGTGAAAAGTTGAGCTATGATAATAAATTAGAGGATTATAGAAAACAAAGATACTATAATGATATGATGAACCCTAATCTAGAAAATAAAAAGTATCATTATCTGTTAAATAGAGTAAAAATGAAAATCAACAATTTTTTGTTAATAACAACAAACCCGGATGGGTTGCATACGCAAATATGGTAGTCAAGACTTCATAAAACACATTGAGTGGAAACAATTTGTCATATTTCTGACATTAAAAAGGTTATAGGTGAAAATCACTTTGTCTCATAATATCTTTCACCCATATTACATTTTAATTTAAAATAAATATTATAATATTAATATGCATATTACCTTTTAACTCAATAAAACTATAATAGTTTAGAAATATTTATCTTATAAATTTTAAATATTAAAAGTAAAATTTTAAATCAAATCAAATAAATAATTTATATATTATTTTAAAATTCAATAAAAAATCAATTTTAATATCGATACATATATTTGAACCTAATATCATGATTTTTTCTTAAACTCCACTCTAGTATATAACAAAATATTGATAAAAAGCTTTCATTATACAAATTGACGAAAGTAAGTTAGTTTAAAAGAATTCAAATTAAGTTAAATGTCAAAAATAAAATTCATTCATTACTATGTTGTGCAAATTCTACTAACTACGAATAAATAACACAACACTATCCAATGTAAGTATTTAAAAGTCCTAAATACTTTATGATGCCATAAAATATATTTATAGTGCATCCTAAAAGCTTTAGGATACCACGAATTATCATTATCCTTTTCAAAAAATTTATAATATTATAAAGTATGTACCCTGTCATCAAGAAATATATGCATTTTTTTTAACTTATTTATGTTTCATAAAACTTATCGCAACAAAATTGAATTTAATTATACAACTTTTTCTTATTACTAATTATTACATTTAATTTTATAGATTTAAAAAGTGTTACGATACCATGAAATACTTTCTTCCTAAAAAGTCATAGATTCAAAACATAAAGGGCAGAGTATGTATGTGTTAATAGATTTAGTATTCAAATAGTCACATAGAAGTAGGTCTTTTGTCCTACAAATAAGAGAATCTCATACACTAATTGATAGATCCAACAAACAAAAAAATCCCATAAAACTATTTGACCTCTCACTTGACCATAACCTTAAAATTAAATAAGAATAATATTAATAATATTTATACTACATCCAAACACAACTTTAAAAACTTTACTATATCATAAAATATATTTAAATTTCTCTTAAATATTTTCGGATACCAAAAAATATATTTATCCTCCTCCTGAATTTTATAATATTACAAAACATATGCACTCTCATAATGAAATACATAAGCTTTCTTTTTATAACTTTTGTTAAATTAAAATAATTAATAACCAGAATAATAAGTGAATAAAATTATTTTTAAAAATAATTAATAAATAAATATTTTTTTATACAAAATTTATAATATTATAATTATTTAATATAAATTTTTACACTATTATAATTGTGTAAAATGAAAACTTCACTTTAAAACTTTACCATTACCATCGAGATTTGCCACTTATCTATTTATGAACGAACTTATCGCAACTCTTCGGTACATGCAGGCAATCTGTATCTACGCCAGAGTGATTTTCAAAAGTTTACCATTACCATCAAGATTTTGACACATTATCTGTTTATGAACGAACTCATCGCAACTCTTCGATGTATGCAGGCAATCTATATATACGGAAGAGTGATTTTCTTCCCTTTTCTTTTATCAACCCTAAGAAAGGGCACGTAGGTTTTGGAGTTTTTTAAGGTAAAAAAAAAAAAAAAAAACGATGTATTCAGGCAATCTATATATACGGAAGAGTGATTTTCTCCCCTTTTCTTTTATCAACCCTAAGAAAGGGCACGTAGGTTTTGGAGTTTTTTAAGGTAGAATTAAGTAAAAATATATATATATATATATATATTAGGTTAGATTTTGGTTTTTATTGTTTAATTTTTTTGCTGTATATATAAATTTAGTATTTTGATAAATTCAAGATATTGAAATTGCAGAGAATTTAGTATTTTGATAAATTCAAGATATTTAAATTGCAGAGAATTTACAACTTAAACCTGTGATTTTAATAAATTACAAAATTCTAAGTAAATTAAATTAAAATATACAGCAAAAAACTATCCAAAAATTGTTATTAAGACTACCACAATGAAAAACACCCATAAAACATAAAATATAAGCCAATTAATTTGTGTAAATTTTCATTCCCACTAAATCAAGTATTTTCAAATCTCACGAGTAAGAATTAAAAATGGGAGCTGGCTTAACCACTCTTCACACAAGGGTTTTACATTTATTCAAAAAATAGGAACCTCAGCATGTCATAATGACAATGGTATTGGGAAGCCCACTTTCTTTTTTCAATACTTAAAAAAAGCTTGGCATAGCGAGACATAGAATTTTTTTCAGTAGTGTCATGGACTGGAACCAAAATGGAGAAGTTATCATTAAACCCACTTTACCATTGAAAAATCCACTTGGGATTAGCCCTATTACTCTGAAGTAAAAACATACCATGAAATTTTTAATGGGTAATTCAGATCACATTATGAGGGTCCTCCTCATTCAAATGGCCCTAGGTGGCCGTCACAGTCACTTAAGAAACTGGGGATGATGGATTGTTGTGTCATTTAGCACGCCAAATAAACGTACCTGCATGCCCACACGAACAAAAACCAGAAAACAACAAACCTATTAATAGATTCCTTTAAAACAAGACGATAAGACTGAAATTCATTTAAAATAATCATGTTGAATGTGTCAATAATGATGTTGGTTGTCGTCACGGTTGTAAATTATGACGCCTGCTCTGAAAGCAGACAAAAGAGAGAATGAGAGAACAAATTATTATGCAAAGCGGGATAATGTGCAAGGTGATTTTGCACAAATCTCTGGAAAGACGAACCTCATGATGACTGCACGGCGCGAGAGGATCCCTGGTGATAAGAGAGAAAGTCTGAAATCCAAAAAAATATAATGATGACCGCTCGTGATCACTATCTACGTTATCATCATAGCCACTAAACCTGAAGACCGGCAACCTGAAGATCAAGAGCCAAATGATCTCGATTGCAATATTTGTTGATATTGATCACCAATCTTCGTTATTTTTGAACTCGATCTTATTATGTATTACTGCATAGATAAACATTTAACCGAAGAATCAATTTTCATGACTATCGCTTCTGGTTGCAACTGTTATTTTGACTGTTTTTTATTATTTCTTTATATTAGACTTGGATTATTTCTTTATATCAGACTCGGTATCAATATAAGTTTTATTTTTTGAGGTTTTTCTGTTATATTTGGAAGTGCTCAGATCTGACTTCACAGCATGCATTTGTTATGATTGGGTGAAAGGATCACATCTCAGCATTTATTGTGACCGGGTCAAAAAATCACATTTGGATGTTTTCCTTTCTCATTATCTCTATTATATGCAAGTTGTATTGATAGATATACATACAATAAGTACTGGTTTTCTTCATTCTTTTAATAAAAACTAACTTTTTTTCCTTACTGCAAACAAAAAAAAGCCATTTTGTTGAAGAATAATTAAATAAATTTTTGGAAAATTGGAAAAAATAATGAATTAGGTTAAATTTAGTAGTAGATGCAATAAATAAGATTAAGTAAAGTTAAATGTGCTTTTATGTTGGTTAATATACATATGCACCACACAGGGTTGGAATTTGGATTTCTCTTTACTTGTAATACAATTTTTTTTTAAGTTTTAGATTAATTTTTTCCCTTCAAGAATAATATTTTGATAATAAATAAACTCTTCCACAATAAAATTTTAAATAAAAAATTATCTTTCAATAATATAATTATATTAAAAATTTCAGATATTTATCATTAAAAAAATGCCCTTAACACACAAATGACTTATTGAACCCTAAAACTTATTATTCCTTTATAATTAATAATGATAATAGATGTTATCTTCTAAAATATATATTTTATATCAAAATTTCTTAATAATCAAATTCACCACCAAATTAAGATTGAATTAATTGTTAAAGATTGAAGGTACATGATTGTAAGTCTTGTTCAAAAAATGATATAAAGTTCTTAGTAGCAAAGATCATTCAATGGGGCCTACTTTTGAAATCTTGATATATTTTAAACTTAAAACAAATCAGAAAAAATAGTGATTGATTTTAAATTGAAAATTGCTTTGAGGCATAGTAGTGATGGTGGATAATTTTACATTAAAATATATCATAAAACAAAGTAAAAGTAATTTTTATATTATATAATGATTTTTTGTATAATGATAGTGACCTGTGGAAAATAACTCACAAACTCCTGAAAAATAACTACATACATTACCCAAAAAAAAAATGAAGTGAGTACCTAAGTTTTATGGCAAATTGAGGAGAGTGGGAGATTAACATTATGTAATTCTCTGCAACTCCTCTCAAACATTGGAGTGGCACAGTTTCTGCATTTAATTTTTTTTTGGACTTTAATATTTTCAAAATAGAAAATGTAAAATTGATTGAAACCCACTATCTTTAATACTCTACATAATTTTAATATATATATATATATATATATATATATATATATATATATATATATATATATATATATATATATATATATATATATTATTGCACAGTATAATTTTCAAAATAAAAGATATAAAATCAATTACAACCCACTCTCGTTAAATCTCTAACTAATTTTAAGAGACAAAAAAGAATATAAGCAAAGTAAACTAAACACATTTTTGAATGGTTTAATGGCCTCCATCCAACAAGGGAGCTATGAATGGAGTGCAATGATTTTAGCCTGGCAAAAATAGATGGAGGAGGCCTTGATTTTACAACCCACTAAAAGTTTGGTATACCCTTGATTCTTCAATTGTAGGTCTCATCCATGATCAAGTGCTCTCAGTGTAAGTTGTCCCCTACCTATTTTTTTTAAGAATTTGGCCACATTCAATTATGATTTGGAAATAAATGAGTCAATTTTGATTGACATTACTAGATTGATACATTAGTTGAAGATCATAAATTGTCCAATCTAATGTGTCAAATCAATTTCCATCATACATTTTGGTAGACCAGAAAGGGGTAAGGAAAGACAACATTGATGTTGGCCTACTCTCAGTCTTACTCCATGTTTCCTGAATAAATGTGATAGGGTGACACACCCTAGTCCAAATGAAACACAACTTGATATACAATATTATGAATTTTTTCCCAAAATAATAACTCATCAAAAATAAGTTTTGTAAATTTCAGAGCACATCAAAGAAGATAGTTATGAAAATTTTTTGAACATCAAATACAAGGCCAAAATACCAGGGGATGGACATTTTTCTCATCAAATTCCAACCCAGGAACCACATGCAAATACTAGAATTACTAACTAAAGCCAACTAGTTTAAACCAATTGCACATGTAAAAATTAGATTTAACTAAAACTAACTAGATACACATCACATACAAAAACTAAAACTAGAATTTAACTAGTTAAATCAAGAATTTAACTAATTAAATCAAGTAAATGCATGTACACCAACATATACTCATGTAATTGTGTGTCAGTCACTCACTTAGAACTCTATGTAACTTCTATTACAGTACAATCCACCAGACAGATCCTCTCATCAATCGTGCCTGCAAGTACCCAATATCCGGCTCCTCTTCTTTCCACACACAGGTTAGGTTTTACATTCGATTCAGAACATGAAGCTTAACTCACATTGCATACGTAGTTCGAAAGCACAAGCGATAGTATTGATCTCTTTCCACTGATCGTTTTCGGTTTCCTCAGATGGAAGAAAACGAAGTTCCTTTAAGAGAAAATATGCGAGAGAGTTATCTTCTGATAAATCCTTTGGTTTTCATAGACTATATGCAAGGATTTTTCCTGAGTAGACCCCAGCAGGAGCCACATCATCCAAGTTCATTCAATGGATTCATTTTAGGAGAGATTTGAGCATGGAAAAAAATGGCTTCCCTGAGGTTGCTGACAAATTAGGATGGGGCGGAAATACACAGAATTAACTCAAAATTAGAAATGGAGCTGTTCTTCTTGTCCTTCAAAATCAGTTAAATAAATTACCCAAGAGACCCAAAAAAAAACAAACAAACAAACAACAATAAATTACCGGAGAAAGTTCCAACTCAAACAAAGTTATGACACCTAGCCTACAGTGAACAGGTGCACTACGGCCAGAAAATTTTGCTTCTCGAGTCACAATTCTGATTATCGTGGTTTTTTGTCACATATCCACATGTTAAATTTTTTTTTTTATATATACATACCGTATCCATACTTTGGTTAAACACCTGCACATTATCTAAGTATGTATTATGTTATATGGCCATCACCACTCCGTATACATGCCTAACCTCACGCGATGTATATTGTGGCAGGTAATGTTTGACATATCATTGATTATTCAACGATTAATACTTGCTTATGTTTTATTGTTAGCTACATGGCATGAAAATCTTATGTCTACTCCTCGAGTGTATCAAGACTGTACTGTGCTCTCCTGTTGGCGCCTTCTGCGCTGGACATCTGGCGATGGCACTGAATCTTGCCGGACACATCACGTGATTAGGGTATGGTCGCTGTGCTTGGGACTTTCCCGCGCCGGGCTTTTGGGTAAAGTCGCCTCCATCCACGGTGCACAATTGCTTGGTGAGATCAAGGGTTGGAATGGCTCCACGTTCCACCGCTGGCAGTCGTGGTTTATATACGGTGTTCTCCGGATTATTCGAGATTTTCCTCTTACGGTTCCATACGCTCCTGCTCTCTGTTCATCACTACAAGGGTTTGTTTCACAGTTCCGCGCCAAGACCTCCGCTATTCCATGCACATGCGTCATCCGGAGGGTCTTCAGCTTCATAGATTTACCCATCAGATAGCACATCTGTTGCGTTTATTTAAATTTAATGTTTGCAAAAGTCTAATCTCCTATCTTTGGCATGACAGGTTGCGAACAAGTGGCTTCCAGCATCCATGGCTTGAAAGAAAGTCACTCCCGATGATGCCCGCCAAGTTTTCACAGGTATTTATCTCGTTCGAGAGTTTAGTTTTTCGGTTGGTCCCCCTCTGTCTCATTTCGGTTTGCGAGGGGGTTTCCTCTGTGCTAAGAAAGAGACCCCAACCTTATTGTTACTCGGTTGGCCACAGGTCTTGATGGACCAATGCTCTTAATCTGGTTCCAAGAGTTCTGGGACTGCTTAAAGAATTGGGTCCCTCTTCATCTACGGTGATTTGGGTTTTTACCTGTGTTTCCCAAGGCTGGAGTTCCCACTTGACTCTATATACAGCTATTTATATTTTGTTTGGTTTAATATATCGTGACTGTAGCCATGTATTATGACTGTCATCAAACCCTGGTTGGAAGCCAGCGGCTTGTTTAACTTTTGTACCCATATGGCTTAAGGCCGATGGTTTATTGTAACTTTCTGTTACTGTTACGCCACGACTTGATTTTCTCCTGCAGATAAGAATGACTTTACTATTATGCAAAGTAGGGTTTGATTACTACCAGATGTGTAATGCATTTCCTCGTTTTCGGAATCATGCTTGTTTGAATATGGTATACATGCAAATGGTCATAGTATAATCTGTGGTTCTATTCCATTTCGTCAATGTCTTGAATGAATATGTAAAGAGTCAATCTGTCGCACCAACATCTGATTACTATAGATGTATGGCCGACTGGTTAGGGACTCTCCGTGACTAGAACCCTGAGGGTCTGTAATATATATATATACTCGGTTAAACCGTATAGTTGTTAATTTCTGGTTCATTATTGGCAGACAATACATTTGCGGCCTCAAGGCGATTGCATGTTTCCATACTTTCCTTAATGCATAAAATGTTTCCGCTGTGCGTTACAGAAATATCAATTTGGTTCTGTCACATAGTTCGATGCTCGTCTCTGTAATGATTTGCACCTTGACATTGTAATATTCAGTTACCCACAACACAGGTCTTTAATCTTGGACAGTATCTAGGTTCTCTTCGTCGTTTTAGACTCGCCAGAACCCTACCTGTTACGGCTATGCCGAGTTCGGGGTTCAGCGTTGTTTATGCCTTTTCCTTACCTTGTTAAAATCTCTGTTGGCATTTTGTTTTAAGAGTGTTATGGGGTCTATACGGCCGTCTACGACCATTAGGGTCTTGATATCATATCGACCCAGGTTTATTGTTTGCATGAAGAATTCAGTTTCCGTGATTCGGATATTTTTAGACTGTGTATTCATTTATCTAGTAAAGACAGGCTTGTTTTATTAATAGTCCGCCTCCTTTGTTTAGATGTTCGACTCTTCTCAGTTCTTTGAAGTTTACAGCTATACTGTATATAATTTTCTTCGCACAGAATGTTATAGCTATATCATCTTTTGTCCTTACAGATATACTGTTGATACCTGGTAAAGTTATTCATAGTTACACTGTCTTTTGGTTTTACAGCGAGGTTGACTATACCTTATACAGATAATCACAGTTACAATGTCTTTTGATCTTTGCAACCAGGCTGTCTATAGTTTGTACAGATATGCATAGTCATGCTATCTTTCGATTTTTACACCTAGGCTGTCTATAACCACAGTTTACACTATACGCTATTTACAAGTATTTGCTCAGACAATCACAGTTCTTCTACAAGTTACACAGATAACCAGGGCACATGAGGGTTCTGTTACTTACCTGATCCCCACTAGTAAGATGAGTTTGGAACAAATCTCCTGCCAAATCGCTATGTATCACTTGTTTTCCACCCAACCGTGAGACGAGTCCTTCAAGACCTGAGTCTCCCCCCAAGCTTCCGCTTACCGGATCACTATCCTCAGTAAGCCAGCACTCTGTGCTTGACTATCTGGTCCTTACCAGACTTAGTCCATCCAGGGTTTTTCCTTCCCTTTCTCTTTCTCTGCCTGTCTCTACAGCCCAGAGTTTCTCAACCAACCTCCGTTTTTCCCTAGAAACCCTTCAAGTTGGGGAAGGTGGTTATTTCTAGTTATATTAACTAACCTTTCTTTTCCAGTTCCCTTTTGGGAATTCAGATATCTTCATGATTAATTCCTTTAATCATTAATTTAGTGCACATGTAAAATTAACAGAATATCCTCAAAAGAAAATAAATTCTTCATATTATTTCAATTCAGTTTTTTGCTGTAGTAACTTTTAAATAATTACATTTTTACGGGGTCATCACATCTCCCCCTCCTGAGATTGGACATCGTCCCGATGTCTAGTGTCTCCAAACAGTTCCGGATAAGCTTTCCGAAACAGCTCTTCGTCCTCCCAAGTAGCCTCTTCAGGCCCATAGTGCTGCCACTGCACTTTAATTTGGGTAATAACCCGCTTCCGCAACTGCACTTCTCTCCGGTCGAGAATGCTCAGTGGCTCGACCCGAACCTCTCCTTTCGGTTCGACCTGCAATCAATAACAGTATCAGTCTTTTGTTACAGATACATTTTCAATTAGTTCAAATAGAAGCAATCCTTACCCTTATATCTTGCCACTTGATCACATGCTTAGGGTCATAGATATACTTCTTAAGCATGGAAACATGGAAGACATTATGAATTCTAATGTGGCTTGGTAAAGCTAGCTGATAAGCTACTGGCCCAACCCTTGCCAAGACCTGAAAAGGTCCGAAGTATCGGGGTGCAAGTTTAGCGCAACTGCTCCATTGCAGAGTACTTTTTCTTGCCTGAATTCTGATATAAACGTGATCACCCACCTGATACTCTTTGAACCTTCTTTTCCGATCTGCAAAATTTTTCTGCCGATCTTGAGCGGCCTTCAGGTTGGCTCGCACCTTTTTGACCATGTCCTCCATCTCCTTGAGCATTTCTGGTCCCAACCTTAATTTGTCCTCCGGGCCACTCCAATTTGAGGGCGTCCGACATTTTCGTCCATATAAGACTTCAAATGGAGACATCTGAATTGATGTGTGATATCCATTGTTGTAAGCGAATTCCACTAAGTGCAAATAGTCCTCCCATTGTGTCGGTTTTTGCATGACACATGCCCTCAACATGTCCTCCACCATTTGATTTACTCTCTCCGTCTCCCCATCAGTCTGGGGATGGTAAGCTGTGCTAAAATTCAGCTGTGTACCCAATTCTGCAAATAGCGCTCTCCAAAAGGCGAACGTAAACTTCACATCCCGATCTGATATTATAGTCTTTGGGAGTCCATGAAGTCTGAACACATTTTGCATAAAGACGTGTGCAATTTGCACTGCCTTGTAGGTGGATTGTACTGGTATGAAGTGTGCTGCCTTACTTAACTTATCAACCACTACCATAATAGAGTCTTTGTTCCTCTTTGTTTTAGGCAGCCCAGTTATAAAGTCCATTGATATAATTTCCCATTTCCATTCTGGGATTGGTAGGGGTTGCAATAACCCAGCCGGGTGCTGGTGCTCTGTCTTGATCTGCTGGCACTCTAAACATCGCGCTAAATATTCAGCTACATGTCTTTTCATCCCTGGCCAGTAGTACTCCTTCCGAAGTGCAGCAAGCATCTTCTGGTATCCAGGATGACCTGCGTAATGACTGGTATGAAACTCATTCAGAATTAAGTTTCTAAGACTATCGTCATTTGGTACAAACAGTCGTTTTTTGTAAAACAGCATCCCATCCTTGCTCACTTCATACCCTTGCTGGCTTTCCTGGCTGGAAAGTGACTTTTGTTGCTTCATTTGCTGATATTCAGCATCCTGGTTTGCTACTGTTTTTATCCTCTCCTGCAAGGAGTTTTCCCACTTGCTGAGAGTGACTTCATATAAACATTGTACCTTACGACTTAGGGCGTCTGCTACACGGTTTTCTTTTCCTTTCAGGTGTTTAATATCAAAGTCGAATCCACTTAAGAAATCTGCCCAACGGGCCTGCCTTTCATTCAGAGTGGGTTGACTGAAATAGTTTGTCAAGCTGTGATGATCTGTTAATAACAGAAATTTCTTACCCAAAAGATAATGTCGCCACATTTTAAGGGCATGTATGACAGCTGCCAACTCCAAATCGTAGGCAGAATATTTCTGTTCATGTTCCTTCAACTTTCTCGACTCATAGGCGATCACTCTCCCTTCTTGCATTAACACACCTCCAACGCCTTCTCGACTAGCATCAGTACATACTACATAATCCTTATTAGGATCAGCTATACTTAGGACGGGAGCAGTAGTGAGTAGGTGCTTAAGTCGTTCAAAACTTTGTTGACATTCCGAACTCCATTTGAATGCCCTTCCTTTCTTTTGTAAGGACGTGATAGGATATGCCACTCTTGAAAAGCCTTCTATGAATCTTCTGTAGTACCCTGCTAATCCCATGAAAGATCTGATATCCGCCACATCCCTAGGCACGGGCCAATTCATTATGGTTTTAATTTTCTCAGGATCCACTGCAATCCCTTCTTTGGTGATCACATGGCCTAAATACTGAATCTCTTCTTTATAGAAATCACACTTGCTAAGTTTAGCATACAGCTGATGCTCTCGCAGGGTTTGCAGCACTATCCAGAGGTGCTCCTCGTGTTCCTCCTTGGAAAGGGAATAAATCAGAATGTCATCAATGAATATTAGTACAAATTTGTCTAAAAACTGATGGAACACGTTGTTCATTAAGCACATGAATGTGGAGGGTGCATTAGTCAGTCCAAAAGGCAGTACTACAAACTCATAGTGTCCATATCGGGTTCTAAAGGCTGTTTTAGCAATATTCTCTTCTTTAATTCTGATCTGATGGTAACCAGATCGCAAATCAATTTTGGAAAATACTGTCGCCCCTTTGACTTGATCGAAAAGCTCATCGATCCGAGGTAGAGGGTATTTGTTTTTAATTGTGAGCTTGTTTAGCTGCCGGTAATCAATACACATTTGAAGAGTTCCGTCTTTCTTTCTGACGAATAATACCGGTGCTCGCCATGGAGATACACTGGAGCGGATATAATTTTTATCCAGCAATTCTTGTAGTTGCATTTTCAATTCAGTTAACTCCGGTACACTCATTCTATAAGGTGTCTGCGAAACTGGAGCAGCTCCTGGTATTAACTCAATGGTGAAGTCTATATCCCTCTTTGGAGGTAGTCCAGGAATTTCCTCTGGGAACACGTCTGCGAACTCTTTTATTACCGGGAGGTGGTCTAGCGGGTTTTCCTTATGCTTAGTTTCTGCATAGCCCACCTGAATAGCATACACTTGGCATCTATTTCGGATGCATTTTGCCAGCTGAGATGCAGTGATTGGCCGGATCTGTACTGGTCGTTTAATTCCCTGCATTTCTTGTTCTATTCCAGCATCATCCTTGTACCGTATAACCTTTGTTTTGCAGTTCACTAAAGCCCAATGCTTTTCTAGCCAGTCCATCCCAATTAGGACATCATAGGATCCGAGGGGAAGCATGTTCAGGTCTGCCACTACTGGCTGTCCTGCTATCACTATAGGGCAGCTTTTGACCTTTGCCATTACTCGTCTTTTGGTCCCTGTAACTAGCTGTACCAGCCAAGGATTCCTGAATTTTTCAGGCTGCAATTTACACTGTTCAACTATCTTTGGACTAATATAACTTAAAGTAGCTCCAGGATCAATTAGAACAGAGATGGAAAGGTCTAAAATTTTACCTTCAAACTCTACCATGGTGGGCTGGTATTCTGCCTGGCGGTCGTCCAAGGCTGCGTTAATTCTTGGCATACTTCGTCCCACGTCACCCACGGTTGATGCCTCATGAATCTGGGATATCTGATCAGTTCCCTTCCTTTGCGGACAATTCTTAACATAGTGCGGACCACCACAACCCCAGCACTGCACTGGGGGTCTGGTTACTCCTTCAGTATCCATCTTGGCGGATTGTTCACCCATTCTGTTTTCACTGATGGGCTTGGACCTGAATGAACCTCTCGGTGCTGCTCTACTGTTCTGGCTCTTGTTGCTTCCTTTGACTCCACTGCTCCGACTTCCCTTATTATTTCCAACAATCTTACTATTCTTTTTCTCATTCCATTTTCTGTTGGAACTGTCCCCTTTCTGCTTGCTCTGCTAGTAGCAGATTCTGGCCTTTCGAATAGCTTCATCCATGGTTCTAGGATTGTCAAATTCAATCCTTTCCCTCATGTACATGGGTAGAATACTAACAAACCGCTGTACGTTGGCTTTTTCTTCTTTAAGGTAGGGTACATAGTGAAGCAAAGATGTGAACCGATTGATGAACTCATCCATAGTCTGCTGTCCCAGTCGCAGGTCATGGAATTCCTTTGCTTTTTCATCGTAAAAGCGTTCCGTCATGTATCTCTCCTTAAAATATTTCTGGAATTTTTCCCATGTTATGGTTCGCTCGCTTACCCCTTTAACGATTTTAACTTCCTCCCACCACAGTGTCGCCTTCCCTTGTAACTGGAAGATAGCCAAACGCGCCTTCAAATTATGATCATACTCATATAACTGAAAATATTTATTCATATTGATTAGCCATGCCTCAGCCGCTTCCTCTTGTTCCCCGTCGTAGTGTGGGGGTTTAATTTTCCGGAATTCTCCCTGCAATTCCACCTTTTGTCACTTTGAAGTCTGCTGTTCTGATGCATTATCAGATTGATCCTCTCCATCTTCTGGAATCTCAGATTCTGCTTGGTAATGCTGCTCCTCTATCGTTCTCTGTTGCTCTACGCTAGGGTTGGCCAGTGGCGGGTTCTGTTTGTCCGACAAGCTTTTTAGTATCCTTTCCTGCTCCATTGTCAATCGTGCATTGTCCTCACGTAAACGAGCCATTTCATTCTTCAGCTCTTGAACTGTTTCTAGTATGGCCAGATTTGTACTGCGGGTCTCCTCACCCAACTGCACCCACAACTCTGGGTTGTTTCCTGGATTCATTTTTCCTTGTTCTGATCTGGTCTAATCATGCAACAGTTAACCTTGTGAGCTTCTGGGCACAATTTTATTACCCCAGTTAAAGAAATATCAATGCTGTTAAATTTTTTATTTTAAAAAAAAAAAAAAACACATATTACTCATACCCAGAGGCCACAGTATGGGCAGCCTGGGCTCTGATACCAATTGTCACATATCCACATGCTATAACATACACGTTAAAATTTATTTTTTATATATACATACCGTATCCATACTTTGGTTAAACACCTGCACATTATCTAAGTATGTATTATGTTATATGGCCATCACCACTCCGTATACATGCCTAACCTGAGGCGATGTATATTGTGGAAGGTAATGTTTGACATATCATTGATTATTCAACAATTAATACTTGCCTATGTTTTATTGTTAGCTACATGGCATGAAAATCATATGTCTACTCCTCGAGTGTATCAAGACTGTACTGTGCTCTCCTGTTGGCGCCTTCTGCGCTGGACATCTGGCGATGGCACTGAATCTTGCCGAACAGATCACGTGATTAGGGTATGGTCGCTGTGCTTGGGACTTTCCCACGCCGGGCTTTTGGGTAAAGTCGCCTCCATCCACGGTGCACAATTGCTGGGTGAGATCAAGGGTTGGAATGGCTCCACGTTCCACCGCTGGCAGTCTTGGTTTATATACGGTGTTCTCCGGATTATTCGAGATTTTCCTCTTACGGTTCCATACACTCCCGCTCTCTGTTCATCACTACAAGGGTTTGTTTCACAGTTCTGCGCCAAGACCTCCGCTATTCCAGGCACATGCGCCATCCGGAGGGTCTTCAGCTTCATAGATTTCATTATCGAATCAGTCAGGTGATTTACCCATCAGATAGCAGATCTGTTGCGTTTATTTAAATTTAATGTTTGCAAAAGTCTAATCTCCTATCTTTGGCATGACAGGTTGCGAACAAGTGGCTTCCAGCATCTATGGCTTGAAAGAAAGTCACTCCCGATGATGCCCGCCGAGTTTTCACAGGTATTTATCTGGTTCGAGAGTTTAGTTTTTCGGTTGGTCCCCCTCTGTCTCATTTCGGTTTGCCAGGGGGTTTCCTCTGTGCTAAGAAAGAGACCCCAACCTTATTGTTACTCGGTTGGCCGCAGGTCTTGATGGACCAATGCTCTTAATCTGGTTCCAAGAGTTCTGGGACTGCTTAAAGAATTGGGTCCCTCTTCATCTACAGTGATTTGGGTTTTTACCTGTGTTTCCCGAGGCTGGAGTTCCCACTTGACTCTATATACAGCTATTTATATTTTGTTTGGTTTAATATATCGTGACTGTAGCCATGTATTATGACTGTCATCAAACCCTGGTTGGAAGCCAGCGGCTTGTTTAACTTTTGTACCCATATGGCTTAAGGCTGATGGTTTATTGTAACTTTCTGTTACTGTTACGCCACGTCTTGATTTTCTCCTGCAGATAAGAATGACTTTACTATTATGCAAAGTAGGGTTTGATTACTACCAGATGTGTAATGCGTTTCCTCGTTTTCAGAATCATGCTTGTTTGAATATGGTATACATGCAAATGGTCATAGTATAATCTGTGGTTCTATTCCATTTCGTCAATGTCTTGAATGAATATGTAAAGAGTCAATCTGTCGCGCCAACGTCTGATTACTATAGATGTATGGCCGACTGGTTAGGGACTCTCCGTGACTAGAACCCTGAGGGTCTGTAATATATATATATACTCGGTTAAACCGTATAGTTGTTAATTTCTGGTTCATTATTGGTAGACAATACATTTGCGGCCTCAAGGCGATTGCATGTTTCCATACTTTCCTTAATGCATAAAATGTTTCCGCTGTGCGTTACAGAAATATCAATTTGGTTCTGTCACATAGTTCGATGCTCGTCTCTGTAATGATTTGCACCTTGACATTGTAATATTCAGTTACCCACAACACAGTACTTTAATCTTGGACAGTATCTAGGTTCTCTTCGTCGTTTTAGACTCGCCAGAACCCTACCTGTTACGGCTATGCCGAGTTCGGGGTTCAACGTTGTTTATGCCTTTTCCTTACCTTGTTAAAATCTCTGTTGGCATTTTGTTTTAAGAGTGTTATGGGGTCTATACGGCCGTCTACGACCATTAGGGTCTTGATATTATATCGACCCAGGTTTATTGTTTGCATGAAGAATTCAGTTTCCGTGATTCAGATATTTTTAGACTGTGTATTCATTTATCTAGTAAAGACAGGCTTGTTTTATTAATAGTCCGCCTCCTTTGTTTAGATGTTTGACTGTTCTCAGTTCTTTGAAGTTTACAGCTATCCTGTATATAGTTTTCTTCGCACAAAATGTTATAGCTATATCATCTTTTGTCCTTACAGATATACTGTTGATACCTGGTAAAGTTATTCATAGTTACACTATCTTTTGGTTTTTACAGCGAGGTTGACTATACGTTATACAGATAATCACAGTTACAATGTCTTTTGATCTTTGCAACCAGGCTGTCTATAGTTTGTACAGATATGCATAGTCATGCTATCTTTCGATTTTTACAGCTAGGCTGTCTATAACCACAGTTTACACTATACGCTATTTACAAGTATTTTCTCAGACAATCACAGTTCTTCTACAAGTTACACAGATAACCAGGGCACATGAGGGTTCCGTTACATACCTGATCCCCACTGGTAAGATGAGTCTGGAACAAATCTCCTGCCAAATCACTGTGTATCGCTTGTTTTCCACCCAACCGTGAGACCAGTCCTTCAAGACCTGAGTCTCCCCCCAAGCTTCCGCTTATCGGATCACTATCCTCAGTAAGCCAGCACTCTGTGCTTGACTATCTCGTCCTTACCAGACTTAGTCCATCGAGGGTTTTTCCTTCCCTTTCTCTTTCTCTGCCTGTCTCTACAGCCCAGAGTTTCTCAACCAACCTCCCTTTTTCCCTGGAAACCCTTCCAGTTGGGGAAGGTGGTTATTTCTAGTTATATTAACTAACCTTTCTTTTCCAGTTCCCTTTTGGGAATTCAGATATCTTCATGATTAATTCCTTTAATCATTAATTTAGTGCACATGTAAAATTAACAGAATATCCTCAAAAGAAAATAAATTCTTCATATTATTTCAATTCAGTTTTTTGCTGTAGTAACTTTTAAATAATTACATTTTTACGGGGTCATCACATTTTTTGAAATAAGGTTTCTGAAAATGAAACCCTGCGTATCAACTCGACAGAATATAATGATACTCAATGAGGATTGATCTCAAGACTTCTTGGCCAAGCTGCTGATCGAGTATGTTCTGGCTACAACGATCTCATATCGAGTACATCTCCACTGTGCCAGAGGTCATACAATGATCAAAGCTTTGAACTGTCCAGCAACTGCGAACAGAAAGGATGGACTAACAAGTTTCAGTAATGTGTCGTAAGTCTGGCTTATTGGTAGTAATTTGGCAATAATAATACTCATGAACTAATGAGCACGAAGATTGCATTTAGGGTCTTCTCAATAGAGGTAATTGAAGAGATGATGAAGATTGGTTATTTCATTGAAAGTCAGAGTTAATACGTGATTAATTTTTTTTGAGAATTAATATTGATTAATATTAATATTTGATAAAACAAAGGAATTTGATTATTTATATTTAGTTGTGTAATATTTATAAAACTTATTGCTCTCCCTAAGTTGCTGACATCTAATTTAGTAGATTAAGGAATGAATATCATACGCTTTATGACGAGCTGCTCATCCGACAACCTTTCCTTTTCTCTTTGATCTATCTTCGCAAGTGGTTAGGGTGAGACCTTATGGTGGCTATTGAATAAATATGCTGGCAATATCCTAGACTATAGTGGATCCTTTGGTTCACAAATCTGAGAACCGTAGTCTCCACTTTAGTGTCAACCTCCTAAATAGGTGAAGGTAACTGATCGAACTGACCAAAAGGAAACACCAACATATTGGTTCATTTTCTCGTATTTTGATGAGTTAATATTTACATAAAACTCATCTTAAAGAATGTAAATGGTTAGGGCTAATGTTTCTCTCGAATACTTACAACAATTGATTAGCTGAAAAAAAATCAAAATGCTTATAAAACCAATTTAAATAATATGTCAAATAATATTTTGAACAAATAATTAATTTATTGTAAAGATATAAAGCGATGAAGATGATTTCCCTTCCTATCTTAGAGGTGGAGCACTTGGATAACTTGCTCCAAGCCATAGGGGTTGTAGTTACAACAACATAGAATGAAATCCATTATAATGTAGCTATCCTACATGCAGTACTTGTTGTTGCAAGAGTGGATGTAGTGACAGAGGGTAGAGGAGGAGCCTAAACAACCAGTTTTGAAGTAATGATGGGAGGTAGGGAGGATGTAGATATAGTGTAACCACTTTAGTTGTAGTTATAGTAGATGTAATGCTACTTGTTGCAACAATGCATGCAATGAGAGGAGGGGTCTCATGAGAGATTGATGTGGGGTAACTATTGCGGGTATGGTGGAAGGGTGTAAGGGAAAATGTATAGGGTGTTCGAGGAGATACACCCCACTAAAATTAGAATATGAGGAAGCACACTAGGGGAAGAAATTGAGTTTCCAAGTGGTCAGGGGACCCAATGGTTGGATTTGGCATGAAAAGTGGACCAACTCGAACCAAAGTGGATGGAACCGAGAATAATGGCACTTGCATAAAAATTTGGAACATGTTTGATTAGTATAAAAGAAAATTAAAGTCACATTAAAATTAGATACAATCTAACATATGTTACTTAGGTAGGCGGTGATCAAGTAATCTAGTGTGGAAATCACTCCTGGGACTCTCTCATGGAAACCTATGGAAACAAAACAAAATTAAGTTTAATTTCTCACAATTAACTTGCACATTTGGAAAACAACAAAATTTTAAATCTTGCTAAGTTATCATTGAAGTAGACAATAATCAATACATTTAAGTACCTATGTGTGAGGTGTTGCAATATCAAATGTTACATTCATGGATACATTCAAATAGGGAGATATGGCATCTTCCCATCTCAATGGTGGTTTATTGTCTCATAAAATCTCTACATGCCAAAAAAACAAAAGTAAAAAAGAAATACTTTAAATCTAAGTTTGCTAAAAAAATTTCAATTTTTCAATTATATTTTATAAGCAATGATTTCGCATCAATTAAAAACTATACTAACATGATCTATAAATCACTCTAGGAAAGAATCCTCCATTGGGTGAAAATTTTATTAGGCCTTGAAGAGGGGCACTCTATAAGACTAAAACTAAATCAAGTGACAACACTCGGGCAATGGCCCACTGTCACCATAGCCAAAACCTCTTTCTTTTTACGAATTTTCACCAATGGGAGGAGTCCTAGCATGTGATAAGGTTACCTAATGGATATTGTATGGTTATGGTAAAAGGTAACATATAAAGGTTTTCTACAAGGAAGGCACAATTTACGTTGAAGGTTCTATTGGGTGATCAACATGGTGATATTCCTCCCATGTCTCATAGTGTGATACCATCCTCCTCTAGTTCCTAGATCAATTGTCATATCACTAATATTGCTAAGTGAGTTAGGGGCATGTTGGGTCCAAGTGCATCATCCCATAAAAATCATCAATGTAAGGAAAAATGCTAGATCATTGTGGTGTTGGAGGTGCCCATGGGTATGTATGATTCATTACTACTAATTAGAGTTCCATGTCTCTCAATGCTCCACTTGTGGGTGCCAATATGCTTGTTTGAAAGACTTGGGCTGCAATTAAGTTTCCCAAGCCATGGTTGTGGAACCACCTAAAAATTAAACTCAATATATAGTGCTCGAAACTACGTCATTTGGCACGTTTAATCATTTTTACATCTAATTGAACCAACCATCAAAGTAATGGGAAATTTGACACTTTAGATAAGGCTTCGTGTTTAAAATTAAGGCTTTGAACTCATAATAGTGTTACCACCCTAGCTAGGAGTGTTTAATACAACACCCTATTACATGTTTCTAGCCCCAAAGAGGCAGTGACATGACATTGGTCCACCATTCAATTGATAGGTGTCATGTGAATAAAGATGGAATAGAACGTGGAAAAATTCACAACCAAAAGCTATCGTCAAAGGGACTTGCAATGATAGGATCTTCATCCTAAGTGTACAAACGTGGGGAGGGAGCAATCTTGGATGCATGAGTTACCAGCTTAGACTTTACTTTTCTACCTATATTATGTGCCTCTTACTTCTTCCTATTTTTTCTTTGTATTACTACTCGCAACTTAAAGGGTTAGATCTTTCTTTGTGAGATGTATAACAGTTAATGCCCCCTTGATGCTCGGGAAGCTCAATTCCCATAAAGGGTTGGGACATAGAAGGGTTTCTTATCATAATATGAAGAGAAAAATGTGGTCACAAACTAGGTGATGGCCATAATGAGAGAGGTAGAGCTCATGCTAGGGTTTTTCCCATTTGCTAATGAGTATGTTTGAACCATCTTTTGCATTTTGATCTTATTTTGTTTTTACTTGTGACCATCATATGCTTTCTCTTATTGATCCAAGTGGATATTGGCAGACACCTCCCTATTCCACCTAGATCCCCTAGTGAGTTTCATCTATTTCCTTTTTCATTTCAGCATTTAGTATTTTTAGCAATTTTTCAGGTCATGAACTTCTGGAGCAGTTTTGACCCCCTAGACGATGTTTTTTTGGGGTCCATGGTAGGCCCAATTACATAGGCAAGGGCCTACAGTGAAACTTGTAGTACTGAGCAAGACCTTTTCAGCAAGGTATCATACGCGCCAAAGAGAGATAATATGACCAAGTTACGACTCTCGAAAGGTAGATGCCCAACTAACCCCAATGGGGCCCACAAACTCTCGGTGTTACATCTCATGGGGTTCAGGTTTTGGTTGCTTAGGGTTTTCTCATGTTTTCCAATAATAAATAGGCCCTTGAGCCTCATTGTAACACAATTCAGAGGCATGTATCCACCACATCTCTTCTCAGAGATAAGCTACCATTGCCCGAGCTATCTTATTTCCATTCTGTTTGTAAGAATAGTTCAATATTTATCTATTAATGAAATGAAGTGTTTTCTATTGCATCTTTGTGTTTATGATTATATATGTAAGTTGTTGCATTCTTGTTTAAGTTAGGATTACTTATTCTCTTAGTTGCATCAACCTCCGATGGAAAAGTTTGAAGCCCTACTTAGGTATAAGAATATAAGGTGTTAAATCACAAAGAACCAATGCTGAGTTGAAATTAAAGAAGCGAGGTTCAATATAGATCTTATAATGTAAAATGGAAAGTGGAAAGTATGGAATAGGGGGAGATGGGACCATGCTATCTTAACTAGGGTTTCCCAAGTGGTTCCCTTCCTTGGCGTAGGATGAAAAATGAAACCCCCATTTAAGGTGAGGGATCAAGATCATGTTCAAAACACTTCTGCCTTATAGGTTACCCCATAATCCATGTCAAAATGCTCAAATACAAACAAGCATAAGCAATAGATTGCAAAATGAAGAAAGTACCTTTTGATTAGAAAACCAACTTCTCACATGTGTTCTGGCCAAATGGGCAAGGAAACATATGAGTAATTCAGGTGGGAGAGATATGAATGACACATTCATCATTTACTACTAGTGGTTGTTACGGGTCCCTGCCTCACTGATTGAAATAGATGATGGGACGAATTTTTCTCCTATGGGGTCACCTACTTTTGGTTGGTAACAGGGTCGTGACAAATATACCCACAATCAGAGCATAAATGCGGTGCCACTTTACTTGAATTAAGAACACCACCTTTCCCATCTAGAATAGATTGTCTATAATCAATGTGTCCATAAATGAACTATGTTTCACCAAACTACTTGTGAGATGTGCTATCATATTGCTAGTGTCAACAAGGTGATATAATTATTGAGGTTCCTATGTGGGGGTTGGGCACACAGATAGGATCATATGTCCAAGTGAATGGATTAATTCTATGAGCATGTGTCCCTCCTAATGGATTACACGCAGCATTTGGTCAATCCTAAGTAGAGCCATGACTAACTTGTTGGAATTCACTCATGTCAAAATAGTTAACATGAGACTACTTATGAACTCAACCCAATTTTTTTGAGAGAAATATAATGGAATCTCATTGTTGTTACATAGAGGTTTATCAAAATTCATAAACAAATGACTCATCCATTTCTTTTTCCATGAATTGAAAGTGCACTATCATTGAAAATATGTTTCTTCTTTGACTCAAGGGTTTGGTTGGTTCTTGGGTTAATAAAAACTCCACAATCATTTGTTTGGTGATATTCAATCTTTCACTTGTTCTTTACCAATACTATTGGAGCCCAAGTCTCTCATCGTGGCCCTATATTCAATAATTTTGGTCAATTTAATATGAGGAATATTTGTGGAGGAAATAACATGACCAAGGGATGTGGCTAATGAGAGTCATGATGGTTCCTTTGTGCGTGAGATCTTCAATCTATATTCCTAATTCATTTAAATTATTAGTAATATGGGGTTTTGGATTGGGATTTGCCTCTAGGTTTCTGTTTTCTTGTACCTCTATTGTGGGGTTGGTTTGTTGATTGGATTTAAGGTTTTCAACCATGGTATTTTCATTTAAATTAATATACATTAAAAAAAAAACCTTATTTTTTATATTCTAAATTTTTATTACATTTAAAAAAATAAAAAAAGGCAACATAAGATACTAAATAGAGGACCAAAAATACTTGTAAGTGTTGATCTTGGGTTGATCGTGTGCACATGCCTATCCTCATTGCCTATTTTTCACCATGTCAATGGGGTCTATGCGGAACAATGTGACACCATGGACCTTTTTCTAATACATACAGGAACTTGCATGTGCTATTTTTAAAAGCATGTGCATGTTTCAAAAAATGTGTGTGTGTTTCTAAAAAATATAATTGATGCATTTTTTTATTAAGAAATAACATGTGCACACTAATTTTACATGTCAATATCCAACATGGAGGTTTGGCAAGTGCCAAATCTAGACAAATAGGAGTGTGTGTGTGTTCTTAAAAAGTATCACTTGTGGGCTCCTGTAACACCATAAAATGGTAACATATTCTTGCACCCACCTGATAAAAAACACACACAAAGCTTTGGGAATAATAAAACTTAAGAAATATCAAGGATTTAAGGAGAAATCTAATGTATCTCTCCCCATTGGAGTTTCCAGTTCTATTAATTAGATTTTCCTTATTTTTATCTAATAGTTTAATACTGAGTTTTCCTTTAGATATGTATAGATAGAGAATGAATCATTCAATCAAATCCATAGACCTCAATTCACATTCATTGATAGATAGAGAAATGTGGAGATAAGCTTGCATACCTTTATCCTTGTTGGTTGGTGTGCATCGTGATAAATGAAACAAGTTGGAATAATGCTCCTAGAAACATTTTCCTCACTTCCTACAACTACATCCTACATACATCATAGATAAAGAACCGAGATCTCATACCAAACATAAAGCACAAGCTAGATCTAATATTAAACATCCAAGTGAGTTAAAATCCAAGCAAATGAAACCAAATGCACAGAAGAATTGGTGAAAATAATTCCTCAAAATATTATACCTTGGATGTAAGAATCCCCTTTTGACACCGTGATATTTGAGCAGTCTTTAGTCCAGAGTTCTAAGTTAGGCTCACTTGAACATGTAAAGATGTTCTCTTGAAAATCCACTAACATTTACCTTGTCCCTCTAGGGATGTGAGAGGTGTGTCTCATCTTTAAAACCGGTGTAGGTTAGGTTAGGATCACCATTCCAACCCTAGAGTGGTAAATAAGGTGATCACAATTACAAAAAATCTCTTGTTTGAGACTCTTATCACTAATGTTCTCTAGTGTGATTTTGAAGTTTTTTTATTGCAACATCTCTAAAGAGTGATGGAGAAAATGGAGAAAATCTGAAACTATTTTAATAAATATATTGTTAAAATTAAAGCATTTCCTATCCTCCTCATAAAAGTGACTCTTCCCCCCATTAAGATCATTGCTATGAGTAGGTATTTGTTGCAAGAGAATAAGATAGATTCCATGGATAACAAGAACCTTCCTAAGTTTGCTTCAAGATCAAACCAAGTATATTGTGAGTGAAGTGGAGTTGGCATAAAGATGACGAGTCATGTTGGCTAAATCATTAAGGTATAGAAGAAGATATCATTTTGAAAAATAATGATAATATTAGAAATATTATGACATCTTAAATTTAAGGAAAAATTATGAGAAAATAAGTATCCTACAATGAGTTAATCAACCCTAATCTAGAAGGTAAAAAAATATCAATGTCTTTTAACTACTATAATGAATAAAGTCAACATTTTATAAATAGGAATAAACTCTCATAGTTTTCATAGTGAATATTCTAGTTCACACTTCATAGAACTCTTTGGGTGGAAAGAATTTGTCATTTTTATACCAATAAAAAGATTTTATCTTAGAGTGTCCTACTTACATTTGTCATTTTTATACCAATAAAAAGATTTTATCTTAGAGTGTCCTACTTACATCCATCTTAATTTCAAAATAATTATTATAATAGTAGTCTTCAAATTACTTTTTGACTTAACAAAACTATAATAGTTTAAAAATATTTATTCTAAAATATTTAAAAAAATAAAATAAAATTCTAAATAGAACAAAATAATTTCTTCCTTAATTAATGTTAAATTAACTGTCACCACTTGTCACACAGCAAAACATTATCACAAACTTTGATTAAATATAATTATAATAGTTAATGAAAGTGGGTAACTTTATTTAAAATTTGGATTATTTTAAATGCCAAAAATAAATTCATTATTACTAAGTTATAAAAATTATATCAATTAGACATAAAGTGTAAAATACATATAAGACACTATCAGGTGTACTTTATATTTTATAAAACTAAATGAAACATTAAAATTTAATTATATTTTTTATTATATTAAATAAGCTTGCCATCAACTACTACATCCAACTTTATAACCCTAAAAACTTTATAGTACCGTATAATTTATTTATAATAAACTCAATTTATAAATCCTAAAAGATTCATAATACCATGAAGTATATTTATACTACATCGGACATTATAGCCGGCCTGAAATCTCTTTTAGACCAGAAAGTATACTTACTCCGCATCTAACTATAACTTTTATAAACTTATGATGCTATAATGTATATTTATTCTTGTCTTATATATATATATATATACAAAATAATATTTAAATATACAAAAGTACTTTTACTTTAAAAACAAATAAATATTAATTTTTAATTTTCACTTTTATTATAAATTTTATAGTATTATAATTTGTATTAAAATATATTAATGAATTATAATTATATATCTTTTTATATTTTATATATAATATTATTTTAGATTTATTTTAATTTATTAATTATCAAAGTAATAGATTATCAAATTTTTTAAAGTGTAAATTTATGTAAAATTTGAGGAAATATTTGCACCTTGAGAGATTTGATTCCTCATAAATTTACACCTCATTTGATCTCTCTAAAATTTGATATTTGATCTCTCTAAAGGCTTGATAGATTGGGGATTAACACTCATCTAAACTAATTTCAATCATAAATTACCACAAAAAAAATGTGAAACAACTAATTTTTCTAATCATTTTAAATATGTTAAATGTCCAACTTTAATATCTTTTAATTATAGAAATAAATAAATATTAATTTTCTTTTTATATAAATTTCATAATATTATAATGGGCTAAATTCATCCAAATATATTAATAAATTATAACTATATATCTAATTATATTTTATATATAATATCATGTAAATTTCAAATCCTCTCCTTTCATTATCTCAATCAATTCTCAACCGGGATAACCATTCCATCTTCACTCGATGGTGGTCTCCCTTCGAGAACAGCATCTCCGTGCCTAACTCCAAAATGCAACCCTGTCATTGAATGTTTTCACCAACTTTATACGAAATCAAATTGGAAATTCCAACCCTCTCACCATATCTTCACCAAATACGATCACCAGCATGTCATAATGAGTATGGTATTGGGAAACCCACTTTCGTATTGGAAAACCCACTTGCTATTAACAATCTAACCCTTGATGAAAACCTACCATTAAATTTTTAATGGGAAATCCACATCACATAATGAGGGTCCTCCTGATTCTAGTGGCTCTGGATGGCAGTCGCAGTCACTTGAAAATGGGGGATGATTGATTTCTCCCTTATTCAGCAGAAACCAGAAAACAACAAACCTATTGATAGATTCCTTTAAAATGAAAGAATAAGACTTAAATTCATCTAAAATAATCCCAGAAGAGACCATGATTGTGATGATGATGTTGATCGCGCATGTAAATTATGACGCCTTCTCTGACCTAACACAACATAAAGGATGATAGAACAATGTCGAGGGAGATTCTGCACAAATCTGTTGAAAGACGAACCTCATGATGACATCCACTTCTCTCCGACAGAAGAGAGAAAATTGGAATCCGAATTCCATTAAAAAATATAACGCGTAGTCTGAGCGGCTATGTTTTCTCCTGGAAAACCATGAAAATTTTGCCAAGATAATTTAGATTAGGTTTGCTTAACAGAGGGAATTGAAGTATTGACCTATCGACATTCATATGGAATCAAAGTTCATACGAATTTGAATTTTTTTGGACATTTGTATAGGAATTTATATAGAATTTCCTTTTGGTGGGTGATAAAATGTATGGTCAAAGGCAAAACTATGGGAGCTTGCTGGTTCAAATCTCTGATTAGTCGTCTGTTACTGGAAATCTGATTAGTTAAAAATTGTATATGGTGGGTGATAAAATGTATGGTCAAAGGCAAAACTATGGGAGCTTGCTGGTTCAAATCTCTGATTAGTTGTCTGTTACTGGAAATCTGATTAGTTAAAAATTGTATATTTTAATATTAGGGATAAAACACTACATTTTTATGATGGACATTATGTCCTCATAAATTTTGAGAAATTCACACTATGACTGCATTTGGGAGGAAGCTTCTCCACTTACATCCATTTGAACTATTGTCTATGAATTTTAGCATAACTAAACTATTTACTCTCAACCATTTTTAGAATTTACATAAGGTCTAATATGTGGATAAGATCATTTATGATTATTACTGGAAAGATGTATAACAAGCTGGCCCATTAACACTCATGTTTCATGCAAAGACAAACCCAAACCCACCAGTGTTTGCACCATTTAAAGATCAGAATTTTATAGCAAGGCCATTACCACCCATGTGTCATGCAACCACAAACCCAAACCCACCAGTGTTTGCACCATTTAAAAACCAGAATCATAAAATTGTATGTTTACACTATTTAAAATAAAAATAATGAAAATACACTTAAAAAGATAAATCACATTTACTTATCTATAAAATTTTATATTTATATAAAAAGAACATTTTATAATTTAATTAAAAATCTGTAATATCCATTTCATTATAAGCAGAAATAGGTACAACCAATAATTATTGATATTATAATAAAAATAAAACAAAATTAATCAAAGACTGTTTTTTATTAATTTAAAGTATAGATCATGTTAGCTTTGAGAGTCTACCCTCATCACCCATTCCTGTAAATACAATTAAAAAATATTAATTATATTTAAATATAAAATACAAAATAAATTTACACTTAATTTAATTTTTATCTTTCAATAATCATAAATTTAAATTTATGGAAGATAAAACAAATTCATTATAATTATTTATGTTTAATTTACATTTGATTTAATTTTTATCTTTTAATAATGATAAGTTTAAATTTATAGTAGATAAAACAAATTTATTATAATTATTTTTAAACATAAAATAACTTATTTAAATATGGATTTTTTTTTTAAATTAATTACTAACTTCTTTACAAATTAATTCTAAATTGATAGTAAAACTTAAATTGTCAACATTGACATTATTTTTATTTTTATTTTTTTTAAATAGGAATGATTTAGTGACTAATCAAGAGTTTAGACTTTTTATTGAGTAAAAACTTTTTGTAACAACTTTCTGTTTAAACGTAACCAATACCACCTAAACATATCATTTCAGATAATCACACACTAATAATAAACATAAATAATGAAGAAATTAAAAACCGACCTAAACATATCATTTCAAGTAATTACAAACTGATAATAAAGACAGATAATGAAAAAATTAAAAACCCACCTCAACTACTTAATCTACTTTTACTTGACAACATTGACCATTATTACATTTATATTTACTGGTATATCGGTTCCTCAACCACAAACGGTAGATCAGTTACTTTTATATTTACCTTTTTGGGTACCTTTTAATGCTGTAAGGCGTCCTTATTCAGCTGAGTATTTTGTATGCTTGGTTGTTCAAGTGAGGGAGATGTTAGTGATGATAGGCTTTGGATCATGGAATAGGTGGTAAGCACTCATTTAATCTATATCTTTTCATTTAACTTATTTCATCTAATGATTTCAGAATACGCTGGATAGCTTGATTCATAGAATATTCTCTAAATCATTGGATAAAGTGAGCTGAAGAATTAATTCATTGAATTTTGTTAATATATTGTTATTTTATTTTACTGCTAAGCAATTAAATCTAACTTTAATTGTTAATTTAGGAATATTCTGATATCCTACTTTACAGTGATAAGGTCAAAACATTGATATGCCCTTCATCACCTGAGCTGCATGATCATCCTAATTTGTATACATTAGTGTTATGGGATAGTTGGAATTACAAGTGGAGCTGAGGGTTGCATGCAGGTTGTACACATAAGTTCTACTCCCAGGCAAATCTGGGTTTCAATTATACGATTGTCAACCCATCAGGTAAATCAGGTTTTCATTTCCTGGATTGTGAACCCATATAGTTTACAGTTCAGCTATATTGATCAGAAGCTCAGCCCTAATATTATTTCTGGCACACTCCCATGCAGGTTTTTCCTATCGAGATTACTGTTTCTTCATGTATCTATGTAGATATTTTCATATATTCGTGGTTTATAAGCATTAAATCTTTCCATTCATATATTCGGGTCTTACCAGTATTATATAGGTTCTCTTCCACTGTTTTATAATATAAAAAAAAAAAAAAAAAAAAATTACCTAGAATAGTTAAAGCTAAATTGCATTAATGGGTAAGAGTATATTTTTAATAAATGATTGGTGGAATATGTAAGCTTTTAAAGTTTTAGGTTAAAATTTATTTTTTATATAATTTTTTATTTTTACATAATTTATTGGGTTGATATTGTATATATCTGTAAATGTTTTGGTAAAAAGTTTTATATTTGATTGAATAGAGAAGTTATGGGTTATAACATGTATATAATTATGTACAGGATTGGACCACAAGATTTGTACTGAGTAAATTTCTCCACCTAATTGTTGGACCATATTCTTTGAATTAAACTTCTGTTTTATTTATTATTATTAATATAGCTTTCAGTTGTAAGATAATTATAATTTCAGGTCTATATCGTCTTGTCTAAGATTGGACCACAAAACTTGTAAAGACCAAACCTAACCACCTAATAATTAAACCACATTTTTTGAACTAAACATATACTTTATTTATCATTGTTAATATTGCTCTCACATGTAAAGTAAATGGAAAACATAATTCTTTTCTGCCAAATGGAGAACGGAATTCTTTTCTGCCAAGCAATTTTGCACGGTACAAATAAAAAAAATGTCGCATAGATAGTCGGTCAACTAGTTGCTTTTTTGTTTTTCAAAATTTTCGTTCGCAAATAATATTTGTTGAAATTCATAAAGAATTTTGATGATACCATCAATGTTGTTTTTACGCTGAAGGTAACCAGTTAATATTATGATTATATGATTCATGTAATTTTATCAAATAAAAATAAATTCTATAATTTTACCCGTGTTAATAAAAAAAATCATCAGATTTAGGTAAAACATTCCCTTCCATTATTTTAAGAATACGAAAAAAAAGGATAAATTAGCTGGCCCGTTGTACTTCTTGTTCACGGACTCTCTCAAAAATATCTCGTATATGTGAAAAACAAGTGCAGGCCTGTGCCTCTCATTGTGTGCGGCGCAGGCTTTTTGAACGAAATAATATCAATTGTTATGTGAACTATCGGAAAACACAGGCTGAATTTTATGCTTCTCATTTCCATTATAGAAAATCTTGATAGTATAAAAGTATCGAACGATTAATTTTCCGAATTTTTAGGTATGTTTAATGAATATATGATTATGATTTTGTTATAGCGTATTCATTTTACGTCATACAATTTTATGTATTTGGCCTTTGCTTTTCGTAGTGTGATAAGATTAGATTGTTTTGAATTTGAACCTATAAATTTCAGCATTTTACTGGTTTGGGAATTTAATATAATGATATTGATTTTCATTGATGAAGAGCCGGTCATTCTGATACAATATTTATTTTCATTGGTTAAGGTTTTGTTTATCTTAATACACAAAGAAAACGGATAATAGTCCATGATATAGACACATTTTACAAGGCCGAAGTCTACCACCTTAGTAAGCATTAGTAGGTTATTTTAGGTCTTTAAGTTTTGTGGATATCATGTTAGTAATAGCTTTTTCGTGTTCACAAAAAGTTACGATTTGTTATATATATATAATGATTGGTATTAATTAAAGTTATAAATTAATTAGGCTTAAAAATGATTAAAAATTAATTAATAAAAAACAGAAATTGAATATTTTATCTATCAATTTTTGTAGCTCACCAAAATTTATGGGAAAATAAATTATTTTTTTGTCAAATTTTATGCAATAAAAGGTGCATTCCTTAGATTTTCTAGTTGTTTTGAAAACCATGGAGGAGGAGCTCCCCAATTCACGAGAGAATCACACTTAATTTTAAGTAAAATCTGGTGGTAAAAATTGAAAACCCCCTTTCACATAGAGACTGAAAATTATATTTGATTTAAAATATTATATTTTAATAAATAATAATGACAGTTAGTTTAAAAACATTAATAAAGTAAAATGAATAAAATAATAATTCAAATTAATTAATTAATCTATTAGTTAAAATTTGGTTCTATATATAATGTATTTGATTTTTATACTCCACCAATCTACATGATTTTAGCATTTGAAGGAGTAAGATCAACACTAAATATTATCTCATTTTGAGACAAAGAATTTTCAAACTCTAAATTTCTTAGACATGTTCAGAAATTATTTTTTATTTTTTATATTTTGTTTGAATTTTATTCCTCAAAGCTTGTAACATCTTTAGAAGTTGTAATATCTATATATTCTTTCATTTTGAATGAGCAAGAGTTTCCTTTTGATGCCAAAAAAACCCTCAGTGTTTTTGTAAAATCTAGTGTTGCATAATTTTTAATAAAGTGCTTCTAGCTTAAGTTTTATAACAATTTGTTTATGATGTATGCCTTTTTTTGTGTAATCATTTTTTCTTTTCATCATATGTTCAAAGTAACATAGAAGTTAGGGTAAGGCTAAATTGATGATAGACTTCTCCCAAAACCCACTGCAAAGTTATAATCATTAGTGAGAATAACTAATTGAACTTCTTGTTTAAATTAGTACCTCTGCATCATTAAATTGTTACCCTATGTCATCTCTTGAATGTATATGTGTTGGATATAGTAATTTCTCTACATGTATTTTCTCTTGTTACATGATTAAGTATTCAAGGAGGGTACTTGATTAGCTAATTTTTCTTCTATTCCTCTATCAAAGCCTTTCAAGATATTTTTTTCTTCCATAGCTTAAAGTTGACACTTTGATAAGGCCTCTCCAAGAGAAAGCTTTATTTGTTAACAAGGGATTTGAGACTCATTAGCAACCACTTATACAACAAATCCTAGATCTGGTCGTTGTGCTTCATAGGTTGTTGTCAAGTGACAATGAACATCATTTAAGAGCCTCTTAATATTAAGGGTCGAAGACTATTGGTCGAGTTAGTTTTTTGGAAGAAGTTTCATAGTCAAGAACAACCTTCTAGAAACAAATACAACATTTCTAGTAACAAATACAACATTTGGTGTCACTACCTCGAACTAAGTAATGAAGAAATCTTTCCCCAGGGAACAATCAAGATTAGTTTTATTCCTTGTTAGTGGAAAAGGAGTAGGAATTTCATATTGGTTGCATTTCCTTCACATTGCATATCCACTTTGTTTATTTTGTGATTCCACCTAGTTCAAAATATTAAGTTGATCTCTTGCTATGATAATGCCATGCAGTTGAATGTTTTTCTTCCCCATGGCAATGATCAGAACTTTCACATGTTGAAAGAGGATGCATGTTTCCAAGTTCACCTATAAGTATTAGTTGCCTATGGAATTTTTATTTCATATTGTACATACTTTTCAACTTCTGAGCTACATGGAAGGTGGCTTTTCAATAAATCCAATTCTCACGTGGGTGCATTGGAAGTTTGACTACACCTAAGAGTGTAAGATTTTCAACTTAGTTTAAGTAGAGGTGTGTGGAATTAAATAATTTCATTTTCAACATGAGTAGTAGATCAACACTTGTTTAAGTTTGGATTTCAGTTTGCAGTATGCAATTTGGTTTGGTTGAGTGTAATAAGTTGCAGGAGTTTGAAAAGAGAAAATTTATTGTTGTTGACTCATTGACTCCATAGCCAAATGGATTGCTCACTATTGTGCTTTTGCTAGTTTTTTGTTGTATGGATTGATGATGAACACAAATGATTTTAGAACACAACAAGTTACAATGAGCATAATCAATAAATAGTGTTGTTTGGAATAAACTTTTACAAAAATATTTAACAATGGCCTTCAAATTATAAAGGAATTACTCCCAAATCTAAATCATCTCTCTATTAGAAAAAACTTCTATTATTTCAGATTTTCAGAGCACACTATTCGAATTGGTACTATATTGATCACAAGATTATACTTTCAACATTGTTTCTAATACAAAATATTATGCTACCCATTTATGAACTAGATTATGACATAATGGAACACAAATAGTTTTAACAAGTACCAAAAACTATGACAAAGGTGGATGTTTATAGTGAAATTTTCATATGGGAAACATGTTACACGTTGTAGCTCCAGATAATAGGTTTTATGGCATGACTCAATGCCCAACATTCAAGGCATCCACTCTATAGGTTCTCTGCATCCAACAGGGAGCAGTCCATTTGGAGCCTATATTGTGATTTTTTCTTGTTCAAGAAAAGTTACAAAAACTTTCAAATAAAATTGGAAAAAAAAAAATCTAAATAAAAATAAATGGATGAATATACATATACAATGATAATGCTAATTATTAATAAAATTAACAAATACAAATAAAATTTATATAATATATATATATATATATATATATATATATATATATATATATATATATATATATAAAAGAATGATTGATATTATTTAAAGTTAAGAAATAATAAAGCTCAAAATTGATTAAAAATGAATTAATAAAAATCAAAATTAAATGTCCCACCCACCAATTTTTGTAGCCCACCAAAATTTATTGGGGAAGAAAATATTATTTTTATCAAACTTTGTACAACAAAAAGTGGATTGTGGACCTCCTAGTTGTTTTGAAAGCCATGGGGTGGATTGTGGACCTCCTAGTTGTTTTGAAAACCATGGGGGGCTCCATAATTCATGAGAGAATGACAAGTAATTTTAAGTAAAAAAATGTGACAAAAATTGAGGATCCCCTTCTTTAAATGTTGGTGGGAAGACCTCGGTGCAATTAATTTTAGCCACATATTTTCACATATGGATTGAGAATTATATTGATTCTAAATATTATATTTAATAAATAATAATGAATGTTAGTTTAATAAATTTAATAATTTGTCATAGAATTGTAGTTTTAAAATAAAATGCAAATATTTAAAATAGACAGAAAATAAAATCAATAAAATAATTATCAAAATTAATTAATAAATCTATTAAATAAATTTTGGTTCCACATACAATATATTTTACTCTTATACTCTAGCAATGGACATGAGTTTAGCATCTCAAGAAGGAGGAAAATCAATAGTCAATCTTATCCAAATTTTGAGGCAAAGAATTTTCAAACAACTCCAAATTTTGTGCACATATTGAGAAATTGTTTTTTATTTTTAGTATATTGTTAGAATATTATCCCTAAAAGCTTGCAACAACTTTATAAGTTGTAATCTATATATATATATATATATATATATATATATATATATATATATTCTTTGATTTTGAATGAGAAGGTGTTTGATTTTGATGCCAAAAAACCCTCATTATTTTTGTAAAATATTCTGTTGTAGAATTTTTAAAAGGGCTTCTTTGTAATAACCCTCATAAAAAATCCATGCAATAAAGTTAATAAAGGCAAAATAATAATCATGGTCATGGGACATGTATTCCAAACTAAATGTTGGGAAAAAACATTGTGATGGGGATCACTTGTGATTAATTAATGGCTATGGAAATTGGAAAAGGAAATGACAAAGCCTTTTGAAAGGCAAAGTGGCATGAATTGACTTTTATTTATGAAAATAATGGAAATTAGGAGAAAACGGGGCCGAAATGTCACAAGTCTTATGTGATGAGGAAAATGAAAGAAAATAATGGAAAACTGAAGAAAATAGAGGTCTCATTAATAAAATATCTTATGAGGATCAACTCACATACTTTTGTCATCTTTTAGCTTGGATCTCTCTATTCTATTCTCTCTCTCTCTCATACACTTTGACACTTAGAGTTTTCTTGGAGCACCATTGGAGGAGTGTGGCACACTTTGAGGTTCAGAGCAAAAAGGCAAAAAAAGATTAGGAAAGCTCGAGAGGACATCGGGATCAAAAACTACAATGAGTGGTGCTTGTAACTACCGAGTTGCATGTATGATTTCCTTGTTAGTTTTGGAATGCATGGCATATGCATGTGGTTTCTTGCTTATGATTTGTCATTGGAAAGGAGGAATGCCTAGATTTATGGTGGTTTTTCCTAGCCTTGCGATTTCCTCGATAGCCATGGTGTTGTGGGTGTCATTCCTTTTTTTTGGTTGGCTCTCATGTCCTTTATGGTTGTGGGTTGAGTTACTAGTTCCTCGAAGCCTTGGTTGAACAAATGCTCTAGAAGCCATGTAACAACATGGGTTGAGTTACTAGTCCTCAAATCCATGGTTGGAAAAATGATCTCGAAGCCCTTGGTGGGTTGAGTTACTAGACCTCGAAGCCCTAGTTGGACAAATGCTCTCGAAACCTCGCAACAACTGTGGGTTGAGTTACTAGTCCTATAAGTCCTCGTTGGAACCAATGCTCTCGAGCCTTGGTTTGCTTCGGTAGAGACCAATATGGTGATGGATAGTGATATCCAGCAGTGAGGTGGAATCATTGGTTGAGGTTTGAGGTGATTTGACCTCTTGAAACCCTAGATTGATTTTATTGAGTTTTTTCATGAGATTGCACATTCATGCTTGGAATATGGCACACAGGTGATTGGATAAAAGAAAGATTTGGTTCATCCAATCTATGGTTAGGTGGTGCGTGGATGTCCTAGACCTAGTTGCATTTTCCATATGTTAATAAGAGCCTCTTTCCTTTTAGGGTTTATGGGTAAATATACTTGTTCATATGTGATTCTTATGGTACTTATATCCTTGTTATTTATGTTGGTTATATGATGGTTATGAGTATGTTTTATGACATACTTGATGTATGGTTCTCATCATGATTTGATTTCGAAATAAATTAATAATTAATATATGAACTAATAGATGATAATGGAGCTATTGTGATAACGCACGAGTTTTTCTTTACGAATATGAGATAAGTATGAGACCCCTATGCTCAGATATGTTGTTATGACATGTAGATTGCATGTGTGTGACATGTTTGACAAAATTCCTTTCATGGCTAGTAGTGGTCCAATCAATTCATTGATTAAGAGTTTGAATTATTACCTTTGTTTTGATGTTATTTACCATTTCTGAAAGTTTCATGATGTTCTTGGTAGTGGATTGAGTCTTGTCCTTAAAAAAATGGCACAGACTTGGGGGTCGTTGGATCGGAAAAAGCTAGAAATATCCACAATCATTGGCATGCCCTAACTATTGGAGTGACTAGAAGGTCTGAGTCGCATGCATACCTTCTCATGGGAGTGGTTGGGGGGTTGAGGTTAGTGAAATGTCAATTTACCTTAGGGTTTGGTCACGTGAAAGGGTTGGTTGGCTCCTGAAGGTTTTGTAGCATGTGTGGAAGGTCACAATGGTTTTATTTTCTTGATTACACTTCCTTAACTATACATGGGAAGTTGAATCACATAATAGTAGACCCTCGTCACATGCTTACCCAGCGAACAGATTAACTTGGGTAAATATTGGAGTAGGGTGGTCACAGAGTGGTATCAGCGCATGGCTCACCCCTTGGACTAGATGAGCATTGTGTTGGTCATGTATTCATGTTGTTTGCATATCTGTTATTTATGCTTTTGTTCTATGTACTTATCATGTATGCACAACGTTGGTCATGGTTGTAGTGGTGTCACTATGTGAAAAGTTGGTGTTGTTGTTGGATGTATGTCGGTTGTGCACTGGTCATGAATGTCAGTGCTTATATATTTTTGTGCATATATTGACATGGTTGTAGTTGTCGTGCATGAGCTCATGGTATGTGGTCGGTATGGTCATGCATTGATTAATGGATAATGGTTAAAATGGTGATTAAATGTGGATTTGATTAAGTTCATATATGTATTGTGAAAATTTGGTTGGCCTTGCAGATGAGATATCCTACCCTGAACTAAACTGGGGTATGATGGTTTTTTTATGATTTGGTTTAGCTCACACGATATACGTTGTAGGAAGAGAAGATAAAATATCAATAGCAAGATGGTAGATTACAACTCATGAGATTCTCGCTATAGATTTGATGAGCAGCATGGTGAGGTATATTCTCCTCACATAGTAGACACTTTGAGAAGTTTGAAGGAAAAAATAAGGAGTTGCAAAGAATACAATGACTGAACAATTCAATCACAAGAGATACTTTCTCAGCACATGAGAAACAAGCATAGGTCAATGTGGTGATTCTTCATATCTTGTGAGACTTACAAAAACATGGACTGCTTAAAATCATTCATGAATAAGAGGATATGATTAATGGAGCATATGGTAGAAAGTCACAAGGGAACAAGTTGAATAGAGATGGCACAGTGAGAGATGGTGGATTGTTGGATATGCCTCATAGGCGAGGTAGTGGATAAGGGCTTTACTCTAGTTATGTTTCAGACATGTACTGTTGGGCCTCAGTTTTGTCTCATTTTTCACTCAAACCCTCTCATGCTACTATTTCATTAAATGATTATTGTTGCAAGTATTCATTACTTCTTTTGTTTTAATGGGATTAAAATACCATTAATGGAAGTTTAATAAAGGTTTGTATGTTGCAGGTTAAAGATAATTTGATCATGTTTTGAACCTACACTTACCTGCCTACATCATGCAACAGATTCCTGTACCAATTTAGTTCTGAAAGCGTGCCTCCACGAGTGCAAGTTTTATATCGTGCCTGCATGAGTGCAAGTTTTACAATGTGCCTCCACCAATTTTGGGCTTTCATACATTGTCACATTTCTGGGAGAATCTGAAAGAGGTTTATGATTAAAATGTCATTTTAACACTTCCACATAAGCCAAGACACACCAAGGTCATACATATTTATATTTATAGAATAATTAATGCTACCGCCCCATATTCGCAGCAGTTTCCAAACTACCAACTTCTGCCTTGTTTTTCGTGCACATGAAGGCGAATGAAAAAATTATAAAACATGGGTTTTGGTCCGAGTATAGCAAATTAACAAAGCCACAAACTAATTTCTAAAATTTGTAATGGTCTAAAAGTTACATAATAGTGTTTGAGGTAGTTTTCTAAAAATAAAATGTTTTTCCAGAATTTTAGCATCTGAGATTTCAAACAATCATTTTCAGGGATGATTTCCAAGGCAATGGATCTGGACCAGAAAATTCTGAGAGAGGTTATGTTGAAAATATAACAAGCTAGATTTCCTCCGAACAGCTTTCCAAAATTCGTAATGGTTAAGGAGATACAAAGGGGGCTTTGGAGGAAGTTTGTTAAAAATACCAACTTTTCCAGAATTCTAGAAAATGGCCAGATTTAGGAAATGCGTGGTAAATATCCATTATTTCAGTAGGGAAATGGTTGTACTAATATTCTACTAATGATAATTAGTTGGGATTCAATCCCAATGATGTTTTCAAAGGATTGGCTTGTTTTATGCTACGTTTGGAATGTAAAAAGATTATAAAAGAAGAGCTATGGCTCCAAGCCTAGCTAATCATTTTTAGTCAATAAATTAAGCATAGGGGTGAAGCACGCACAGGTAGGAACAACGTAGAAGGGAGGAGGAGTTTTTCCAATGTAGCAGCACATGGATTTTAGTGTGGAATTCTTCTCCTACTTGCTGGGATTAAGCGATGTCTGCATTATGTAAAAGACTGTGTTTTTTTTATTTAATTGAAGAAATTTTAATTCATGCTTTGTTTATTCATCCATTGCATCTTAATGAATCTAATTGTTGTGTGAACTAGGTTAATTGAGGGTGTGAGCTGGCTAGGTTGGGTGCTAGACCAGCTCGACACTAAAATTTAGATTATTGTTGTGTGAACTTTACAGATTCTTTCTCCCTTTAATTTCTAGTTCTAAAATTAATTCGATTTGCTCCAATCCATTATTCCAAGTTTTAAGGTTAATTTGAGTTGTTGCAATATGTTTCTATTTCATTTGCTACATTATTAATTATACTTGCACCTGAAATATTTTAAACAAACATCGTGTCCTTCCAGAATCCACAAGATCGACTCTACCTTTATGAGATCTAACTCAAATTTTGTAAATTAATCCAGATCTATTAATTTATATCTCAAGCTTAGATTTTTACATTTGCTGAGCCAATATTCGTAAATAAGGAAACTACACTATGTTTGAATCGATAAATTCTTAATTAATATTATGGTTTCCTTTAACTTCTGGATTGTTCTTACACATAATTAGTGCAAGCAGAATGTTACACAGAATTAGTGCAAGCAGATTGTTACACAGAATTAGTGCAAGCAGAATTAGTACAGGCAGAATTAGTGTAAGTAGAATAGTTTGAATTGCTTTTGAATTTATTTCAGCATTTACAGTCTTTTCATTATTGTGCCGACACCGCTTGATTTCTAGTTATGATTTCCCCTTTGTTTACTTGCAATTAGAATTTCCTTTTGCACTGATTGCTTTTACTTTCCTGCATGATTTTAATTTTTTGTATTGGTGTTTCTCGAACTAGTGCAGGATTGGTGTTTCTTGCACTAGTTCGGGATTACATTTATTTTCAAGATTAATCACAAGATAGACTAGAATTTATTTTGCAGGTTACCAGGGACTCTCTCTGGCATTTCCAGTGCTGCGTCTCGAAGTTCACGAACTCTCTGGATTGACAAATTAAATGTTGGTACATTTATAGACCCTATATTGCGCCCAACATGTACCATGGTCATCATTGTTATCATCCTTACAAGAGGAGTGATAGGGGATATTTTTTGGATGAGTTCAAGACAAATATCCACTTACATTTGATTGGGAAATGAAGAAGTCAGAGGATGCAGGAGCATGGTTTCTTGGTATGAATATTTTCTTTAGGTTGCATGATTAATCAGAAAACATGAAGGACATAATAGCTACATTTAGTCTTAAAGGTAAAGTAGATATTTGGTAGGAAGATGTAAATAACATCAGAGGTATTTATGAAGAGCATTTGACTTGCAATGAGTTCGAGAGACTATTAAGGAAGAAGTATCTATTAGAGAGATACTATGATGATAGAGCAAAAGAAATCTATGAGCTGAAGATGAGATCTATGAACGATGAGGAGTACACTAGCAAATTCTTAGATTTATTGTGGTATGTGCCTTACCTCAAGGAGGAGAAGGTTAGGATTCATAGATTCATCACTCGGTTGTAATTAGCATTCAATGACATGATTGAGTTTGATGAGCCTAGGTCATTAGAGGAGGCCATATGGAAGCTAAAGCATTCTTTTGAGAAATCAAATCACAAAGATGAGACTAAGCCAAAGTAGAAAGGTAATGCAAAGAATAAAGGAAAATGGGACAAGAAGAAAACAAGACCTCAAGATACAAGTAAAAAAGAGAATTCATATCCACATAAGAAGTTAAATGCATCTCATAGAGGATAGGGATTCCGGTCATTGCAGCAGAACAAGGGTGATGGTTGGAAGCCCTTGCAGTGTTGGACTTGTGGAGGAGAGAATCATAGGAGAGATTGTCAACAACATGAGGGTGGTAGGCCAGAGACATATAGTGATCATGAGGCACATACAGTGGGAGATGTTGAAAAAAGTATTCCAGATATTTATGTAGCATTGAAGAACAGTAAGGAAGGTCGCCATGCCTCTATTATCGACACGGACAGTAAACTTTGTGATAAAATTGTTTCTATTTTGATTGACCGTGTATATAATTATAACTATGTTAACCCTAACCTAGTGGATAAGTCTATTTTAAATAAGGAAGTGCATGCAAAATATTGGTTAGTGTAGTTGGATATAGGTACAAATAAGAGAGTTCACCACTCAGCAAGAGCTTGTGCATTTGAGTTGAATGGTATGCCTACATAAACACATTTTAATGTGTTTCGATTGGGATCATACAACATTTTTTTGGGTATGGACTCGTTGTATCTTCATAGGACCAAGGTGGATTTTTATGGCTAGGATATTGAGTGCCTCAATGACAATGGTGAACAAAGAGTCTTGTAGGGTAAGAAGAAGGAAACATCAAATAGAATGGTGACAACTATGTAGGAGAAGCATAGTCATAGGAAAGGGTTTTTGTTATTCGCAGTGAATATTTCCAGTGAAAAAGGTAAGGAAGTTGAGGATTCAGGTGTATTAAGCAGGTACTTAGCTCTCTAGTACTTTTAGGATGTGTTTCCATCATATATTTAAGAGGTGTTGCCTCACAGGGAAGTGGACTTTTATATTGAGTTGGTACCAGGTGCATCACCAACGCCAAAGGAACCTTATAGGATGAGAACACCATAGTTAGTGGAATTGAAGTTGCAGTTAAAGGAGATGCTTGACAAGAGATACATTAGGCCAAGCATATCACCTTGGGGGGCACTAATGTTGTTTGTGAAGAAGGATGGTACTCTCAAGTTATGCATTGACTACAGACAATTGAAAAAAGTGACCATTGAGAGCACATATCTATTGTATAGGATTGATGACTTGTTTGATCAATTGAAGGGAGAAAACATGTTCTCGAATATTAATATGAGATCAGGATATCATAAGGTATGCATTAGAGAATATGACATTCACAACACAACTCTCCATACTAGGTATCACCATTACGAGTTTGTTGTGTTTCAACTTGGTTTGACTAATGCTCAAACTAATTTTATGTACTTAATGAATAGTGTGTTGCATCCTTATTTGGAAAGCTTGTTATTATATTCATTGATGATATATTGGAATATTCTAATAATGAGGAAAAACATGTCGAACATTTAGAAGCAATGTTGAGATTTCTGAAAGAGCATCAGTTGTATCCTAAGCTCATTAAATGCAGTTTATTTTATATAGAGGTACATTACTTGGGACATGTGTTTTCAAAGGAAGGCATGACAGTAGATCCAAAAAATATAAGGGCTATCATGGAGTGGGAAGCTCCTAGAAATCTAGATGAGGTAAGATCATTTATGGGGTTAGCAAGTTATTTTAGGAGGTCCATCAGGAACTTCTCACAAATTTATTATCCTATTACATCATTGCAAATGAAAGGCAAGAAATTTGAATTGACGAGGGAAAGTGCAATTAGTTTTGAGTGGTTGGTTCAAGAGTTGTTGACAAATGCTCCAGTTTTAAAGATTGTAGATCTGTACAAAGAATTTGTGGTATGTACAAATGCTTGCAAGAGAGGACTTGGTGGTGTTCTTATGCAAGAAGGACATGTAGTATTATATGAGTCACAGAAACTGAATGAGCATGAGAAGAATTATTTGACACATGATCTTGATTTGGAAACTGTCATCCATGCATTGAATATGTGGAGACATTATCTTCTGGGAAAGTGGTTTGTACTGATGAGTGATCACAGTGGATTGAGCTATCTATTTGACCAACTGAATCTGAATACAAGGAAAGCCAGATGGTTGGCCACGATTAATGAGTTTCACTTTGGGATCAAGTATACTAAAGGTAAAAATAATAGGGTTGCAGATGCTCTTAGCAGGATGATATAGGTAAATCACATAGCAGGAATGAGTTCTTATGGGAAAATTTTATAGGATCAAATATTGTAGGAAGGAGAGCAGGATGATAGGTATATGGAGCTTATGTATAGGTTACAAAATGGTATAGGTGATTAAGATGTGGACAACCATATCACAACAAATGGTTTGGTCAGATTTAGGGACATGATATATGTTTAACACAACAGTGAGCTCAAGAAGCTTATCTTGAGGGAATTTCATGCTAAGCCATATTCAGGTCATCCAGGATATTCGAACGCATTGACAACGGTGAAGAAATTCTATTATTAGTCGAATTTGAATAAGGAACTGGCAGAGTTTTTGGCTATATGCTTGGATTGTTAAGAGGCAAAGAATGTAAACATTTAGGTGGATTATTATAGCTAATTCCGATTCCAGAGTGGAAATGGGAGGTCATTTCCATGGATTTCATTACAGGTTTGTCGAGGACATCTAGAAAATATGATTCCATCATGGTTGTGGTTGACAGGTTGACAAAGGAAGCACACTTCATTATAATAAAGTATACTTATTCAGCTAATGATGTAGCACAGGTCTTCATCATAGATGTAGTAAGCTTGCATGGTGTTCTGAAGAAGATTGTGTTAGATAGGGATGCTAAGTTCACTTCCAATTTCTGGAAAGAGTTATTTGTAGGATACGATATAGATTTGGCCTTCACTACAGCTTATAATCCACACAAAGATGGATAGAGAGGGTTAACAGGATTTTGGAAGACATGTTGAGAATGTACGTCATGCATCAACAACGAAAGTGGGAAGAGTATCTAAAACTGGTAGAATTTTCTTAGAACAACGTGTATTGAGAATATTTGAGGATGAGTCCATTTGAGGCACTCTATGGGTGTAGTTGTAATACTACCATTAGTTGGAGTAATCTAGTTAACATGGTTTTGATAGGACTATACATGTTGGAAAAAATGGAATAGGAAATGAAAGTTATCAAGTAGAATTTAAAGGAAGCATAGGAAAGGGAAAAGGTTATGAAGATTAGCACACGTTGTTTAAGGAGTTTCAGGTTGGGGAACATGTATACTTTCACATCAAGCCAAGAAGAGCTCCTTAAGGATTGGATCATGTGCCAAGCTGGCACCTTGGTTTTGTGAGCCTTTCAAGATTCTTCATATGATTAGACAGTAGCCTATTGACTTGCACTACCTCCGACAGTGAAAGTCCATGATGTTTTCCATGTGTCATTTCTTAAGATGTATGTTAGAAATGTTGATTATGTGATGGAATGGTATGTCTTGTAGGTTGATATAGAAGGAGAATTACAGTCAGAATCTTAATGCATTTTGAAGAGAAATATTCTCATGCTCTAAAACTAAACAATCAAATAGGATAAAGTGCAATGGAAGCACTTTGGGCCCGATGAAGCTAAATGGGAGATGGTTCGTGAGATGAAGGCTATGTATCCTTCTCTATTTTTTGGCTAAGCAAATGTTTTGGGCATATTTGTTGGTGTGATGTTTTGGTAGATGTATATATGTATATGGATGTAAATACCGCCATGAGTTCTATAATAAAACTCCAATAAGAGGTATGGGTGTCATGTCCTTATGATTTTCATGTTGTTATGTTTCTCATGTTGGTTAGTTTCTCAAGAGGATGATCATTGTAAATATTGCAACGAGCTAATTTATAAAGCTCCATGGGAAGTATGTTTTTCTTTTGAACAATCTTGATGGTTTTAGGTGTCATTAAACATTGATGATAGTGTTCCCCGATGGGGGAGGGTTCTGTAACATCCCTGGTCAAAAATCCATGTAATAAAGTTAATAAAGGAAACATAATAACGATGGTCATGGGACACGTATGAAAAGCTAAATGTTGGAAAAACAAATAGTTATGGGGATCACTTGTGATTAATTAATGGCTATGGAATTTGGAAAAGGAAATGGCAAAGGATTTGGAAAAGAAAAGTGGCATTAATTAACATTTTATTTATGAAAATAATTGAAATTTGGAAGAAATAAAGGTGAATGGTCACAGGTTGCATGTGACAAGGAAAATGAAGGAAAATAATGGAAAATTGAAGAAAATAGAGGCCTCATTAATAACAAGGCTTATGAGGATTAGTTGAAAAACATTTGTCAGTTTTTAGCTTGGATCTCTTTATTCTACTCTCTCTCTCTCTCTCATACTCTTGTACACTTAGATTTTTCTTGGAGCACTCTTGGAGGAGTGTGGCATACTTGGAGTTTTGGAGCAAGAAGTGAAAGGAATAATAGGGAAGTGGAAGAGGATATCATGATCAACAACTATAATGAGTTTTTCTTGTAGGTACCAAGTTGCATGTATGATTTCATTTCTAGTTTTGGAATCCATGGCATATGCATGTGGTTTCTTGGTTATGATCTGTCATTGGCATGGAGTAATGCCTAGGTTGATGGTGGATTTTCCTAACCTTTCCATTTCCTGGATAGCCATGGTGTTGTGTGGGTATTTCTTTTTGTTTTCTGGTTTGGTCTCATGTTCCTTATGGATGTGGGTTGAGTTACTAGTTCCTAGAAGCCTTGGTTGGAAAAACACTATGGAATCCCTGTAATAAATTGGGTTGAGTCACTAGTCCTGGAAGCCTTGGTTGAAAAACAACTTTGGAAGCCATTGGTAGGTTGAGATACTAGTCATAGAAGCCCTAGTTTTACAAACTCTCTAGAAACATGACAATAGCTGTGGGTTGATTTACTAGTCCTGGAAACCCTGGTCGGAACAAAAGCTCTTGAGCCGTGAATAATTTGGGTAGAGATCACTCTAGTGATGGTTAGTGATGTCCGACCATGAGGTGGAATCATTGGGTTTCAGTTGAGGTGGTTTGGCCTCTGGAAGCCTTGGTTTGGTCTTTCTTGAGTTGTTTCATGAGATCCCACATTCATGCTTAGAATATGGCATGGGAGTGATTGGATGAAAGAAAGATTTGGTTAAGCTAATTTATGGTTGGGTGGTACACGGAAGTCCTAGAACTGGTTTCATTTTTCATATGTTAATAAGAGCCTCTTTCCTTTCGGATTTGATGGGTAAATATAATTGTTCACATGTGATTCTTATGGTTGTTATATCCTTGTTATTTTTTTTGTTTATATGCTCGTTATGAGTATGTTTTATGACAAACTTGATGTATGGCTCTCATCATGTTTTGATTTGAAAATAAATGAACAATGAATATATGACCTAAACATGATAATATGGATATCATGATAAGGAATTAAAGCTTCTTTAAGAACCTTAGATATGTATGAAACCCCTATGCTCATATATGTTGTTATGACTTGTAGATTGCATAATTGTGACATGTTTGATGAAATTCCTGTCATGGCTAGTAAGGGTCTAGTTAACTAATTAATCAAATGTTTTCATTAGTACATTTTTTTATGTTATTTATCATTTTTTAACATTTCATGTAGTTCTGGGTAGTGGCCTAAGTCATGGCCCTGAAAAAGTGGCACAAAATTTGGGGTCACTAGCTCAGAACTAGCTAGAAAATTCCACTGTTGTTGGTATGCCCTTATTGTGGGAGCGACTAAAAGGCCTCAGTCACATGTATGCCTTGTCATGGGAGCTACTTGTAGAAATTCCTGTAGATTCAAACTACTAATTGTAATTTTCTAAAACAATAGACTTGAATCTACTTTACTCATCAACAAAAACAATTAAATGATCATGAAATCATGAAGCATACAAGAGAAAGAATACAATCAACACATTACATAATGATTTCCTGAGGAAATCCAAATATATAAAACCTTTATATCTATATATTGCATCAGTCTGAAAATATTAGAAGATAAAATGCTTTTCTCAAGCACGAGCAACCTCTCCACTACCTATATCTCTCTCACAATGCCCTAGACAATCCCATGCCAATACTTAACCAAATTTTGGCTTGTCCAAGTCCCTGTTTCCTTTTTTTGTTTCCTTGGAAATTAAACCCCTATTAATTAGGGAAATTACTCAATTAGAATTGTGTAATCCTCATAAGCCTTCCTCTGACTAGATACACCACCTGTACAATTCAACTGATTATACAACTAATAATACACTATCCCTGAACTCCAACGACAACTGGTTAACTCTCATATCTAACATGCATGATTTATTTTTGAATGAATAATCAGTTAACTACTTGAACATATGAAGCAACACCCTACTGTCTGACCTCCTACTAGTTCCTCCATGATTTGGAACTAGCTTAACCGATTTTAACTTAGTTAAACTAAATTAATTAATTACAGCTCAAAATAAACTCAACCAGGTCTCTTATAAAGTAAAACACACTCTACATGTCGCAAGTTAGACCCTCAACTTGAATTAATTGATCCAAAAGTCAATTTAACTTAGTTAACTCATACAAGTTGTATTGTGATGTGGAATTACAATTTTATTACTAATTTAATTCAAGAACAAAATTAAATTAGGATTTTGTTGTTTCATTTTCAACGCTCTCTCTCAACAAGAAAGTGATTATCACATACCCCAATCCTACTTCTATGGAATTCTAATCTGCCTCTTAGAATTGCCTTAGTCAAGATGTCTGCATCTTGTAGGAAATGTACTACAACAACATGATTCTCCTCTACACACAATATTGTAGATGGTGTTACCAGATGTCGATTTTCTTGGACCGATCATGAAAAACTAGATTCTGAGAGAGTTTGATACAAATATGATTGTCACAGTAAATCATTGCATGATCCATTTGCTGACCAAATAACTCAACAAGGATCTTCCTCATCCATATAGATTCACAAACTACTTGACCAGCAACCATGTACTGTTCTTCTACCCAACTTAGCGCAACTAATCTTTGCTTCCTGCTATACCAAGAAACTATTGCTGGCCCAATACTGAATATTTCCCCTAATGTGCTCTTTATGTCGGATGGAATCCCTACCAAATTTTCATCTAGCATCATAGGCTCGGGCACATGAGTGAGAAGGGGATGGAGATTCTCCACTCAATAAATTTGTTTCCAAGCTTGAGGCATGTTGATTTGGATTTATGTGAGAACTGTGTTTATGGAAGAAAGAAGAGAGTCAGATTTCTCACTTTTGGGAAATAAACAAAGAGCAAAAATTTAGAAATTTATCGTACATTGTACCTATATTTGTTGTATTTGAAATAAATATGATGTATTTGATACTTTCAAGAAATAGAAAGCTTTTGTTGAGCATGAGATAGTAAATAAATTGAAGTGTCTCACATCAGACAATGGAGGAAAATATTGCAACAAAGAGTTTGATAAGTATTGTTCAGAGCATAGAATTCGTAGAGAGAAGACACTTCCAAGAACACCACAATGAAATGGTGTGTCATAAAGGACAAAAAAGATAATCATGGAGCATGCAAGGTGCATGAGATTGCATGCAATATTGCCTTCGCAATTTTGAGCAGATATTGTAGATATTATTGTTTATCTAATAAACAAAGGGCCTTCAAGTACAATGTATGGTGGTAATCCAAAGGAGGCATGGATAGGTAGAAAGGTAAACTACTCATTTTTAAATAGTTTTGGTTGTGAAGCCTTTGTACACATTAATAAATAAAATAGAACAATTCTCGAGGCAAAATGAAGAAATATACCTTTATTGGATATGGTGTTATGGATTTTGGTTATCCCTTATATGATTATGAAAATCACAAAATCATTAGCAGTAGAGATGTAATATTCAATGAAAGGGTCTTATATAAGGATGAAATGCAGGAAAAGAAGTAGGAAGAAGAAAACAAAGGATACACAGTTCTTGATGAGATGACATAAAAATTAAAGGTGTATGAAAATCATAATGATCAACAACAACAACAACCACAACAACAAGAGACACCCAAAACACCTAAAATTGGTGTTAGAATATTTACCAGGATAAGTAGACGCCATGAATGATACTCTCCTTCATTATATTATATATTGTAGACTAATTCTAGTGAACCAGAATGTTGTGAAGAAGAAACGTAGGTAGAAACTAGGAAGAAGTGGGAGCTAGCCCTGAAAGAAGAGATAGACTCCTTGGTACATAACTAGACTTGGGGCATATTTAGGTTTCCTATAGGTAAAACATCATTGAAAAATAAATGGGTTTATAGGTTGAAGGAAGAAGATGGAGGTAGAAAAAGGTATAAATCTAGACTTGTGGTGAAGGGGTTTGCATAGAAGAAAGGTATAGACTTAGATGAAATATTTTCTCCCATTGTTAAAATGACTTCAATCAAAACTCTTTTAAGTCTAGTAACAAAAAAATATTTGCATCTTGATTAGTTAGATGTAAAGACAACCTTTCTCCATGGGGATTTGGAGCAAGATATCTATATGTACCAGCTGCAAGGATATGAGGTAAAAGGGAGGGAGAAACTAGTGTGCAGGTTGAAGAAGAGCTTGTATGGCTTAAAAAATTCTCTAAGGAAGTTCTATCTAAAATTTGATTGGTTTATGTTTGTATAAGGTTATACTAGATGTCACTCTGATCATTGTGTTTATCTCAAAAGGAAAAATGATGGCAACTATATTATATTTTATTGTATGTAGATGATATGCTTGTTGTAGGGTTTAACATGCACGATATAAATGTACTCAAAGGAAAATTGGCAAACTAATTTGCAATGATGGATTGGGGTGTTGCAGAACAAATCCTTGGTATGAGAATAACTAGAGACATGAAAAGTCATAATTAACATTGTCTGAGAGTGAGTAATACAAAAGGTGTTGGAAAGATTTAATATGCAGAATGCAAAATCAGTTACTACATGTTTGGCTAGTATTGATGGTGCTAGAACCACCAACATGTCAAGGCGATCTCCCCGATAAGAAGTCCCAATTAGACCTCAGACCATTTAGTCTAGGAGTCCCAGTAGTGGGTCGTAAGGTAATGCCTTGACCGTGATGTTGCACAAAGGCAAGTAAGATAACTTTGTTAGTATCAAGGGTGTGACTGATGCAAAGAGTCAAGGAATGTGTATGAGAGGTTCTGACACTTCGAAGGGAGAGGGAGGTGAAGGTGAGTTGCAGGTTGAAAGGGATCAATACCAACTCGGCTAGGAACACACCACACAAAGGACATGCATAGCTTCCGGTGGAGCAGTCCAATCAGATGCGGTAGTCACAACAACAAGGTAAGATAACATGAACAACACTCATGGATCAGTCTAAGATGAGTGTGATGGTTGATATAGCAAGGTTCATGAGAAAGGTTTGTCTGGTGTCTGTCAGATCAGTGGACATGGACAGTGACAACATTAACAACATATGCAACACATTGACAACAAGATTCATATAATTGCATACAAATCAATTCATATACAAGTATGTAAGTTAGACAAAATATATCATTAAGATAACTAGAAGAATCCAACTACAATAAAAACATATGAATGAAAATGTGTTGGATCTTATTATTAAAGAAGTGTAAGTCACAATCATACAATACATCATGTAAACCTACTAGCCCCAATAGTGGAACATTACAGCCACATTCGCTTACTCCTCCAAAGAGATGTACTAGCTTCGTGTAGTGGAGAAGCCAAGGCGCATTACAATACTGTCCAAGCCTTCTTCAAGATAGTCTTAGTAGAAGCTTGGCTGACGAGAATCCTATACAATGAGTTATGAGGGACTATTTATAGCAAAGGGTAGGTTGACCCTTGAAATTCCTGTTTGTGACAGTTCAACTACCGTCATGACTCTTCACCTACTCTATGACTATTACATCCAACCATTGACACTTGACTTATACTTGACATGACTCAACATTACAATGCACATGTACTCATGTGAGACAACATGGCTTGAGCAAGCCTTGCAAGACATCACTCACACTCAGTCCGCTATGATGAGACAAACTCTTTGACATGCATGTGAAGGTGAAGGTGTTGAGCTGATGCCAATACTGGTCATTAGTGATATGTGCATGTACCTCATGGTGACATATTGCTGAAGAAAACTCTTGCCTCTATTGCAATCGGTGCATTGGTTCGGCCCCTTCATCTAACTCGTCTGCCAACATGTGCATGGTCATCTTGGGTATGGTTGAACCAACAACACACTAATGCATAGTGTCTTTGCTGATCTTCAAGTGTGTGCCAGTGCTCATGCGCATAAACTTTCTGAGGTACATGTTCATCTTCAGTTGGACTTGCTTCTTGTCTTCACCTTGGTGAGTGTGCTGAATGGGTTGGATTGCATGTGTGCGCACAATGATGTGAATGTCGTTGAATCCCTTGCATGTGATCAAAAACACTTCTCACCATGTCTACTCTATCTTCACTGTTGGGATGGATCCTTAACTTGTATGGGCGTAGTTTCATCTGTGAGTGCATGCTGCACCCATTGTTTTTCCTGTTCTTGTTGCAACCCATTCGTCTGTCTATGTAGCTTCATGTTCTTCCTTAGTTTCTACTTTAGCACATGAAAATCCTTCTTCGCTCCATCTTCTGCCTTCACATGATCTTCATGTCGCACTGTCACTTCATAGCCTGAGTCTCCAAAGTTTCTTTCATTATCAGTGGATCTGCTTGATCTTGCAACATTGCTCCACCTCTATGTTGTCAACAACCTTCCTCTTGCATTCGCTGCATTCGGTATGTCGCCTTTAGCTCCTGTTCATGATGCTACTCGTTGTGATGTTGTTGCTTGCTGTCCTTTTCCATGAACAAATTGATGTCTTCTTGAGTAGGTAAGCCCATGGACACTTGATCGACTACATCCCCAAGCGTGCTCTGAACGGTGTCTTCGTCTCTGCTCTCTTGGAAAACAATTGTACCCATACTATTGAGATGCAAATGAACACCTATGATACCTGGAGACATGGCACATTCATAGCAAGCAATATGTCAGTAGAAAACCAAAACGAACACGAGAACTGACTTGCAACATACCTAGGTGAATGATCATGAAAATTGCGCAATTTCAGCCAGGAGGTCAGGAGAGTGACTGCCAAGACTGCACAAGGCATAGTCCAGGCTACTACGAGATTGACTATCTACTAGAACTACGCAATGCACAGTCCAGTCTAGCTATTGACTGCTAGGATTGCGCATTGCACAATTCCAGCTGGGAAGGACTGTTGGGCCAGGGACAGATTAGCACAATTTATTGGGCCAAGCATCCACTATCCTCAAGAAATGTGCAAAATAGTCCTCGAGTCTAGTGTTGGGCAAGAATGTGAAAATCTGGAGAGGAAGGTGAGTCTTCCTTTCCTAGATTGCGCAATGCAATCTCGGTGAAGGTAGACCCCGGGCCAAGGTTGGCTAGACTCACTGATGGGAAACTGAAAGCAAGTAAGTCAATGAATGCATGGAGACACCAAGTGATAGTAGAAGTAATTAATAATGCATGCAAAACATGAATGAAATATTCAACATGCATGTGGGTGAGGCATTTCGTCGATTGGGCAAACGTTCGTGCAAAACAATTTCATGCATGCGACAGTAGTGAGATAGTAACAAAAACTAAAACAGAGCTAGAAAAAGCTAGTATACATGTAAACGATAGAAAGAACTCAAATAAATCAAGCAATGGGTATTCATACAAGCGAAAACACAAAAAGTGACAGAAATGCAACACAAGGCATGGGAAGCGGGCTTACCCCAAAACAACTGAGTTGAATGTGCCGACTACTCCTAGATGTGATGTGGGATGTCAGAGTTGCAAGGTTGATGTGAGGAATGAGCTTTGCAACATCTAGTTGATGAGTTTTGATAACATCAAGGTTGTGAAACACATGCCACAAATATAGGTGAAGCAACACTTGGTGGGAGGTTTCTGAATTTCTCCTTGCTTGTAACCTCCAACTGCTAAACATGGATCACTCAGACAAGGGATCCCTTTGCATGCTACCTTGGGAGAAGTATCCCATGGATGCAAGTCTGTTTTGCTTAGTCCCAGAGGGAACTGGTCAACTCAGCTGCACGTGCAAGAGACTGCTTTACTGTTGGAGAAAAATGTGCATTTTTGGTTGGGAGTTGGGCTGGCTGCCTAGGAGATTTGCACAATTTATGGGCAAAGCAGCTGAATTCTACCCATATTTATACAAATCTTGGGTTGGAAAACCCATTGCTGGGAAAATCTGCGCAAATCTTGCTATGAGGGTTGGCTAGTAGGATTATGTAATCCTAGAGACCAACAGGTTGTCAGAGAGGATTGCACAATTTCTGGAGGGAAGGCTAGTTTTCCTCCATAAATTAGCAATTTTCAAGGGGAATTTGCTCAACCTATAGTTGGACCAAGTCTAGGTGAGCAGCCTATGAGGGAAGAGATGAAACTATGGTCGACAGGTTGCCTTTGTGCAAGAAAGGCACTGATGCTTGAGGACTTGATGAAGCAAGGCAAGCTTTTGTGAAGGTTGTTAGGGAGACTTCAACATAGGCTAAGGAAACATTTTCGAGGGTGGTTGTAGCTGCTACAACACTTAGCGACACACGGGTAGAACTCTAGCTCTCTGAATGGGCCTTGTTCATGAAAAGCAATTCTAACACCTCCCAAAGTACTCTTCATCTCTCAGCTCGTCTTGGCTTTGCACTAGCTTGACTGTAAGACGTAGCATCTTCCAGACTCTTGGTCGATTGACACACATTCCAAGCCAAGGCAACACAGTTGTTTCGATTGGGGTTTATGGGTATATAGGTGCACAAGCAGTATAGTCATTAAAGCCTTAGTTTCATCTCTATTATTGCTCCATTGCCAGCATGCTTGGAGAGTACCTTGGTGAAGTCACATAGGAACATGAGCATGGCTCCACTGCTAATGAGCCTGGTCAATACCCCCATAGAGTTACTTGCATCACCTCCCTACATAGGAAGCCTTTCTCTTCTTTCACCTTATTCATTTTTCATTTTGAATTTTTTGACTTTTCATTTTTTTCATTTTTCATTTTAATTGTGCATAGCACTTATTCATTTAGAGGCGGAAGAGGGATCTCGACTTATTGAGAGCAGAAGAGGTTGTTCCAGCAGAGAAGTAGTTTAATGTATCTCTGATGTGCCTGTTAAAGTTTTCCCCTCACCTTACTCTACTTGACTGAGCTAAGAAGGGTTAACCCAAAAACAATCGACTAGAGAAGGTGACACTAGTTAGCGCACAAGCGTTGTGCTTACACCAAGGTTCACTTCGAAGAGTATGTATTTTCCTTTGATGTATCATGGACTAAGAGTAACAAGTTCATCATACATAGGCAAGATGATAAATAACCAAGTAGAGATAGATGTATAAACCCTCTTGTACTTAACCCGGCTCATTTCATGAGTCACACATGGTTTAATGCGAACTAACCTACGAATGAAACAAACAAAAGAAATAACAACAAACCCAAGCAAAAGTAGAAGCAAAAATGAGAGCAAAGTAAGCAAACAAACAAGAAAACAAACATGCAAGAAAACAATTAAAAGCAAACATTACTCCTACTCCTACACTAACAATGCATGGGCCTGATCACGTGAAGTGATACTTCCAATGCAGACACCAATGCATTGGTAGGGCCATGTGGGTGAAGGCTTGGTCTGCGAGTAACCCAGTCGTGCAGACCAGCATACAAGAAAGATATAATAGTGAAGATAACCACATTTCATGTTTCAAAGTGCCCACGAGACAGAAATGAGTGCATGTGCATGACGGGAGTCCGCGGACTTATCGTGGTGCTGTGTGGCACTATGTGAAACTTTGAAGCATAAGCACACTATTGAATGAGACATGAAAGAAAATGAAAGAAACAAAGATAACTTGTGTCGTGCATGAGTGCTTGTAATGTAAGACTCCCCCAATGCATGAGCAATGGGATCATGCAACTCGAGTGGAGGAACTGTGATCTGTGTGTGAGATGGACCTTCAATGCATACAGATGAGTGATGAGGAGCTTTGGGTGATTCAAAAATTTCTTGATTAGGAGTGAAACCAACCTCAGGAAAACGAGGTCCTGGCATAACCATCAACTTGAGATGAAGTAGCTCGATGTTCTGTGGGGTTTTGACTTCATTGATAGATATATCTTCATAGACCAGTGGCTTAGACGAATTAACAATGAGTGAATCAACATCACGATCAGATGATGAGGTGAACAGATCATGACAACCAAGATCAGAAAATTTAGGATGTTGGTCAGCATCCTCATGATTTGATGAATCAAACAGATGGGTAGATGATAAGGAAGGATGTTCACCCTCTACATTTAAGGAAAGAGCAAAAGAAGGATCAAGTGGATTTTCAATGAATGACTGGTCCTCTTCATTGTTGGATGATGAGATAACATACAGCGTGTCCTACGAAAGATCAACAATGGGTGCATCCATAGATGAAGACACACGAAAAATAATGGATGGCATGTTCACCAATGGTCTTAGGAAAGAACGAAGGGCGCTCGGATGGAAGGGAGTCATCCTTCATCGAGTGTTAATGTTCAAGCTCCCACTCATACTCTTCATCAATGATACCGCATGTTGGTTGTGCAACACCAACTCCGTTAGTGGGTTGTTCCTCATTCACAACGAGTGAAGAGTTTGGAATGGACGAACACAAGAAAACATCATCCGAAGGAACACTCGGGTGCAAAGACAAAGGTCGTAGAAAAGAAAGCATATGGGAACTCAAAGGACTCACAACCAAATCTGCACAAAAATTGAGTGGAGTGATGTTGGGAGGGTATGAAGGGTGAAAATATGTGTGAACATGATCCTCAGCATCACTAGGCGATGGTGGACCTGTTGAATGAGAGGGAGGAGGATAGTTCGTTAAGATAGTACCTGCTCTCACATGGGATTGCACAGTTGCATCAATGAAGAAGGTTGACCGAGGCTTGACATCAAGCTTCCTCTTGGGATGGACAGATTTCATAAGACAACACTCGAACTAGTCCTAGAGATAAGTGAACTTCATCTGGCTCCTCGGAGCTTGAAACTGCAAGTCATGGAAGCACTGCCAAAAATCAATAATGGATTCATTCGGAGCCCTCTGTTGCTGTAATAGTTTCCAGTCAAGATGGTCTGGATCAAAATGATAAAATGTGTCTTCAATAAGATCACAGAAGTGCTCACATGAGTGCACGGTGTCAGCTCGTAGGTTGAGCGCCCAACAGAATGGAGATTCGCGAAGTGTGTATGCAAGCAGCAACCTGGCTTGTTCATCAGTAAACTCATCTTCCTCATAAATCATGGAAATAAAGTTATGTAAGTTCTTAGGCCAGGCCACTTCACCTTCACCATCATACATGTGAGTGGACAAGCGATTGAAAAGCTTCCCCGAGATGGAGACATCTTCACGATTTGATAAACACCTCAGGGGAAGAACAATGCAAGACTCCATGAAAGAAATGTAAAGGTTCAAAACTGGATGAGAGGACACTACTTGTCATCAATCCCTCCTTCTAGTGCCAGAAATGTTGATGGTGCTAGACCCACCCACATGTTAAGGGGATCTCCCCAGTAAGAAGTCCCAATTAGACCTCAAACTCTTTGGTCTAGGAGTCCCAGCAGTGGGTCGTAAGGTAATGCCTTGACCGTCGTGTTGCACAGAGGCAAGTAAGATAACTCTGTAAGTAGCAAGGGTGTGACTGATGCAGAGAGTCAAGGAATGTGTAAGAGAGGTTCCAACACTTCGAAGGGAGAGGAAGGTGAAGGTGAGTTGTAGTTTGAAAGGGATCAGTCCCAACTCAGCTAGGAACACACCACACAAAGGACATGGACATATTTCAGTGGAGCAGTCCACTTGGATGCGGTAGTCACAACAACAAGGTAAGATAACATGAACAACACTCAAAGATCAATCTGAGATGAGTGTGACGGTTGAAATGGAAAGGTTCATGAGAAAGGCTTGTCTCATGTCCGGCAGAGTAGTGGAGACAAACGGTGACAACATTAACAACATATGCAACACACTAACAACAAGATTCATATAATTCCATACAAATCAGTTCATATACAAGTACATAAGTTAAACAACATATATCATTAAGATAACGGAATAGTCCAACTACAATAACAACATATGCATGAAAATGTGTTGGCTCTTATTATTACAGAAGTGTAAGTCACAATCATACAATACACCATGTAAACTAGCTAGCCCCAATAGTCGAACGTTACAGCCACATTCGCCTGCTCCTCCAAAGAGATGTACTAGCTCTGTGTAGTGGAGAAGGCAAGGTGCGTTACAATACTATCCAAGCCTTCTTCAAGATAGTCTTACTAGAAGCTTGGCTGACCAAAATCCTATACAATGAATTATGAGGGACTACTTAACATTCCCCTTTGTGACAGTTCAACTACCCTCATGACTCTTCACCTGCTCTATCATTATTACATCCAACCATTGAAACTTGACTTACACTTGACATGACTCAACATTACAATGCACGTGTATGCATGTGAGACAACATGGCTTGAGCAAGCCTTGCAAGACATCACTGACACTTGGTCCGCTGTGATGAGACCAACTCTTTGACACGCTTGTGATGGTGAAGGTGGTGAGCTAATGCCAAGCTTGGTCAGTCATGATTGTGTGCATGAACCTCATGGTGAAATCTTGCTGAAGAAAACTCTTGCCTCCGTTGCAACCAGTGCATTGGTTTGGCCCCTAAATCAAACTCGTCTACTAACATGCACATGGTATTCTTGGGTATGGTTGAACCAGAACCACACTGATGCATAGTGTCTATGCTGATCTTCAAGTGTGTGTTGGTGGCCATGCACATCAACTTGCTAAAGTACATGTTCAACTTCATTTGGATTTGCTTCTTGTCTTCGCCTTGGTTAATGTGTTAAATGGGTTGGATTGCATGCATGTGCACATTGACATGCATGCTGTTGAATCCCTTGCATGCAATCAACAACACTAGTCACCATGTCTACTCTGTGTTTGCTGCTAGGATGGATCCTTAACTTCTACGGGAGAAGTTTCATCTGTAAGTGCATGTTGCACCCACTGTTGTTCATGTTCCTGTTGCAACCCATTCATCTGTCCATGCAGCTTCATGTTCTTCCTGAGTTACTGCTTCATCACATGCAACTCCTTCTTTTTTCCATATTTTGCCTTCCCATGATCTTCATGTCACACCGTCACTTCATAGCCTGAGTCTCCAAAGTTGTTTTCATTATCACTGGATCTACTTGATCTTTCAACTTTCATCACCTCTATGTTGTCAACAACCTTCCTCTTGCATTCGCCACGTTTGGTGCATTCGATATGCTACCTTCAACTGTTGTTCTTGATGCTACTCATTGTGATGATACTGCTTGATGTCCTTGTCCACGAACAACTTGATGTCTTCATGAGTAGGTAATGTTATCACTCAGGTTGTCCCTCAGGTTGTAGTAAAGGGATACGGCCGAGGTAACCACATACCAACTTTGGACTGTAGGTTCGAGCCCACCTGCAATTAGAGAGGGCTCTCTCTTTATGATTTAACTTTGCTTGAAAAGGTTTTAGGCTAGCTATTGAATTCAGGGGTTTTTGTTTTGATTTTTGGTGGGAAGTTTGATATTTTCAAATAGAGAGGCAAGTATAGCATGAAGGTTTCAAACCATTGAGCATGGAGTCGAGGAGGATGACTGCCGATGTGTTTTCTTGGTCACAAGAGAGGTATGGAGTAAGGTAACTATGCATGAAACAATTTTTCAGGTTTAAAGGATGGAGTGAATGCTAAGTAATGAGACGCAGTTAAGAATCTCTCAGTCAGCTTAACAGAGGGAAGCAATGGAGCTCTATCTAGGGGCAGTAAAGAATCCCTTGATAATAGGCAAGCACAGGTGAATTAGGGTATATATGAGCCAGAAGGAATTCATATTCATTACCAATTCATTCAGATGAAAACATAAAGAAACAACAGAAATCGAGCATAGAGTGTATTTAAACAAGTTCTAAGCTAATCTTTCTTTCTGCTACTTGGATAATGGTAAACAATAAACAGAGATAAGATGCAATTATTGTTTTAGGCTGCAGCATAGGAATTCCATCTTTCAGTCTCTGGAAATCATTAATAACACATCAGACAGTGTCTTCTCCAAGCTTTCAGCAATCTTTGATTAAAGAAAACAACTCAGATATACAGTGCGAGTCTCTAGTCAAAAATACCAATCGACCAACCTTTGAAGCAATACAGTGGGTGGTATATATAGGAAAAACTCTTCAAAATTTCTTATTTATAGTTTGACCTAAACAGGTATGAGAAATCATTACTTTTAACCTAATCCTATCCAGAAATAAATGTAAGAAAATATCTTGGGCTGCGCTGAGTGCAGCCATATCAAAACTGAGTAAATGTTTTGTCCTCGGTGGCTTGGTGCAGTGTTTCTATGATAACTGTGCATGGGCTTCTGCTCCATTGTAGTTCGGTGGCTTTAAATGCTTTAATTGTAATTTGAGAGCTGGGATGGGTTTGCACCATTTGATTTGACTTTGTTGGCTACCATTCAATGTAACCTGCTTTGGGAACTGGAGGTTTCCATTAAACAATCTAGCTGGTACACTTTGCTGCTTCATCTCTCCTCTGATACTCTTTGACAAATTAATTGGGTTGCGTCTCTCCTTCCCTGTGGGTCAAATCACAAATTAATGGCCGCTGCTCGGCCCTCTGTCTTCTTTAGAATTGTCTTTTGTTCGTCTCTACATACCTCGCGAAGAAAACTGGATGATTCGGCGCCTTTTGGGCTTGCTCGGCGCTAATCGTGCATGAAAAAATGCCTCAGAAACTGATTTCGGGCTTCCTAAGTGCCATTTTCGCCTTTCGCCTGAAAATTGATGATGATGTCAGCATGACGTAAGCATGACGTCAGCGGGTGGGACCTCGTACGACGGGTGACGTCAGCGATGATGTCAGCATGATGATGTGGCGGGATGACGTCAGCATGTACGGTGGATGACGTGGCAGATGACGTGGGGCTTATGTCACAGGGGGGAGGGAAGTAAGTGGTTTCTGGGCGCACCGCCTCTGGGCATGAGTGGTTTTGTCAGAGGGGGCTCCGCCACAGCCCAGGGGGTGACGCGTGGCGGGAGTACGGTGGGAATACCGCCCATCTCCCGGACACTAACCTTTGGGCGGCTCGGAGATGGGAAGGACCTACCCACTGTTGATCTACAGGGCGGGTGATCGGACGGTTGGCAGCGACCGTGAAGCAGCGGAGGTATAAGGGCGGGGATCCGGGGAATACTCCCATTTTAATGTTGCATGGCGGGGTTAAAAACAATGGTTTATGTGGGTTTTTTGGGGTTAAAATGAGTGCGGGTTAATGTTTTATGAATGGAATTTTTAGAATAAGGGCATAAAAGTGGGTTTTTTTAGGGTCTTAGGGCTAGGGGAGAGGTTGTTAGCATGACCAGGTGTCATCTAACTCCTGCTATGACACGGATGGGCTAAAAACAGCCCCAGATAGACTGCCTTTTCCCTGACTTAGGAGAAATATGGCTATATTGCCAGGGAGGGGATATTTACATAGGGGAGTATTATATACATAGTTTAGTAGGTAACTGGGAAAACTGATAGGGAGTTATATAATAGAGTTAGTAGTTAATATGGAGAAAGATATACACTTAGAAACATAAAAATTGATCATGAATCATTCTGCAACCTCAAAAAACTACCTACCCAGCCTACTTTCCTAACATTCTTTCTTGTTTTTGGTTTGGGTGCACTTAGACTTGCAGACCCAGCTTTACAATTTTTCTTTTTTCTATTCTCCTATCTAAGTCTACACTTATTTCTGCCAGGGACCCAGATTAGGCAGTTGGGCTCCTTTGATTCTCTACCTATCTACAGATCTGCCAAGATTAAACTGTTTGGACATATATCATTCTCTATATTCTAAAACAGGAAATTGAAACCTAGGGAGGCCAAGATTAAACTGTTTAGCCTTCCCTTAACTAAACGAACTCTTCAAAAATGGAACGACTCATCAAAATTGGAATACAGCAGTGGCATTTGGACTAGCACACTTTATGGCATCTTGTGGAAATATGGAACACTGCAGCCTGCAAAGTATGACATATTTGGCATGTAGAAATGTCAATCATGAAAAATGAACACCTGTTGCAATAGGAGGCTAATAGTGGCTCCACTTGGGGATGGATTTTCCTTGTGAAAAGCCAAGAACAACAGGTCAGACTGCCTTGATCTTCTGTTTGTCACTGTAGACTGGAAAACTTCTTTGTGCTGCCTGTTTAGGTAATTGAAACTTCGGAAACCTAAACAACATCTCTCAACGACTGGGGTACTGTGAACTATGCAGCATTGCCTGCTTTGCTGAAATTAGTACAAAGACAAAGCCTTTAAAACTGGAACACTTGCTTTAGCTATGTCTTCTCAAAATTTACTGCTGCTTCTTAAACAATCGGCCTACTTATACAAAATAAAATAGAGTGCTGATATATACAAATAAGACTGTACAAAAATATATACAAAGCTATACTGTATCCTTTTAAAAGGGATCATGGTAATGTTTCAGCATACGGCCATTGACAGGGCCTTCTTCAGCAGAACTATCCTCTACAGATTTAAGAAAATAAGTGTTGTTTCCCTGAACAACAGAAATAACGAATGGTCCTTTCCATAAAAAATCAAACTTGGCATGTTTGCCCTTGTCTTCCCTTCTTGAGTCCCACCTTAGAACTTTGTCACCAATATTGAAATCCTCGGCCTTGGCTCTCTTGTCAAACATCTTTTTGAGCTTTTCTTGCAGAATTTGAGCTCTGTCATAAACTTGTCCTCTGGTTTGCTGAAGATGAATGGTCTGATTAATCCTTCTTTGAATGTCATTTGGTTCAGCCTGAATTTCCTGTAACAGCTTGATAGTAGGAATGCCCAGGGATGAAGGAAATCTGGCCTCCATGCCATATACTAGCTCATAAGGACTCATCCCAATGGATCTCTTGCTCGAAAGTCTGTCTGCCCTAGGGCATTCACCAGCTTTTTATGCCCTTTCTTCTTGTTCTCTTCTAGCACTTTCTTTATGATGTTGATCAGGCTTTTGTTAGATGATTTGGCCAAGCCATTACCCTGAGGGTAATAGGCTGTAGAGTGGCCCAAGGTAATATGAAATCTGTGGCAGAAATTGATCATCTTTTTGGACTTAAAGGCAGTGGCATTGTCAGTGATGATTTTCTCAGGGCACCCAAATATGGAAAGGATATCTCACTCAAGGAATTGGATAATGATGGTGTCATTGGCTTGTCTACAGGGAATGGCTTCAACCCACTTAGTGAAATAGTCAGTGGCTGTTAGGATCCATTTGTGCTGGCCTAAGGAAGAGGGATGGATTTCTCCAATGAAGTCAAGACCCCATTGTTGAAAAGGTTTTTCGGTTGAGATGGGTTTCAGGGGCAGGGGTAACAACTTTCTCTTGCCCTCAAGGATTTGGCATTTGTGACATGACATGGCAAACTTTTTTACATCTGCAAAAAGAAAGGGCCAATAGAAACCTGCCCTTAAAATTTTATCAGCAGTGGACTTCCAGTATAGATGTCCTCCACAGTCACCTGCATGGAATTCTTTCATGACATTGTTAGTTTCATTCATGATTAAACAATTAAGCAATATACCTTCATGATTTCTCCAAAATAATGCACTATCTATAACACAAAACTTTAAAGCCTTCATTTTCAAAAATCTTTTCTTGGTCCTGGACAATCCTGGGGGAGCACACAGGTTTAACAATACAAAACATATATCAGCGTACCATGGGGATTGCAAAAAGATTTCACTGATCTGTGGAGTCGCTAGCTCCGGTTCATCGTCCAGTTGGGTAATGTCTAAGGCTTGAAAAATTGTTTCGGACATCAGTTTAGCTAAACCTTGTTGGTTGGTTTTATTTCTATGTCATATTCAAGGATGTTTGCAATCCACTTGCCTCTTTTACCTTCTAATCCCTCTTGGGTTAATATGTCTTTTACAGCAGCATGTGGGACATAGGCAATCACATGTGAATATAAAATGTACACTCTGAAATCCTTGATGGCCTTAACCAGTGCGTAGGCCTGCTTTTCCATGATCGGGTATTTCAAAGGGGCGTCTCTTAGAGCTCGGCTGAAAAATTCAATTGGTTTTTCAGCTCCTTGTTCATCCTTTTGTAAAAGGACAGCTGCTATCGTGTGATCAGATGCAAACGAAAATATGATAAAATCTTTGTCAAACTGTGGGCTGGTGAGGACAGGGGTCTGGCTTAGGGCTTATTTTATACTCTCAAATGCTTGTTTGGTTTCAAGAGACCATTTTACCTTGGCATCCTTCTTTAACATGTTGCTTAACAATCTTATCAGCTCAGCTAGAGCTGGAATAAATCTTCTTAGGAAGTTGATTTTCCCAAGGAATGCTTGCAGCTTTTTTATGTTTCTTGGATACGGAATTTGGAGGATGGCTTGGATTCTTTCAGGGTCAATTCTGATCCCATCTTTTGATATGATGTGGCCAAGTAATTTGCCTTCTTCAAGGCCAAAGAGAGACTTTTTGGGATTCAAGGAAATGCCATATTTCCTACATGTCATGAATATTTGCCTAAGGTGCTTGAGGTGCTCTTCATCCGATTTGGAAAATGGGGTCAAGTCATCAAGGTAGACAACTAGGAAGTCATGTATTTCTTTGGCAAAAGTGATATCCATTGCTCTTTGAAAGGTTGCACCAGCGTTTTTATGTCCGAATGGCATCTTGACATACTTAAATGTTCCCCACGGTGTGGTAAAGGCTGTTTTGTCTTGGTCGTCTAGGTGAACAAGTATTTGGTTGAAGCCTAAAAAGCCATCTAGTAAGGAGATTCTAGATGATCCCACTACCCTTTGTAGGATGTGGTCCATTTTGGGCAAGGGATAGTGGTCTTTTAAGGAGACTTGGTTTAAATTTCTGAGATCTACACAAAGTCTGATTTCACCTGTCTTTTTTCTTGTAGGAACAAGATTGGACACCCATTCAGAAAATCTGATGGGTGCTATTATCCCTACTTCAAACATCCTCTTTACTTCCTTCTCAATCGGGGGAAGAAGCATAGGGTTAATTCTTCTAAGTTTCTGTTTGAAGGGTTTCTGGTTTGGTTTTAAGGGAATTGTGTGTTGGATCACCGAGGTGTCATAGGATTTCAAATCCTCATAACTCTAAGCAAATACATCCTGGAACTCTTTGAACATATCAATGTACTTGGGCTTTTGATCAGGTGGTAAATTTTTGGACAATTTGATCATTTTTAGGTTCTCTATTGTTCCAATGTTGTGTTCTTCTATATCAGTGTTTATGGGCTGCAATTTTGGCTTTCTGGGCACGTCATTAGCGTCAAACATGTCTTCTAATGGGGTTAGGCCAGCAGGCAGAAAGATATCCTTTAAGTCAATGATCTCTGCCTCTGTTTTGACTGTCTCTTCCAAGCGCATTTGTTTCAGCTGTTCAATGTTTTCGTTGTCAAAAATAGTTGATTTCAGGATTTGTTTAGCTGTTGCAGCTGTTACTGCTGGCTGATTTTCATTTGTTTGCTGTTGGGAGTCGTTCATAGCATCCATGTCGATGTTAATATTTGAAAACTCATGCTCAAGGGTAAGGAAATTATTAATCTGGGCATCATTTTTGAATACTTGCCAATCTTTAATGTTATTTGGGACAGCAGGCCTATGTTTTATTTCAGCCGTGAAGTGATGGTTTGGGTCAAAAGGAAGCTTGCATGTACTAGCAAAGGTGGCTAGGCTGTGTGCATGATTATTATGTTCTCTTGAAATTTTGGCCAGCTTGAATTTAGTGAATGCATTGAGTATATTAGTGGCAGCAGTCCTATAGGCTCTCATTCTATTGTCATTGGTTACAAAATTACCTTTCATCTGTTGTATGATTAAATCAGAGTCTCCTAGGATAGACACTTTCGCAGCTTCTATAGCTTTGAGTAGTTTAAGGCCTAGTAGCAGATCCTCATACTTTGCCATGTTATTTGTGCATTTAAAGTTCAGTCTGTAGGCATGACCTTCCGCATGATTGTTATGTGTATTGTGAATCTAGACACCTGCCCCTGCTCCTAACTTGTTAACAGAGCCATCAAACTCTAAATACCATGTGATTTCCTGCTTGTGGTTGATGCCTAAAGTGTGAGTCAACTTAGGATTAGGCAGATTTGAAATTTCTGTTTGGGAAAGTTCTTTTGGTATGCTGGTTGCATTAGCTGTTGTGACAGTTTCATCAGTGTGTGCAACTGATTCTTCATTGATGTGTGCTTGTTGCTCTAGAATGAAGGGCTCATTATCAATTGGAGAATTTGCATCATCATTAAACAAAATAAATGAATCCATATCAGAGTGGATTGAGTAAATGGGAAAATTTTCAGGCTTGCTCTCACTACTTACCACATATTTCATGATCGTTTCTCTATACAGTCTCTTTGGTTGCCCAAAGACTGAAATGGTGGCATAGGAAAGCTCTAATTGAAGGGATCCTTGGATCTTTTCTCCCCATGACCTTGACAGGAGCATACCGTATTTTGGTGGAATGTCAGCAACCACTACATCCATGAGGATGGTCTTATTTGGATATTGAACTAAGGAGACACACAAGTCTTTGATGAGGCCTAGACATTTCACTTGACTTGAGTCAAATGAGTACAAGTCTTTCTAAGGTCTTGTAACGTGAAGGTTGAGCTTTTCCATAACTACTTTGGGCATAAGATTGTGCGATGCCCCTGAGTCAAACATAGCATTGTGCAAAATCTGGTCATGTATATGCAAACTGACATAAAAGGGTGGGACAGGTCCATGTGTTGATTTTCCATTAACTTCTGGACCAAACAACAGTTCAGGGGAATCATCCAAAACATTTACGTCATCTTTGTTTTCTGGGATATGAAGTGACCTTTGAATTTGTTGCCTATATACATCGTGTTTGGCGAGTTCTGAGAGGGGAATGGATATCTTCAACTTAGCTATTTCTGCCTCTAAATTAAATGGCTTTTCCAATGGAGTCTTGGTGTTGATAATGGCAGTTTTTTCTTTTTCATCTGAACTATCTGCGATTTGCTCTTGTTTATCAGCGTTATGAGGACTAATTGCTTGCGGTGTTTCAATTTCAGGAAAGTTTTTTGGAACACTGTTTGAGCTTTCTTTCGAGGAAGAAGGTGGCAAAGGCTGATCTTTGGAAGGCTACAGGTCTGTTATGTCTTCTACAATCACTTGATGCGGGTTTGGGACAGGTATATCAGCTGGTTCTGTCACGACAACCTTGCCTTTAATCTTGTTGGGCTATTTTCCATCCTTTGTTTTGCTAGGTTTGGAAATGTCAATGGTCCTAGTTCTTAGCTTATATTGTTTGTGTACTTCATACATAGCAGTATTGTAACCTTGTTTGTGTACTTCATAGTCTGAAACTGATTGTAATCGAGTTCATTTTGGTCTTCTTGGCTCAAAAATGTTTTATGCTCACCCTTTAGATCCATCAGGTTCATGTGAGTTTCCTCTATGGGTTCACTAGAAGTAGATCCTTCAACATAGTTATCTTGAAAAGGGGGTCTTATATCATGGTCTTGGTTAGACCTACAAGCATTTGTGTTCTGCGTTTTCCTAAAATTTGGGTTCCTTATGGTATTAGACTATTGTCCTTCGCATGATGCTTTCCTTTCGACATTTTCTACTCTTTCTCCCAGCCTTTGCAGGCTACTGATGATAGCATCAAGCTTTTGATCAAAAGCTGAGGGTTATTCCTTAAAGGTGGTTCTTCTTTCCATTCTAGCTCTGTTTCTTTTGGTAATTAAGTTGGCTTCTACGCTAACAGCAACATTTTGCATGTCTGCAAGGGTTTGAGGAGCTCTTTCTTTTAACTGGTATGCCATATCCGGGTCGAATCCATCAGGGAATTTATACAAGGCCAGATCAGGGGGAGGCCTTAGGTTCTGTGGTATTGCGTTATATACATTATTGAATCTTGCACAGTACTCCAAAACAGTCTCTTGAGGACCTCTTTTAATTGTATCATATTCGGCTAGTATGTGCAAGGGGTCTTTCTTTTTCTCCCATCTGTTGGTAAAGGATTGGTAAAGCTCATCTGGGGTGGTTATGGAATTTGCAGCAAGTGATCTGAACCAAGTTCTTACATCACCTGTTAAACTCTGAACAAAAATTCTCATTCTCACGCTATCATCATCTATCTCGTAGTTTTCAAAATAGTCTTGCATCTTTTTAGTGTGCTGAAGGGCAGTAAAAGGACCAGTACTATCAAAATATGTGATTTTAGATTGGTACTCTTGAGGTAAAGCCCTAGGATTAGCAGGCAGTTGCAGGGGTACATATCTATTGGCCATATTCACGGGGATAAATGGAACAACTGGGACGACAGGGATAACTGGGATAACAGGAACAACAGTAGTGGTAGTTGTAGTATGTGCAGTGAATGGAGGTGTGGGAGGAGTGCTATGGGATGTGGATGATGAACCTGGGGAAGCAGGAGTTGAACGGAATAAAACTTTGACAAGAGTTGGAACACAGCTTGGGTAAGCTGTTTTAGGAGTTTTATCAGCGAAATCTTCTTGTCTTTCTTGCTTCCTAAGGATCTTCAGGATTAGGTTCGGATTTTCAAAAACAGCTGGGGGATTCGGATCTAGATTTGACCTTGTGTATCATGGATTTTTCTTAGGAGCCAGCTTCCGAATTTGTTTTTTGGTATTTTTCTAGGAATATTTTTGTAATTAGCAAGGAACTGATTAGATTTTGGAATAACTGTGTATAGCTTCAAACTAGCATGAAGATTGACTGAAGCATCTTTTATCTACTCCTGTAAATGTAAAACAAGAACAGTTTCAAAGGCTTCCTGGCTGACATTCAGACTTCATCTGTAGTTTTAAGGGATATACAACAATTAGAAAATTGATTTTTCCTGTGGATTTTTACAACCTTCTTCGTGAAATTAACTTAGGAGAGTCCCCAGTGGAGTCGCCATTATGTTATCACTCAGGTTGTCCCTCAGGTTGCAGTAAAGGGATACGGCCGAGGTAACCACAGACCAACTTTGGACTGCAGGTTCTAGCCCACCTGCAATAAGAGAGGGCTCTCTCTTTATGATTTAACTTTGTTTGAAAAGGTTTTAGGCTAGCTATTGAATTCAGGGGTTTTTGTTTTGATTTTTGGTGGCAAGTTTGATATTTTCAAATAGAGAGGCAAGTATAGCATGAAGGTTTCAAACCATTGGGCATGGAGTCGAGGAGGATGACTGCTGATGCATTTTCTTGGTCACAAGAGAGGTATGGAGTAAGGTAACTGCGCATGAAACAATTTTTCAGGTTTAAAGGATGGAGTGAATGCTAAGTAATGAGAGGCAGTTAAGAATCTCTCAGTCAGCTTAACAGAGGAAAGCAACAGAGCTCTATCTAGGGGCAATAAAGAATCCCTAGATAAAAGGCAAGCACAGGTGAATTAGGGTAAATATGAGCCAGAAGGAATTCATATTCATGACCAATTCATTTAGATGAAAACATAAAGAAACAGCAGAAATTGAGCATAGAGTGTATTTAAACAAGTTCTAAGCTAATCTTTCTTTCTGCTACTTAGATAATGGTAAACAATAAACAGAAATAAGATGCACTTATTGCTTCCGGCTGCAGCGCAGGAATTCCATCTTTCAGTCTCTGGAAATCATTAATAACACATCAGACAGTGTCTTCTCCAAGCTTTCAACAATGTTTGATTAAAGAAAACAACTCAGATATACAGTGTGAGTCTCTAGTCAAAAATACCAATCGACCAACCCTTGAAGCAATACAGTGGGTGGTATATATAGGAAAAACTCTTCAAAATTGCTTATTTACAGTTTGACCTAAACAGGTATGAGAAATCATTACTTTTAACCTAATCCTATCCAGAAATAAATGTAAGAAAATATCTTGGGTTGCGCTGAGTGCAGCCCTATCAAAACTGAGTAAATGTGTTGTCCTCGGTGGCTTGGTGTAGTGTTTCTATGATAACTGTCCATGGGCTTTTGCTCCATTGTAGTTCGATGGCTTTAAATGCTTTAACTGTGATTTGAGAGCTGGGATGGGTTTGCACCACTTGATTTGAATTTGTTGGCTGCCATTCAATGTAACCTGCTTTGGGAACTGGATGTTTCCATTAAACAATCTAGATAGTACACTTTGCTGCTTCATCTCTCCTCTGATACTCTTTGACAAATGAATTAGGTTGCGTCTCTCCTTCGCTGTGGGTCAAATCACAAATTAATGGCCGTTGCTCGGCCCTCTGTCTTCTTTAGAATTGTCTTTTGTTCGTCTCTGCATGACTCGCGAAGAAAACTGAATGATTCGGCGCCTTTTGGGCTTGCTGGGGGCTGCGAAATGAGGGATTTTCCACTTCGGCCCTTTTCCCGTAGCCATGCGCGATTAGCACTAGGCGCTAATCGCGCATGAAAAAATTCCTCAGAAACTGATTCCGGGCTTCCTAAGTGCGATTTTCACCTTTCGCCTAAAAATTGATGATGACGTCAGCATGACATAAGTGTGATGTCAACGAGTGGGACCTCGTACAGCGGGTGACGTCAGCGATGATGTCAGCATGATGATGTGGCGGGATGACGTCAGCATGTATGGTGGATGACGTGGCAGATGATGTGGGGCTTACGTCACAGGGGGTAGGGCAGTAAGTGGTTTCTGGGCGCACCACCTCTGGGCATGAGTGGTTTTGTCAGAGGGGGCTCCACCACAGCCAAGGAGGCGATGCATGGCGGGAGTACAGTGGGAATACCGCCCATCTCCCGGACGCTAACCTTCGGGCGGCTCGGAGATGGGAAGGACCCGCCCACCGTTGATCTGCGGGGCGGGTGATCGGACGGTTGGCGGCGACTGTGAAGCGGCGGAGGTATAAGGGCGGGGATCCGGGGAATATTCCCATTTTAATGTTGCGCGGCGGGGGTTAAAAACAATGGTTTATGTGGGTTTTTTTGGGGTTAAAATGAGTGCGGGTTAATGTTTTATGAACGGACTTTTTAGAATAAGGGCATAAAAGTGGGTTTTTTGAGGGTTTTAGGGCTAGGGGAGAGGTTGTTAGCATGACCAGGTGTCATCTAACTCCTGCTATGACACGGATGGGCTAAAAACAGCCCTAGATAGACTGCTTTTTCCCTGACTTAGGAGAAATATGGCTATATTTCCATGGAGGGGATATTTACATAGGGGAGTATTATATACATAGTTTAGTAGGGAACGGGGAAAACTGATAGGGAGTTATATACTAGAGTTAGTAGTTAATATGGAGATGATAAGCAGGCGCTAAGGTAGGGGACCTTAGGCTAATTTTCGAGGAAAAGTGACTCATAGATGAGAAATAAAGGATCCTTGAGTGAAGCAGATCTTCACCAAGACAAATGACATGGAAAATGATGAAACTTAAGAGGAATCAAGCAGATCTTGACCTCTTTGGGGAAATTAGTAAGTGGCTTGGGGAATAAGAGGAAGGGGGAGTTAGTGATGTCCATCTTGAGCTCCTCCAGATGAAAATTACCTGATAACTGTGATCTGGAAAGATATACACTTAGAAACATAAAAATTGATCATGAATCATTCTGCAACCTCAAAAAACTACCTACCCAGCCTACTTTCCTAACATTTTTTCTTCTTTTTGGTTTGGGTGCACTTAGACTTGCAGACCCAGCTTTACAATTTTTCTTTTTTCTATTCTCCTATCTAAGTCTACACTTATTTCTGCCAGGGACCCAGATTAGGCAGTTGGGCTCCTTTGATTCTCTACCTATCTACAGATCTGCCAAGATTAAACTGTTTGGACAGATATCATTCTCTATATTCTAAAATAGGAAATTGAAACCTAGGGAGGCCAATATTAAACTGTTTAGCCTTCCCTTAACTCAATGAACTCTTCAAAAATGGAACGACTCATCAAAATTGGAATACAGCAGTGGCATTTGGACTAGCACACTTTATGGCATCTTGTGGAAATATGGAACACTGCAGCCTGCAAAGTATGACATATTTGGCATGTAGAAATGTCAATCATGAAAAATGAACACCTGTTGCAATAGGAGGCTAACAGGTAAGACCATGGGCACTTGGTCGACTACATCCCCAAGCATGCTCTAAATGGTGTCTTCATATCCACTCTCTTGGAAACCATTGTCCCTATAGTTCTGAGAGGCAAATGAACAACTATGATACCTAGAGACATGGTAACACTCATAGCAATAAATCTGTCAGTCGGAAATGAAAATGAACTTGGGAACTGACTTGCAACATACCTGGGTGGACAATCATGAAGATTACGTAATTTCGGCCGAGATGTCATGAGAGCAACTGCCAAGACTACATAAGGCGTAATCCGAGCTACTGGGAGACTGACTGATTGCTAGAACTACGCAATGTACAGTCCTGTCTGGCTACTGACTGTTGGGATTGTGCATTGTTCAATTCCATCTAGGAAGGACTACTGGCCTAGGGATAGATTTGCGCAATTTCTTGGGCCAAGCAGCCACTATCTTCTAGAAATGTGAAAAATAGTCCTAGAGTCCAGTGCTGGGCAGGAATGTGCAAATATGGAGAGGAAGGTGAGTCTTCCTTTCCCAGATTGTGCAATGCATCCTTGGTGAAGGTAGAGCCATGACAAGGTTGGCCCGACTCACCAATGGACAACTGAAGGCAAGTAAGTAAACAAATGCATGGTGACACCAAGTGATAGTAGGAGTGATTAACAGTGCATGAAAAACATGAATGAAAGATTCGGAAAATAGATCAACATGCATGTGGGTGAGGTAGTTCGTCGCTTGGGAAAACATCCATGCAAAACAGTTTCATGCATGTGATAGCAGTGAGATAGCAATGAAAACCAGAACAGATCAAGAACAAGCTAGTATACATGTGAATGATAGCAAGCACTTAAATAAATCAAGCAAATAGTACTCATACAAGCAAAAACCCAAAAAGTGACCAAAATGCAGCACAAGGCATGGGAAGTGGGCTTACCCCAAAACAGCTAAGTTGAATGTGTCGACTGCTCCTAGATGTGATGCGGGATATTAGAGCTGCAAGGTTTATTGTGAGGAATGAGCTCTGCAGTGTCTAGTTGATGAGTTGTGTTAACATCTAGGTTGTGACGTGCATGCCACAAATCTAGGGGAAGCGACACTTGGTAGGAGGTTTTTGAATTGCTCCTTGCATGTAACCTCCAACTGCTAAACATAGATCCCTAAGACAAGGGATTCTTTTGCATGCTGCCTTGGGAGAAGTAGCCCATGCATCCAAGTTTGTTTTTCTCAGTCTCGAAGGGAATCGATCAACTCAGCTTCACATGTAAGAGACTACTTGACTGTGAGAGAAAAATGTGCATTTCTGGCTAGGATCTAGGCTAGCTGCCTAGGATATTTGCACAATTTATGGGCAGAACAGCTGACTACTACCTAGATTTGCACAAATCCTAGGCTGAACAACCTATTGTTGGGAAATCTATGCAAATCCTGATGGCAAGGTTGGTATTGTGCAATCCTGGAGCCCAGTAGGCTGTCAGAGAGGATTGCGCAATTTCTGGAGGGAAGGCTGGTTTCCATCTAGAAATGCACAATTTTCAAGGGGAAGTTGTTCAGCCTATAGGTAGACCAAGTCCCGGTGAGCAGTTTGTGAAGGAAAGAGATCAAACTATGATCGACAAGCTGCCTTTGAGCAAGAAAGACACTGAAGCTTGAGGACTTGATGATGCAAGGCAAGCTGATGTGAAGGTTGGTAGGGAGGCTCCAAAACAGGCTAAGGAAAAATTTTGGAGGGTGTTTGTAGCCACTACAACAACTAGCCATTTAAAACTAAGTAAGGTGATATGTCCCAAGACTCAGGAAGAGATGGATTATATTTATAAAGTTTCATATCTGTCACCAGTTTGAATCTTAATGTATGGAATCGTATGCACAAGGCCTGATATTATGTAGATTTTTATTGTAGTTTCAAACTACATATTTTGATATGCTAAAAAAATGACTTGAATCTACTATACTCATCAAAAAATAAATAAATAAAAATTGATCGATGAAATCACGAAGAAGAAAAGGAATAAGTTCAATCACACATAACATAATAATTTTCTGGGGAAAGCCTCAACTAAAAACCCCTACGATCTGTATATTGCATTAACTAGAAAATCTGAGAAGAAAATAAAATGCTTGTTCAACCCGAACAATCTTTGCACAAGTACAATCTCACTCACTACTTCACAAACCAACTCAAGCCAATACTTAGCCAAATTTGTTGCCTTTCACGCCCCTACTTCCTTGCATTGTTTCCTTGGGAATTAGCGCATATTTAATTGATAAATTCTTCACTCATAACTGTGCAATCCATCCATAGGCCTCCCTATGATTACATGCATCATCGATTTAATTTAGATGATTTTACAAGTGATAGTACACTCTCCCTCAACTCTAATCTCAACTGGGTCTTGCTCTAAACTGAAATGAATGAGTTATTTCTAAGTGAATTATCATTTATTTGATTGATCACTACATGTGAATTAAATCCAATTTAATTCATTTGATCACTCACTAGTTCCTCCAATAATTAGAACTAGTTTAATTGAATTTAACTCGGTTAAACTAAATTAAATAATTACAACTCAATAAGAACTCAACATGGTCCCCTAAAATTTAGGAATCACTCTACATGACTCTAGATAGACTTCTAACTTGAATTTACTAAGCCAAATAAGTCAACTTAACATAGTTAATTGCTACAAGTTGCTATGAGAATAGAATTATAATTTAATTCCCAATTTAATTCAAGGACAAATTAAATTAGGATTTTCTTATTGTTATTTTTAACACTGCCTCTCAATAAGAAATGGATTATCTGCTACCCCAATCCTGCCTCTATGAAACTTGAATTTTCATCTTGACAATGCCTTTTTCAAAATATCTGCATCTTGCTCCCTTGTAGGAATGTACTCCAACAACAAGATTCTCCTTTGCACACAATCTCGTAGATGGTGATACGAGATGTCAATATGCTTGTATCGATCACTAAAACCTAGATTCTTAGAGAGTTTGATACAAATATGATTCTCACAGTAAATCATTATTGGATCCATCTACTGACCAAACAACCCAACAAGGATATTCCTCATCCAGATAGCCTCACAAGATGCTTGGCTAGCAGCCATGTACTCTGCTATTGTTGAACTGAGTGCAACTGATCTATGTTTCCTATTGTACCAAGAAACCGTTTTTGACCTAATATTGAAGATTCCCCTTCATGTGCTCTTCCTTTCATATGGATTCCCTTCCAAATTTGCATTTGTGAAGCCTTGAAGCTTCACTCCCTCTATTCGTCTATACCAAAGACCAAACTAAGTGGTGCCTTTGAGGTATCTCAATACATGTTTAGTTGCCTTCAAATATAGTTTGGTTGGCTTAATCATGGATTTACTAAACTGGTTCAATTCAAAACAGATGTCTGGTCGTGTGTTCACCAAATGCATAAGTGAACCCAAAAGCTATGTATAAATAGTAGCCTCCACTACTTCAAGTGAAGTAGCATCTTCCCTCCACTAGTTACCAACTAGAGGAGTCTCCATGGGTTTTCTACTCTCCATGTGGAACTTCTTCAGTATCTCGTTGGCATACTTTTCATGAGTGACTGACAATTCCTCATTTCCTTGACATACTTCCATAGCAAGAAAGTCTTGCATGAGCCCCAGGTCCTTCATCTCAAGCTCTCTTGCAAGATTTAATCAGCTTCTAATCACCTGTCACATGTTAGAAAATTATATATTACAGAGCAATGGAACACAAAAAATATATTGCAAAAATATAAACATATAAAACACATAAAACAAGAGAGACACAAATATACGTGGTTCATCCAATTTGGGCTACATCCATGGAGAAACAACTAGTCCTTCCTTTTATATTATCCAGGAAACTAAAGAGATACAACCTACAATAGATTCATTGAAATTCCCTCTTCTCTCTTGATCAATCTCCTCTCTCTTTCTCACTCAGAATACAGCTCTACATAGATGCAATACAATTCCCTCATAGATGGCGAGGGGTTGCCTTATAGGGCAAAAAACCCTAAATTAAACATAACTTCTACCATCAAATCTTTGCCTAGTGAACGACCCAGATTGACTATGAAATCACAACATTTTACAAGGCAATTTTACATATATTTTTAGCTTCGGGGGCACTTCCTTGATCTCCCGCTGGGGGGGGGCGCTCCCAAAGATTACAACCGCCCCCCCCTGGACCCCCCTTACAGTGCAAATATTACTGGTGGCATTGCCACAACATTACGAACTGGGGTCCAATACGGTGATACCTTTGAATAAAGATGATAATCATGCTCCACACCCAACAATATCCCACTTCGAGACTGATTATAGCAACTCCACCGCTGCTTCATTTGTTGTACAATGACTCCACTTTGGACCTCACTGTTTCTCATCTTCATCATCATACTTGAAGACCAATTGAAATCCAACAGAATCTCAATTTCTCCCTGGTTACAACTTTTGTTAACATATTTGCAGGATTCTGGCTAGTGTGTACCTTTTCCAGCTTCAACTATCCATCTTCCAACACTGACTGTATGAAATGATACTTGAGTTGTATATGTTTTGTCTTGGAATGAAATGCAAAGTTCTTTGAAATAGGTATGGCACTCTGGCTGTCACTATATAACCTGCCCAACTCATGCTTCTTACCCAATTCATCTAGAAACCTTTCTAACCAAATCATTTCTTTACTAGCCTCTGTAGCAGCAACATATCCTACTTCCATTGTTGAGAGTGCAACAACACTTTTCAGTTTTGAAACCCAATTAACAGTTGTTCCACCTATAGTAAACACATACCCTGTTGTGCTCCTCCTGTTATCTCTATCACCCGCCATATCTGCATCAGCATATCCATGTAGAGTAATGTTTGAACCACCAAAGCATAATGCTTTATTTGTGGCACTTCTCAAATACCTGAGAATCCACTTCACTGCCATCCAATGTTCTTTTCTTGGATTGTTCATGTACCTGCTTACAACTCCCATTACATGTGCAATATCTGGCCTTGTGCATACCATTGAATACATTAAGCTTCCAACTATTGATGCATATGGAAATTTAGACATATAATCCATTTATTCCTGAGTGTTGAGATACACCTCCTTACTTAGTTTGAAATGGCTAGCCAAAGGTATACTAATTGGTTTTTCATTTTGCATATTAAATCTTTTCAACACCTTTTCTATATACTCACTCTGAGACAATGTTAATTTTTTATTCTTCCTATCTCTAGTTATTCTCATACCAAGGATTTGTTTTGCAACACCCAAATCCTTCATTGCAAATGAGTTCGCCAATTTTCTTATGAGCACATTTATTTCTTGCATGTTAGAACCTGCAACGAGCATGTCATATACATACAATAACAGTATAATATAGCTACCATCATTTTTCCTTTTGAGATAAACATAATGATTAGAGTGACATCTAGTATATCCTTGTTCATACATAAATCTGTCAAATTTTAGATACCATTGCCTTGGAGCCTATTTTAATCCATACAAGCCCTTATTCAACCTGCACACTAGTTTCTCCTTCTCTTTTACCTCATATCCTTGTGGTTGTTGCATATATATATCTTCTACCAAATCCCCATGGAGAAAGGATCTATTTACATCTAACTGCTCAAGATGTAAATCTTCAACTGCTACTAGACTTAAAATAGTTTTGATTGAAGTCATTTTAACAACAGGAGAAAATATCTCATCAAAGTCTATACCCTTTGTCTGTGCAACCCCCTTCACCACAAGTCTAGATTTATACCCTTTTCTACCTCCATCTTCTTCCTTCAACCTGTAAACCTATTTATTCTATAATGTTGTTTTACCTGCAGGCAACCTGACTAAGTCCCAAGTCTGGTTATGTGCTAAGGAGCTCATCTCTTCTTTCATTGCTTGCTCCCACTTCTTCTTATTTTCTACCTGCACTGCTTCTTCATAACATTCTTGTTCACTAGAATTAGTCAAGGAGAGTATCATTCAGGGGGTCTACTTATCCTAGTAGATCTTCTAACACCACTTTTAAGTGTTTGAGGTTCTTGTTGCTATTGTGGTTGTTGCTGTTGTTTTGTTTGTTGATCATTATGATTTTCAGGTACCTTCACTTTTTCTGTGATGTCATCAAGAACTGTGTATTCTCTCTTTTCTTTTTCCTGTTTCTTTTCCTGCATTTGATCCTTATACAAAACATTTTCATTGAATATGACATCTATGTTCCTAATGATTTTATGTTTTTCATAATCATAAAAGTGATAACCAAAATGATTAACACCATATCTAATAAAGGTACATTTCTTTGATTTTTCCTCAAGCTTTGTTCTATTTTATTTATTAATGTGGACAAATGATTCACAACCAAAAGTATTTAAAAATGAATAGTTTACCTTTTTACCTATCCATGCCTCCTCTGGAATACCACCATCCAAGGAACTTGAAGGCCCTCTGTTTATTAGATAAACAACAGTATCTACAACGTCTGCCAAAAATTGTAAAGGAAATCTTGCATGCAATATCATGCACCTTGCACGCTCCATGATTGTCCTGTTCATCCTTCTTGACATACCATTTTCTTGTGGTGTTCCTGGAACTATCCTCTCTCTGCGAATTCCATTCTTTGAATAGTACCTATCAAAATCTTTGCTACAATATTCACCTCCATTGTCTGATCTAAGACACTTCAATCATTTTCCTATCTCATTTTCAAACAAAGCTTTCCATTTCTTGAAAGTATCAAATACATCGGATTTATTTTGAATATAATAAATCCAGGTTTTTCTGCTTACATCATCAATAAAAGTAACATAGTAACGAGATCCATCGAGATATGATACCTGAGCAGGTCCCCATACATCTGTATGCACAAGATCTAATTTTTTGCTCTTCCTTTCTTTCCCAACTTTGAGGAATCTGACTCTCTTCTATTTTCAATAAACACAATTCTCACATAATTTTAAATTAACATGCTTCAAACCTGGCAACAAATTTCTTGAGTGAAGAATTTGCATCCCCTTTTCACTCATGTGCCTAAGCCTATAATACCACAATGCCATATCTTCTCCAGTAGAGGTTAAAGCATTAACAAAATTAGAAATACCATTTCATAAATACAATGTACCAACCTTTTCTCCTTTTTCTATTACCAGGGATCCTTTAGTGACCTTCCAAGTTTTATCTATAAAATTAGTCACATAGCCTTCACCTCCCAACTGCCCTACTGAAATCAGATTTTTCTTTAGATCTAGAACATGCCTTACCTCCTTCAATAGCTATTGATTTTCATTCTGTTGTTTTATGGAAACTATACCCATTCCAATTATTTTATAGGGTTTATCATCACCCAATCGAACCTGTCCAAAACCTCCTTGAACATAATCATGAAATGTTTCCTATCAGTTGTGGCATGGAAGGAGGCCCTTGAATCTACCACCCAGGCATTAATAATATTTTCTAATGAAAGAATCAAAGCATCTTGCAACACATCACCTATCACATTCGCTTCATGATTGTTTTCTTTCTACGCAACTCCTTCTTTTCCCTTCCGAGACTTGCAGTGTTTCTTGAGGTGTCCTTTCTTCCCACAGTTTGAGCACACTATCCCTGATCTAGACTTGGATCTGCCTTTACTTGACATACTGCGATATCCTAGGCTCTTGCCTCTTTCTATTTTTCTTTCCCTAGGCTCTGTAGTCAAAGCATTACCTGATGTCTCACCGGAGCTTTTCTGTCACATTCCCTCACTAAGGATTGCACCGACAATATCATCAAACTTTAAAGTAGTAGATCCAGATACAAAGTTACTGATAGCCATAACTAAACCATTCCAAATTTCTGGAAATGAGCACAAAAATAATAGAGCCCTAACTTCATCATCAAAACTTACCCTTACAAAACTTAAATGACTGGTAACTGTATTAAATTCATTTAAATGATTAGCAACAGATCCACCTTATGACATATTAATATTAAATAAACGATTCATAAGAAATACCTTATTTGAGGTCGAGTGTTTTTCATATAGTTTAGCCAATGCCGACATTAAACCCTCTATTGTAATTTCCTTTGAAATATTAAAGGCTACCGAAACTACTAGGCATAGCTGTATTGTTTCAAGTGCCTTTCTATCGAGAATATCCCATTCTGTGTCTGTCATACTCCTCGGCTTCTTTGTCTTTCCACTCAATGGTTGGTACAAATCTTTTTGGTACAAATAATCTTCTATCTGCATCTTCCATAGTTGGTAGTTTTGGTTGTTAATTTTTTCGACCCTAAACCTACCATCTTCCCCCATTACTCCCACTCGAACTAGGAACCCTTCTCTCCTACAAGTTTATTAGCCAAACAGACCTTCGTCTCTGATACCAGTTGTTAGAAAATTATATATTATAGAGAAATAGAACACGTAAAATGTATTGTAGAAATATAAACATTAAGAAAATGCATAAAATAAGAGAGACACAAATATACATGGTTCACCCAATTTGGGCTACGTCCATGGAGAAACAACCAATCCTTCCTTTTATATTATCTAGCAAACTACAGAGATACAACCTGCAGTAGATCCAATATAATTACCTCTTCTCTCTCACTCAATCTCCTCTATATTTCTCACTCAGAATACAGATCTACATAGACTCAATAAAATTTCGTGATATATATCAAGGGGTTTCCTTCTAGGGCAAAAACCCTAAATTAAACACAACTTCTACCGTTAGATCTTTGCCTAATGAATGACCCAAATTGACTGCGAAATTACAGCATTTTACAAGGCAATTTTAAATCTATTTTTAGCTTCAGGGGCATTGCCCCCCATCCCCTGCCAGGGGGGAGCTCCCAAATATCGTAGTTCCCCCCCCCCCCCCCCCCTTGTAGACCCCCCTTGTAGTGCAAATATTAAGGGCAGTGTTGCCATCATATTATGAACTGGGGTCTAATGTGGTGATACCTCTAAATAATGAAGATAATCTGGCTCCACACTCAACATCAGAATCAAATCATCGACATATAATATAATAATCAACGATTTTCCTTTAACAACAATATGGTAAAGGTTCGCAACTGCTTCACTTTTGGTCAAGCCAAATTCAGTGAAATAGCTACCAATCCTGGTGTACCAAGCACAGCGTGCTTATTTCAATACATATAATTCTTTCTTTAGTCTGCACATGTGTGACTCTTTGTTGAAGGTCTCAAATCCTGCTAGCTTCTCAATATATACCTCTTCCTCAATCATGTCATTCAGTAATGTTATCTTTACATCCATCTGATGTATCTTCCATCCCATTTGTGCTAATAGTCATAGAATAGATTTGATTGAGGAGTACCTTGCTACAGGAGAAAGTTTCTCATAGTAATTAGTTCCGTCCACCCGAGAGAACCCTATGGCCACAAATATGGCCTTGTGTTTATCTACACTCCCATTTTTTGTTTTCTTTACCTTGTAAATCCATCTAGAAATTGTTTCTAATGATGGAGTCACACTTCTCAACCATGGCATCAATCCACATTGGTTGTTGCACTGCTTCCTCAAATGAAGATGGCTCAGTATCTAAACTCTTGCTCATCAAAGCCATGTAGCCAGTGTACCACTCTAGTGACCTCATCTTCTTGTGTTGTGATGTGGGTGCTCCCACATTCTCTCTAGCATCGTGCAATAACCTGTCAACCTCTCTAGTGTGATTTATCCCATATCTAGAAGTCTCTGCATGAGTGGGTGATTTGACTCTCTACTCCTCTGCATGTTGCTGCTCCACATCATCCCGAGGTTCCTCCTTTGGAGCTAAAAACTCCTCAATTTCATGTAACTAAAACTCCCTCTCAAGGGAACATCTCATGGCCTTCTCTTCATTGAAATTCACATCTCTATGAACAACTGCCATCGTATTGGATGGAAGGTACACCCGATAGTTGTGAGGAGTATCATTATACCCCACAAGTATGCCCAACTTAGTTTTTGGTTCTATATTTTTTCATGCATCTTGGGTAACATGAGAATAGACTAAACAACCAAATATTTTGAAGTGTGCTACGTCAATTTCTTACCTGAAAATGCTTCTTCTGGTGTACTCAACCTGAGAATTCGATGAGGGATTTTGTTCTACAAATGAATAGTTGTGTTGCATGTTTCAACCCACAAGAGCAATGGTAGGCCCTGATCATGTAACGTCACCCATTCCACTCCCACAATACTTATGTTCTTCTTTTTAGCCACCCCATTCTGCTGTGGGTTATGAGGTGCTATCAACTCCCATCAAATTCCTTCTGTTGCACAAAAGTTCTTGAATCCATTCGACACATATTTTTTGTTGTTATCACTTCTGAGAGCTTTAACATTCCTTCTAGTATCTTTCTTGACAAGTGCTTTAAAATCACAAAATTTAGCAAATGCTTGATCTTTCTTTTGCATGAAGAAAATCTAGCACTTATGAGAAAAATCATCAACAAATATTACATAATTCCTATGCTTGGCTGTGGATGCTGTCGAAAATGGTTCACACACATCTGAGTAAACTCGATCAAGTATTTCTTGCGCTTGACTGTATTTATTTTGAAATAATTTTTTTGTGTACTTCCCCAATGTACACCCTTGTAACCCATCACAGATCACTGAACCAAATACAAATCATCACATAGTAGCATTATCCCCAGTCAAAACTTCAACCCAACCAGAACTCTTAAACACAGATTAACATGAGAGAAACATCATCAATAGACAATAGTAAACATCACAGAACTGATTAAACATCATTAACCGTTCATATTTCAAAAATCTAATAGATGTACTTCATTCTTATAAAGAATTTGCACGTGTATACGTGGTTATCATTCAACACACCTTGGTACAAATTTGTCCATACTACAGAAATATATGCGACTACCCATAAACATATCCGCATATGTATGTGACTTCTCAATGGAAAACCAGTGTATAAATCTATAATCACTGAGTCATAGCTTCATTGCACAACAAACATTTGTCAAACCCAAATCTCGGCATGCAAATTGTTATAGACACACATCATAATATCATCATCACAGATCTATCATACCATGCAAATTATTGAATATGTTTTCATTTCAAATCCATTAGATCTAATCCATCTCCATGCTCCCCAGTGTACACCTATTTCAGATCAAGTTATTCATAAATAATTCATCACATGCACAATCTAACACTTTTATCTCCATCTCCTTATATAGCTTAGGCCTTAGAAGATACCTTATGCCAATCCCTTAGTAATGTCGATGGTATTCTTTGATGGGATGAAATTGTTATGCTCCTATACTAATAGGTGTCATATTTCATGATTGACTGGTAAAATTCCAAACATGTTCATCCTTTCCATGCTACAAAGGTTTCATATTTTGAAAAAATCAAAAAATAAAAAAATGAAAAGAGGGTATGCCCTAAAAGAAAAATCAAAGGGAAAAAAGAGTGAAGTGGTTAGAAAAAAAGAAAATGAACCCCAAATAAAGAAAACCAGGAAAGTGTGCTAGTCCAAAATGCCACTATTATTCTATTTTTTCAAAGAAGTTCATTGTGTGCAAATAGTTAACTCTTGCTATAGTTGACAGATGGCCAAACAGCTTAATCTTGGCCAGTTCATGTTTAAATTTCTTGTTTTAGAAATAGAGAACAAAATCTGTCCAAACAGTTCAAGCTTGGCAGATAAGTAGTTAGGTAGAGAAGCAAAGGTGCTCAACAGCTAAATCTGAGCCCCTGGAAGAAATAAGGGCAGACTTAGATAGGATGGCAGTTAAAAGAAAAGAAGAGAGTAAGGGTTTTCTAGTTTAAATGCACCCAAGGAAAAAGGAAGAAAAAATGTTAGGTGTAACAGGCTGGGTAGGCAGTTTTGATGTTGCAGAAGCAGGCATGTGAGTAATTTTGTCTTTCAAAGGTGATTTATCTCATGGATATCATAATTTCCATGGCAAGGTGCGGCTACAAAATCAGGTGATGCATGTCTAACTTCCCTCCATACTTCTCCCAAAATCACTCATTAACCTCCCCCCTAAAGATGTTGGGATCTACTCAATACTCTTAAAAACACTCCATTTCATGAAAAAACTAAGAAGTATAACATTCTTGCTTTGAAGCCACATTTCTTGTGTAAAAATGCTTTTCTTCCATTATGCTAAGTTTTCCAACTTCATAGCTTGGCGCCCTTTCATTTCCCTAAGCCTAAGTTTTTCACTTTTAAACTTAGTGCTTTTGTTTGAACATATCTTTCATATTAACCCTTAACTTTGTTATCTAATTCCTATATAATATTTTTCCCTCTCCATATTATATAAATATATGAAAAATCCTGAAAAATCTAATATCCCGCCCCCGCCTAAACTATAAGCCATATGTTATTATACAAAAGGAATTAAAAGGTGTATTTGAAACCTTTTAATAATCCATTGCCGTGCCATTTAAAAGAGTTAATCAACATCTGGTTGATTAATTAACTTAACCCCTGCAACCTCGATAACCAAAGGTCATACCCACCCACATTAAAAAACGTTGATTTAATTGATGGGCCCCGTGCCATAGCCTCCACCATATCCCATTCACCGATGTCGTCAGATCTGGGCCCGACCATCCAATGGCCCAGATCCATATCGCAACCCCCTCCGTGTCAGATGATTAATGCTCAGGGAACGGTGGTATTCCCGCCATACCAAGGGATGTGTGGCGCCCTCCCGCAGTGCTCGCTGCCCTCCCCACCAAAACCACCTCAGTCCTAAAGCGGTTGAGGCCAATACTGCTTACCACCCCCACTACCTCCCTGCTGACGTCAGCGCCACGTCATCTACAACATCAGCACCACCTCACCCTGCTACCCGACAAAACACCACGTCATGTTGACGTCATCCAAAAAAAAAGGCGCCAAAAACCCGCCAAACCAATTTTTGTCAAAAACCCGTGAAAGTGTCGTTTTCATTCATTTCTATTGGTTGCTTTCACGAGACCGGCGCATGCAAATTACGTTGAAGCTACTACCAGAGCTCGAGTCCACCACCGAACCAGCATAACCCGACATCCCACTCTGTAATTCGTCGTCTAAACCTGCCAATTACTCCCGTGCACATCCAAAAACACAGGTATTTACCTTACCTCCATTTTTGGACCCAGTGAATTTCAGTTTTCTCTACAAATTGCCCAAAGGACCCAAATTTGAGTTCAATTCACCGTGCTTCCTTCAAATAAGCACACCAGAACCACTGCTCTTTTTCCCATTTTCACCGAAAACCCTGCAGACTTCGTTTTTCTCTGTAAATTCACCCAGCAAGCTAAGTTCAAATCCACTGTGGTCTGCAATTCCCGGAGAAAAGCCCCAGAACTGTTGTTTTGCCTATTTTGCTACACAAACCCAAATTCCAATTGAAAAATCACAGAAAATTGAACAATGGAAGCCCCTGTGGCCCTCAATGTTGCTCCCCTCAATGCACCTCACAAAGAGTTAGAGTGGTTGCCCTTGGCTGATAGGGATTTTCAAATACAGGACTTAACTGGTGACAAAAACCACCTCCAAGCATTCTGTGAAATTAGGAACAGTCACCTAAGTAAAACTGATCTCTATGGGATATGGGAATCCAATATGCCCAGATACTACCTTCCCTCAGTAAATGTATTCCTGGCTGTTATCCACCTATGCTGTGCCAATTATGAACCTACTCAGAGAGCAGTTATGACCCCAACTAGAACTGTCCTCTTTCATATAACTCCTGAGTCCATAAATGAAATGCTACACTTCAAACCCACTCAGCCTCTGGCTCCTCTTTCCATGGGATATTTGCTGGAGCAAGGCTCTAAACTATCCACTGCAGAAATAGGCCGGATTTCCAAGTTATTTATGAGACCATATTGCTAGCCCAGAGAGCCACCTCCTTTTCACCATGTCTAGTTCAATGAAGTTGGAAGATTCATTATTGATATGATATCCTATGTCCTGGGATTTAAGACAAGTGAATATGTTGATGAGACCATTTTAGCTTTGTTGTCCATGTTTATTCCAGGACATCCTCCTGCTATCAAATATGACTTTGCTACTTTCATTGCCAACAAGATCCATGACCAATTCATGAGTCTAGAAAGAGAAGGAGTCTTCAAGTATACCTCTTATATATATCATCTGTTCTTATACTATCAAATAGAAAGTTTTCAATTTCCCATCAGAAAATTGGATTCTAAAGGAGAAAGGAGGTTTGTGATTTTTTGGACCTTAGTCTTCTGTGAAGTCCATAACTCTCCTTACACTTACTGTGAATTCTTTGATTTGTTTATACATCTGGTCTCCTCTCTGCTGATGAGAACTCCTCCTCCTAGAATCTCTGGTGATATGCAGAAAATTTTACAACTCTCCAAAAGCTACAAAATAGTTGACTGGTACTTCTACCAGAACCACAATGAGATCAGGATATATGGCTATGAGTTGTGCCCCTATAAGCTACCCAAATATGTGCCTATGAGACTGTTTTCTCTAGAATATTTCAAGCAATTTATCAATTCAGATTTGACTCACTTTTATGGTGCAAAGAAAAAAGCTCAGCTAAAATTTAGAAACCAGTTAGGCCCTTTTATCATTAACAAAAGGGAATCATGGCAAGATGTTGACAAGATATTCTGAGAACAACTCAAATTAAAGAGGAGATTTTGGTGGGTACCCTATGACCCAAATGGCTTTATTACTGAAAGAAAAGTAATTAACAGGCTATCAGCCTATAAACATTATAGGATCCTTGAAATAGAGCAGTTTGCTAATCAAGATGAGTGGGTAGAAGGCACATTAATTGAAGAACTCACTGAGGAAGAAAAGATGGAACAAGCTATGAAAAATCTTGAAAAGACCCTTGACCTGGACTCTTTTGGACAGGTGTCTTTCAAACTGCCTCAGCAAACTGAAGTGAGTACATCATCTGCTGGAACTTCACAGCAACCTGCCCAAGAAAGCACTACACCAGCTGCAGGGACATCCAAAGGCAAAGAAGTGTTGGATTCAGAGTAGCACATAATGACAGATCAGTTAGTAGCATCAAAGGAACAGGGCCAAGGGCATATTCCTTCTGTCCAGACCAAGGCACCAGAGGTACCAGCATTACAGTCTCCTCTAAATAAGGAAAGGGGCAAGAAAAGGGACAGAGAAGAGACAACACCTGTAAGTGGACCAGTAGAGCAACCAGAGGCAAAAATGCAAAGAATAAATCCTCTACCTGAAGAGGAAATTACTGAGGAAACCTCAGAAAGTCCAAGAGGTGAGAGGGCAACCAACCCACAGACATCCCCAGTGGTAGGAACATCCACCAGCTCTCTTAGACAGGAATTGGAGAAACAGCATAATGTAGAAGTTTCCTCCACAAGGCCACAAAGCAAGCAAGGTTTTGATATCAAAAGAACATTCACGGACATCAAGGCCCAGAATGAGCCAATAAGACTGCAACTTTATGATCAGTTTCTCAAGATGACCCCCACCAAACAGCAAAGGTTAATGTCTGCATATGACATTAAAGAAGGAAAAATGATCTTAAGCCACTTTAGGCCTAAAGTGCAGCAGCCACAGTCAGCAGCTAATTACATAAGAACAAATCTGGAGGTCCTTGCCAAAGACATTCATCCTATGGACCAGATTGAGTTGCACAAGAAAACTAGAGAGATGGTCTACTCTACATTGGCAGATAAGGCAATGTTAGCTCACAAATTGTAGAACTCATTGAACAACACATCTGCCCAACTAGATTTGGAAAAGGCATCTTCTTTAGCCAAGGACAATAGGATAAAGTCCTTGGAGGATATTATCATTGAGCTGGGACATGATCCCAAGGATGCCAAAGGAATAAAAGCATTGATTAAGAAGAAGGAAGAGGACATTGCTGCCCTTAGGAAATAGTTGAAGCTGCCTATTACCATGCATCCACAAACTACAGAGGTTGTGTAGAAAAAAGCAGAGGAGGACATGATGGATTTGCTTATGAGGATGAATCAAAGATTAAGTGAGACAGAGCAGGAATTAGAGAAAGCATTACAAGAAAAGCAGGGAGTGTCGACCTCCCAGCCACCTGAAGTAACTCCAGCAGTTACAACTACTCCTCCCACAGTTACAACAGCAGTGCCTCCCACCATCCCAGCATCAACAGCACCAGGTACTTTAGCAACAACAACAGCAGCAGGCAGCAGCACTACCATGACCACAGAGGAGTTAATAAAAGCTATGGAGGATTTAAAACTCCAAGTATCAGAATTAAAAGAGGCCAAAGAGAAATTGGCAAAATTAGAAGTGAGTTATGACAAGTCTAAAATGACTGTGGCAGAAAAGACAAGAGAGGTGAAGGCACTAGAAAACAGAGTAAAAACATTGGAAAAGGACCTATCTTTAGATAAGCCTCTAGGAGAAATCAAGGGCATTTTATGGGCTAACATCAGTGAATCCATTAGTAATGTGTGGAGATCTATTCAAATTATATATGAGCAAATTGACTTGATAGCAGCAGCTCATGTGGAAATTCAAAGGGCCAAAAATTTATTGGGACATATGCCCGAACAGGGCAACAGGTTAATACAATTTTTGAACACTAAGACCAGTGAAGAACTAGAAGCACTGGACATCAGAGACAAGACAGCCACCATTCTAAAAATCAAAAGAGTTTTGACCATGAGAACCCTGATGTAGAATTTGGAGAGGAAGAGCCAAGATATGTAGGTGGAGATAGACTCTTTTATGGAGAGATTTGTAGTTTTGCATGAAAGGGGCTTGCCAAGTCTGGTGGGAAACAATGAATTCCTATTGAGACAAGTTGAGTACCAGCATAGGTTGAATAAACATGCTACTGATCAACTAAATGCATCATCAAGTACTCCAGCAGAGAAGACCCTTCCATCTGGCCAAACCCTCTATAGCAGTTTGGAAAATCTATTCTATATTGAGCATGAAGTAAAACATCTTTTTACAGTCCAGCCTAACTTCTACATGTACACAGACGCCGACGAGACTTTGAGAAAGCTGTTAAGACATCAGTTACCAGAAGAGCAGTGGTGGCAAGGCATGTTTGAAATCCTGTAGGCGGGTTTCAAACTTTTGTTTTTTCCCAGGATACAACAGATATCATAAAGTGGAGAAAAGGAACAGATGAGAGTCTCACGGGGTAGCAGTCTATCAAATAAAAATTAGATACGCCCGAGAAAGCTATGCCAGCAGTGCGGAATTTCAGCGGAAACAGTCACCGACCGACTCACTGGGCTTACAGTCAACGCATCTAACCAACTGAGCAGCCAGCACAACAGCATTTACTTCTACATTTATTTCTCCTTTTGAGTAGGTAGAATAAGTTATTGCTAGTGTCACACGGAATGAGTCGATCTTGCGGACAAGATTGACCTTCCTAGAATCTAACAATATCTAGTGACAAGCAAGCCAATCAAAAACTATCTTTCCCTAAATATGCAACTTATAAACAAAGGCAAACAAGTGTTTTAGGCCTACCTTAGGTCCAATGCAAGTTTGTGGAAGCCTCGCTCCTTTGATCCAAATGAGCTCCCTTGTAGCGAATCTACAAACACAAATAAGAAAACAAATTAAATAGCACCTGAAAAGCCAATATCATAAAGCATACCTATCATGATGATCAAGGAATTCATGAAACAAATGACATAAGACAATTTGTTGAGAAAAATGAATCTGATTGTATTAATTCAAATCAAAGAAGAACTTTACAACCTGTGCCTTGATGTTGTACAAGCTCCTCCCAGGGTCCAACAAGAAGTCTCCTCTACTTTGACAAGTTTCACTCTCTTCGCAATGAAGCCAAAAAGGTATGTGATCTCTCCTCTCAAGCTTAACTAGGAAGTCTCAATTCCACCAACATTTACCCTCAAAAATGTTTAGCTTCTAACCCCCTTAGCAACCAGCCCAATGCCTTAATTTATAGTGCAATGGAGGGAAGCTACCAGGTCCTCCTTCAAAGGGATAAAGCCCTCCTTCAAAGGGATAGCTCCTCTCATCAAGGGATTAGCTCCTTCTCTTTTGGGATGCATGAACCACCTAAGAGCGAACAATCCACGTCAAAATTCCTTCTAGAATCATCTAGAATTAACCCAAAGTGAGTTTTCTAGAATAAACTTGCGCCTTTTTTACTTTCACAGGGGTCTGCACCCACTCCTTTAGGGACAGAGCGGGCAGGTCTGCAGGTAATGTGAACAGGGGTGCGGGACCGCAGGCAACAGTGAGAGAAAGTGCGAAACCAGAGCTTTGTTGATTTTCAATGTCTTTCTCTCATTTTCAAAGCTTGACTTGAAGAGCTGAGGTCTGAGACTTGCTTAGGAGGACAGTATAAGTGATGATAGACTCATACTGACTGCAAATAGTCATGGTGACGATATTTTTGTGTAACAGATTGCCCCCTAAAGTGTGAAGTCTGTAGTAGATGAGGATTTCATTTATCATCTAGGAAGAGTGAAGTACTTTATCATTTCGAGGATCATTTTATGGAGAGCCCGGTTGGAACATGTAAAAACATTCAATGCAAAATATATATATGAGATCATATCATCGCTGAGGTAGGCATTCCCATACTCAGATCAAAAATGACTAGAAAACTAACTACTACTCTGATATAGGAATGATCTTGTAATACATCACAAGTATAGACACATGTAGACACAGTATGGACGCAGCCATCTGTTTATGAATAGTCCACAGTATAATGAATACAAAATTCCTCGTAGCCTGGATGGCGGAAACTAGATCAAGGGTCTTCATTTCTACTTCCTGAAACAGTACGATTCTATCCATGCGAATGAATGTGTTGAAGTCGAACATGGTAGAAACCACTTGATTACCAGTCAATGATGTAAACTGTTAACAAGTGTGAGAGAAACCTTCAGTAATGTCAATGGCTCTCAAAGTACTCAGTACAATCCATGAGATGTGAATAGATGTGTTGATGTTGAACATGTCACGGAATCCTTTGATCGAAGGTCAATGATGCAACCTATCGTCGAAGGCGAGAAACCTGCCATTGAGGCATGCAAATCCCAAGGTACTGACGATTTCTAGATCACCTTTCTGGATAATGAGCTGAAGTCTATAGAAAGCGATCCGTCGTAGGCAAACCTACAACACGAAATCATAGATCAAGTTGAAGAAATTTAGTTGCAAGGACTGACTCAGGGATGGTCAAGATGGATGACAGATATTTTGTAGATGAATGGCTTATTTGCACTGACCTCTTGAACACATAATGACACGGCAAATGGTTTGGTGACAATTGACCCAAAGTTAATACCCAGAAACTGGCTGAAGAATTTCAAAGTGGTTTGATCAACTGTTAGGCAAAGGATTTCCCAACCCAGGTGAATAAAAAGTGTCATGTTCAAGAGTGGTTACAAAGTATGACAAACAGGCTCATTTTTCTCTCTTTTCCCCCACCATTTCTGGCAAGTACCTCTTTATTTTGGACAAGCTTGAGGAGGATAACATTTGCTTGATTATAAGCTCATCCTTCAGATGAGTCCAGCTTAGTTTAAATTTGAACCCTAAGAAGGAGTGGTCTGTTCCTGTTTGTAATTTAACAGGTCCTTTACTGTTAAATTTTAACGAGTCCAGTATAGGAGAAACTCGGCGTTTTTCAATTTTAGAGAGTCTGAAAAAACTTAAGAAGACTCCAGGGTTGACCTTTTTCGTAAATTTGTGTCTCCCAAGCCCGAAAAAGTATAAAATAATACTTGAGAGAACTGCTTGATCATTACGACCAAGGAGTACTTTTCGTAATTAGTGCCTCTGATCCGAAAAAGTAAAAGAACGATCAATGACACGTCGTTTTATAACCAATATCGATTTTGAAATGACAAAAATCCAGCAATCTTTTCATGTTTTTATGGTCAGAAAAAGAGCTGTAAGTGGACCGTCTTTTAGTTCCATTTTAACGAGTTTAAAAAGAAAAACTCGGTGATCGTTTCATGTTTTAGGAGTCAGAAAAGATCTTAAAGATGACTCTAATGTTTTTCCGTCGAAAATGACCGATTTTGCCTGAAAATTCCGTTATCCTGAACAAAAACTCAAACATTACTCATACTTGTTTAAAATGGATAAAAATGCTGCAAAGGTTACCTTTCTAAAGTGAAACATAAACAAATTAACAATTCATTTATTCAAAAAACTTATAAAAAGGGCTTTCATCAATTCATTTTTACCATTTGAAATTTGGGTGAGAAAATAGAACTTTTGGTCAGAAACTTCTCGTGAATATTGTGGAAAATCCATCCGTCGGAATCGAGTGTCGTCTCCTCCAGGTAATCCAATTCATCCTACTCTTCAATTTCATCCATTTCAATTTGTTTTTTAGGGTTTCATTTCATTTTTTAGAGGATTTTTAGGCTAGAAACCCATGCGCAGAGGCCTGCAGGCATAACATAGGCAGCCTATGGACCCCGACTTTTTCTCAATGGGGAAAAAGTCAGGGGTCCACACCTGCCATGAAGGCAAGGTGCGGACCCACGCACTGTCTCTAACAGAGAGGGTGCGGTCCCCACGGCAAGCGTTTTTAACCCTAAATTTCTCAAAATTCACCCAAACAATTTAATTTTTTATATTCTAATTCGCCTTTTTGTTGGATGTAGAGTATACATCATGCTTGATTGGCGAGAACGGGAGCATGAGGACATAGATGTTGCCGCGTTAAATCACCAACCTTCGATCGATGCATTGAAGGCATGCGACTTGTACAAATTCTGGGCCATACCTAGCATGAGGGCCCAGGTGGAGCATACAGGACCAATGCTTCTTCATTGATGGTCACCAGCTCGAAATGGAGCCAGAAGACATATACTTTTTGACTGACTTGCCTAAGAGAGGTGAAGACTTGACTCTATTCGGGACTAGGCCAGGTGGCCAGTCTGTCGATAGCCTCCGGCTAGAGTTTTGTAACAACCAGACTAGAGACAAAGGGATAGACATCAAAACCACATCCCGTCCTGAACTCATGGTGATCACGTTTACTGTTACCAGGCTCTGTGGGAGTGCCGCACTACATATAGCCACTGGATCCCAGATGCGGATGGTAGTTGACTACTTTCGAGGTATCATCTTCAACTAGTGTGATGCTATGTTGGCTAATGTAAAAGGCCAACTGACGAGAGCTAAGAACAGACAACTAAAGACCTTTGGATACGATGCTTTAGTTGTGAGCTTTGGTCTGGAGAGGGTCTCAATGTTGGTCCCGAAGCACCTCACTGTTGGAGCTGGACTTCCTCGAGAGCCCAAACTGATGCGATGGGTTGCAGTTATGGCCCGTCATCCTGATGAGGGGACAGAGGTCATTCGATTCAAACCTGAGTATTTCCATTGGTTAGAAAACCAGGTTTTTGCTATTCAGGACTTTCCTTACACTGGGGTAGATTTTCACGATGACCCAAACATGGCTCTTCTACCAGGAGAGCAATGGGATGACTCAGGTAAAATCATTTTCAACACTTTCCTATTTAATTTTTTGTTTTTGTTTTTATCTCGTCCCAAAACTGATAGTAAAAGTTTCAAATGCAGACGTGGGTCCACAGCAACCAGCCGCTCTCTGGCCTTACGAGAGGAAAAAACCAGCTGCAGCAGCACCAACCCCACAGGACGAATCAGCAAAGACCTTGGCTGAAATGGAGAGCCATCTAGAGCGTTTGACAGGAGACATTCCAGAGACCGGCATAGATGACATTCCTCGTCGACTACAGCACTATGTGATTGGGGTCCCAGGACCTTTTAGGAGGTTCCTTTGTAAGGTGGCCCGTATAGTGGTTTCTTATCGAGATCATCACCAGTGATAGGATGATCGCCTATTGTAGACACATATGACATTTTTGCTTTTTGTATATCATTTTTGCCGATCATAAGGTGTTTTTCAACCTATGATCGAGGACGATGTATATTTTGACACACTCCTATATTATATTATATCACTATTACCGGCTTATCTTGTAAAACATGTTATGGAATGTTTTTAAATTTATTTGTATGATTATTGCAAATGTCTACTTTACATTCGAGAAGCAATTGCATCTGCTAATGTATTTAAAGATCTTGGAATATGTTGATATTCAATATAATCAAATTCACGTTCCAAGAGACGCACTCTCAAAAATAATCTCAATAACACTGGATTTCTAATGGAATATACTCTATTAAGTTGTAATACAATGAGTTCAGAATCTAACCTCACTATCAAACTCCAAATCCCAAATGAAATAGATTCAGATAATAACTCAATCACTGCACTATACTCTGCAATGTTGTTCATTGTTTGACCGAGGCTTACCCCATGCATAGATACCAACTCGTCAAAAGGAGAATAGATAACCCAAGTTGCGGAAGAAATGTTCCGTGTATTATGACAAGCACCATCAACAAAACCAATGTATGTTTGGAGAGGCATTGACATCTGCAATATCAAGAGTAAAACCAAGATAAGCAGGAATAATGACGAAAAACACTCTCTAAGCTAAGCACACTTTTTAAACTAAAACACACCAGCTAGAAAGAAAGCTAACCTAACTAAAAATCTCCACACCCATATTTTAAGCATAATACCTTTTTAGGTAAAGACCATTTCTGGGTTTACCTAAAGAGTCCCCGTCAAAGTCTACCAATTCATAGGCCCCTTTTGCTAGCTTTCACTTGATAACATAGGGGCCATGCCACATAGGAACGAATTTTCCAGCGCCTAATTTATCATTAGCTTGATCGTACAATAAGACTAGGTCTCCTTCCAAAAAATTTCGAGGGGTCACATTTCGATCATACTGAGCTTTAATACGTTTTGCATGAGTTTCGATCGCCAATGCAGCATCACGTCGATTCTCATTTAGATGAGCCAAGTATAACAAACGTTTTTCCTCTTCGGAAGTGGCTAGAAGTAACTCGATGGCCATTTGCAATGACGGGATTTCACATTCAATGGGTAGCACAGCTTCCAGACAATAAACTAGTTGGAAAGGAGTGAACCCTGTTGATGTTTTTACTGAGGTTCGATACGCCAAAAGCGCTGAAAATAGCATGTTATGCCAATTCGACCTGTGAATCCCAATGATTCGTCGGATCATGATGACTAGAACTTTGTTGATGGCTTCAACCAGACCATTAGCTTATGGATAATAAGGAGTTGAACTATCGTGACACAAGCCAAGCTGGCCTGTAAGTTCAGTCATCATAACGTTTCAAAAATGATGCCCATGATCAGTGATAATTGCTTGTGGAACACCAAACCTAGCAATTATATGATTGAACATGAAAATTGCAGCTGTTTTGTCGTCTGCCTCAAATGTAGGCATCACCTCGGCCCACTTGGTAAAATAATCTACCGCAAGGATGATATACGCATGCCTCCCGGCCGAGTGAGGGTTACATGTAATAAAATCGATACCCCATTTTGCAAACTGGATGACGGTAATTATAGGGTGGAGAGGAGCAGGAGGTGCGCTCATATTTCGATCAAAAATTTGGCAGTTGTGGAATTTTCGAACCGCGTTAATACAGTCTTTAAACAAAGATGGCTAGAAGTAGCCAGCGTGCAATATCTTTTGGGCTGTGGCATACCCAGACATATCACTGCCACATGCTCTAGAGTGACAGTCATTTAGAACCCTTTCAGCTTCCTCGTGAGTTAAACAACGTCGAAAAACAGAGTCCGCCCCACGGCGATAAAGAGTATCTCCAATAATTCTGAATTGTTGGGACTGGAATCGTATTTTGCGACGTTTTGACCTTGATATTTCTAGCCAAAAGGATTGGGTCTGGAGATAAACGATGATATCCCCATACCACGGATCTAAAGTGCTGATTAGAAGCAAGGATTCATCCACAATGGGCTCCTCTACCACAGTTTCCGTGTCAGCACGTGGGAAGTCACACATTAACTCCACAAAAACTAAAGATTTCTTCGACTTAGACTTTTCAAATTCCAAGTCGAACTCCTGCAGGATGACAATCCATTTGGAGTACTTGCCCCCTAGCAATTGCTTGGTTAAAATATAGATCATAGGGTTGCAATCAGAAATTACTGTAGTTTTACGTAGTAAAATGTAATGACGAAAACGTTGGACAGCTTGAATAGCTGCCAATGCCAATTTCTCCACATGTGAGTATTTTAGCTCAGTTGGATTTAAAGTTCGACTAAGGTAATATATCACATGTTCAGTACCGAATTCATCTTCATGAACTAACACCATTCCAATGGTGGAATGGGAGGCGGTGAGATACAAGAAGTAGTCCTGGTTGTAGTTGGGAGGTTGCAATAACGGGGCATGGGTCAACGCGTGTTTTAGTGCATAAAAAGATTTCTCAACTATCTCATCCCAAAATAATGGAGTATTCTGTTTCAATAACCGGGTAAAACCCTTTGTGATCTCAGCGTAGTTAGGAATGAATCGGCGTAAAAAGTTTTCTTTCCCTTGCAAACTTTGGAGTTGGCGAAGACTCGAAGGAGGAGGCAATTTGACAATAGCTTCAACCTTCGAGGGATCGATGCGAATGTCGGCTTTCGAAACAACAAACCCCAGCAACTGACCCATTTCTATACAGAAAACACACTTGTGTGGATTCAACCTAATCCGATAATGCCTACACCTCATAAAAATTGCTCATAAATGGATGAGATGATCAGCTCAATGTAATGAATGAGTAGGCAAATCATCGAGATAGGGTTGCACAATGTGCTTGATGTCATGAAACGCATAAGACATGGCCCTTTGAAAAGTTGCCCCGACGTTCTTGAGCCCAAAATGTAATTTGCCGTAAGCAAATGCCCCCCATGGACAAATGAAAGTCGTTTTTGGTTGATCAGCAGGTAGAATATTGATTTGATTGTATCTGGAAAAGCCATCCATGAAGGAGAATACTTCACTGCTGGCACAATCATCAATGATTTGATCGATATAGGGAGTTGGCTAATTGTCTTTTGGATAGGCTCGATTAATGTCCCTATAATCGATACATATTCTTATTGTCCCTTGCTTTTTGTTAACTGGAACAATATTCGATACCCAATCCATTAACGAAATCGGATAAATGAAACCTACTTTGAGTAATTTTTCAACTTCTTCTTTAATAGCAGCAGCTTTTCTTGGGTGAATCTGATGCAAACGTTGCCGGACGGGTTTAGCGTCCGGGTAAGTTTTGATTTCATGGACAACAATTGCGGGGTCGATTCTTGGCATTTCCTCATATGACCAGGAAAACACGTCGCAAAATTCTTGAAATAGGGCCTTATATATTTGAATTTCATCTTCCGTACACGAGGCACCTATATGAATGTTTTCAACAATTCCAGGCTTAACCAAAATGTCAATAGGAATAGTTTGAGAAATGTTTCCCAAATTTAACTCTGAATCAGGATTTTTCATTAGATGCTGAGGTTCCTTGATATATTCAGTCATAAAAATTGATGAAAAATCATTTTCAAAACGATCACTCTCGGGTAAAAACGAAGATCTATGATGAAGATCTTCCCATGGTAAATCATCGACACATAGGATTTCACAAATTTGCTCATCAGTGTGAACAAGTTCAGAAAACATTGTTGAATCTGAGTTTAATGTGAAAAGTGATTCCTCATGGACCACATTCATTAAGTCAATTTTGGTTGAAGATGGGTTGGTAAATGACTGCATGGCCTGATACGCAATTTCATATGGACTCAAAGGCATAACAGCAACAAATGAGTGTGTCTCAGATTTAGAAGGTACGATCCAAGGATCATCATAAACAATGGTGTCTGACGAAATCATATGAATGGTTGCAGTAGAAGATGATGCGTTGATAGGAGGTAAAGGAAAATTTCCCAGTAAACTGGCATCTTTAACTAGTCCTACTCCAACATCCTTATACGGGATAGTCGTTTTACCGACATGCTGAATACTTTCAGAAGAGGATGGGTCGGATGAAAAGTAAGTCAGTTGGTCTATAGTTACGATCTAACCATTATGAGGGAACTTTATAAGCCGAAATACCGATGAAACGACAACTATCATAGCGTAAGATCAACTACGACCCAAGAGAAGGTTGTAATCTAGAGGGGCATCAACCACCTCCACATCTAGATTAACAGTTTTTCCTTCAACCCCTATAGGTAGATCCTATAGAATGCCAAAAGGATGAAACCCACGGCCATCAAAGGCCTTTAGAATAATCGGGGATTGATTTAGCGAAGGAGAACCAAGTGATCTCCAACACTGTATCAACATAATACATGTTGAGGCTCCCTCATCAATCACAGTTCTCTAAATAGGTCTGTTTTTTACTAACACTGGGATCTGGAAAGCCATTTGATGAGGTAAGTGCAGTGTACTATTTTCTAGATCGAAAATTATAAGGTTCGAGTCCTGAACGTCAACAGCTCCTATAGCCGACAATAGTAATTTACGTTGTGCTGGACATGATTGCAGCACTTCCAAGGCCGACATTGCTGAAGGTGAAACAACTAAATCTTTAACAATGTTATAGTTTTGAGCCACTCTCGCATGTGGATTGAAAGCTGACTTTCGAAGTATACCCTTGGCGGGCGGTTTGATTACTAAGTCTGGATTAGGTTTCTCGATCTCTAACGGATCGAAACTGGGAGCTGAGGTTGATGGCTTAGAATGAGAAGATTCTACTTCTTTACCATCAACAGGACTTTTACTTCCATAATCATGCGATCGAGTCGCAATCCTAACATGGACATCATCAGTATGGGTTCTTCATTGGCATTTGAGGAAGAACCTATCATCTTTGTTGGGTCCCTATAATAATAGTGATTACCCCATTACTATTGTAGTTATACCTCTTATTTATATTGTTGTGCCCCTATTACCCCCTTGTTGTTATTTCTGTGCCCCATAGAATCCCTCTATTGTTATTTTTGTGGCTTTATATTATTATTGTTAGGTCGGCTGGATTATATTGTGACTCCTTAGACTCCTATATATAGAAAGGAGATTTTGTCATTTGTATCATCCAAGAATTGTTCATTTATGTAATGTAAAGGAGGTTTCCCCCTCGAAGAGGCTGAATTCTAAGGTGTGCATCTCTCTTTTCTATCTTTTTGTGAGCTGGTTTCATAACATTTGGTATCAGAGCTTTGGATTCTAGGGTTTCGCTGCTCCAAACAGGTCATCGTGGCATTTTCGCTATAACATTTTTTCTGTGATGTTTCAGAAGTCGCAAAAAAAACCCATTTGAGAAGAAATCGTGTGGAACCTTGGGTCCAAATTTCAGAGCTTTTCGCACGATATTGGCGAAGATATGATCTGAGGAAGTTGGTCTTTTTGGAGACTCCTGAATTACATTCAAAACAGGTGACCTGGGGAAAATCGTCATAACTTTCTCTCTGGGGATCAAATTGAAATTTCGTATGAAGGTAAAGAAAGAGGATGGAATTTAGTTTCTTGTATGTGTGTTTCAAATTCAAAGGTTGAAACAGTGACTCGTGGCATGTCGTACAAGTTTGCTCTACTGAACTAGTCTAAAAGCAAGTTGTTGTGGGAGATTTCACATAACTCTTCCTTGTAGAATCCAATTTGGGTCAGACTTGTGGCATTGGAAAGAGGCCACAGAAGGCTTCTACAGGTCACAATTTTAGAACTGGATGATCCGAAATTACAGAGATACATCAGATTCAATATCAGGCTTCTATAAAGTGAAAAAAAGGTGTGTAGTTTTTTTATTTTATTTTTGTGTAAGTTTGGTTTAACGGAATTCAAAGGGCATAGTAAAGCATTATTATAGGTAACTGATGCCCCAATGAAAGAAAATTCAAACACCTAGTAAGGAACCTAAAATCTCTAGCATGACTCATGAAGAAGAGGAAGAAATGCTACATGATATATCAAAATTACAAGAACAAGTGCAACAAATGTCACGCTCACAAAAGCTAACAGAAGCTAAGATAAGTGGCGTGGAATCTAAGATAAATGGCGTGGAATCTAAGATAAATGGCGTGAAAGCTAAGATAAGTGGCTTGGAAGCTAAGATGGATGATTTGAATATAGATTTGAAGACAGATTTGAAGAAAGACATGGCAAATTTGAAGACAGATTTGAAGACAGACATGGCAAATTTGAAGACAGATTTGACAAATTTTCTACAAGAGATACTTACTAATGGTGAAAAGGTTGTAAAGGAAACTCATGATGTGAACAAAAGTAATGTTAATCATGATTCCATAGATTCTAATGTTGGATCGAAGACCCACCATATTCCAAAAATCGATATGAGGAAGTTTGATGGCAAGGATCCCGCCACATGGATATTACAGATGGAGCAGTTCTTCGATCTCAATAATGTGCAAAACACACAAAAGGTACGTATGGAAACTATATATTTGGAACCAAATCAGTTTGTATGGTATCAATGGCTTTGCTCTCGTAAAAAATTTATCACTTGGGCAATTTTTACGGAAGAATTGATAGCACATTATGAAGATACAAAAAGCAACACTTTTTTTAGCCAATTGATAAGTCTCAAACAAAAGGGTTCAGTAATGGAGCACATTGAGGAGTTCCAAAAATTGAACATAAGGGTAAAAGATATTCCAGAGGAGCATAGGATTGATGTGTTCATAGGGTCTTTAAAGGATAATATCCAACATGATGTTCGCCTTTGGGAACCTGATTCATTAGAGAAGGCATTCAGGTTAGCAAGAAAAATGGAAAGCAAAATTATGGCAACCAGGAAGCATACCACTCACAACTATAAAGACGGAAGTGTTGTTGCCCCTAGTCTTCCACAACCTATAAGGTTGACACCACAACAATTGGAAGAAAAAAGAGCAAAAGGGCTTTGTTACAGTTGTGATAGCAAATACACTAAAGGTCATAAGTGTGCTGAGAAGAAATTATTCTACATAGATTGTGAAGAGGAAGAAGAAAAGGAGCAAGAAAGGTCAAAAGAAGAAGATATACTCCAGGAACAAAGCCTAGATGAAGAAAAAATAAATCCGACCATATCTTGTAATGCATTGGCGGGAATTACCACTCCTCAAACCATCAAGATAGAAGGACAAATCAAGAAGAAAAAGGTAATAGTGTTGATTGATTCAGGAAGCACCCACAATTTTATTCATTGTAGGGTAGCAAAAGAATTGAATTGCTTCCTATATCCAGCCCAGAGTGTCAAGTGATGATTGCAAATGGAGGAACAATAAATTGCTCTGGAAAGTGCCATAATATCAAGCTATCCATGGGAGAATATGTATTGACTAGCCCAATGCTTTCCATTCCAATGGGAGGTGCTGATGTTGTACTAGGAGTCCAATGGCTACAATCCTTGGGTACAATAGCTTTTAATTTTCAAGAACTTTTCATCAAATTTTCTACGGAAGGAAAGGAAGTTGAATTAAGGGGTATTGCAGGGAAACCAGGAAAGATAATCAGCTCTAATGGTATGACAAAGCTTCTAAAAAAGGAGCAAAGAGGTGTAATTGCACAATTATGTTCGCTAGATGTTTCCACATTGGAATCATCTATTTCTCCAGATCTCCAAAAAGTCCTGGACAATCATTCCAAGGTATTTGAGACTCCCAAAGGTCTCCCACCTATGCGTGATCATGATCATGCTATTCATCTGATTCCAGGAAGTGTTCCTCCAAACATCAGGCCGTACAGATATCCCTATGTCCAAAAAAGTGAAATTGAACGTATGGTTGCAGAAATGCTAGAGGCTGGTATAATTCAACCGAGTCAAAGTTCTTTCTCTGCTCCAGTAGTATTGGTGCACAAGAAGGATGGATCATGGCGCATGTGTCCGGATTATAGGGAGCTCAACAAGCTCACTATTAAAGATAAGTTCCCCATTCCTGTCATTGATGAATTACTGGATGAATTGCATGGATCAATTTACTTCACCAAGTTGGATCTTCGTTCGGGATATCATCAAATCAGAATGAAGATTGAAGACATTCCGAAAACGGCATTTAGAACTCATGAGGGTCATTATGAATTTTTGGTCATGCCTTTTGGCCTTACCAATGCACCTTCAACATTTCAAGGTTTGATGAATTCAATTTTCAAACCATTCCTTAGAAAATTTGTGTTAGTATTTTTTGATGATATACTAATCTACAGCAAGTCTTGGAAGGATCATGTTGAACATGTTGACAGGGTGCTACAACTATTGGAGGAGAAACAATTATATGCAAAAAGATCCAAATGTTTCTTTGGAGTCCAGGAGGTGGAATATTTGGGTCATATTGTATCTCATGAAGGAGTTAAGGTAGACCCTAGCAAAATTAAAGCCATTAAGGAATGGAAAATCCCACATCCATAAAGCATCTGCGAGGATTTCTTGGGTTGACAGGGTATTATCGCAAGTTTGTTAAGAATTATGGGAGAATAGCAGCACCTCTAACAACATTATTGAAGAAAGATGCATTTTCATGGACTCCGGAAGCAACAAAGGCCTTTGAACATCTTAAAGAGGCAATGTGCCAAGCACCGGTCTTAGCTACACCGGACTTCACAAAAACCTTTATTGTGGAATGTGATGCTTCAGGAAATGGAATTGGTGCTGTTCTAATGCAAGATGAAAGACCCATTGCTTTTGAAAGTCGTCCAATCAAGGGAAAGTTTTTAAGCAAAGCTATTTATGAGAAGGAAATGTTGGCAATACTCCATGCACTTAAGAAATGGCGACCCTACCTAATGGGAAGACACTTCAAGGTAAAAACGGATCATGATAGCCTTAAATACTTTTTAGAACAAAGATTATCCTCTGAAGAGCAACAAAAGTGGGTCACAAAGATGTTGGGTTATGACTTTGAAATCATCTACAAAAAAGGGAAGCAAAATGTGGTGGCAGATGCACTCTCAAGAAAGGATGAGGATGTGGAAGCATTGTTGTGCGCCATTTCTATTATCCAACCAGATTGGATAAACGAAGCAAGGGAGGAATGGAAGAATGACGAAGAAGTGTGGGCACTTATTCGAAAGCTACAACAAGATTCCAGTACGTCTGATACATTTAGCTGGCAAAATGATTCGTTATGGTACAAAGATCGCTTATACCTCTGTAAGAATTCCCAGCTAAAACAAAAGATTCTTATGGAATTGCACACTTCTCCCTTAGGAGGGCACTCAGGATTTTTAAAAACTTACCACAGGGTTAAGAAGGAATTTTTTTGGGATGGCCTTAAATCAGATATTCAAAAGTTTGTGGCAGAATGTTTGGTTTGCCAACAAAATAAAGTTGAAACAATTAAGACACCGGGTCTATTACAACCTTTATCCATTCCAAGCCAACGTTGGGAGGAGGTTTCAATGGATTTTATCACAGGTTTACCCAAGTCTGAGGGAAAGAGTGTCATCATGGTGGTAGTTGACAGACTTACCAAGTATGCACACTTTTGTGCATTATCACATCCATTTAAAGCCAGTACAGTTTCTACTGCATTTATGGAAACAATTCAAAAGCTACATGGAAACCCAAAGATTATTGTAAGTGACAGAGATCCCATTTTCACTGGAAATTTTTGGACAGAATTATTTTCTTGTCTTGGTACTCAGTTAGCTCATAGCTCATCTTATCATCCTCAATCTGATGGGCAAACTGAGATAGTAAACAAATGTTTGGAAGGATATCTTCGTTGCTTTGTATCTGATAAACAGACACAATGGGTCAAATGGTTGCCTCTGGCTGAATGGTGGTATAACACTTCCTTCCATACAGCAACAAAAATGACCCCATTTATGGCACTTTATGGGTATCAACCACCATCCATCACATCATATTTAAGAGAAAATTCTAAGGTTCAGGCAGTGGAACATCACATCGAACATCAACAACAAGTCCTCCAACTCTTAAAGGATAACCTCGTGTTGGCACAAAATAGAATGAAACAACAGGCAGATCAACATCGCAGTGAAAGAAGTTTTGATGTAGGTGATTGGGTATTCCTACGGCTACAACCATATAAGCAAATGTCCCTAAAGCAAGCTAAGAAGGATAATAAATTATCACCAAAGTATTATGGTCCGTACAAGGTGTTGCAAAAGATTGGTACTATGGCATACAAATTGGAGCTTCCTGCAGCTTCTCGATTGCACCCAGTTTTCCATGTTTCATGTTTAAAGAAGGTTATAGGTGACAAGCTCCCAGTTCAAAAAATATTGCCAGAACTTGACGAGGAAGGAAAAATTATATTGGAACCGGAAGCAGTCACAGAAACAAGAACTCGACAGCTACGAAATCGATCAATTTCAGAGTATCTTATCAAGTGGAAGAACTTATCCGCTGAAGATTCCACATGGGAGGATGAGAATTTTATGCAGAAGTATCCAGAACTACTCAAGCGTTGAGGACAACACTTTTTTGAAGGAGAGGGGCATGTTGGGTCCCTATAATACTAGTGATTACCCCATTACTATTGTAGTTATACCCCTTATTTATATTGTTGTGCCCCTATTACCCCCATGTTGTTATTTCTGTGCCCCATAGAATCCCTCTATTGTTATTTTTGTGGCTTTATATTATTATTGTTAGGTCGGCTGGATTATATTGTGACTCCTTAGACTCCTATATATAGAAAGGAGGTTTTGTCATTTGTATCATCCAAGAATTGTTCATTTATGTAATGTAAAGGAGGTTGCCCCCTCGAAGAGGCTGAATTCTAAGGCGTGGATCTCTCTTTTCTATCTTTTTGTGAGCTGGTTTCATAACAATCTTACTGTCTTGACTTGGAAAAGGATCCTTCAAAACAGCAGGCGTTTGGGAACCTTTGACAATTTTCGCAACCTCTGCACGATGAGGGCAGTCTCTTGTAAAATGCTCTTCGTCACAAACGAGACAAGGATAATGAGGTTTGTGTTTCTCATCATTTGATTCCGCTTTTTCTGGTTTCTCTTTCGAATTTTTATCTGTTTTATTTTTCTTCTTCCCTTTCTTCTTACCACCGGATTTTGATTTGGCTGTAGATGACTCTACAACATGAATATCGGCAGAAATTTCCGCGGAAGAATCTCCTGTCGGGGAATCTGGCAAGTTTATGATAGGAGAAGAATTCTTGGAAGACTTCTTCTTACTTTTGGTATTAACCATACCAATCATACCATCAGTGGCATGAGACCCTGAAGGAGCTGCAGCGATTTGATTTTTCTTAGGAAGATCGGGGATTTTCTCGTGTAACGTACCTGACTGAGTATAAACTAAGTCAAGGTACTGTGCTTGAGCAATTACTTTCTCTTCAGTAATGACTCCGGCCTTAGCTACATCCTCAATGATCTTTGGCAATAAATATTTTACAAACCATTCAGCTAAGATCTGATCCAGAATAAAAACCTTCACTAAACGCCATCAACGTCTCCATTCATGAATGTGATCTGAAATGTAAGTGGACGTTGACTACTTTAATGACATTAATAATTCCGTGCCATTTTCATATCTGATAAGCAATTGAAAATGAGTTAAAAATGAAGTAGCTAATTGACTAAAGTTATAAAAAGTGGCTCACGGTAACTCAATGTACCACTTGGCCGCAAGACCAATTAGAGTGCACTGGAAAAGCCTTAAACGGATTGAATCATCTGAAATGGAATTAGACGCACACTAGAGGTGATAAGTCATCACATGGTTCGACGGGTCCTCTCCCTATTTGCCTTCAAAATTAGGTATATCACTAGGCAACTTATTCAGCATTGGCGGCCAAAATGGAAGATAGTTAATGGGATCATTCGTAAGGCGCAACAAGTCAGGCATGTCCAAAGTTGCGATAAATGGTAACTGACGATTAGGGTCCCTAAAACTCTGGGTCATGAGACCAGCCCCAGGAGGAGGATATCCAGGATAACTAGGTATTGGAATTGCATTTGGGATATTATATCCTCTTAGAAAACAGGATTAACCGGACCGTACTGGGGTTGTCGATATGTATACCCAGGGTACGGTTGATACTGATAGATTGGCTGCTGCATAGAAGGACCGAATTGGTATTGTCCCTGGTACGGTTGATAAGTAAATTGAGGTTGACTTGTGACAACCGTACTTGAACCAGGTTGTCCTACAGGCATCTGAACCGAAGTTTGAATTGTGGATCCAGACTGAGGTAAAGATGTCTGAGGAGTTGATACAGGAACAGTAGAAACCGGAGCTGTCGATACTCTAGAAGTAGGTGAGGTAGATTGAACAGATGTTGCAGCAGTTGCAGTAGCCGTTTGAGGCGGAGTATGAGGCGTAATAGGCCCAGGCTAAGAAACTACCAAATGTACATAAGTTTGAATAGTAGACTAGATAGGTTGCTGGGGTGAACCAGAATATAAGGGTTGTCCAGTTTGAGATGACAACTGTACATTCGGTTGCAAGAACTGTTGAGTTTGAGATGGATCCCACACTAAGTGCATTCCGGGGTACGAACCCATAACAGGTTGAGAATATTGAGGACCATAACTAGGTTGAGGGTAGGGTTGATAATTCAGAACAACATCTAAACAAAATCTAAACTGACTGAAAGAGAAAATCTTAAGTTTTTCAAAATTTTAGCAGGGTCTGCAGGCCCACAGTTCACATAGGTGCAGTACTGCTCTGTGCTTAAAGAAAAAATGCAGATAGGTCCGCACTGTGTTGCAATCCGAGGGTGCGGTCCTCTCCCAAAGTTATGAAAAACAAAAAATAATCCTAGATCTACGAAATCTACCCAATTCCACACACAAGAAGCCAAAAACAGAAACAAAAACACAGTTTCTCAGGTCAAAGTAAAGAAAATAAAGAAATCAAGTCCCCAGTATGGTCACCATTTTGTCACATGGAATGAGTCGATCTTGCGGACAAGATTGACCTTCCTAGAATCTAACGATATCTAGTGACAAGCAATCCAATCAAAAACTATCTTTCCCTAAATATGCAACTTATAAACAAAGGCAAACAAGTGTTTTAGGCCTGCCTTGGGTCCAATGCAAGTTTGTGGAAGCCTCGCTCCTTTGATCCAAATGAGCTCCCTTGTAGCGAATCTGCAAACACAAACAAGCAAACAAATTAAATAGCACCCGAAAAGCCAATATCATAAAGAATACTTATCATGATGATCAAGGAATTCATGAAACAAATGACATAAGACAATTTGTTGAGAAAAATGAATCTGATTGTATTAATTCAAATCAGAGAAGAACTTTACAACCTGTGCCTTGATGCTGTACAAGCTCCTCCCAGGGTCCAACAAGAAGTCTCCTCTACTTTGACAAGTTTCACTCTCTTCCCAATGAAGCCAAAAAGGTATGTGATCTCTCCTCTCAAGCTTAACTAGGAAGTCTCAATTCCACCAGCATTTACCCTCAATAATGTTCAGCTTCTAACCCCCTTAGCAACCAGCCCAATGCCTTAATTTATAGTGCAATGGAGGGAAGTTACTAGGTCCTCCTTTAAAGGGATAAAGCCCTCCTTCAAAGGGATAGCTCCTCTCATCAAGGGATTAGCTCCTTCTCTTTTGGGATGCATGAACCACCTAAGAGCGAACAATCCACGTCAAAATTCCTTCTAGAATCATCTAGAATTAACCCAAAGTGAGTTTTTTAGAATAAACTTGCGCCTTTTTTACTTTCACAGGGGTCCGCACCCACTCCTTTAGGGACAGAGCGTGCAGGTCCGCAGGTAATCACTACCTCTGCTTTGTTGATTTTCAATGTCTTTCTCTCATTTTCAAAGCTTGACTTGAAGAGTTGAGGTCTGAGACTTGCTTAGGAGGACAGTACAAGTGATGATAGACTCATATTAACTCCAAATAGTCATGGTGACGATATTTTTGTGTAACAACTAGATATTATCTCTTTGAGATATTTTGTAAACATTTTTGTACAAATACCTCCCCAAGTGAAGTATTCAGGGTTGGTGATACATTTTTGGAACTTCATTGTAACTCTGAAAATCTTCTGAATACAAAAGCTGTTGGAAACAATCATTGCCGGACTCGCTGGGTGTGGAATGGATGGCAGAGTACTATGTTACAGAATTCCTGAATCGTTTTATGGATCAATAAGTCTTTTTAACTCGTGTTTTACAGCTTCTGCGTTTTATATATAATCTATGTTCATAACCTCAATAATAGAGAAAAAGAATAACTCAGAACTTGCTTTACTGCACTCTGTGTTCAATCTCTGTTATTGTTAATGTTTTCTTCAGAATTAGCATAAGCAGGAATTCTTAACTACTCCTATTTCCCTTGGTTCTTACATCTTGAATATAGCTAAGGAATTCTTAACTGCTCCCTAGCAATAATCGTCCACTTTCCCTCTGTCAGCATGATGAAGGATTCTTTATTGCCCTTCACTGACTAACCCCATACCATCTGATTCCAGCTTATAAATTGTTCCATGATTGATTACCTTGCTCTGTAGTACCCCCTCTGTCAAAGAAACCATATCTAGCAGTACATCCTCATAGACTCCATTAACCCAATGGACTGAACTTCTCAGATTTACAACCCTGTTCTATAGAATATCACCATCCAAAAGCCAAACAAACCATTGTTCTTCATAACTAGCCTAATACCTCAAAACAAAGCTAAATCATAAAGAGAGAGCCCTCTTTGGATGTAGATTGGCTAGAACCTGCATTTAAAAGATTGGTTTGTGGTAACCTCAGCTGTATTCCCTTTTCTTACAACTTTTGAGGAACAACCTGAGTGATAACATCATTGGCGACTCCACTGGGGAACTGAATAATTGTTTGTTACTACTGTCTATTTTCTAAAGCTACAGATGGAGATTGAAGTTAGCTAGGTAGCCTTTGAAACTATTTTTGCTATGCAATTACAGGAGTAAATAAAAGCTGCTTCAGTCTATATCCAACATAGTTTTAGGCTTTGAACAACCGTCTCAAAGACTTGATCAGTTTCCTTTTTTCAATAGATATTTAGGAGAATTCAAGACTCTCATAGTTTAAAACTTCCTAGAAAGCATATTGTTAAAAGTTGTATCCTTCAAATATTTCTAGAAAAACCAAAAAATATATTCAGACGCTGGCTCCAAAGAAGAAGTGTTATAGACATTTTTGTGCCTTACAGCTCTAAGCATAAAATGTCCATAAACCAAGGGATCCTAAGTCCCTAAAAGTGTTGTTCCAGCTCCTAAAGAAACAAGGTCAACAAATTACAGCTTCTCCCAAAAGTTCTCCACCAGAAACTGCTCAGAACTAGTCAAATCAGGATCATTTCAGCTGCTCCACTAGCTAGCTGCGTTGCAAAGCACCCAAATACACTAGCTAGGTGCGTTGCAACGCACCTAAATGCACTACCAGGGTGCCTTGAGTGGGAAATGACAAGTGGCAGAGTCATTCCACGAGGTGGAGAGACAATGGAAGCTTCCAGAATCTTCCCCAATGACATTTGCCTCACTGAATTCGACCAGTGATGAGTAAGAGGCTCTCAGTCTCCAAGTGGAAGCAAGAACTGACAGAGAGAAGCCACTAATCAATTCATGAGCTGACTCATCCTCTTTGCATACATCTATAAATGGATCCCTCACCAAGAGATCCAGAGGCTGGAATTTTGTACATTGCAGAGAATTGTTGTTGGTTTTGAGATAGATATCAGAGTATTGGGTGATTTATGCTTTGTTGGAGGTGAAGAGGGGATTCTATGCTGGGAGGTTGATGTTGGATCAGGAATCATCGGTTGTAACTCCTCCTGGATCTTCTTGTTTTATCAATAAAACTATTTGAGTTTCTCCTACATGCTTGTGTATCATTGATGTTTGTTACATTTGTATGTTTAGCTTAAATCTGATCCTGAGCTATTTATGAATATAATTCCATGTCTTTGTGTAGTTTCCTTCTTCTGTGATCTTGCAGGAACTTGGTGACGCTGGGCAAGTAAGGGAGCAGGTAGCTGGAAGCTGTCAAAGATGAGAGAGATTGGATCAAAGGACTAGCGCAAGACACAGGTTGGTTCATCCTATTCCTCTTCGTTTATAGTTCATAAAGAAGAATACGAAAGTAGTTTTCCCTGTTTGTTTCTGAGGTCACTGTCACACCTCAGTGGGATAGGGTCGTTCTGAATAGACACTTTTCCCATTAACAAAATGGCGACTCTACTGGGGATCGTGTCTAGTTAGTTTGTTTGTGTTTCTCTTGTTGTTTGTTTCATAAACTTAGAAGTAGCGAATCGAACTGCATTTGCCATTAACAAATGCAAAGTAGACATCTGCTACTTCAATCCATTCACTGGATCTGTTTATGATTTGAACAGCTGATTCACAAATGATCTGATTACCCTTTGTGATAGCTCTTAAACCTCTTTTAAATCTACCCTCTGATTGTGCATTACTGATTGCTTTTACTCGGCCAAAAACCATAGATTAAACTGCAAACCGTGACCCAGAACCCGGATAGAATTCTCGTTTCTGCCCCAGCGCAGGTGCTGTGAAGAGTTCCTGCATTTCAGCACAGTTCCCGAGAGGGCAACCTACGTTGCAATCCAGTTTCTCTGTGTAGCAGGTGCGTTGATCAGCCTAGCCTTGTGCAGCTGAGGTTCTTTGCTCAATTTTTCAGTTTTGTCTCTGATTTTTGCAGCCTGTGATCAGTGTGTGTGTTTGTTTAAAAGCCCCTTTTCTTTGCCTTAATTCCGCCTCAGTTGTATAAAAGAAACTGTATGTGTTTTTGTGTGTTTGTTGCATCATTTACAGTTTCCCATTGCAAAAGTAGAATAGTCATACTGTCGTCCTTTGATTTAGATCTGTCGTAAGTGTCGATTTTGATCTTAGGAGAAAGTTTATTTGCTGTTGACAGTTGATTATGCTTTTACTTTTGCCTTTGGCTTGAATTTGTGAATTTCTAGTGTCGAAACAAGTGTTTATTTCAAAATCATAAAGTGTCGTAATCGTCTCTACCTTTTGATTTCGAAAAGAAGCTTGTTTGTGTTTTTCACTTGAAAACGAATTCAAATTTGTACAACAACTTTCTTTTTAGGCATCAATATTAAGAAAGTGAAAAACAAATACATGCACATGTGCATTTGCATATTGACAGTCTGTTTGGCTTGATTTAGGAAAAGTGCATTTACAGTGTGCTCTTTGCTCTTTGAGAAAAGATTGTGTCTTTCTTTTCCGCTTGTAGCTAGGATTTTCATTGCTGAAAAGAGATAAAAGCTTGCTTATCATCTTTAGATTTCATTTTAGGAATTACATCTACATCTCGTGGTGAACCCAAAAGGCAAACTTCATAAGAAAGATAAACCTAAAATAAATTCAATGAACTTAACAACGCTTTGTAACTTAACGCACAACATTTAGAGGTCTAGGCTAGAGACGTATTCTGGCGTCGTAAAGCCTGGTAACTGTTGTCCTCACTGATGGTTGGGTGATTCCTCCACTTTGAGACGATAAGTGCCAGTACGGACTTGTGCTCCCACATACCGTCGAGTATATATTGGGAGACCCCTATAGGCATAAAACCTTTATCCATAGGAAGCCGTGTCGACCGCCCTACTGATCGCAATGCACCGAACACAGCATTCGGGAAGATTGACTGCCGTACCGTAAAAAGTATTCTACAGTTTTGCGATTGGTTTGGTACTCCCTCTACCTAGACCTCTAGAGCAGTCCCTTTCGTTCCTTTTCAGACTCCTTAATGGAAAAGGTCCATCTGAGCACTTGTCACTTCAGGCTCATTAAAAATCGAAGGAGACTAGAGTCATCTTTTGTTTTTTCTCGACTCTTAAAAACTGAAAAAACAAGTTGTGTCAAAAGCATCTAAAATTCATTTAATACGGAAACATAGTTTCCCTTTTATTTTAGTTGATCGAGTAATCCGCAATCGTGGAAGAAAGTCAATTAAAACCCCGTCGTTCGCGGAGGCTTACGAGTCAACCGTCTTTGTCTCCGGAAGCGAAACCAGTACGGACAAAGTGAACTCGTTTAACCGGATCCAAGTCTCCTATCAAAGTTAGAACAAGTGTTTCAACGACATTAGAGACTCCGGTTACTCCAAACATTTTTGGAATCCCTGCCTCAATAGAAGAAGTTCAACAGCCACAGAAGGATAGTGGTACTGATCCTAGTTTGAGAATAAACACTTGTGTTACTGAACCAGTTCCATCTATAACCGGTTCAGAGAGTCTTACTCTTCAAACATCTGTTTCTGCCTCTTCGGCACCAGAAATATTTTACGGACCTGACGGTCTTCCCCTTCCACCTGGTCTGATTGCGATAGAAGAAATTGTCGAAGATCCTCAAGCAAGTACTCCAACGCACTTCGGAGTCGGGATCACTCTATTTCCTTCGACATTAGAAGTTAGTCTACCACCAGCGGAAGTTCCTGTAGAATCGCTAGGTAATCTTTTGGATAGACTACAAATGTCTGAACAACTGTCAACATCTAGGACTGTGTCTTCTGACACAGTGATGGCAGAACTCCCTGCTCTCACTCCGACAATGTTCGCCGGCATACCATCTGTCCTGACTAGCTCACAACCGCTAGAAGGAGCCCATCCAGGGGCTATTTCGACAGTCTGGTTCGTTCCTGTTTTTTCATCCAGAATTATATCCGGAAACTCTTATGTTGAGTCTCAACAAATTGATCCATTTGGAGGTCAATTTGGGCAGACCGGTCCCCAAGGGCAAACAATTCCCTTGAGTTCTGGATTACCACCGTATGGGGGGCAGTATGCCCTTTCATTATCACCTCTGGGAGGATATCCATACGGGAGTTCACAACAGCATTCAGGTTATACTGGAATTACCTCAACTGGTTGGGTACCTATACTGCCTCAACAACCAAGAGTTGTATATTCGATGCAACAATGCGTACCTGTGTCGAACATACCGACTACGCCAGCTATTGTGACGGTGTCGCAAGTTCGAGCGCTACCTGTTGTATGTCAACCTCAAGTTTCTCAGGTTGTAATGCAATAGCCCCTTGACCCTGCGACTCAACCACAATTGCCGACTAGTGGGGCGACACAGGCCCAGATGGGTACAATTACCCCTCACCTTGGTCAAACAATTAGTATCGGGCAACAGCACATGGCTTCACAACCGTGGCTGGTGCAATACCAACAACCACAATTCCAACAAGTATACCAAAGTGCTGAGCAGCAGATCTTTGCAAATAGTGGACAGCCGTACATTCAAAACAGTCAAAATCAACCATTTTATAATGGTCAAGTCCACCAACCTTACCAAACATACTAGCATCAAATGCATTATGTCGGTATGCAAAGACCAACTGCTCAGGCGATTCCATTGTATCCTAGGTATGCTTCACCTAACCTAAATCAACAGTTACCATTCGTGGCAACTTTAGAGTTACCTGATTTAAACCGGTTAACAAACGATCCAATTGCTTACGCCCCTTGGTGGCCAGTGATTCCGCATAAACTTCCATCAGATATTCCTAAATTTAATGGAAATCCGGGTGAAGATCCATCGAATCACGTGATGACATTTCATCTATGGTGTTCATCAAACACTTTAAATAATGATTCAATAAGACTTCGCCTTTTTCAGAGGACGTTAACGGGTCCAGCGGCAAAATGGTACATTGAATTGCCTAGAGCTTCGTTCGACAACTTCAGCACCTTAGCCACAACCTTTTTAACCCATTTTCAATTACCGATAAGGTATGAAACGGGAACGGAACTGATTACCAACTTTAAACAGACAACCGCCACTCACATATCTGATCATATACATGAGTGGCGACGTTGTCGTAGGATGGTAAAAACGTACGTTCCCAATCAGCTATTAGCTGAATGGTTTATCAACTCATTACTGCCTTCCATCACGGAAGATGTGGCAAAGGGGGGAGTCATAACAGAAGAACAAGTGATCGCTCGTGCATAATATCTGGATTTGATTTACACTCAGTCTGGCACACTCTACGACAAAATACCTGACACCCCTAGACCAGAATCCTCAATTCCTCCTCCTCATAAATCGAACAATGACTCTCATGTCGGCGATGGCGTGATTGGCACGACAGACATGAAATCGACAAAGGCTACGTCCAAGAAGGCCCGTAAGATTTCAGGTCAAAATGCAAAAGATGAACTTCTTGCTTCAGAAGTAAATGCCGTATCGACAGATAAAAGCAAAGAAACCAAACAACCAGGAAGCAAGAAGAAGGGCAAAGGGAAGAAGAAGAAACAGGATGAAACATCACCTGAAAAATCTTCTTCAAACCCTCCTGGAAATAGGAAACAAAAATATCCATGCATGATATGCGATGAGGATCATCGGACTTTAGATTGTCCACACAGAGCTGAGCTTAAAAAATTCTTTAAGAATTCGAAAACCTCAGCAGTGTTAACTGATCCATTTCCGAATCCAGGAACGAATCTGGTTGAAAGTGAAAATGCTTCCCCGTCTCAAGTGCTAATGTTGTCAATTTCAAAACAACAGAATGATGCTTTGATTTCGACAAGGAGCAAAGATTACGGGAATCTGCAGCTGTCGAACAACAAGGATAAAGATCAACCAAGTAGTTCGACAACAACTTCGACAGAAGTTGTACCACCCACCATCCCTGAATTGACAATAAAACCGTTGAAGGGAGTAGTACACAAGTCGACATTTAATCCCCGTGCTAGAGCGGCGCAACATTATAACATAGTGGAAGATTTGGCCCAATCGCCATCCGCTATGTCAACTCTTGAAGTACTACAAAATTGCCCATCCCAAAGGCAGGCGTTGTTATCAGCCATTGGTGGCATTGATCCAAAGGATTCCAATCTTGTATCCTTCGACCATAAAGGGTACGATCCTCAGTTACCAGCTCAATTAGCTTTCCTTGTTCAAGTGAAAGCCCTCAACAAAACTGTTCACCGAACGATTATTGATGAGGGAGCATCTACATGTATTATGTCGATGAGTTGCTGGAAAACTTTAGGATCTCCAACCTTGTCACGATCTGTGACAACATTAAAAGAATTTGACGGAATGACATATACCCCATACGGTATCCTAAATAACTTGAAAGTTGAACTAGGAGGGAAAACAGTAGAAATAGATGTTGAAGTCATCGATGGGAATCTTGATTACAACATCCTACTAGGACGACCATGGATATATGCCATGGCGGCAGTTGTGTCGACCTATTTTAGAAAGATTGCATTCCCTTTGCAAGGAGGGATTACAATCGTCGACCAGCAAAACTTCCTCCCAAATGGTTCTCAAGTTATAGGAAGCATTCCCATGATCCATGGAAGCCCCCATTCGCTTCAGAATATCGGAGTAGGCCTATTAAAAGATCCTATACTAATGGGAACTTTCGCTCTTCCACCTCCAATCAATCTGGCGGAAGTAGCATCGATAGGTACCTGCAACATGATATCTTCCACAAAGATCTCAGAAAACGATATCAACATGGATCATGCAATGGTTTTGCCCCCGAGCCGAATAGAAATATTATAGCAATCAATGTTTCTGGCATGGGGGGCAAACCCAAATCAATGCTCATCAAGCGTTTGGATAGATAGGTCTAGAGAATATGGTACTCCTTCAGATCCTTGGTCGCAAGCGCATGTCACCGACGAAGGAATTCTCCAAGCTATGGTAACTGAAGAAGCACCATGGAATGATTCCAACCATCCTTCCCTTCTTTCGGATTATGAAGAAGAGACTCAAAATGACCTTTATCATCCTTCAGTTTTTGATTTTCTATCAAATACTGTAAATACAGTGGATTCCGAGAAAAACTTATCCAACATTGAAGAGACTATAGCCATAAATATCTCGACTAAAATAGATGTTATAGAGAATATTTATGTTGGCAAATGTTGGTCTCCTTCAGAACTGGAAATATATAACGCTCTTTTTCGCGAATTCAGAGATGTCTTTGCTTGGTCATACAGTGAAATGCCAGGCATCGACTCGAGTATCGTTGAACATGAAATTAAGATGTATCCAGATGTCAAACCAGTACGACAACGGCTAAGGCAGGTGCACCCCAAGAAAGCCGCGGCCATTAAGGCAGAAGTTGAAAAACGCCTCCATGCTGGTTTCATCTACCCGGTTCCGCTAACCGATTGGGTATCGAATATTGTCCCTGTTATGAAAAAACAAGGGACAATTAGAGTGTGCGTCGATTATAGGGATGTAAAACAAGCTTGTCCAAAAGACAACTACCCTACACCCTTCATTGACCAGATAATTGATGAATGCGCCGGATGCGAAATATTTTCATTCATGGATGAATTCTCCGGGTATAACCAAACAAATATCCGCCCGTAGGACCAGTCAAAAACTGCATTCATTTGTCCGTGGGGCACATTCGCATATCGAAAATTACCCTTTGGTTTAAAGAACACAGGGGCGATGTTTCAGAGGGCAATGAATTATGCCTTCCATGACATCAAAAACATCATTCAACCTTACCTCGACAACCTTCCGGCTCATTTGCGAAAGCGGACTGATCATCCGCAGCATTTAAGAGCGATATTTCTACGTTGCCGACACTACAAGATACGACTCAATCCGCACAAATGTGTATTTTGCGTCAGTTCTGGTCGTTTACTTGGCTTTGTAGTCTCCAAGCATGGGAGCCATCGTCTCCTCACTCTTTAGAGTAATGTGTTTTCCGCACGAAGGAAGAGTGGTCAAGCTCGTGGACCAGCTTTCATTTCCCGGATCACGCATAGCAAATAGTCATATACCGTCCCTAAATGGTCTTTTCACGCAAGAAATGTCTCGATCCCCAGTCCGTCCTCCCGATGAGCGCGAGTAATTCGGAGGGATATGACTGAAACCTAGGGGGCATGCATCCTGGTCTACTTCGGCAGGAAAACTTCGGGTATAGAGTAGGTTTCTGCAGGAGAATATGACTAGTCTGTACCCCGTCCGTGATTGGAAGAGGGGTTATTCTAGAATAAGATTCTCTTGTCAAAGTTATGTGAGTTGGCGGGCATCGTCGCTCACCTTTGTTTATCTCGGTAGACATCGCTGAAGAAGTGTTTTATTTGCTGTGCGAATAGAAAAATCTTTGGGTAACCTGTAAGAGGTAGGCCTCTCCCGATGGAAAAAATGTTTTGTCTGCAAATTGAGGGGTAACTTTGAAACTCTGTTTTATACCTGGGGGCATGCAAACCTTTTGGCGTGCAAGCAAAGAGCGATTATTTATCCCTTTTTTGGATTAGTCGTTTCCTAACTTGCATTAAGAAAGGATGTGGGGAAAAAATCTAAAAGTTTTCCGTTTTTATGAGACATTCTTATCATATGACTGGATTAATCGAGCAGTTTTAGCACATAGTTCAAGCTCGTTAAAAAATAAACATAAGACCGAGCAAATGTTTCCACCCGCGTTTAAGCTCGTTAAAAAATGAACTATCCCCCGGTAAATAACCACCGTGAATGAAGCATTTTCAGCCATTAAATCCTTGGTCGTGTTTGCACCGTCACCTCCACTTTTCCATTGGCCGATCATTCACCTCCATTTGATTGTTTACCCATTTTGAGGAACAGCTGCGAAGAGTGATTTCATTAGCCATCCTTGTGACACTGCCGTGATTGGAAAATTCCAAACCTTACCTGGAATCAGCTGCTACCCATTTTATCACTCGTTCCTCAAAAGACGAGTCTTCTTTAAGCTCTTTTCAACTGACTCGTAAAATATGAAAAGATTTCCGAGTTTTGGCCTTCCATCTTGTTAAAGTGACAGGAAGTGCTATCCCTCCTCTAGATTTTAATCTTTTTGGACCTGAGGGATTATTGCACAAAAAGATCGAGCGCTTGTTTTGTTCGGCTCGTTAAAACTATCGAAAATTCATCCCTTCTGTATTGTTTTATACTTTTTCGGACTTAAGGGATTAGATGACGAAAAAGGAACTTCGGAGTTACCTTTACGTACCTTTTCAGACTCTCTAAAAATGAAAAGGACCGAGTTATCTTTGTCGTTGGACTCGTTAAAAAGATTAATAGCGACAAACTTGTCTTTAGGCGAGAACGCGTTTCACTATCGCTAGGCTCGTTAAAACATAGCGATGGGTTTGCCTGAAGGGAAAATTATAGAACAAGCATATGTTATCCTCCTCAAGATTGAGAAAAATAAAGAGGTACTGGTCAGCAATGACTGGGGAAAAATTGGGAAGAAAACTCAAAGAAACTTTATTGGTAACAAGTCGCTCTTGAACATGACACTTCCACTCCGTGCCTGAGTTGGGTTGGGTTGTTTCATTCACCTGTCACATCACCATGGTCACCACACCATCCACATTTGGGGTAAATGCTACCAATCCATCACATAAGTGTCGCCGACATGTTCAAGATAAGTCATCCAGAGAAGTCACCCGTGTCCCATCCACTACCATACATTATACCTCATTCTTTCATGACCGCCACCCTGAACCATATATCATCAGATTGTTTTCACCTCCATCAAAATCATTTGCTCCGTTCCGTGTCATTGATGTGGGATTCATTAAGGCCTTCCTTTGATGGATCACTTCTTGTCGACATCAGCTCATTATCCAAGAAGTTGATCTAGGAACAATCCCTTCAGTACTTTGAAGCTTGCTGCCTCAATGGCAAGTTTCTCACTTCCGGCGATAGGTATACATCAATGACCTTCGACCGAAAGATTTTGCGTGGTGTTCGACACCAAGTCCTTTATTCACACCACGTGAATTGCACTGCAGTACCTTGAGGGTCATTATCATTATCGGTGATTCCTCTCGCACTTGTTAACAGTTTACATCATTGACTGGTAATCAAGCGATGTCTTTCCATGTTCGACTTCAAAACATTTTTCACATGGATCGACTTGTACTTCGAGTGAAGATTGGACGAGATTGAAGACCCCAAATCTAGTTTCATCCATCCGGGCTGCAATATATATTCAGGAAAAATAAAGACATTGAAATGTGCAGCATTGCAGCACAGATAATCATCCTACCAAAAGGATGATGACTCCATCAGAATCATCAGTCTACCATCAGACGATTATCTGTCCTATGTACATGAAAATGAATTTATAAAGACTGAGCATGGGAATGCCCGCCTCAGCTAGATCATGAAAACAGTATGAAGATAATGTATTGTATTGTATCTTATTACAGGTCTCCTCCCAGCATTGGAAGAACTTCGGATCCTCCTAATAAAGCATTTCACCCGATAAACGGCCTCATACTTTAGGGGGCAACTGTTATAGACATTTTTGTGCCTTACAGCTCTAAGCATGAAATGTCCATAAACCAAGGGATCCTAAGTCCCTAAAAGTTTTGTTCCAGCTCCTAAAGAAACAAGGTCAACAAATTACAGCTTCTCCCAGAAGTTCTCCACCAGAAACTGCTCAGAACTAGTCAAATCAGGATCATTTCAGCTGCTCCACTAGCTAGCTGCGTTGCAAAGCACCCAAATACACTAGCTAGGTGCGTTGCAATGCACCTAAATGCACTACCAGGGTGCATTGAGCGGGAAATGACAAGTGGCAGAGTCATTCCACGAGGTGGAGAGACAATGGAAGCTTCCAGAATCTTCCCCAATGACACTTGCCTCACTGAATTCAACCAGTGATGAGTAAGAGGCTCTCAGTCTCCAAGTGGAAGCAAGAACTGACAGAGAGAAGCCACTAATCAATTCATGAGCTGACTCATCCTCTTTGCATACATCTATATATGGATCCCTCACCAAGAGATCCAAAGGCTAGAATTTTGTACATTGCAGAGAATTGTTGTTGGTTTTGAGATAGATATCAGAGTATTGGGTGATTTATGCTTTGTTGGAGGTGAAGAGGGGATTCTATGCTAGGAGGTTGATGCTGGATCAGGAATCATCAGTTGTAACTCCTCCTGGATCTTCTTGTTTTATCAATAAAACTATTTTAGTTTCTCCTACATGCTTGTGTATCATTGATGTTTGTTACATTTGTATGTTTAGCTTAAATCTGATCCTGAGCTATTTATGAATATAAATCCATGTCTTTGTGTAGTTTCCTTCTTCTGTGATCTTGCAGGAACTTGGTGATGCTGGGCAAGTAAGGGAGCAGGTAGCTGGAAGCTGTCAAAGATGAGAGAGATTGGATCAAAGGACTAGCACCAGACACAGGTTGGTTCATCCTATTCCTCTTCGTTTATAGTTCATAAAGAAGAATACGAAAGTAGTTTTCCTGTTTGTTTTTGAGGTCACTATCACACCTCAGTGGGATAGGGTCGTTCTGAATAGACACTTTTCCCATTAACAAGAAGATCCGTTATACCAGATCAAATCGGATCCAAATCCACCACCTATCTTTGAAAATCCTAATTTGATCCCTAAGAACCTTAGAAGCCAAGATAATCAAGAAAATTCTGCTGATTTAAACCTTGACACACCTCAGCAGAACCCTATTCAAACTGAGCTTACTCCTGCAAAATCATCACTCCTTTCTGCCATTACTGCTTCTTCTCCAAGTTCACCATCAACATTTCAAAACATCTTTTCCACTCCCCCATCCACAGCATATATTTCCATTGTTATCCCTATTTTCTAGCTACTACACTTATCTCTGTAAATATGGAAAACCGATATGCTCCCCTGCAATTGCCTGCAAATCCAGGGGCTATGCCTCAAGATTATCAAAGAAAAATTACCTATTTTGATGGTACTAGCACAACTCAACAAATACTAATAAAATGATGGATTATTTTGAAAACTATGAGATTGATTCTGATGATGTGAGAATGAAGATCTTTGTTCAGAGTTTAATGGGTGATGTAAGGACCTGGTTTAGGGCACTCCCTGTAAACACCATTGCTGACCCAGGTGCCCTTTATCAAACTTTTTTGAATAGATGGGAAAAGAAGAAAGACCCTTTACACATCCTATTAGAATATGAAAGGTTGAAAAGAGGCCCACAAGAAACTGTTCAAGATTACTGTGCCAGATTTAATAATGTGTACAATGCTATTCCTCAGAATCTTAGACCTCCACCAGACCTAGCCTTGATCAAATTCCCTCATGGATTTGATTCTGACATGGCATATCAGCTGAGGGAAAGAGCCCCTCCAAGCTTAGAATACATGCAGAGTATAGCTGTCAGTGTAGAAGCCAATCTGATTTCTAAACAAGCTCGAGCTAGAGCTGAAAGGAGAACACCTTTCAAAGAGGAACCTTCTGCATTTGAGCAAAAACTAGATGCAATTATTAAAGGAATGGATAGACTGCGTTATAGAGTAGAAACAATTGAGAGGAAATCCTCTAGGGATGGTCAACCAAGTAACACCGGAAGAAATCAAAACTTCAGGAAAAATCAGAATCCCAATACTGGAAAGGCCGACCCTGACCAAAACATCAGACCTCCATTCCAGGAAAACTATGCTGAAGCTTCAACTTATAGTGAGCCAACAGAGGATACTCAAATTAACTTAATGGGTCTAAATAGTGAACAGCAAATCTTTTTGACCTAGGATGATCAAGAAGCTCATACTTTTAATCAATTCCAAACACAAGCTGGGGAATCATTCGATTTTAGGGAGGGATATGATGCTGCTATCTACGAGGTTCACAAACAATATAAGTTGAGGAGCAGAACAATAGATTTTGCTGAACCCAATAAGCAGAAAGATGCCAATCAACCTAAAAAAGCAAAGGTTAATACCCCCCATACAACTCCCTGCTAGAACAGACCTCAACCCAAAAGAACCAACAGTTGATGACATATCAGACTTACAACCATCAAACAGTTAGCCTTCCACTTCCTTTCCTCTCAAAGAAAATGCAAAGGAACCTCTTGAAATTGAGGCTGAAGTAGATTCAGCTCATAACAACACTCTAGATAAACAAAAAAGCATTGAAAACACAACAAAAAAAGAAATCTTGCTGCCCGAAATGCAAAAGTTCAAATAGAAAAACCCTTCAACCTTGAAACCGAAATAGGCAAGTTAAAAATAGCCATTCCACTATCAGAATTAGCTAAACATGATGTCTATAGAGAACAAATTAGCAAATCACTTCAAATTCCAAAAAACAGAGATGCAGTAAATGTCATTGATGAGCAGCCAGAATTAATTTTTGGCCCTGAAGTAAATGGAAAATCAGTAGATGGAGGAGTTCCTCCTTTCTATCTAAGTCTAAATATTCATGACAAAGTACTTCACAATGCAATGTTTGACTCTGGAGCTTCCCATAATTTAATGCCCAAATCTGTGATGAAAAAGTTGGACCTAGATATCACCAGGCCATACAAAGACTTGTTCTCTTTTGATTCTAGCCAGGTCAGATGTCTAGGCCTAATTAAAGATTTATTTGTATCTCTAGTTCAATACCCTGCCAAGACAATCTTAATGGATGTAGTGGTAGCTGATATCCCACCAAAATATGGCATGTTACTGTCCGGTTTTTGGGGTGCAAAGCTCCAGGTATCTCTACAATTGGACATGTCCTATGCTACCATTTCAGTATTTGGTCAGCCAAAGAGATTGTACCGGGAAACTTTGATGAAATATGTGGTCAGCAGCCAGGAGAAACCCCAAAATTTTCCTATCTATTCCATGCATTCTGATATGGACTCTTTCATCCTATACAATGCTGAAATTTGCCCCCCAACTGATGTCAAGGTTTTAGCATCAGCACAAGGAAAAAACATAAATGAAGAATCTATTGCTCAAAATCTAGAAATTGCTGAAATAATTGATATAACAGACACACAAAGGAAACCACATGAAACTGAAAATTTAAATCTGCCTATTAAGCAAATTTTAAAAACTCCTGATGCTAGCTGTAATCAAGAAGTCCTACGGTATTTAGAATTTGATGGATCAATGAATAAACTAGGAGTAGGTGCTGGGATTTGGATACATAACATGCAAAATGACCATGCTGAAGGACGTGCATACATGCTGAATTTTAGATGCACAAATAACATGGTTGAATATGAAGCCCTCCTGCTTGGACTCAAATTGATCAAAAGTTTAGGGGCAGTTAGGATATCAATTTTGGGAGACTCTAATCTAGTTATTCAACAAATGAAGGGAAACTTTCTCACAAATGACCTTAGGTTAAGATCTTATAGAGGGGCAGCAATTGAAATACTAAATACCTTTCTAGAATCACAGCTTGCCAAACTTCCAAGAAAACATAATTTGCATGCTCACAGTTTGGCAACATTTGCCAGCACTTGTAAACTGTCGTTTGAGCCTAATCATCTGTCGAGATTAAACACAGGGCAACTGTGCCTGACAATGTGAAAAATTGGAAAGTATTTGACAATGATACTCAGATTAATAATTTCTTGACTTCAAAAGAAGAATTTTCCAGCACAAATATAGACACAGCCACTGTTGGTGAAGCTGATCAAATAGACAAAATTGAAACTTACATTTCAGCTGAAACAGCAACTCAAATTCTACATCCAACAAACTTTACCAGCAAAGAGTTGCAAGAGCTTAAAGAAATAAACTTTGATGAAACTGTTGAAGAAGAATCTGGAGTGATCGATTTAAAGGATAATTTTTTACCCACGGGATTAACTCCTCTGGAAGATATTTTTGACTCTAATGATATTCCAAGGAAACCCAAAATGCATCCTTTAAACGCAGAAATTGAGGACTATAACATAGGGACTCAACAAAATCCTAAAATGATAAAATTGTCTAAAGCTTTGCCTCCTGACCAAAAGCTGAAATATATTGAACTGTTCAAATAATTTCAGGATGTTTTTGCATGGAGTTATGAAGATCTCAAGTCCTATGACACTTCTGTCATCTAGCATACAATACCCCTTAAAGAAAATCAAAAGCCTTTCAAGCAAAAACTTAGAAGGGTCAATCCTATACTCCTTCCTCTCATTGAAAAAGAAGTCAAAAGAATGTATGAAGCTGGAATAATTGCACCCATTAGATTTTCAGAATGGATCTCAAATCTAGTGCCCACTAGGAAGAAAATAGGAGAAATAAGATTGTGTGTTGATTTGAGAAATCTGAATAAAGTCTCTTTAAAATACCACTACCCCTTACCTAAGATGGACCACATTTTACAAAGGGTAGTGGGAGCTTCTAGAATTTCACTGCTAGATGGGTTTTCAGGCTTCAACCAGATTTTAGTTCACCTTGATGACCAAGATAAGACTACTTTTACAACACCTTGGGGAACTTTCAAGTATGTAAAAATGCCTTTTGGACTCAAGAATGTAGGGGCAACATTTCAATGAGCAATGGACATAGCCTTTGCAAAAGAGATTCATGATTTCCTGGTCATATATCTAGATGACCTTACTGCATTTTCCAAATCAGATCAGCAACATTTAGAACATTTAAGACAAGTGTTTTTAATCTGCAGAAAATATGGTATATCACTAAACCCAAAGAAATCATTATTTGGCCTAGAAGAGGGCAAACTGTTAGGTCACATCATCTCCAAAGAAGGCATTAGAATAGATCCAGATAGAATACAAGACATTCTGCAAGTTCCTCACCCTGTAAACATTAAAGAACTTCAAGCTTTCCTAGGGAAAATCAATTTTTTAAGGAGATTCATACCCAACTTGGCTGAACTGGTAAGATTGCTGAACAACATGTTGAATAAATATTCCAAAGTCAAGTGGACAATTGAAGCTAAGAAAGAATTTGAAGAAATCAAGATGGCTCTAACCAAAACACCAGTCCTTACAAGCCAAAAATTTGACAGAGACTTCATAATCTTTTCATTTGCATCAGAACATAGTATTGCTGTTGTTCTATTACAAAAAGATGACCAAGGATGTGAAAAACCCATAGCTTTTTTCAGTAAAGCACTTAGAGATGCACCACTAAAATATCAAATCATGGAAAAACAGGCTTATGCACTTGTAAAATCTATTAAGGACTTCAGAGTTTATATCTTATACTCTCATATAATAGCTTATGTGCCAAGTACTGTGGTCAAGGATATTCTAACTCAAGAAGGAATTGAAGGCAAAAGCGGCAAATGGATAGCTAACATTTTGGAATATGACATTGAAATTAAACCAACAAAGCTGATAAAGGGACAAGGATTAGCTAAACTTATGACTGAAAGCAACTTTCAAGCCCTTGATATCAATGAACTGGATAATGAATAGGAGATGGCAACTCCACAGATCAATCAAGCCTTTTTACAATCACCTTGGTATGCTGATATAATTTATGTGTTGCTGAACCTGCAGGCTCCTCCAGGGTTATCCAGAACTAAAAAGAGATTTCTGAAAATGAAAGCTTCAAAATTTTGTATTGTAGATAATGTTTTATTTTTGAAAAATCATGAAGGCATTTTACTGAATTGCTTAACAAAGGATGAAACTGACAAAGTGCTGAAAGAATTTCATGCAGGGGACTGTGGTGGACATTTGTACTAGAAATCAACTGCTGATAAAATCCTAAGGGCTGGATTTTATTGGCCCACCTTGTTTGCTGACGTTAAAAAGTTTGTTACTGCTTGCCATAAATGTCAAATATTTGAGGGCAAGAGAAAACTTTTACCTCTACCCCTTAGACCAATTTCCACTGAAAGACCATTCCAACAATGGGGTCTAGATTTCATTGGGGAAATTCACCCTCCCTCTTTTGGCCAGCATAAATGGATTCTGACTGCTACAGACTATTTCACCAAGTGGATAGAAGCCATCCCTTGTAGACAAGCTAATGATTCAGTAATCATGCAATTCCTAGAAACCAATATCCTATCTAGATTTGGCTGTCCAGAAAAGATTATAACTGACAATGTTGTTGCTTTTAAATCCAGGAGAATTATTAATTTCTATCACAAAAACCATATTACCTTAGGCCACTCCATAGCCTATTACCCTCAAGGTAATGGTCTAGCTGAATCATCCAATAAAGGCTTGATCAATATCATTAAGAAAATATTGGAGGAAAACAAGAAAAACTAGCATAAGAAGCTTATCAATGCACTTTGGGCAGATAGATTGACTACAAAGAGATCCATTGGAACAAGCCCCTATGAATTGGTCTATGGCATGGAGGCGGTATTCCCTTCATCTTTGGGTGTCCCTGTGATAAAGTTGCTGCAAGAAGTGCAGGAAGAATCCAATGACATTCAGAGAAGAATAAATCAGACTATCTATTTACAACAGACTAGAGAAGAGGTGTATCAAAGATCTCAAATTCTACAAGAAAAACTTAAGAAGATATTTGATAAGAGGACTAAGGCAGAGGATTTCTTCATAAGAGACAAGGTGCTGAAGTGAGATTCCAGAAGGGAAGATAAAGGAAAACATGGGAAGTTTGACTTCCTATGGAAAGGACCTTTTGCTATTCAGGCCTCACAAGGAAACAACACCTACTTTTTGAAAAGCCTGGATGGTATAGAAGCAGAAGATGGGCCAGTCAATGGTTGAATGCTGAAGAATTATTTTGATCTATTTTGTTGATATGTCAGGACTCTAACTTGTACATAAGAGTGTTTATTTTCTGCAGTTTATTACAGCAATAAGATAGGAAGGAATATCTAGGAAATTTTGAGAAAATGTTAAGGAATTGTGCCACCTTTTTGTGTTACCTTTTTGCTTCAAACAAAAGCTGAGGACGAGGATTTGGGAGTTCTAAATATGAGAAAAAATAGTCAAACAAATTATCCAAAATAGAGCTGCAATTTTTTAAATGAGTTCATGAGAAATGTATATATGTTGTAGAGTTGCAGTTTTGTCTACTTATAGCAAAGGGGAAATTTTAGAATGCAGCAAGAATTGAATACAAGGCCATCTGACTTGTTGTTCTTAGCTTTTCACCAGGAAAATCCATTCCCAAGTGGAGCTAGTGTTATGCTCCTATACCAATAGGTGTCATATTTCATGATTGACTGGTAAAATGACAAATATGTTCATCCTTCCATGCTGCAAAGGTTCCATATTTTGAAAAAATCAAAAAATAAAAAAATGAAAAGAGGGTATGCCCTAAAAGAAAGATCAAAGGGCAAAAAGAGTGAAGTGGTCAGAAAGAAAGAAAATGAACCCCAAATAAAGAAGACCAAGAAAGTGTGCTAGTCCAAAATGCCACTATTATTCTATTTTTGCAAAGAAGTTCATTGTGTGCAAATAGTTAACTCTTGCTACAGTTGACAGATGGCCAAATAGCTTAATCTTGGCCAGTTCATGTTTAAATTTCTTGTTTTAGAAATAGATAACAAAATCTATCCAAACAGTTCAAGCTTGGCAGATAAGTAGTTAGGTAGAGAAGCAAAGGTGCTCAATAGCTAAATTTGAGCCCCTGGAAGAAATAAGGGCAGACTTAGATAGGATGGCAGTTAAAAGAAAAGAAGAGAGTAAGGGTTTGCTAGTTTAAATGCACCCAAGGAAAAAGGAAGAAAAAATGTTAGGTGTAACAGGCTGGGTAGGCAGTTTTGATGTTGCAGAAGCAGGCTTGTGAGTAATTTTGTCTTTCAAAGGTGATTCATCTCATGGATATCATAAGTGCCATGGCAAGGTGTGGCTACAAAATCAGGTGATGCATGTCTAACTTCCCTCCATACTTCTCCCAAAATCACTCACTAACCTCCCCCCTAAAGATGTTGGGATCTGCTCAATACTCTTAAAAACACTCCATTTCATGAAAAACCTAAGAAGTATAACATTCTTGCTTTGAAGCCACATTTCTTGTGTAAAAATGCTTTTCTTCCATTATGCTAAGTTTTCCAACTTCATAGCTTGGCGCCCTTTCATTTCCCTAAGCCTAAGTTTTTCACTTTTCAACTTAGTGCTTTTGTTTGAACATATCTTTCATATTAACCCTTAACTTTGTTATATAATTCCTATATAATATTTTTCCCTCCCCATATTATATAAATATATGAAAAATCCCGAAAAATCTAATATCCCGCCCTCGGCTAAACTATAAGCCATATGTTATTATACAAAAGGAATTAAAAGGTTTATTTCAAACCTTTTAATAATCCATTTTTGCACCATTTAAAAGAGTTAATCAACATCTGGTTGATTAATTAACTTAACCCCTGCAACCCCGATAACCAAAGGTCATACCCGCCCACATTAAAAAACATTGATTTAATTGATGGGCCCCGCGCTGTAGCCTTCGCCATATCCCATTCACCACCTGCCATCAGATCTGGGCCCAACCATCCAACGGCCCAGATCCATATCGCAACCCCCTCCACGTCCGATGATTAGCGCTCGGGGAATGGTGGTATTCCCACCGTACCAAGGGACGCGTGGCGCCCTCCTGCAGTGCTTGCTGCCCTCCCTGGAAAAACCACCTCAGTCCTAAAGCGGTGCGGCCCAATACTGTTTACCACTGCCACTACCTCCCCGCTGACGTCAGTGCCATGTCAGCACCACGTCACCCTGCTACACGACAAAACACCACGTCATGCTGACGTCATCCAAGAAAAAAGGTGCCAAAAGCCCGCCAAACCAATTTTTGTCAAAAACCCGAGAAAGTGTCATTTTCATTCATTTCTATTGGTTGCTTTCATGAGACCGCCACATGCAAATTACGTAGAAGCTGCTACCAGAGCTCTAGTCCACCACCCAACCAGCATAACTCGGCATCCCGCTCTACAATTCGTCGTCAAAACCTACCAATTACTCCTGTATGCATCCAAAAACACAGGTATTTACCTTAATTCCATTTTTGAACCTTGTGAATTTCAGTTTTCTCTACAAATTTCCCAAAGGACCCAAATTTGAGTTCAATTCACTGTGCTGCCTTCAAATAAGCGCACCAGAACCACTGCTCTTTTTCCCATTTTCACCGAAAACCTTGGAGAATTCATTTTTCTCTGTAAATTCACCCAGCAATCTAAGTTCAAATCCACTGTGGTCTAGAATTCTTGGAGAAAAGCCCCAGAACTGTTGTTTTGCCTATTTTGCTACACAAAACCAAATTCCAATTGAAAAATCATAGAAAATTGAACAATGGAAGCCCCTGTGGCCCTCAATGTTGCTCCCCTCAATGCACTCACAAAGAGTTAGAGTGGTTGCCCTTGGCTGATAGGGATTTTCAAATACAGGACTTAACTGGTGACAAAAATCACCTCCAATCATTCTGTGAAATTAGGAACAATCACCTAAGTAAAACTGATCTCTATGGGATATGGGAATCCAATTTGCCCAGATACTACCTTCCCTTAGTAAATGTATTCCTGGCTGTTATCCACCTATGTTGTGCCAATTATGAACCTACTCAGAGAGCACTTATGACCCCAACTGGAACTGTCCTCTTTCATATAACTCCTGAGTCCATAAATGAAATGCTACACTTCAAACCCACTCAACCTCTAGCTCCTCTTTCCATGGGATATTTGCTGAAGCAAGGCTCTAAACTATCCACTGTAGAAATAGGCCGGATTGCCAAGTTATTTATGAGACCAAATTACCAACCCAGAGAGCCACCTCCTTTTCACCATGTCTGGTTCAATGAAGCTGGAAGATTCATTATTGATATGATATCCTATGTCCTGGGATTTAAGACAAGTGAATATGTTGATGAGACCATTTAAGCTTTGTTGTCCATGTTTATTCCAGGACATCCTCCTACTGTCAAATTTGACTTTTCTACTTTCATTGCCAACAAGATCCATGACCAATTCATGAGTCTAGAAAGAGAAGGAGTCTTCAAGTATACCTCTTATATATATCATATGTTCTTATACTATCAAACAGACAGTTTTTAGTGTCCCATCAGAAAATTGGATTCTAAAGGAGAAAGGATGTCTGTGATCTTTTGGACCTCAGTCTTCCATGAAGTCCATAACTCTCCTTACACTTACTATGAATTCATTGATTTGTTTATACATCCAGTCTCCTCTCTACTGATGAGAACTCCTCCTCCTAGACTTTCTAGTGATATGTAGAAAATTTTGCAGCTCTCCAAAAGCTACAAAATAGGTGACTGGTACTTCTACTGGAACCACACTAAGATCAGGATATATGGCTGTGAGTTGTGCCCCTATAAGCTTTCCAAATATGTGCCTATGAGACTGTTTGCTTTAGAATATTTCAGGCAATTTATCAATTCAGATTTGACTCACTTTTACGGTGCAAAGAAAAAAGCTCAACTGAAATTAAGAAACCAGTTAGGCCCTTTTATCATTAACAAAAGGGAAGCATGGCAAGAAGCTGACAAGATATTGGGAGAACAGCTCAAATTAAAGAGGATCTTTTGGTGGGTACCCTATGACCCAAATGGCTTTATTACTGAAAGAAAATTAAAAAACAAGCTATCAGCCTATAAACATTGTAGTATCCATGAAATAGAGTAGTTTGCTAATCAAGATGAGTGGGTAGAAGGCACATTAATTGAAGAACTCATTGAGGAAGAAAAGATGGAACAAGCTATGAAAAATCTTGAAAATACCCTTGACCTGGACTCTTTTGGATAGGTGTCTTTCAAACTGCCTCAGCAAACTGGAGTGGGTACATCATTTGCTGGAACTTCACAGCAACCTACCCAATAAAGCACTACACCAGCTGCAGGGACATCCAAAGGCAAAGAAGTGTTGGATTCAGAGCAACACATAATGGCAGATCAGCCAGTAGCATCAAAGGAATAGGGCCAAGGGCATATTCCTCTTGTCCAGACCAAGGCACCAGAGGTACCAGCATTACAGACTCCTCTAAATGAGGAAAGGGGCAACAAAAGGGACAGAGAAGAGACCACACCTGTAAGTGGACCAACAGAGCAACCAGAGGCAAAAAGGCAAAGAATAAATCCTCTACCTGAAGAGGAAATTACTGAGGAAACCTCAGAAAGTCCAAGAGGTGAGAGGGCAACCAACCCACAGACATCCCCAGTGGTAGGAACATCCACCAGCTCTCATAGGCAGGAATTGGAGAAACAACATAGTGTGGAAGTTTCCTCCACAAGGCCACAAAGCAAGCAAGGTTCTGATATCAAAAGAACATTCACAGACATCAAGGCCCAAAATGAGCCAATAAGACTACAACTTTATGATCAGTTTCTCAAGATGACCCCCACCAAACAACAAAGGTTAATGTCTGCATATGACATTAAAGAAGGAAAAATCATCTTAAGCCACTTTAGGCCTAAAGTGCAGCAGCCACAGTCAATAGCTAACTACATAAGAAAAAATCTGGAGGTCCTTGCCAAAGACATTCATCCTATGGACTAGATTGAGTTGCACAAGCAAACTAGAGAGATGGTCTACTCTACATTAGCAGATAAGGTAATGTTAGCTCACAAATTGCAGAACTCATTGAACAACACATCTACCCAACTAGATTTGGAAAAGGCATCTTCTTTAGCCAATGACAACAGGATAGAGTCCTTGGAGGATATTATCATTCAGTTGGGACATGATCCCAAAGATGCCAAAGGAATAAAAGCATTGATTAAGAAGAAGGAAGAGGACATTGCTGGCTTTAGGAAACAGTTGAAGCTGCCTATTACCATGCATCCACAAACTACAGAGGTTGTGTAGAAAAAGGCAGAGGAGGACATGGTGGATTTGTTGATGAGGATGAATCAAAGATTAGGTGAGACAGAGCAGGAATTAGAGAAATCATTACAAGAAAAGCAGGGAGTGTCGACCTCCCAGCCACCCAAAGTAACTCCAGTAGTTACAACTGCTCCTCCCACAGTTACAACATCAGTGCCTGCCATTGTCCTAGCATCAATAGCACCAGGTACTTCAGCAACAACAACAGCAGTAGGCGGCAACACTACCATGACCACAGAGGAGTTAATAAAAGCTATGGAGGATTTAAAACTCCAAGTATTGTAATTAAAATAGGCCAAAGAGAAATTGGCAAAATTAGAAGTGAGTTATGACAAGTCTAAAATGACTGTGGCAGAAAAGAAAAGAGAGGTGAAGGCACTAGAGAATAGAGTAAAAACATTGGAAAAGGACCTCTCTTTAGATAAGCCTATGGGAGAAATCAAGGGCATTTTGTGGGTTAACATCAGCGAATCCATTAGTAATGTGTGGAGATCTATTCAAATTATATATGAGCAGATTGACTTGATAGCAGCAGCTCAGGTGTAAATTCAAAGGGCCAAAAATTTATTGGGACATATGCCCGAACAAGCCAACAGGGTGATACAATTTTTGAACACTAAGACCAGTCAAGAACTAGTAGCACTGGACATCAGAGATAGGACAGCCACCATTCTAACAATCAAAAGAGTTCTAACCATGAGAACCCTGATGCAGAATTCGGAGAGGAAGAGCCAGGATATGCAGGTGGAGATAGACTCTTTTATGGAAATATTTGCAGTTTTGCATGAAAGGGGCCTGCCAAGTCTGGTGGGAAACAATGAACGCCTGTTGAGACAAACTGAGTACCAGCACAGGTTGAATAAACATGTTGTTGATCAACTAAATGCATCATCAAGTACTCTAGCAGAGAAGACCCTTCCATCTGGCCAAACCCTCTATAGCAATTTGGAAAATCTATTCTATATTGAGCATGAAGTAAAACATACTTTTACAGTCCAGCCTAACTTCTATAGGTACACAGATGCCAATGAGACTTTGAGAAAGCTGCTAAGACATCAGTTACCAGAAGAGCAGTGGTGGCAAAGCATGTTGGAAATCCTGTAGGCAGGTTTCAAACTTTTGTTTTTTCCCAGGATACAACAGATATCATAAAGCGGAGAAAAGGAATGGATGAGAGTCTTGTGGGGTAGCAATACACCCGAGAAAGCTGTGCCAGCGGTGCAGAATTTTAGCGGAAACAGTCACCGGCCGACTCACTGGGCTTACAGTCAATGCATCTCACCAACTGAGCAGCCAACACAACATCATTTACTTCTGCATTTATTTCTCCCTATTTCAAAGATCATTTATTTCTCCTTTTGAGTAGGTAGAATAAGTTATTGCTTGATATTATCTCTTTGAGATATTTTGTAAACATTTTTGTACAAATACCTCCCAAAGTGAAGTATTCAAGGTTGGTGATATATTTCTGGAACTGCACTGTAACTCTGAAAATCTTCTGAATACAAAAGCTGTTGGGATCAATCATTACTGGACTCACTAGGTGTGGAATGGATGGCAGAGGACTATGTTACAGAATTCCTGAATCGTTTTATAGATCAATAAGTCTTTTTAACTCGTGTTTTACAGCTTCTGCGTTTTATATATCATCTATGTTCATAACCTCAATAATAGAGAAAAATAATAACTCGGAACTTGTTTGACTGCACTCTGTGTTTAATCTATATTATTGTTAATGTTTTCTTCAGAATTAGCATAAGCAAGAATTCTTAACTGCTCCCTAGCAATAATCATCCACTTTCCCTCTGTCAGCATGATGAAGGATTCTTGATTGCCCTTCCCCCACTAACCCCATACCATCTGATTCCAGGTTACAAATTGTTCCGTGATTGATTACCTTACTCTGTAGTACCTCCTCTGTCAAAGAAAACATATCCAGCAGTTCATCCTCATAGACTCCGTTAGCCCAATGGATTGAACTGCTCAGATTTACAACCTTGTTCTATAAAATATCACCATCCAAAAACCAAACAAACCATTGTTCTTCATAACTAGCCTAATACCTCAAAACAAAGCTAAATCATAAAGAGAGAGCCCTCTCTGGATGTAGATTGGCTAGAACCTACATCTAAAAGATTGGTCTGTGGTTACCTCGGCCATATTCCCTTTTCTTACAACTTTTGGGGAACAACCTGAGTGATAACAGAAATATCCATTATCGCACTCATTACTATGGGCCAATACCATGGTAAATACCCCTGGTATTCATAATACCCTAGTACGGAAACTATTTACAACTTCTCTTCATCGTACCTGCATATGTACAAAACTTTTATTCTCAGGACCCATGTATACCTTCCTAAACTTCACCTTTATAATTCTTTGGTATCTGAACTAATATTATGTTTTCATTCTCTTCATCGCATCTATACCAGCCTGTATAATCATCCTGCTACCATCATGTGGAAATTTTAATCAAGTAGGTTGCCATTGGGTACACCACTTTAGTCATATTGCCAACAATATTTTCCTTTGGACATGATGGCAACCACTTTGGTCTTTGTTCACCATCAACTGTAGATACCTTTGTAGATACATGTAAACACATATGTAGTCATATCAAGATTCTCTCCAAGCATTCTTATCCAAACACCAAGCTACTCTCCCCCTTTGACATCAAGGGAAGAGGGATGAACAATGTTGAAAGAAGACTTCTCTACCCTTGTGTAGAGATCAACACTATATATATGATCTACTAAATAAGAACATTGTATACCGACTATGCTCCACCTGAGCATATGATGAATCTTCTAGGACATATACAAATAAGTAAATGACTTTATAACTCAACCAAATATGGCCTTTCCTATGAAGGAATCATGCTTACATCAATCACCCAACACATTGGTGTTACATATTTGACTCAACATTACATCAAATTCCCAAAATAATATGATTACATACATAATTGATTTGACCCCAATAGTCCAAACATGACCGAATATTAAAATTATTATATCATGGTTCTTTACATGACCTCTATATCTAGAGACACATATGATATTTATAACCAAAACCAAAGACCTCGATAGTGAGGTAGTATGACCATGATAGTCTTTAGAAATCATTATTCACCATATATAATCCTGCAACATGAACATATTTATCATCATGATGAAGTAAGATAGGGAAATGTAGCATCAACCTTCAAGATCATCAATATGTGACTAAATATGCAACTTCTCCAAGCATCACCTAGAAGTTGTAGTTGTAGTATATCAATAACGATCCTCTTATATTCATGTAAGCTTCCTTTTCCTCATGTATGAAGAGTTATAATACACAGGCAGAAATATCATTCTCTTGAGCCATTATCTTCATGCAAGAAGAAACATCACACCATAAACAATTTCACCAATATGAAACTCAAGTAATCATCCATAAGATTCATGCATCATCACCATGTAACATATTTGGGAACCAAGACCAACTTCGTAACAACTTTTCATTTGTAGCTCAAGAAATATATGCACCATACTACACCATATTAAACCTATGCATCATTAGAGACAGAATGACAACATCATATAAGTTGTGAGTGAAACTCATCATCGTCAACAATGTCAATAAGGACCATGGAATGCATAACCTTTTCATGTAGAATTAACTCCACTAAGTGCAATTTTAACCAATATATATCCAATATTTCATCATCACTAATGGTAGAATAACAACAACATATGTGTCTTTAGCAACAAAAACTACACCTCACCAATGATATATATACTTACCATGAACATCATCATGCAACAAGGGATGCTAAAGAAATTATAATGCCAAAAATGCATTATTGGAATCATAGCCAATGATCGTCCTAATTGTTGGATGGTGTTATATTCTTTCACGAATAGAGAGGGGGTTATGGGGGGGCAGTAGCCTCCCAGTCAGGGGGTGTGCAAGGGTCTCCCTTGCACATGGTCCAGGGGGTAGTGCCCTATGTTTTTTTTTTTTTCGAACACTATGTTACCTATGGTTTTGTGCATGGATTTCGCACATGGTTTTGGGAGTGATGGCTTTCAGTCCATGGTATTATGTAGATCCGGTGTTGAAATTTGGTACCGGAGGACAGGTGATTCCCTTAGGCTTTGATCTTTGGCCTAGGGAAAAGTGTCCAAAAGAATTTAATTTTTCTCCTAAAGTGACTTTATAATTTTATAAAGTTAAATCTAATTTAAAAGTGACTTTAAGTGATAAAGTTACTAAGTCTAATTTTGAAGTGACTTTTATAAAGCCAATGAAAAATTAGAAAGGGAAAGTGACTTTGGAAATAAATGACTAAGTGGGTCTTTATTAAAGTGGGGTGAATTAAAAAATAAAAAGTGAGATTTAAATGAGCATTTAATCTCAGCCATTGATCTAAATGTATTTCAGCCATTGGATTTAGAGATCACCCAAAAGTCACTTGGGTCACCCAAAAGTCATTTGGAGTTATATTAAGGGAGGAAAAGGAGGAAAAGATCACATTCAATTCAATTCTTTCATGAGCAGATTGGAAGAAGGAGAGCAAGAGAGCAAGAGAGATTTTTGAGCAGGGAGGAGAAGGAGACAGCAGCTTGGCACACATTCCAAGGCAGCAATTGAGCAAATTTGTATAGTTGATTCAGCACACAGTGAAAGGCAGATTTTGGCACGATTTTCGAGGAGAGGTTTGCACAAAAATCGAGGAGCAGTTTGCTGGTTTTTCTGCATGCAAAACGAGGGCCATACAGCAGAATTTAATGCTAAAAGTGGGCACGAAAATCGAGGAGACCGTACAACATTTATTGCTGTCATGTTTGCTGTAATTTCCAGTTTGCTGTGAAGCATGGGAAAAGAGATAAGTTGTAAATTTGTTTGCTGATTTTTTGCTGAAAATTTCTCACTGTAAAAGGCAATTTTCAGAAATAAAGAAGAGCTCTCAAACTGGTTTTCCCCAAGAGTTGTAGGGGGTTTTTCCAGGGTCACATTGACCAAAAATCTCAGTGTTTAAATGTGTTTTAATCGCTGTTTATTACTGCTGATTTTTATTTCTCCAATTTCCAGCATTCTGTAAAATTTCCAGAATTTGTGTTTTCAGCAAAAAAAATTTCAGCTTGTTAAATGTATGGTTATGGGAAAGGGCATTTACTATATGGGAGAAATAAGGAGAAACTGAAATCCGGGGTGGGAAAACAGAAATTTCTACATCCGGTCAAGGGAACTATGGTTATGTTCTAATCCAGGGTTAATGGATTAGGGTTTATGGATCCTTAGGCATGTATATATATGTATTGTAACATCGAAAGGAACATAATGAAAAATCAATCTGTTAGTCCCAGTTTTGGGATCCAGGGGAAATCTCTGTGTATTTGTTTTATGTGTTATGCTCTTGCCTTTGTTTTATTTTCTATTATTAGAATTCGTATGCAGGTAGTTTCTGTACGGGTTTAAAACCTACATTTGGTATCAGAGTTGTTTTGGCTTCAAGGGGACGCCTTTGTTGCTGAGGAATTTCGCTCAGGCCTGTGGTAGACCCTGTCCAGTGGGAGATCTGCGGGATTGATTCATGTGGTGAAAGAATATGGTGAGCAGTGGAAAGATAGAGATCGAGAAATTTAATGGTCAGAGTTTTGAGTTGTGGAAACTCAAGATGGAGGATGTGCTGGTGGACAAAGATTAGTGGATTGTGGTAGATCTAGGTACTAAATAGATGCGAGTATCTGATGAAGGATGGAAGAAGTTGGATCAGAAGGCTATGAGCACAATACAATTATTTGTCTCAGATTCATTATTGCTGAATGTATCAGGGGAATATACGACGAAGGATTTTTGGGACAAGTTAGGGACTTTGTACTAATATAAGTCTTTGGTGAATAAACTCTTCCTATGGAAAAAGATCTATAACCTGAGGATGAAAGATGGAGAATCGATGATTGAGCATCTGAACACATTTAATGATGTGGTAAGCCAGTTATTATCTGTTGACATTAAAATTTTAGATGAAGATAAGTGCATTAGTTTGTTGTGCTCTCTACAATATTCATGGGATAATTTGGTTATTGCAATAGGTAGCAATGCAACTACCTTGCAGTTTCATGAAATAGTCTCATCGTTGCTGACGGAGGAGATGAGACGGAAAAATATGGAAAGCCAGAATGGTGATCCCTTATTTGTATGAGGATGGTCCCAGAAGAGAAACAAAAATAAGTCATCGACTGGGAGATATAAATCTAAGAGGGAGATCTAAATATCTAGGAAAATTTGTAAAGGTGTTCTAGAAATGTGGAAAGGAAGGGCACTATAAAAGGGACTATAAATCTAAAGCTCCTAACAAAGGAAAAGGATCTAATGGTTCTCCTTCTACAAAGGTGAAAACCACCTCAGATGAAGGTGGGGATGTGTATGTGGCTTCTTCTTCAAGTACACATGTAGATCATGAGGCATGATTGATTGAATCAGGTTCATCCTTTGACTTCACTCCCCATAGAGAGTGGTTCTATGAGTATGAGAAATATGATGGTGGTGATGTTTTATTTGGGGATGAAAGGAAGGCTAGAATCGTTGGTTGGGAAAAGGTTAAGTTGAAGTTGCAAGGTGGAAGGATTAGAACACTTTCGGGTGTTCTTCATATTCCTGCATTAGCCAAAAATCTGATTTCTATAACCAATCTGGATGATGCAGGTGGAAAAATAGTGTTCGAGAAAGATACCTGCAATATGGTTTGGGGAGTACTGGTAGTGATGCGGGGATTTCAGACTAGAACTTTGTACAAGCTGCAAGGTAGCACTATTATTAATGGGTGCAACAATTCTATAGTTCCTGAAAGTGGAGAAGAAAATCTAGTGGTCTCTGGAGAAAAGACCATGCTATGGCATAAAAGGCTTGAACATATTGGAGAGAAGGGCCATAGAATACTTCATGGTAAAGTTATGGTAGAAGGTATGACTAATAGCTCTTTGGATTTTGATTTCTGTGAAAATTGTGTATATGGGAAGCAGGTTGAGTTTCACCTTTGGTGGTAAGAAGGCGAAACATATATTAGAGCTTTTTCATAGTGGTGTGTTTGGACCTATGAAGGTTCCATCACTGGTTAAGTCTGTGTAGTGTGTATCATTTATAGATGACTTCTCAAGGAATACATGGATATATTTCCTCAAGAAGAAATCTGAAGTCTTTGACAAGTTCAAAGAATTTAATTCTCTGGTGGAAAACTAAACAGAGAAGAAGATAAAGGTGTTGAGGAAAGATAACCATGGAGAGTTTTGCAAGATGGAATTTGAAGAATTTTGTAAGAAGTGTGGTATAGCATGGTAGAAGACTACTGCATACACACCTCAGCAAAATGGAGTTGTAGAAAGAATGAACAAGACGTTGATGGAAAGGGAAAGAAGCATACTTAGTGGTGCCGAGTTAGGATAAGAATTTTGGGCAGAGGTGGTGGACACTGCATGTTACTTGGTCAACAGATCACCTTTATTAGCGTTGGAGGATAAGACTCCACAAGAGGTATGGACTGTTAAGAAACCTTCTCTTTCACATCCGAGGGTATTTAGATGTGATGCATATGTACATGTTCCAAAGGAGAAAATAACAAAGTTGGATAGTAAATATGAAAAGTGCATCATTATTGGGTATAAGGATGGTTTAAAGGTTATAAGCTTTGGAACCCACTAATAGGGAAGGTTGTGTACAATAGAGATGTGGTGTTCAGAGAGGTGAAAGATGTTATTAAACATGAATTCCAACCAATGAAACCTGAGAAGATAGAGTATGAGCTTAAGGAGGAAGAATCAGACTCTACAACAGAAGAGGAATCAAAATATGAAGAGCCATAGACTCCGGTTGTGAGAAGATTAGTTCGAGAAAGAAGGAATCCAAGAAGGTCCATCTGATTTCTATTCAAATTTTTGTTTATCGATTATTGATGATCATCCCAGAACTGTGAAGGAAGCAGTGGATTTAGAGGATTTGGTGGATTTGCTGGCTGGTAGGAAACCCATTGCCAGGAAATGGGTGTTCAAGAAGAAGACAAATGCATAAGGAAAGGTGGAGAAATACAAATCTTGGTTGGTAGCAAAAGGTTATTCCTAGGTGCTGGGAATTGCTTTTGGTGATATTTTTTCTCTTTTTGCCAAGGTATTTTCTATTAGATTACCTTTATTAGTTGATGCTATTTTTGATTTTGAGGTAGAACAGATGGATGTGAAGACAACGTTTCTTCATGGGGATTTGGAAGAAGAGATCTACATGAAGCAACCTAAAGGCTTTATGGTGAAGGGTAAGAAAGAGCTAGTATGCAAGTTAAAAAAGTTTTTGTATGGGTTAAAACAGTCACCAAGTATGTGGTATCAGAAATTTGATACGTTTATATGGGGACTTGGCTTCACCAGAAGAAAAGTAGACCACTGTGTGTATTTTAAATCAATTGGTGACTGTGTTATTTATCTGGTCTTGTATGTGGATGATATGTTTCTGGTTGGAAGTGACAAAGAGATTATCTAGGATTTGAAGACCCAATTGTCCTCAAAATTTGTCATGAAAGATCTTGGTGTTGCAAACTATATTTTGGGCATACAAATTAAAAGAGATCGGGCAAAGAGGAAGATTTGCTTCAACCAGAGGAAGTATGTCGAGACAATACTGCAGAGGTTTAATATGAAGGATAGTAAACCGATGAAGGTTCCTATTCCTATAGGTGTAAAGTTATATGTTGAACAGTGTTCCAAGACATAAGAAGAGGAAGAGGACAAGTCTCATGTTCCATATGCAAGTGCAATCGGTAACCTGATGTATGAGATGGTCTGTATCAGACCATAGATTGCACATGAAGTGGGAGTATTGAGCAGGTTGATGTCAAAACTATGGAAGGAGCATTGGACATCAGTAAAGCGGGTTTTTAGGTATTTGCGTGGCACTAGTGATTATGGTTTGTGCTACCAAGGAAGACCAGGATTAGAGAGAGTTTTGGATATCTGTGTCTTTGTTGGTGCAGAATGGGCTGGAAATATGGATCAGAAAAGATCTACAATTGGGTATGTTTCTAAGCTATTTGGAGGTGTAGTCAGTTGGATGAGTAAGAAACAATTTGTAGTGGCATTATCAACTACAGAGGCAGAATACATGGCAGCCACTCATGCAAGCAAGGAAGCAGTTTGGTTGCAGAGATTGTGTTCAAATATGGGGTTAGTATAGTGAGCTATAAGGATATAATGTCACAACGAAAGTGCAATTTTCTTGGCAAAGAACCCTACTTATCATTCAAAGACAAAGCACATTAATTTTTAGTATCACTTTGTAATGATATGATAGAAGAAAAAAAAGTTGTTGCTGGTATAGGTGGACACTTTGAAGAATTTTGCAGATGCATTGACAAAATCCGTGAGCTTTGAGAAGTTCTCTTGGTGTAGAGAAACAATGGGCATTGCAAGGCTCGATAAATGACTTAGCTGTCCTATGGCCCCCTATGGAAAGAAAACAACAAACATGTGCCAACTATTTAATGTCAAATCCAATCATATCCAACTCATCAATAAGTAAAACCATAAAAAGAACCAAAGCAGCAATTTTGTATTGCAGCAACTCATAAATCATCATAAGCGAATACTAATTCTAAGTAGTATTGGAGCATCAACATACCATAACCAACTAATGTCAAAAAAAGAAAGGAAAATAATAATTGTCTCAAGCATACCAAAACCTCTCTCTGAGTGTGTCCCATTGTTTCTTCATCTTATAGAAACATACATGGTTGTCTAGATCAAAACTCACATATATACATGACTCCCATTTATGAGATCCATGTACATAAAGTAAAATTTTGACCCTTCATAACTAAAGATTCCCCTAATCTTGTATTGCATGTTCCTATTTCACTGTTACTACATCAGATGCACTGTCCATAATATAAGAAACATAAATATAACAACAACATGGCAATCATCATCATGATATACACATTTATACCTCCCTTTGAGATCATACATCACTGAGACTAAGGACCGGATAATCATCTCCTTCTCTTCATGTGATCATGTACCTCACATCACTTATGCATTCATTGTGAGAAATAAGCTTTAAAAACAATGGACTGCAATAGGGTCACTCTTCCCTATGTTTCTAACTAATGTTCCTTCTTCCTCCATATCTACTTGAAATTTCTAATTATGTGATGGAACCTATTGCATATTATGGTTTTTTTCATCATACTTGACCTGCATTCAGTGGCCTTATGCTAAAATGAGTTACAAGAGAAACACTATCCATAAAACCATACTTTGTGCCTAGGGACTAACCTTGACCTTGATCTAGGAGATTTTCTTTCATATGTGTGGCTTGATTCAGTTTTCCTTTAAACAACACCATACTGGTTTTTGTAAATCACATTGTGTATGTGATGCCATGTGATTGTACCCAATTCCTATCTTTATTAGAGGATAGTGTTGTTTATTAATAATCTTATCTAGAGACTTTAATGCCTTTGCCATTTTTTTTAACTTCTCATAATACTCCTTTAGGACCATAACCTCATATTCTAATGCTTTACAATGCATTTCCTTTTCTTGAAGTTGTTTTCTTATGATTTTTGTTCTTCTATTGGTTGCTTCTAATTCCATATTTAACATGTTTATTTCCTCAATCATATTCATTCCTTTTGTTTCCAATTCTTTGTTAGCATTCCTGAGATTGCCATTCTCTTTTAGTTCTTTCATTAATCCATCTACCTCACAGCAATATAATTCATTAATTGATTGATCTTCATGAGCCATAAGTATTTGATAGTGACTATTAGAATCTGAAGCTGAGTTTTCCTGGTCATGTGATGTCCTATGACTATCTTCATTAGAGTAAAATATTTTCTTTTCGAAGAAATTATTTTTAGCAACATTATTTCCATTCTCTTTATGATTTTGTTTATATGGACGTTTGGATGCATAATGGCCTACCATTCCACAATCAAAACATTTAAAGGGAAGCTTACCTCTGAATTTTGCAATTCCTACTTGCAATCTCCTCATGAATTTTTCTTCCTCCTCATCTGATATGTAGCTTTTATCTTTGGGTGATTCCTTCTCTTTCCCTTTATATGTGGATTTGAAATCTACTTCTCTCATATCCAATGGACCACCTTTTCTCACTCAAAGGATCTTAGGATCCCATGGAGCTATTCAACAATGAGATTTTTCAAATCCTGCATTTCTTCAATAGGAGAGAGTTTGGAATCGAACTTCGAAGTTAGTGATCTCAAAATATTTTCAATGATAGTAGTATCCTTTATTTCATCACCAAGATTTCTCATTGAGTTAACAATCTTGTTTACTCTAAGGAAAATTTCTGCAATTATTTTATCATTATGCATTTTAAGTGTCTCATACTGAATTCTAAATGTTTCAAGTTTAGAAATTTTTACCTTGGTGTCACCTTCATAGCTTTGGATAAGATTATTCCACATTTCCTTTGCGGTGTTCAGCTGCATGACTTTCACAAATTCAGACTCAACCAGACTTCCCAAGATAGAATTTATAGCGTTTGCATTGGTTTCATATTGTTTCTTCCCTACAGTATCTGTGGGACTAGAGCTTGGATATTGATATCCACCTTCAACAATTGCCCATGCATTTGTTCCAAGTTCCTACAAGTATGCCTTCATTATGAATTTCCAAAAGATAAAGTTAGGTCCACTAAATAAAGGTAGTCTAATATAAAATAGTCATTGACTACTCATCTTGAGCGATCTCCATTAAGCGATCAAGCTTCTACTGAGGTACCTTCTATGATCCCAATTTTTGGGAAAAATACTAAGAAGGGGCGAGGGGGGGGGGGGGGGGGGGGGGGGGGGGGTGGGGGGGGTGTTGTGAATAAGTATTTCAAAACTCACTTAAAAATTTCAATTTCTTATTTAGATTTATGTACTCTACTATCATTAAGTAAAAAAGCATATGTACGTGACTATGATGAAGGAAAACTGTGTATATCTAGGTAAGTAATTTTTCATATATTTAATCATATGTTTTACTTTAACTTGTGTATCATTACTTCATTAGCCTTTACTTAAACAATAACCATGATCAGTAAGAACAAAATAAACCATAACACATAAGAAACACAACAACACCTTTCCCTTTAAGTCCTCGAATTTGGAGTCGTATAAGAGGGCCCAATCACCTTTCTGGAAGGAATTCTTCTTGATAGGCTTGTCATGCCAAACCTTTCTCTATAACTGAACCATTTCAATAAGGATAAGGGCTTGGAACCTAGATTCGTTAAGATAATTCGGCTATTGGATCCTCTCCTACTGAGCTTTTGTGATGTCTATATAGTGTTGTGCTACCATTATTAATGTGTTATATTTAAATTCAATAGACAAGAATGCTTTCTTACCATTAACCTGCTCTGAGGGGGTGAATCCAGTGGTTTTATTCCATGTAGTATTATATGTCCAAGTGGCCTCTATAAGTCCGACTGCCCAATCCTTTTTTCTACTACTAATAACCTTGGTCAAGATGCCTTCTAATGCCCTTTTGGTCACTTCCACTTGCTCATTTCCTTGAGGGTGATATGTGTTGGACTTCCTATGTCTAATGTGATGCTTCTTCATTATCCCATCTATCAAATTAGAAGTGAATTGAGTTCCTTGGTTAGTGACTATTAGCTCTGCTACATGTCTTGAGATTTGGAGGACCAAATACCAGCTTGGCCATGTGTTTATGCTAAAAGGGAGCTCGCAGCAGTCTGTTTTATTCTTCCCCTTCATTTTCCTTACACTCTCTTAACTCCTGCTATCTCTATTTTCCTCCAAAATCCTCTATAAACCCCTATTCCCTCAGGTCCCCGAGTGCAAAGTTTAAACCCATATGACTATATTCACATGACCACGTGCCTTCACCAACTTTTCCCCGTCACATCCACATAAACCTGTGCGATCACATCTGCACCATCCGATCACCTACCGCGGGATCCAACGACATCCGCTCCTCCCGCACCCATGAATTGCCCGTGCTTTAACTCGTGATAAAGTGGTTTCCATCACATCCTGTCAGCCACGTGTCACGCGTTGAATGGGATCGCGTGCCCTCGTATGATTACCGCTGTCCCCTCAAAGGTAGTGTGATAAATACCACTTACCGCCCAAACCGTTTCCATGCTTGCTAAACCCCATGCACCTTCGACTGCCGATAACTATTGGATCTGCTTGCTTGAGATCCGACGGCCTGTGTCCATCCCGATCCCATGTCTCTTGATTCCTCCTGCAAAATGATTGTTGTCATTGATCCACCCGATCTAACGGCCAAGTTTCCTCCTCCATTCATCCGCCATGCAGTCTCCTTGTCCTCAATCATTCCTTACTTTCGAAGGATGAAGGTGGCCAGTGTTTAGTACTCTGTGTAGTTACTGCTCAACAACTGCATTTAACAGGAAGGATGGTTGCGAGAAGAAGGACCAGCCTCGAGCAGATAAATGAATCTAACAGCTATGGAACGTCACCCATACGACACTCCACCTGGTCGAGAAGGACAACAGAGCATCCAAGAAGATCAATTTTGTTCATTAAAGCAGGTAGATTGCATCAAAAACTCTATCAGACAGTTAAAGCTGTTGGTGGTCCATTATGACCCCTCCACGCATAGAATAACAGAACATTTTTGTAATCAACCTCTATATATACCCAGAAAACAGATGTAATGGAGGTTGATGGTTGTTGTTTTGATGTAAGGTTCAACTTCTAGAGACTGTAACTGCTTTGATACTTGCAACATCTCGTCGGCATTTTTAGCTAATACAAGCTTCTTTTGTTGTTAATTGCTCACTTTCCATCTCTTTTCTATTCTAGGCTGTGGTTGATCTGCATTTTTTTTTCTTGAACTGTTGATGTGTAGCATTAGAGGAGTTGTCATCCTACCTCTGTGTTACAGTCTTGCATGTATCAGTGAATGTATTGATCAGGTTTCTTTTCACTTAGTGACAGAGAGCTGTCATCCTATCTGTACACTAGGGAATTAGATTTGCAGACCTTTTTACTGGTTGCAGCTAGCCATCACAGGGTCCTGTGCATCTACTGGTGTGGTTAGTATTCTCCATATTCACCCAATCCTTAAACTGTGAGTAATTTGTGGTCTAAAGCCTTGTAGTCATGGGGTGTTCAAGCATGTCTGGAGTCAAGCAAAGTAGGAGTGGTTATCTTGCTCGAATATGCATCATTCCTTCCATTCATCAATTTCCAACATCAAGTTGAGTTTGTGATATCTCGAGCATCTCCGAGCTACAACCTAGGAGAGTTTCTTGAGGTGATAACATCGATTGGCGCCATTGATGGGGAGAGGAGGTTGAAGCTCAGCTTGCCTGGGAGAATGACACAGTTCCATGCTTTGATGATAGACAAAGTCTGGACACATTTCTGGTTGTAATCATCTATCTGGTGACTCTACTAGAGAACCTACCTAGTGGTGACTCCATGTTTTAGTTCTGGCTCAGTTTGTGAGGCATCCCTAGAGAAATCCTTAGAAATCACGAGCTGACCCAGTGCCTAACCCTGAGAAGATTGTCAAGTTGAAGAAAACATCACCGAAAGGAGCATTAAGATTAGGTAAGCCTAAGAAAGCCTATACATCTCTGAAAGATAAGGTTATAGCTGAGGATATATAGTTTGAAGACTTAGAGCCCAGCACTGTTAGTAAAGAAATTCCTTCTGAGATTAATAGAGCTCCTTGTTCAGTCAGTTCCCCTTTGGATCTTAGTCCAAAGAAAGCCTCCCATCTAGTCCATCATTTTCCTTCAGTTCTGTCATCTATTTCATTACTTCCTACCATTCAATCTGCCAGTATCCTTCCACCTACCCTAGTCATGGTAGGCCAACAAGCTCCCACGAAAATGGAAAGAATCGTAGCTGCTAGGTATGGATCTCTGGTCTTTCCTGTTCCTTTGAATGCTATGCCTGTAGGAGAATATCATAAATATATGCCCAAAGTCACTAGCACAGAGGGGGTAACAGCTGAAGAACACCTTGAGTCTTTTTATAGCTATGCTGATAACCTAGATATCAGTGAAGATGATGTGTGGATGAGAGTGTTTGTTCAGAGCCTTGATGGAGAGGCTAGGAAATGGTTCAGAGAATTGCCCCATATGTACATAACAGACATTGAGGCATTAGATGATGCATTCCTAAAGCAATGGGGAGATAGAAAAGACCTGCTCTACTACCATATAGAGTTTGGAAACATAAAGAGGGAAAATGGGGAAGCATTGCCTGATTTTAATAAAAGATTTAACTGTATGTATAGTAAGATACCAGCTGAAGTAAAGCCCACCCCCACCTCTGCTAAACTCACTTATGCCAATGCTTTTGACTCTGATTTCTGCCTACTTTTTAGAGAAAGAAGATGTGCCACTCTAGCTGATATGCAAGATGCAGCACTGGAGGTGGAATCAAATATCATGGCTGCAGAAAAGCTTAAAACACATGCTGATAGAAGGATGCAGAGAGGTGAGGCTTCTTCTTCCTCTACTTCATCTTCAAAACCCAAGTTAGATAAAATTACTAAGATGATAGAGTCATTGGCTGCTGAGATATCTAAGCTGAAAGTTGAGCAGAGTTCTGGGAAAATAAGGTTTTGAAACACATTTGCTCCAAGAAATCCAAATCCATTCAGAAGAGAAAATGAACAATTACAAATCATTCAGAGGGGTAAAGAAGCAAATGAAGAACAAAAAGTTAAGGCCCCTTTCGAAAATGTAGTCATGGAGGAGGAACGGTTTGAAGAAGTGCATGAAATTCATTGCATGGAAGATAATGGTAGTGCTACCTTTTTGACATTGGTTGCATACGAAGAATCATTACTACTGGACCAAAATAGTCAAGTGTGGGATAGGGAGGCTATTTTTCGGACTGGTGAATAGCAAATATATAATTTGAGGTCAAAAGCAAGCAATGTCAAGGAGATTCCTGCCCAAAAAGCTGCTATCCAGATAGAGTCACATAATATCAGATAGAAAAGACTGGCAACTGATCCATTATCCTCAAAGCACCAACTCAAGAGGTAAGTGGTCCTGATAAGTCCCCTTCCCCTTTTAGTTTTGAGTTAGAAGTCCAGAAGTTAAAGATATATGTGCCTCTGTTAGAACTTGTAAGGAGTGAAGTTTTTAGAAAGCCTATCCTTAAGGCTCTTGAGCTGAAAGCCATGCAAACCTCCACTGACTATGTCAATTTGCAAGATGACAAGCCTGCAGTTGTGCTTAGCCCTATGATCGAACTTGCTAATAATAATTCTCCATCATTCTATGTCTCCTTGACCATTCATGACAAAATCCTCCACAATTGCCTGCTAGACACAAGGGCCAGCCACAATTTGATGCCTAAAGCTATCATGGAAGAGTTAGGCCTTGACATCACCAGACCATATCATGATTTATTCTCATTTGATTCAAGAGAAGTGAAATGTCTGGGGTTGATTAAAGATCTAGCCATTACCCTAACTCAGTTGCCCATGAAGAGCATGATGATGGATATTTTGGTAGTAGATGTCCCTCCTAAGTTTGGCATGCTACTGTCTAGAGGGTGGATTAAGAGACGAGGTGGGACATTATAGAATGACTTATCTTATGCCACTGTCGCAGTTTTTGGAGGAGAAAGCAAGAGATTGTACAGGGAAGCACAGCTGGCATACATCATCAGTGATGAGAAGAATCCTTCCAATCATCCCATATATGCTGTGGACACCAACTTTGGAGCTTGTATTCTCCAAATTGAGGAATCTCAGAAGGCCTCAATGCAGATCAAGTAACCAGTAAATCAGGCCGAAGGAGAGCAAGGAAGTTAGGTTTGGGAGATGTTCTTTGATGGATCATGTTCCAGGGAGACTGCAGGAGCATGGGTGGTGCTGATATCTCCAGAACAAGAAAGCACCAATCTGTCTTTCAAGCTAGCTTTTCAAGTCACAAACGACATAGCAGAATATGAGGCTCTGCTACTGGGCCTTAATGCAACTAAAGACAGAGGAATCAGAAATATAAAGGTGTTTGGAGATGATGATCTTATCATTCAGCAAGTGAATAAAACATTTCAAGCAAAGCACCCAAGGTTGAAAGCATACAAAGATGAGGTATGGAAACTCAAAGATTCCTTTGATAATTTTTGTATCTCATATGTCCCTAGAGCTAAAAATTAGCTTGCTGATTCCCTTGTTGTTTCTGATAGCATGTTTATCCCTCCCATGCCTCCCAGACTAGTCTATGAAGTTCAAATGAAATATAGACCATCCTTGCCTGATAATGTCCAGCATTGGAAAGTTTTTGAAGATGATGATGAAGTGAATAGATTCCTGCAAGTCATTGATGAATTTTCCGAAATGCAAATTGACCAAGAAAATGAAGCCTTAGAAGAAAGTCCCCAGTCCCAACTTAGAAACAAAATTGGCAAAGATAGCATTGTCCAACTTCCCAACAATCATATACCCAAGGGCCTCGTTCCATTAGAAAAGTTGTTTGACCAGAATGATGTGCCTTGTAAGGCTGCCCAAAAAGAAGACCGATCTGCAGTCTGTAAACATAATATAGGGAGTCCAGATCAGCCAAGATACATAAGTCTGTCTACTCGCCCGTCTGCTGCCCAAAGTGCTAAATACTGCAATTTAATGAAGCAATTTGCTAATGTCTTTGCCTGGGAATATAGTGACCTAAAAACATATGATAAAAATATTATCTAGCATAAAATTCCTTTAGAGAAAGACACCATCCCTTTCAAGCAGAAGCTGAGACCAATAAATCCTTTGCTCCTCCCTTTGATTGAAAAAGAAATAAAGAAGTTACTAGCTGCCAAAATCATAGTCCCTATCAGATATTCCAAATGGGTAACCACCTTAGTGGTAGTGAGGAAGAAAAGTGGAGAAATCAAACTCTGTGTTGATTTCAGGAGCTTAAACAAATGCTCTAAGAAAGACAACTACCCTCTGCCCAAGATGGAGCATTTGCTGCAGAAGGTCTCAGGAGCCAAAGTGATGTCTTTCCTAGATGGATTTTCAGGCTATAACCAAGTTGTTGTACATCTAAATGACCAAGAGAAGACTGCATTCACCACTCCTTGGGGCACTTTTATGTATTCCAAGATGCCTTTTGGATTGATGAATGTTGGAGCCACCTTTCAGAGAGCTATGGATATAGCATTTGTGGGAGAGAAGGATAAGTTTGTCCTTATCTACCTTGATGATATAACAATATACTCCAGTAGCCATCAAGACCATTTGCAGCATTTAAAGAGAGTGTTCCTGAAGTGCAGAAGGTTTGGGATTTAGTCAATCCTAAAAAGTCACAGTTTGCTTTAGAGGAGGGCAAGCTGTTAGGACATATTGTTTCTGTTGCAGGTGTCCATATTGACCCAGAAAGAGTAAGAGCAATATAGACCTTGTCTATCCCGAGATCAAAGAAAGACATCCAATCCTTTCTGGGAAAAATAAATTTTGTGAGGAGGTTTATCCCAAATTTTGCAGAATTGGTTAAGCATATTACCTCCATGTTGAAAAAGGGGTCAGAGATTAAGTGGACTGATTCAGCAAGAAAATCCTTTGAGTCCATTAAGAAAGCTATTATGGAAGCTCCTACTTTAATCAGTCTAGATTACAGCAAGGAGTTTCACATATTTTCATTTTCCTCTGATGATACCCTGGCAGCAGTTTTATTGCAAACAGATGAAGAAGTTTCAGAGCATCCAGTGGCATTTTTCAGAAAAATATTAAGAGATGCTAAGCTGAGATATGATATTATGGAGAAACAAGCATATGGTCTTCTCAAGTCTTTGAAAGCTTTCAGAGTTTATATCCTGCATTCTAAGATAATTGCATATGTACCCTCTGCTTCAATAAAATATGTCTTAACACAGCTTGATGCTGATGGAAGAAGGGCTAAATGGATTGCAAAGTTAATTAAATTTAATATAGAATTGAAGCCCACAAAGCTTGTCAGAGATCAGGGCCTTGCCAGACTGATGGCTAAAGAAAATTGCAGATCACTGGACATAGATTTCATGGGCATAATTGCAGAAAATGATCAAACAGAAGAAGAGGAAGCAGCTGAACCAGGGAAAGAATAGTCATTAGCAGAAAATCTAGCTTTTTGTGATTGGTACTCTTCAATAGCTAAATTCTTGCTGAAGCTAGAAATCCCTCCAGGACTTAGTTCAAGTCAAGCCAGAACTGTTAAGCTCAGGGCAGCAAAATATTGCATTCATGAAAACCTGCTATAATGGAGAGATCCCTCTGGGATCTTGCTAAGGTGTTTGGAAAAAGAACAATCCATTGAGGTCATGCAGCAGTTTCATTCCAACATGTGTGGAGGACACCATTATTGGAAAACTACAGCCCACAAAATTCTCAGAGCTAGGTACTATTGGCCCACCTTGTTTTCTAATGTCTTTTCATTTGTTAAATCATGACACGTGCCAAAGATTTGAAGGAAAATAACAATTGAAGTCCCTGCCCTTAAAACCAATACATGCAAATGGTCTTTTCAGCAGTGGGGCTTGGATTTCATTGTAGAAATCAATGCACATTCCAGTGGCCAACACAGATGGATCTTATTTGCCACTGATTACTTCACTAAGTGGATTGAAGAAATCCCTACCAGGAAGGCTGATCATAATGTGGTCCTCAAGTTTTTGACAGAGCATATCCTCACTAGATTCGGCTGCCCACATAAATTAGTCATAGATAATGCAGTGTCTTTCAGGGCAAAAGAATTGGTGGATATGTGTGACTCAATGGGCATTAAGCTAGTTCATTCCACCTCATACTAGCCTTAAGGAAACGGCTTAGCAAAATCTTCCAACAAAAGCCTAATGAGGATAATTAAAAAGTTGCTAGAAGATAATAAAAAGAATTGGGATTCTAAGCTCAAATATGCACTATGGGCTGTGTTAGCCTCCTGCTGCGACAGGTTAATCATCTTTCATGATCGACATTTTTACATGCAAAATATGTCATACTTTGCTTGCTACAATGCTCCATATTTGATACAGATGGCCAGAGAAGTATCCGTGAAAGTGAGCTAATCTAAATGCCACTGCTTTGTTCCAGTCTTGATGAGTAATCCATTTTGATCAACTTTCAAGCATGGAAAGGCCAAACAGCTTAATCTTGGCTTCCCTGGGTTTCAATTTCATGTTGTAGAATATAGAGAATGAACATCTGTCCAAACAGCTTAATCTTGGCAGATTTGTAGTTAGGTAGAGAAACAAGGGTGCTCAACAGCTTAATCTGAGCCCCTGGCTGAAATAAGTGTAGAGGTAGATAGGAAAACAACAATAAGAAAAGAATGAAAAGCTGGGTATGCTAGTTCAAGTGCACCCAGACCAAAAAGAAGAGAAAATGCTAGGTGAGTAGGTTGGGTAGGTAGCTTTGTGGTTGCAGAATCATGGCTTGTGATCCATTTCATATTGTCAAGTGTTATATCTATCATATCACAAGTTGAAGGTGGTTTTTCAGTTGGAGGACTTCAAGAAATGCATGTCTAACCCCCCCTTCTTCCTCTTTCCCCAAATCACTCACTAACTTCCCCTAAAGAGGTCAAGATCTGCTTGATACCTCTTAGATTCATCATTCTCCATATCATCTGCCTTGGTGGAGATCTGCTTCACTCAAGGAATGTTCACACTTCTTCTATCAGTCATTTTCCCCCATTGATAGCCTAAGACATCATTCTTAGTTCTTTTTCTCATCATTATCATATTAACTACTAACTTTATTGTGTAACTCCCTATATATTTCCCCTTCCCCTACTAAAACTATGTATATAACTCCCCTATATACTTATCCCTTCCCCCTGGTTGAAAAATAACCATATACATCCTTGGGAATTGTTAAGTTTATCAGAAACTCAGCAAGAACCCACACTGCCCCCCTCTAACCATCTTCCAGATGCATTTCGGACTCTTTCCGATGCATAAAGCCCTTCATCACTCCATAAAACCCCTCTAATGCTTTTTGATTCCTTCACAAAGCATAAATTCCCTTCCTATGTATAAAAAAACCATCTTTTTGGCCTTGTTTCTACCTTTTCCAAGGCACAAACCCTCTTAAAGGCCTAAAATCCTTCTCAAAGCCATTTGAAATCCTCCCAAGTGCCTTTGGACTCCTTCCAAGGCATAAAAATACAAAAACCATGAAAAAAACCATGAAAAACCTTCAAAAAATGATAAAATTCTCCCTTTTTTATACTTCGAACCCCTTCCAAAGCCTCAAAAACCCCTTTCGATGGCTCACAAACCATTTGAAATGCCAAAGGAGATCCCTCTGATTTCACCAAAGCTTCTCTTTTATCAAAATGCATGCTCCGATGAGAAAAGGATCTATTTGGTCCCCCTCCGATGCGATATCACTATCGGGAGGGGGCAGTGGCATATTATAAGCAAAAATGGCTTAGTCTCAAGGCATGGGTTATAATGGGCCGCTGATCGCCGATACAGCGACCAAATCTCAGCCGTCCATCGCCCCCACTGATCCAATAGCCCAGATCATTTCGGCGATCGCCCATTTCGGCGATCTCATATATGTCAACCCTCTGCCCCGCCGATTGCCGAAGTCCCGATATAATCGCAGCCATCCATTTTTGTGCCCTAGATCAATGGCCCATATTTAATCACATCACTCCCATATGGCTCCGACCAGCGGAGCCGAAAAGTAATAAAGCGCGGCATAAATATATATCGGGTCCGATGGGTTTTGACGTTTCTATGTGGCAGCCCCATGACCCCGCCGATAGCGAAATGCCGATGTAATCTCTGTCGTCCATCGCCTTCACCAAATCAATGGCCCATGTTTGATCGACGATCACTCCTTATGTTTGGCTCCGATATGGCAGAGCCGATATATTATAAAGGGCAGTTTTGAAAGGGATTGCGGGTCCGTAAGGTCCCCGGGCGTAGCGAAAAGGGAGGTCTCTGATATGGCGGAGCCAATATATTATAAAGGGCAGTTTTGAAAGGGATTTCGGGTCCGTAAGGTCCCCGGGCACAACGAAAAGGGAGGTCTCCGATATGGTGGAGCCGATATATTATAAAGGGCAGTTTTGAAAGGGATTTCGGGTCCGTTGGACCCGTTTCAAAACGTAAAACCGCCGATATGATGGGTTCCGATGGTTTGGACCCGATCTCCATAAAAAGAGGGCCTATAGCATTTCGGGTCCGCCACAGTTCGGCGATTCCATATGTGCCGCCCCCCCGGTCCGCCCCGATGCGATTTAGCGCCAGCCGTTGGATCAGCCTGCGTCGGATCCAACGGCCAGGACTTAAAGTTGTCCACAGTGCCCGCCAAAAGCCAATTTTTCATTAAAATTTCATGTTTTTGACACATTTTCTGTGTTATTCAGAAATGGTCCGTTTTCAAAGGTTTTGTGTGTGGCGCCCATGCCCGCCCATGTATAAAGAAATCATGGTTTTCTCAGGCCATTCTTGGATCGCTCCAGGCCCAAATTGCCCCAAATAGTAGGTTTTCACCTCGGTAGGCCTTCAATGACCCTTTACTCATCCAGTTCGTGATTTTAAGTGCTAAAGCATTTTTGAGTCGGCCAAAGGCCGACAACCACCCAGAAGTAACAAAGCGCCTCGCAGCAGGTACTTGGGCCAAATAACGGCCACTAATGAGATGATGTGACAGTTTAGAGCATTTTTGAAGCCAAGGAAGATCAGGAAGCGGCAAAGAGTATCAGGGAAGCGGCAGAGAGTATCAGTCAAAATCTTCTAATGCAGATGAAAACAGAAGGGCCCCAGCAGATTCAGCAAAGCATCATCAAGCCGTTGTGGCTCCCCAACTTATAGTTATGGCCATGAGGCCAGCACACGACTCAAAGACCTCTCTACACTCATTTTGAGGCTGCTGCCTCATGCGCAGCCCTTGTTTACATGACTTGAGATGCCAGCTACCCCAGCGCAGCTGTTTCAGATATTTTATGCATTTATTTCCAGCATAGATTAGGTTCAAAGACAGTGATTGCACAGATCTCTTTTGATCTGGTTTCAGAGATATTTTTTGGGATATTTGCCCCCTTGACACCTGTTCAAGGGAAGTCTGTAGCTATTTTTCTTTATATATACCACCCTCTGAACCATTGTAAAGGGTTAGTTGGTTAATGTACTCCAAGAGAGACTCGCACTGTATATATAATATTTTCTATAATCAAAGACTGCTTACAAGCTTGGAGAATGGACTATTTGATGTGTTGTTAATGGTTCCAAAGAGTGAATGATGGAATTCCTATGCTGCTATATGAATCAATAAGTGTTCCTAACCTCTTTTATTTCAATTTCATATATGCTCAAGTCACCGAACAAAGGATTGGTTTAGAATTTGCTTAGCTGCACTCTATGCTCAGTTTCTGTGGCTTCTTAATGTTTTCCTCTTGATTTAGGCATAAATATGAATTCTTTTATGGCTCATGTTTGATCTATTTCACATATGAGTGACTGTTATCTAAGAATTCTTAGCTGCTCCTAGATAGAGCTCATTCGTCTTCCCTCTGCTAACCTGATTGAGAGATTCTTTGTTGCCTCTCATCCCTTAGCCTTCAATCCATCTCCATTCAGCTTGAGTATTGTTTCATGAGCAGCTACCTTGCTCCTCATTCCTCTTGTGACCAAGAAAACGCACCAGCAGTCTTACTCCATGACTCCACGCCCAATGGTTTGAAACTTACCACACTATGCTTTGCCTCTCTACTTGAAAGCATCATCCTTCCCACCAAAACTTAAACAAAACCCCTGAACTCAATAAGTAGCCTAAAATCATCATCAACAAAGCTAAATCAGAAAGAGAGAGCCCTCTCTGATTGCAGGTAGACTAGGACCTGCAATCCAAAGATTGGTTTGTGGTTACCTCGGTCGTATCCTTTGAAGGAGCTTAAGGACAACCTGAGTGATAACAGGCTGATAGAGTAACCACTAAGAGATTCACAGGGACTTCTCCATTTAGGTTGGTATATGGCACTGAGGTTGTGTTTCCAATTCAGTTAACTCTCCTTGTGGCAAATTTCCTACAAGAAGAGCAGAATGAGCAAGAAGACATGACAAAAAGGATCACTGATTTAGCAGAGATACATCAAATCAGAGAACAACTAGTTGAAAAGTCTGTAGCACATCAAAAGAAGATCAAGGAAGCTTTTGACAGAAAGGCCAAATCAGATGACTTTCAGGTTGGAGACTTCGTTCTGAAGTGGGATGCACTGAAAGAGAAGAAAGGAAACCATGGAAATTTGATGCTTTTTGGACAGGTCCTTTTATCATTTCTCAAATCCAAGGGAACAATACCTTCCTACTGCAAAGTATGGGAGGAGAAGCAGTTTTTGATGGCCCGGTTAATGGGAGTTTTCTGAAAATTTATGTTAGTTAAGGTATTTTGGCCTTGAAGTTGTAAATATATTATTTTACCAGTTTTAGTGTAGAATCAGTCAGACTCCATGCCTAATGGAACACTAGGAAATTTTGCTAATTCATTGGAAATGCATTGATCTGCAAGTCCTTGAGACCTCACAAGGAGGATCTCATCCCCAGAAGGAGCCAGTGTTAGCTCTGCTACATGTCTTGAGATTTGGAGGAGTAAATACCAGCTTGGCCATGTGTTTATGCTAAAAGGGAGCTCGCAGCAGTCTGTTCTATTCTTCCCCTTCATTTTCCTTACACTCTCTTAACTCCCGGTATCTCTGTTTTCGTCCAAAATCCTCTATAAACCCCTGTTCCCTCAAGTCCCTGGGTGCAAAGTTTAAACCCATATGACTGTATTCACACGACTGCGTGCCTTCACCAACCTTTCCCCATCACATCCTAATAAACCTGTGCAATCGCATCTACACCATCTGATCACCTACTGCATGATCCAACGACATCTGCTCCTCCCGCACCCACGAACTGCCCATGCTTTAACTCACGATAAAGCGGTTTCCATCACATCCTATCAACCACGTGTCGTGCATTGAATGGGATCACATGCCCTCATATGATTACCGTTGTCCCCTCAAAGGCGGTGTGATAAATACCACTTACCACCCAAACCGTTTTCCTTGCTCGTTAAACCCCATGCACCTTCGACTGCTGATAATCGTTGGATCTGCTTGCCTAAGATCCGACGGCCTGTGTCCATCTCGATCCCATGTCTCCTGATTCCTCCTGCAAAATGATTCCCGTTGTCGATCCGCCTGATCTAACGGCTGAGTTTCCTCCTCCATTCATCCACCATGCAGTCTCCTCATCCTTAATCATTTCTTACTTCCGAAGGACGAAGATGGCTAGTGTTCAGTACTCTGCGCAGTTACTCCTCAACAACTGCATTTAACAGGAAGGATGGTTGCGAGAGAAAGGACCATCCTCAAACAGATAAATGCATCTAACAGCTATGGAACTTCACCCATATGACACTCCACCTAGTCGATAAAGATAACAGAGCATCCAAGAAGATCAATTTTGTTCATTAAAGTAGGCAGATTTCATGAGAAACTCTATCAGACAGTTAAAGCGGTTGGTGGTCCATTATGACCCCTCCACGCATAGAATAGCAGAACATTTTTGTAATCAACCTCTATATATACCCAGAAAACAGATGTAATGGAAGTTGATGGTTGTTGGTTTGATGTAAGGTTCAACTTCTGGAGACTATAACTGCTTTGATACTTGCAAGGTCTCGTCGGCATTTTTAACTAATACAAGCTTCTTTTGCTGTTAATTGCTCACTTTCCATCACTTTTCTATTCTAGGTTGTGCTTGATCTACATTTTTTTCTTGAACTCTTGTTGTGTAGCATTAGAGGAGCTATCATCCTACCTCTGTGTTATAGTCTTGCATGTATCAGTGAATGTATTGATCAGGTTTCTTTTCACTTAGTGACAGAGAGATGTCAGCCTATCTGTGCACTAGGAAATTATATTTGCAGACCTTTTTACTAGTTGCAGCCGGCCATCACAGGGTCTTGTGCATCTGCTGGTGTGTTTAGTATTCTCCATATTCACCCAATCCTTAAACTATGAGTAATTGGTGGTCTAAAGCCTTGTAGTCTGGGGGTGTTCACCCATGTCTGGAGTCAAGCAAAGTAGGAGTGGTTATCTGGCTTGAATATGCATCATTCCTTCCATTCATCCATTTCCAACATCAAGTTGAGTTTGTGATGTCCCGAGCATCTCCGAGCTACAACCTAGGAGAGTTTCTTGGGGTGATAACAGTGACTGGTTCCCTTGGGAAGCCAAATTTGTAGAAGATGTCCTCCCTTAGGGATTTTTCTGCTTTTTGTTCAGTTCCTACTTTGATTACCTTCACTTCATCCCACTTTGTTCGATAATTTGTGGATACAATAATGTACCTCTTTTAGCCATATGGGGGGTCAAAAGGCCCAATGAAATCCATGCACCACTTCTCAAATGGCTCAAGGGTCACTTGAGGTTGTAGTAGCATCTCATCCTTTTGTATGGGATTTCCAATTCTTTGGTGCTCATCACATCAAGTAGTGTACCTGCTGACATCTTGATGTAGGGTAGGCTGATAATATCCTGCTTGAATAATGTTGAAGGTCATACCCTTGGAAGAAAATTCCCCCCCCCCCCCCCCCCCCAATAAGGTCCATCACGGCATGCTAAGAGGATATAAAAGACTTTGCCTACCTTGATATACCTCATCAAAATCTCATCTCGTTCCAATATAAAAAGGCTTCCCCCAATCCAAGTGTAAGGGGCACTCTTCTTGAAAATTTTTATCTTTTCCTTGGAGGATAGATTGGGAGGAAATTATCCAGCAACAAAGAAGTTTGTTATATCAGCAAAACAAGGTGGAAATAATGATATGGTGAAGATGTTCTCATCTGGGAGCTGATCATCTATCATCTCTTCATTCTCTATAGGAAGGGTTAGTATAGACATGAAATTGGAAACCACATTCTCTTTTCCTAACTTGTCAATAATGGTTAGATCAACTTGTTGTAATAATAATAACTGTATAATTATCCTAGAATTGACATCAGGTTTATTCATTAACTACTTAATGATTGCATGATCAGTGCACACAAAAACTTGGTGCCCTACAATGTAATGTCTAAATTTATTCAAAGAATGTATAATAGACAAGAACCGTTTTTTAGTAATTGTATAGTTGAGTTCAACACTGGACAAATTTTTACTGATGAAATGGATATCATAAGGAAACTTACCTTCCACTTGTCCTAAGGCTTTCCCTACAACTTTTTTAGATACATTTGTGTGAATGTGAAAAGGAAAGGCCTAATTTCCCCCCCTAAGAACTGCTGCAGTTGTCAAATTCGCCTTGGGTTCTTCAAGTTTTTCTTGATACTAGTTTGTCTAGCAGAAATTTGAACCTTTTGTTAGTAAACCAAACAAAGGTGAGGCCATTGTTGGGCGTGGGATCCCCCAAGGGAATTTTTGGGGCTTAAAGCCCAGATTTTGACTAAATTTGATGTAAAGACTCCGTGTTTTGTGGGCACAGGGCACGAGCTTGTAAATGAATCGTAGGGTTGTCTGCCCTCATTTTTGTATTGTAAAGTTGGCTTTAAAGATCTATCCATGGTCCACAGACCATGGGATTGTATAAATAGAGTGAGGCTCTAAGTTGTAAGTAAAGAGGATCTAATGATGAAATAGAAGAAGAAGAATTTAGTCTTATCTAAGTGTATATTCAAGTCATTGTGTTGTACAGTAGGAGAAGGCTCTGCAAATGAGTTCACAAAGGCCTAGCAGTCTGCAGCTGAATGCGCAGACCCTTGCAGCTGAGTGCGCAGGGCAGGTTGAGTCTGTAATCGATTGAAGCATTAATAAAGAGAATTTTTATATGATTCCTGTGTATTTATTTAGTGTTTTCTGCATTGAATGTATTGGGTATAAATTACATTTCTATTGTTTATATGATGCACGAACATATATGATTGTGTTGATTAAGTGGATATAATATAACGTATCTATTTATGCGAAGTTAACTAACAATTATAAGAATATAACTAATATCCATGGTTTAACTAGGGGAACTAACGCAGATCACTGACTTACCAGCACAAAATCACCTCAGCCCCTGGTTAGGGCTACGTGAAGGCAATTATAACAGATCGCGAAGGCCTTGTAGGTTAGGACAGTGCGCGAAGTGACCTGCGCAAATCCATTCACAGTTGGACTAAATAGACCCCTCAAACATCTCAACGGTCCGGAAACCTGGTTCCAACATCCCTTCATATTGCTTCGAGTGAGACCTTAGTCTGTGCTCCATGGGTCGTTGCCGAAAGGGCCAGTAGTGTAGGTATTTGTTTGGCTAATTAACTCCAAACCTGGGTCAGGCACCATCAAGCCAATAAATGGTTCCATTGTCGATACCAGAATCTGCATAGAGATGTCTAATTTCATATCATTGGAGTCCAACTAAGAAGGAAATTGAAGGTTGGCTGGACAGGAGGATTCATGAGTTCACGACACAGGAGAACAAGAATGTGCGACTAACAAAAGAAGAGTGGTTAGATTGCTAGTACATAGAAATCCAGGAGATCTTTTTTGCATCTTTCCCTACTGAGTTGTACATGTGGATCATGAAGCTAGCAAGTAGCCAAGGAAGGTGGAAACTCGATGGTCCTATTGTGTGGACCCTAGAATTGGTGCACGGATTGGAAGCATTGAAGGATCAGATCATGCGTGTTGTTGATCACTAGCTTGATCAGATTATAGGAGGATTCACTACTAAGTTCGCGGTAGATACTTCAGTTAGCTATAGTGAGGCAGAGCGACGCTTTCTCAAAGGACCATGAGTTAAGTACATAAAGTCTCTGAATACTTGGATTAAAATGCTATTGTGTGAAAAGAGGGTTATGAAATTACCTTGACGTTCAGAGCTATGTGAAGTGGAAAAACCTACAAAAACGAAGGAAGGAAGGGACTAGAGAATAGCCCTTTGATTTCACTTCCACTTGGGGATGAGGAAGAGCTCATGAAGGTCTCTCCACAAAGTGTGATCCATAGAATAAGGAAAAGGATTCCTTGCATCCCACCCCCACCCACACTGCAAGCAGCTTCACCGCCTTCACCTCCATCTTCACCCATACCACCTTCGCCACCACCACGAGTCAATATGGCAAGCATGATAAATCTGCCTATGTTCAAGGGGGTAGGAAATGAGGATCTGGACCAATTTTGGATCGTCATAAAAGCCGTATGGGAAGCATAGCGAGTTACAGATGAAAATATAAAGAAAGTGACATTGGTTAACACCTTGTAGGACTGCGCACTGACCTGGTGTATTAAGCATTCTAATGATAATCCAAATGTGGGAATTTCAGATATCCAAGTAGTACTAAATAGAGAATTTAGCAGGTCGAAGTCTAAAGCATAGTCGATCATTAGGTTCAAAGAAATCATGATGTCATAAGGCAAAACTCCTTGGGAGTTGGATCAGAGGTTGAAGTGTATGATTTGTCAAGCTAATATGAATCTGACAGATGGACAACACCGAGAATGGTTTGTAGCATTGTTAACGCCACAATTAAGGAGAGCACTATCACAGCAGAAGTTAATGATTCAGGAAGAGGCCTTAGATATTGCGATGAGGCTGCATGAGACCCCAATGCAGGATCCTAACCTCATATTCTAATGCTTTACAATGCATTTCCTTTTCTTGAAGTTGTTTTCTTATGATTTTTGTTCTTCTATTGGTTGCTTCTAATTCCATATTTAACATGTTTATTTCCTCAATCATATTCATTCCTTTTGTTTCCAATTCTTTGTTAGCATTCCTGAGATTGCCATTCTCTTTTAGTTATTTCATTAATCCATCTACCTCACAGCAATATAATTCATTAATTGATTGATCTTCATGAGCCATAAGTATTTGATAGTGACTATTAGAATCTGAAGCTGAGTTTTCCTGGTCATGTGATGTCCTATGACTATCTTCATTAGAGTAAAATATTTTCTTTTCGAAGAAATTATTTTTAGCAACATTATTTCCATTCTCTTTATGATTTTGTTTATATGGACGTTTGGATGCATAATGGCCTACCATTCCACAATCAAAACATTTAAAGGGAAGCTTACCTCTGAATTTTGCAATTCCTACTTGCAATCTCCTCATGAATTTTTCTTCCTCCTCATCTGATATGTAGCTTTTATCTTTGGGTGATTCCTTCTCTTTCCCTTTATATGTGGATTTGAAATCTACTTCTCTCATATCCAATGGACCACCTTTTCTCACTCAAAGGATCTTAGGATCCCATGGAGCCATTCAACAATGAGATTTTTCAAATCCTGCATTTCTTCAATAGGAGAGTGTTTGGAATCGAACTTCGGAGTTAGTGATCTCAAAATATTTTCAATGATAGTAGTACCCTTTATTTCATCACCAAGATTTCTCATTGAGTTAACAATCTTGTTTACTCTAAGGAAAAATTCTGCAATTATTTTATCATTATGCATTTTAAGTGTCTCATACTGAATTCTAAATGTTTCAAGTTTAGAAATTTTTACCTTGGTGTCACCTTCATAGCTTTGGATAAGATTATTCCACATTTCCTTTGCGGTGTTCAGCTGCATGACTTTCACAAATTCAGACTCAACCAGACTTCCCAAGATAGAATTTATAGCGTTTGCATTGGTTTCATATTGTTTCTTCCCTACAGTATCTGTGGGACTAGAGGTTGGATATTGATATCCACCTTCAACAATTGCCCATGCATTTGTTCCAAGTTCCTACAAGTATGCCTTCATTATGAATTTCCCAAAGATAAAGTTAGGTCCACTAAATAAAGGTAGTCTAATATAAAATAGTCATTGACTACTCATCTTGAGTGATCTCCATTAAGCGATCAAGCTTCTACTGAGGTACCTTCTATGATCCAAATTTTTGGGAAAAATACTAAGAAGGGGCGAGGGGGGGGGGGGGGGGGGGGGGGTTGGGTGGGGGGGTGTTGTGAATAAGTATTTCAAAACTCACTTAAAAGTTTCAATTTCTTATTTAGATTTATGTACTCTACTGTGATTAAGTAAAAAAGCATATGCACGCGACTATGATGAAGGAAAACTATGTATATCTAGGTAAGTAACATTCCATATATTTAATCATATGTTTTACTTTAACCAGTGTATCATTACTTCATTAGCCTTTACTTAAACAATAACCATGATCAGTAAGAACAAAATAAACCATAACACATAAGAAACACAACAACACCTTTCCCTTTAAGTCCTTGAATTTGGAGTCGTATAAGAGGGCCCAATCACCTTTCTGGAAGGAATTCTTCTTGATAGGCTTGTCATGCCAAACCTTTCTCTATAACTGAACCATTTCAATAAGGATAAGGGCTTGGAACCTAGATTCGTTAAGATAATTCGGCTATTGGATCCTCTCCTACTGAGCTTTTGTGATGTCTATATAGTGTTGTGCTACCATTATTAATGTGTTATATTTAAATTCAATAGACAAGAATGCTTTCTTACCATTAACCTGCTCTGAGGGGCTGAATCCAGTGGTTTTATTCCATGTAGTATTATATGTCCAAGTGGCCTCTATAAGTCTGTCTGCCCAATCCTTTTTTCTACTACTAATAACCTTGGTCAAGATGCCTTCTAATGCCCTTTTGGTCACTTCCACTTGCTCATTTCCTTGAGGGTGATATGTGTTGGACTTCCTATGTCTAATGTGATGCTTCTTCATTATCCCATCTATCAAATTAGAAGTGAATTGAGTTCCTTGGTTAGTGACTATTAGCTCTGCTACATGTCTTGAGATTTGGAGGACCAAATACCAGCTTGGCCATGTGTTTATGCTAAAAGGGAGCTCGCAGCAGTCTGTTTTATTCTTCCCCTTCATTTTCCTTACACTCTCTTAACTCCTGCTATCTCTATTTTCCTCCAAAATCCTCTATAAACCCATATTCCCTCAGGTCCCCGGGTGCAAAGTTTAAACCCATATGACTATATTCACATGACCGCGTGCCTTCACCAACTTTTCCCCGTCACATCCACATAAACCTGTGCGATCGCATCTGCACCATCCGATCACCTACCGCGCGATCCAACGACATCCGCTCCTCCCGCACCCATGAATTGCCCGTGCTTTAACTCGCGATAAAGTGGTTTCCATCACATCCCGTCAGCCACGTGTCACGCGTTGAATGGGATCGCGTGCCCTCGTACGATTACCGCTGTCCCCTCAAAGGTGGTGCGATAAATACCACTTACCGCCCAAACCGTTTCCTTGCTTGTTAAACCCCATGCACCTTCGACTCCCGATAACCATTGGATCTGCTTGCTTGAGATCCGACGGCCTGTGTCCATCCCGATCCCATATCTCTTGATTCCTCCTGCAAAATGATTCCTGTCATCGATCCACCCGATCTAACGGCCAAGTTTCCTCCTCCATTCATCCGCCATGCAGTCTCCTTGTCCTCAATCATTCCTTACTTCCGAAGGATGAAGGTGGCCAGTGTTCAGTACTCTGTGCAGTTACTCCTCAACAACTGCATTTAACAGGAAGGATGGCTGCGAGAGAAAGGACCAGCCTCGAGCAGATAAATGCATCTAACAGCTATGGAACTTCACCCATACGACACTCCACCTGCTCGAGAAGGACAACAGAGCATCCAAGAAGATCAATTTTGTTCATTAAAGCAGGCAGATTGCATCAGAAACTCTATCAGACAGTTAAAGCGGTTGGTGGTCCATTATGACCCCTCCACGCATAGAATAACAGAACATTTTTGTAATCAACCTCTATATATACCCAGAAAACAGATGTAATGGAGGTTGATGGTTGTTGTTTTGATGTAAGGTTCAACTTCTAGAGACTGTAACTGCTTTGATACTTGCAACATCTCGTCGGCATTTTTAGCTAATACAAGCTTCTTTTGTTGTTAATTGCTCACTTTCCACCTCTTTTCTGTTCTAGGTTGTGCTTGATCTGCATTTTTTTTTCTTGAACTCTTGATGTGTAGCATTAGAGGAGTTGTCATCCTACCTCTGTGTTATAGTCTTGCATGTATCAGTGAATGTATTGATCAGGTTTCTTTTCACTTAGTGACAGAGAGCTGTCATCCTATCTGTGCACTAGGGAATTAGATTTGCAGACCTTTTTACTGGTTGCAGCTAGCCATCACAGGGTCCTGTGCATCTACTGGTGTGGTTAGTATTCTCCATATTCACCCAATCCTTAAACTGTGAGTAATTTGTGGTCTAAAGCCTTGTAGTCATGGGGTGTTCAAGCATGTCTGGAGTCAAGCAAAGTAGGAGTGGTTATCTTGCTCGAATATGCATCATTCCTTCCATTCATCAATTTCCAACATCAAGTTGAGTTTGTGATATCTCGAGCATCTCCGAGCTACAACCTAGGAGAGTTTCTTGAGGTGATAACATCGATTGGCGCCATTGCTGGGGAGAGGAGGTTGAAGCTCAGCTTGCCTGGGAGAATGACACAGTTCCATGCTTTGATGATAGACAAAGTCTGGACACATTTCTGGTTGTAATCATCTATCTGGTGACTCTACTAGAGAACCTACCTAGTGGTGACTCCATGTTTTAGTTCTGGCTCAGTTTGTGAGGCATCCCTAGAGAAATCCTTAGAAATCACGAGCTGACCCAGTGCCTAACCCTGAGAAGATTGTCAAGTTGAAGAAAACATCACAGAAAGGAGCATTAAGATTAGGTAAGCCTAAGAAAGCCTATGCATCTCTGAAAGATAAGGTTATAGCTGAGGATATATAGTTTGAAGACTTAGAGCCCAGCACTGTTAGTAAAGAAATTCCTTCAGAGATTAATAGAGCTCCTTGTTCAGTCAGTTCCCCTTTGGATCTTAGTCCAAAGAAAGCCTCCCATTCAGTCCATCATTTTCCTTCAGTTCTGTCATCTATTTCATTACTTCCTACCATTCAATCTGCCAGTATCCTTCCACCTACCCTAGTCATGGTAGGCCAGCAAGCTCCCACGAAAATGGAAAGAATCATAGCTGCTAGGTATGGATCTCTGGTCTTGCCTGTTCCTTTGAATGCTATGCCTGTAGGAGAATATCATAAATATATGCCAAAATTCACTACCACAGAGGGGGTAACAGCTGAAGAACACCTTGAATCTTTTTATAGCTATGCTGATAACCTAGATATCAGTGAAGATGATGTGTGGATGAGAGTGTTTGTTCAGAGCCTTGATGGAGAGGCTAGGAAATGGTTCAGAGAATTGCCCCATATGTACATAACAGACATTGAGGCATTAGATGATGCATTCCTAAAGCAATGGGGAGATAGAAAAGACCTGCTCTACTACCATATAGAGTTTGGAAACATAAAGAGGGAAAATGGGGAAGCATTGCCTGATTTTAATAAAAGATTTAACTGTATGTATAGTAAGATACCAGCTGAAGTAAAGCCCACCCCCACCTCTGCTAAACTCACTTATGCCAATGCTTTTGACTCTGATTTCTGCCTACTTTTTAGAGAAAGAAGATGTGCCACTCTAGCTGATATGCAAGATGCAGCACTGGAGGTGGAATCAAATATCATGGCTGCAGAAAAGCTTAAAACACATGCTGATAGAAGGATGCAGAGAGGTGAGGCTTCTTCTTCCTCTACTTCATCTTCAAAACCCAAGTTAGATAAAATTACTAAGATGATAGAGTCATTGGCTGCTGAGATATCTAAGCTGAAAGTTGAGCAGAGTTCTGGGAAAATAAGGTTTTGAAACACATTTGCTCCAAGAAATCCAAATCCATTCAGAAGAGAAAATGAACAATTACAAATCATTCAGAGGGGTAAAGAAGCAAATGAAGAACAAAAAGTTAAGGCCCCTTTCGAAAATGTAGTCATGGAGGAGGAACGGTTTGAAGAAGTGCATGAAATTCATTGCATGGAAGATAATGGTAGTGCTACCTTTTTGACATTGGTTGCATACGAAGAATCATTACTACTGGACCAAAATAGTCAAGTGTGGGATAGGGAGGCTATTTTTCGGACTGGTGAATAGCAAATATATAATTTGAGGTCAAAAGCAAGCAATGTCAAGGAGATTCCTGCCCAAAAAGCTGCTATCCAGATAGAGTCACATAATATCAGATAGAAAAGACTGGCAACTGATCCATTATCCTCAAAGCACCAACTCAAGAGGTAAGTGGTCCTGATAAGTCCCCTTCCCCTTTCAGTTTTGAGTTAGAAGTCCAGAAGTTAAAGATATATGTGCCTCTGTTAGAACTTGTAAGGAGTGAAGTTTTTAGAAAGCCTATCCTTAAGGCTCTTGAGCTGAAAGCCATGCAAACCTCCACTGACTATGTCAATTTGCAAGATGACAAGCCTGCAGTTGTGCTTAGCCCTATGATCGAACTTGCTAATAATAATTCTCCATCATTCTATGTCTCCTTGACCATTCATGACAAAATCCTCCACAATTGCCTGCTAGACACAAGGGCCAGCCACAATTTGATGCCTAAAGCTATCATGGAAGAGTTAGGCCTTGACATCACCAGACCATATCATGATTTATTCTCATTTGATTCAAGAGAAGTGAAATGTCTGGGGTTGATTAAAGATCTAGCCATTACCCTAACTCAGTTGCCCATGAAGAGCATGATGATGGATATTTTGGTAGTAGATGTCCCTCCTAAGTTTGGCATGCTACTGTCTAGAGGGTGGATTAAGAGACGAGGTGGGACATTATAGAATGACTTATCTTATGCCACTGTCGCAGTTTTTGGAGGAGAAAGCAAGAGATTGTACAGGGAAGCACAGCTGGCATACATCATCAGTGATGAGAAGAATCCTTCCAATCATCCCATATATGCTGTGGACACCAACTTTGGAGCTTGTATTCTCCAAATTGAGGAATCTCAGAAGGCCTCAATGCAGATCAAGTAACCAGTAAATCAGGCCGAAGGAGAGCAAGGAAGTTAGGTTTGGGAGATGTTCTTTGATGGATCATGTTCCAGGGAGACTGCAGGAGCATGGGTGGTGCTGATATCTCCAGAACAAGAAAGCACCAATCTGTCTTTCAAGCTAGCTTTTCAAGTCACAAACGACATAGCAGAATATGAGGCTCTGCTACTGGGCCTTAATGCAACTAAAGACAGAGGAATCAGAAATATAAAGGTGTTTGGAGATGATGATCTTATCATTCAGCAAGTGAATAAAACATTTCAAGCAAAGCACCCAAGGTTGAAAGCATACAAAGATGAGGTATGGAAACTCAAAGATTCCTTTGATAATTTTTGTATCTCATATGTCCCTAGAGCCAAAAATTAGCTTGCTGATTCCCTTGTTGTGTCTGCTAGCATGTTTATCCCTCCCATGCCTCCCAGACTAGTCTATGAAGTTCAAATGAAATATAGACCATCCTTGCCTGATAATGTCCAGCATTGGAAAGTTTTTGAAGATGATGATGAAGTGAATAGATTCCTGCAAGTCATTGATGAATTTTCCGAAATGCAAATTGACCAAGAAAATGAAGCCTTAGAAGAAAGTCCCCAATCCCAACTTAGAAACAAAATTGGCAAAGATAGCATTGTCCAACTTCCCAACAATCATATACCTAAGGGCCTAGTTCCATTAGAAAAGTTGTTTGACCAGAATGATGTGCCTTATAAGGCTGCCCAAAAAGAAGACCAATCTGCAGTCTGTAAACATAATATAGGGAGTCCAGATCAGCCAAGATACATAAGTCTGTCTACTCGCCTGTCTGCTGCCCAAAGTGCTGAATACTGCAATTTAATGAAGCAATTTGCTGATGTCTTTGCCTGGGAATATAGTGACCTAAAAACATATGATAAAAATATTATCTAGCATAAAATTCCTTTAGAGAAAGACACCATCCCTTTCAAGCAGAAGCTGAGACCAATAAATCCTTTGCTCCTCCCTTTGATTGAAAAAGAAATAAAGAAGTTACTAGCTGCCAAAATCATAGTCCCTATCAGATATTCCAAATGGGTAACCAACTTGGTGGTAGTGAGGAAGAAAAGTGGAGAAATCAAACTCTGTGTTGATTTCAGGAACTTAAACAAATGCTCTAAGAAAGACAACTACCCTCTGCCCAAGATGGAGCATTTGCTGCAGAAGGTCTCAGGAGCCAAAGTGATGTCTTTCCTAGATGGATTTTCAGGCTATAACCAAGTTGTTGTACATCTAAATGACCAAGAGAAGACTGCATTCACCACTCCTTGGGGCACTTTTATGTATTCCAAGATGCCTTTTGGATTGATGAATGTTGGAGCCACCTTTCAGAGAGCTATGGATATAGCATTTGTGGGAGAGAAGGATAAGTTTGTCCTTATCTACCTTGATGATATAACAATATACTCCAGTAGCCATCAAGACCATTTGCAGCATTTAAAGAGAGTGTTCCTGAAGTGCAGAAGGTTTGGGATTTAGTCAATCCTAAAAAGTCATAGTTTGCTTTAGAGGAGGGCAAGCTGTTAGGACATATTTTTTTTGTTGCAGGTGTCCATATTGACCCAGAAAGAGTAAGAGCAATATAGACCTTGTCTATCCCTAGATCAAAGAAATACATCCAATAATTTCTGGGAAAAATAAATTTTGTGAGGAGGTTTATCCCAAATTTTGCAGAATTGGTTAAGCATATTACCTCCATGTCGAAAAAGGGGTCAGAGATTAAGTGGACTGATTCAGCAAGAAAATCCTTTGAGTCCATTAAGAAAGCTATTATGGAAGCTCCTAATTTAATCAGTCTAGATTACAGCAAGGAGTTTCACATATTTTCATTTTCCTCTGATGATACCCTGGCAGCAGTTTTATTGCAAACAGATGAAGAAGTTTCAGAGCATCCAGTGGCATTTTTCAGAAAAATATTAAGAGATGCTAAGCTGAGATATGATATTATGGAGAAACAAGCATATGGTCTTCTCAAGTCTTTGAAAGCTTTCAGAGTTTATATCCTGCATTCCAAGATAATTGCATATGTACCCTCTGCTTCAATAAAATATGTCTTAACACAGCTTGATGCTGATGGAAGAAGGGCTAAATGGATTGCAAAGTTAATTGAATTTAATATAGAATTGAAGCCCACCAAGCTTGTCAGAGGTCAGGGCCTTGCCAGACTGATGGCTGAAGAAAATTGCAGATCATTGGACATAGATTTCATGGGCACAATTGCAGAAAATGGTCAAACAGAAGAAGAGGAAGCAGCTGAACCAGGGAAAGAATAGTCATTAGCAGAAAATCTAGCTTCTTGTGATTGGTACTCTGCAATAGCTAAATTCTTGCTGAAGCTAGAAATCCCTCCAGGCCTTAGTTCAAGTCAAGCCAGAACTGTTAAGCTCAGGGCAGCAAAATATTGCATTCATGAAAACCTGCTATACTGGAGAGATCCCTCTGGGATCCTGCTAAGGTGTTTGGAAAAAGAACAATCCATTGAGGTCATGCAGCAGTTTCATTCCAACATGTGTGGAGGACACCATTATTGGAAAACTACAGCCCACAAAATTCTCAGAGCTAGGTACTATTGGCCCACCTTGTTTTCTAATGTCTTTTCATTTGTTAAATCATGACACGTGCCAAAGATTTGAAGGAAAATAACAATTGAAGTCCCTGCCCTTAAAACCAATACATGCAAATGGTCTTTTCAGCAGTGGGGCTTGGATTTCATTGTAGAAATCAATGCACATTCCAGTGGCCAACACAGATGGATCTTATTTGCCACTGATTACTTCACTAAGTGGATTGAAGAAATCCCTACCACGAAGGCTGATCATAATGTGGTCCTCAAGTTTTTGACAGAGCATATCCTCACTAGATTCGGCTGCCCACATAAATTAGTCATAGATAATGCAGTGTCTTTCAGGGCAAAAGAATTGGTGGATATGTGTGACTCAATGGGCATTAAGCTAGTTCATTCCACCTCATACTAGCCTTAAGGAAACGGCTTAGCAAAATCTTCCAACAAAAGCCTAATGAGGATAATTAAAAAGTTGCTAGAAGATAATAAAAAGAATTGGGATTCTAAGCTCAAATATGCACTATGGGCTGTGTTAGCCTCCTGCTGCGACAGGTTAATCATCTTTCATGATCGACATTTTTACATGCAAAATATGTCATACTTTGCTTGCTACAATGCTCCATATTTGATACAGATGGCCAGAGAAGTATCCGTGAAAGTGAGCTAATCTAAATGCCACTGCTTTGTTCCAGTCTTGATGAGTAATCCATTTTGATCAACTTTCAAGCATGGAAAGGCCAAACAGCTTAATCTTGGCTTCCCTGGGTTTCAATTTCATGTTGTAGAATATAGAGAATGAACATCTGTCCAAACAGCTTAATCTTGGCAGATTTGTAGTTAGGTAGAGAAACAAGGGTGCTCAACAGCTTAATCTGAGCCCCTGGCTGAAATAAGTGTAGAGGTAGATAGGAAAACAACAATAAGAAAAGAATGAAAAGCTGGGTATGCTAGTTCAAGTGCACCCAGACCAAAAAGAAGAGAAAATGCTAGGTGAGTAGGTTGGGTAGGTAGCTTTGTGGTTGCAGAATCATGGCTTGTGATCCATTTCATATTGTCAAGTGTTATATCTATCATATCACAAGTTGAAGGTGGTTTTTCAGTTGGAGGACTTCAAGAAATGCATGTCTAACCCCCCCTTCTTCCTCTTTCCCCAAATCACTCACTAACTTCCCCTAAAGAGGTCAAGATCTGCTTGATACCTCTTAGATTCATCATTCTCCATATCATCTGCCTTGGTGGAGATCTGCTTCACTCAAGGAATGTTCACACTTCTTCTATCAGTCATTTTCCCCCATTGATAGCCTAAGACATCATTCTTAGTTCTTTTTCTCATCATTATCATATTAACTACTAACTTTATTGTGTAACTCCCTATATATTTCCCCTTCCCCTACTAAAACTATGTATATAACTCCCCTATATACTTATCCCTTCCCCCTGGTTGAAAAATAACCATATACATCCTTGGGAATTGTTAAGTTTATCAGAAACTCAGCAAGAACCCACACTGCCCCCCTCTAACCATCTTCCAGATGCATTTCGGACTCTTTCCGATGCATAAAGCCCTTCATCACTCCATAAAACCCCTCTAATGCTTTTTGATTCCTTCACAAAGCATAAATTCCCTTCCTATGTATAAAAAAACCATCTTTTTGGCCTTGTTTCTACCTTTTCCAAGGCACAAACCCTCTTAAAGGCCTAAAATCCTTCTCAAAGCCATTTGAAATCCTCCCAAGTGCCTTTGGACTCCTTCCAAGGCATAAAAATACAAAAACCATGAAAAAAACCATGAAAAACCTTCAAAAAATGATAAAATTCTCCCTTTTTTATACTTCGAACCCCTTCCAAAGCCTCAAAAACCCCTTTCGATGGCTCACAAACCATTTGAAATGCCAAAGGAGATCCCTCTGATTTCACCAAAGATTCTCTTTTATCAAAATGCATGCTCCGATGAGAAAAGGATCTATTTGGTCCCCCTCCGATGCGATATCACTATCGGGAGGGGGCAGTGGCATATTATAAGCAAAAATGGCTTAGTCTCAAGGCATGGGTTATAATGGGCCGCTGATCGCCGATACAGCGACCAAATCTCAGCCGTCCATCGCCCCCACTGATCCAATAGCCCGGATCATTTCGGCGATCGCCCATTTCGGCGATCTCATATATGTCAACCCTCTGCCCCGCCGATTGCCGAAGTCCCGATATAATCGCAGCCATCCATTTTTGCGCCCTAGATCAATGGCCCATATTTAATCACATCACTCCCATATGGCTCCGACCAGCGGAGCTGAAAAGTAATAAAGCGCGGCATAAATATATATCGGGTCCGATGGGTTTTGACGTTTCTATGTGGCAGCCCCATGACCCCGCCGATAGCGAAATGCCGATGTAATCTCTGTCGTCCATCGCCTTCACCAAATCAATGGCCCATGTTTGATCGACGATCACTCCTTATGTTTGGCTCCAATATGGCAGAGCCGATATATTATAAAGGGCAGTTTTGAAAGGGATTGCGGGTCCGTAAGGTCCCCGGGCGCAGCGAAAAGGGAGGTCTCTGATATGGCGGAGCCAATATATTATAAAGGGCAGTTTTGAAAGGGATTTCGGGTCCGTAAGGTCCCCGGGCACAACGAAAAGGGAGGTCTCCGATATGGTGGAGCCGATATATTATAAAGGGCAGTTTTGAAAGGGATTTCGGGTCCGTTGGACCCGTTTCAAAACGTAAAACCGCCGATATGATGGGTTCCGATGGTTTGGACCCGATCTCCATAAAAAGAGGGCCTATAGCATTTCGGGTCCGCCACAGTTCGGCGATTCCATATGTTCCGCCCCCCCGGTCCGCCCCGATGCGATTTAGCGCCAGCCGTTGGATCAGCCTGCGTCGGATCCAACGGCCAGGACTTAAAGTTGTCCACAGTGCCCGCCAAAAGCCAATTTTTCATTAAAATTTCATGTTTTTGACACATTTTCTGTGTTATTCAGAAATGGTCCGTTTTCAAAGGTTTTGTGTGCGGCGCCCATGCCCGCCCATGTATAAAGAAATCATGGTTTTCTCAGGCCATTCTTGGATCGCTCCAGGCCCAAATTGCCCCAAATAGTAGGTTTTCACCTCGGCAGGCCTTCAATGACCCTTTACTCATCCAGTTCGTGATTTTAAGTGCTAAAGCATTTTTGAGTCGGCCAAAGGCCGACAACCACCCAGAAGTAACAAAGCGCCTCGCAGCAGGTACTTGGGCCAAATAACGGCCACTAATGAGATGATGTGACAGTTTAGAGCATTTTTGAAGCCAAGGAAGATCAGGAAGCGGCAAAGAGTATCAGGGAAGCGGCAGAGAGTATCAGTCAAAATCTTCCAAAGCAGATGAAAACAGAAGGGCCCCAGCAGATTCAGCAAAGCATCATCAAGCCGTTGTGGCTCCCCAACTTATAGTTATGGCCATGAGGCCAGCACACGACTCAAAGACCTCTCTACACTCATTTTGAGGCTGCTGCCTCATGCGCAGCCCTTGTTTACATGACTTGAGATGCCAGCTACCCCAGCGCAGCTGTTTCAGATATTTTATGCATTTATTTCCAGCATAGATTAGGTTCAAAGACAGTGATTGCACAGATCTCTTTTGATCTGGTTTCAGAGATATTTTTTGGGATATTTGCCCCCTTGACACCTGTTCAAGGGAAGTCTGTAGCTATTTTTCTTTATATATACCACCCTCTGAACCATTGTAAAGGGTTAGTTGGTTAATGTACTCCAAGAGAGACTCGCACTATATATATAATATTTTCTATAATCAAAGACTGCTTACAAGCTTGGAGAATGGACTATTTGATGTGTTGTTAATGGTTCCAAAGAGTGAATGATGGAATTCCTATGCTGCTATATGAATCAATAAGTGTTCCTAACCTCTTTTATTTCAATTTCATATATGCTCAAGTCACCGAACAAAGGATTGGTTTAGAATTTGCTTAGCTGCACTCTATGCTCAGTTTCTGTGGCTTCTTAATGTTTTCCTCTTGATTTAGGCATAAATATGAATTCTTTTATGGCTCATGTTTGATCTATTTCACATATGAGTGACTGTTATCTAAGAATTCTTAGCTGCTCCTAGATAGAGCTCATTCGTCTTCCCTCTGCTAACCTGATTGAGAGATTCTTTGTTGCCTCTCATCCCTTAGCCTTCAATCCATCTCCATTCAGCTTGAGTATTGTTTCATGAGCAGCTACCTTGCTCCTCATTCCTCTTGTGACCAAGAAAACGCACCAGCAGTCTTACTCCATGACTCCACGCCCAATGGTTTGAAACTTACCACACTATGCTTTGCCTCTCTACTTGAAAGCATCATCCTTCCCACCAAAACTTAAACAAAACCCCTGAACTCAATAAGTAGCCTAAAATCATCATCAACAAAGCTAAATCAGAAAGAGAGAGCCCTCTCTGATTGCAGGTAGACTAGGACCTGCAATCCAAAGATTGGTTTGTGGTTACCTCGGTCGTATCCTTTGAAGGAGCTTAAGGACAACCTAAGTGATAACAGGCTGATAGAGTAACCACTAAGAGATTCACAGGGACTTCTCCATTTAGGTTGGTATATGGCACTGAGGTTGTGTTTCCAATTCAGTTAACTCTCCTTGTGGCAAATTTCCTACAAGAAGAGCAGAATGAGCAAGAAGACATGACAAAAAGGATCACTGATTTAGCAGAGATACATCAAATCAGAGAACAACTAGTTGAAAAGTCTGTAGCACATCAAAAGAAGATCAAGGAAGCTTTTGACAGAAAGGCCAAATCAGATGACTTTCAGGTTGGAGACTTCGTTCTGAAGTGGGATGCACTGAAAGAGAAGAAAGGAAACCATGGAAATTTGATGCTTTTTGGACAGGTCCTTTTATCATTTCTCAAATCCAAGGGAACAATACCTTCCTACTGCAAAGTATGGGAGGAGAAGCAGTTTTTGATGGCCCGGTTAATGGGAGTTTTCTGAAAATTTATGTTAGTTAAGGTATTTTGGCCTTGAAGTTGTAAATATATTATTTTATCAGTTTTAGTGTAGAATCAGTCAGACTCCATGCCTAATGGAACACTAGGAAATTTTGCTAATTCATTGGAAATGCATTGATCTGCAAGTCCTTGAGACCTCACAAGGAGGATCTCATCCCCAGAAGGAGCCAGTGTTAGCTCTGCTACATGTCTTGAGATTTGGAGGAGTAAATACCAGCTTGGCCATGTGTTTATGCTAAAAGGGAGCTCGCAGCAGTCTGTTCTATTCTTCCCCTTCATTTTCCTTACACTCTCTTAACTCCCGGTATCTCTGTTTTCGTCCAAAATCCTCTATAAACCCCTATTCCCTCAAGTCCCTGGGTAAAAAGTTTAAACCCATATGACTGTATTCACACAATTGTGCGCCTTCACCAACCTTTCCCCATCACATCCTAATAAACCTGTGCAATCGCATCTACACCATCTAATCACCTACCGCACGATCCAACGACATCCGCTCCTCCCGCACCCGCGAACTGCCCATGCTTTAACTCGCGATAAAGCGGTTTCCATCACATCCTATCAGCCACGTGTCGTGCATTGAATGGGATCACACGCCCTCGTATGATTACCGTTGTCCCCTCAAAGGTGGTGCGATAAATACCACTTACCGCCCAAACCGTTTTCCTTGCTCGTTAAACCCCGTGCACCTTCGACTCCCGATAACCGTTGGATCTGCTTGCCTGAGATCCGACGGCCTGTGTCCATCCCGATCCCATATCTCCCGATTCCTCCTGCAAAATGTTTCCCGCCGTCGATCCGCCCGATCTAACGGCTGAGTTTCCTCCTCCATTCATCCACCATGCAGTCTTCTCATCCTCAATCATTCCTTACTTCCGAAGGACGAAGGTGGCTAGTGTTCAGTACTCTGCGTAGTTACTCCTCAACAACTGCATTTAACAGGAAGGATGGCTGCGAGAGAAAGGACCAGCCTCGAGCAGATAAATGCATCTAACAGCTATGGAACTTCACCCATATGACACTCCACCTAGTCGATAAAGATAACAGAGCATCCAAGAAGATCAATTTTGTTCATTAAAGCAGGCAGATTTCATGAGAAACTCTATCAGACAGTTAAAGCGGTTGGTGGTCCATTATGACCCCTCCACGCATAGAATAGCAGAACATTTTTGTAATCAACCTCTATATATACCCAGAAAACAGATGTAATGGAAGTTGATGGTTGTTGGTTTGATGTAAGGTTCAACTTCTGGAGACTATAACTGCTTTGATACTTGCAAGGTCTCGTCGGCATTTTTAACTAATACAAGCTTCTTTTGCTGTTAATTGCTCACTTTCCATCACTTTTCTATTCTAGGTTGTGCTTGATCTACATTTTTTTCTTGAACTCTTGTTGTGTAGCATTAGAGGAGCTATCATCCTACCTCTGTGTTATAGTCTTGCATGTATCAGTGAATGTATTGATCAGGTTTCTTTTCACTTAGTGACAGAGAGATGTCATCCTATCTGTGCACTAGGAAATTATATTTGCAGACCTTTTTACTAGTTGCAGCCGGCCATCACAGGGTCTTGTGCATCTGCTGGTGTGGTTAGTATTCTCCATATTCACCCAATCCTTAAACTATGAGTAATTGGTGGTCTAAAGCCTTGTAGTCTGGGGGTGTTCACGCATGTCTGGAGTCAAGCAAAGTAGGAGTGGTTATCTGGCTTGAATATGCATCATTCCTTCCATTCATCCATTTCCAACATCAAGTTGAGTTTGTGATGTCCCGAGCATCTCCGAGCTACAACCTAGGAGAGTTTCTTGGGGTGATAACAGTGACTGGTTCCCTTGGGAAGCCAAATTTGTAGAAGATGTCCTCCCTTAGGGATTTTTCTGCTTTTTGTTCAGTTCCTACTTTGATTACCTTCACTTCATCCCACTTTGTTCGATAATTTGTGGATACAATAATGTACCTCTTTTAGCCATATGGGGGGTCAAAAGGCCCAATGAAATCCATGCACCACTTCTCAAATGGCTCAAGGGTCACTTGAGGTTGTAGTAGCATCTCATCCTTTTGTATGGGATTTCCAATTCTTTGGTGCTCATCAGATCAAGTAGTGTACCTGCTGACATCTTGATGTAGGGTAGGCTAATAATATCCTGCTTGGATAATGTTGAAGGTCATACTCTTGGAAGAAAATTCCCCCCCAAATAAGGTCCACAATGGCATGCTAAGAGGATATAAAAGACTTCGCCTAGCTTGATATACCTGATCAAAATCTCATCTGGTTCCAATATAAAAAGGTTTCCCCCAATCCAAGTGTAAGGGACACTCTTCTTGAAATTTTTTATCTTTTCCTTGGAGGATAGATTGGGAGGAAATTATCCAACAACAAAGAAGTTTGTTATATCAGAAAAACAAGGTGGAAATAATGATATGGTGAAGATGTTCTCATCTGGGAGCTGATCATCTATCATCTCTTCATTCTCTATAGGAAGGGTTAGTATAGACATGAAATTGGAAACCACATTCTCTTTTCCTAACTTGTCAATAATGGTTAGATGAACTTGTTGTCATAATAATAACTGTATAATTATCCTAGAATTGACATCAGGTTTATTCATTAACTACTTAATGATTGCATGATCAGTGCACACAAAAACTTGGCGCCCTACAATGTAATGTCTAAATTTATTCAAAGAATGTATGATAGACAAGAACCCTTTTTAGTAATTGTATAGTTGAGTTCAACACTGGACAAATTTTTACTGATGAAATGGATATCATAAGGAAACTTACCTTCCACTTGTCCTAAGGCTTTCCCTACAACTTTTTTAGATACATTTGTGTGAATGTGAAAAGGAAAGGCCTAATTTCCCCCCCTAAGAACTGCTGCAGTTGTCAAATTCGCCTTGGGTTCTTCAAGTTTTTCTTGATACTAGTTTGTCTAGCAGAAATTTGAACCTTTTGTTAGTAAACCAAACAAAGGTGAGGCCATTGTTGGGCGTGGGATCCCCCAAGGGAATTTTTGGGGCTTAAAGCCCAGATTTTGACTAAATTTGATGTAAAGACTCCGTGTTTTGTGGGCACAGGGCACGAGCTTGTAAATGAATCGTAGGGTTGTCTGCCCTCATTTTTGTATTGTAAAGTTGGCTTTAAAGATCTATCCATGGTCCACAGACCATGGGATTGTATAAATAGAGTGAGGCTCTAAGTTGTAAGTAAAGAGGATCTAATGATGAAATAGAAGAAGAAGAATTTAGTCTTATCTAAGTGTATATTCAAGTCATTGTGTTGTACAGTAGGAGAAGGCTCTGCAAATGAGTTCACAAAGGCCTAGCAGTCTGCAGCTGAATGCGCAGACCCTTGCAGCTGAGTGCGCAGGGCAGGTTGAGTCTGTAATCGATTGAAGCATTAATAAAGAGAATTTTTATATGATTCCTGTGTATTTATTTAGTGTTTTCTGCATTGAATGTATTGGGTATAAATTACATTTCTATTGTTTATATGATGCACGAACATATATGATTGTGTTGATTAAGTGGATATAATATAACGTATCTATTTATGCGAAGTTAACTAACAATTATAAGAATATAACTAATATCCATGGTTTAACTAGGGGAACTAACGCAGATCACTGACTTACCAGCACAAAATCACCTCAGCCCCTGGTTAGGGCTACGTGAAGGCAATTATAACAGATCGCGAAGGCCTTGTAGGTTAGGACAGTGCGCGAAGTGACCTGCGCAAAGCCATTTACAGTTGGACTAAATAGACCCCTCAAACATCTCAACGGTGTGGAAACCTGGTTCCAACATCCCTTCATATTGCTTCGAGTGAGACCTTAGTCTGTGCTCCATGGGCCGTTACCGAAAGGGCCAGTAGTGTAGGTATTTGTTTGGCTAATTAACTTTGAACCTGGGTCAGGCACCATCAAGCCAATAAATGGTTCCATTGCCGATACCAGAATTTGCATAGAGATGTCTAATTTCATATCATTGGAGTCCAACTAAGAAGGAAATTGAAGGTTGGCTGGACAGGAGGATTCATGAGTTCACGACACAGGAGAACAAGAATGTGCGACTAACAAAAGAAGAGTGGTTAGATTGCTAGTACATAGAAATCCATGAGATATTTTTCGCATCTTTCCCTACTAAGTTGTACATGTGGATCATGAAGCTAGCAAGTAGCCAAGGAAGGTGGAAAATCGATGGTCCTATTGTGTGGACCCTAGAATTGGTGCACATATTGGAAGCATCGAAGGATCAGATCGTGCGTGCTGTTGATCACTAGCTTGATCAGATTATAGGAGGATTCACTACTAAGTTCGCGGTAGATACTTCAGTTAGCTATAGTGAGGCAGAGCGATGCTTTCTCAAAGGACCACGAGTTAAGTAAATAAATTCTCTGAATACCTGGATTAAAATGCTATTGTGTGAAAAGAGGGTTATGAAATTACCTTGACGTTCAGAGCTATGTGAAGTGGAAAAACCTACAAAAACGAAGGAAGGAAGGGACTAGAGAATAGCCCTTTGATTTCACTTCCACTTGGGGATGAGGAAGAGCTCATGAAGGTCTCTCCACAAAGTGTGATCCATAGAATAAGGAAAAGGATTCCTTGCATCCCACCCCCACCCACACTGCCAGGAGCTTCACCGCCTTCACCTCCATCTTCACCCATACCACCTTCGCCACCACCACGAGTCAATATGGCAAGCATGATAAATCTGCCTATGTTCAAGGGGGTAGGAAATGAGGATCTGGACCAATTTTGGATCGTCATAAAAGCCGTATGGGAAGCATAGCGAGTTACAGATGAAAATATAAAGAAAGTGACATTGGTTAACACCTTGTAGGACTGCGCACTGACCTGGTGTATTAAGCATTCTAATGATAATCCAAATGTGGGAATTTCAGATATCCAAGTAGTACTAAATAGAGAATTTAGCAGGTCGAAGTCTAAAGCATAGTCGATCATTAGGTTCAAAGAAATCATGATGTCATAAGGCAAAACTCCTTGGGAGTTGGATCAGAGGTTGAAGTGTATGATTTGTCAAGCTAATATGAATCTGACAGATGGACAACACCGAGAATGGTTTGTAGCATTGTTAACGCCACAATTAAGGAGAGCACTATCACAGCAGAAGTTAATGATTCAGGAAGAGGCCTTAGATATTGCGATGAGGCTGCATGAGACCCCAATGCAGGATCCTAACTTGGGAGTTTAGCAGATCCATGCGCAGTTGAAAAACTTATTCCTTGAGATGCAAAATCCGAAATAGGACAGGACAGCTCACCCAAAAGTTCGCAAAGAGGTATGGTACGTAAAATGCAAGGGTCATGGTCATGATAAGGACCACTGCCAGGTGTTTGCGAATAACCTTACAGGAGGAGGACCAATGCCATTAAGGCCGGAAGCACAAGCGGGACCTTGCATGACACTTGCTTTGTGGTGCGCAATTTGTCAAATAATAGGGAAACATGTTATGTAAAACTGCTACTTGTTACAGAAGTACACACATGATTCACAGCAATTGTTCTATAACTTTTGTAGGTCAGTGGGACACGATAAGCAAACTTGTAGAAGCTATGAGTTAATGATGGATAGAACTCCCACCTAAAGGGTTCAGGCTGAAACATGACCCCTAGACCTAAACACAGGAGTGGCGCGAGTAGCATTTTAGGGGTGCGGATGAGGTTGAGGTTGAGGAGGACTTGGAAGAGGTCGTGGACAACTGATATGCTACAATTGTGGAGGGCCAGGACATTACATTCGTGATTGTACGACCCCAACATGCCCATCATGTCTGTACTGTACCTTGTTTGATCATGAGATAGAAGATTGTCCTATGCTAATAGCTAGGATACATGACAAGGGAGTGCTACCGCCTCCCTCGACCTAGAACTTGCAAATGATGAGGCCTGAGCCACACGAGGAAAATCGAAATGTGAACATTGTGCTCCGAAGTGGAATTGCGATAGGAGATGATAAAGGCAAAAAACTTGAAGATAGTACTTGCGTTCACAAGGATCCGACGAAAGAAGCAGAGTTTGATTTGGAGCGTGCTAAGGAAACCTTCATGGAAGCTAAGAAGAGCTTTGCTGATGCCTCCACTTCAGGAAGCAAAGATAGACCATGGCCGAAAATGGACCCATCTATTCTTATGACATTCCTTGAAACATGCATGAAGCTACTATGCAATACTATGGTTGTAAAGGGACTATAGGAACTCATTAATAGATGTGTTGGGACCGTGCCAATAGAACCGCGCATAATCTGGAAGATTGGAAAGCATAAGACGAGGGCAGGAAGAGAAATGAGGCTAACCGCATAGATTGGAGAATCTGAGATGGACCAAGTAATTATGGATTTAGGATCAGACATGAACGTTCTACTGAAGCAGACATGGGAGCGCATGGGGAGGCCTACACTGCAATGGTCTCCTATTCAATTGTGAATGGCGAACCAGCAGAAAATAATACCTCTGGGGTGATTGCAGGGAATTAGTGTGGATATTGAGGGAGTGAGTGTACTAGAAGACTTTGAAGTAATAGAGATTGTTGATGACAAAAATCCCTACCTCATGCTCTTAGGAATTGATTAGGACACTGACATGAATGGGGTGATTAATCTGAAGAAGTGCAAGATGATTTTTGAAAAAAATTCTTGGTGCATAGTTATACCCTTGGACCCTATGGAAGGATTGCACTATACAGAGCCAGTGCATGACTATGAAAGTGATGATGATTTGGACTGCATCTACAAAATAACTACGTCAGAGAAAGATTGGGTAAATCCCACCATGGACGGATGGATCTCATGGGAGCATGAAAGCTCATGTACATCAGATTCTAATGAGGAGATAGAACGATGGCAGAACCAGTTACATGAGGTAACCATGCTGACCACTAATACAATGACAAGATCATTGTGCTACATACCGACAGAAGTGCGAGATCTCCCTACTTATGATGGATTAAGTAAGGTAGATACTTTCCTAGATAAGTTTGAAATGGAGCTGTCAGAAAATCAATGTTTTGGGGGATTGAATTCGGTATTGCGTGCTATGCCTACAAGGTGGTGGGATATGCACAAAGGGAGATTTGAGGACTGGCACAAATGCAAGAGAATGATGCACATGTGGTTTGGAAAGCCTAGGGTGTGATTGGCCACTAAATACAATGGACGAGATGGTCTGCGTGCACATCTGTCCAAGTGGGTACAGGAATATCGCAAACAACCTATGCAGATGCACATGAACTTCACATTAGGATATACAGTCAATAAGCATGTGTTGAGGAGGCAAATGCACCAAAGAATCCTCAAATGAAAACGACAGAATGTGGAGAGAATGATCATGCAGAAGGTTATCCACGTGAAAGCATTTCATAAGGTGTGTGAAGCACTGAACAAGGTATGTAGTGCACAATGAAGTGATTGGGACTTGCATGTACCAACAATTTTATGCTTATAGGACAATGTGCAAGAAACTGATGGGACAGATGCCTTCTAGGCTAGCCTATGGAGTGAACGATGTAATGCTGATGGAGTATATCATGCCTAGTCCACGCATAGCGGTGCCCACGGATATCACGAATTGCGTAGCCTCAGAAGAAGGGATCGTACAATTGGAAGATCTCGAATAAGAACGATTGGGACCTGATGAAGATATTAAGTAGGGTGACCTTAGGCTCCAAGCACTCATGAATGAAAGAGCTTGGTTGAGGGAGAAAAGCACCCTGGCGGAAGCATAAGTCCAGAAGCTTGATGAAGAAATAAAGAGGGACTTTCTTGATTAAAAAATTGTGGTGATGGAAGAGGATAAGCGTGATTATGTTGACAAACATGGGGACTACCGTCGAGAGTTTATCAGATTAATGCATTGGATGGGACCATATGGTATTAAGGAAATCATAGATGGTCGCGCAATATAGTTGGAGAAGTTAAATAGCGAACTCTTCCCAGAGAAAGTAAATGGTAGTAAGTTGAATCCGTACATAGGTGGCCCCGTCAGCTGACTAGGAAGTATAGTCTTAGCACTCCAGGAAGTTGAAAGGAGGTGTGGGACTATAAACTACTCTTCTTGGGAGTTGCACGATGTCAGGACTACGCGTAGGAGCGAAGTTGCAGAGGGTCTACGACAACACAAGGGTATGTGCGTTGCCGCGTGGGTTAGCTAGGAAGTGATCATTGCAGTCACTATTCATGATGTGATGCTTGGTTTGAGACCAAATGGAGTGGGTGGCAGGCATTTACGACAAAATTTATGGGCTAGATTTGGGAAAATCTACCGCCAAGGGACCATTAACGGATCAGATTTGGGGGGAATGGTCAAATTCAAATTCAAAAGGTGCTATAAATTGGAAAGGGGTGCCCAACAAACAACATTTGGCCATTTGAGAATTGACCTATTACACATCCTGAGATTCAGTAACTTTGATCTGTTTTACTCTTTGAACTCGAAGGTGTTATTTGAGCACCTACCTGAACCATTGAGAGAATTATGGAACAACAATATTACAGCATCTGAAGAAGCCATAGATATCGAAGAAATGACCACTGAAGAGGCCGTGTAGGCCATGATGATAAGAAATGACCCAAAAAGTGCCATGATAGTTGCAGAAATCCCTAAATCTTTGCACACACCAAGGCCTAAGAAATACAAGTAGCCTATGGTTTTGGTGCTTGTGTCCCCTCAAAATCCACTGAGAACTAAACTAGCCATGGAAGAAAAGGGGAAAGCAGTTAAGTTGGAAACCAACGAGGAGGAGGAAGACCTTGAGGAAATCCTGGTGGAAGAGGAGGAGGATGAAGAAATGGAGGAAGAAACCCAGGGTGCAGACCCTCTAACCAGGCTACCCACGTATGTTCCTCTGTGGAAGGGGAAGGCAAGGGTGCCCAAGGACCTAGATGAGAGTAAGAGATCTCTATAGACTCCACTGCTACCTGATGATATCATTTTTGAAGGAGTGCACTTGGGACGGGTGTCAGGTCTAAATTTTGAAGATTGGGATATTTTGGACCATGATAAATTCCCACACTTGGCAACCGTGAAACTAATGTGACCAAAGAAAAACATAGTGGCGGGATTCATAGAGTTGGAGCCACACAAGTGGTTGCGCAGAGTAGAGAAAGTAAACTTGTTAAACCTGCTCTGGGTGCCGCATTAGCATCGCACCGTAGTAACTATTTTTTTCATCAGGAAGCTGCTCTACTTGGTGCATGATGGGTGCTTATGGCTAGAGGAGCCCATCCCCATCACGGACCACCTAATCCGTAGAATTACCTGACTCCCTTGCAAGGTGGAGGACCCAGTAGATATTTCAGAGGGTAAGAGTAACGATCTGGCCATCACAGAGGCCATGAAGAAAAAATTCAAGCTGGAGAAGAAGAAGAGAGGGTATGCGATCTCCAGTATCAACAATAATGCAGTTAGAGTTGTGACACAGATACTGGCTGGCAAGGTTATGCAGAAGTGCAATCCATATGAGGTGCCCACACTAGTGGTAGCACTTGTCGTGTAGTGCACCGAGGGGGTCCATTTTAACCGGTTGGAGTACTTGTGCAAGGAGTTCCTAGAAAATTACCACGAGGCACAGGAACAGGGGAAGACCTTCCACTATGCATGGCTTCTATTGTCCATTGTGCTGGTAGCTTGGGAATTTCCTGATGATAGTTAGTTCCCCACGATTGCGAAAGATCTTCTGGAGGCAATGAAGTACGCTTCACTGTGGGCAAATAAAGACGCGTAGAGAATCACAGAAAACAAAATATTATGGGTGTTAACAGAGATGGACATAAAAATGCGGATTAACAGCATTTAGCAGTTATCACCCACTATCTATAATAGTTTGTAGAGCTTCATGGATTTCAAGGCAAACTTCCATCACATATATGTCCAAGCATGCAAGAACCCCGCAAAGAAATGGAACAAGCTCCCTACCTCGCCACGGACGAAGTCATATTCGCTGTGCTTGAGTTGTGGCCACTGAAGTGGCACACTCCAACTAGCTCTGTAGTGGAATCTAAGGAATCCACTACATAGAGGAAATAGGAGGAGGCAAAGCTACGAATGGTGCAGTTGGCAGAGAAAATAAGGAATGAAGCAGCAGTGGCCAAGGCACAGGAGGTGCAGGATGTTGTGAAGGCAACAACAGAACAGCAATAGGCAGCTAAGAGGAGGGTGAAGGCTAGAAGTCACATTCACCTAAATGGGAGCCTGTAACAGCGGAAGGTGGCATAGACCCATAGAGAGCGTCTAGACAGCTGAAGTGACAACACCTGAGAGAGTAGGTGGGGTAGCGAAAGAAGTCAAAAGCCTTGAAGACTTCTTTCGATTTGATCACCCTCACTGAGGGAGATCTATAGGATATAGGGGAGACAGTGCGCGATGTCACCACGGTGGCCCTCTAGTTGTTCATGGAGGAAAATTAGGTGGTATTGGGAGCCCTCCAGACACAGATACAAGAGTTGCAAGTGTGCACTCCTTAGGCTGGTACTCTATCGACCAGCCTCGTAGTAGGCATGGCCATAGCTAAGGAAATGTTGCGCACCCACACAATAAACATTATAGTGTTGCCAGAAGGGGAACTGGTTACATTAAATGTGGCCAACAATCCTATGGTTAGTGCATTGAAGGGAGTTGTGATAAACATGGTTTCACTCCCTCGGGAGACGCTATATGTGCTGCAGGATGGAGTGATTGTAGAGATGTGGGCCAGGGAGAATCATCCACTCCAGGTAATGAGCAAACAATGAATTAACATGGAACAACTAAGCTTGTAGCACAATGAGGTAGTGGCGCAGAACCGATAGATTGTGTAGGTGGTTAAAGAAGCTTTCCAGATGGTCCCTGAGTTGGCCATCCCAGTAGAGGCGCTAGCAGAAGCACGCATCCAGAGGCTAGTAGCAGGGGTGCATGAGGCAAAGGAAGAGATGGCCAAGGTTCAACTAGAGCTAAACCTTCAGATAGCTGAGCTGTAGTTGAAGGCGCAATCTTCAACTCCACCAAAGGTGAGGGAACAATGCGCCAACACCATTACAACGGGAATAGAGGAGATTAGTAGTGCAGTGAAGGACTACACCAAATTATTTGAAGAGTCATTCGAGGTCCTCACCACTCTACAGGAGGACCCAAACATACAACGCTTAAAAGAAATAGAGGTACGTGAGCTACAGTAAAAGTACAATGATATAAAAGGGACCATGCATATGTGGCCCTTACATAGAGGCTTACGCAGATGCAACAGGTAAAAGCACTCAAGGAGTAGGTAGATGCGGTGTGATATAAGGAAGCGGTTTTGAAGGAGCGCGTCCAACCATGGATCGATGAGGCATTCATCATTATAGCCTCGATTGAAGCCAAGCTCGTGCAGATGCAAGGAATGTAGGAGTAGATGCAGGGAAGCAATTCAGGTACATCGGTCTCTGAATAGCACACCCAAGAGGTACAACGGCCAGCCGCTCAGTGTCCTACCGACCTTGCAGCGGTTCAGGTAGAGTTGGGAGGTCTACGTGTGAAGATCTCCACATCGACAGAGTGACTGGAGGGTGAGTCACGATGTTTGTGTTGGGTGCCTATTGGGTGCAGATCATCCCCCAAGGGAAGTTTTGTGGCTTAAAGACCAGATTTTGACTAAATCCGATGTAAATACTCCATGTTTTGTGGGCACAGAGCGAGAGCTTGTAAATGAATCATAGGGTTGTCCATCGTTATTTTTGTAATGTAAAGTTAGCTTTAGTGATCTACCGTGGACAATGGGTTTGTATAAATCGAGTGAGGCTCTAAGATGTAAGTAAAGAGGAACTAATGATGAAATAGAAGAAGAAGAATTCAGTCTTATCTAAGTGTAGAGTCGAGTCGTTGGGTCATAGAGTAGGAGAAGTCTCTACAGCTGAGTGCGTAGGGCAGGTTGAGTATGTAACCGATTGAAGCACTAATAAAGAGAAGTTTTATACCATTCTTGTGTATTTATTTACTGTTTTCTACATTGAATGTATTGGATATAAATTACATTTCTATTGTTTATATGATGCGTGAACATATATGATTGTGTTGATTAAGTGGATATAAGATAAAGTATTTGTTTATGTGAAGTTAACTAATAGTTATAATAGGATAAGTAAGATCCATGGTCTAACTGGGGGAAATAGTGTAGACTGCTACCTTACCAGCGCAAAATCACCTCAGCCCTTCGTTACGGCTGTGTGAAGGAAATTATAACAGATCATGAAGGCCTTGTAGGTTAGGGCAGTGTAAAGAGTGACCTATACAAAGCCATTTACAGTTGGACTAAATCAACTCCTCAGACATCTCAAGGGTGCAGAAACCTAGTTCTATCATCCCCCCATACTACTTCGGCTGAGACCTCAGTCCATGCTCCATGGGCTATTGCCAAAAAGGCCAGTAGTGTAGGGATTTGTTTCGCTAATTAACTCCAAACCTGGGTCAGGCCCCATCAAGCCAACAACCATTTTATTAAAATCCTTGATAAATCTCCTATAATATTTAGCTAGTCCTAGGAAGATCCTAACACCCCTTTATTTTTGCGAAAGAAGTACCCTTTTGATAATGGAAAAATTGTTGGGGTCAACTTGGATCCCTTCCTTAGAGAGGAAGTGGCCTAAAAAATTTCTTGCATTTATAAAAAATTCACATTTTTTTGGACTTCTAGAGAGATTCATTCAATGCATATTTTCATAAATTTACACAAGTTAGAGAGGGCTTCCCGGAATCCATCTCCATAAGGAGTAAAGTCATCCATATAAATTTCTATTGAGTCATGAACAAGATCAACAAAAATACTCAATACTGCCCTCTAGAAGGTAGAAGGGGCATTACACAAGCCGAAAGGAAGTACCCTATAGGCAAAGGTCCCCCATGGAAATGTGAAGGTGGTCTTGTCCTAGTCTCCAAGACAATTTGGATCTGATTGCACCTATTGAAACCATATAGAAATAAAAGTAACTTTTTCCTTGCAAGACCATACAAAATATGATCAATAAAACGTAAGGTAAAATGATATTTCTTTGTAGCCTTGTTAAGTTTCTTGTTGTCTAATATGCCTTAGTATTGCAGCAAGAATGCTGCAACTCCTAGGGCTACCAACTTTACTTTATAAACATGAGGTTTTGTACAAACTTGGAGGTGACAGTGCTATATAAAAAACAAATGCATGATTCTGCTCATGTCACTTCTCAACTGAGGCACTTGACCATTAGGGTTCCATACCATTCGTTGGTTGGAATAAATGGAGTTCGACTACTGATAGTGGAATCTAAAACTAGTTCTAGTGCAGGAAACATAAATGCTTGTACATTCAGGAAATTAGAGTTGCTAACTTGTAAATGCTATGATATGACATAAATCATCTAGCTATGAAATGACACAAATCGCTTGCAGGAAGGAAACTATGATAACCTTGCACTTAATCATCTAGCTACCAGAATTGCTTGAAAAGAGGAAGTTATTCTATCATTTCAAAGTCCAAAGATGCATGGATTTAATGATATCATTCACACTTGCAAAATAGATAGAATATCTAATTGATAAATGAAGAAATATAAAATCTAATGCTTTCTGATATTGCAGGAGGGAAAGGAATGAAAAGGCTAGTCTAGGTGGCACTTCTAGTCATGGAGTGTAGGCTGAGGGGTTAACCTACTTGTATTCTAGGATATACTACCATTTCAGGTCAAGATAGGGTCCTGTTATCACCCCAAGAAACTCACCTAGGTTGTAAATCGGTGATGCTCAGGAACATTAAAAATTCAACAGTTTTGTTGGATAAAATGATGGACAAATGAAGGATGTGCAGCACCTTTAAGCCAGATAACCACTTCTACTATAATTTACCCCAGACATGGGTGAAGACCCCCAAACTACAAGGCTTTCAACCACCAACTACTCACGGTTTAAGGTAAAAGTGATGATGGAGAAGACTGATTGCACCAGCAGATGCACAAAGCTCTGTGATGGCCAGCTGCAATCAGTTAAAGGATCTGTAAGACTATTATTCAATAGATAGTGAGGATGACAGCTCTCTGCTATCTGAACAACAGCAACCTGCAAACAATTTCAATGAGCCACTAAATTATAATACAGAGGTGGGATGACAGCCCCTCTGATATCAAACATTCACAGCACATCAAATAAATGCAAGCAGGCACAACCTGGAACAAGAAGAAGAAGTAGAAAGTGAGCAGGTGACAGCAAAAGAAGCTTGTATTAATGGAAATCAAGACCAGAAGCTGCAGGTCTCATAGTATTAATAGTCTCCAGAAGTTAAAAGGCTACAATAAGCTCTCATTCATCAAACACTCATCAATCCATTACATCTTTGTTCTGAGTATATATACTACTACAATAAAATATATCTCTACTGAACAATACGTGGAGGAGCCCATAAATGGCCACCAAACATATTTACATTCAAGAATGGGCCTCTGGTACAAATCTAGCCGTGCTTTGAATAAATTTGTCCCTCTCTGGTGCTCTGCGATCCTTCTAGGGCAGGTGAGATGAAGTATGGTCGAATCCCATAACCACTGAATGCTATGACTGGATCTGTGGCGTCCTATCTCCTCCTCAGCCATACTGCTGAGTAAATGCTGATGTTGAATCATTGAATGCCTCCAATATGACTGCCTGGCTTGGCAACAATGAAACACTGCTACACTGTTCATTCCCACCCATAATGCTTCATCTGGACTTGAAAGTTTCAACCACAGGTCAATCATGACTGATAAATGTTGATCTATCTGAGGCACGTCTTGCTTCCTGTTAGGCCATACTGTCAATTGAAGGCAGCTGCCTACTGCGCTGTACTGTTGTATGCTTGCATTAATGATTTCCGCGCCACTGCAAAACTGCTGCAAAACACGAAAAATTGGCCTTGGTGGACTTGAAATATATATATTTGGCCTTTTAGAACCCTATCGGGCCCGAACCCCGTCAGCGATTGGCGCTTCCCATAAGCTTCTTTTTGTATTTTCTTTATATAAAGAAAATACACAAAATATATTTAAAACACTATGGGCGCGGACTTTACAGAATATAAAATGGAGTGTTGTGGTCATTGGGTCCGGCCCATCGGGTCAGAACACAACCTACGTGAAGACCTTGTCCACTTTGATAGTCCCGACAGCGAGATGCCGATGCGATATGAGAGAAAGTTGCGGACCCGAAATACTATAGCACACAACGTTGTATGGCCGTCGGGTCTGGCCCATCGGCGGTCATTTATATAAGCAAAGGGCATGCTCCTATGAAAGCGCCGATGCGATATCGACGACCACCGCGGACCCGATATAATATAAAATGCAGCGTTGTATGGCTGTCAGATCCGGCCCATCGGCGATTGCACCTGACCCTTTGTAAATCCTCCATTGCGATACGCCGATGCGATATCGGCGATCGCTCATCGGCGAAGTCTCATGTCGCTGCCACTGCCCGCCTCCTCCAATTTCGACCCGCCGATGCGATCTGGACCGTTGATCGGCCAGATCAAACAGCTGTCGCTCATTTGAACTGCTAGGCCTGCAATTTTGAATTTTGCTTGTTTTGGAGTGCTTTAGGCCTCCCGATAGATCATTTCCGCCTTCCCAAGGGCTTTCCTCTCGCAAAATTTTATCGGTGGAGGACCTTTTAGCCCAACATGAGTGTTTTGACAGCATGAATGGATCTTGAGCATGACTATACATATATTCGCTGCCTTTGAGAGCATTTTGAATCCAATTTTGATTTTTTGTTCAGCAAAGCTAACACTGGCTCCTTCTGGGGATGAGATCCTCCCTGTGAGGTCTCAAGAACCTGCAGATCAATGCCTTTCCAACAACAAACAAATTAGCCAAAATTCCTAGTGTTCCATTGGGCATGGAGTCTACTATGGACATACTAAAAACTGATAAAAGCGGACTATTTACAGCTTTTAAGGCCAGAAGACCTTAAATCACATAGTTCTTTAGAAACCCCCCATTAACTAGGCCATCAAAAACTGGTTCCCCTCCCATACTTTTCAATATGAAAGTGTTGTTTCCTTGAATCTGTGCAATGCTGAAAGGGCCTGTCCATAAAGCATCAAACTTGCCATGATTGCCTTTCTTTTCTTTAAAAGCATCCCATTTCATGACCAAATCCCCAACCTGGAAATTGTTTCTTTTTGTTTTCTTGTCAAAGGCTTCTTTGACCTTTTGTTGATGTGCTGTAGCTTTTTCAATCAGCTATTCTCTGGTCTGATATAATTCTGTTAAATCGGTGATTCTATTGGCCATATCATCCTCTTCATTTTGCGCTGTTTGGGGCAACTTTGCCACGGGAAGTGTAAGTTGAATGGGAAAAATAGCATCAGTACCATATACCAACTTGAAAGGAGAGCAACCTGTAGATCTCTTAATGGTCACTCTGTCCGCCCAAAGTGCATATTTCAGCTTGGCATCCCAATTCTTCTTATTATCCTCTAATAGCTTCTTAATAATCCTGATCAGACTTTTATTGGACGACTCTGCTAAACCATTCCCTTGGGGGTAATAGGAGGTAGAATGAACAAGTTTAATGCCCATTGAATCACACATTTCCACCAACTCCTTAGCCTTGAAAGCTGTTGCATTATCTGTTATAAGCTTATGTGGGCAACCAAATCTACTGAAAATGTTTTCTGATAAAAATTTCATTACCACATTATGATCAGCCTTCCTTGTTGGGATTGCTTCAATCCATTTTGTAAAATAATTAGTGGCGACTAATATCCACTTGTGCTGGCCACTGGAATGTGGGTTGATTTCACCAATGAAATCCAAACCCCACTGCTGAAAAGGTCCTTTTGCAATGATTGGCTTTAGGGGCAGGGATTTCAAATGCTGCTTACCTTCAAATCTCTGGCACCTGTCATAAGATTTAACAAAAGTGAATACATCAGAAAATAAAGAGGGCCAATAATACCCAGCTCTGAGAATCTTTTGGGCTGTAGTTTTCCAATAATGATGTCCTCCACACAAGTTGTCATGGAACTGCTGCATAACTTCTATTGACTGCTGTTTATCCAGGCATCTTAAAAGCACTCCAGATGGATCCCTCCAATAAAGAAAGCTACCATTGATGCAATATTTTGTTGCCTTGAGCTTTAACGTTCTTGCTTGACTTTGAGAAAATTCTGAAGGAACTTCTAGCTTTAGCAGGAAATTAATTATTGCAGCATACCAGCTACATGAAGCTAGGTTCTTGGCCACTGATTGTTCTCTTTGCATTTCAGTTGTTTCGTGCTCTTCCATTAGACCATCTTCTGCTACATTGAACAAGAAATCAATGTCCAAAGACCTGCAATTTTCTTCAGCCAACAGTTTAGCAAGCCCCTGACCTCTTACCGGCTTGGTGGGCTTCAGCTCTATGTTGAATTCTATCATTTTTGCAATCCATTTTTCTCTTTTTCCATCAGCATCAGGCTGCGTTAAAACATCCTTTATTGTAGCAGAAGGCACGTATGCAACTATTTTGGAGTGCAAGATGTATACTCTGAAAGCCTTCAAAGATTTGATAAGAGCATAAGCCTGCTTTTCAATAATATCATACCTTAGTTCAGCATCCCTCAGATTCTTGCTGAAAAAGGCAACTGGATGCTCTTGGCCTACTTCATCTTGCTGCAACAGGACAGCTGCAATGGTATCCTTAGAGGCAAATGAGAAGAGATGAAACTCCTTGCTATAGTCAGGACTTTTTAAAGTCGGAGCTTCTACAATAGCCCTCTTAATGGACTCAAAATATTCTCTGGCCGCATCAGTCCACTTTACCGTTGCTTCCTTTCTTAACATGGAGGTTATGTGCTTAATCAGCTCTGCAAAATTGGGGATGAACCTCCTCACAAAGTTGATTTTGCCAAGAAATGACTGTATATCCTTCTTTGATCTTGGAAGGGTCAAGGCTCGAATCGCTTTGACTCTTTCTGGGTCAATCTGAACGCTTGCAGTAGATACTATGTGTCCCAACAATTTCCCTTCTTCCAAAACAAATTGGGACTTTTTGGGATTGAGTGAAATTCCAAATTTCCTGCATTTTAGAAACACCCTTTTTAAATGTTTTAGATGATCATGATGGCTGCCAGAATAAACAGTTATGTCATCAAGATATATCAACATGAATTTATCCTTTTCACCCACAAAAGCAATATCCATAGCTCGTTGAAAGGTAGCTCCAGCATTTATTAGCCCAAATGGCATTTTTGCATACATGAACGTGCCCCAAGGAGTGGTAAATGCTGTCTTTTCTTGATCATCTGGATGCACAACGATTTGATTGAAGCCTGAAAACCCATCTATGAAAGACATCACTTTGGCACCTGAGACTTGCTGCAACAAATGCTCCATTTTTGGCAAGGGATAATTATCTTTTTTGGAGCATTTATTTAGATTCTTGAAATCAACGCATAGTCTAATTTCTCCATTCTTCTTCCTCACAACAACCAAATTGGCCACCCATTTAGAATATCTGAGAGGCACTATAATTTTAGCAGCCAACAACTTTTTAATTTCTTTCTCGACCAGAGGAAAGAGCATAGGGTTCATTGGCCTCAGCTTCTGTTTGAAAGGAGTAGTACCTTTTTCAAGTGGAATTTTATGCTGTATTATACTCCTGTCATATGTTTTCAGATCACTGTATTCCCAAGCGAACACATCAGCAAATTGCCTCATTAATTTGCAATATTCAGCACTCTGATCAGCAGATAGATTAGTGGACAGATTTATGAATTTGGGCTGACCTGGACCTCCTATATCATGCTTCCAAACTTGAGACTGATCTTCTTTTTGGGCAGCTTTGTAAGGCACATCATTTTGGTCAAACAATCTTTCAAGAGGAATTAGACCCTTAGGAATATGGTTACTAGGAAGCTGGACTATGCTATTTTTGCTAATTTTATTTCTAAGCTGGGATTTGGGATCTTCTAACCAAGCGTCATTGTTTTGGTCAATTTGCATTTCAGAGAACTCATCAATGACTTGAAGGAACCTACTTAACTCATCATCATCATTAAAAACCTTCCAATGGTGGACATTATCAGGCACAGAGGGTCTATACTTCATTTGTACCTCATAAACTAGTTTGGGAGGCGATGGAGGGATGAACAAACTAGCAGAGACAGCAAGGGAATCAGCAAGCTGATTTTGGGCTCTAGGGTTATATGAAATGCAGAAAAAATCAAAGAATTCTTTGACTCTCCATACCTCATCTCTATAAGCTTTCAGCTTTGGATGCTTTGCTTGGAACGTTCTGTTTACTTGCTGAATTATCAGATCAACATCTCCAAATACCTTCAGATTTTTTATTCCTCTATCTTTGGCTTCATGAAGGCCCAACAACAGTGCTTCATATTCTGTTATGTTGTTTGTCACCTGAGAAACTAGCTTTAGAGATAACTGAACTGTTTCTTGTTGTGGAGACACTAACACCACCCCCGCTCCTGCAGTCTCCTTGGTACATGCTCCATCAAAAAACATTTCCCAAATCTGACCATCCATATCATGTTCAGCCTGAGCTGTTGGTTTCCGGATATGCAATGCAGCCTTCTGAGATTCTTCTATTTGGAGGATGCAAGCTCCAAAATCAGTGTCCACTGCATATATGGGATGGTTTGTAGGATTCTTCTCATCACTAATAACATATGCCAGCTGTGCTTCTCTATATAACCTCCTGCTTTCTCCTCCAAACACTGGAACAGTTGCATAAGATAGATCATTCTGCAATGTCCCTCCTAGTCTCTTAATCCACCCTCTAGACAACAGCATACCAAACTTAGGAGGAACATCGGCCACCACTATATCCATTATCATACTTTTCATGGGCAGCTGGGTTAGGGTAATGGCCAGATCCTTAATTAATCCAAGGCATTTTACCTTCCTTGAATCAAATGAGAATAAATCATGATAGGGTCTGGTGATATCAAGGCCTAGCTCTTCCATGACAGTTTTAGGCATTAAATTGTGACTGGCCCCTGTGTCTAGCAAGCAATTGTGGAGGATTTTATCATGGATAGTCAATGAAACATAGAAAGATGGAGAAGTATCATCTGCAGGTTCAATCATGGGGCTAATAATAATAGCAGGCTTATCGTCTTGCAAATTGACAGAGTCAATGGAGGATTGGTTAGGTTCTAGCTCAAGGGCTTCAAGGATGGGCTTCCTAAATAATTCACTCTTCACCAACTCAGCAAGAGGCATGGATATTTTCAATTTTTGAATTTCTGACTCAAAACTAAAAGAAGAGGATACTTTATCAGCAGCTATTATGTGGCACTGTTCGAGCAGCTGCTTCTTGCACAGTATTTTCTTTGACATTCTTTGCATTGGATCTTAGATTATATCTTTGTTGTTGCTCACCAGATTGCAGAACAGCACCGCTGTCCCACCTCTGGCTGTTTTGCTCTTGCCGCAATGACTGTTCATATTCGGCCAATGTTAAAAATGCAGCACTACCTTTATCCTCTAAGCATTGAATTTCATCCTCATCTTCTTCAGACTGTTCCCCCTCCATGACTGCATTCTGAAAAGGAGCTTTTACTTTATGATCTTCTCTTGCTTCTTCACCCCTTTGCATAATCTGTAGCTGCTCGTTTGCTTTTCTGAATGGGTTTGGATTTCTTGGGCCAAATGTGTTTTGCTACCTTGTTTTGCCAGAAGTCTGATCAACTTTTAACTTAGAAATTTCGGCAGCCAATGACTCTATCATTTTGTTCATTTTGTCTAACTTAGGCTCGGAAGTTGATGCAGTGGAAGAAGAAGCCTCACCTCTCGGCCTTCTTCTGTCACCTTGACTCTTTAACTTCTCTGCTGCCATAATATTTGATTCCACCTCCAAGGCTGCCTCTTGCATATCACCCAGCGTAGCACATCGTCTTTCTCTCAGCAATAAGCAAAAGTCAGAATCAAAAGCATTGGCATATGTGAGTTTGGCAGCAATAGGGGTAGGCTTTACCTCAGCTGGTATTTTACTATACATTCTATTAAATCTTTTATTGAAGTCAGGCAAAGACTCACCCTTTTCTCTTTTCAAGTTTCCAAACTCTGTATGATAATACAGCAAGTCCTTCTTATCTCCCCATTGCTTCAAGAATGCCTCATCTAATGCTTCTATATCTGTTATAGATCTCTGGGGTAATTCTCTAAACCACTTCCTAGCCTCTCCATCAAGACTCTGGACAAAAACTCTCATCCATACATCATTCTCACTTATGTCTAAATTATCAGCATAACTGTAAAAAGCTTCAAGATGTTCTTCTGCTGTGACTCCTTCTGTTCCAGTGAATTTGGGCATATATTTTTGATATTCTCCTATAGGCATGGCATTTAAAGGTATAGGCAATATCAAAGGTCCATATCTAGCAGCAACAATCCTCTCAATCCTAGTAGGTGCTTGTTGTCCTGCCATGTTTGGAATATGCGGAAGAATACTAACAGATGGAGCAGTAGGAGATAATGTAATGGATGGGAAAGATATTGGGATGTTTTGGACAGTATGGGAAACCTTCTTCGGACTCAGATTCAAAGGGGAAATAAATGGAGAAGGAGCTTTATGAATCTCTGCAGGTATTTCTCCCTTAACGTTACTAGGCTTTAAGTCTTCAAATTGTGTATCTTCAACTAAAAACTCCTCATGCAGAGACAAATAAGATTTCTTGGGCTTACCTGATACTGATGCTCCTTTCTGCAATGTTTTCTTTGAGTTAACAATCTTTTCAGGGTCAGGCACTGGAACAGCTGGAGACTTCTGCGGATTTCTTCTAGTATGTCTCACAAACTGTGCCAGAACTTCAATGTGGAGTCGCCGAAGGATGGCCTTCCTCCATTGGAGTTACCAGACAGATGATTACAACCAAAATCTGTGTTCAAAACATTGTCTGTCATCAAAGTTTGAAGCTGTGTCGTTCTCCCAGGGAAGCTGAGCTTCGATTCTCCTCTCCCCAGCAACGGCGCCAATTAATGTTATCACCCCAAGAAACTCACCTAGGTTGTAAATCGGTGATGCTCAGGAACATTAAAAATTCAACAGTTTTGTTGGATAAAATGATGGACAAATGAAGGATGTGCAGCACCTTTAAGCCAGATAACCACTTCTACTATAATTTACCCCAGACATGGGTGAAGACCCCCAAACTACAAGTCTTTCAACCACCAACTACTCACGGTTTAAGGTAAAAGTGATGATGGAGAAGACTGATTGCACCAGCAGATGCACAAAACTCTGTGATGGCCAGCTGCAATCAGTTAAAGGATCTGTAAGACTATTATTCAATAGACAGTGAGGATGACAGCTCTCTGCTATCTGAACAACAGCAACCTGCAAACAATTTCAATGAGCCACTAAATTATAATACAGAGGTGGGATGACAGCCCCTCTGATATCAAACATTCACAGCACATCAAATAAATGCAAGCAGGCACAGCCTGGAACAAGAAGAAGAAGTAGAAAGTGAGTAGGTGACAACAAAAGAAGCTTGTATTAATGGAAATCAAGACCAGAAGCTGCAGGTCTCATAGTATTAACAGTCTCCAGAAGTTAAAAGGCTACAATAAGCTCTCATTCATCAAACACTCATCAATCCATTACATCTCTGTTCTGAGTATATATACTCCTACAATACAAAATATCTCTACTGAACAATACGTGGAGGAGCCCATAAATGGCAACCAAACATATTTACATTCAAGAATGGGCCTCTAGTACAAATCTGGCCATGCTTTGAATAAATTTGTCCCTCTCTGGTGCTCTGCGATCCTTCTAGGGCAGGTGAGATGAAGTATGGGCGAATCCCATAACCACTGAACGCTATGACTGGATCTGTGGCATCCTATCTCCTCGTCAGCCATACTGCTGAGTAAATGCTGCTGTTGAATCATTGAATGCCTCCAATATGACTGCCTGGCTTGGCAACAATGAAACACTGCTACACTGTTCATTCCCACCCACAATGCTTCATCTGGACTTGAAAGTTTCAACCACGGGTCAATCATGACTGATAAATGTTGATCTATCTGAGGCACGTCTTGCTTCCTGTTAGGCCATACTGTCAATTGAAGGCAGCTGCCTACTGCGCTGTACTATTGTATGCTTGCATTAATGATTTCCGCGCCACTGCAAAACTGCTGCAAAACATGAAAAATTGGCCTTGGTGGACTTGAAATATATATATTTGGCCTTTTAGAACCCTATCGGGCCCGAACCCCGTCAGCGATCGGCGCTTGCCATAAGCTTCTTTTTGTGTTTTCTTTATATAAAGAAAATACAAAAAATATATTTAAAACACTATGGGCGCGGACTTTACAGAATATAAAATGGAGTGTTGTGGTCATCGGGTCCGGCCCATCGGGTCGGAACACAGCCTACGTGAAGACCTTGTCCACTTTGACAGTCCCGACAGCGAGATGCCAATGCGATATGAGCAAAAGCTGTGGACCCGAAATACTATAGCACACAAGGTTGTATGGCCGTCGGGTCCGGCCCATCGGCGGTCATTTATATAAGCAAAGGCCATGCTCCTATGAAAGCGCCGATGCGATATCGGCGACCACCGCGGACCCGATATAATATAAAATGCAGTGCTGTATGGCTGTCAGATCCAGCCCATCGGCGATTGCACCTGCCCCTTTGTAAATCCTCCATTGCGATACGCCGATGCGATATCGGCGATCGCTCATCGGCGAAGTCTCATGTCACTGCCACTGCCCGCCTCCTCCAATTTCGACCTGCTGTTGCGATCTGGACCGTTGATTGGCCAGATCAAACGGCTGTCGCTCATTTGAACTGCTAGGCCTGCGATTTTGAATTTTGCTTGTTTTGGAGTGCTTTAGGCCTCCCGATAGATCATTTCCGCCTTCCCAAGGGCTTTCCTCTCGCAAAATTTTTTCGGTGGAAGACCTTTTAGCCCAACATGAGTGTTTTGACAGCATGAATGGATCTTGAGCATGACTATACGTATATTCGCTGCCTTTGAGAGCATTTTGAATCCAATTTTGATTTTTTGTTCAGCAAAGCTAACAGGTCCAAATAGGAAGCTACAAGTTTTCTATAGGAAAGTGCTACAAGATGTCATGAACTATTGCAGGATGTCTTATACTGCTTCAGGAAGTTAGCTGAGAGGTTTTGAAGGACAATAATGGTGATATGAAGTGTTGGAAAGGTGCAAGAAAATTTTGTAAGGTGTAGGGGAAGTGAAAATTACCCAAGGCCAAGCCAAACACTCCAAGAAGGCCAAATCTTCCCAAGAAAACTTGCTCATGGTGGTAGGAAAATAGAGGTTTGGACTACGAGATGGTATACTTCAACAGAAGGTGGATAAGACCTAGGTGGAGTTGGTTGGAGGTGTCCCTTCCAATAGATCAGTAATCCCTCCAATAAAAATTATTTCTCCTTTCATTTACAAATTATTTCCTGTCAACATGGAAGAAATGAGTTGGACTTACAAAGTCTGACCTAAATATTCTTAGATACTAGATATATGGAATGGACTACCTTCTAAGCTACAACAATCTTAAGAAGCAAACTAACAACTACAAATATTTCCAAGGAATCATAAACAATTATCTTGCTAAAAATGAAACTTAACCCAAGTAATGAACAAAGGACAAACTTTATTTTTGGGCTTTGAGAATGGGATCCCCCAATCATGATCCCATAAGGGAGATGGGATAAGGATCAATGTCACAGGATTTTCTGGTATATTTTCCTTCACTAGACTGCAACATTAATATACTCTTTAACCTAATGAAATCATGGAGAGGAACAAACATTGATCCACTTTCTAAGTTACATAGAAAACATAAATAAACTTTAGCAGTGAATCAACATTCTAAGCTAAGAGTAAAAATACAAATGACCTGAAAATCACTCGTGAATGATCTCAGTTAACTAATGAATGTATTAGAGAACCATGTGCTGGGGTGTGCCTATGTTATTTTAGGCAACAGATCGATAATATTGTGAAATACATAGGCACTTGAAACAGTAAGAGAAACACAGTAAGAAAATACAAAAACACAACAAATTTAATAAGGAGTTCACCCAATCCTCCTGAGCTACGTTTCCTGGTCAGCCTTCAGTGGTGGCCTTTTCTACTATGTCTTAAAGTAGATATTTTACAATAAGGAGCTCAATTTGAGTCTCACTTAATAGAGAATGATCAGTAGGATTGTACTTGGATCCCCCAATTCTCTAGAGTACACAGACTCCCCTTACTAAATCTCGACCTCAATTGGTCTCAGTGGTATGAGTCTAATTTGGTATTCAATACTTGATAGGTATACACAGAGGAGTTGCTTAAACCTCTCAAGCTTTCTCTGGAGTTCACAGACTCTCAGACTCTCTCTATTCTGTCTCTATCTGCTCGATGCTGCCTTTGCTCTGTAGGTCAGCTTGGCTTCTCTGTTCTCTACAATTCACTTCTTTTTCTACTTCTGTCCCCCTCTGCTCTTTGTCTGTTCATGGCTTAAAGCCAATTTTCTCCCTCTCTGTTCATTTCCGCTTCCCGGCTCTTTAGATCACCTGCCTCTGTCCATTGGAATTCCCTTGCTCTGTGTCATCATCACTGTGTAACGCTTCACAGAGAGGTGGCCACCTGTTTCCTCACGAACTGAGTGTCAGTTCTCTTTGAACGGTCATTATTTCCAATGCTCCAAGATCGCCCCCGAAACAGATTCCTCTACTAAATCATTGGTCATGTTGGACCTCAAATCTCATGTACCTCAATCCATTTCCCCGTCAAATCTGGTCTTCCATCGGTTGATTCTCTACCATTGATCTGGAGCCTCTAATCCTACAGTCTCCATCTATATCACATGGGTAAGTTGCTCGACTGTTACTCACACGATGTAAGCAGTTTTCTCTCTCATCCGCTAGATGCGTGTCACCCAGTGTGTGGCATCACACTGAACTCAGCCAAACCTGCTTACCACTCGAAGCACACGTGATATCTTGCTGGTTTTGGGCACGGGACTTGTTAGCCTCCTATACCAATAGGGTTTCATATTTCATGATTGACAGTGGAAGTGATAAAAATGTTCATCTTTGGTGATACAAAGGTTCCATTTTTTGTGAACAAAGAAAAAAGTGAAAAAATGTAAAGAGGGTATGCCTTAAAAGAATAATCAAAGGGCAAGAAAATGAGCGCTGGTCAACAGAAAAAATAATTGAAATGAACCCCAAAGAAAGACCAGGAAAGTGGCCAATCAAAATGCCACTGCTATCTTGATGTATGGCTCAACAGTTCAAGCTGGGCCATGCCATGTTTTAAATTGCTTGTTTAGAGTAGGTAATGAGTACCTGTTCAAACAGTTCAAGTTTGACAGATGACTAGCCAGATAGAGAAAGGAGGGGGCCCACAAGCTTAATCTGGGCCCTTGGAAGATATAAGGATAGATTTAGATAGGAGGGCAGCAAAAAGAAAAGAGCATATGAGGGTTTGCAAGTCTAAGTGCACCCTCCCTGAAGTAACAAAAAATGCTAGGTACTAGGCTGGGTAGGTAGCCAGAAGTTGCAGAATCCTGATCCTATTCAGTTTTGGCCTTGATCAAGAAGACACATCTTAGCAATTGCAGAGGCATCTATGAAGCATTTTGAAGGCAAAGTATAGAAGCATGATTAACTCCCCCTGTTTTCCCCCAAATACTCTCTTTCTAACATCCCCTGGAGGACTTTAGGACCTTCCTAAATTAGTCCTCCTTGTATTTCTCCTTGGAAAAACTCATGACAGGTCTTCACCTTCTTCTCCAAAAAGAAGCCACATTTCTTGTGTAAAATCATTCCCCATCTACTTCCAAAAATCTAGGTTTACTCACTAAACTTAGTTCTCTATTCCTCACTTTCAATCTTTCATATCCCCAATTCACAATGACTTCTAACTTTATTATTTAGCTCCTTATGTTCCCCTTTTCCCCTACTACTATAACACTATTGTGAAAAAAGCCCAAAAAATATGTAAATACCCCCCCTTGGGCATTATAGCCATAGTTTCAAAGTTTGGAGAATGATACAGAATCAAAGGGTTCTGATATTTGGTTCACTTTAAAGATTGGGGATTGAGTTAACACTTGGTTAGTTCAATAACCCGTTCCTACCCTTATCCGCTTTGCAAACCTATAACAATGCATTATCCACGCCATTGCATAAATTTTGTTAAACAAAACCCAAAATCCGCCGATAACCAAAGTTTTACCCAGGCGCACCTTTCTAGAAATATTATTTTTATTGTCTGCGCTCCGCCGTATCGGCCCATCACCTCTGCGCCCCGTCGACCATTGGATCCGGGCCCTCCGATCCGACGACTCTCTGCAATATCGGACCACCCCCGATGCCTGAACGTTAGCGCCCAAAATTGTCAGAAGGGTGATGTCAGGGCTTGGACGCGTGTTGCTCCCAGATTTCATCGGGCAGCCTCCTGCCAAAACCATACCCGTACCATGAGCGGTCCGATATTACCGCTTACCACCCTCCTATTTCCGCCATACGTCACTCCCACGTCACCCCCACGTCATTGTCGCTTCAGCATCACATCAGCGCCTGACCCGCCATTGGTCCGAGCTGTCTGCCCTGTCATCTGTCCACGTAGAGCCGCTCACCGGCCACCACGTCATCATTCCGTGCCCGACCCCACCTATGACGTCATGATGACGTCATCCACTAAAAGGCGCCAAATGCCAAATTTGTTATATAAGCGCGCAAACATCGTTTTTTCCCCTTTTTTCGCTGAAATACACACTGTACTCCTGCATGAATATTTACGTTTCTTATCCGCCAACTTCGAAGTTTCCTCTCTCGCTGCTGGCACCGTGCATCCACTTGGTCTGCAATACCATTGTCGTACTATACCCAGGTATTTATCAGTTTCCCTCTTCGTGCCTTGGTCTTTGTATAAGCCACTAAAGCAAACAGGAAAAGAGGGAAAAAACAGGAATTACTAAGGAATCCTCAGTAACTGAGCTTCATTTCCCACTGTAAGCCCAAATTCACCTACAGAGATTCCACATTGTGCCAAATTATCACAAATCCACAGCTTATTGCGCATTCGCAAATCTAAACCTCTGCCAGACAAATCCACCGAGAAAGCAATTATCAAATCCCAACATTTTCTCATTGAATCTCTCCCAGGAGCATTTCAACTCAGTTTCTCCCCTATTTACCTTGTCCTCTCTGCAAATTGCCCCCCTCATTGAAAATTCACTCCCCTATATTGCTGTGCCCAGAAAATCAAGTTCAAACAAAACTTCAAGTATTAGTTAACCATGGAGACCCCTGTGGCATTAAACATTGCACCATTGAATGCCCCACACAAGAACCTGGAATGGCTAGCCCTTGCAGACAGAGATTATCAGATGAGAGACACTGTAGAGCTGTGTAAAAAATACCACATAGAAACAGTTTGTGAGTTAGGAAAGAAACACAGAGATGGTACAGACCTCCTGGGAATCTGGAAATCCCATTTGCTAATCTACTATCTCCCTCAGGTCAATGAGTTCCCTGACTTGATCCACCAGTGCTATACAAACTATGACCCCAATCAAAGGGCTGTTCTGAGTCCTTCAGGCTCTGTCTTATTCCACATTACTCCTGAAGCCATCAACCAAATGCTACAGTTTAGACCTACAAAGCCACCGGTTCCTCTTACTATGCAGACTTTACTAGAACAAGGTGCCAGGTTCTCCAACTCACAAGTTACAAGAATTGGCCAATTGTTTATGCTTCTAGAATTTCAGCCCAAGCAGCCTCCCCCTTATCTGCATGTCTGGTTCAATTACATAGGGAGACTGTTAGTAGACATGATATCCTCTATCCTGGGGTTCAAAACCAGTGAGTTTGTGGATGAGACAACATTGGTAGTGCTATCCATTTTTACCCCAGGACAGCCCCCTGCTGTCCAGTATGACTATGCTTCATTTATAGCCAACAAAATTCATGAACAGTTCATGAACTTGGAAAGAGAGAGGGTATTCAAGTACACTTCCTACATATATCATCTGCTATTATACAATCAGCCTGATGCCTTTCCTCTTTTCCTCAAGAAACTAGATGCAAAGGGAAACAGAAGGTCTGTAATGTTCTGGACATCAGTCTGCCATCATATTCACTACTCACCATACAATTACTGTGAGTTTATTGACCTCTTCATTCACCCAGCCTTGTCACTGCTGCAGAGTTCCCCTCCTCCTAGACTCACTGATGATATGCAGAAAGTCCTCCAGCTTTCTAAGAACTATAGCATTGGAGATTGGTACTTTTACCAAGACCACACAGTGATCAGGATATATGGCTGTGAGTTAGCACCATACAGGCTACCAAAGTATGTTCCCATGAGACTCTTTGCACTAGAATACTTCAGGCAGTTCGGCAATGCAGATATGATTCACTTCCATAGCAGAAACAAGAAGGCACAGCTGAAAATTAAGCATCAATTGGGTCCATTCATCTTTAACAAGAGGGAAGAAGCTTGGGAAGAAGCAGACCAAATGTTAAAAGGCCTCCTCCTCAAGACCAGCTTCTATTGGGCACCCTATGACCCTAATCATTTCATAAGCCTCAGAAGAATTAAGTATAGGCTTGCCACCTATGATCACTTTAGCATTCCAGAAATTGAAAAACATGCTAACCAACTAGAGTGGAGGGAAGGCACCTTAGTGGAAGATTATTCTGAGGAAGAATTAACAGAAAGAGCCATTAAAGCTTTAGAAAAGGCAGTTGACTTGGAATATTTTGGACAGGTTTGGTCTTCAGGCCCTCAGCATCTTGGAGATGCTACCTCTTCATCCATTGTTCCCCAGCAGCCTACCAAAACAACTGATCAAGCAGCAAACATGGCCAAAGGCAAAGTAGTACAACAAGAAGAGTTACCTCCAAATGTGGAACAGCAAACACAAGATCAAATCCCTCCAAGACAGGAGGTAACAGTTGAATCCTCGGTTTTACAAAAACCTGCTAATGCGGAAAGAACAAGGAAAAGGGATAGGCAAGAGGACACTCCTCTTACTACTTCAACAGATCAGCAAGGAGAAAAAAGGCAGAGGCTAAATCCCTTTTCAGAGGAGGAATTACCAGAGAGACCAATTGATACAATGCCCCCTCCTAGCATTGAAACATCGGCCAGTTCCTTACAGCAAGGACAGGACATGCCACATGGAATAGAGGTGAGCTCTTCAAGGCAGCGATCTAAGGCGGACTCTAGCATCAAGCAGCAGTTCATAGATATCAAGAAAAGGAATGAGCCCCTCAAACACCAAATCTACAACCAACTCTTGAAAATGGCACCAACTAATCAGCAGAGATTAATGTCTGCTTATGACATTCAAGAACAAAAAATGACTCTCAGTCATTTCAGGCCTACTATGCAGCAACCTCAAACAGCTGCCGATTATATCAGAACAAATCTGGAAATTTTTGCCAAAGACATCCACCCCTTGGATCAAATTGAGCTACACAGGCAAACCGGGGAGATGATTTATTCCACTTTAGCTGATAAGACCCTACTGGCACACCAATTACAAAATTCTTTACACAATACTGCTGCTCAACTGGAATTGGAAAAAGCATCATCTCAAGCCAAGGACAACAGAATCAAGTCCTTGGAAGAGATCATTATAGAGTTGGGTCATGATCCAAAGGACCCTAAGGGTGTGCAGGCACTGTTAAAGAAAAGAGATGAAGACATAGCAGCTATGAGAAAGCATATCAAGCTGCCAGCTACCCTTCACCCTCAGATTGGAGAGGTGGTAGAGCAAAAGAAGGATCAGGATGTGGTGGCTTTACTCCTAAGTTTATACAAAATATTGATGGAAACAGAGAGTGCACTGGAGGTAGCATTGAAAATAAGACAAGCTAAATTACCAATGCAGCCAGCACAGACATCTACAGCAGGTCCTCCCACCGGACAAACATCAGAGGCAGGCCCTTCAACATCAGTGTTTACATTATTACCTTGGGTACCTCCCTTGGTACCCCATATTACCCCCCCATAGTAATAAATTGGTATCAATTGTTGTAGATCTGATACCAAAAATATAAGATAATGAAAATAACCCAAGAATAACATGAAATGATACTTTATTGATCAAACCCTTAAGGTAGGGCAACACCATACATTCACTCCTTAAGGAAGGAGAACACTCCACAAGCCATATGCCTGTTCATACAAGAATACTTCTCTTCCTCTTCATATGTGGAGTCTCTAGCCTTTATATAGGCCTCATACATACAATACCATGTACCATTACCATGGTTTCCTTATACCATCAACTAATACCATGGGCCCCTTACATTATTATTAACTACTTGTGGTCCCTTACATGACATGGGTTAACCACCTTATTTATTACTATGGCCCATCCCATTATTACATTATTACCTTGGGTACCTCCCTTGGTACCCCATATTACCCCCCCTAGGTACATAACATTCCACCCCCCTTAAACATGTTTCGTCCCCGAAACATGGGAAGAACGTAAATAATAAGATCTACTCAAAAGAGTAGTCCACTGATACCATGCACATGCATCTAGCCATCCAAGAGAAAGGTGAACCCTCGATCTCACTGGTGCCTCGCTCGCTTGAGATGGAAGTTGACCGTGGCAGCTCTTCTGTGTTGATGTGTAGTAGGTGGATCGTCTCTCCTTTCTATCCATCATGTGACTACTTGGTTTTCATGATGGTTGTCTTGCGGGGTGATGTGGGTGATGATATGTTGAAGTTTTAACCCACGATGGCTTTTGCTTGACTTCACCCTGTTGTGGTGCCTGTTGTGGTGTCTTCTTTTTCAATATGACTTCAACCACTGAGCCCTCCTTTGATGTATCATCACCCGTAACCTTTTCTTCTGCAGCCTCTGTTTGTGTTTGATTATCGATCATCAAAGGCTCATCATCTGATATGTCAGTCCCTTGAACATCTTCTGCTTCAGCCTCCCTGTGCTCTACCTGTTTATGGATGGAAATATCCTGTAATGTAATTTTCTTCTTTTTATACCATAGCTTGAGGAATTTCTTCTGCACATTAATATTGATAGTACCCATGGATTTCATTCAAGGATATCCCAAAACAACATCCATATTATCCATTTCTGAAGCATAAAAATCACCATGCAACACATATTTATCCATAAAAATCTTCAAATCCTTGTACACTTGAACATCCTCATTATCAACCCGTGTATGTTCAATTTGTTTTGCTGGGACTTGCAAATTTTTTGCCAAATTAACACTGATAAAATTATGTTTACAACTAGGATTGATAGAAACAATGATCTTCTCTTTCTGAATCAATCCATGCACCTGCAATAAGGAGACACCAGTAGAAGATAACCCCTTACGTGGCTCATTCTCCTTTTTTCTAGCACGAGACCATTTGTCTAAAAGGACTTTTTCAAATTCTGCATCTGAAAGTTTGATAAACTGATCGTAGTCAAGTGATAATTGAGTCTTAAACCATGCTATAGTTTTCCAACATGTCCCATATTCAGCCTTTATTCTTTGTATGAATTCTTCAATAGTAGGACCATTATCTTTCCCTGTAAAACATAAATCCTTGCTAGAAGCCATGAAGGGTTTTGGCGAAAATTTGAAAATGTCACAGTTTCGTCAATATTGCTCAGAATCTCTATTATAACCTGTTTTTGGAAATGGAACAACCATTCTGTATCTGCCCATGTGATAGAAATCCTGATTCAGAAACTGGAATTACAGATCTGCGCTGCTACTTTCCCGCCGTCACCCAAAATTTCTGAAAAAAGAGCTGATTTTAAATCAGCGATATCTCCCTCATCCGGACTCCGATTCGACTGATTTTTTTTTTGAAGTTGGGTATTTTTTTCCAAATAATCCAGATCTGCAATTAGATTTTGCAGATCGTATACCAAGATGTCTAGATCTGCACCGCAAAGTCGCTGTCCTGAAAATTGTCTACAACCCCACTGATTTTTAGATCAGTGATATCTCCTTCATCCGGGCTCCGATTCAACTGATTTTTTTTTTTGAAATCGGCTATTTTTGCACAAGGAATACAGATCTGCAATTAGATTCTGTAGATCTTACACCAAAACGTACATATCTGATCTGCAAATTCGCCACCCAAAAAATCCCTGCAAAAATGAAAAAAAAATGCTCCACCGTTTGCCCAAGAAAGAGCTCTGATACCACTTGTTGTAGATCTGATCCAAAAATATATGATAGCAGAAATAAACCCAAGAACAATAATATAGAAATAGATAGAAATGCTTCTTTATTAATCTCAAGACCCTTAAGGTAGGGCAACACCATACATTCACTCCTTAAGGAAGGAGAACACTCCACAAGCCATATGCCTGTTCATACAAGAATACTTCTCTTCATCTTCATATGTGGAGTCTCTAGCCTTTATATAGGCCTCATACATACAATACCATGTACCATTACCATGGTTTCCTTATACCATCAACTAATACCATGGGCCCCTTACATTATTATTAACTACTTGTGGTCCCTTACATGACATGGGTTAACCACCTTATTTATTACTATGGCCCATCCCATTATTACATTATTACCTTGGGTACCTCCCTTGGTACCCCATATTACCCCCCCTAGGTAGGTAGATCTTATTTTTGGTTTGTAGCTCTGATACCAATTGTTGTAGATCTGATCCAAAAATATTATAGATCTGATACCAAAAATATAAGATAATGAAAATAACCCAAGAATAACATGAAATGATACTTTATTGATCAAACCCTTAAGGTAGGGCAACACCATACATTCACTCCTTCACAAGTAGTTAATAATAATGTAAGGGGCCCATGGTATTAGTTGATGGTATAAGGAAACCATGGTAATGGTACATGGTATTGTATGTATGAGGCCTATATAAAGGCTAGAGACTCCACATATGAAGGGGAAGAGAAGTATTCTTGTATGAACAGGCATATGGCTTGTGGAGTGTTCTCCTTCCTTAATGAGTGAATGTATGGTGTTGCCCTACCTTAAGGGTTTGATCAATAAAGTATCATTTCATGTTATTCTTGTGTTATTTTCATTATCTTATATTTTTGGTATCAGATCTACAACAATTGATACCAATTTATTACCTAGGGGGGGTAATATGGGGTACCAAGGGAGGTACCCAAGGTAATAATGTAATAATGGGATGGGCCATAGTAATAAATAAGGTGGTTAACCCATGTCATGTAAGGGACCACAAGTAGTTAATAATAATGTAAGGGGCCCATGGTATTAGTTGATGGTATAAGGAAACCATGGTAATGGTACATGGTATTGTATGTATGAGGCCTATATAAAGGCTAGAGACTCCACATATGAAGAGGAAGAGAAGTATTCTTGTATGAACAGGCATATGGCTTGTGGAGTGTTCTCCTTCCTTAAGGAGTGAATGTATGGTGTTGCCCTACCTTAAGGGTTTGATCAATAAAGTATCATTTCATGTTATTCTTGGGTTATTTTCATTATCTTATATTTTTGGTATCAGATCTACAACAATTGGTATCAGAGCTACAACAATTGTTGTAGATCTGATACCAAAAATATAAGATAATGAAAATAACCCAAGAATAACATGAAATGATACTTTATTGATCAAACCCTTAAGGTAGGGCAACACCATACATTCACTCCTTAAGGAAGGAGAACACTCCACAAGCCATATGCCTGTTCATACAAGAATACTTCTCTTCCTCTTCATATGTGGAGTCTCTAGCCTTTATATAGGCCTCATACATACAATACCATGTACCATTACCATGGTTTCCTTATACCATCAACTAATACCATGGGCCCCTTACATTATTATTAACTACTTGTGGTCCCTTACATGACATGGGTTAACCACCTTATTTATTACTATGGCCCATCCCATTATTACATTATTACCTTGGGTACCTCCCTTGGTACCCCATATTACCCCCCCTAGGTACATAACAATCAGCACTAGCTACAGGAATATCAGCGCCAGCAACAACATCAGAACAGGGACCCAGCCTAAGCATGCAGAACATGATGAAGGAGCTTGAGGCTTTAGAGCACAGATGGCTGAGGTAAAAGAGACCAAGGATAAATTGGCTGCCATTGAAGAAAAGTATGATAAATCAAAGCAAAGTGTAGCTGAAAAAACAAGAGAAGTAAGGGCTCTTGAGAAGAGAATAAAGGAACTGGAGAAAGAGATCTCTCTTGATAAGGTTGTAGCTGAAATCAAAAAATCCTGTGGGCCAATATTAGTCAATCTATTTCAGACTAGTGGCAATACATTGAAACCATCCATGAACATATGGATCTCATAGGCAGGGCCCAAAAAGAAAGTCAAAGAGCAAGAGCATCTCTAGGCAATATGCCTGAAATAGCCAATAGGATGATCAATGTCCTTAACAATCGCACTGGCCCCCAGCTGGCAGCAATGGGTATCACTAACAGAACTGATACCATTTTACTAGTAAAGAGAGTGCTTACTTTGAGAAATCATGTATAGACACTGGACAGAAGGTGCCAGGAGATGCAGGCAGATGTGAACAAATTCATTGAGAAAATTACAGCATTACATAACAGAGGTCTTCCCAGCTTGGTAACCAGTGCAAGAAGGTTACTATCTCATGAAAACTATGCTAAAAGAGTCGATACATATGCCACAAATCAGATCACTGCATCAGCAAGTGCCCCAGAGGAAACAGGGCCTCCATCTAGGCAGAGTCTCTATGACAAAATAGAGAATTTATTTTTTATTATGAATGAGGTCAGACATCTTTTTGAAGTGCCTCCGAACTATTACAAATATACTGAGGTAGATCAGACTTTTGGCATAATTCTAAGACACCAGTTGCCTACACAGGAATGGTGGATGAACATGATACAAACACTGCTGTGAAGAAACAAGTTGTTCACCAAATTTTTGTATATCAATCACAAGTCAGCATTTTCAGAAAATTAATATACTTGCTCTGACCGGGAAAAGAGTGGAAAAAGCCAACTCAGCAATCAAGTTTGACCACCAAAGCAGGACCGACAGATGCAGATGATGGGGCTGAGATAGCCGCACCATGAAAAACAGTAAAGGGCATATTATTCAGAATCAGTGCGATGCACCCGACAGACCAGTTGCCCCCAAAAGTCAAAGAACTTCTGATAGAAATGAACAAGCATTCATTGTTCATTTAAAGTAGCAATAACTGTTGCATCTGCTATTTTTGAAAGTTGGTAAAAACAGTTATTGAGCAAATGACTCATCGTTAAGATATTTTGTAAAACGATTGTATATATATCCCCATGTATAAACTTATTGGGGTTGTTGATTTTTCTTCTGCGAAGCTATGCTGTAAATTCAGACTTTCAATACAAGAAGCTAATGGAATTTCTGAAGTTTTGAGTGGTTTGAAGTGTTGTGGTGTGCTTGTTTGCTGCTACAGGATTCCTGCGCTATTTCATGTCACAATAAGTTTCCTGAACCATGTTATTATGTATTCCGCTCTTTCATAATCCACTTTTGTTGTTTGTCTCATAGGTTTAGTAGTACAGAAGAAGAATAGTTCAGGATTTGTTCATTGAACACCCTAAACTCAATCTATGCTGTTATGAATGTTTTCTTCAGAATTAGTTATGAATGTGTAATTCTTAATTGCTCACATTTACACTAAATCTTTCATAGAAAATACTGTTCAGGAATTCTAATCTGCTCTTGAGTAATATTTCATTTCTTCATATCACCAGCTTAGTGAAAGATTCTTAGTTGCCTCTCAGTGGTTGGAAACAGTCCATATTTCACAATTTGAAGATTGTTTCATGAGTACCCATATGGCCCTGCAATTTCATCAGTCTCACTCAACAACTCAAACAACACATAATCATAGACTCCATTGCCCAATGTATTGAAACCCCTGAAGATTATATTTTAGCTTTTAGAAGACATCATTCAACCAAAACTTTAAACAAAATTCTGTGCATCATAACTAGCCTAAAACATTACTAAAACAAAGCTAAATTCTAAAGAGAGAGCCCTCTCTGATTGCAGGTAGGCTAGAACCTGTGATCCAAAGATTGGTTTGTGGTTACCTCGGCCGTATTCCCTTAGGAGTCAAAGGGAACAACCTGAGTGCTAACATAACTGGCGACTCCACTGGGGAGAGAACGAATCTTTCAAACTGCTGTCTGCTTAGATAGTGGTTTCAAAATTTAAGCAATCCCTTGACCATTCTAAAAATATTCTCAAAAGATACCAAAAACAAGTTCAGAAGCTGGCTCCTAAAAAGAGAATTAGGCATACTAGGTCAAATCTTGACCCAAATCCTCCACCTGTTTTCCATAATCCTAATTTGATTCCCAGGACTCTCAGGAACCAAAAGGAACCAGAAGAATCTGCTGAGTCCAGCCCTGAGGCAGTCCAGCAAAGTTATATCCCAACCCCTGTCAAACCATCAGTTCATCTACATATAGCCCATTCTTCCCCCTCTTCCTCATCCACTTCCCAAAACATACTATCCACACCCCCACCCAATACACAAACTGCTGTTGTTATCCCTATTGTTCCAGCTGTTCCTTTTCTTCCTGTTGTCCCATTTATCCTTACAAATATGGCTAATCGTTATGCTCCTCTTCAGTTACCTGGTAATCCTGGGGCTATGCCTCAGGACTACCAAAGTAAGATTACTTATTTTGATGGAACCAATACATACACTGCCTTGCAGCATACCAAGAAAATGCAAGATTACTTTGAAAATTATGAGATAGATGATGATGATGTGAGAATGAAAATTTTTGTACAAAGTTTAACAGGTGAAGTAAGAACTTGGTTCAGAGCACTTGCTGCAAATTCTATACCTGACTCAGGCGCTCTTTATCAGTCCTTCCTGAACAGATGGGAAAAGAAAAAGGATCCTCTACACATTCTATCTGAATATGACACCATAAGGAGAGGCCCACAAGAAACTGTCTTGGACTATTGCACTAGATTTAACACTGTCTATAATGCCATTCCTCAAAATCTTAGACCTCCACCTGATCTAGCTTTAATCAAATTTCCGGATGGGTTTGATGCTGACATGGCATATCAATTAAGGGAAAGAGCCCCTGCAACCCTGGCAGACATGCAAAACATAGCTGTAAGTGTAGAAGCAAATTTAATTGCTAAAAGAAACCGGGCAAGAGCTGAAAGAAGAACCACTTTTAAGGAAGAACCCTCATCATTTGAGCAAAAGCTAGATGCAATCATCAAAGGTATGGACAGACTTGGGGACAGGGTGGAAACCATAGAAAGAAAATCATCATGGGAAGGTCAACCAAGCAATATTAGAAACCCAAACTTTAGAAAGAATCAAAATTCTAATGTTGGAAGGACTGATCCAGACCAGCATATCAGACCTCCTTTCCAAGAAAATTATGTTGAGGCTTCAACATCTAATGAACCAGCTGAGGAACCTCACATCAATTTAATGGGTTTGGACAGTGAACATCAAGTCTTTTTAACACAAGAAGATCAAGACATCTATAATAACAATCAATGCCACACTAAGTCAGGAGAATCATTCGATTTCAGAGAAGGTTATGATGCAGCTGTGTATGAGGTACACAAACAGTATAAACTAAGGACTAGAACGATAGATGTACCTGAACCTCTTAAACCAAAGGACAATAAGCAGTCAAAAAGACCAATGACAAGACTTCTCTTCCACAATCAGCTGGCAATTCAAACCCACACATCACAGAAGTTACTGTGGAGGATGTTTCAGAACAACAGCCCTCTGAAAATCAAATAGTCCCGCTCCATCCTACAAAGGCAAGGGCAGATGCCACCCCGGGAAACAAACATGGTACCAGTTTCATTCAAAATCATGCGAACAATGAACAAAAGACCTCTGACAACCCAGCTGAAAAAGATAAACCCACTGCACTTAATGCCAAGATTCAAATAGAAAAGCCTTTTAACTTGGAAACTGAAATAAGTAAGCTGAAGATATCAGTCCCTCTTTCTGAATTGGCCAAACATGAAGTATACAGACAGCAGATTAACAAGTCACTCCAAGTGTCAGACAATAAAGATGCTGTGAATGTCCTAGATGATCAACCAGAGTTATTGTTTGGCCCTGAGGTTAATGGAAAAACAGAAAATGGAGGGGTTCCACCCTTCTATGTCAGTTTAAACATTCATGATAAGGTTCTACACAATGCAATGTTTGATTCTGGGGCCTCACACAACTTAATGCCCAAATCAGTAATGGAAAAACTTGACTTAGACATCACAAGACCTTATAAAGATCTATTCTCATTTGATTCAAGCCAAGTCAGGTGCTTAGGATTGATTAAAGGCTTATGTGTCTCTCTGGTCCAATACCCAACCAAGACAATATTGATGGATGTAGTAGTAGCTGACATACCTCCTAAGTGTGGTATGCTCTTGTCCAGATCCTGGGGGGCCAAAATCCAAGGATCTTTGCAATTAGACATGTCCTATGCTACCATTTCAGTCTTTGGGCAACCAAAGAGATTATACCATGAGACATTGATGAAATATGTGGTAAGCAGTCAAGAGAAGCCCCAAAACTTCCCAATCTACTCAATACAATCTGACATGGATTCATTTATTCTCTATAATGCTGACATTTGCAACAAAGTTTATTCTGAACATGTAATGGCAGCAGAGACAGAGGAATTAAATGAACAACTTGCCCCCCAACACCAAAACACCTTAGGTATAGCTGACAAAACAAAGGGACATGATGTATCAAGTGACTTGCGAGAAACCAACCCGCCCATGATACAATTCTATAAAGACCTCAATTCAAATCTTGATCATGAAACCTTATGGTACTTAGAATTTGATGGTTCTGTAAACAAGTTAGGAGCTGGGGCAGGAGTTTGGATCCACAATATGCACAATGACCAGGTTGAGGGTCATGCATATAGGTTAAACTTTCGGTGCACAAATAATATGGCTGAGTATGAGGCCCTTTTGTTAGGTCTGAAACTCATAAAAAATTTGGGTGCAACCAAAGTCTCAATCTTAGGAGATTCAGATCTGATCATACAACAAATGAAAGGAAACTTTACCACAAATGATCTAAGGTTGAGAGCATATAAGGGAGCAGCTATACAGGTACTTAATACCTTCTCACAATCAGAGTTGACTAAAATTTCTAGAGAACTCAATCTACATGCTCACAGCTTGGCAACCTTTGCCAGCACTTGTAAGTTGCCTTTCAAACCCAATCATACTTTTACTGCTGAAATCAAACATAGACCTGCAGTTCCAGACAACATAAAAAACTGGCAAGTATTTGAGAGTGACACTCAGATAAACAACTTCCTCACTCTAAAAGAGGAATTCTCTGGCATTAACATTGACTCAACCATTGGAGATGATCAACAACAGACACACACTATCACACAGAACATATCAGTTGAAACAACTAATCTAGTTTGGCATCCTACCACCTTTAACAACGAAACCATACAAAAGTTGAAGCAGATACAGGGAGATGAACTGGCTGAAAAAGAAGCAGAGGTAATTGAGCTGAAAGATAATTTTCTGCCCACAGGCTTAACCCCTTTGGAGGATCTGTTTGATTCAAATGATATCTCAAGAAAACCAAAAATGCAACCACTAAATGCTGAAATTGAAGATTGTAACATTGGAACTACATAAAATCCTAAAATGATAAAGTTATCTAAAACATTACCACCTGATCAGAAATTAAAATACATTGAGTTGTTTAAAGAGTTCCAAGATGTCTTTTCCTGGAGCTATGAGGACCTCAAATCTTATGATACCTCAGTTATCCAGCACACTATACCTTTAAAAGAAAACCAAAAGCCTTTTAAACAAAAACTTAGAAGAGTGAACCCGGTGCTCCTTCCCCTCATTGAAAAAGAGGTGAAATGTATGTATGAGGTAGGAATCATTGCCCCAATCAGGTTCTCAGAATGGATTTCAAACCTAGTGCCTACTAGGAAAAAGACAGGAGAAATCAAACTGTGTGTTGACCTAAGAAATTTGAACAAAGTCTCTCTCAAAGACCATTACCCCTTACCAAAAATGGATCATATCCTGCAAAGGGTAGTGGGAGCCTCTAGGATCTCATTATTAGATGGTTTCTCAGGATTCAATCAGATTCTAGTACACCCGGATGATCAAGACAAAACTGCCTTCACAACACCCTGGGGAACTTTCAAATATGTCAAAATGCCTTTTGGGCTTAAGAATGTAGGGGCCACCTTCCAAAGAGCAATGGATATAGCCTTCACCAAGGAAATTCATGATTTTCTAGTGGTCTACCTGGATGATCTTACTGCCTTCTCAAAATCAGACCAAGAACACTTAGAACACTTGAGGCAGGTTTTCACAATTTGTAGAAAATATGGTATATCTTTAAACCCAAAGAAATCAATGTTTGCGCTAGAGGAAGGTAAACTCCTAGGGCATATAATCTCAAAAGATGGTATTAGGATCGACCCAGACAGAATTCAAGCTATCCTGCAAGTACCCCATCCAAGAAACATCAAAGAACTACAAAACTTCCTAGGAAAAATCAACTTCTTAAGAAGGTTCATTCCCAATTTGGCTGAGCTCACAAGACTGTTAAAAAACATGCTGAAGAAGGAATCCAAGGTCAAATGGACCATGGAAGCTAGACAAGCCTTTGAGGATATTAAAAGAGCATTGACAAACACACCAGTCCTAACAAGCCCTAGATTTGATAAGGATTTCATCATTTTTTCTTTTGCATCTGAGCATACAATTGCTGCTGTTCTGTTACAAAAAGATGACCAAGGCTGTGAAAAACCTATTGCATTCTTTAGCAGAGCCCTTAGGGATGCCCCCTTGAAATATCAGATTATGGAAAAACAAGCCTATGCATTGGTAAAAGCAATCAAAGACTTTAGAATCTATATCCTGTACTCCCACATCATTTCCTATGTCCCAAATGCAGTGGTGAAGGACATTTTGACCCAAGAAGGAATTGAAGGTAGGAGGGGCAAATGGATTGCCAAAATCTTAGAATATGACATGGAAATCAAGCCTACCAAACTGATAAAAGGACAAGGTCTAGCCAAGCTGATGGCTGAAACCAATTTCCAAGCCCTTGACATTAATGAACTGGACAATGAACAGGAGATGGCGACTCCACAGATCAACCAAGCCTTTATGCAATCCCCCTGGTATACTGATATATGTTTTGTATTGTTAAACCTGCAAGCTCCTCCAGGGTTGTCCAGAACTAAGAAAAGGTTCTTGAAAATGAAAGCATCAAAATTTTGTATTATTGACAGTGTTTTGTTTTGGAGAAATCATGAAGGAATCTTACTTAATTGCTTAACATTGGATGAAACTGACAATGTCCTCAAAGAATTTCATGCAGGTGACTGTGGAGGACACTTATACTAGAAATCCACAGCTGATAAAATCCTAAGGGCTGGATTTTATTGGCCCTCCTTGTTTACTGATGTAAAGAAATTTGTAATGTCTTGTCACAAATGCCAAATTTTTGAAGGCAAAAGAAAGCTGTTGCCTTTACCACTCAAACCTGTTTCCACTGAGAGACCATTCCAGCAATGGGGTTTAGACTTTATTGGTGAAATTCATCCTCCATCCTCTGGCCAGCATAGGTGGATTCTGACTGCTACAGACTATTTCACCAAATGGATAGAGGTTGTCCCTTGTAGGCAGGCCAATGACTCCATTATCATACAATTTCTAGAAACCAACATCATGTCCAGGTTTGGCTGTCCAGATAAAATTATCACAGACAATGCTACTACTTTCAAGTCCAAAAAAATGATCAATTTCTGTCACAAGTATCATATGACCCTAGGTCATTCCACTGCTTACTATCCTCAAGGTAATGGCCTAGCTGAGTCTTCCAATAAGAGCCTCATCAACATCATCAAGAAAGTTTTGGAAGAAAACAAAAAGAATTGGCATAAGAAGTTAGTAAATGCACTATGGGCAGATAGATTGACCACCAAGAGATCCATTGGTACAAGTCCACATGAACTAGTTTATGGAATGGAAGCAAGGTTTCCTTCATCTTTAGGTGTTTCTGTAATCAAGTTATTGCAAGAAATACAAGCTGAGCCCAATGACATTCAAAGAAGGATCAATCAGACAATTCACCTACAGCAAACAAGAGAGGAAGTTTATGAAAGAACCCAAGTACTGCAAGAAAAACTCAAAAGAATATTTGACAAAAGAACCAAAGCTGAGGACTTCTTTATAGGAAACAAAGTGCTAAGATGGGATTCCAGAAGAGAGGACAAAGGAAAACATGGGAAATTTGATTTCTTATGGAAGGGACCTTATGTAATTTATGATGTACAAGGTAATAACACCTATTTTCTAAAGAGTTTGGATGGCTCAAACACTGAGGAAGGCCCAGTCAATGGGAGGATGCTTAAGCATTATTTTGACCCCCTCTGATCCAGCACTACACAGCCATATATTGTATATAAATATCTGTATTTCCAGTATTTTCATTTACAGCAGATAAATAAAGCACCAAAGGGAGCACATTTTGAGAAAGATCAGGGTGCTGCACCATTTTTGGAACATGTTTTGATCCTACCATTGGGAAGCAAGAAGAGCTACTTGGAAACTATCTAGGAGATGAAAAGCACTTAGACAAGTAGGGTAAGAACAATGCTCTAATTTCACAGCAAATCAGCTTAAGGAGTACTTTATACAAGTTTCATGGATTCAGATGTATAGTCTTTAACAAAAGGAAAGGTTAAACTGCAAAAGGGTGAAAAAAGAAGGCAATCTGACCTGCTGATCTTGACTTTTCATTTGGAAAAGTCATCCCCAAGTGGAGCCACTATTAGCCTCCTATACCAATAGGGTTTCATATTTCATGATTGACAGTGGAAGTGCTAAAAATGTTCATCTTTGGTGATACAAAGGTTCCATTTTTTGTGAACAAAGCAAAAAGTTAAAAAATGTAAAGAGGGTATGCCTTAAAAGAATAATCAAAGGACAAGAAAATGAGCTGGTCAAAAGAAAAAATAATTGAAATGAACCCCAAAGAAAGACCAAGAAAGTGGCCAATCAAAATGCCACTGCTATCTTGATGTATGGCTCAATAGTTCAAGCTGGGCCATGCCATGTTTTGAATTGCTTGTTTAGAGTAGGTAATGAGTACCTGTTCAAACAGTTCAAGTTTGACAGATGACTAGCCAGATAGAGAAAGGAGGGAGCCCACCAGCTTAATCTGGGCCCTTGGAAGATATAAGGATAGATTTAGATAGGAGGGCAGCAAAAAGAAAAGAGCATATGAGGGTTTGCAAGTCTAAGTGCACCCTCCCTGAAGTAACAAAAAATGCTAGGTACTAGGCTGGGTAGGTAGCCAGAAGTTGCAGAATCCTGATCCTATTCAGTTTTGGCCTTGATCAAGAAGACACATCTTAGCAATTGCAGAGGCATCTATGCAGCATTTTGAAGGCAAAGTATAGAAGCATGACTAACTCCCCCTGTTTTCCCCCAAAGACTCTCTTTCTAACATCCCCTGGAGGACTTTAGGACCTTCCTAAATTAGTCCTCCTTGTATTTCTCCTTGGAAAAACTCATGATAGGTCTTCACCTTCTTCTCCAAAAAGAAGCCACATTTCTTGTGTAAAATGATTCCCCATCTACTTCCAAAAATCTAGGTTTACTCACTAAACTTAGTTCTTTATTCCTCACTTTCAATCTTTCATATCCCCAATTCACATTGACTTCTAACTTTATTATTTAACTCCCTATGTTCCCCTTTTCCCCTACTACTATAGCACTATTGTGAAAAAAGCCCAAAAAATATGTAAATACCCCCCTTGGGCATTATAGCCATAGTTTCAAAGTTTGGAGAATGATACAGAATCAAAGGGTTCTGATATTTGGTTCACTTTAAAGATTGGGGATTGAGTTAACACTTGGTTAGTTCAATAACCCGTTCCTACCCTTATCCGCTTTGCAAACCCATAACAGTGCATTATCCACGCCATTGCATAAATTTTGTTAAACAAAACCCAAAATCTGCCGATAACCAAAGTTTTACCCGGGCGCGCCTTTCTAGAAATATTATTTTTATTGTCTGCACTCCGCCGTATCGGCCCATCACCTCTGCGCCCCGTCGACCGTCGGATCTGGGCCCTCCGATCCGACGGCTCTCTGCAATATCGGACCACCCCCGATGCCTGAACGTTAGCACTCGAAATTGTCAGAAGGGTGATGTTAGGGCTCGGACGCGTGTTGCTCCCAGATTTCATCGGGCAGCCTCCTACCAAAACCATACTCGTACCATGAGCGGTCTGATATTACCGCTTACCACCCTCCTATTTCCGCCATACGTCACTCCCACGTCACCCCCACGTCATTGCCGCTTCAACATCACATCAGCGCCCGACCCGCCATTGCTCCGAGCTATCTACCTTGTCATCTGTCCATGTAGAGCCGCTCACTGGCCGCCACGTCATCATTCCATGCCCAACCCACCTATGACGTCACGATGACGTCATCCACTAAAGGCGCCAAATGCCAAATTTGTTATATAAGCGCGCAAACATCACTTTTTCCCCTTTTTTCGCTGAAATACACACTGTACTCCTGCATGAATATTTACGTTGCTTATCCGCCAACTTTGGAGTTTCCTCTCTCGCTGCTGGCACCGTGCATCCACCTGGCCTGCAACACCATTGTCGTACTATACCCAGGTATTTATCAGTTTCCCTCTGCGTGCCTTGGTCTTTGTATAAGTCACTAAAGCAAACAGGAAAAGAGGGAAAACACAGGAATTACTAAGGAATCCTCAGTAACTGAGCTTCATTTCCCACTGTAAGCCCAAATTCACCTACAGAGATTCCACATTGTGCCAAATTATCACAAATCCACAGCTTATTGCGCATTCGCAAATCTAAACCTCTGCCAGACAAATCCACCGAGAAAGCAATTCTCAAATCCTAGCATTTGCTCATTGAATCTCTCCCAGGAGCATTTCAACTCAGTTTCTCCCCTATTTACCTTGTCCTCTCTGCAAATTGCCCCCCTCATTGAAAATTCACTGCTCTATATTGCTGTGCCCAGAAAATCAAGTTCAAACACAACTTCAAGTATCAGTTAACCATGGAGGCCCCTGTGGCATTAAACATTGCACCATTGAATGCCCCACACAAGAACCTGGAATGGCTAGCCCTTGCAGACAAAGATTATCAGATGAGAGACACTGTAGAGCTGTGTAACAAATACCACATAGAAATAGTTTGTGAGTTAGGAAAGAAACACAGAGATGGTACAGACCTCCTGGGAATCTGGAAATCCCATTTGCCAATCTACTATCTCCCTCAGGTCAATGAGTTCCCTGACTTGATCCACCAATGCTGCACAAACTATGACCCCAATCAAAGGGCTGTTTTGAGTCCTTCAGGCTATATCTTATTCCACATTACTCCTGAAGCCATCAACCAAATGCTACAGTTTAGACCTACAAAGCCACTGGTTCCTCTTACTATGCAGCTTTTACTAGAACAAGGTGCCAGGCTCTCCAACTCACAAGTTACAAGAATTGGCCAATTGTTTATGCTTCCAGAATTTCAGCCCAAGCAACCTCCCCCTTATCTGCATGTCTGGTTCAATGACATAGGGAGACTGTTAGTAGACATGATATCCTCTATCCCGGGGTTCAAAACCAGTGAGTTTGTGGATGAGACAACATTGGTAGTGCTATCCATTTTTACCCCAGGACAGCCCCTGCTGTCCAGTATGACTATGCTTCATTTATAGCCAACAAAATTCATGAACAGTTCATGAACTTGGAAAGAGAGAGGGTATTCAAGTACACTTCCTACATATATCATCTGCTATTATACAATCAGCCTGATGCCTTTCCTCTTTTCCTCAAGAAACTAGATGCAAAGGGAAACAGAAGGTCTGTAATGTTCTGGACATCAGTCTGCCATCATATTCACTACTCACCATACAATTACTGTGAGTTTATTGACCTCTTCATTCACCCAGCCTTGTCACTGCTGCAGAGTTCCCCTCCTCCTAGACTCACTGATGATATGCAGAAAGTCCTCCAGCTTTCTAAGAACTATAGCATTGGAGATTGGTACTTTTACCAAGACCACACAGTGATCAGGATATATGGCTATGAGTTAGCACCATACAGGCTACCAAAGTATGTTCCCATGAGACTCTTTGCACTAGAATACTTCAGGCAATTCGGCAATGCAGATATGATTCACTTCCATAGCAGAAACAAGAAGGCACAGCTGAAAATTAAGCATCAATTGGGTCTATTCATCTTTAGCAAGAGGGAAGAAGCTTGGGAAGAAGCAGACCAAATGTTAAAAGGCCTCCTCCTCAAGACCAACTTCTATTGGGCACCCTATGACCCTAATCATTTCATAAGCCTCAGAAGAATTAAGTATAGGCTTGCCACCTATGATCACTTTAGCACTCCAGAAATTGAAAAACATGCTAACCAACTAGAGTGGAGGGAAGGCACCTTAGTGGAAGTTTATTCTGAGGAAGAATTAGCAAAAAGAGCCATTAAAGCTTTAGAAAAGGCAGTTGACTTGGAATATTTTGGACAGGTTTGGTCTTCAGGCCCTCAGCATCTTGGAGAAGCTGCCTCTTCATCCACCGTTCCCCAGCAGCTTGCCAAAACAACTGATCAAGCAGCAAACATGGCCAAAGGCAAAGTAGTACAGCAAGAAGAGTTACCTCCAAATGTGGAACAGCAAACACAAGAGCAAATCCCTCCAAGACAGGAGGTAACAGTTGAATCCTCGGTTTTGCAAACACCTGCTAATGAGGAAAGAACAAGGAAAAGGGATAGGCAAGAGGACACTCCTCTTACTACTTCAACATATCAGCAAGGAGAAAAAAGGAAGAGGCTAAATCCCTTTTCAGAGGAGGAATTACCAGAGAGACCAATTGATACAATGCCCCCTCCTAACATTGAAACATCGGCCAGTTCCTTAAATCAAGGACAGGACATGCCACATGGAACAGAGGTGAGCTCTTCAAGGCAGCGATCTAAGGCAGACTCTAGCATCAAGCAGCAGTTCATAGATATCAAGAAAAGGAATGAGCCCCTCAAACACCAAATCTACAACCAACTCTTGAAAATGGCACCAACTAATCAACAGAGATTAATGTCTGCTTATGACATTCAAGAACAAAAAATGACTCTCAGTCATTTCAGGCCTACTATGCAGCAACCTCAAATAGCTGCTGATTATATCAGAACAAATCTGGAAATTTTTGCCAAAAACATCCACCCCTTGGATCAGATTGAGCTACACAGGAAAACCGGGGAGATGATTTATTCCACTTTAGCTGATAAGACCCTACTAGCACACCAATTACAAAATTCTTTACACAATACTGCTGCTCAACTGGAATTAGAAAAGGCATCATCTCAAGCCAAGGACAACAAAATCAAGTCCTTGGAAGAGATCATTATAGAGTTGGGTCATGATCCAAAGGACCCTAAGGGTGTGCAGGCACTATTAAAGAAAAGAGATGAATACATAGAAGCTATGAGAAAGCATATCAAGCTGCCAGCTACACTTCACCCTCAGACTGGAGAGGTGGCAGAGAAAAAGAAGGATCAGGATGTGGTGGCTTTACTCCTAAGTTTATACAAAAGATTGATGGAAACAGAGAGTGCACTGGAGGTAGCATTGAAAACAAGACAAGCTAAATTACCAATGCAGCCAGCACAGACATCTACAGCAGGTCCTCCCACTGGACAAACATTAGAGGCAGGCCCTTCAACTTCAGCACCAGCTACAGGAATATTAGCGCCAGCAACAACATTAGAATAGGGACCCAGCCTAAGCATGCAGAACATGATGAAGGAGCTTGAGGCTTCAGAAGCACAGATGGCTGAGCTAAAAGAGACCAAGGATAAATTGGCTGCCATTGAAGAAAAGTATGATAAATCAAAGCAAAGTGTAGCTGAAAAAACAAGAGAAGTAAGGGCCCTTGAGAAGAGAATAAAGGAACTGGAGAAAGAGCTCTCTCTTGATAAGGTTGTAGCTGAAATCAAGAAAATCCTGTGGGCCAATATTAGTCAATCTATTTCAGACCAGTGGCAATACATTGAAACCATCCATGAACATATGGATCTCATAGGCAGGGCCCAAAAACAAAGTCAAAGAGCAAGAGAATCTTTAGGCAATATGCCTGAAATAGCCAATAGGATGATCAATGTCCTTAACAATCGCATTGGCCCCCAGCTAGCAGCAATGGGTATCACTAACAGAACTGATACCATTTTACTAGTAAAGAGAGTGCTTACTTTGATAAATCATGTACAGACACTGGACAGAAGGTGCCAAGAGATGCAGGCAGATGTGAACAAATTCATTGAGAAAATTACAGCATTACATAACAGAGGTCTTCCCAGCTTGGTAACCAGTGCAGGAAGGTTACTATCTCATGAAAACTATGCTAAAAGAGTCGATACATATGCCACAAATCAGATCACTGCATCAGCAAGTGCCCCAGAGGAAACAGGGCCTCCATCTGGGTAGAGTCTCTATGACAAAATAGAGAATTTATTTTTTATTATGAATGAGGTCAGACATCTTTTTGAAGTGCCTCCGAACTATTACAAATATACTGAGGCAGATGAGACTTTTGGCATAATTCTAAGACACCAGTTGCCTACACAGGAATGGTGGATGAACATGATACAAACACTGCTGTGAAGAAACAAGTTGTTCACCAAATTTTTGTATATCAATCACAAGTCAGCATTTTCAGAAAATTAATATATTTGCTCTGACTGGGAAAAGAGTGGAAAAAGCCAACTCAGCAATCAAGTTTGACCGCCAAAGCAGGACCGACAGATGCAGATGACGGGGTTGAGATAGCCGCACCACGACAAACAGTAAAGGGCATATTATTCAGAATCAGTGCGATGCACCTGACCGACCAGTTTCCCCCAAAAGTCAAAGAACTTCTGACAGAAATGAACAGGCATTCATTGTTCATTTAAAGTAGCAATAACTGTTGCATCTGCTATTTTTGAAAGTTGGTAAAAACAGTTATTGAGCAAATGACTCATCGTTAAGATATTTTGTAAAACGATTGTATATATATCCCCATGCATAAACTTATTGGGGTTGTTGATTTTTCTTCTGCGAAGCTATGCTGTAAATTCAGACTTTCAATACAAGAAGCTAATGGAATTTCTGAAGTTCTGAGTGGTTTGAAGTGTTGTGGTGTGCTTGTTTGCTACTACAGGATTCTTGTGCTATTTCATGTCACAATAAGTTTTCTGAACCATGTTATTATGTATTCCGCTCTTTCATAATCCACTTATGCTGTTTGTCTCATAGGTTTAGCAGTACAAAAGAATAATAGTTCAGGATTTGTTCATTGAACACCCTAAACTCAATCTATGCTGTTATGAATGTTTTCTTTAGAATTAGTTATGAATGTGTAATTCTTAATTGCTCACATTTACACTAAATCTTTCATAGCAAACACTGTTCAGGAATTCTAATCTGCTCCTGAGTAATATTTCATTTCTTCATATCACCAGCTTAGTGAAAGATTCTTAGTTGCCTCTCACTGGTTGGAAACAGTCCATATTCCACAATTTGAAGATTGTTTCATGAGTACCCATATGGCCCTGCAATTTCATCAATCTCACTCAACAACTCAAACAACACATAATCACAGACTCCATTGCCCAATGGACTGAAACCCCTGAAGATTATATTTTAGCTTTTAGAAGACATCATTCAACCAAAACTTTAAACAAAATTTTGTGCATCATAACTAGCCTAAAACACTACTAAAACAAAGCTAAATTATAAAGAGAGAGCCCTCTCTGATTGCAGGTAAGCTAGAACCTGTGATCCAAAGATTGGTTTGTGGTTACCTCGGCCGTATTCCCTTAGGAGTCAAAGGGAACAACCTGAGTGCTAACAGGACCCACCTTCTAATGGTTTCTGCATGGTTTCCTATTTTCCTCATGACCAAGTGCTCGGGGCTTTCCTTTACTGAGAGTTTTTCCCTGTGATATGCAATTTGCGCTAATCGCATATCAGAAACTACCTCTGTTTTTGGATCTGGGCTTCCAATTTCCAATTTTCATCCATGCGCGGTCTCCATGGGTCAACAGTCAATGTGCTTTGACCGAGGGTCCTCATCGTTCTGTGCTGGCCACAAATTTCCATTGTCCAGAGGTCATTTTTGATAAGCTCGTTATTCATAAGATTTTGAAGCCTGACATAATTTGAAACAGTCATGGAAATTTTTAAGGATCCAATTCGGATCATGGCCTTCCCACTGAAAAATATTTTGGACCACCAAAAGTTGGTTTTCAAGCATCGACTAAGTGAGGGTATGGCTATCTCACTTGTCCAATCTCTATCCATTTTGCTTGATTGGCTTGGAACCCTTGAGTCCAATCCTGAGGTACTCAACATCTCCCCTACGCGTCGTCCTCACCTTCCTGTCCAGAACTGTGTCTTCTTACAATTCATTGAGATATCTAGGTAACATATCATCAGTAGAAGGTAATTGACTCTGCTCTTTGGGATCATCAAGTAATGAAGGTTCAAATAGTCTCAAGCTGTCTGCATTAATGACTTAGTAGATGTGCATGTAAGCTGGTAAATCAAGGCGAAAAAAATTCTCACCAATTTTCTCAAGTATCTTGAAAGGTACATACCTTTTTGGCTTTAGCCTTTTACCTTCACCTTGCATTCTGTCCTTGCTAATATATAGCCAGACTTGATCACTGACTTAGAAACATGCTCCACCCGATGCTTGTCATGCCTTGCCTTGTATTTGGCTTGGCTCCTTTCCAGCTGTTCCTGTACTGCCTGGTGAATCTCTTGGATTTTTTCAATGAACTTAGTTGCCTTGTCCACATCACGATGTCCATCAACTGCTATGTCTTTACCGAAGACAAAATCCAAGGTAGACATTAGTGTGAAACCAAAACAAGTCTCAAAAGGATATCTCTGTGTAGAAGAATGTATTTCTCGATGGTAAGCATGATGCACATAACACAAATGTTCATCCAAAAGTTTGGGATGCTTGTTGCAATAGCCTTCAAGCAACTGGATCACTATCCTGTTGACCACTTCTGTCTGGCCATCTATTTGTGGATGAAAGGCTGTGCTTTTCTTCAGTTTGGTGTCCATCAGTTCCCACAGACTTGATGAAAACTTCCCAACAAATCTGGTGTCTCAATCAGATACAATCGAAGTGGGTAATCCAAAATGAACCCATACATGCTGAAAAGAACAACTTTGCAATTTGTTCAGCTGTAATTTGTTTATTACAAGGTATCAAAATACACATTTTGCTAAACCTATCCACAACAACATATAAATAGTCATGACCTTTACTAGATTTAAGCGGTCCTCCAATAAATTCCATGGAAACATTTTCACAGGGATGAGAAGGAACTGGCAGTGGAGTGTACAAGCCTAGTTTTCTATTGCTGGGCTTGCTTTTAGCACACATCGTACACCCTTTTACATATCTAGAAACTATCTCATTCATTTTTTGCCAATAACAAAATCTTTGCAGCTGTGCAACCGTTTTACTTACCCCAAAGTGACCTCATATTAGAGAAGTGTGTGCTTCTTGAATTATCTTTATTCTTTTAGTTTGTGGAATGCATAGCTTCCCACAATGATACAAGAGTCAGTCCTTAACATGATAATCCAATTCTTCTATTCATTTTCCTTGAGTTAAAGTTGCATATACATCTTTAAAATCTATATCTTGAGCATATTGTTCAATGTAGCTCTCATGCAATACTGAGTTATGATCAAGTATAGTAGATGCATTTATAATTGGTCTAAATAACATATCTGCAACTTTATTGTGTATGCCCTTTTTATATCTGATGACTAAATGAAACTTTTGTAGAAAACCCATCCATCTATAGTGTCTTGATTGCTGCAACTTACTTTGGGAGTGTAGATATTGAAGTGGTTGATGATCAGTATTTATAACTATCTCTTTTCCCATTAAGTAATGTTTCCACTTTTTCACACTATGTACTAATGCATACAATTCTTTATCATATGTGGGATAGTTAACTACTGTAGAATTAAATGTCTCAAAATGATAACATATGGGTTTACCGTGCTGTATCAACATTTCTCCCATGGCATAGTCATTGGCATCTGTTTGGATCTCAAATGGTCTTTGAAGATCGAGCAGTGCTAGTACTAGTGTTGTACTAATCTTTTCTTTCAAGGTGTCGAAGGCTTTCTGCTATTTGTCTCCCCACTGAAACATCTTGTTCAATCCTGTCAAAGCATCTAAGGGAGCTGCAATTAAGGAAAAGTTAGAAATGAACTTTCTCCAATATTGTGCTACTCCTAAGAAGCTTCTGACTTCTATAGCAGATTTGGGTTTAGGCCAATTTACAATGACTGCAACTTTAGAGGGATCTATCTTCAATTCACCATCCCCTACTATATGTCCCAAATAATTCAAATATGTTTTACCAAATTCACATTTTGAGAGTTTAACATGAAATTTTTCTCTTTTCAAAACATCTAGTGTCTGCTTAACATGCTTTAAATGTTCTTCCCATGTTTTTCTAAATATAAGAATTTCATCCAGATATACAATAACAAAATCCTCAAGAAAAGGTCTAAGTACATCATTCATTATTCTCATGAAAGTAGCAGGAGCATTAGTTAAGCCAAAAGGCATAACCAGCCACTCATACAATCCCTACTTTGTTTTGAAAGTAGTCTTCCATGCATCTTGCTCTGCAACTCTGACCTGGTGATAGCCACTATGAAAGTCTAACTTGGAAAAATAAACAGCTTCTTTCAATTGATCTAATAGATCATCTATGCGAGGAAGGGGATAACAATTTTTTATCGTTATCTTATTCAGTGCTCGGTAATCAATGCACATTCTCCATGAGCCATCTTTCTTTCTCAGCAAAATGATTGGAGACCCACATGGTGATGTGCTAAGTCTGATGAACCCCTTCTCGAGCAACTCTTGCACCTTCTTCTTGATTTTGGCATTCTCTAAAGCAGACTACCTGTCCATTTCAATGTTAGGCAATGGAGCATCTTGCTGCAAATTAATATCATGCACTATTTCCTTTATGGGTGGTAGACTTTTAGGTTCTTGAAACAAGATATCATATTCTGAAACAACTTTTTCTAAATCAGCTTGTTGTTTAACATCATACCTCTCAAATACATTGGTTTTATCAAGTTTCTTTTCCTTTACAACCATCAGTAAAAAATGTTTGCATGAATTTACAATTCATTTCATCTACCCTGAGTTTATGAGAGTATAGTTATTCTTGAGCTTATGAGCTCTTACAAAGTATTCGATTCCATCTTTAATGAGTAGATACTTGTTCTCAACTCTATAAAAAATAGTTTTCTATCATACAAGTAAGGACTTCCTCAAACAATTCCACATATATCCAGAGGAACTATATCTAACTCAACCTCATTTACAAATGCTGACCCAAAGGAAAACTTAAGTTTACATTGTCTGGTCACTTGTAGTTGTGCTTTATCACTTAACCAACCTAATGGGTATGGTTTTTTGTGAGGTGTAGTCAGTAATCCTAACTTCCTTACAATTGCTTCAGAAATTAAATTTACTTGTGAGCCACTATCAAACAAAATATCAATCTTTTGATGCTTGGAAATAACTTGAATATGGAAAAGCTCATGTCTTTTCCTTTCATTTTCTTCATCATTAATAGATTGTGCAAAATTACTAGTAGATGCTTTAGAATTTTTACCTTTTATACCTGTGGCTGCAATGGTTGTTTCATCTCCTGAATCTGACCCCAAATCTTTCTGAATCGCTGCAATAGACTTCTTCTTCTTGCCCTAAAACTTCTTAGGTCTCAGCTTTGGATGCAAAATCCAGCAGTGTTCATCATCATGCCCATCCTTTTTACAGTGAGTGCATGAAGACTTTGTCTTTTGTGCAGTATTGGCATTCCTTTCTTTCCATTTCTATTTTCCTTTCTCCTTATTATTGCTTGCAATGGGCTTGGATGATCCTCGAACTTCTAGGTTCCAATTCTTTCCTCTAGCTTCTAGATGCATAGCTTGAATAGATACCTCATCTATACTAGTGGGATTAAACATGAGGATAGTGTGCCTCATGTAGTTGTGTAGACCACCTATGTACTTCAACAGAGTCTTAGGTGAGTCTAATGAAATTCCTAGAATCAAACCTTTCTTCCTAAATTCTTGGGTGTAACCTTGTACACTTTTCCCTTTCAATTGGCGAAGGGTTTGCCAGCTCATCATGGCTTGTTGTATGTAAGCTAGTGGATAGAACTACTTTTTGATTGCAGAAACAAATTCACTCTAGACAAAAAGAATCTTACAATGATTCTTCATGTCAGCTTGTGTCCTGCCTTCTCACCATACAAAGGCAGTGCCTCCGAGGCGTAGACTGGCCAACTGAATCTTACTTTTGTTTGAGTTGATACTTTGCACTCTACAATAAACATCAATTTGTCTAATCCAATTATCCAACTTCTCTACATTCAACTCTCCATCATATATTGGTAAATCAAATTTAACATCTAATTTAATCACATATGTCTTCTTTTTATGTTCAGGGCTATTAGGAGGTGTGAGAAAGTTTTCTTCTTTCCCTTTGCCTTTTGAGTGGTCATGGAGGAGAGATTACTCTTCTCCTTTTTCTTGTTTGGAGCTTGATGAATATTCATCTTTATGTTTCCTGAAGTCCTTATACATTTCCTCTACCATGGACCTCATGGCCAGGAAACTATCTATAAATTGGGGATCTGGTCCCAAGGGACTTTCTTCTAACATTTCATCCGAAGAAAGACTCCTCCAATCTCCGGGTTAGTTTCGACCAACTCTCCTTCTCCTACTTTAAGCTTTGATCTAGTTAGCATTCAACAACAAAATCCAATGCAAGCTTGTCTAACCTTAAACAACCTAGAAGCTCTCATTCCACTTGATCTTAAAATCACTCGTCAATGATCTCAATTAAATAATGAAGGTATTATAGACCCATGTGTTGGGGTGTACCTTGTTATTTTAAGGAACGGATCGATAAGATTGCGAAACACATAGGCACTTGAAACAGTGTTATAGGGAAAAGTGTCTATATAGAACTGCTCTATCCCACTAAGGTGTGACAGCTGCCTTAGAAACAAACAGAGAAAAACTACTTTCGTTTTTCCTTTATGAATTATAGATAGAGAGGAACAGAAAGACCAACCTCTGTCTTGCGTTAATCTCCTTATTTGATTCCTCTCTTCTTTGATAGTCTTCAGCTACCTGCTCCCTTGCATGCCCAGCTTCAAAAAGTACTTGTAAGATCACAGAAGCATAGCACTATACAAAGACATGGATCTATAATCGTAAACAATCTAGGATGAGATGTAAATTGACCATACAAATGTAGCAAGCATCAATGACATAAGAGCATGGAGGAAAACTTGAATAGCTTTTATTTATAAACAAGAAAAGAGCCAAGAGGAGTTACAACCAGTTGTTCTGAGCCAGCATCAACCTCCCAGCAAAGAAGCCCCTCTTCACCTCAAACAAAGCTTAGATCACCCAACAATATGAGGTTTGTCTCAAGAAACCAACAACAATTCCTTACAATATGCAAAATTCTAGCCTCTGGATCTCCGGGATGAGGGATCCATATATAGATATCTGTAATCGAGATGAGTTAGCTCATGATTTGATTAGTGTCTTCCCTCTGATAGTTCTTGCTTCCACTTGGAGATTGATGATCTCTTACTCATCCTTGGTCAAATTCAGTGAGGCAAGTGTCATAGGAGAAGATTTTGGAAGCTTCCATTGCCTCTCCACCTCGCGGAATGACACTGCCATTTGTCATTTCTCACCCATCGCACCCCACAGAAGGGATTTTTGAAATGCAACGCACCCACACAGTGTATTTAGGTGAGATGTAACGCACTTAGCCAGTGGAGCAGCTGAAATGATCCTGTTTTGACCAATTCTGAGCAGTTTTTCATGGAGAACTTCTGGGAGAAGCTGTAATCTATTGACCTTGTTCATCTAGGGGTTAGAACAACACTTTTAGGGACTTAGGAGCCCTTGGTTTATGGACATTTCATGCTTGGGGTTGTAGGGCCCAAAAATGTCTATAACAATTGCCCCCTAAAGCATGAGGTCGTTAATCTTTTGATGTCGGGTGAAATGCTTTATTATGAGGATCCGAAGTTCTTTCAATGCTGGGAGGAGACCTGTAATAAGATACAATACAATACATTATCTTCATAATATTTTCATGATCTAGCTGAGGCGGGCATTCCCATGCTCATCTTTATAAATTCATTTTCATGTACATAGGACAGACAATCGTCTGAGTGTAGACTGATGATTCTGATAGAGCCATCATCCTTTTGATTGGATGATTATCTGTGCAGGAATGATGTACATTTGATGTCTTTATTTCCCTGAATATATATCACAGCCCGGATGGATGAAACTAGATCCGGGGTCTTCAATCTCGTTCGATCTTCACTCGAAGTACAAGTCGATCCATGTGAAAGCTGTTCTGGAGTCGAACATGGAAAGCCATCGCTTGATTACCAATCAATGATGTAAACTATTAACAAGCGCGAGAGGAATCACCGATAATGATAATGACCCTCAAGGTACTGCAGTACAATTCACGTGGTGTGAATAAAGGACTTGGCATTGAACACCACGTAAAATCTTTCGGTCGAAGGCCATTGATGTAAACCTGTCGCCGGAAGTGAGAAACTTGCCATTGAGGCATGCAAGCTTAAAAGTACTGAATGGGGTGTTCCTAGATCAACTTCTTGGATAATGAGCTGATGTCGACAAGAAGTGATCCGTCACAGGAGGGCCTTAATGAATCCCACATCAATGACACGGAACGGAGCAAATGATTTTAATGGAGGTGAAAACGATCTGGTGATATAATGTTTAGGGTGGCGGTCATGAAAGAATGGAGTTTAAATGTATGGTAGTGGGTGTGACACAGGTGAATTCTCTGAATGACTTCTCTTGAACATATCAGCGACACTGACATGATGGATTGGTAGCATTAACCCCAAATTTGGATGGTATAATGGGACCATGGTGATGTGACCGGTGAATGAAACAACCCAACTTGACTCGGACACGGAGTGGAAGTGTCATGTTCAAGAGCGACTTGCTACCAACAAAGTTTCTTCAAGTTTTCTTCCCAATTTTCCCCAGTCATTGCTGACCAGTACCTCTTTATTTTTGTCAAGCTTGAGGAGGATAACATATGCTTGTTCTATAATTTTCCCTTCGGGCAAACCCATCGCTATGTTTTAACGAGCCTAGCGATAGTGAAACTCGTTCTCATCTATAGACAAGTTTGTCGCTATTAATCTTTTTAATGAGTTTAAGGACAAAGATAACTCGGTCCTTTTCAATTTTAGAGAGTCTGAAAAGGAATATAAAGATAACTCCAAAATTCCTTTTTCGTCATCTAATACCTTAAGTCCGAAAAAGTATAAAACAATACAGAAGGGATGAATTTTCGATACTTTTAACGAGCTGAACAAAACAAGCGCTCGATCGTTTTGTGTAATAATCCCTCAAGTCCAAAAAGATTAAAATTTAGAGGAGGGATAGCACTTCCTGTCCCTTTAACAAGCTGGAGAGGCAAATGGCTCGGCAATCTTTTCATATTTTACGAGTCAGTTGAAAAGAGCTTAAAGGAGACTCGTCTTTTGAGGAACGAGTGATAAAATGGGTAGCAACTGATTCCAGGTAAGGTTTGGAATTTTCCGATCACGACAGTGTTACAAGGATGGCTAGTGAAATCACTCTTCGCAGCTGTTCCTCAAAATGGGTAAACAATCAAATGGGGGTGAATGATCGGCCAATGCAAAAGATGCAAACACGACCAAGGCTTTAATGGCTGAAGTACTACATTCACGATAGTTATTTACCGGGGAATAGTTCATTTTTTAACGAGCTTAAACGTGGGGGGAAACATTTGCTCATGGCTTATGTTTATTTTTAACGAGCTTGAACTATGTGCTAAAACTGCTCGATTAATCCAGTCGTGTGATAAGAATGTCTCATTTAAAATGACAACTTTTAGAGTTTTGCCCCACATCCTTTCTTTATGCAAGTTAGGAAACGACCAATCCTATGAGTTTAAAGGGTTAGAGGACCTACAAATTTAAAAAATAAATAGTCGTTCTTCGCTCGCACTCCAAAAGGTTTGCATGCCCCCAGGTATAAAACAGAGTTTCAAGGTTACCCCTTCTTTAGTCCGTTAAAACATTTGTTTTACCGAGAGAGGCCCACCTCTTACAGGTTACCCAAAGATTGTTCTATTCACAGTGGAAACAAAACACTTCTTTGGCGATGTTTACCGAAATAGACAAAGGTGAGTGAAGGAGGGTACTCCACTCACATAACTTTGACAAGAGAATCTTGTTCTAGAATAACCCCCTCTTCCAATCATGGACGGGAGTACAGACTAGTCATATTTTCTCGCGGAAACCTACCCTATACCCGAAGTTTTCCTGCCGAAATAGACCAGGGTGCATGCCCCCTGGGTTTCAGGCATGTCCCCCTGAATCACTCGCGCTCATCGGGTGGACGGACTGGGGATTGAGACATTTCTTGCGTGAAAAGACCATTTAGGGATGGTATATGACTATTTTCTATGCGTGATCCGGGAAATGAAAGCTGGTCTATGAGCTTGACCACTCTTCCTTTATGCGGAAAACACATCACTCTAAAGAGTGATGAGACAATGGTTCTCATGCAATAAATATAGTCTCGTCCAAGGAGTAGATTGTAATCCAGGGGTCCTTGAACTACCATCACGTTCATGTGAATGGTTTTCCTTCTCAATGTTATGGGCACATTGGGAAGGATCCCTAACGGTCGACTGGTTCCTTTATCAAAGCCTATTAGATTTCTCATCTCAGGCAAAAGTGATGGTGAACCAAGCGCTTTACAAGCAGTTGAGGAAAGGATACTCACAGAAGCCCTCTCATCTATGATGGTACCAGCCATAACCATTCTATATATTTGAACAATGATTTGGAATGGTACACTAGCTGGTAAACGGGGTTTGCCTAGTTGATTCCAGTTGAAGGAGACAACTAGGTTGCTTGGAGGTGGGACCGAATAGATGACCGGGTATGACTCTGACGAACTTCCTTCCTGCGGTAAGGGAATGGGTAAATTTCCCCCATGTTCGTTGGAGTCTGTGCTTATGAAAAGAATTTGGACGGTGTCATCCTTGTTCTCTTTAGTGACTGTATCATCTGAAGATGGAACCTCTGAAGGCAAGACCGGGTCAACTGCCACCTTGACCTTTTGACTTTCGTCTGGTATGGGTTCAGATGGTTTATCTTCAATGATGGATGCTTCGGCCAACCCCCTGAGTGGGCCAGCCGGATTTTCAACTAGTGACGGACTCGGCAAGTGTTTTTTATATCTAGGAGGAAGTCATAACGGTGAAACCGGACGATCGTCCAAAACTCTTTTAGCTTCGTCTAGGAAGGGACAACGGTGGACGACATGATCGCCTTCGCACAGTTTACAAGGAAATCTATATTTCCATTTTTGTCTTGGGGCTTCACTTTCACTAGTTGACGGTGTGTTTTCAACATGATCATCAGAGGTTGACAACACTGGGTTGTGCAAATGAGGAGACCAGTCCCTTAAGATCCGAGGGATGCAAGGACAATCTCTATGATAGTGGTCTCCTTTGCAAATGACACATGGCGATTTAGGCCTGGTCGGTGCAGTGTGTGGATTTTCGCTAGACGACACTCATTTGCCCCCATTCACTTTTGGCTCCTTCTTCTTCTTCTCTTTCTTCTTCTTTTCCTTCTTCTCCTTAGGTACTTGACTTTTGGCTTTACCAGCCCCATCAACCAAGGAGGAAGGAGGAGAGGAAGAATTAGAGGAAGTAGAAGGTTGGTGGGTAACTCTGGACTCGTCTAGTTGCTGATTCGATTGTTCAGGAATTGTGGTGTTCTGAACGATAGAGGTTGAGAAGAGCCATACAGGCAAACCAATTGTCAGTCCTGGAAGCGACAATGTGGCCATATGGGGTGCACCAACATCTCCCCAAGAGGAGAAGGGACTAGGATTTCCTCCAAGGGGAATTCCTTGGTTGGTGGACTCCATTTTCTCAACCCAAGATCAACGTAGGAAAGGGGTAATGAGTATTCCGTTTAAAATAAATTTTAGACACTTTGACACAACTTGTTTTTTCAATTTTTAAGAGTCGAGAAAAAACAAAAGATGACTCTAGTCTCCTTCGATTTTTAATGAGCCTAAAGTGACAAGTGCTCAGATGGACCTTTTCTGTTAAGGAGTCTCAAAAGGAACGAAAGGGACTACTCTGGAAATCTAGGTAGAGGGATTACCAAACCAATCGCAAAACTGCAGAATACTTTTTACGGTACAGCAGTCAATCTTCTCAAATGTTGTGTTCAGTGCATTGCGATCGATAGGGCGGCAAACATGGCTTCATATGGATAAAGGATTAAGCCTATTGGGGTCTCCCAAAATATACTCGACGGTACGTGGGAGCACAAGTCTGTACTGGCACTTATCGTCTCAAAGTGGAGGAATCACCCAACCATCAGTGAGAACAACAGTTACTAGGCTTTACGATGCCGGAATACATCTCTAGCCTAGACTTCTAAATGTTGTGTGTTAAGTTCCAAAGCGTTGTTAGATTCATTGAATTTATTTTAAGTTGATCTTGTTTATGAAGTTTGCCTTTCAAGTTCACCACGAGATGTAGATGTAACTCCTAAAATGCAATCTAAGATGATAAAAAAACTTTTTATCTTCTTTGTGCAATGAAAATCCTAGCTACTAAGGAAAAGAAAGACAGAATCTTTTCACAAAGAGCAAAGAGCACACTCTAAATGCACTTTTCTAAATCAAGCCAATCGGACTGTCTATATGCAAATGCACATGCATGTATTTGTTTTCGACTTTTTTAGTATATGAATGCTAAAAAGAAAGTTGATGCACAAATCTAAATCTCTTTTCAAGCGACAAATATCAACAAGTTTCTTTTCGAAATAAAAAATGGAGACGATCACAATACCTTACGATTTTGAAATTAATACTTGTTCTTGACACTAGAAAATTACAAATTCAGACCAAAAGCAATTGTAACAGGATAATCAACCATCAACAGTAATCAAACTCTTTCCTACGATTGAAATCGACACTTGCGACAGCTTCAAATCAAAGGACGACAGTACGATTATGCTACTTTTGCAAAGGAGAACTGTAAATGACTCAACAAACACACAAAAACATCTGCAGTTCTTTTGAACAAAGGAGGCAGAATAACAGCAAGGAAAAGGGGTTTCAAACAGACATATACTGATCACAGACAGCAAAATTCAGGAATAGAACTGAAAAGAATGAATCACAGAAACCAAAACTGCACAGAGCTAGCCTGATCAGCGCACCTGCAACACAGAGAATTTGAAATGCAGCGCATCTTGTCCACTCGGTAAGTGCGCTGAAGTTCGGATTCTCTGAACAGTACCTGCGCTGGGCCAGAAACGAGACTCTGTTTGGATTCCGGGTCACAGTTTGTAGTTTAGTTCTTGGGTTTTGGCCGAGCAAAAAGTAATCAGTAATGCAACAATCAGGGGTAGATATAAGGAGAATCTAAGAGCTATCACAAGGGCAATCAGATAGTTTGTGAATCAGTTGTTTAAATCATAAACAGATCCAGTAGATTGGATTCAAGTAGCAGTTATCTACTTTGCATTTGCTATGGAAAACGCAGTTCGAATGCTACCTGTAAGTTTATGAAATAGACAACAAAGAATGATAAACAAACAAACTAATTATCTTCCCCAGTGGAGTCGCCATTTTGTTACAGGGAAAAGTGTCTATATAGAACTGCTCTATCCCACTAAGGTGTGACAGCTGCCTTAGAAACAAACAGAGAAAAACTACTTTCGTTTTTCCTTTATGAATTATAGATAGAGAGGAACAGAAAGACCAACCTCTGTCTTGCGCTAATCTCCTTATTTGATTCCTCTCTTCTTTGATAGTCTTCAGCTACCTGCTCCCTTGCACGCCCAGCTTCACAAAGTACCTGTAAGATCACAGAAGCATAGCACTATACAAAGACATGGATCTATAATCATAAACAATCTAGGATCAGATGTAAATTGACCATACAAATGTAGCAAGCATCAATGACACAAGAGCATGGAGGGAAACTTGAATAGCTTTTATTGATAAACAAGAAAAGAGCCAAGAGGAGTTACAACCAGTTGTTCTGACCCAGCATCAACCTCCCAGCAAGGAAGCCCCTCTTCACCTTAAATAAAGCTTAGATCACCCAACAATCTGATGTTTGTCTCAAGAAACCAACATCAATTCCTTACAATATGCAAAATTCCAGCCTCTGGATCTCTGGGATGAGGGATCCATATATAGATATTTGTAATGGAGATGAGTCAGCTCATGATTTGATTAGTGTCTTCCCTCTGATAGTTCTGGCTTCCACTTGGAGATTGATGATCTCTTACTCATCCTTGGTCAAATTCAGTGAGGCAAGTGTCATAGGAGAAGATTCTGGAAGCTTCCATTGCCTCTCCACCTCGCGGAATGACACTGCCATTTGTCATTTCTCACCCATCGCACCCCACAGAAGGGATTTTTGAAATGCAACGCACCCACATAGTGTATTTAGGTGAGATGCAATGCACTTAGCCAGTGGAGCAGCTGAAATGATCCTGTTTTGACCAATTGTGAGCAGTTTTTCATGGAGAACTTCTGGGAGAAGCTGTAATCTGTTGACCTTGTTCCTTTAGGGGTTAGAAAAACACTTTTAGGGACTTAGGAGCCCTTGGTTTATGGACATTTCATGCTTGGGGTTGTAGGGCCCAAAAATGTCTATAACAAACAGTAAGAGAAACATAGTAAGCAAATACAAAAACACAACAAATTTAATAAGGAGTTCACCAATCCTCCTGGGCTACATCTCCTGGTCAGCCTTCAGTGGTGGCCTTTTCTATTGTGTCTTAAAGAAGAGATTTTACAATATGGAGCTCAATTTGAGTCTCACTTAATAGAGAATGATCAGTAGGATTGTACTTGGATCCCCCAAGTCTCTAGAGTACACAGACTCCCCTTACTGAATCTCGACCTCAACTGGTCTCAGTGGTATGAGTCCAATTTGGTACTCAATACCTGACAGGTATACACAGAGGATTTGCTTCAACCTCTCAAGCCTTCTCTGGAGTTCACAGACTCTTGGACTCTCTCTGTTCTGTCTCTTTCTGCTCGATGCTACCTTGCTCTGTAGGTCAGCTCAGCTTCTCTGTTCTCTACAATTCACTTCTTTTTCTACTTTTGTCCCCCTTTGCTCTTTGTCTTTTCGTGGCTTAAATCCAATCTACTCCCTAATTGTTCATTTCCGCTTCCCGGCTCTCTGGATCACCTGCCTCTGTCTGCTAGAATTCACCTACTCTGCGTCATCATCACTGTATAATGCTTCACAAAGAGGTGGCCACCTATTTCCTCATGAACTGAGTGTCAGTTCTCTTTGAACGATCATTGTTTCCATTTCTCCAAGATCACCAGTGAAATTGATACCTCTGCCAACTCATTGGTCATGTCGGACCTCAAATCTCATGTACCTCAGTCTATTTCCCTATCAAATCCGATCTTCCATCGAGTTGATTCTTCGTCATTGATCTGGAGTCTCCAGATCCTACGGTCTTCATCTATATCGCGCAGGTAAGTTGCTCAACTATTACTCACACAATGTAAGCGGTTTTCTCTCTCATCCGCTGGACACATGTCACACAGTGTGTGGCATCATGCTGAACTCGGCCAAACCCACTTACCATTCGAAGTGCATGCGATATCCTACTGGTTTTGGCCACGGGAACTGCCTTTTGATAGTTTCCACACAGTTTCCTATTTTCCTCATGATGGAATGCTCGGGGCTTTCCTTTACTGAGAGTTTTGCCTTGCAATACTTGATTAGCACTTTGCGCTAATCATGTATCAGAAACTCCCTCTATTTTTGGATATGGGCTTCCCATTTCCAATTTGCATCCATGCAGGGTCTCCATAGGCCAACGGTCAGTGCACTTTGACTGAGGGTCCTCATTGTTCCATGCTGGCCACAATTGCCATTCTCCAGAGGTCATTTCTGATAAGCTTGTTATTCATAAGATTTTGAAGCCTGACATAATTTGAAACAGTCGTGGAAATGTTTAAGGATCCAATTCAGATCAAAAAAGGGAAGGAACTTATGTTGCTATTGTTTTGCCTTAACCCAAGATCTTCAGTCCTTTGAGTCAACTCAGTTTTGGATCAAAACAAAATTTCTCATTATCATAGAAATGTCAAATACATCATAACAATAATAGTCAAATTTTCTTCATCTTAATGGTCTCTTGTCTACAATAAAGCTTCGAATCCTAATGATGCCCTTATCTTTGTTATTTATACAAAACTGGAGCTAACAAAATCTCCCTAGAAAATAGGGATACTAGGCTCTGTAAGTCAATAATAAGTCTTCCTTGACTGGCACTGACTTGGCTACCGATGAACTCAACTTTCTCAGATGCTAGTGACATCGAGTTAATGAGATAGAGAAGGAGAATCTTTGAATGATCCAAGGAGTTAAGGAGGGAGAGAACTTCCTATAATATCTCTTTCTTGTCTAATCTAAGTCCCTAAACTCAATTCAACTCAAAACTACTCCAATTTCCTATATCTAACACATATTAGGCCATAGGACATAGTAACTCACTTTTACTCTTCTCACTAAGAAAAATATAATAAAATCTATAAATAAATGTGATAAAAGACAATTTAATAATATGGGGAGTGGCATTGTTACCCTATATTTTACCTATTGATGAGCCTCATCATCACACCCCTACTAAAATTGTTTCTCATCCTCTTAGCAACCTAGTCATCTATATCCATATCCTTCATGGCTCTCGTGGCCTTCATGACATCCTAAGCTTTTGTAGATGGTGTCTCTTCCTAAGGATAGAACCCTGCATTTTTCTCTATCTCTTCCCATTGCTTTCTTTCCTCTTCTTCCTTCCTACCTTCCAGCAAACCCAACAACAAAGGTGGACTGAGCTTAAGTCCAATCCAATTGACCTTCAGTCTTTGCATTGCCTTTTTATACTGCGGTTTTCTCTCTATTACATTCCTCAATCTCTTAGGAGAGTGATACTCCATGATCCTAAGACAATGTGGTAGGTTATTCCATCTCCTTTGGCATGCTTGTAGGCTCTCATTCGCTAATAGTCTTAGAGTGTCCCCAAAATGGGAGATGGCCTATTCTTGGGTAGCCAAGTATCTTGGTGCAAGTTGAGCATCGTTGTAAATGATGTTGTGGTTACTAATTACAACACTTGAATTTATTTTCTATTACCTGATGTAGAGGGATTCCTTTTCCTCCTTTTCTATTATTCTCTTCACCTTCTAAGCTCAGGTTTTGATCCAAATGGAAAACGGCATCAACCCATGGTATTCATCCACCCATGGAATTTACCCATGGCATTATAAGTGGCATCCACCCATGGTATTTATCCACCCATGGTATTGTAAGTGACATCCACCCATGGTATTCATTCACCCATGGTATTTGCCCATGGTATTGTGACATCCACCCATGGTATTGACCCGTGGTATTGTAACTAAAAAATACAATAAGTAACAAGTCACATTTTGTAAACGGACAGTTTGTCCGCCACGTTGTAGCTCTTACAGTTATTCTCCATTTGAAACAAAACCACAAAAGGAAAATGTCATCAGGCTTCCTCATGACTCATCCATGATGCAAGGTCCATCACATACAAGTCTCCCAACTTTTCATTGGGGTCACAAATATTCAAGTCTATTAAGGCAAGGTTGTGCAGTTATAATTTAGATACCTTGGGCTTGTCCTCAAGGGTACTCTTGTCACACCAATCAATGAACTGCATGTAATCCTTGAATGGCATGGTCCCCTGTTGTGCCAATGTCTTAATTTTCAATTTCATCCATTGGTCCTTGAGGTAAAGTGCATATTATTTCGATGGAACTCTTCGTTGAAGTGCCTCCATGGAGAGGCCTGCCATGGTGGCCAATTGGGTCTCCTTTTCTTGCAATTTCCTCCTCATCCATGTGCTTTCTAACCTATAACTGTGTTTTCATGGTGTATTATCTATCTCTCAATTCACTCAACTCCTTGCCCATCTGTAGGAGTTTTTCTTTCATAAGAAACACATCTTCTACTTTCTTTGATTTAACAATTTGCATCCATCTATGTGGCCTTCCTCTTTCTTTTTAAAGCTCAAAGAAGGGAGGGATTGCAAATTTATGTGGGATCACTCTACCTCCTTCAATGAACTTATACCAGGAGCTCAAATTGGGCTGTGGACTAGGCTCCTGTAGTTCTGTAAAATTTCCCTCAACTATCATTAGAGAAGCCACCCCCTCCTCTGCTTGTGGTGTTCTTATTTGATTCCTTTTTTCCCCTGTTACTCTTCCTGTAACACTTTCTGACTTTCCTGTAGCACTACTAGTGTTTCCTGTAGCACTGTTTTGGAATCATACAATAGGCCTTTCCCTTTCTGTTGGAGTGTTATAGGTGCCTTGGGATACTTAGATGAGGTTGACCTGGTGAGAGACTTCCTACATAGGTAATGGGAGCCTTTGGGGTTTCTCCTGGTGATGTGAATTTCTCAACCTTCATTCCCATGGATTCTAGCTCCTCATGTTTACTTGGTGATTCTTCAATTACAATAGGGGTTTTTGTGGGGGTTTGTGGCTTCCCCTGCTAAATCCTAGTGCTTGTTCTTGTTTTCAAATAAAGGGGAGTTTGTATCTACCTTTTCTTTGTGGGTTTTATGGGTATGATAAAATAATCTAAGGCAACAAATGCCTCCTTTTCAGTTGGTTCAGGAGACAACCTTCCCTAATCTGGTGATATATCCTCCTCTTTAAGTGAAATGGTCTTCTCAAGGCTGGCCTCTTTTTGTCACTCCTCCTCTTCTTCTCTCTTTTCTTCTTCCTCTTCTTATTCCTCTTTTTTGTCTATATTTGCCTCTTCTTCTTCTTTGTCTCCTTCTTCTTCTCCTTCTTCTTCTCCTTCTTCTTCTTCACCTTCTTCTTCACTTCAATTTGTGTTCTCACCAACTACAAGGACTTGGGTCTCTAAGCATGCTTATCTGTCCATATCTCTAAATATGGACCAGAGGACAGGGACTTTTGATTTACTCGAAGCATCCTCTACTATCAGCTTGATGAGATCATGGTGTGCTAAATGTTGTTGCTTTCCCTCTTTCACCTTTTGCTTCATGTCTATGATTGCTTGTAGGAGAAAATATGGCACACTTAACCTTTGGGCTATGGGAAACTTGGTTCAAAATATCAATTCATGGAGAAACCTAAACCAGTAGCCATAAACTACACTGAGTATCCCTTCATAAGAAATGTTTTAAGGATGTGGTAGGCTACCTCATCTCAGGGATATGGAAGACTCTCCCTTTTGACACCATTTTTGTCTTCAATTGGTCTCTCATCATTGGTGAACAAATTTTTCTTAGCAAAGGTGTTTATTGCCTTATTGGGCCTTGACCCAGCTTTGGAAGAGTTATTAACCAAACAAATCCCATAGCTACAGGCCCTTTTGGCAACAACCCATGAAGTGCGTACTGAGGTCTCACCCGAGGTAGAAGGGGAGGGTGCTGGAACTAGGTTCCGCACCCTTGGGATGTTTTGATGTGGTTTGGAGGGGTCACACACCATTCTGTGGCCTTGAGCCACTCTATACTCTTACCGGGCTTCTGTGTGGGTCTACTTTCTTAAAAACTTATTACAGATCTGATTTTCTTGTTACAGTCTTTAAGCAAACAATTAACAATAAAACCCAGTGTACACAATTATCAAAAGATATAACCTCACATAACAGATGCATAAACTAGAATACAATAGATTCACGATATTTTAGAAACAACTTATCTTTACTAATATCTTCTTTCCAATACAACCTTCTTCCTACCCTATGCACACAACTGCAGGGGTCCACGCACACAACTGTGAACTCTATTAGGCCTCCACACACATAGCTACAGATCCTCTATCTACCCACTAACACCCTTGACTCGAACTTACAGACATAGAACTTTGATCACTTTCACCAACCCATAATACATCAGATTGAATCTAGAACAAAAACTACCTTCTACCCTTCGAGCCTCGCTCTATTTATACATTCCCATGGTCCATGGACCATGGGTAGACAGACTTACTTTTTATTATTCTATTTTATTTTTGGGCAGACAACCCCTTGACTTGACCTATTACATTTTTCGCTCCACGCATTTCATAGATTTAGAATATTATTTCCCTAACTTCTAGGATTTAAGCCTAAAAACCATTACACGGGGCCTCCGCTACCCAATAGGCCCCCAACACAATCATCGTGACTCGTCTTGAGTCACTCGTCGGTGCGACGATATGCACTGCCTAGGCTTCGTGGTCCACCATCCCTGTGAGTGACACACTTCATGTTGTTGCTCCCTCTTTGTCTCCTGCAACTCTTCTGCTTGCTCCTACTCCATTGCCTTCACTAATTTGCATAACTGATGATGCCCACTCTGCTCTACTCAGTTAACATAGAGCACCCCCTCATAGGATTTTAGCTCAAGCTGGGGTGCCACGTAAGGGAATTCTTCGTGCCAACACAACAAGTCTCCAATTTCTGGTCGCCTATACACACTGTCTATTGTAGCTTGTGTTGCAATTTTGCAAGACAATTGCTGCTATCCACGAGATCCCAATCTTCAAGGTGCATGAGAGACGAACTATTAACTGCAATTCCATCATTTGGCTCTATATTTACACGTTTTCCCTTATCTTCTATGGTTCGCTGGCCAGTCCATGGGTTAGGCAGCGACATTTGGACCAGTTCCGCTTTGTGTCTACGAATTTCTGGCACATCCCCTACCGTTGGTACTGAACTCTACGCGGTGCCTATGACCATTGGCACCATATGATCCAGAAAGTCCTACATCTCCATTGCCATATCACAACCCTTGGGCTTACTCCTTGACCGTAAATAATGAACAACTCCATCTTTGTCAGGAGGTACACTAGCTTACTATCCTCAAACTCGCAGCTCATTTGGTGGACGCCCCCTGGTGATTTATAAGCGTTTCAAAATTAAAATTCGTTGGTTCCCCCCTTTTTTGGTGCTGTAACATTAAGCCTGCGGTAGATCGTTCCAGACCTGGCTTGTACCGCATCTCTTAATTACCCACCGCTCGCTCCCTTTTACCATAACTCAGACATCTTGTCATGAATAGTGTCAGCAATGGTCACCTTTTTGCTTGTCCACATATCAGCATAGCCCCTTCTGCGCAACCACAACCCTAGTGACATACCAATTTTACGCGTCCCCTAATTGTTGTGCAACTTCCCCACATACTGCTTTAATGTCCCACACTTTTTTTCAACTGCCTGGAGAGGAGAGACTGTCCTTTGGTTGGTTAGTCATGTGGTTGGACCACCTGTGTAGAGCTTTAGGTGACTGCCATTTACTCTACCAGGGCAAGATTCTCCATTCAGCTTGGCAAGCTAAACCACGCCCCCATCTGTGACTTCTTGTACTACATAGAGCCCCAACCAATGCATTCAGAGTTTTCCAGGGAATTTCTTGAACTTGCTACATAGAGTACTACTAAATCATTTTCTTTGAATGTGCCAATATTGATATGGCATGCCAAGATTTTTCCCGCTGCTTCTGTACCTACTGATGGAATCTTACCAAAAACCGTTCCTCCTCAAGGTCTTCCAATTGTGTGATCCTCTCTTCCAAAGCCACGCTGTCTGCCATGCCTGTTGTCACTGCTATTCTCAAACTGGGTACAATGTATTCCATTGGCATGATTGTAGAAATTTGAATAATATAACACTTATTCACAGAGACTATCCTGATTATACACTATTTGTGGAATGCATGCATAATACATAACCTCTACCATTGATCATCAATTTGCAGAATTAAAAACAATCGCATGCACACATTGAAACATCAATCACACATATCAACACAGTATGTAATGGGGAAAGCATACAGCTGAAAACCCCAAACTATGTATATATTATAATGATAGAGAACATGTAACAATACATAGTACAATACTCCTCATAAGTACTCAGTACTATCTCCACATGCTACACACAAACTAGCTCAGATCTGAACAAGTCACGGGTTCAAATCTCCTCCACTGTTTGCCTGCCTCTACTGCGTAATCCAAGTTGAGAATAGATCAGATCCAAGTTCGAATTTCCCTTGGCTTGTAGTGCACAATCCTCATTGGCAATCTCAATCAATGACTGTGCAAATCTCATGCACAGCTATAGTCACAACTGATAGTAGTCTCACCCTTTCACCCACCTCTAACACTTGTCTCCACTGAACTGTCCATGCACTGAGTTAACTGATGTATTCTTTAGTTGATTTATGAGTTAATAATTAGTGAATTAATTAATAATTAATTCACATCACTCATCACTAGTGTATTTGGCAGTTAGACTAAATACAACTAGTTCAACTAAGTCAAACTGAACACAACTCCATCAACTCCTCAATCAACTCCACCAAACTCAATCACTTGAGTTCTAACTGAAGTCGATCATGCAATACCTCAACTAACCCATAGGAAAAGTGTATTTCCTTCTGGCAGTTGCATGTGCCACATCCGTAGCTCGAACTGAAGTGTTGCAAAAGCATAAGATAATGTTTGTAGTCCAAATATTATTAAGAGCTAATAATATTCGACTGTTCTATTTTTCGACTGGCAGTCTAAAAATAGACTTCGACCATATGTCTAAAAATAGAGGTCCATCTATTTTTACCAACATGACCAATCATCCATAAATAGCATCCTGCAACTCATAGACCATGATCCATATGTCTAAAAATAGACATACTCTAAAAATAGACTTTGCACCAAAAATAGCATGCGGGTCCACTTAGTGAAGGTGACTTCTTTTCACTAAACTCCATCATCTTGTTGCATTTTCAACACTCCCTCTCAACAAGATATGGATTATCTACAACCCCTATCCTGCCTCTGTGGTATTCGAATTTACTCTTGGTGAGCGTGTTCCTCAAGATATCAACATCCTGATCCTCCATGGGAATGTATGAAAGTAACATGATTCTCTGCTGCACACAATCTCTGATATGATGGTACCTGATGTCGATGTGCTTGGATATATCATGAAATACTGGATTAGTCAAGAGTTTGGTGCAACTTTGGTTATCAAAATAAATCACAATAGGCTCCAAGTGTGACCCGAAGAACCTGACCAGGATCTTCTCATCCATATAGCCTTGCATGCAGCCAAACTTGCTGCCATATACTCGGCATCTGATGAACTGAGTGCCACGGATCTCTGCTTCCTGTGGTACCAAGAAACTACTGTCGACCCGATACTAAAGATCCCTCCAGATGTGCTCTTTCTATCCTTTGGGCTCCCTGCCCAATCTGCATCCATGAAGCCACATAGCTTCACCTCATCCTCCTGTCTGTACCACAATCCATATCCCGATGTGCCTCTAAGATAACGCAATACATGCTTGCCTACCTTCCAGAAGAGCTTGGTTGGCTTAACCATAGCTTGTGGAAGTTGGTTAATAGCATAGCATATATCGGGTCGTGTATTGACCAGATACATAAGCGACCCCACCAACTGTCGATATACAATGGCATCCACTACCTCCGCTGAAGTAGCATCCTCCTTCCTCCAACCTCCAGGAGGAGGAGTATCAACAGGCTTGTAGCCATGCATGTTGAACTTCTCCAGTATCTCCTGGGCATACTTACCCTGAGAAACAAATAGTCCATCACTGTGCTGCCAAATTTCCAATCCCAGGAAATAATGAAGGAGGCCCAAGTCCTTCATCTCAAACTCTCTAGCAAGATCCTCCTTGCATGAAAGTATCAACAACTCATCTCCCGTCAAAATCAAATCATATACATAAAGTACAATGATCAGCAACTTACCCTCCACCACAATCTGGTATAGGTTAGGATCTGCCTCACTCTTGGAGAATCCAAGTCCGGTGAAATAACTTTCTATCCGTGTGTACCAAGCATGAGGTGCTTGTTTCAACCCATACAATGCTCTCTTGAGCCTGCACAGATGCGACTCGCTACTGAATATCTTGAAACCTTCGAGCTGCTCTATGTACACCTCCTCCCCAATGACTCCATTGAGGAATGCAGTCTTCACATCTATCTGATGGATGTGTCACCCCATCTGTGGTGAGAGAGCAAGAATCGTCCGTATGGAAGAATACATTGCGACAGGTGCAAAGGTCTCCTCATAATCGATCCCCTCTATCTGTGAGAAGCCTCGAGCAACAAATCTTGCCTTGTACTTCTCCACACTCTCGTCAGCTGCCTGCTTCACTTTGTACATCCATCTCGAACCCACCACTGATTTCCCCTCTGGTCTTGGGACAATCTCCCATGCACTGTTTCTGACAATCGAATCATACTCTTCCACCATGGCATCTACCCATGCAGGATCCTCCACAAATTCCTTGAAAGAGGATGGCTTAGTCACGACACATTTTCTCACAAGAGCCATGTATCGAGTGTACCGATCAGGTGACTGTCTCTATCTGCGTTGTGTTGTAGGTGGTCCTACAACCTTCTCTGCATCTTGAGCCAGTCGCTCAACTTGTATAGTTCACTTTAGCCCTCTGATTGTTGGCGTTGCATGAGTGGTCTCTTCCACTCCATGATCTTCATCTTGTGGCTGAGCCACATCTTTAAGCTCATACTTAGGAACTAATAGCTCCTCATCTGTATGCAAGTGTGGCTCCCTCTCAAGTGAACACTTCATGGCTTTCTCCTCCTGAAATTTAATATCTCATCGCACAACAGTCTTGCGACTGTCTAGCAAATACACATGATAGTTGTGGGGCGTATCAGTGTACCCCACAAATATCCCAACCTCTGTGGTTGGCTCCAGCTTCCTCCTGGCATCCTTTGTCACATGCATGTAAACATGAGAACCAAAAATCCTCAAACGGGAAATATCAGGCCTCTTACCAAAATAAGCCTCCTCGGGTGTACTGATGCCAAGTATCTTGTGAGGACAATGGTTCTGCACATATACTGCAGTATTGCATGCCTCTGCCCACAAGTGAAGGGGTAGGCCCTGATCATGCAACATCACCCGTGCAGCACCCATGATCGTTCTGTTATTCCGCTCAGCAAGACCGTTCTGCTCTGGGTTATGGGGAGCTATGAGCTCTCTTCGAATCCCTTCTACATTGCAGAAGTCCTTGAACTCACCAGAGATGAATTCACCACCATTGTCACTCTTAAGAGCCTTCACCTTCTTCCCTGATTCCTTCTCAACCAGTGCTTTGAACTCACAGAACTTTGAGTATGTCTCGCTCTTCTTCTGCATGAAGAAGATCCAACACTTTCGAGAGAAATCATCAACAAAAATCACATAGTACTTGTGCTTTGTTGTCGAAGCTACTGAGAAAGGTCCACACACATTTGTGTGAATTCCCTCAAGGATCGTCATGGCATGACTATCCTTCTCATGAAAGGTGGCTTTCACAAATTTTCCCAAAGTACACCCCTTGCACTGATCTGACTGCGCAAGAGTGCCTTTAGGAAGCCCAGTAGAAATCTGCTGCAGTATCTTCAAGGCTCCATGGTGAAGGTGGCCCAATCTCTAGTGCCACAACTCGCCATCATCCTGGCTCACCAATCCTTCTACCTTGCATTCCATTGCTGCACAGTCATCTACATGCAATTGATAAAGGTTCTTGACTCAAACCCCTATCTTCCAGGTTTCTCCAGTTGTCTTACTGCACAGGAAAGCCTTTCCCTCGCTGAAGACAACATCATATCCCTTGTCTTCTAACATCGCCACAGAGATAAGATTCTTCTTCAATCCTGGAACATGCATCACTTCCTTCAATAAGAAGGGTTTACCAGACTCTCTTTCAAAGGAAATGGTACCGATACCGGACACATTGTATCTACCATCATCGCCCATCTCGATGTGCACTCCAAGATCTTTCTCATCCAGATTAGAAAGAAAATATCGATCTCCTGTCATGTGAAAAGACACACCACTGTCCAAGAACCATACCAATCCCATCACACTTGATACCAAGCATGTGATCAGTGAAATATCCAGTTCAAACTGTAAGGCTAAGGCCTCTCCTGCTGCAGATCCAACAACTTGCTTATTTTTTTTCTTCTGCGGACAATTTGTGGCATAATGTTCGTGCTGGTGACAGTGAAAGCACTTCACCTTGGACATGTCCTGCTTCTTGCCTTTTGCACCAGAATGAGAAGCTTTATTCTTCTTCCCCTTATTTGCTTTGGCAGCCAAAGCGTAATTTTCTTCATCATATGCCTTTGATGAAGATCCGTCCCTGGTATTCCACCTGATCTCCTCTTGCACAAGATCAGACGAAAGTCTCTCCCATCCTGGCAATTTCTCCCGACCATTGACAGAGTCCTGAAAGGAATGCCAACTCTTCGAAAGACCAAGGAGAGCCAAGCTCACCAAGTCCTCATCATTGACAGTCACCCCCACACTTCCCAGCTCATCCCGGCATTGGGTGAAATTCGTGAGATACTTGGGCATACTGTCTCCTTTCTCACACTTAATGTTTCTGAGTTTATCCTTGAGCGCCAACTTCCTCTGGTCACTCTTGCTTTGGAATAAATCTGTGAATGCTTTCCACATCAAGTATGGAGAAGCCTTTCCATGCAAGCTGGATACAATGTGGTCCTTCACGCCCTCCAACAGAATCCTTCGACACTTTGCTGTCTTCTGTTGCCAAGCCTCAACTTGAGCAGCATCAGTACGCTTTGGGACCTCAGCATCTATGAACTCCTTCAACCCATTGTCATCTAACACCGCCTCCATCTTGTCTTTCCATGCAATATAATTCGAGCTGCCTTCAAGGGCATACTCCAATCGCAATCCGTTGAAAGACATTTCAACTTCCAAATTCGAATTCCACCATCTCAAAACTCAACCGCTTCTGATCTAAAATTCGTGAGAAAAAAGTATTTCTCGTATAGGGATTGACTGTATGGGCATTTACCTGATATCTCACCTTCCAAAAGAAGGATGAATCCGGAGGCTACCTGGCCCAATTACAGACTCTGCCTGAGGAAATAAAATGTAATCACTTTTTGAATAATAGATCTGATGATCAACTTCTCTCTGATACCATGTAGAAATTTGAATAATATAACACTTATTCACAGAGATTATCCTGATTATACACTATTTGCGGAACGCATGCATAATAAATAACCTCCTCTACTATTGATCATCAATTCGCGGAATTAAAAACAATCGCATGCGCACATTGAAACATCAATCACACATATCAACATAGTATGTAATGGGGAAAGCATATAGCTGAAAACCCCCAACTATCTATATATTATAATGATAGAGAACATGTAACAATACATAGTACAATACTCCTCACACGTACTTAGTACTATCTCCACATGCTACACACAAACTAGCTCAGATCTGAACAAGTCACGGGTTCAAATCTCCTCCACTGTTTGCCTGCCTCTACTGCGCAATCCAAGTTGAGAATAGATTAGATCCAATTTCGAATTTCCCTTGGCTTGTACTGTGCAATCCTCGTTGGCAATCTCAATCAATGATTGTGCAAATCTCATGCACAGCTATAGTCACAACTGATAGTAGTCTCACCCTTTCACCCACCTCTAACACTTGTCTCCACTGAACTATCCATGCACTCAGTTAAATGATGTATTCTTTAGTTGATTTATGAGCTAATAATTAGTGAATTAATTAATAATTAATTCACATCACTCATCACTAGTGTATTTGGCAGTTAGACTAAATACAACTAGTTCAACTAAGTCAAACTGAACACAACTCCATCAACTCCTCAATCAATTGCACCAAACTCAATCACTTGAGTTCTAACTGAATTCCATCATGCAATAGCTCAATTAACCCATAGGAAAAGCGTATTTCCTTCTGGAAGTTTCATGTGCCACATCCGTAACTCGAACTGAAGTGCTGCAAGAGGATAAGATAATGTTTATAGTCCAAATATTATTAAGAGCTAATAATATTTGACTGTTCTATTTTTTGACTGGTAGTCTAAAAATAGACTCCGCCCATATGTCTAAAAATAGAGGTCCATCTATTTCTACCAACACAACCAATCATCCATAAATAGCATCCTGCAACTCATAGACCATGATCCATATGTCTAAAAATAGACTTTGCGCCAAAAATAGCCTGCAGGCCCACTTAGTGAAGGTGACTTCTTTTCACTAAGCTCCATCATGTTGTTGCATTTTCAACAATGATGACTTCCTTTCCATAGACTAACCAGAATGGCATCTGGCCTGTCAACTTCTTTCACGTTGTTCGATATGCCCATAGCACAACAGGTATGTGCAAATCCCAATTATTCCAATCATCAAGATATACCTCTAAAAACTTATGTATAAATTCCTTGAAGGCAGCTACCACAACACGTGAGAGTATCGCCGATTTGTTCTTTAGTCCAAAGGGCATCACTGTATACTAAAAACAACCCCATTCGTTAGCGAAAGTTGTTTTACTGTCCCTGAAGGAGTAGGCTTCCTATCCCCCAACATTTTCTAGGACTTCATTTGTAAATGGCACTAGGAATGGATCGTTAACGCATTCATCAATGAGCTTCCTGAGATCCACACAGATGCGTATTTCTCCCTTCTTTTTTTTCTCCTGTACAACCATAGTACTTACCCAGTCTGATGCTTCTACTGGTTCAATTATTCCTGCTGCAAGCATTTTATCCAATTCTTTGTGGACCTTTGCTTTATATTTTGGATTCAACTGATAAAGCCGCTGCTTGACTGGCTTCGCATCCAGCTTTAGAGTTATCTTCATCATCCCCAAGTCACTGAGGATTCCTTGTAACTCTATGATTTTGGTCGAGAATAAATCCTGATATTCGCAAAGTAACTCGACAACCTTCTCCACCATTGCATCATCCCAATAGTCCCCAACTATTGCATACTTTGGTTCCTCCTCCATACCAATGTTCACTTGTTTTGTTTTCAGTGGCACGGTGATGTCAAGGTCCTCGATTTCTGGTTCGTGCACCTCACAACTCCCCTCTGTTTCTAGAATATTGATGTTTCTGGGATCATCCTCATCATCTTCAATCTGTACGTTGTAACATTCAAGGGCTCGGCTCAGCTAGTGCAACCAGTCTAGCTGTACTATTTCTTTCGGTTCCAATGGTACTTTGAAAATGGTGGCCTTTACTATTTGCAACGCATCATTAACAGTGTCCATCCATTGGTCCTCAAATAAGAATGTTTATAAAAACCCTTCGCGCAAGATATCCCATTTTCCTATACCATGTCGGAGCTTTGTTTTAGTGTACTAGTTCCTTGGGATGACATCCTGGGAATGATAAAATAAATGTACCCACTCCAGTTGAGGTTCTTCTCCATAGGCTTGGGCCCATCTGGTAAGGTGCATGTGCGGGTCATCACATCCATCGTATTTCTCAGTTATTTGTAGTTCCGACTTCACAAATCTTATCTGCATCATGTGCCTACCACCATGCCAATCTTCAAAGGTTCCTTCATGTGTTCCCCACCAACACATAGGCGTGGGGGACAATGCCCATTTTAACTCATCGAACTGTTGGTGTCCTGGTATCGTGCTTTCAAACTTGCTCTGGAATTCATCTACTACTATCAGCCCATCATACATCGATAGTTTGTGATCCTGAGCTCTCACACAATACAATGACCTAGTCATCATATTGCAATTTAATGTTGTTACTTTGTTCAACCGATTATGCCACCGCTCGTCTTCCTCATCTAAATCTTCGGTGCAAGACTCTGCATGCTCCCACGATATTCTTCCTTCTTGTCATAGACATATTTGGGAACTGCAACCCCAATCACATATGTCAATAAACCAAGGGCTCTCAAACCCATAAAAGTGTTGTTTCATACCCTAAAGGATCAAGGTTAACTGATTTCATCATTTCCCAGAAGTTCTCCCTAAAAAACTGCCCAGAACTGGTTAAAACTAGACCATACATACTGCTCCATGCGGAGGGTGGAATTCATCTCACCTGCTACACACAAGGGTATGATGCATACTGAAAAGCCCTTCTATAGGGTGTGATGAGCAAGAGTAGACAAATGGCAGAAGCAGTTTGCTAGGTGGAAACTCAAAGAATCTTCTAGAAAATGCTCATATGACACTTGCCTCTCTGAATTCACCCAGGGATGAGTAAGAGATCATGAAATCTCAAAGTGGAACCAAGAACTATAAGTGCAATGAAACTAATCAAAATCCCAGAAGCTGACTCACTCCCATGCAAACATCTATATATGGATCCCTCATCCTAGAGATCTAGAGGCTGGAATTTTGTAATTTGTAAGGAAGTGTTATTGGTTTCTCATTGAGACATTGTATTGTTGGGTGATCTTACTTTTTATGAGGTGAAGAGGGCTTTCATGCTGGGAGGATGATGCTGGATCAGACAGTTGGGTTGTAATCCTCTCTTCTACTACTTCTATCAATAAAGCTATTTGTGTTTTCCTCCATATACTTGTATATTTCTGAATCTTGTATTTGTGTATGCATTTGCATGGTTAATGTACATTTGATTCTGCATTGTTTATGGTTATAGATCTCTATGCTTTGATGGTATTTTGCTGCTTTGATTCTACAGGTGTTCTTTGAAGCAGGACAAGTGAGAAGCGAGTGGTGAAGCATTATCAAAGGGGAGAGGAAACAAGCAAGGAGCCAAGTGAAAGACTGAGGTTGGTACTCTCTACTTCTCTCTCATCTATCTCTCATAAAGGAAAAAACAAGTTACTTTAAATTATTCATTTCTAAGATAGCTACCTGTCTTAGTGGGATTAGCAGCTCTAAATGGACACTAGTTTTCCCAATAACAAAATGGCGACTCCACTGGGGAGCAAATAGTTTGTTTGTTTGTTACTGTTGTTTGCTTTATAAACTACAAACAGAGCATGAAGTTAAGCCAGCTAACCTTCGAAATGCTTTTGCTATGCAACTGCAAAGTAGATCAACGCTGCTTTAGTCAATCTCTGGGTTAGTTTATGAACTAAACATCTGACTTGCAAACATCCTAAGTGCCCTGGTGGTAGCTCAATAACCTCATTAGATCAGTCCCTATACTTTGTGTTTACTGCCTATCAAAAGCTCAGCCTAAACCCCTGAACTTAGCTGCAAACTGTGAGTGAAAACCAAGCTCAATCTTGTCCCTCGACCATTGCACTGTCTCTCATTGGCAAAGTGGATGCATCACACCTCCCGTGTGTTGCAGGTGAGATGCATCCGTGTTTCCCTATGTTACAGGTGCGATGATTGAGTGAGACTGTTTCTGCCTCTAGATTTTAGTTTTTTCTTCATTGTCTTTATCTTTATTCAGTAGTTTTGTTGTCTATGATTAGTATATCACTGTTGAAACCTTCTTCCTTTGCATTATTCAACCTCCATTGATAAAGAATTGTGAATTTTTTTTATGTATTTTTCATCATTTACAGTTCTCCTTTGCAAAAAGTAGCTTAATCAAACTTTCGTCTTTTCATTCAAAAGTGTCACAATAGTTGTTTTGAGTCAAGAAAAAGAGTGTCGCAAAGTCTTCCTCTTTTAAATAGTTGATTAAACTTTTTCCATTGTACTTGATTTTGAAATTATTAGTATTTCAAGTGTCGAAAGTAGTTTTAAATTCGAAATCGCAAAGTCTTGTCTTAGTCTTCCTTTCGTTTCGAAAAGAGAAAATTGTTAGTACTATTTCATTGAAAGAAAATAATTCAGATTTGTACTTAGTTTTCTTTTTGTCATTCTCACACTAAGGGAACTGAAAAACAAATACATGCATGTGCATTTGCATTTAGACTGCATGTGGAAATTGATTTAGGAAAAGTGCATCGAGTGTGTGCTCTTTGCTCTATGTTGAAAAAATTCTATTTCTCTTTCCTTAGTAGCTAGGATTTTCATTGCTAAAAGAAAGTAAACAACTGTTTATCATCTTAGATTGCATGTTTAGGAATTTTATATCTACATCACGTGGTGAACCTTGAAGGCAAACTTCTTAAGAAAGATCAACTATAAAATAAACCTCAATGAACATAAAAAGGCTTTGGAACCTAATGCACAACATCTAGAAGTCTAGGCTAGAGACGTATTCCAGCATCATAAAGCCTGGTAACTATCGTTTTCATCGTAGGTTGGGTGATTCCTCCTCTTTGATACGACAAGTGCCAGTACAGACTAGTGCTCCCATGTACCATCAAGTATATATTCGGAGACCACAATAGGCTGATATCCTTTATCCTTAGGAAGCTGTGCCTGCCGCCCTATCGATCGCAATGCACTGAACACAACATTTAGGAAGATTGATTGCCATATGTAAAAAGTATTTTGCAGTTTTACGATTGGTTTGGTAATCCCTCTGTCTAGATTTCCAGAGTAGTCACTTTCGTTCGTTTTCAGACTCCTTAAAAAAAAAGGTCCATCTAAGCACTTGTCACTTCAAGCTCATTAAAAATCAAAGGCGACTAGAGTCATCTTTATCTTTTTCTTAACTCTTAAAAATTGAAAAAGAAAGTTGTGTCAAAGTGTCATAAAATTCATTTAATTCGGAATAACATTTTCCCCTTTTTATTTTGAGTTGATTAAGAAATCCGCAATCATGGAAGAAAGTCAATCAAAACCCTGTCGTTCACAAAGACTAACGAGTCAACCATCTTTGACTCCAGAAACCAAACCATTCTGGGCCAAGCGATCTTGTTTAACTAGGTCAAAGTCTCCTGGTTTATTTGAAAATTGTGTTTCAACATCTTCAGAGACTCCAGTTACTCCATCTATTTTTGGTATCCCTGCCTCTATAGAAGAAGTTCCACAGTTACAAGAGTACATTAGAACTGATCCTAGTGTAACTGTAAACACTTCTATTCCTGAACCAGCTCCATCTAGGACTGATTTAGAAGGTGTCACCCCTCCAACATCTGTCGTTATAGATTCTGTACCTTTTTTGGCACCAGAGATATTTTACAGACCTGATGGTCTACCTCTTCCACATGGACTGATTGCTATAGAAGAGATTGTGGAGGATCTTCCATCCAATACCCCATTGTATTTTGGAACTGGGATCCACCTATATCCTTCTACTATAGAAGTTAGTCACCCTTCATCGCAAGTTCCTATAGAATCGCTAGGAAGTCTTTTGGATAGACTCGATATGTCTGAACAACCATCAACATCTAGGACTGTGTCATCCAATACAGTAGCAGCAGAACCTCCTGCCACTACTCCGACAATTTTCACTGGTATACCATCTGTCCCAACTAGCTCTCAACCACTAGATGGAGTCCACCCAGGGACTATTTTGATAGCATATTCTGTTCCTGTTTGTTTGCCTGGAATATTATCTAGAATTTCTTATGTTGAATCTCAGCAAATTGATCGTTCACAATAGTATCAATTTGGGCAGTCCAGTCTAAAAAGACCAATTTTCCCTTTGAACACTGGATTGCCACCATATGGGGGACAGTACGGCTTTTCATTGTTCCCTCCAAGAGAACAACCATATGACAGTTCACAATAGAATTCAGGTCAAGCTGGAATTGCATTTAGTGTTTGGGTGGCAATACTAGCTCAACAGCCAAGAGCTGTATATTCAATGCAACCAAATCAACCTGTGTCAAATATTCCCACTACACTGGCTATTGTGATGGTGTCGCAAGTACAAGTGCTGCCTATTGTATGTCAACCTCAAGTCTCTCAGCTCGTAATACAATAGCCTCTTGTCTCCGTGACTCAATCACAATTGTCGATTAGTGGCTCCTTAACTAAAGCGACTCAGGCTCAAATAGGTACTATCACCCCTCATCTTGGTCAAACATCCAGTATTGGACAATAGAAAATGTCCTCACAACCATGGCTGGTGCAATATCAACAACCACAATTCCATCAAGCTTACCGAGGACCTAAGCAAAAAAGCTTTGCGGGTAATGGGAAACCCTATATTCAAAGCGGTTTCCATCAATCATATCATAATGGTTATGCCAATCAACCTTATCAAAGTTATCAGCATCAAATACATTATGCTGGTATGCAAAGACCCACTGCTCAGGTGATCCCATCTTATCCTGGGTATGCTTCGCCAAACCTGAATCAACAGTTGCTTTTTGTCGCAACTTTAGAATTATCAGATCTGAATCAGCTAACAAATGATCCAATTGCTTATGCCCCTTGGTGGCCGATGATTCCTCATAAACTTCCATTAGATATTCCTAAATTCAATGGAAATCCAGGTGAAGATCCATTGAATCATGTGATGACCTTTCATTTGTGGTGTTCGTCCAACACTCTCAATGATGATTTGATTAGGCTTTGCCTTTTTCAGCGAATGCTAATTGATCTGGCAGTGAAATGGTACATTGAATTGCCTAGAGCTTCATTCGATAACTTTAGTGCCCTTGCCACCACCTTTTTAACTGATTTTCAGTTACCAACAAGGTACGAAATGGGAATGGAGCTTCTTACCAATTTTAAGAAGACAACAGCCACTCACATATCTAATCATATTCATGAGTGGTGACGTCATCGTCGAATGGTAAAAACATATGTTCCTGATCATTTGCTAGCTGAATGGTTTATTAAGCCATTGTTACCTTTTATTACAGAAGATGTGGCTAAGGGGGGAGTTGTCATTGAAGAGCAAGTCATTTCTCGTGTGCAATATCTAGACTTGATCTATACTCAGTCTGGCACGCTCTACGACAAAATTCCTGATACTCCTAGACCAGAGTTTTCCATTCCTCCTCCTCCTAAATCAAACAAGGACTCTCATGCGGTGACAGCGTGATTGGCACCTCAAGTCCGCAAACTGTAAAGGCCTCATCTAGTAAAGCCCTTGCAGTTTCTAGTAAAAAATCAAATGATAAACTTCCTGCCTCGGAGGTTAATGCCGTGTCAACTAACAAAGGCAAAGAACTGAAGCAACCAGGGGGCAAGAAGAAAGGGAAAAGCAAAAAGAAGAAACAGGATGATTTGTCTCCTGAAAAAATTTCTGAAAACCCTTCTAGGCAAAAGAAACATAATCGGACATGTCACATATCTGATGAAGACCATTGGACGAGAGATTGTCCATATAAAGCTGATATTAAGAAGTTATTTACGAGTTTAAAAATCTCAGCGGTATTGACTGACACATTTCTAAACCCAAAAACCAATCTGGTTGCTAGCGACAATGCTTCCCCATCCCAAGTGCTTATGTTGTCCATTTCGAAGTAGCAAAATGATGCTTTGATATCGACAAGGAATAAAGATTACAGGAATCCATAGCTGTCGAACAACAAGGCTACAGATCAACCTAGTAGTTCGACAACAACTTCAACCGAAGTTGTGCCACCCATCATTCCTGAGCTAACGATAAAGCTACCAAAGGGAGTAGTACACAAATCGACATTTAATCCTTGTGCTCGAGCAGCAAAAAATTATAATATAGTAGAAGATCTGGCCCAATCACCATCCGCTATGTCGACACTTGAAGTACTGCAAAATTGCCCCTCCCAAAAGCAGGCTCTATTATCAGCTATAGGTGGGATTGACCCAATGGATTCCAATCTTGTGGCCTTTAATCATAAAGGATATGAACCTCAGTTACCAACTCAACTTGCTTTCCTCATACAAGTGAAAGTCGTCAACAAAACTGTTCATCGAACAATTATTGATGAGGGGGCATCTACCTGCATTATGTCGATCAATTGCTCGAAAAATTTAGGCTCACCACCCTTGTAAAGATCACCAAGGACATTAAATCTGTTCGATGGATGAACATACACCCCGTACGGGATTTTAAGTAACTTGCAAGTTGATCTAGGGGGAAAAACAGTAGAAATTCATGTCAAAGTTATCGATGGAAACCTCGATTACAATATCCTACTAGGAAGGCCCTGGATTTATGCTATGGCTGCTGTTGTGTCAATTTACTTTATAAAGATTGCATTTCCATTCCAAGGAGGAATTACAATCATTGATCAACAAACCTTCCTCCCAAACAGTTCACAAGTTACAGGAAGCATTCCAATGATCCATTGAAGCTCTCATTCACTTCAAAATGTCGAAGTAGGCCTACTAAAAGACCCTGGCTTAATGGGTACTTTTTCCCTACCACCTCTGAGTAATCTAGCGGAAGTGGCCACAATAGAAACTTGCAATATGATATCTTCCATTCAGAAGATTTTTGAACATTTTGTTAGCATGGATCATCAATAGGTATTGCCTCCAAGCCCAATAGAAATTTTGTAGCAATCAATTTTCTTGGCTTAGGCGGCAAACCCAAATCAACGCTCATCGAGTGTTTGGATAGATAGGTCAAAGGAATATGGCACCTCTTCAGATCCTTGGTCACATGTACATTCTACAGACAAAGGAATTATTTAGTCGATGATGATAGGAGAGGCACCATGGGAAAATTACCACCATCGTTCCCATCTTCCGGATTACAACGAAGATTATTCCAATGACCTTAATCATCCTTCAGTTTTTGATTTTCTATCAAATACTATAAATATAGTGGATTCTAAGAGAAATATGTCTAATATTGAAGAAACTATTGCCATAAATATCTCGACCAAACCTAATGTTGTAGAGAATATTCATGTTGCAAAATCTTGTTCTTCTTCAGAACTGGAAATATATTGCACTCTCTTTCGCGAATTCAGAGATGTCTTTGCATGGTCATATGAAGAAATGCCAGGCATTGACTCGAGAATAGTTGAACATGAAATCAAGATGTATCCAGATGTCAAACCGGTACGACAACGGCTTCGGTAGGTGCACCCAAAGAAAGCCGCTGCCATCAAGGCAGAAGTTGAAAAACCTTTACATGCTGATTTCATTTACCTGGTTCCTCTAACTGATTGGGTATCTAATATCATTCTTGTGATGAAAAAGCAAGGAATGATTAGAGTGTGTGTTGATTATAGGGATGTAAATCATGCGTGTCCAAAGGAAAACTACCCTACACCCTTCATCGGCTAGATAATTGATGAATGCACCAAATGCGAAATCTTTTCATTTACGGATGGATTTTCTGGTTATAATCAAATAAATATCTTCCCACAGGACCATTCGAAGACTGCATTTATATGTATGTGGGGCACATTCATATACCGCAAACTACCTTTCAGTTTAAAGAATGCAGGGGCATCTTTTAAGAGGGCTATGAATTATGCCTTCCATGACATCAAGAACATCATTCAACCATATCTCAATGACCTACTGGCTCATTCGTGAAAGCGAACAGATCATCCACAGCATTTGAGAGCTATATTTCTATGTTGCCGACACTACAAGATACGAATCATTACGCACAAGTGTGTGTTTTGTGTCGATTCTGGTCATTTACTTGGGTTCGTGGTTTCTAAGGACAAGATTTGACTCGAACCATGTAAGGTTCAGGCAATCATCGATATGCCTCAACCTTCAAATTTGCTTCAGATCTAGAAACTCCAAGGGAAAGCAAACTTTCTAAGGAGGTTCATTCCAAATTACGCCAAACTTGCTAAAGGTTATACGTGTCTTTTGAAAAAAGAAGCACCCTTCAACTGGGATAAGGTTGCACAAGCTTCCTTTGATGCTCTAAAGGAATCCCTAATAAAAGCATCGTTAATGTACGCTCCTGACTATCAAAAAGAATTTAACATGTATCTAGCTGCAACAGATACAACCATTGCAATGGTTTTAGTTCAGGAAGACAATGGAATTGAGCATCCTATCTATTATTTAAGCCGAAACTTAAATGATACAGAAAGCAAGTACTCCTATGTTGAAAAGCTGGCTCTTGCAGCTGTTCAAGCAGTACAGAAATTTTGACACTATATCCTCTTTCGCAAAACTGCCATTTTATCAGATTGCAATCCTATGACTTACATTCTGTCGCGTCAGTTACTTGGGGGCAAATATTCAAAATGGATATCTATTTTGCAAGAGTTTGATCTAGAATTCATAAAATCCAAATCAAAGAAATCTCGAGTTTTCGTGGAGTTACTATGCGACTTCCCATCATCTTCCAACAATTCAACATCCAAAGCATCAATCGTGGATGAATATTTGTTTCTGATATTGTCGAGCGATCTGTGGTATGGAGATATAATCATCTATCTCCAAACCCAAAGATACAAGCCTAATACCTCTCACTTAGAACAATGATGTACTTGATACCAAGCAAAAGACTACATGATCGTCGGTGATAAACTTTACTGTCGCAGTATCGATACAGTTCTGCGAAGGTGCCTCACCCATGAGGAGGCCGAAAGAGTCCTGAATGATTGTCATTCAGGTGCGTGTGGGGGGCATCAATCTGGTTACACTACGGCACAAAAGATTTTACAAGCAGGTTACTTCTGGCCAACAATGTTCAAAGATTGCATAACCACAGTTAGAAGTTGCCATGCTTGTCAAATCTTCGACTGCAAAACCAGAATACCACTTGCACCTCTGCATCTAGTAGTTGTTGTTGGGCCATTCTCCAAATGGAGCATAGATTTCATGACATGTAACCCCACCTCGGCTGGGGGGCACGGGTATATCATTGTCGCAGTTGACTATTTTACAAAATGGGCCGAGGCGATGCCTACATTAAACAACAAAGGCGAAACGAATGCTCTTTTCTTTTTCAATCATGTAGTCTCTAGATTCAGCATTCCACAAGCTATAGTCATAGATCAAGGATCGCATTTCCACAATCAAATGATGGTTAAATTGGCTACCAAATTAGGACTGTCCCACGACAATTCTACTCCATATTATTTGCAAGCTAACAGACAAGTTGAGGTCATAAAAAATGTCTTGAAGCGCATGCTGCAAAGGATGATTGGAGTCCATAAACGGAGTTTGCACCTAATCCTATACTCAGCCTTGTGGGCATATAGGACATCGGTGAGAAATGCAACCAGATTTACACCCTTTCAGCTGGTGTCTGGCCTAGAAGCGGTCTTATCGATTCAATGTGGGATTTCATCTCTCAAGCTCGTAGTCGACCTTCTCCCTGAAACATCAGAGGAAGAGGCTCGTTTCTTGGAACTAATCCAATTGGATGAAACCTGTCATGATGCCAGCTTGGCTAATGAAGCTCATAAGAAATGAGTTAAGTCACAATTTGACAAAAATGTCAAACCCCATGTCTTCTCAAAAGGTGACCTGGTCTTACTTTACGATCAGGAATCTGATAAATTGGGAGCAGGTAAGTTCCAATCATTGTGGATCGGTCCCTACATTGTTAAGCGAGTATTAGCAAAAGGAGCCTACGAGGTAGTAGATTACGATGGGATTCAACTGTCGCAACCCCGAAACGGGTTGTACCTTAAGTGTTACTATGCTTGACTAAGTGTAGTAATCTCTTTATATGCTTTTGTTACGTTTTTTTTTCTTCCGTCAAGAGTGATTGTTTTGGTTAGGTAATCCACTTTTGCATTTGTTGCAGATGTTTAACCTATTGAAATCATTTGTTGGATATGCCAACGGAGCTAGTCGTAGTACGTGGAACCTATCTTCTGCAGCCTGGGCCATTTTTTATCCAAGCAGCGAGTTAGTGAGTTTCAAAGGGGTGTGTATTGGTCGGTCAACGAAAAACATCGCTGAGTATAGCACGTTGATAGGGCTTCTCTCTGATGCCATCGCACATGGCATATGTCGAGTTGTTGTCAGGCTAGACTCACAACTCATCATCCTACAACTTACTGGAGTCTATTCTGTTCGGAATCCAACTATCTATGTATGTTCCGAAGGGTTAGGATTTTTGAAAGAGAGTTTGATTCTATTCAATATCAACACATTTCCAGAAACTTAAACACGTTAATTGATTCATTAGCAAATTATGTGTTAGATAGGCGTTTTCAAAATTTATAAAAGAAAGCATTTCAATCAACATTTGCATCAAGATCATATAACTTAACCAAAATAAGGCTCCGAAAATCAAAAATATATATAACTGTTTATAGTTTTTCCAAAATGTTTTGTGTCCAGGACAAAATTGGTCATACATCCCAAAAACTCAAAAATGCAAGAAAAGCACCCTAAACTAATGGTGCCGGTGATAACAAGTCACCACCTATGCGATCATACATAAGAGCCTAGTCCATCAACTCGGCATGCCAGTAGTATGGTGATGTAATCTTAGAGGTAACTCATCGGTCCTCACATCCTAAATACCAAGAGTGAGACCCTCGATCTGATCCTGCAATACTGCAAGGGACTCAGCTACGTCCAGATCACAAATGACAACCCTCCCTATAGTCTCCCTTGCTAGAACGACAGCTACTACTTTCGGGCGCACTACTGGTCGCACTGGTCCAATGTCTACATGAATATATGGGTTTGATTAATCTTGATAACATTTAAAAAACCCAAGAGCATTATAAAAGCAATAAATAGAGATATGGTCAAATCTTTTACCTATAACACCCCATTGCTCGCCAACCGGCACCACCAAATTTGGGTCACCCTGGAAATCCATCCCAGCATACGGATACTCAGCAAAGACCATCTGTTGATGGTTGAACCACTCAAAGAAGGCATCATGGAATGAAATCTGTGATTGACCAGCATGTCTGGCCATAAGATCAACCCATCTTTGCATCCATGGTTCTGTCAGCGCCGACACTCCGAGTGAAATGTATTCTGGCTACATCAGTGGCATTTTCTCCAAGGTGAAAGCAGTCAGAATAGAACCATAACCAATGTTATTGGATCTTCCATTATTTACCTTGGTAAGCTATTCTTTTATCACCAGAAGTACTACATCACAATAGTTGAATACCTTTGGGTCACGGCATTCCAGAGCATATTGCATATAGGACCTGTTGGCCAAATGAAGAGCCACGCTACCAGCCAATCTAGCAAAGGTAAATAAGATAGTCCTTAAGGATCAGTCAGTGACATCTAGAATACTGATCTTTCCATCCCCACTCGGCTAAGATCCATCTCTATAGAACCAATGAATATAATCCCTCGCGGATTCACCCCCACGGGCGGATCCCAATAGTGAGAGAGGAGCACCACGCCTCAATAAACCAATCAAGAAGTAGATATCCTCAATTGTCAAAGGGATGGATTTACCTCGAATCTAGAACACTTGGTTGGTACGATCCCATGCATCGAGAAAGTATTGCAACATATTGATTTGTTGCCTCATGCTGGATATACGGAAGAATTTGAGCAAGCCACAGTTCCACAATGCAGTCACCATACCTGGATCATGTAAGGAAATCATATCTTGTTCTTCATGATCGCGTTCACGCCATGTAACGACCATCTTGATCCGATGAATCTCTGAGAAACAAACAAGAGAAGGATTAGGATCTTGATTTGGGCAAAAAAAGGCAAAATTTCCATGAAAAATCAATGCATAAACTTCCCCCTTGCGCCCATTGCACCCTAGTTGTGTACTAGGTGGGATGCATACTGACTGGCCAATGGCCAGCTCAGTATGCATCACACCTTTCGATGTGTACTAGGTGTGATGGGGAGAGAATGAATTGTTCAAACCCCAGAGGCCCAGAAAAACAGGAAAACATGCTCAGAATCAGAAAAGGAAAGAATGCAATTGAAGAGCTCAGGGTTAGCTCCTACCTGGTCCAGACGGTGCCGAAAATTGTCCATAGAATCTCCCGGAATCAGCTGATGAAAATCAAGGGGGAAACACCTCCAGAGCTCCAACAATCCCAAATTTGAATGAAATGGTAAAAATGAGAGGTAAAAACTACTTTTATGTTACTGTTCACGTAATTCAAGTAAGGTATTGGTTTTTTTAACTCTTTTTTCAAGCATGTATTTACATTTCTAATCAGTTTGATGGATCAATTTAGTAGGAAGTACAACCATCAAGAGAACATAATGTTAATGGTGAAATCAACATCTCTGACTATTATCACGAGCAAGTTTACACGAAGTTCAAACTCGTTAAAAAATAAACCTAGCAATGAGCATATGTTCCCCCAGAGTTCAAGCTCATTAAAAAATGAACCCACCTTCGGTAAATAACCTTTGTGATTGATAGCTATCAGCTTTTGAACATTGCTCATGTTCTTACCATAACTTCCACCTTTTCTTTAGCCGATCATATGCCTCCACTTGTTTTTTTTACCCTTTTGAGGAACATCTATGACGAGTGATTCTATTAGCCACCTTATTTACACTACCATGATTGAAGAGTTCCAAAACTTACCTGAAACCAGCTGATACCTAAAAACACCACTCGTTCCTCAAAAAACAAGTCTCCTTGAAGCTCTTTTTATACTCGTAAAATATGAAAAGATTGTAGAGAAATTGGCCTCTCCAACTCGTTAAAGTGATTGGAAGTACCATCCCTCCTCTATATTTTAATATTTTTAGACCTAAGGGATCATTACACAAAAATATCGAGTGGTTGTCTTTTTCGGCTCGCTAAAGTGATTGGAAAAGTCATCCCTTTCATATTATTTTATACTTTTTCAGACTTAAGGGATTATACTATGGAAAAGGACTACTGGAGTTTCCTTTCTGTCTCTTTTCAAACTCTCTAAAATTGAAAAGGATTGAGTTATCTTTGTTGTTAAACTTGTTAAAACAATAGCGACAAACTTGTCCATACGGAAAAGAGCGAGTTTCACTATTGCTAGGCTCACTAAAACATAGTGACAGGTTTGCCCGAAGGGAAAATTATAGAACAAGCATATGTTATCCTCCTCAAGCTTGGCAAAAATAAAGAGGTACTGGTCAGCAATGACTGGGGAAAAAGGGAAGAAATCTTGAAGAACTTCATTAGTAGCAGGTCGCTCTTGAACATGACACTTTCACTCCATCACCATGATGGAGTTAGGTTGTGTTATTCTGTTCACCAGTCATATTACCATTGGTCCTCTGTACCATCCATTTTGGGGTTAATGCTACCAATCCATTCCAGTGTCACCGATATGTTCAGGAGAAGTCCCTTAGAGAATTCAACAACCCACCTAACACCTCATCCGCTGCAATACCTTCACTCTCCATTTTTCATGACCACCACCCTGAACCTTGTATCATCAGATCGTTTTCACCTCCACAAAATCATTTGCTCCATTCCATGTTGTAGATGTGGGATTCATTAAGGCCCTCCTGCAATGGGTCACTTCTTGTCGACATCAACTCATTATCCAAGAAGTTGACTTAGGAACAACCCTTTTAGTACTTTGATGTTTGCATGCCTCAATGGCAAGTTTCTCACTTCTAGCGATAGGTTTACATCAATGGCCTTCGACCGAAAGATTTTTCTTGGTGTTCAACATCGACTCATGTATTCACACCACATGAATTGTACTACAGTACCTTGAGGGTCATCATCATTATCGGTGATTCCTCTCGTGCCTATTAACAGCTTACATCATTGGCTCGTAATCAGGTGATGTCTTTCCATGTTCGACATCAGAACATATTTTCACATGGATCGACTTGTACTTCAGGCGAAGATTGAAAAAGTTTGAAGACCCCAGATCTAGTTTCATCCATTTGGGTTGCGGTATATTCAAGAAAATAAAGACATCAAATGTACATCATAGCTGCACAGGTAATCATCTAAGCTAAGGGATGATGGCTCTACCAGAATCATCAGTCTGCCACATAGACGATTATCTTTCCTATGTACATGAAAATGAATTTATAAAGCTGAGCATGGGAATTCCCGCCTCAGCTAGATCATGAAAATATTATGAAATAATGTATTGTATTGTATCTTATTACAGGTCACCTTCCAGTTCAAAAAACCTCAGATCGTCATGATAAAGCATTTCACCCGACATCAGAAGATTTACGACCTCATGCTTTAGGGGGCAACTATTATAGACATATTTGGGAACTATAACCCCAATCACATATGTCAATAAACCAAGGGCTCTCAAACCCCTAAAACTGTTGTTTCATACGGTCAACTGATTACATCATTTCCCAGAAGTTCTCCCTAAAAAACTGCTCAGAACTGGTCAAAACTGGACCATACAGACTGCTCCATGCTGAGGGTACGATGCATCTCACCTGCTACACACAAAGGGTGAGATGCATACTGAAAATCCATTCTGTAGGGTGTGATAAGTGAGAGCAGAAAAATGGCAGAAGCAGTTTGCTAGGTGGAAACTCAAAGAATCTTCTAGAAACTGCTCATATGACACTTTCCTCTCTGAATTCACCCAGGGATGAGTAAGAGATCATGAAATCAAAAATTGGAACCAAGAACTATTAGTGAAATGACACTAATCAAAATCTCAGAAGCTGAATCACTCCCCTGCAAACATCTATATATGGATCCCTCATCCTAGATATCTAGAGGCTGGAATTTTGTAATTTGTAAGGAATTGCTATTGGTTTCTCTTTGAGACATTGTATTGTTGGGTGATCTTACTTTTTATGAGGTGAAGAGGGCTTTCATGCTGGGAGGATGATTCTGGATCAGACAGTTGGGTTGTAATCCTCTCTTCTACTACTTCTATCAATAAAGCTATTTGAGTTTTCCTCCATATACTTGTATATTTTTGAATATTGTATTTGTGTATGCATTTGTATGGTTAATGTACATCTAATTCTGCATTGTTTATGGTTATAGATCTCTATGATTTGATGGTATTTTGCTGCTTTGATTCTATAGGTTTTCTTTGAAGCGGGACAAGTGAGAAGCGAGTGATGAAGCACTATCAAAGGGGAGAGGAAACAAGTAAGGAGCCAAGTGAAAGACTGAGGTTGGTACTCTCTACTTCTCTCTCATCTATCTCTCATAAAGGAAAACACAAGTTACTTTAAATAGTTTGTTTCTAAGATAGCTACCCGTCATAGTGGGACTAGCAGCTCTGAATGGACACTAGTTTTCCCGATAACACTTATGCAGTTGGATTGACCCAATCTTTATTTCATGTAGTAATCTTGTAGATACAATCCAGTTCAACATCACTATCCTCATCGCGCACCGGTTCGATGTAGCGCACTCCTTCATCTGGGTCCAGCGGAACTATTACCCAGAGTGACTTTTTTTCGAACATCATTTTCTGTCTTTTTAAGTTGATGACCCCATTCGTTTCCATGGCCCAATCTATTCTTGGCAATGCAGGTTATGGATTACTATCATCAACAATCTCTATTACCTCGAAGTCGGTCTGTGTACTTATGCCTTCATTGTCCACTGTCACCCCTTTCAGTCATCCCATTGGTAAGATCATTTGCTGGTTGGACATCCTCAGTTGAATAGGAGACCACTGCAATGTGGGCCTACCCATGCATTCCCACGTTTTCTTGGGCAAAACATTTGCATCTAACCCTAAATCCAGAATGACTTGGTCCATCTCATACTCTTCAATCTCTCATCCAGATCTTAAGGGGTTTCTCCTGGTAGCATCACCATCTCCTTGAATCCTATAATTGACTGCGTTTCTAATTTCAGTAGACTAAACTCCCTTTTTAACGCATCTTGGATCTCTATTATTTCGGCATTGGGGTGATCCATACAGTTCTTAATATACCAAGTCAATGCACGATCTTGTAGTGTACTTACTAGGGCAGCCTTTTTAATATTATCATCCATAACTCTGTGCGCTTCCCACACTGCCTTCACTATGAACCAAAATTGTTCTCGATCTTCACTTCCTGCTCCTTTCAATACGGGCAAGTTGATCACGTTTTCCATGCTAAATTTCTAGTTTGCACACAGGTGTACTAAGGCCACTTACGAATTCGTACCACTTTTGATCCAATAAATCTTCAATCTCTTTCCTCGTAGGGTTCCAAACTCCCGACATCAACCATCCCTTAGGCATATCCTGGTCCTAGCAATGGAACCATTTGTTGGGTTATTGGGCCCTAACCCAGGTTCGGAAGAGTTATTAGCCAAACAAATCCCACAACTACCAGCCCTTTTGGCAACAACCCATGGAGCGTGGACTAAGGTCTCACCCGAGGTAGCAGGGGAGGGTGCTGGAACCAGGTTTCAGCACACTTGGGATGTTTTGATGTGGTCTGGAGGGTTTGCGCACCGTTCTATGGCCTCGTGCCACTCTATGCTCTTATTGGACTTCTGTGCTGGTATACATTCTTAAGAACTTACTACATATCTGTTTTCTTGTTACAGTCTTTAAGAAAACAATTAACAATAAAACCCAGTGTGCACGATTATCAAAAGATATAACCTCACATAACAAATGCAAAAACCATAATACAACAGATTCGTGATATTTTAGAAACAAATTATCTTTATTAATATCTTCTTTCCAGTACAACCTTCTCCCTGCCCTGCGCACACAGCTACAGGGGTCCACGCACATAGTTGCGGAATCTATCAGGCCTCCGCGCACATAGTTGCGAAGCCTCTATCTACCCACTAACACCCTTGACTCGAACTTACAGACGCAGAACTCTGATCACTTTCACCAACCCATAATACATCAGATCGAATCTAGAACAAAAACTGCCTTCTACCCTTAGAGCCTCACTCTATTTATACATTCCCATGGTCCGCGGACCATGGGCAGATCAAATTACTTTTTATTATTCTATATTATTTTTGGGTGGACAACGCCTTGACTCGACCTATTACATTTCACACTCCACGCATTTCAAAGATTTATAATATTATGTCCCTAACTTCTAGGATTTAAGCCCCAAAACCATTACGCGGGGCCTCCGCTACCCAAAAGTGTTGCTGGCCTTGTCTTCCCTTATCTAAATGGCCCCTAGAGGAAGTGTTGTCACTCTATTTATTAACTCAGGATTGATGGGCATGGACGTCCCTCTTACCATAGTGGTAGCATTTGTTCTTACTTGAGCGTTTAGTGCCAAGGAAAATTCATAAGTTATAACAACATGATATTCCGTGAGCAACTCAAAGAAGCTTAAATAGTGATGCCTTCTAAAGATGTCAACCACAGGGGGATGAAGGTGAATTATTGATTTTCCTATGGGGTCTCTTCTATTGAATCTCCATCCCATTTTCTTCTCTGGTTTCAACTAAGTGCAATAGGTTTTGTAAGATATATTTAGAATGAATTTTAGGGTAGCTGAGAGCTAAACTTCTTAGTGGATGAATTCAAGTACTACAGCTCCTTATATCCACAAAAGTTTTATTTTTATAGCCCCAAACCCTTTTTAATTCCCACGTTTACTATAATTACTAATATAGTACAAAGTGTATCAGTTATGTAAACCATGAACAGAGGTGAGATAGGCTACTAACTTCTCACTGTAATGCCTGGGATTATGACAGTTGAGTACAAAGTTGAACCTAGGCACACCCTTGTAAACTTCCTGTGGAATTTCATTGTTTCTTGTAGCTTCCTATAGGTTTCTTTGCTTTCTGTAGATGTTTCCTATAGGATGACCAATGTAGGGTTCGACTTTTTCGATGGCTTCCCAAGCTGGTCCCTATATCCTTGTTTATGAATGAGCAAAAAATGCAAGAAATTTTGGTGTTTTTATGATATTATGGTCGAGGATTGGAGCGTTGTGCTGACTCAGAGTGGTAAAAGATTTCCTAATTTGAACTTTGGCCCACCATTATTCATCATTCACTTACTCCTCGTAATCATCACCCACTCCCTCTTAACTAATTTTGACCACCTTTCTAACTGGTTCTCATTGATGTGACATCCTTATGTGGCATGCTAACTAAAAGAGCCCTCTTTCTTCACAAGTTGAGGGTGGCCAAGTTAACAGGCCACCTCCATCTTATTGAAAAGGAATTTCTTCAACATTTACACATTTTTCCTCATATCGTACCTAGGGAAGAGCTAAGTAAGTTACCATACATGAGCCTACCTTTCGTTGATTAGTTCTTGCTAGAGTAGCTAACTTATGTGTTGTCACTTAAGGAAGTGCTTCCTTTCTCTCTTTCCATGTTTTCCATTTGGCTCTTGTATAGATGACTACCTATCTTGTTCATGTGTATAGGTGCTTGATATTTTCTCGGCATGGAATCCCCCCATAGCATGTTTTGGGGCTCAAAGCCCAAGTTTTGCTCTAATGTATTGTAAGACTTTGCGAATTGTGGGCACGGAGCACAAAGTATAGGTTGAGTCATAGGGTTGTCCACCCTAAGTATTGTAAAATAATGTAATGGACCATGGGATTGTATAAATACAGTGAGGCTCTAAGTTGTAAAGGCAGCGAAGGATTGAATTAGAGAGAGATGAATACAAATGGTTCGAGCATAGAATAAGAGTCTAAGTGTATTGGCTCGTAGTAGTAGGAAGAGGCTCTATAGCTAAGTAAGCAGAGGCCTAGTAGAGTCTGCGGCTGAGTGCGCGAAACCCTGCAACTGAGTGCACAGGGCAGTGTCGAGTCTGTAATATTGAATGAAGAATAATAAAGAGAAGTTGACTCCAATTTCTGGGCATCTGCTTGTGTATTGCCTTCTTTACATTTATACTATTTTGTTTATCGTGTGGACTTATATGATTGTTGGATATACTGTTAATTATCACTAGTCTTACACAAATAGGTTGAGTAATCAGGTAATAATAGATTAAATAGCAAGGAAATTGGTTATAATACAGGTCGTGCCCCAAGTAGGGTTGCGCGGAAGCAGCATTGTAGTTTCCGAGGGACTAACAGGTGCACATAGCGATGTGTGCAAGGTCAAACTGTGGATCGCCAGAAGCTCATCGGAGATCTCGAGGGTGCAGAAACCTAGTTCTAGCACCCTCCCATACTACTTCAGGTGAGACCTCAGTCTGTGCTCCGTAGACTGTTGCCCAAAGTGCCAGTAGTAACGGTATTTGATTAGATAAATCACCTCTGAACCTGGGTCAGGCCCATACAAGCCAACAAATGGTTCTGTTGCCATGACTGGGATCTGCATAAGGGATGTCCGATGTCGTGGCACTGGAATCCAACAAAGAAAGAAATTGAAGAGTGGTTGGATAAGAAGATTCACGAGTTTGCAGCACAGGAAAACAGAAATCCACGAGTAAGTAAGGAAAAGTGGTTGGAGCACTAGTTTTATACGGAAATCTACAAAATTTTCTTTGCATCCTTTGCTTTTGAGCTGTATGAGTGGATCATGAAGCTAGCAAATAGTTAGGGAAGGTGTAGGCTTGAAAACCCAATCGTGTGGACTTTGGAATTAGTGCGCAGACTAGAAATGTCAGGAGATAAGATCACAAGAGCTGTGGACCATTGGCTCAACCAAATTATAGGAGGACTTATCACTGAGTTTGCGATAGAAATGACTATCAGATACAGTGATGTTGGGCATGGAATCCTCCCACAACATGTTTTGGCACTCAAAGCCCAAGTTTTAGTCAAAGGTTTTGTAAGACTCCGCGATTTGCAGGCGCAGAGCGCAAAGTATAGGTTAAGTCATAGGGTTGTACCCTAAAGTAATGTAATGTAATGTAAAACCATGTTGGCCTACCGATGGTTCACAGAACACGGGATTGTATAAATAGAGCGAGGCCCTAAGTTGGAAAGACAGGAGTGAAGGAGGAAGAGAAAATAATACGAATGGTTCGAGCTTAGAGTAGGAGTGTAAGTGTATTGGGTCGTAGTAGTAGGAAGAGGCTCTACAGCTGACTGCGCAGAGGCTTAGTAGAGTTCGCAATTGAGTGCGTGGACCCCTACAACTGACTGTGCAGGGCGATGTCGAGTCTGTAATCAGGATTGAAGATAAATAAAGAGAAGTTGATTCCTATTTCTGTGTATCTGTTGTGCATTTCCTTCTTTATGTTTATACTATTTTATTTATTGCGTGCATTGATATGATTGCTGAATATGCTATAATAATCATTAGTCTTACCTAAACAAGTTAAGTAACTAGATAATAATAGATTACATAGAAAGGGACTTGGATATTATGGGTTACGCCCCGAGTAGGGTTGCATGGAAGCAACATCACAGGTTGTGAAGGGATAGCAAGTGTGCATAGCAACGTGCACGGAAGGTTAGACCACAGTCTCCCAGAAGCTCATTATACATCCCCAGGGTGTGGTAACCTAGTTCTAGCACCCTCCCATACTACTTTGGGTGAGACCTCAGTCCTCGCTTCTCGGAATGTTGCCGAAAGGGCCAATAGTACTGGGATTTGCTTGGCTAAATCACCTCTGAACCGAGGTTAGGCCCATACAAGCCAACAAATGGTTCCATTGCCGAGACCGATATCTGCATAAAGGATGTCTAATGTTGTGCCACTAGAATCTAATGAAGAAATAAATTGAAGAGTGGTTGGACAAGAAGATTCACGAGTTTGCGGCGTAGGAAAACAGAAATGTGCAAGTATCTAAGGAACAATTGTTGGAGCGCTACCTATATGTTATAGACATTTTTGGGCCCTACAACCCCAAGCATGAAATGTCCATAAACCAAGGGCTCCTAAGTCCCTAAAAGTGTTGTTCTAACCCCTAAAGGAACAAGGTCAACATATTACAGCTTCTCCCAGAAGTTCTCCATGAAAACTGCTCAGAATTGGTCAAAACAAGATCATTTCAGCTGCTCCACTGGCTAAGTGTGTTGCATCTCACCTAAATACACTATGTGGGTGCGTTGCATTTCAAAAATCCCTTCTGTGGGGTGCTATGGGTGAGAAATGACAAATGGCAGTGTCATTCCGCGAGGTGGAGAGGCAATGGAAGCTTCCAGAATCTTCTCCTGTGACACTTGCCTCACTGAATTCGACCAAGGATGAGTAAGAGATCATCAATCTCCAAGTGGAAGCAAGAACTATCAGAGGGAAGACACTAATCAAATCATGAGCTGACACATCTCCATTACAGATATCTATATATGGATCCCTCATCCCAGAGATCCAGAGGCTGGAATTTTGCATATTGTAAGGAATTGCTGTTGGTTTCTTCAGACAAACATCAGATTGTTGGGTGATCTAAGCTTTGTTTGAGGTGAAGAGGGGCTTCTTTGCTGGGAGGTTGATGCTGGGTTAGAAAAACTGGTTGTAACTCCTCTTGGCTCTTTTCTTGTTTATCTATAAAAGTTATTCAAGTTTTCCTCCATGCTCTTGTGTCATTGATGCTTGCTACATTTGCATGGTAAATTTACATCTGATCCTAGATTGTTTATGATTATAGATCCATGTCTTTGTATAGTGCTATGCTTCTGTGATCTTACAGGTACTTTGTGAAGATGGGCGTGCAAGGGACCAGGTAGCTAAAGAATATCAAAGAAGAGAGGAATCAAATCAGGAGATTAGCGCAAGACAGAGGTTAGTCTTTCTCTTCCTCTCTATCTATAATTCATAAAGGAAAAACGAAAGTAGCTTTTCTCTGTTTGTTTCTAAGGCAGCTATCACACCTTAGTGGGATAGAGCAGTTCTATATAGACACTTTTCCCTGTAACAAAATGGCGACTCCACTAGGGAGATAATTTGTTTGTTTGTTTATCATTCTTTGTTGTCTATTTCATAAACTTACAGGTAGCATTCAAACTGCATTTGCCATAGCAAATGCAAAGTAGATAACTGCTACTTCAATCCAATCTACTGGATCTATTTATGATTTAAACAACTAATTCGCAAACTATCTGATTTCCCTTGTGATAGCTCTTAGATCCTCCTTAGATCTACCCCTGATTGTTGCATTACTAATTGCTTTTTGCTCGGCCAAAACCCAAGAACTGAATTGCAAAATGTGACCTGGAATCCAAATAGAGTCTCGTTTCTGGCCCAGCGCAGGTACTGTTCAGAGAATCTGAACTTCAGCGTACTTCCCGAGTGGACAAGCTGTGCTGCATTTCAAATTCTCTGTATTGCAGGTGTGCTGATCAGGCTAGCTCTGTGCAGTTTTGGCTTCTGTGATTCATTGTTTCTAGTTCTATTCCTGAATTTTGCTACCTGTGATCAGTATATGTCTATTTGAAACCCCTTTTCCTTGTTGTTATTCTGCCTCCTTTGTACAAAAGAACTGTAGATGTTTTTTTGTGTTTGTTGAGTCATTTTCAATTCACCTTTGCAAAAGTAGCATAATCGCATTGTCGTCCTTTGATTTGAAACTGGTGCAAGTGTCGATTTCAATCGTAGGAAAGAGTTTGATTGCTGTTGATGGTTGATTATCCTGTTGCTATTGCTTTTGGTCTGAATTTGTAATTTTCTAGTGTCAAGAACAAGTATTAATTTCAAAATCGCAAGGTGTTGTGATCATCTCCATTTTTTATTTCAAAAAGAAACTTGTTGATATTTGTCGCTTGAAAAGAGATTTAGATTTGTGCATCAACTTTCTTTTTAGCATTCATATACTAAGAAAGTCGAAAACAAATACATGCATGTGCATTTGCATATAGACAGTCTGATTGGCTTGATTTAGGAAAGTGCATTTAGAGTGTGCTCTTTGCTCTTTGTGAAAAGATTCTGTCTTTCTTTTCCTTAGTAGCTAGGATTTTCATTGCACGAAGAAGATAAAAAGTTTGTTTATCATCTTAGATTGCATTTTAGGAGTTACATCTACATCTCGCGGTGAACCTGAAAGGCAAACTTCATAAACAAGATCAAATTAAAATAAATTCAATGAATCTAACAATGCTTTGGAACTTAACGCACAACATTTAGAAGTCTAGGCTAGAGACGTATTCTGGCATCGTAAAGCCTGGTAATTGTTGTTCTCATTGATGGTTGGGTGATTCCTCCACTTTGAGACGATAAGTGCCAGTATGGACTTGTGCTCCCACGTCCCATCGAGTATATTTTGGGAGACCCCAATAGGCTTAATCCTTTATCCATAGGAAGCTATGTCTGCCACCCTATCGATCGCAATGCACTGAACACAGCATTCGGGAAGATTGACTACCGTACCGTAAAAGGTATTCTCCAGTTTTGCGATTGGTTTGGTAATCCCTCTACCTAGATTTCCAGAGTAGTCCCTTTCATTCCTTTACAGACTCCTTAACAGAAAAGGTCCATCTGAGCACTTGTCACTTCAGGCTCATTAAAAATCGAAGGAGACTAGAGTCATCTTTTGTTTTTTCTCGACTCTTAAAAATTGAGAAAACAAGTTGTGTCAAAGCGTCAAAAATTTATTTTAAATGGAATACTCATTACCCCTTTCCTACGTTGATCTTGGGTTGAGAAAATGGAGTCCACCAACCAAGGAATTCCCCTTGGAGGAAATCCTAATCCCTTCTCCTCTTGGGGAGATGTTGGTGCACCCCATATGGCCACATTGTCGCTTCCAAGACTGACAATTGGTTTTCCTGTATGGCTCTTCTCAACCTCTGTCGTTCAGAACACCACAATTCCTGAACAATCAAATCAGCAACTAGATGAGTCCAGAGTTACCCACAAACCTTCTACTTCCTCTAATTCTTCCTCTCATCCTTCCTCTTCACTTGATGGGGCTGGTAAAGCCAAAAGTCAAGTACCTAAGGAGAAGAAGGAAAAGAAGAAGAAAGAGAAGAAGAAGAAGGAGCCAAAAGCGAATGGGGGCAAACGAGTGTTGTCTAGCGAAAATCCACACACTGCACCGACCAGGCCTAAATCACCATGTGTCATTTGCAAAGGAGACCACTATCACAGAGATTGTCCTTGCATCCCTCGAATCTTAAGGGACTGGTCTCCTCATTTGCACAACCCGGTGTCGTCAACCTCTGATGGTCATGTTGAAAATACATCGTCAACTAGTGAAAGTGAAGCCCCAGGACAAAAAGGAAAATATAGATTTCCTTGTAAACTATGCGAAGGCGATCATGCCGTCCACCGTTGTCCCTTCTTAGACGAAGCTAAAAGAGTTTTGGACGATCGTCCGGTTTCACTGTTACGACTTCCTCCTGGATATAAAAAACTCTTGCCGAGTCTGTCACTAGTTGAAAATCCGGCTGGCCCGCTCAGGTGGTCGGCCAAAGCATCTATCATTGAAGATAAACCATCTGAACCCATACCAGATGAAAGTCAAAAGGTCGAGGCGGCAGTTGACCCGGTCTTGCCTTCAAAGGTTCCATCTTCAGATGATACAGTCACCGAAGAGAACAAGGATGACATCGTCCAAATTCTTTTCATAAGCAAAGACTCCAATGAACATGGGAGAAATTTACCCGTTCCTTTACCGCAGGAAGGAAGTTCGTCAGAGTCGTACCCGGCCGTCTATTCGGTCCCACCTCCAAGCAACCTAGTTGTCTCCTTCGACTAGAATCAGCTAGGCAGACCCCGTTTACCAGCTAGTGTACCATTCTGAATCATTGTTCAAATATATAGAATGGTCATGGCTGGTACCATCATAGATGAGGGGGCTTCTGTGAGTATCCTTTCCTCAACTGCTTGGAAAGCGCTTGGTTCACCATCACTTTTGCCTGAGATGAGAAATCTAATAGGCTTTGGTAAAGGAACCAGTCAACCGTTAGGGATCCTTCCCAATGTGCCCATAACATTGAGAAGGAAAACCATTCACATGAACGTGATGGTAGTTCAAGGACCCCTGGATTACAATCCACTCCTTGGACGAGACTATATTTATTGCATGAGAGCCATTGTCTCATCACTCTTTAGAGTGATGTGTTTTCCGCATGAAGGAAGAGTGGTCAAGCTCGTAGACCAGCTTTCATTTCCCAGATCACACATAGAAAATAGTCATATACCATCCCTAAATGGTCTTTTCACGCAAGAAATGTCTCAATCCCCAGTCCGTCCACCCGATGAGCACGAGTGATTCAGGGGGACATGACTGAAACCCAGGGGGCATGCACCCTGGTCTCCTTCGGCAGGAAAACTTCGGGTATAGGGTAGATTTCTGTGAAAAAATATGACTAGTCTGTACTCCCATCCGTGATTGGAAGAGGGGGTTATTCTAGAACAAGATTCTCTTGTCAAAGTTATGTGAGTGGAGTACCCTCCTTCACTCACCTTTGTCTATTTCGGTAAACATCACCGAAGAAGTGTTTTGTTTGCACTGTGAATAGAACAATCTTTGGGTAACCTGTAAGAGGTAGGCCTCTCTCGGTAAAACAAATGTTTTAATGGACTAAAGAAGGGGTAACCTTGAAACTCTATTTTATACCTGGGGGCATGCAAACCTTTTGGAGTGTGAGCGATGAACGACTATTTATTTTTTAAATTTGTAGGTCCTCTAACCCTTTAAACTTGTAGGATTGGTCGTTTCCTAACTTGCATAAAGAAAGGATGTGGGGCAAAACTCTAAAAGTTGCCGTTTTATATGAGACATTCTTATCACACGACTGGATTAATCGAGAAGTTTTAGAACATAGTTCAAGCTCGTTAAAAATAAACATAAGCCATGAGCAAATGTTTCCCCCCGCATTTAAGCTCATTAAAAAATGAACTATTCCTTGGTAAATAACTATCGTGAATGTAGTACTTCAGCCATTAAAGCCTTGGTCGTGTTTGCACCGTCACCTCCAATTTTGCATTGGCCGATCATTCACCCCCATTTGATTGTTTACCCATTTTGAGGAACAGCTGCGAAGAGTGATTTCACTAGCCATCCTTGTAACACTGCTGTGATTGGAAAATTTCAAAGCTTACCTGGAATCAGTTGCTACCCATTTTATCACTCGTTCCTCAAAAGACGAGTCTCCTTTAAGCTCTTTTCAACTGACTCGTAAAATATGAAAAGATTGCCGAGCCATTGGCCTCTCTAGCTCGTTAAAGGGACAGGAAGTGCTATCCCTCCTCTAAATTTTTATCTTTTTGGACCTGAGGGATTATTATACAAAAAGATTGAGCGCTTGTTTTGCTCGGCTCATTAAAAGTATCGAAAATTCATCCCTTCTGTATTGTTTTATACTTTTTTGGACTTAAGGGATTAGATGACGAAAAAGGAATTTTGGAGTTACCTTTATGTTCCTTTTCAGACTCTCTAAAATTGAAAAGGACCGAGTTATCTTTGTGGTTAAACTCGTTAAAAAGATTAATAGCGACAAACTTGTCTATAGACGAGAACAAGTTTCACTATCGCTAGGCTCGTTAAAACATAGCGATGGGTTTGCCCGAAGGGAAAATTATAGAACAAGCATATGTTATCCTCCTCAAGCTTGACAAAAATAAAGAGGTACTAGTCAGCAATGACTGGGCAAAATTGGGAAGAAAAATTGAAGAAACTTTGTTGGTAGCAAGTCGCTCTTGAACATAACACTTCCACTCCGTGTCCGAGTCGGGTTGGGTTGTTTCATTCACCGGTCACATCACCATGGTCCCATTATACCATCCACATTTGGGGTTAATGCTACCAATCCATCATGTCAGTGTCGCCGATATGTTCAAGAGAAGTCATTCAGAGAATTCACCTGTGTCTCACCCACTACCATACATTTATACTCCATTCTTTCATGACTGCCACCCTAAACCTTATATCACCAGATCGTTTTCACCTCCATTAAAATCATTTGCTCCGCTCCGTGTCATTGATGTGGGATTCATTAAGGCCGTCCTGTGATGGATCACTTCTTGTCGAAATTAGCTCATTATCCAAGAAGTTGATCTAGGAACACCCCATTCAGTACTTTGAAGCTTGCATGCCTCAATGGCAAGTTTCTCACTTCCGGCGACAGGTTTACATCAATGGCCTTCGACCGAAAGATTTTACGTGGTGTTCGATGCCAAGTCCTTTATTCACACCACATGAATTGTACTGCAATACCTTGAGGGTCATTATCATTATCAGTGATTCCTCTCGCGCTTGTTAACAATTTACATCATTGACTGGTAATCAAGCGATGTCTTTCAATGTTCAACTTCAGAACATTTCTCACATGGATCAACTTGTACTTCGAGTGAAGATCAAACAGGATCGAAGACCCCAGATCTAGTTTCATCCATCCGGGCTGCGGTATATATTCAGGGAAATAAAGACATCAAATGTACATCATTGCTGCACAGATAATCATCCAATCAAAAGGATGATGGCTCTATCAGAATCATTAGTCTACACTCAGACGATTGTCTATCCTATGTACATGAAAATAAATTTATAAAGCTGAGCATGGGAATGCTCGCCTCAGCTAGATCATGAAAATATTATGAAGATAATGTATTGTATTATATCTTATTACAGGTCTCCTCCCAGCATTGAAAGAACTTCGGATCCTCATAATAAAGCATTTCACCTGACATCAAAAGACTAACGGCCTCATGCTTTAGGGGGCAACTGTTATAGACATTTTTGGGCGCTACAACCCCAAGCATGAAATGTCCATAAACCAAGGGCTCCTAAGTCCCTAAAAGTGTTGTTCTAACCCCTAAAGGAACAAGGTCAACAGATTACAACTTCTCCCAGAAGTTCTCCATGAAAAACTGCTCAGAATTGGTCAAAACAGGATCATTTCAGCTGCTCCACTGGCTAAGTGCATTGCATCTCACCTAAATACACTGTGTGGGTGCATTTCATTTCAAAAATCCCTTCTGTGGGGTGCAATGGGCGAGAAATGACAAATGGCAGTGTCATTCCGCGAGGTGGAGAGGTAATGGAAGCTTCCAGAATCTTCTCCTGTGACACTTGCCTCACTGAATTCGACCAAGGATGAGTAAGAGATCATCAATCTCCAAGTGGAAGCAAGAACTATCAGAGGGAAGACACTAATCAAATCATGAGCTGACTCATCTCCATTACAGATATCTATATATGGATCCCTCATCCCAGAGATCCAGATGGAAATTTGCATATTGTAAGGAATTGCTGTTGGTTTCTTGAGACAAACATCAGATTGTTGGGTGATCTAAGCTTTGTTTGAGGTGAAGAGGGGCTTCTTTGCTGGGAGGTTGATGCTGGGTCAAAAGAACTGGTTGTAACTCCTCTTGGCTCTTTTCTTGTTTATCAATAAAAGCTATTCAGGTTTTCCTCCATGCTCTTGTGTCATTGATGCTTGCTACATTTGTATGGTCAATTTACATCTGATCCTAGATTGTTTATGTTTATAGATCCATGTCTTTGTATAGTGCTATGCTTCTGTGATCTTACAGGTACTTTGTGAAACTGGGCGTGCAAGGGAGCAGGTAGCTAAAGACTATCAAAGAAGAGAGGAATCAAATCAGGAGATTAGCGCAAGACAGAGGTTGGTCTTTCTGTTCCTCTCTATCTATAATTCATAAAGGAAAAACGAAAGTAGCTTTTCTCTATTTGTTTCTAAGGCAGCTGTCACACCTTAGTGGGATAGAGTAGTTCTATATAGACACTTTTCCCTGTAACAAAATGGCGACTCCACTGGGGAGATAATTAGTTAGTTTGTTTATCATTCTTTGTTGTCTATTTCATAAACTTACAAGTAACATTCGAACTGCATTTGCCATAGCAAATGCAAAGTAGATAACTGCTACTTCAATCCAATCTACTGGATCTGTTTATGATTTAAACAACTGATTCACAAACTATCTGATTTCCCTTGTGATAGCTCTTAGATCCTCCTTAGATCTACCCCTGATTGTTGCATTACTGATTGCTTTTTGCTCGCCCAAAACCCAAGAACTGAACTGCAAACTATGACCTGGAATCCAAACAGAGTCTCGTTTCTGGCCTAGCGCAGGTACTGTTCAGAGAATCTGAACTTCAGCGCACTTCTCGAGTGGACAAGCTGCGCTGCATTTCAAATTCTCTGTGTTACAGGTGCGCTGATCAGGCTAGCTCTGTGCAGTTTTGGCTTCTGTGATTCATTGTTTCCAGTTCTATTCCTGAATTTTGCTGCCTGTGATCAGTATATGTCTGTTTGAAACCCCTTTTCCTTGCTGTTATTCCGCCTCCTTTGTACAAAAGAACTGTAGATGTTTTTTTTGTGTTTGTTGAGTCATTTTCAGTTCTCCTTTGCAAAAGTAGCATAATCGTACTGTCGTCCTTTGATTTGAAACTATTGCAAGTGTCGATTTCAATCATAGGAAAGAGTTTGATTGCTGTTGATGGTCGATTATCCTGTTACTATTGCTTCTGGTCTAAATTTGTAATTTTCTAGTGTCAAGAACAAGTATTAATTTCAAAATCGTAAGGTGTTGTGATCGTCTCCATTTCTGATTTCGAAAAGAAACTTGTTGATATTTGTCACTTGAAAAGAGATTCAGATTTGTGCATCAACTTTCTTTTTAGCATTCATATACTAAGAAAGTCGAAAACAAATACATGCATGTGCATTTGCATATAGACAGTCTGATTGGCTTGATTTAGGAAAGTGCCTATAGAGTGTGCTCTTTGCTCTTTGTGAAAGGATTCTATCTTTCTCTTCCTTAGTAGCTAGGATTTTCATTACACAAAGAAGATAAAAAGTTTGTTTATCATCTTAGATTGCATTTTAGGAGTTACATCTACATCTTGCGGTGAACCTGAAAGGCAAACTTCATAAACAAGATCAACTTAAAATAAATTCAATGAATCTAACAACGCTTTGGAACTTAATGCACAACATTTAGAAGTCTAGGCTAGAGTTGTATTCTGGCATCATAAAGCCTGGCAACTGTTGTTCTCACTGATGGTTGGGTGATTCCTCCACTTTGAGACAATAAGTGCCAGTACGGACTTGTGCTCCCACGTACCATCGAGTATATTTTGGGAGACCCCAATAGGCTTAATCCTTTATCCATAGGAAGCTGTGTCTGCCGCCCTACCGATCGCAATGCACTGAACATAGCATTTGGGAAGATTGACTGCTGTACCGTAAAAAGTATTCTCCAGTTTTGTGATTGGTTTGGTAATCCCTCTATCTAGATTTCCAGAGTAGTCCCTTTCGTTCCTTTTCAAACTCCTTAACAGAAAAGGTCCATCCGAGCACTTGTCACTTCAGGCTCATTAAAAATCGAAGGAGACTAGAGTCATCTTTTGTTTTTTCTCGACTCTTAAGAATTGAAAAAACAAGTTGTGTCAAAGCGTCTAAAATTTATTTTAAATGGAATACTCATTACTCCTTTCCTACGTTGATCTTGGGTTGAGAAAATGGAGTCCACCAACCAAGGAATTCCCCTTGGAGGAAATCCTAATCCCTTCTCCTCTTGGGGAGATGTTGGTGCACCCCATATGGCCACATTGTCGCTTCCAGGACTGACAATTGGTTTGCCTGTATGGCTCTTCTCAACCTCTGTCATTCAGGACACCACAATTCCTGAACAATCGAATCAGCAACTAGACGAGTCCAGAGTTACCCACCAACCTTCTACTTCCTCTAATTCTTCCTCTCCTCCTTCCTCTTCGCTTGATGGGTCTGGTAAAGCCAAAAGTCAAGTACCTAAGGAGAAGAAGGAAAAGAAGAAGAAAGAGAAGAAGAAGAAGGAGCCAGAAGCGAATGGGGACAAACGAGTTTCGTCTAGCGAAAATCCACACACTACACCGACCAGGCCTAAATCGCCATGTGTCATTTGCAAAGGAGACCACTATCACAGAGATTGTCCTTGCATCCCTTGGATCTTAAGGGACTGGTCTCCTCATTTGCACAACCTGGTGTCGTCAACCTCTGATGGTCATGTTGAAAACACACCGTCAACTAGTGAAAGTGAAGCCCCAGGACAAAAAGGAAAATATAGATTTCCTTGTAAACTATGCCAAGGCGATCATGTCGTCCACTGTTTTCCCTTCTTAGACGAAGCTAAAAGAGTTTTGGACAATCGTCCGGTTTCACTGTTACGACTTCTTCCTGGATATAAAAAACTCTTGCCAAGTCCGTCACTAGTTGAAAATCTGGCTGGCCCGCTCAGGTGGTCGGCCGAAGCATCTATCATTGAAGATAAACCATCTGAACCCATACTAGACGAAAGTCAAAAGGTCGAAGCGGCAGTTGACCTGGTCTTGCCTTCAGAGGTTCCATCTTCAGATGATACAGTCATCGAAGAGAACAAGGATGACACCGTCCAAATTCTTTTCATAAGCACAGACTCCAACGAACATGGGGGCAATTTACCCGTTCCTTTATCGCAGGAAGGAAGTTCGTCAGAGTCGTACCTGGCCGTCTATTCAGTCCCACCTCCAAGCAACCTAGTTGTCTCCTTCGACTAGAATCAACTAGGCATACCCCGTTTACCAGCTAGTGTACCATTCCAAATCATTGTTCAAATATATAGAATGGTTATGGCTGGTACCATCTTAGATGAGGGGGATTCTGTGAGTATCCTTTCCTCAACTGCTTGGAAAGCGCTTGGTTCACCATCACTTTTGCTTGAGATGAGAAATTTAACAGGCTTTTATAAAGGAACCAATCGACCATTAGGGATCCTTCCCAATGTGCCCATAACATTGAGAAGGAAAACCGTTCACATGAACGTGATGGTAGTTCAAGGACCCCTGGATTACAATCCACTCTTTGGACGAGACTATATTTATTGCATGAGAGCCATTGTCTCATCACTCTTTATAGTGATGTGTTTTCCACACGAAGGAAGAGTGGTCAAGCTCGTAGACCAGCTTTCATTTCCCAGATCATGCATAGAAAATAGTCATATACCATCCCTAAATGGTCTTTTCACGCAAGAAATGTCTCAATCCCCAGTCCATCCACTCGATGAGCACGAGTGATTCGGGGGGACATGACTGAAACCCAGGGGGCATGCACCCTGGTCTGCTTCGGCAGGAAAACTTCGGGTATAGGGTAGGTTTCCACGAGAAAATATGACTAGTCTATACTCCCATCCGTGATTGGAAGAGGGGGTTATTCTAGAACAAGATTCTCTTATCAAAGTTATGTGAGTGGAGTACCCTCCTTCACTCACCTTTGTCTATTTCGGTAAACATTGCCGAAGAAGTGTTTTGTTTGCGCTGTGAATAGAACAATCTTTGGGTAACCTGTAAGAGGTAGGTCTCTCTCGGTAAAACAAATGTTTTAATGGACTAAAGAAGGGGTAACCTTGAAACTCTGTTTTATACCTGGGGGCATGCAAACCTTTTGGAGTGCGAGCGAAGAATGACTATTTATTTTTTAAATTTGTAGGTCCTCTAACCCTTTAAACTTGTAGGATTGGTCGTTTCCTAACTTGCATAAAGAAAGGATGTGGGGCAAAACTCTAAAAGTTGTCGTTTTATATGAGACATTCTTATCACATGACTGGATTAATCGAGCAATTTTAGCACATAGCTCAAGCTCGTTAAAAATAAACATAAGCCATGAGCAAATGTTTCCCCCCACGTTTAAGCTCGTTAAAAAATGAACTATTCCTCGGTAAATAACTATCGTGAATGTAGTACTTCAGCCATTAAAGCCTTGGTCGTGTTTGCACCATCACCTCCACTTTTGCGTTGGTTGATCATTCACCCCTATTTGATTTTTTACCCATTTTGAGGAACAGCTGCGAAGAGTGATTTCACTAGCCATCCTTGTAACACTGCCGTGATTCGAAAATTCCAAAGCTTACCTGGAATCAGTTGCTACCCATTTTATCACTCGTTCCTCAAAAGACGAGTCTCCTTTAAGCTCTTTTCAACTGACTCGTAAAATATGAAAAGATTGCAGAGCCATTGGCCTCTCCAGCTCGTTAAAGGGACAGGAAGTGCTATCCCTCCTCTAAATTTTAATCTTTTTGGACCTGAGGGATTATTACACAAAAAGATCGATCGCTTGTTTTGTTCGGCTCGTTAAAAGTATCGAAAATTCATCCCTTCTGTATTATTTTATACTTTTTCGGACTTAAGGGATTAGATGACGAAAAAGGAATTTTGGAGTTACCTTTACGTTCCTTTTTAGACTCTCTAAAATTGAAAAGGTCAGAGTTATCTTTGTCGTTAAACTCGTTAAAAAGATTAATAGCGACAAACTTGTCTATAGACGAGAACGAGTTTCACTATCGCTAGGCTCATTAAAACATAGCGATGGGTTTGCCCGAAGGGAAAATTATAGAACAAGCATATGTTATCCTCCTCAAGCTTGAAAAAAATAAAGAGGCACTGGTCAGTAATGACTGGGGAAAATTGGGAAGAAAACTTGAAGAAACTTTGTTGGTAGCAAGTCGCTCTTGAACATGACACTTCCACTTCGTGTCCGAGTCGGATTGGGTTGTTTCATTCACCGGTCACATCACCATGGTCCCATTATACCATCCACATTTGGGGTTAATGCTACCAATCCATCACGTCAGTGTCGCCGATATGTTCAAGAGAAGTCATTCAGAGAATTCACCTGTGTCACACCCACTACCATACATTTATACTGCATTCTTTCATGACCGCCACCCTAAACCTTATATCACCATATCGTTTTCAACTCCATTAAAATCATTTGCTCCATTCCGTGTCATTGATGTGGGATTCATTAAGGACCTCCTGTGACGGATCACTTCTTGTCTACATCAGCTCATTATCCAAGAAGTTGATCTAGGACCACCCCATTCAGTACTTTGAAGCTTGCATGCCTCAATGGCAAGTTTCTCACTTTCGGCGACAGGTTTACATCAATGGCCTTCGACAGAAAGATTTTACGTGGTGTTCGATGCCAAGTCCTTTATTCACACCACGTGAATTGTACTGCAGTACCTTGAGGGTCATTATCATTATCAGTGATTCCTCTCGCGCTTGTTAACAGTTTACATCATTGACTGGTAATCAAGCGATGTCTTTCCATGTTCGACTTCAGAACATTTCTCACATGGATCGAATTGTACTTCGAGTGAAGATAAAATGAGTTTGAAGACCCCGGATCTAGTTTCATCCATCCGGGCTGCGATATATATTCAGGGAAATAAAGACATCAAATGTACATCATTGCTGCACAGATAATCATCCAATCAAAAGGATGATGGCTCTATCAGAATCATCAGTCTACACTTAGACGATTGTCTGTCCTATGTACATGAAAATGAATTTATAAAGCTGAGCATGGGAATGCCCGCCTCAGCTAGATCATGAAAATATTATGAAGATAATGTATTGTATTGTATCTTATTACAGGTCTCCTCCCAGCATTGAAAGAACTTCGGATCCTCATAATAAAGAATTTCACCCGACATCAAAATATTAACGACCTCATGCTTTAGGGGGCAACTGTTATAGACATTTTTGGGCCCTACAACCCCAAGCATGAAATGTCCATAAACCAAGGGCTCCTAAGTCCCTAAACGTGTTGTTCTAACCCCTAAAGGAACAAGGTCAATAGATTACAGCTTCTCCCAGAAGTTCTCCATGAAAAACTGCTCAGAATTGGTCAAAACAGGATCATTTCAGTTGCTCCACTGGCTAAGTGCGTTACATCTCACCTAAATACACTATGTGGGTGCGTTGCATTTCAAAAATCCCTTCTGTGGGGTGCGATGGGCGAGAAATGACAAATGGCAGTGTCAATCCGCGAGGTGGAGAGGCAATGGAAGCTTCCAGAATCTTCTCCTCTGACACTTGCCTCACTGAATTCGACCAAGGATGAGTAAGAGATCATCAATCTCCAAGTGGAAGCAAGAACTATCAGAGGGAAGACACTAATCAAATCATGAGCTGACTCATCTCCATTACAGATATCTATATATGGATCCCTCATCCCAGAGATCCAAAGGCTGGAATTTTGAATATTGTAAGGAATTGTTGTTGGTTTCTTGAGACAAACATCAGATTGTTGGGTGATCTAAGCTTTGTTTGAGGTGAAGAGGGGCTTCTTTGCTGGGAGGTTGATGCTAGGTCAGAACAACTGGTTGTAACTCCTCTTGGCTCTTTTCTTGTTTATCAATAAAAGCTATTCAAGTTTTCCTCCATGCTCTTGTGTCATTGATGCTTGCTACATTTGTATGGTCAATTTACATCTGATCCTAGATTGTTTATGTTTATAGATCCATGTCTTTGTATAGTGCTATGCTTCTGTGATCTTACAGGTACTTTGTGAAGCTGGGCGTGCAAGGGACCAGGTAGCTAAAGACTATCAAAGAAGAGAGGAATCAAATCAGGAGATTAGCGCAAGACAGAGGTTGGTCTTTCTGTTCCTCTCTATCTATAAGTCATAAAGGAAAAATGAAAGTAGCTTTTCTTTGTTTGTTTCTAAGGCAGCTGTCACACCTTAGTGGGATAGAGCAGTTCTATATAGACACTTTTCCCTGTAACACTATATATGGAAATCCATGAAATTTTCTTTGCATCCTTTCCTTCTAAGCTATATGAGTGGATCGCAAAGCTAGCAGATAGCTAAGGAAGGTGTATACTTAACAAACCAATAATGTGGACTCTAGAATTAGTGCGTAGACTAGAAGCATCAGGAGATAAGATAGCACGAGCTGTGGACCATTGGCTCAATTGAATAATAGGAGGATTTATCACTAAGTTCACGGTCAACACAACCGTCAACTACAGTGAGGCAGAACGACATTTTCTCAAGGGACCGCGAGGTAAGTATATTAAATCTTTGAAGACTTGGATTAAGATGTTATTGTGTGAAAAGAGGGTTATGCGAATAAATTAATGTTTGGAACTACACAAAGTGGCAAGATCTACAGAAGTGGAAATAGTGAAGAGTTGGAAAATAGTCCCTTAATTTCACCCTCACGGAAAAGCGAGGAAGAGCTCACGAAAGTTTGTCTCAGAACCATAGTTAGTCTGATAAGGCAGTGTATTCCACGTTTACCACCTCCACCCACACTGCCACCCATCTCACCCTCCTCACCTCCATCTCCACCCACCCCACCTCTGCCACCACCATAGTTCAGTATGGCGAGTGTGATCAAACTACCGGTATTCAGAGCGGTGGGAAATGAAGATCCGGACCAATTTTGGTTCGTGGTAAGAGTAGTATGGGAAGAATAGGGTGTCATGGATGATAATATTAAAAAAGCTACACTGGTAAGCACATTGTAGGATTGTGCATTAACATGGAATGCAGGGATTGCAGAGATCCATTCCACATTGAACATAGAATTTAGCAGGCTAAAATCAGAAACACAATCGATCATCAGGTTTAAGGAGATCGCGATGCTCCTTGGTGAGACCAAACACTAAAGAGTACAATCTGCAAAGCCAATATGACATTAACAGATGCACAGCATCGCACATGGTTTGTGGCCTTACCTACACCACAATTAAGGATGGCGCTGTCACAGCAAAATATTTCCACCAAGGCCAAAGTGGTGGAAACAGAAATGACCCCTATATAAGACCCTAGGTGGGGAGTCCAACAAATCCATGTGCAACTACAGAATCTATGTCTAGAAATGCAAAGTTTGAAATAGGAAAGGACACCTCGGACGATGGTGCATGAGGAAGTATGGTGCATAAAATGCAAAGGCCAAGGGCACGACAAGGACCATTGTCTAGTGTTCACGAACTACTTGGTAGGAGGAGGGCTGATGCCGTTAAGACCGAAGGCACAGGCAGGGCTGAGCATGGTGTCTGCCCTATGGTGTGCAATCTGCCAGATAGGAGGAAAACACACTATGGAAAATTTTCATCTGTTGCAGAAGTATACGCAGACATCCCAACAATTGTTTTGTCATTTCTGCAGGTCGGTAGGACATGATGAACGCACCTAGCAAAGCTGCAAACTAATGATGGATTAGAATCCTGCCTATAGGGTACAGACCAAAATGCGAGCCCTTGACCCAAATGCAGGGATGGCATGTGCTGGATTTCAGGGGAGTGGCTGGGGCCGAGGCGAAATGGGACCAGGAAGGGGTCATAGATAGCTAATTTGTTACAATTGCAGAGGGCCAAGGCACTATGCCTATGATTGTACAAACATGACAAGAATATCATGTTGGTACTGTACACAGTTTGATCATGAGATAGAAGACTACCCGTCGCTGATAGTGAGGGTGCACAAAAATGGGGTACTCCAGCCCCATCCGACCCAGAAATTACAAATGATGAGGTCTAAGCCACCTGAAGAAGACCCAAATGTAAACATGATGTTCAGGAGCGTTATGACCATGGGAGATGATAAAGGGAAGAAACTAGGAGAAAGCACATGGGTTCGCAAGGCTCCTACAAAGGAAACTGAGTTTGATTTAGAAGGCGCGAAGGAGGCATTCATGGAAGCTAAGAAGAGCTTCACGGAGGCCTCCACTTCAGGTAGTAAGGATCAACTCAAACCAAGGATGGATCCTTCAATGCTCACAACCTTTCTGGAGACATGCATGAAACTACTATGTGACAACAAGGTGGTCATAGTACTATAGGGACTTATCACTAGGTGCATGGGGTTAGGAGAACGGTGTGTGGTTCGGAATCTTAGAAATCATGCATTCCACATAGGAATGGAAATGAGGTTGACTGCGCAAATAGGTGGGTACGAAATGGATCAGGTAATCCTGGATTTGGGTTTAGAAGCGAATGTACTACGAAAGAAAACATGGGAATGCATGGGCAGACCTACATTACAATGGTCCCCTATTTAGTTACGAATGGGAAACCAATGGAAAAATTTTCCCATGGGAAGATTGCAAGGGGTGATAGTCAATATTGAAGGTGCGAGCAGGCAGGCGGATTTTGAAGTGATAGATATTCTCGATGACAACAATCCATATCCCGCGCTACTAGGAATAGACTGGGCCACCGATATAAACGGAGTCATAAAACTGAAGAAGCACAAAATGATATTTGAGAAAAAGTCACTACGCGTGGTAGTATTGCTAGATCCAAATGAAGGAGCATGATACACTAAACCAGTGCGCGATGACAATAGTGATGATTGTCTCAATTTTATTTACAAGATAACTGCACGAGAAGAAGATTGGGTGAATCTGACTGCAGATGGAAGGATTTCATGGGAGTGTGAAAGCTTCCGCACTTCGGATTCAGACGAAGAGATAGAGCGATGGCAAAATCAGCTGCACAAAGTAACAACGCTTAATTGCAACATGATGATTAGATCATTGCGCTGCACGACAACAGAGGCAAGGGAGCTGCCAACATATGATGGATTCATAGTGGTAGATGAATTTCTGAGCAAATTTAAAAGCATAGTACTAGATCAGCATTGGTTCGATGCACTAAAGTGGGCACTACATGAAACACCTGCATGATGGTGGGGTACGCATCAAGGAAATTTTAATGACTGGCACGAATGTAGAAGGATGATGCACGTACGTTTTGGAAAACCCTAGCTTCGAACGAAAGCCAATTAGCAGGGGTGGAAAAACTTCTATGCCCACCTTTCCCAATGGGTACAGACATATGTTGTATAGTGCACACAAGTGCACACCACCCCAAGAATATAGAAATGGAACAAACCACAACAACATGAAAGGTGACGCGCGCTACCAATTCTCTATTGCTAGGCACTCGATAGGGTGTGCGAAGTACTAAACAAGGTTCACCCGGTGAGATGAACTAATTGGGACTTGTGCATACTGGTAGTTCAATGGGCCTATAGGACCATGTGCAGAACCTTGAATGCAGAAACGATTCCAAAGATGCAGAATAGAGTAAAAACCATAATTTATGAAGAGAATACAAAAAGGAGTCTGCACGTAATAGCTCCCATAGTTGTGACAATGCGCAATGGCCAGGAGGAAGAAATCATACATCTACGCGAGGATGAACATCTAAGGATTCAGGAAGCCATCCATTGAGGGAACCTTAGACATTGCAAAGTCGAATAGGACTAGTTATGATTGAGGAAGAAAAGCATTTGGATGGACGTTGAAATCAGAAGGCTGGAAAACGAGGTCATGCAAGCATGTCTCGTCAATAAACCAAGGATGACAAAGCAAGATACGGATGAACATACCACTGCATTAGAAGATTTTCACTGGGATTTTATGACTCTGCTACCATGTCTACAACCGTGCCTCACCAAATGAAGTAACTATGGAAGCGCACTGCATACAGTAGAATGTGCAGTGCCGATGGTCGCGCGGACAATTGAGGAGTTTCTGTGGACTATGTTGGAAGGAAAGTTGAAGTCTCTCACAGGTGGTGTGACCACCTGACTAGCCATAGCGAGCATAGTCTCAGCACTCTAGACAGTTGAAAGAGAGCACGAGACTCTAAAAGAGTTTGTTTTGGGGTTGCACAATGAGGGAGGTGTGCGCAGAATCGGGATGACAGAAGGGTCGTGCCCGCACACGGGGGGCTGCGTTACTGTCTAGGTAGGCTGGGAAGTAACCATTGGTGTCACTGTTCATGATGAGATGTCCAATTTAAGGCAAAGGGGAGTGGGCAGCAGGCATTTAAGACACGAATTAAGAGCTAGATTTGGGGCAATCAGCCACCAAGAAAGCATTGATGGCCCAGAATTGGGGGGAACGTTTGGATTTGAATTCAAAAGGTGCTATAAAACTCCAAGGGCTAACCACAAGACAACACTTGTTCATTTGAGATTTGAGCAATTCATTAGAGCATAGAGTGTTGAGTGCGGAGAAAGATTTGAGCCCCGAAGTTTGTGAACAACCACAGACAACTCGAGCAAGATGACAGCTACCAGGAGAGGTTTTGGCTCTACAGAAGGAACCATCGACGAGGTCGTGCAGAACCCCACAGTGAAAGATGTTCCCAGACACACTGGGGTTGCACGAGAAATCCCGAAATCTCCTCGAACACCGAGGCCCAAGAAAGATAAGCAGGTGGTGGGACAAGTTCGTATGTCCCCAAGGAATCTACTGTTCATGAACTTTCAATGGAAGAAAAGGGCAAGGCTATCACCATTGAGACAGATGATGAGGAGGAGGACCTACAGGCTCTCGTCAATGAGATAGAGATAGTAGAAGACATGGAAGAGGACATCCAGCTAACGCGCGCCGCAGTGAAATTGCCCGAGTACGTTCCTCCACAAAAAGGGAAATCCAAGATATCCAAGGACTTGGATGCCACTAAATGTTCACTCAATACCCCTCTCCTCCCCGATGGAATTGTGTTTGAGGGTTCGCACTTGGGTCACATACCCACAATGAAGTTTGAGGATTGGGACCTTGCAAATAGCGAGAAGTTCCCACACTTGGAGACGGAGAGCCTCATAGTTGGCTTGTATGGGCTTGACCCAGGTTTAGGGGTGATTTAGCCAAGAAAATCTCAGTACTACTTGTCCTTTTGGCAATAGTCTGTGTTAACACCCAAGTTGTTCCCTATGACTCCCAAGGGAATACGGCCGGGGTAACCACTAACCAATCTTTGGGTTACAGTTCCTAGCCTAACTGTAACCAGAGAGGGCTCTCTCTTTATGATTTGTCTTTGCTATGATGGTGTTTTAGGCTAGCTATGATGCTTAAATCTTGTTTATGTTTTGGTTGAAGGATCTCTTTCAGGTCTTATGATGTAATACTTTGATGGTGAGTTTCCATTGGGCAATGGAGTCTAGATGCTGTGAGATGATCTTATATGCTGAGTAGTGTTCTAACTGCAAGGCCTATTGTGTATTTAACAGACAAGTTTAGACTTAAGTGATGGTATATGTCAACCAGCAGAAATCTGTTAAGAATTTTCTGTTATGTTGGTGAAATGAAAATGAACGCAGAGCACAGGAGCAAAGTATGAATTCCTGTGACAGTGGTCAATGTGAAAGATGTATTCCGAAAGTGCAGCAGCTTAAGAATCACACTTTATATAGATTACACCTGAAGAAAACATTTATAAACAACACAGACTGAACTCAGGGTGCTCAGTAAGCAAATCCTGGGAGTTATTCTTTTTCTCTGTTGCTTAATATTGGAAATCAGATAGCGTATATGGATTTATAACAAAACAAACTAAACATGGAGAAAGTTACAGAGACTTATTGCATGGTAAGATACACAGGGATCCAGCAGTCATGAACAGGCACAGAACATCTTCAGCACATCAAGCATCCACGAAATTCCATCGCTTTCTTTATTAACTTTCAGAAAACAATTACAGCATAAGAGACTCTTCAGGAGAAATTCACAACAACCCTTGCTATCTCATGCGAAGGGGTTTATATAGAAATATGTATACAAAATATCTCAGGTATTGAGTCATCTGAGAGAGAGAAAATATCTTCAGTAGTGTTCAGAAAGTAGGCAAGAAGTTATTATAATGTTAAATGCAGCGTAAATGCCCTTTATGTCTGTCAGAGGATTGTTTGACTTTCAGGAGTCACTGAGTCAGTTGCATTACTCTGTATTAATTCTAGAGGTACGCATTTACTTTTTCCTGCGCAGTGAGCTTTCGGATTTGCCAGCTGTGGTTCTCTTTTTCTGCTCTGTTGGCCGCTACATCCACTGAGTTGGCTCAGCTTTGATTTTATGATGCCTGCTGACTTTGTTGACTTTTCTTTTCATCAAAATTTGTAGGAAAAATAGAAGTTGGTGCATGAGTTACTGTTTACAATATTCTCTGGATTGCATCTGCCCACCATTCCTGTGTAGGGAGCTGGTGCCTGAGGATGGCCTCCATTGTCTCTTCTGCTTCGGTATATTTGAAAAAATCTGGGGCCACATTAAATAAGTGATTAATTTCATTCATTATATAAAATAGATTTTCTATCTTACCATAGAAAATCTGCCCTGTAATAGGCCCTGTGTCTTCTGAAGTGCTGGCCTTCTCATTGACCTGTGCTGTGGAAAAAACATTCACTCTTTTAGCATATTGTTCATGGGTGAATAATTTCCCTCCACTGTTCAGCAAGCTAGGGAGTCCTCTATTCTGCAATATCTGGAATCTCTCCATGAACCTGTTTACCTCTGTTTGCATATCCTGGGTTCTTCTGTCCAATGTCTGCACCAGATTTCTAAGAGTAAGAACCCTCTTGATCATTTGAATAGTTTCAGTTCTATTTGCAATCCCCATGGTGGCCAACTGAGAACTTGTTCTGTGATTGAGCACATTGATCATTCTTGTAGCAATTTCAGGCATATTTCCCAATAAGGCCCTTGATGTTCGGATTTCCCTCTGTGCCTTTGGAATGAGCTCTAGTTGCTCGTGGATTGTCTCGATGTATGGCCATTGGTTGTTGATGGATTAACCAATATTGGACCATATCATTGCTCTGATCTCAGCTATGATTTTGTCTAGCTTGAGCTCATTCTCAAGCTCCTTGATCCTGTCTTTAAGGGCTTTGATCTCCGTGCCCTTTTCTGCCACTTCTCTTTTTGATTTATCATGCCTTTCATTTACCTTGGCCAGCTGTTCCTTGGTCTCATGCAGCTCTGTCATCTGGGCTTCCAAAACTTGTATTTCATTCTTTAGCTTTTGCATGTCTAGGCTATGTGCCTGTTCTGTACTTGTAGGTGCTGCTGAAGTGGATGTAGCTGTTTGCTCAGTTTGCTGAGGTGGAGACACAGTGATAGGAGCAGTGTTCTCAAGATTGATAACCGGGGGAGGCTGAGAGGTTTGGCCCTCTTCCCTTTGCTTTAGTGCTGCTTGCAGTGCCACCTGTGCGGCCTCAGACTCTCCTAATTTCTCTTGTGTCTGCAGGAGCTGCTTATATATAGATATTAGTAGATCTGTGGCATCCTTTTCCATCCTTTGTTGGGCTACCTTATCAGTTTGTGGATGGATAGTGGCTGGAATCTTGATCTTCTTTCTTAGTGCAGCCATGTCAGCATCTCTAAGTTTCAGGATCTCTTGTATCCCTTTGATATCATTGGGATTGTGCCCAATTTCTATAATGATTTCCTCCAGGGATTTGATCCTGTTGTCTTTGGCCTGAGAAGAGGCCCTCTCTAGCTCTAGCTGGGAAGCTGTGGCATTCAGACTGCTTGTTAATTTATAGTTGTCCAAAGTCTTATCGGCCAATGAAGCATACACCATTTCTCCAGTTTGTTTATGCAACTCAATTTTGTCCATGGGGTGTATGTCTTTGGCAAGGACCTCTAGGTTAGTCCTAAGATAGTCAGCAGTAGATTGTGGCTGGAGCGCCGTAGGCATAAAGTGACTCATTATCATTTTGCCTTCACTTACATCAAAAGCAGACATAAGTCTCTGCTGATTGGAAGGAGCCATGTTCAGCAGGTGATTGTACAGTTGCACTTTGATAGGATCACTCCTCCTCTTGATGTCTATAAATTGCTGCTTGATGCTTACTTGTCCTTCTTTCTGCTGGCTGGAGGAGCTGACCTCCCCTCCCATGGTCCTGTCTTGTTCCTGCTGGAAGGAACTTGCTGAAGTTTCCCTGCTGGGTGGGCCCATGCCCAATGCCTCCCTTATTGCTATATCCTCCTCTGGAAAATCATTGAGTCTCTGCCTTTTCTCTCCCTGGTTAATGGATGAAGTCAGGGGAGTCTCTCTGTCTCTTTTTCTAAAGACAAATGTATCCTCCTTTTGAGGGGTTTGGAGGACCGAGGCATCAGTAATGTCTTCAGGCCTTGAGTGTTCTACATTTTGGGCCTGCTGCTCAGTGGTAGTTGGGGTGTCTACCACTCTTTCTTGGTGTAAGGGCTGCTGTGTTTCAGGTTGCCCTTCTCCTTGCTGCTGTTGCTGTTTTTGTTGTTGCTGCTGCTGCTGCTCTGCCTGTTCTTTCTCTTGCTGCTCTGGCTCTATCTCCATCACCTTTTCTTTTCCCTTCTCTGATATATTTCCAGCAACTCTCGTGGCTTGCTGTTGGGCAGTTGAAGAGGATGCTGCTGCTCCAATTTGTATGCTTGGTAGTGAGCTGACCTGTGAATAAAACTCAAGGTCAGCCATTTTCTTTATGTTTCTTTGAGCTCTTTGATTAAGCTCTTCTTGAGTAACAGCTTCCTCTAAAGTCCCTCTCCTCCATTTACTTTGATTGGCATGTTTTTCTATGTGAGGAAGGCTGCAATGATCATAAGCAGACAATTTGTATTTAAGTCTCCTCATGGTAATGAAGTTGTTAGGGTCATAAGGTTTCCATAGGAAGCTGTATTTGAGACCAAGGCCCCCAAGTATTCTATCTGCCTCCTTCCACCCTTCCTCCCTTTCGTTATAGAGGAAATGGCCAAGTTGACTTCTGACTTTGAGCTGTGCCTTCTTACCTTTGCCTGAAAAGTGGAACATGTCCACAAAGCCAAACTGCCTGAAATATTCTAAGGCAAATAGTCTCATGGGCACAAATCTGGGTAGTCTAAATGGGGGCAACTCACACCCATATATTCTAATAACGGTGTGGTGCTGGTAGAAGTACCAATCCCCAATGCTGTATGCTTTTGATAAATGCAGGAGTCTTTGCATATCATCTGTCAATCTGGGAGGAGGTGAGCCCAAAAGTAGAGTGATGGCTGGATGAATGAAGTTATCAATGAACTCACAATAGGTGTATGGAGAATAGAAATTGAGGTGGAAAGCAGATGTCCAGTACACCACCGATCTCAAATTTCCCTGTGCATCTTCTCTTTTCATTGGGAAGGAGAACTTCTCATGCTGGAAGTATAAAAGCAAATGATATATGTAAGAAGTATATTTAAATACCCTCTCTCTTGATAGGTTCATCAACTGCTCATGCATCTTGTTTGAGATGTATGTGGCATAGTCATAGCAGACTGGTTTTCTTCCTGGAGAAAACATGAGCATTAGGTGCATAACTGTTTCATCCACATACTCCACTGAATCATATCCCAGGATGGGACTGATCATGTCAACAAGGTCCAGGCCCAATTGATTGAGGTAGACGTAGTTGATGGGAGGGACTTGCACAGTGTTAGCTTTGATGAATAACTGGTTAAATTTTGTAATCTGGGCCTCTGTCATTCTGGCTCCCTCCATAATCAAATCAGCTAGTGATAGAGGGACCAACTTCTGATCTGTTTTGAACTGCAGCATCTCCCTGATGGCTTCAGGGGTAATAAAAAACAAAATTGTGCCTGAAGAATCAAGCACTGCCCTCTGGGATGCATCATAATACTCAGCACACAAGTGGATGAGTTCTGGGAATTGGTTGACCTGTGGTAGCTTGAAGATTGGGAGAGAGGAATCCCAAATTCCCAAGATGTCTGTCCCATTCTGATGTTGGACTTTGATTTCATTTAGTATTTGGAGATGAAACCTGCTCCTGCTCAGCATTTCTTCTGATATCTTATAGTCTAAGTCAGCTAATGCTTTCCATTCCAATGCTTTGTGAGGGGCATTCAGAGGAGCTACATTTAGGGCTATAGGAGCTACAGGGGGGTCCATTGTTCTCCTTTAGGATTTCTGTTTCTTCAAGGACTGTGTTACTATGCAGAGTAACAGCAACAAGGTTTCTTTGCAGAGAATGATGGTTTTGTAAGTGAAAGGTGGAAGTAAGGCTGCAGCAGTTGAAATACTGCCTCTGTGTGATTATGTGGGTGGCGGAAATGTTCAGAGGATAGTCTTTTATGGTATATTTATCTCCTGCAGGTGACGGGTTCACGATTGCGCGAACCAGTGACAGTTTGTCCTTCGAATTGCCTATATTGTTTCGACAGAGGCTTAGTGGCGGCTCTGGTTAAGTTTAAATGGCAATTTGGTGGTTTTTAACGGTGAATTTCGGCTCTTAAGGTCTGCTACTCATTTATATGCGAAATGCATCGAAAATGGAGTTTCAGAGCTCGGATGAGGAATACCTGTAGATTTGGATCGTTTAGAGCTTGTTGGCGCTGAAGAAATGGACGCTCTGGTGGTCAGGAAACAATTTTCCGCGGCTGGTGCAGGTTTAGACGTAGCTTGCATGCAGAGTAAAACGACGACAAACGCACAAAAATGGCAAAAAACGCGAATTTTTGGCTAAAATAGACCTTTTGGTGCTTTTGGCGCGAATCCCTGCTGACGTCAGCATGACGTCATTGGTGGGGTCAAGGTCGGATGACGTCATGCTGACGTCATCGGGTGACGTGGCGGGGTCTGGTTGGTCCACAGGGGCAGTGACATGGCAGGACAGGTGGACCAATGGCAGGGCAAGAGACTGACGAAACAGCGTACCTGGGTGACGGAGCAATGACGGGTTGCTGACGCGGCGATGACGTGAGCAGGCGGGATGGGGGAAACCGGAAACCAACAGTGGTTTCGTATCGCACCACTTCCTGTACGGGGGCGGTATTTGTCAGTTGTACCTCCGACGCATTGTGATGAGGGCGCGTGGCAGCGGAGTGACGTCCTCAAAATACGGACGTCGGGAGATAATCTTCGTACAGCGGATGGGCTCCGACGTCATGGTGACCGTTGGATCTGCGGAGGTTGATCGGACGATGGTCGGACGCCTTACGTGACGGGGAGATAGTACGGGTAACTGTCGGACGTCGGAAGGACTCCGACGCGATCAGGGCCGTCAGATCTGGAGGGCCTGATCTAACGGTCGTCGGGGAGGTGACATGGGCGGCATATACGGAAGCGGGCGGGGGCATAAAAATTGGTGTTTTGAACGCATTTCTAATGTATTTTGAAAAAACAATTATATGCGCTTAACCTTGGTTATATGGCGGAAAATGGGTTTTTGATGCTTTTTGCCCTTTGAAGCGGGTAAAGGTGGGGATTTAGGGCTTTTTATGGGTTTTTATGTGCAAAAGGGGTAAAAATAGGGAAATTAGCTCATGAAGGGGAAGGGGTAGTTGGCATAGGTTCATCAACATGACCTGGTGTCATTTGATCCCTGACTTGAGACTTTATTGGCTATAATACCAAAGGGGGAATATTTATAAGATTTTGGGGTTTATACACCGTGGTGTTAGTAATAATAGGGAAAAAGGTGTTATAAGGGATTTATACAATAGGGTTAGTGTTAGCATGGAGTAGAGGGTAAGTAGAGGGAGAAACCATTAAGTTTATATGAAACAAACTTGGTTTTAAGAGTAGATCAAAATGAAAAGATCTTTAGACAAGAAATGTGGCTTCTTAAAGATTAAGAACCACCATAAAACCTTAGTCTTTTCCATGAATCTGAGCTGATGGGGAATGTTAGAAATGAAATTGGAGGGGAATGAGGGAAATTAGTCATGCTTCCTGCTGGATCTTTTGCTTTGATGCCCACCACCACCATTCTTGCAATGATAGGAATAACCTTTCTGCAACCCCAACTACCTACCCAGCTACTTACCTAGCATTTTTATTTCTTCTTGGAGGGTGCACTTGGACTTGCAGACCCTTACTTGCCCTTTTCTTTTCTTTGGCTTTTTCTTTTGCTTTTTCTATCTACTTCTACCCTTATTTCTTCCAAGGTCCCAGATTAAGCTGTTGGGAGCCTTTTCTTCTCTACCTGAACTACTTGTCTGCCAAGATTAAACAGTTTGGACAGACTTCTTTCTCTAGTCTATAGCAGAAAATTGAAAACATGGCATGATCCAGCTTAAACTGTTGGATCATCCATCAAAATTAAAATAAGGTCATCAACATTTGAAACACTTTATACACCTCTTGCTCTCTAGGAAATATGGGATCTTTGTGAACTCAAAGCAGAGCATATTTGGACTTTCCATTGCCAATCATGAAACATGAAACCTATTGGTATAGGTATCCAACAGTCTGCAGAGCATAGAATGAGGTCTCCCCTGAAGTAGTATGGGAGGGTGCAAGAATCAGGTTTCTACACCTTGGCTATGTCTGATGGGCTTCTGGAGGTTCGCGGTCTGACCCATTGCTATGGGCACTTGTTAGTTGTTCGCAACCCATGTTGTTTTTTTCACGCAGCCCTACTCGAGGCGCTACCCATATAATACCCAAGTTCCTTGCTAATTAACCAATTACCTAACTTGTGTGTGTAAGATTTATGGTTATTACGGCATATTCAGCAATCATATCAGTGTGCGCAATACATAAACCAATACAAACATAAAGAAGATAATGCATAGAAAATACACAAAAATAAGAATCAACATCTCTTTATTAATCTTCAATCCCGATTACAGACTCGACACCACCCTACACACTCAACTGCGGACTCTGCTAGGCCTCTGTGCACTCAGCTGTAGAGCCTCTTCGTACTACTATGACCTAATACACTTATAATCCTACTCTAAGCTCGAACCATTCCTTCGCTAGTCACTCTATCATCTACTCTCTTTTCAACTTAGAGCCTCACTCTATTTATATAATCCCCTGGTTCGCAGACCATGGGTAGGCGGACATGACTTTACATTACATTACATTACTTTAGGGTAGACAACCCTATGACCTAACCTCTACTTCGCACTCCGCACCCGCAATTCACGGAGTCTTACAAAACCTTTGACCAAAACTTGGGCTTTGAAGCCCAAAACATGATGTGGGGGGATTCCATGCCCAATAGGCCCCCAACACAATCATCGTGACTCGTCCCGAGTCACTCTGCTGGTGCAACAATCTTGGCATAGAGCCCCTCCAACTATTCCCGTATTGCCCGAAGGTCTGTGACACACTTTTTTGTTGTTTGTTGGACGTGGTGCATGCACTCTTCTATTACTTCTTTGTGAGGCTACGCTATCTGTCTTAGCGGATATAGTCCCTACATCTGCACGAGCTTGCCCTCAATCTCGGCCACAATGGTGAAAGCCTCATCAATCCAAGGCTGAACGCGTGCTTTGAGAAGGGCCTCTTTCTGTCTTGTAGCATCCACCTGCTCCTTTAGTGCCCTTTCTTGCTGCAACTTAGCTAGCTGTTGGGTGAGGATGACTATTTGTGTTGTTCCCCTGACACTATCATACTACTGCTGTAGTTCGTGTGCCTATGTTTCTAGGTGTTGTATGTTGGGGTTCTCCGGTAAGGATGTGAGGACATCGAATGCTTGGTTCAACATACCAGTGCAGTCCTACACCACCCTTCCAATTTTTTCCAATCCTGTTTGAATCGCAATAATGCACTGTTCTTTAACTTTCAGAGGAGTGGAAGGCTGCGCCTCCATCCGTAGCTTAGCAATTCGGAGGTTCAACTCCAGTTGCACTCGTGTTGTTTCCTCGCACGTGCTTCGGAATCTACTTGCTAAATAGTGGATCTGCATCTCAGTTGGTAGGTCTACAATGACGAATAATTCTAGAACATGTCGGCATGCTTCATCTACTATTTGCATGATCTGCCGATTCTATGACACTATCTGATCACGATGCAGGTTGAGCTGTTCGATGTTGATCTTCTACTCACTCAATACCTGGATCGCACGGCCTTCCAAAGTGTGTAGATATGTTGTTATGTTGTCCTACAACTAGTACAATGTGTCCTGCAGAAGGGCAACCAAATTTAGGCCAAGTCCCTTGATCTGACACACCACGACTCTGTCCTCCTCACTCTCCATTGTTAGTGCTCCTTTCGGCAACACTATGGTCTTGGCCATTTTTGCATGCAGTAGCTGGTCTGCTATTGATGTAGCTATGGGGCCATAGGTGGCTACTTTTCCTTCCTGTGGGGGCCGCACTTGAAGTTCCTGCAGCTGTGCTCTTTGGCCCCCAACACATTCTGTTGCTCTATCATAACTTCCTGGAGCACTTCCCTGGTGACCTCGCGAACTATGTCATCGATGTCTTAGAGATCACCCTCTATCAATGGAATTAGTTTGATGTCCAGTTTGGAAGCTTCGCCTTCTTTCATGGGCTTGATCTTTCCATAATGCATGGCCATTTCAGTTGTGTAGATGTTGTGATCAGGTCTGCGCCTTCTGTTGTGTCCTTTGCTCATCCTATGGACAAGTTCAGGCCCCCTTCCTCTTGTGTCGTGGTGGTCCCTGTTGCCTGTACTGTTGCTACTTTGTTAGTGGCATTTGCTTGCTCTGTGGCTGCCTTTGCTGCCTCATGGGTAGCCCTTACCTCCATAGCCAACTGTTCATTGCGCTTCTATTGGGCCAACTAGGTGATATGCAGCTTGGTGGCATCCTTCTGCTTTTGTGCCACTGTTCTATCCTGCGCCGCCAGACTCGGGGCATGCTACTCGGGAGGCCATGATTCAAGCACGGAGAAGATGGAATCATTAATTGCAATGAAAGGAAGCTTGGTCTAGTTATATGCCAGATCCTTATGTGCCTTGATATACACATTATGTATATTTGCCTTGAAGTCTGTAAAACTCTACAGAGTGTTGTACACTATGGGGGATAGGTGCGGTCTCCTATTAATCCACATCTAGACGGTCGCCTCCATGAGCACCTAGAAGATCTTAGTCTCATGGATCCATGTGGCGTCCTTCATAGCCTAGAGCGATGCATATTTTGTAGCCTCTGGCAAGTCCTGTTCAATATGATTGAACTGACTAGCCTTAGGTAGTTCCCCTGTCACCAATAAAATAGACAAGAGAAACTATGTGTAGTGGAAGGTCTTGCCCTGCTCTTGAGCTTCCTTGCATTTAATTAGGAATTCTTTGCAGAGGAACTTGCCACAGTTGGATTAAACCCCCTCTGTGCAATGTTCTACTAGTGCAACTACCAGCGCTGGTACCTCGTCTCTACGAAATTTTCTCATCACCTTCCCGGCCAGGAGTTGGGTGGCTATGCATACCTGACAACGAAACTATTTGTTGGCATGTATGGGCCTGACCGAGGTTCAAAGATGATTTAGCCAAGAAAATTCCAGTACTACTGGCCCTTTCAGAAATAGTTCGTGGAGCGCAGACTAAGGTCTCACCCCAAGTAGTATGGGAGGGTGCTAGAACTAGGTTTCCACACCCTGGGGATGTTCGATGGGCTTCTGGAGGTTCGCGGTCTGACCCGTTGCTACGGGCACTTGTTAGTTCTTTGCAACTCGTGCTGTTGTTTCTGCACAACCCTACTCGGGGCGCAACCTGTATAATACCAAATTTCCTTGCTAATTAACTAATTACTTAACTTGTGTGTGTAATATTTATGGTTATTACAGCATATTCAACAATCATATCAGTGCGCGCAATACATAAACCAATACAAACATAAAGAAGATAATGCACAACAAATACACAGAAATAAGAATCAACTTCTCTTTATTAATCTTCAATCCTGATTATAGACCTAACACCGCCTTGTGCCCTTAGCTGCAGTGGTCCATGCACTCAGTTGCGAACTCTACTAGGCCTCTGCACACTTAGCTACAGAGCCTCTTCCTACTACTACGACCCAATACACTTAGAATCCTACTCTAAGCTCAAACCATTCCTTCGCTACTCACTCTATCATCTACTCTCTTTTCAACTTAGAGCCTCGCTCTATTTATACAATCCCATGGTCCACGGACCATGGGTAGGCTGACATGACTTTACATTACATTACATTACTTTAGGGTGGACAGTCCTATGACTTAACCTCTACTTCGAGCTCTGCACCCGCAATTCGCGAAGTCTTACAAAACCTTTGACCAAAACTTGGTATTTGAGCCCAAAAACATGTTGTGGGGGGATTCCATGCCCAACACTCATGAAGCAAAGTACGAAGGGGTTAGTCACAACACTAGAACCACAGAAATGGCTACGTACTAGTGTGGAGAACATCGAATTACTTTATCTGTTGTGGATTCCACACTTTCACCGTGCATCTATCACTATTGTCATCATCAGGCAACTACTTTGCCTCATGTACGATGTGTACTTATGGCTGGAAGAGCCTATTCCCATCACGGTGGACCTCATCCATAGGATTTCCTGACTCCCCTGTAAGGGAAAGGACCCCACGGTGATAGCAGGCAAAAGCAGAGATTTGGCACTCGCATTAGCCATAAAGAAAAAATACAAATTGGAGAAGAAAAAGAGGGGTTACACAATCAACAACATTAAATATAAAGGGGTGCGCGTAGCCACCCAGCTCTTGGCCAGGAAGGTAATGAGAAAATGCCATGGAGATGGCTACTAGCACTGGTAGTTGCACTGGCAGAACAATGCTTGGAGGGGGTCCAATTCATGTTGGTCGAGTTCCTCTGCTAGGAGTTCCTAATGAACTGCAAGGAGGCCCAGGAGCAGGGCAAGACCTTCCACTACGCGTGGTTACTCTTGTCTATTTTATTGGTAACAGGAAAACTACCCAAGGACAGTCAGTTCCCTAGTATTAAATAGAACCTACTAGAGGCCATAATGTATGCATCGCTCAGGGCCATGAAGAACACCAAGTGGATTCACGAGACTAAGATCTTCTAGGTGCTTATGGAGGTGAGCATCCGGATTTGGATCAACAAACGATGGCACCTGTCCCCCACAGTGTACAATAGTCTGCGAAGCTTTGTAGACTTCAAGGTGGACATGCATAATGTGTACATCAAGGTGCATAAGGACGTGGTGCAGCAATGGACCAAGCTCCCCTTCATCGCTATTGATGATGCAATATTTTCAGTGCTAGAATCATGGCCCCCGAGTGGCTTGCCCCGGATCTGGCAGAGATGAATAGAACAAGCAAAAAAGTAAAAGCATGCAACCAAGTTGAGTGTCATGAAGTTAGGCTAGTGAAGGCACAATAAACAACTAGTCGCGGAGGTAAGGGCCGTCCGTGAGGTAGCAAGGGCAACCGCGGAGCAGGCTAAGGCCACTGCAGAAGCAGCAACAGTGCAAGCAATAGGGGCCACCACAATGTAGGACGAGGAGGGCTAGAACTTGTCTATAGGAGAGGGAGTAGAGGACACAGAAGAAGGCACTGGACCGGGCACAATGCCCACCAATTGAAAAGGCCATGCATCATGGAGAGATCATTTGCATGAAAAAATGTCAAGGCATCTAAATTGGCCATCGAACCGATCAGACTAATAGAAGGTGACCTCTACGACATCGGTGACATGGTTCGTGAGGTAACCAAGGAAGTGCTCCAGGAAGCCACATCAAAGCAGCAGATTGTGTTGGGGTCCCTAAGGGTGCAACTGCAGGGATTACAAGTGTAGGACCCCCATAGGAAGGAACCATAGCCACCTACGGAGTAGCAGGTATATCAGTAGCAGAGCAGCTTCTATGAGAAAATATGGCTAATATGGTAGTGCTACCAGAAGGAGAACTAACAACAGAGAAAGAGGATGATAGAGTTGCAGTGGGCAGTATCAAGGGACTTGGCCTAAATTTGGCTACCCTTCTGTGAGACACACTATACCAGCTGCAAGATGGCATAACAGTAGAGCTCTGTGCCAGGGAAGGCCGAGTGATTCAGGTGATGAGTGAGCAGAAGATCAACATCAAACATTTCAGCCTGCAGTGGGATGAACTGGCATCATAGAACTAGTAGATTGTGAAGACAGTGGATGAAGCATGCCAAAAAGTTCCAGAGTTTTCCATCGCCACAGACCTACGAACAGAGACGTGGATCCACTGTCTAGCAAGTGGAGTCTGCAATGCACGTGAGGAAGCAACATGAGTGCAGCTGGAGCTAAACCTCCAGATTTTTGAGGTGTGGATGAAGGCGCAGCCTTCCACTCCTTTGGAAGTTAGAGAGCAGTGCGTTAGCGTGATTCAAACAGGACTAGAAGAAATTGGACAAGCAGTTGTTGAGGGGCCCGAAGTTGGGTCAACAACAAGGGGGATACCCACCCGGTCCGGAACCTGGTTGGCGGCTCCTTGCTCGTTTGGAGTAGCGGGTCCGACTGGGGGTAACGGGACCAGTTTCCCAATGTGATGGGTGTGTGTGTGTGCGTAGAGTCTGATGATATTAATCTAGAGGTTTTTCTAAACTAGTCTCGATTCTAACTGCTAAACTAACTCTATGCTAATGTAATCTAATGAAGAGAAATACATCTGATCTATGCTAACCCGGGTGTTTTTTTCTTTTGTTTATGTGATCTAGAAAGATTTCTAACAGCAGCTGGTAATAAAGATCATTCAACTGATATCAGAATATAAACCAATAAAGATAAACCATTCTGCATAAGAAGTTAGGCAGAATAGTTGTGAACAGCATATCGCATAATCAGTCTTCTATATGTTAAGCATGATTAAATGATCCCACCGTACCGAAGTGCCAAATGGTAATGCAGACATTCATACAATAACATATAAAGAACTCAGCTACATATCACTTTAGGGATACTAGCAGAATCTAGTCAAGAGATGAAAGTACCATTTATGACTAACTTCACCAATAAACTTCAAGTAATAATGATTTATTTCTACTTGTTCTAACATCTGCTAAGAGTACAGAAGTGCAACATCAGTAACAGATATTAAAATGCAAACATAAATAAATCTTGATCCATCTATTCATCAAAAACCTCCTCTGAGGGTGCAGAAGTGCATGTTCTGAGGATAAGTTTTTTGACAGATTTCCGGACCCTTCTCTAAAAACCATGAGAAGGGTTAAATACTACTAACTAATCAATCTTAATTACATGAAATTAGGGAATCGGCTTCAAATGACCGCCCTTTTACTAAAAGCAACTTTATTTCTAAATTTAAAATCTAATTTCTGACCGTTTCTGTATATTCTCTTTAGTGCTGTCAGCAGTGCAACGTTTTCCTGGGAAGAGTCGGTTGGCCGCTTTCTTCTTTCGCTCTGGAGATAAAAGTGGAAATAACAAGAGCTGGCACTTCCTTCCGGCAGACCAGAAGATATTTTCAAAAACCTTTCTCTAGCTGGGTGTATTCGCCACGTGTATACTTAGCATAACCCAGGTTCTTCTCGAACTGATTTTGCTGTTGCTGTTTTCGGTTTCTGGTCGTGCGAATGACTGAGTGGGTTAGGAGTCGTGCTGTATGGACATCCCCCTGTTTTAAGAATTGTTTCCGTTCTTTGTCCCAGGTTTTCCTGAAGCGTCTTCCTTCTCATGTGCTTCTTTCTCTGCTTTACCAAGTCTGAGCTTCAGGATCTTTTCTGAACACGCTGCTTTTGTGCGCCTTTGACTCTGAGTCTTGAATAGTCTAATTTCATCAGTGTCGGTTGGCTGATAATCTGGAATCCGCGGTTCTGCTGCATGCGGCATCCGTTTGCGGAGGCATTCTCTCTTTACTATCTGATTGGCGCTTTCCTCTTTCCCTCAAATGTTTCCTGCATATAAACTTATATTAGTTGCGTGTCTTGCAGTCTACGCAAAGAAGAAGGGAAATGAAAAGATTTGACGTGAAAGTATTAATCTCTAATGAATGCATAACCCTGACATTCATCATGACTTGACTCTTCGATAAATGTAATGCAATCATTCCTAGATACTCAAGCATGTGGTCATTAAATTTCTTCAAGGCGCGCACTTAATCCTGGGTTTATCGTGTGATAAGTCTTTTCAGATCGCAGATCGCAAATCGCTGCCATCGCAGATCGCAAATCGCAGATATCACAAATTTTGTTTAATGGTTATGCTGTATAGCGCGATGCTTGCGATTTGCGATATCGCATATCGACGATCGGCATTTCTCGAAGGTCTTCTTTTAAAGGGGCACGTTTGATGTATGCGACGCGATGAACTTCGCATCGCTCCTTCGCAGTCTTGCTTTTCGCGCTCGAGCAATGCTTCGGCCTTTCTTTGCGATGCAATTTAAGCCTTAGGGAGAAAAATACAAAAACTTTAGAAAAATATTTTTTGGGATTTTTGTTCAGGGTCCCCTCTTTGCTTGACATTATTGCTAATGTCAAGTGAAGAAGGGGGGTTGTTGGTGACCACAACAATGGTGATTCACTGTGAAGAACCAGTTATCTCTGCTTGTTCTATTGCATTTTCACTTCCAAAACAGAAAATTTTTCTTATGCCTAAATTTTGTTATGGACAGATAGAGTATTACCTTTTATCCTGTCAATGATGCTTCGTCACAACTTCTTATTTCATTCTGATTGTTTGTTTCCTCTGGGTTATTTCTTGTATTCATACCTAGTCATTACTCAGTCTTTTCAAAGACAAAATAAGGTCTTCTCTGCGTACTGGCTTTGTAAAGTATGCTCCTTTGTCGTAGGTAGAACCTCTGCTGCCCACAAGCGTCCATAGCCTCGACAGGGTTACCATGTTATCCAACAATGATCCTTTTTCCTGCTTGAGGTTATTTACAACATTTCCAGAGAAAAACCCTTTTGACACTTTTTCTTTCTTTTTTAATTTTTTTTTTTTTTTTTTTTATTCTCTAAAGAACAATGTCTTGGTTTGGTGGCCAAATTATGACACAGTCATCCACTTGATTTACACTTTTGCTGAACAAGCTGGCTCGTGATGAGACCCCTTGTATTTTCATTGCAACAATCTTGAGTCGTTGCCCTGTTTTGATAGACAGTAGTGGCAAAGTCAGCAAGTTATAATATCTGTGATCATGATAAGCCGGCTTGCGATGAGACCTCTTATTCTTTGAGATATAGTGTTTTGTTGGATTGTTTCTCTGGATGCTGCGATTCTCCTTAGCAGGGAGGAAGTCATTGTTTTTCCTTAAGAAAGCTCTGGACGACAATAATAGAGTTTAAGAACAGCAGTTTTGCAGAGAATACTTATTTTGTTATCGATGATAATTTTCATTGCATTGGCATAAAACAATTTTTGCCAAAAGTTACTTTCATCCCAGATTTCTTTGTAAAGTTGAAACTAACATCATATTTAGGCTAAAGTTAACTGTACCTGTCAATAATAAAAGTCAGATTTTTCGAAAAGTTTTGCTATTTATACAAGTGAAATCAAAATCTGATAGAGAAATGGTATGTTTCTTCATGAATACTATTTATGATCGTTCACAACCAACCCTATTTATGAAAAAAAAATGGAAAACTAACGTAAAAAAAAAATTAAAATTATCCTACAAAAACAGAAGGATGACCTTCTATGGGAAATACATTTTGAGGATTTGTCCGTTTACAGGAAGAGAATCTCTCCTTCCTGTCAAGTCCTGCAACACAAAAGTCGATGGGCCTATGACTTCTACGATTTGAAAAGGACCAAGCCATAGCTTCTGGAATTTCGTATGTTTGCCCTTTTCTTCGTGAGCCTTATCCCACTTCAAAACTAAATCACCCATCTGAAAGTTTTTTCTGGTCATTATGTTCGAATCAAAAGAGGATTTTATCAGCGCTTGGTGGTGAGCATGGGTTTTCTTGGCCTGCTCTCGTCGTTCTTCTAACTTGATTATTTCCATTTGCCTTAGTTGTAAGGGAGAAGTAGGTACTTCATCAATGTATTGTACTAAGGACAAGGAGGGAATGAGTAAGTGAGTAGGAAGAACTGCTTCCCTCCCGTAAACCAAATTAAAGGGAGAAGTCCCAATAGAGGCTTTCTTGGTAATTCTGTCTGCCCATAAGGCGTTTACCAGCACTTTGTGCCAATTCTTTTGGTTTTGGTCGACTGTCTTTTTGATGATCCTGATTAGGTTCTTGTTCGTTGATTCAGTCAACCCATTACCTTGCGGATAGTAGTTGGCAGAATACTTTAGTTTGAACCCTCTTTTGAGTGCGAACTCAGTCATGGTATTTCCAGAAAAATATGAAGCGTTATCAAATATTAAGGCCGTTGGCAATCCAAACCTAGTAATGATGAACTGATCTATGAATTCAACAATGTTTTCAGAATTAGTTGTCTTGAGAGGAACTGCCTCTACCCATTTAGTAAAATAGTCAGTTGCAGTGACGATATACCTATGATGTTTAGAGGAGTGAGGAACGATCTCACCTATTATGTCCAGGCCCCATTGGCTGAACGGTTGTTCGATGTTAACTGGCTGCAGTGGCATGGATGACTTCTTTTGTTTCCTTGCAGCTGTTTGGCAGACTTGGCATTTTCTTACGTGATTGTACGAGTCTTTGAATAGCGTGGGCTAGTAGTATCCTGCACGTAAGATTTTGTGTGCGGTGGCTTCTCCAGCATAGTGTCCACCTGCTGGTCCATCGTGGAGTTCCTGCAAAACCTTTTCGGCTTCAGTTTTCTCAAGACATCTAAGAAGAACAGAATCATAGTTTCTTTTAAACAAGACATCATCTACGAGCTGATATTGTTTAGCTTTCAACCTCAGGGCTCTCTTTTTGATGTGATCCAGGTGAAATGGAGCATATCTGTTTTTGAGGAAATAAATGATGTCAGCATAAAATGATTCTGCGTCATTTAGGCTTACCTCATACGTGTGTACCTCTTCAGGCGATTCTTCGGGGATTTGCGATGCTCCGGCTAACATCTTGCAGAAGCCTTGGCCTCTTACGATGTGTGCCGGCTTGATTTCCAGGTTGTATTCTTGCAAGGCGGTGATCCAATTCGCTCTCTTTTCACCCACGTCTTTCTGAATCAGGAGGTTTCTTACCGCTGGGAATGGTACTATGACCTTGGTATGGGCCTTTAGCAAGAAGGGTCTGAAATATTTGACCACTTTGAAAACGGCATACGCCTGTTTCTCTACATCCAAATATTTCAGCTCAGCACCTTGTAAGTTTGAGCTAAAGAATGCGATTGGGGCTTCTTCCTTTTCTTGGTTTGCCTGGGTCAAGATCGCAGCGTAAGAATTTTCTGAGGCAAACGTGTATAAGATGAATGGTTCTGAAAAATTTGGGGTTGCTAGGGATGGAGCGTTGATGATGGCTTGTTTGATTAAGTTAAACGCTTCGTGCTCGTCTAGACCCCATCTAAAGTTTGAATTCTTTTTTATCATTTTTTGTAAAGGAGAAATAATACGTGAAAAATCTGGGACAAATCTTTTCACAAAATTGATCTGTCCTAGGAAAGATTGCATGGTCTTTTTGTTATGGGGCATGGATATCTCGGAAATTTCTTTGATTCTGTCAGGTTCAATGTGAATGCCCGATTTGGACACTATGAATCCTAGCAATTTTCCTTCACTCAACGCGAAAAAAGATTTCTTCGGGTTAAGCGAGATTCCATACCTTAAACATCTTTGAAAGATTTGCTTCAAATCTTTGAGATGGTCGCTTCGGTTCTTGGAGTACACAGTTATATCATCCAGGTAAATCACTACTGATTTATTGACTAACCCTTTGAACGCAATGTCCATAGCTCTTTGAAAAGTAGCGCCGGCGTTGATCAGACCGAACGACATCTTCTGATACGCGTAGGTACCCCATTTAGTTCGGAAGGTGGTTTTTAGCTGATCGTCTGGGTGTACCAGCACTTGATTATATCCTGAAAATCCATCTAGGAAAGACATCAATTCTGAGCCTGCTACAGCCTGTAATATTTGCTCCATAGGTGGGAGGGGAAAATTGTCTTTCTGACAGGCTTTGTTGAGATTCTGGAAGTCGATGCAGATTCTAATATCTCCGTTTTTCTTCCTAACAAGTACCATATTGGAGACCCATTTGGAATGTCTGACCGGGAAAATTATTCTGGCTCTCAACAACTTATTCAGCTCAGTTTTTATCTGATTTTCCAGGTTGGGGTGGATTTTCCTGAGCTTCTGTTGGACGGGTTTCTCGTTGTCAATCATAGGGATAGTGTGCTGAATGATAGAAGTGTTATAAGTTTTCAGCTCACCGTAGTTCCAGGCAAAGACATTTTTGTACTGTCGTAGAAGACGGATGTATGCTGACTTTTCTTCAGGAGCCAGGCCTTGGCCTAGATTAACGTTTTGGGGTTTCTCTTCGGTTCCTAAGTTCACTGATTCGTAGTTCAGAGTTGAGCTGTAAAGTTTGGCGTTAGATGACCTTTTGAACCGACTTTTTAAGTCATACAAATCTTCTAATTTGACCACTGATTTGGGTATAGCATTATCAGTGCCATTTTGTTGTATTTGGTGGTCATGACAGTCCTCGTCGATTATCTGGTTTGAGTAGGATCCTTCAGAGGTAAGGAAACTTACGATGTCTGGGTCGTCGTTGAATACTCTCCAGTTGGTGATGTTGTCAGGGATAGGTGGTTTAAAAATTAATTCTATGGAAAATCTATCTGGACTAAAGTCTTCGGAGGGGATGAGTCTGGAGGCTACGTTTGCTAGCAGGTCTGCGCTTGCATTGTGAAGTCTTGGGATTGATGAAATATTGAATGCTGAAAAATGCACAGTGAGATCTTGCACTAAAGATTGATAGTGCTTTAAATGACTAGACAGGCAGTGTATGGTGTTACGTACCTGTTTGACGACGATCTCAGAATCTCCAAAGACTTGAAGATATTTGACGTTGCAGTCGATTGCTTTGTATAGGCCTTGCACCAAGGCTTCGTATTCCGTTGTGTTGTTCGTGGAATCGAACTCCAGCCTGCATGTGAGCATGGTCTTATTTCTGTCCGGGCTAATCAAGACGCATCCTGCTCCCGCTCCCTCATTGGACTTAGAGCCATCAAAATATAATTTCCAAAATAAAGAAGTATTTACAGGGTTATCTAAGAAACTAACACATTTTGAATCATCAGTCTGGGAAAAGTTTTCTACTTGGGACACGACTGAATTTTCTAAATATGGTGATATGTGAGCATTGAAATTTCCAAGGAAAGAGTCTACCGAGTAGTTGCCTATGATGCTGCTGTTGTATGCTATGGCTTCGTTCTCTCCCTCCAAATCCGTCACTATGTACTTTTGGTGCAGTTCTCGTTCAACCTTTATTTGATTTGGCTTCCCGTTGAAGGGTAACCACATGTGTGACCAGTCAGTCGAAAAGTATCCGTGGAGCTTCTCGGACCAATCCCTGCTAAGAATTAGACCATAAAATTCAGGGATGTTAGCAACTAGAATATCGATGACCTGGCATACCTTGGGGTTGGATGACAGTCTTATGTTCACTTGATTAAGTTCGCCTATCACTTCGACTTGTGATCGATCAAGTTGAACTATGCGCACTGCGGATTTTTGCGGTTGAACATTAAGTTTGGCACATATTGACTTGGGTAGAATATTGGTTGAAGCACCAGAATCAACCAAGCAGTTATGCACGTTTCTGTTAAAGATCTCATAAGTAAGGAGGAAAGGAGGAGTGTGAGATCTAGACCTCCCTCCAATCAAAGCGATGTCATTTGGATCGATTTTATTGATCACGTTGATTGGGGGTCTTCCTATATTATGGGAAGCTATAGCTGTAGGTAGAGGTGCAGTAGGTACGGTGTGTAACTCTTTCATCATGATCTTCTGTTGGTGTTTCAATTTGCTCAACTCGTACAGGGTGATATTAGCCCTAGTCTTCTTCATGTCGTCGATGATGTTATACTCCATTTCATCCGACACTATTAGTGTATTTGATGGAGGCGATTGCTCTGATTGGACTGGACTAAATGAGGTCGCTTTAGGGGTTGTCTTCTTTGTTGCGACCTTTTCTTTCGCTGGAGGGCTTGCGCCCTTATGTTTTGGGGTAGTCTGGGGAGGATCAAGTTGATTTCTGCTTCGTGTGCTAACCGGAAGTGCTTCTTGATCTTCCTCTTGTGGGAGGATGAAATCCCACATTCCTTACAGTTCCACCACTTCTTCGTCGTCGGTCTGTGTTTCGATGGTGCTCTCTTCTTCTTCTTCTTCTTTAGATTCCACATTTGAGACCACGTTGGGTGGCTTCGTCTCCATAGGGGGATTTCTTTTGAAATTCCTAAAAGGCTTTCTTGGGGACGATTTTGCTACTTGCTTTCTTATGTCAATCATCTCATTAGACATGGCTTTCAAGACTTTTTGTAATCCTTCCATGTCGAAAGGATCCTTCGTTTGCTTCTTCTTGGTTTCTTCTTTGAAAGAGATTTTCTTAGATTTACGCTCTTCGATTGTAGATCTTTTTTCTAGGGCTACTACGCGTCTTTCGACTGCCAATGCCTCAGCCAAGTTTTCGACTAAGGTTGTCTTGCTTGCCCTATCTACGAAGATGGCCAAGTTTGAAGGTAAGGCCGTGATGTACCATTCGCATCTTACTTCGTCGCTAGGCTGGGAAGCAACGAGGATTTTATTGAGGATCTTGTTGAACCGTAAGTTAAAATCTTTAATGGGTTCCCTAGCCTCAGCTTTAAGATTGGACAGATCGTTGATCAGTGTCGCTGTCGATCTATCATCGCCGAATTCGGTGAGAAATTGATTTTGAAAAATATCCCAGCTGGTGATAGATCCGGAGGGTAGCGAAAAGTACCATGACTCGGTTGTCCCTTGCATCGTATAGGGGAAGAGTCGGACCACGGCATCTTCGTTAGTGACCCCGTTGAGATTAACAGAAAGCATGAAATTATTGATATGTTCTTCAGCTAGCATTCCAGTTTCTGGATTGAACTTTGGTAACCACTTCTCAGGATGGGCAGGTATTGGACTCAGGGGTGGAGGCATTAAAACCGCCCTAGGGTTGTTCCATGGAGATTGTGCCATCGCTGAGTTGCTGGTTAATAAAAGTGTAGAAGATGATCTTCGAGGTTGAGAAGATAGAGATGTTACGATTTTTGACGATTGTGGAGGAAGGGTTGCGGAAGATGGATGAGTGATTTGAGGTGGAGATGTGGGTGGTTGACTTCGCGGAGAGGGAGTTGAAATGGACGAGGTGGATGAAAGAGTCTCTCTGTCAGACTCTTGAAGTGCTTTCCTTGCTCTTTTCCTAGTGGGGAGAGGGATTTCAGTTGGCTGAATGCCGAACTTTTCACTCTTCAATCGGGTCAGGGGATGAGCAGGGTTGTATTGTGAAGTCAAGCTGCCTTTAGATTTATCAGATTTCTGGTTAAAAATAGAGAATCCCTGGAGTTTACGGATCAAGGTTTGAACTTCAGGGGGATCGACAATAAGTTGTTCTGATGTATTGGGATGTATAGCAGCGGTGGATGTCCGAGCGACTTCCAGTTCTGAGTTTAGTCGTACCGGGGAAGTCGGGGAAGTTGGTGAGGGTGATTTGCTCTTAGAATGGTATTTGAATTTTGAATTATGCGCCATTCATAGCTCGGCCCTCCTTCTAGCGCCAGAAATGTTGAGGGGCCCGAAGTCGGGTCAACAACAAGGGGGATACCCACCCGGTCCGGAACCTGGTTGGCGGCTCCTTGCCCGTTTGGAGTAGCGGGTCTGACTGGGGGTAATGGGACCAGTTTCCCAATGTGATGGGTGTGTGTGTGTGCGTAGAGTCTGATGATATTAATCTAGAGGTTTTTCTAAACTAGTCTCGATTCTAACTGCTAAACTAACTCTATGCTAATGTAATCTAATGAAGAGAAATACATCTGATCTATGCTAACCCGGGGTGTTTTTCTTTTGTTTATGCGATCTAGAAAGATTTCTAACAGCAGCTGGTAATAAAGATCATTCAACTGATATTAGAATATAAACCAATAAAGATAAACCATTCTGCATAAGAAGTTAGGCAGAATAGTTGTGAACAACATATCGCATAATCAGTCTTCTATATGTTAAGCATGATTAAATGATCCCATCGTACCGAAGTGCCAAATGGTAATGCAGACATTCATACAATAACATATAAAGAACTCAGCTACATATCACTTTAGGGATACTAGCAGAATCTAGTCAAGAGATAAAAGTACCATTTATGACTAACTTCACCAATAAACTTCAAGTAATAATGATTTATTTCTACTTGTTCTAACATCTGCTAAGAGTACAGAAGTGCAACATCAGTAACAGATATTAAAATGCAAACATAAATAAATCTTGATCCATCTATTCATCAAAAACCTCCTATGAGGGTGCAGAAGTGCATGTTCTGAGGATAAGTTTTTTGACAGATTTCCGGACCCTTCTCTAAAAACCATGAGAAGGGTTAAATACTACTAACTAATCAATCTTAATTACATGAAATTAGGGAATCGGCTTCAAATGACCGCCCTTTTACTAAAAGCAACTTTATTTCTAAATTTAAAATCTAATTTCTGACCGTTTCTGTATATTCTCTTTAGTGCTGTCAACAGTGCAACGTTTTCCTGGGAAGAGTCGGCTGGCCGCTTTCTTCTTTTGCTCTGGAGATAAAAGTGGAAATAACAGGAGCTGGCACTTCCTTCCGGCAGACGAGAAGATATTTTCGAAAACCTTTCTCTAGCTGGGTGTATTTGCCACGTGTATACTTAGCATAACCCAGGTTCTTCTCGAACTGATTTTGCTGTTGCTGTTTTCGGTTTCCGGTCGTGCGAATGACTGAGTGGGTTAGGAGTCGTGCTGTATGGACATCCCCCTGTTTTAAGAATTGTTTCTGTTCTTTGTTCCAGGTTTTCCTGAAGCGTCTTCCTTCTCATGCGCTTCTTTCTCTGCTTTACCAAGTCTGAGCTTCAGGATCTTTTCTGAACACGCTGCTTTTGTGCGCCTTTGACTCTGAGTCTTGAATAGTCTAATTTCATCAGTGCCGGTTGGCTGATAATCTGGAATCCGCGGTTCTGCTGCATGCGGCATCCGTTTGCGGAGGCATTCTCTCTTTACTATCTGATTGGCGCTTTCCTCTTTCCCTCAAATGTTTCCTGCATATAAACTTATATTAGTTGCGTGTCTTGCAGTCTACTCAAAGAAGAAGGGAAATGAAAAGATTTGACGTGAAAGTATTAATCTCTAATGAATGCATAACCCTGACATTCATCATGACTTGACTCTTCGATAAATGTAATGCAATCATTCCTAGATACTCAAGCATGTGGTCATTAAATTTCTTCAAGGCACACACTTAATCCTGGGTTTATCGTGTGCTAAGTCTTTTCAGATCGCAGATCGCAAATCGCTGCCATCGCAGATCGCAAATCGCAGATATCGCAAATTTTGTTTAATGGTTATGCCGTATAGCGCGATGCTTGCGATTTGCGATATCGCATATCAGCGATCGGCATTTCTCGAAGGTCTTCTTTTAAAGGGGCGCATGTGATGTATGCGACGCGATGAACTTCGCATCACTCCTTCGCAGTCTTGCTTTTCGCGCTCGAGCAATGCTTCGGCCTTTCTTTGCGATGCAATTTAAGCCTTAGGGAGAAAAATACAAAAACTTTAGAAAAATATTTTTTGGGATTTTTGTTCAGGGTCCCCTCTTTGCTTGACGTTATTGCTAATGTCAAGTGAAGAAGGGGGGTTGTTGGTGACTACAACAGCAGTGCAGGACTGTACCGGTATGATGGACCAAGCTTTTGATGTCCTCACATCCTTACAGGAGGACCCCAACATATAGCACTTGGAAACAGAGGTGCGCGAACTACAGGTACAATATGATAACGTCAGGGGAACTATACAGATAGTTGTCCCCACCTAATGACTAGCAAAGATGCAGCAAACAAGGGCGCTGAAAGAGTAGATGGATGCTGCCAGACAGAAAGGGGCAGTTCTCAAGGCACTCATTGATCTGATATTCACCCTATGAGTGACATCAGTTGAAGATTTATTAAACTAAGGTATTGTAGACTCATGTGTTGGTGTGTGTTCTATGTTATTAAAGCAACGGATCGATCAGATTACCAATACATAGACAATAAAATGGAAAGACAACAGAGAAATACAGTAAGCAAACATAAAGACACAAGCAATTTTAATAAGGAGTTCACCCTATTCTCCAAGGCTACATCTCTGGTCTAGCTTTCAGTGGTGGCCTTGTTCTATTTTGCCTTTAAGAAGAGAAAATTACAATACAGGGACTCAATGTGAGTTCTCCTAAAGCTGGTTTACTTGGCAGGGTGGTTCTTGGATTCCCCAAGCCACTTGAGTACATAGGCTTCTTCTTCCTACCAGCTCTATGACCTTCTAGTCTACAATGGAAAGAGCCAAATGTGATGCTCAGTCCTAGACAAATTCCTCTATGGGATGGCTTGAATCTTGGAGCTCTCTAGTGCTTGATGTTTCCGCTAGTCAGCTCGGCCCTTTGTCCCTTCTGCTTTGCTTTACTGTTCTTTGTGTTCTGTCCTCCTCTCAGGGTTCACTGTTCCACTTCTTCATATCTCGACTTCTGTCTAACTCAACTCTCTAATTCGACTGTCTCTGTTCATGGATTTTAGCCATCCGTGCCCTATGCCTGTTCAGTTCCTCTTCCACCTCTGTCGATTCACCTTGTGTAGCTGCGCTTGGAGTTCCCTGTTCGGCGTCATCATGAACACTCAGTGAGTGGCCACTTGTCCTCCTCTAAATGGTGCCAGCATGCTTCGTTGGTTCATTTATTTACTTACGTCATGGATGTATTCTTCCTCCACTGTAGCGGTCAAACGGATTCCAAATCCCTCTAAAATGCGGCGTACTCCCTTGTCGATTCTGCTTCCCCCATCGGGTGCGATCTCAGCCATCCGATCTGGGCCCTCCGGATCCAACGCCATACGCACGTTTCGTGTGGTTGACTTGCTCGACTGATAGTGTGCGATCAATGGCGGTTTTCTCTCACCTCTGCCTGCCACACGTCGATCAGTGTATGGAATCGCTCCACTTTCTTCCAAAACCTCTTACCGTTTAAGGGCGCCCTAATCAAAACCACCAGTTTCCAAAGCACGGGTCCAGCCATTATGTTTTAGCGCTTTTCCCTTTTCTACCAGTAGTCCTTCGATTCCCCCACACAGCCAAGTGCTCTGGGCTTTTCCTTCACGGCCCTGTTCGCCCAGCGATGCGCAATTAAATTCCACCTCCTTTTCCCATTCCAGGGTTCCTAGGGGCTACTTTGACCTCCTGCGCGGTCTCCATGCCCTCGGTCAGCGCACTTTGACCGAGGTCCTCATTGTTCCATGTTGGCTGCCATTGTCACTGGTTCAGGGGTGTTTTTAATCGTTGTTTTAGATTTCCTTAGAGATTTTCTCTAGCCTGATACAGTCACGGTTATTTGACAGTCTTCTATGGATTCAATTCGAATCACGGCCTTCCCACTGAAAAAGCGTTTGGACCACCAAAAGTGGCTTTTCAAGCGATGACTAAGTGGGATTCTATTTCTTCACTTGTCCAATCTCAATCCACTTTGCGCTGCTTAGTTTTGAACCTTTGAGCCCAATCTTGAGGTATTCAACATCTCCCCTGCATGTCATCCTCACCTTCCTATCTAGCACTGTGTCATCCTGCAACTCATTGAGGTATTCAGGTAGCAGGTCATCGATAGAAGGCAATTGACTTTTCTCTCCAAGGTCCTCAATCATTGAAGGTTCAAACAATCTCAAGCAATCTGCATTTACAACTGAGTAGATGTGCATGTAAGTTGGTAAATGAAGGTGAAAAGTGTTTTCACCAATCTTCTCAAGCATCCTAAAAGGTCCATACCTGATGGGCTTTAGCTTTTTACCTTCACCTTGCATCATGTCCTTGCTGATATACAGCCAGACTTGGTCTCCAACTTGAAAACTATGCTCCATCTGATGCTTATCATGCCTAGTCTTGTACTTGGCCTGGCTCTTTTCCAGCTATTCCCATACTACCTGATGGACCTCCTGGATCTGTTCAATGAACCTAGTTGCCTTGTTCACATCACTGTGTCCATCAACCATTGTATCTTTACCAAAGACAAAATACAAAGGAGACCTTGGTGTGAAACCAAAGCGGGGCTCAAAAGGAGATCTATGTGTAGAAGAGCGTTTGGATCTATTGTAGGCATGCTGCACATAACATAAGTGTTCATCCCAAAGCTTACAATGTTTGCTGCAATATCTTCTCAGTAACTGGATCACTGTCCTGTTTACTACTTCTGTCTGGCCATCTATTTGTGGATGAAAAGATGTGATTTTCTTTAGTTTGGTGTCCATCAGTTCCCATAGACTCGACCAGAACTTCCCCACAATTAGGTGTCTTGATCAGATACAATGGAAGTGGGTAATCCAAAATGAACCCATACATGTTCAAAGAACAATTTTCCAATCTGTTTAGCTATGATCTATTTACTACAAGGTATCAAAATACACATTTTGCTAAACCTATCCACAACGACATATAGATAATCATGACCCTTCCTAGATTTAGGCAATCCTCCAAAAAAATCCATGGAAACACTTTCTCAAGGGTGAGAAGGAACTGGAAATGGAGTGTACAAGCCTAGTTTTCTATAGTCAAGCTTGCTTTTAGCACACATGGCACACCCTCTTACATATCTAGAAACTGTCTCATTCATTTTCGGTCAATAGCAGAATCTTTGCAGCTGTGAAACTGTTTTACTTACCCCAAAGTGACCTGATATCAAAGAAGTGTGTGCTTCCCTAATTATCTTTATCCTCTAAGTTTGCGGAATGCAAAGTTTCCCACAATGGTATAAGATTCGGTCCTTCACATGATAGTCCAATTCTTCTACTATTTTTCCTTGACTCAAAGTTGCATATACATATTTAAAGTCCATATCCTGAGCATATTGTTCTATGTATCTTTAATGTAGCACAAAATTATGCTTAAGTATGGTAGATTCATTTCTAATGGGTCTAGATAACATGTCTGCAACCTTGTTATGTATGCCCTTTTTATATCTAATGACCAAATGAAACTGTTGTAGAAAACCCACCCATCTATAATGTCTTGATTGCTGCAACTTAGTTTGGGAGTGTAGATATTGAAGTGGCTGATGATCAATATGTATTACTGTCTCTTTGCCCATTAAGTAATGTTTCCACTTTTTCACACTCTGAACTAATGCATACAATTCTTTATCATATGTAGGATAGTTAACTAGTGCAGGATTAAAAGTCTAAGAATGATAACATATGGGTTTACCATGCTGTGTCAACATTGCTCCCATGGCATAGTCACCAGCATCAACTTGGATCTCAAATGGTCTTTGTAGATCTGGCAGTGATAGTACAGGTGTTGTACTAATTTTCTCTTTCAAGGTGTCGAAGGCTTTCTGATGTTTGCCTCCCCACTGAAACACCTTATTCAATCCTATTAAAGCATGTAAGGGAGTTGCAATCGAGGAGAAGTTAGAAATGAACTTCCTCCAATATTGTGCTACTCCTAAGAAGCTTCTCACTTCTGTAGCAGACCTGGGTTTAGGCCAGTTCACAATGACTACCACTTTAGAGGGATCTATTTTCAATTCACCTCCCCCTACTATATGACCCAAGTATTTTAGAGATGTTTTGCCAAATTCACATTTAGAGAGTTTAACATAAATTTTTTCTCTTTTCAAAACATCTAATGTCTACTTAACATGCTTTAAATGTTCTTCCCATGTTTTACTAAAAATCAGAATGTCATCCAGATACACAATAACGAAATCATCAAGAAAAGGTCTGAGTACATCATTCATTAATCTCATGAAAGTAGCAGGAGCATTAGTTAAGCCAAAAGGTGTAACCAGCCATTCATACAATCCCTGCTTTGTTTTGAAAGCATTCTTCCATGCATCTTGCTCTGTAACACTTACCTGATGGTATCCACTATGCAAATCTAGCTTGGTGAAATAAACAACTTCTTTCAATTGATCTAAAAGATCATCTACGCAAGGAAGGGAATAAATTTTTTTGATTGTTATCTTATTTAGTGCTGAGTAGTCAATGCACATTCTCCAAGAGCCATCTTTCTTTCTTACCAAAATGATTTGTGACCCACATGGTGATGTGCTAGGCCTGATGAAGCCCTTCTCGAGCAACTCATGCACCTACTTCTTGATTTCATCATTCTCCAAAGTAGACAACCTGTACATCCCAATGTTAGGCAATGGAACATATTGCTGCAAAATAATATCATCTACTATTCCCTTTTTGGGTGGAAGACCTTTAGGTTCTTGAAACAAGACATCATACTATGAAAAAACCTTTTCTATATCAGCTTGCTGTTCAGCGTTACAGCCCTCAAATACATTGGTTTTGTCATGTTTATTTTCCTTTACAACCATCAGTAATAATTGTTTACATGAATTTATCACTCTTTTTCATCTGTCCTGAATTTATGAGAGTATAATTATTCTTGAGCTTATGAGCTTTTACAAAGTATTTGATTCCATCTTTAACAAGTAGATACTTGTTCTCAACTCTATAGAAAATAGCCTTTCTATCATACAAGTAAGGACTTCCTAAAACAATTCCACATATATCCAAAGGAATTATGTCTAACTCAACCTCATCTACAAATGCTGACCCAAAAGAAAACTTGAGTTTGCACTGTCTAGTCACTTGTAGTTGTGCTTTATCATTCAACCATCCTAATGGGTATGGTTTCTTGTGAGGTTTAGTTGCTAATCCCAATTTCTTTACAATTGCTTCAGAAATCAAATTTACCTGTGAGCTACTATCAAACAAAGTATCAATCTTTTGATTTTTGGAAATAACTCGAATATGGAAAAGCTCATGTCTTTTTCTCTCATTTTCTTCATCAATAACAGATTGAGCATAATTACTAGTAGATGCTTTAGAATTCTTACCTTTTATTCCTATGGCTGCTATAGTTGTTTCATCTCCCGAGTCTGAGCCCAAATCTCTTTGAATAGCTACAGCTGTCTTCTTCTTCTTGCCCTTGGACTTCTTAGGTCTCAGCTTTGGATGCAGAATCCAACAATGCTCATCATCATGCTCCTCCTCTTTACAGTGAGTGCAAGAATCTTTTGCTTTCTATGCAGCGTTAGCCTTCCTTGCTTTCCAATTTCTCTTTCTTTTCTCCTTGTTCTTGCTTACAGTGGGTTGGGATGGTCCCCCAACTTCTGGATTGCCATTCTTTCCTCTAGCCTCTGGATGAGTAGCTTGTAAAGATACCTCATCTATACTAGTGGGATTAAACATGAGGATGGTATGCCTCATGTAGTTGTGTAGACCACCAATGTACTTCAAAAGAGTCTCTGGTGAATCTAATGAGATACCCAACATCAATGCTCTCTTTCTGAATTCTTGAGTATACCCTTGCACACTTTTCCCTTTTAACTATTGAAGAGTTTTCCAACTCATCATGGCTTGTTGCATGCAGGCCAATGGACAAAACTACTTTTTGATTGCAGAAACAAATTCACTCCAGACAGAGATGGTCTTGCCATGTCTTTTCATATTAGCTTGGGTTCTGCCTTCCCACCAAACCAAGGCAGTGCCTCCTAGGCATAGGCTTGCCAACTGAATCTTACTCTTGTCTGAGTTTATGTTCTGTACTCTGCAATACACATTAATTTGTCTAATCCAGTTGTCCAACTTTTCAGCATTTAGCTCTCCATCATATATAAGCAAATCAAATTTAACATCTAGCTTAATCAAAGACGCTTTCCTATTATGGACAGGGCTATTAGGAGTTGTGAGAAAGCTTTCCTCTTTCCTCTTTCCTTTGTAGTGGTCATGGAAGTGAGACTCTTCTTCTTCTTTATCTTGTTTAGAGCCTGATTAATCTTCCACCTTTTGCTTTCTAAAGTCTTTGTACATTTATTCAACCATAGATTTTACAGCTAGGAAACTCTCTAAGAATTGAGGGTCTGGCTCTAGAGAACCTTCCTCTGACATTGTCTTTCAAGAATAGACTCTCCCAATTTTAGGATTAGTTTCCACCAACTCTCCTTCTCCTAATTTGAGCTTTGATCTTGTGAGCATTCACAGCTAAACCAACACAAGCTTGTCTAACCTTACAACCTTGAGCTTTGATACCATTTGATCTGATATTCACCCTATGAGTGACATTATTTGAAGATTTATTAAACTAAGGTATTGTAGACTCATATTCTGGTGTGTGTTTTGTGTTATTGAAGCAACGGATCGATTAGATTTCCAATACACAGACAATAAAATGGAAAGATGGCAGAGAAATACAGTAAACAAACATAAAGACACAAGAAATTTTAATAAGGAGTTCATCCTATTCTCCAGGGCTACATCTCTGGTCCAGCTTTCAGTGGTGGCCTTGTTCTATTGTGCCTTTAAGTAGAGAAAATTAAAATACAGGGACTCAATGTGAGTTCTCCTGAAGCAGGCTTGCTTGGCAGGGTGGTTCTTGGATTCCCCAGGCCACTTGAGTACACAGACTTCTTCTTCCTACTAGCTCTGTGACCTTCTAGTCTACAGTGGAAAGAGCCAAATGTGATGCTTAGTCCCAGACAAATTCCTCTATGGGATGGCTTGAATCTTGAAGCTCTCTAGTGCTCGATGCTGCTACTAGTCAGCTCGACCCTCTATCCCTTCTGCTTTGCCTTACTATTCTCTGTGTTTAGTCCTCCTCTCAGAGTTCACTGTTCCACTTCTTCGTCTCTTAACCTCTGTCTAACTCAACTCTCTGATTCGACTGCCTCTGTTCATGGCTTTTAGACATCCGTCCCCTATGCCTGTTCGGTTCCTCTTTTGCCTCTGTCGATTCACCTTCTGCAGCTGCACTTGAAGTTCCGTGTTCGGCGTCATCATGAATGCTCAGGGAGTGGCCACTTGTCCTCCTCTAAATGGCGCCAACATGCTTCATCAGTTCATTTCATCAGTTACGTTGTGGATGCATTCTTCCTCCACCATGGTGGTCAAACGAATTCCAAATCCCTCTAAAATGCAGTGTATTCCTTTGTCGATTCCACTTCCCCCATTGGGCGCGATCTCAGCCGTTTGATCTTGGCCCTCTAGATCTGACACCATACGCACATTTCACGCGGTTGACTTGCTCGACTGATAGCACGTGATCAACGACAGTTTTCTCTCACCTTCACCTGCCACGCGTTGATCGGTGTATGGAATCACTCTGTTTTCATCCAAAACCTCTTACCATTTAAGGGCGCCCCAATCAAAACCACCGGTTTCCAGAGCACGGGTCCCGCTGTTGTGTTTTAGCGCTTTTCCCTTTTCCACCCACGGTCCTTCGGTTCCCCCATGCAGCTGAGTGCTTGGGCTTTTCCTTCACGGCCCTGTTTGCCCAGCGATGTGCAATTAAATTCCACCTCCTTTTCCCATTGCTTGGCTCCCAGGGGCTACTTTGACCTCCTGTGTGGTCTCCATGGGCCTCGGTCAGCGCGCTTTGACCGAGGTCCTTGTCATTCCACATTGGCTGCCATTGCCACTGGTTTAGGTGTTTTTTTAATCATTTTTTTGGATTTCCTTAGAGATTTTCTCTGACTTGATACAATCATGGTTCTTTGATAGTCTTCTATGGATCCAATTCGGATCACTCATCCAGCCTTGTATTGATGAGGCCTTCACCATTACGGCCAACATTGAGGGCAAGCTCGCATAGATGCAGGAACTTTATGTGCTAAGGTAGGTAGTGTATCCTCACAAAGAAGCATCGGAGGAGCGCATGCAGCAGGTCCAGCAAACCATAGAACAGTGCGCTGCGGACCTCTGAGTAGTACAAGACCAGTTGGAGGGGCTCTGCGCCAACGTCACCACACCAACAGAGTGACTTCAGACGAGTCACGATGATTATGTTCAGGGCCTATTGGGCATGGAATCTCCCCATAACATGTTTTGGGGCTCAAAACCCAACTTTTAGTCAAAGGTTTTGTAAGACTCTACGATTTGCGGGCGCGGAGTGTGAAGTACAGGTTAAGTCATGGGGCTGTCCATCCTAAATTAATGTAATGTAATGTAAAATCATGTCGGCCTACCCATGGTCCATGGACCATGGGATTGTATAAATAGAGTGAGGCGCTAGGTTGTAAAGACAGGAGAGAAGGAAGAAGAAAAAGAATACGAATGGTTTGAGCTTAGAGTAGGAGTCTAAGTGTATTGGGTCATAGTAGTAGAAAGAGGCTCTGTAGTTGAGTGTGCGGAGGCCTAGTAGAGTCCGCAGCTAAGTGTACGGACCCCTGTAGCTGAGTGCACAGGTGGTGTCAAGTCTGTAATCAAGATTGAAGATAAATAAAGAGAATTTGATTACTATTTCTGTGTATCTGTTGTGCATTTCCTTGTTTACGTTTATACTATTTTATTTATCATGCGCACTGATATGATTGCTGAATATGCTGTAATAATCATTAGTCTTACTTAAACAAGTTAAGTAACCAGATAATAATAGATTACATAACAAGGGACTTGGATATTATGGGTTGCGCCCCGAGTAGGGCTACGCAAAAGCAGCATCACAGATTATGAAGGGATAGCAAGTGCGCGTGGCGACATGTGAGCAGGGTCAGACTGTGGACCCCTAGAAGCTCATCAGAAATCCCCAAGGTGTGGAAACCTGGTTCTATCACCCTCCCATACTACTTCGAGTGAGACCTTAGTCCGCGCTCCACAGACTGTTGGTGAAAGGGCCAGTAGTACCGGGATTTTCTTGGCTAAATTACCTTTGAACCTGGCTTAGGCACATACAAGCCAACAAGTGAGGCAGAGCAACGTTTCCTCAAAGGACTGCGAGATAAGTATATTAAATCTTTAAACACTTGGATTAAGATGCTATTGTGTGAAAAGAGGGTTATGCAAATAAATTAATGTTTGGGATTACGCGAAGTGGGAAGATCTACAAAAGCGGAGGTAGTGAAGAATTGGAAACTAGTCCCTTAATTTCCCCCTCGCGGGAAAGTGAGAAGGAGCTTGCGACAGTTTCTCCGAGAAGAGCAGTCATTCTGATAACGTAGTGCATTCTACATTTACCACCTCCACCCACACTGCTACCCATCTCACCTCCCTCACCTCCATCTCCATCCACCCCACCTCCACCACTACCATAGTTCATTATGGCGAGTGCGATCAAACTACCGGTATTCAGAGGAGTAGGGAATGAAGATCTAGACCAATTCTCATTTGTGGTAAGAGCAGTATGGGAGGCACAAGGCGTCGTGGATGACAATATCAGGAGGGCTACGCTGGTGAGCGCGTTACAGGATCGCGCATTAACATGGTACATCAAGCATTCTAATGACCATCCAAACGCAGGAATCATAGAAATCCAAGCCACGCTAAATAGGGAATTTAACAGGCTGTTGAAGGCCCAAAAATTGGGTCAACAACAAGGGGGATACCCGCCCGGTCCGGACCTTGGTTGGCAGCTCCTTATCCGTTTGGTATAGCGGGTCCGACTGGGGATAATGGGACCAGTTTCCCAATCTATATGTGTGTGTGTAGAATTTGATGTTGCTGATCTAACAGTTCCTATCTAAGATATTCTAATTCAAACTTTTAATCTAATTCTATGCTATTGTAAACTAATAAACAGCGCATCTAAATCTATACTAACCCGGGATGTAATTCTTCTATTATGCAATCTAAAGAGATTTCAAATAACAACTAGTAATAAAGATCATTCAATGATTATAAGAAAGGAAATCAATTAAGATAAACTACTTCGCATAAAAAGTTAGATGAAACAATTGTGAACAGCATATCGCATAATGAGCTATTCATACATTAAACATAAATAAATAGCTATCACCATACAAAAGTGCCAAATGATAACTCAAGCATTCATGCAATAATACATAAACAACTAAACTGTATATCACTTTAACATATAAGCAGAAATGGTCTAGAGATAAAAGTACCATTTATGACTAGTCCTACTCATAAGCTTCAAGCAACAATGATTTATCTCTCCTTGCTCTAACATCCACTAAGAGTACAGAAGTGCAACATCAGTAGCAGATATCAAATGCAAACATCAACAAATCTTGATCCATTCATTCACCAAAACCTCCTTTGAGGGTGAAAAAGTGCATGTTCTGAGGACAAGTTTTTGATAAATTTCTGGACCCTTCTCTAAATGCATGAGAAGGGTTTAAATACTACTAACTAAATAACTTAATTACACATATTCAGGATATGGTTTAAATGACTGCCCTTTTTCTAAGAAAAACTATTTCTAAAAATTAAATCTAATATCTAACTATTTCTACATTTGCTCCTTAATGTTGCGAGCATTCAATATTTGCTCGGGTAGAGTCGGCTGACTGTCTTCCACTTTTGGTTGAGCTAAGAAAACAGAAATGGTAAGAGCTGGCACCATTTTTCAGCAAAATTGATAATATACTCGAGAATCATCCTCTGGCTATGTGGATTTACTGTGTATTCTCAGTAATAATCCAAGTTCCACTTGGTTAACCCTTGAATTGCTTATGCCTTTACTTTCTTGCATTTTCCGGGCTTACGAGTGACTGAGTAGTTAGAGGCTTTGCTTTTTGAGAAATTTTCTCAGCGATGTACGATTATCGGAAACTGCCTCTGTTCTTTGATCCGAGCCTTTCTGATGCGTTTTTCGCCTTTAACGCCTTTTCCTTCACTCGGTATAAGCTTCAAAATTTGTAAACATACCGCTTTCGTGAGCTTCTGACCTTGAGCGTTAAACTGCCTATTGATATCAGCACTGTTCAACTACTCATTCAACCATCGCCGTGAAGGAAAGATCTGTAATGGATAGCTCGGTAGCGCTCTGTGAATTTGCGGCTCTGTTGCATACGATATATGTTCATGAGGGCATCTCTTCTCTATTTATGAGCATTGGAGCTTTACCCTTTTCCCCCATGGCTTCCTACACATTGCTTCGTGTTACTTCTGTTTTTCGTTCCTGCAGTTCACACATGAGGAGAGAGTAATGATAATAAAAAATCAGGAAGAAAGCTTTAAGTTCTACGGATGTACAAAACATGCCACCTGATGTGAACTAACTCTTCGAAAAACACAAAACTGTCTTTCATTAACAACTGGTGTATCATTCCTTAATTATCATTAAAGCGCGTATCCAGTTCTTGGTTTATGAAAAGCTTTTCTTGAATGTTGAGCCGGGGAAAATCTGCGATGGAATGTTTCTGCGATTCGCATCACAGCATCGCATCATCGCAGTATCGCATTATCGCATTACCGCACATTTCATTAAGATGTGTTATCGCAGGATCACACTGTCCCGCTATCGCAAGATCACGGATCGCACTGTCGCGCTATCACAAGATCGCGGATCACACTGTCGCGCTATCGCAAGATCGCGGATCACACTGTCGCACTATCGCAAGATCGCGGATTGCACTGTCGCGCTATCGCAAGATCGCGGATCGCACGGTCGTTAAATGGTTATGTGTTTTTCATGCGACATTACGATATGCGATATCGTATATCGGCGATCGGCGATTTTTTAAGGTTTTCCAATATGAGCGTTTCTTAATGCATGCGATGTGATGTAATTCACATCGCATTCTCGTAGTTTAGCATTTTTACTCATAAGGAAATGTCCTCTCATTCTTTGCACGATGCGATGTTTTCTTAAGGAGTAAAATACATGAGTTTTAATTAAATTTTTTGAATTTTTTACTAAGGGTCCCCACTTACCTAGTGTTATTGCTATTACTATATAAGGAGGGGGGTTGTTGGTGGCCACAACAATTGGCGATTCACTTGGAAGAACCAGTTATCTCTGTTTATCTATTGAATTTTTCAAACTTCCAAAACAGAAAATTTTTCAAAAAATTAAACTTTATTATGGGAAGATAAAGTACATTATGCTCTAAATTGTCAATGATATTTTGTTTCAACCTTTTTCGACTTTGATTATTTGCTTCCTCAGGCTAGTCCTTGTATTTACATCAGCCATTACTTGGTCTTGTAAAGATAAAACAAATTCTCCTCTGTAAACCAGTTTTAAATATGCTCATTTGTCGTAGGTAGAGCCTCTGCTGCCAGCAGGCGTTTATAGCCTCGACAGGGTTACCTGTTACCCAGCAATGATCCTGTATCCTACTTAAGGTGATCTACAACTTTCAAAGAAAAATCCATATCAACACTTATTGCTTTGATTTTCTTTTTTTATTCTTAAAGAACAATGTCTTGGTTTGGTAGCCAAATTATGACACAGTCATTCACTTGATTTATAACTTTGTTGAACAAGCTGGCTCGTGATGAGACTCCTTGTCTTTTGATTGCAACAACCTTGAGTCATTGCCCTGTTGTGGTGTACAGTATTGGCAAAGTCAGCAAGTTATAATATCTATGATAATGATAAGTCGGCTCATGATGAGACCTCTTATTCTTCAAGATAAAGTGTATCCTTGGGTTATTCCTCTGAAAGCTATGATTTCCTTAGTAGGGAGGAAGTCATTGTTTCCTTAAGATAGCTCTGGATGACAATAATAGAGTTTTTGGAAACAGCTGTTCTACAGAGAATCTTTATTTTGTTATTGATACCTTTCATTGTACTGAGATAAAACAATTTCTTCACTAAAGGTTGCTTTCATCAAATTTTTTGAAGTTGAAACTAGTATCATATCTAGGCTAAAGTTCTTAACTCTATCTGTCAATAATAAAGATCAGTTTTCCAAAATATTTGCTATTTATACAACCGAAAAGTTCAAAATCTGAAAGAGAATTGGTTTCTTTTTCGTAAATGCCTAATGTAACCACTCACAACTGGTTTTATTATGAAAAAAAAAACAACTATTCTACAAAAATAGAAGAATAATCTTCTATGGAAAATATTTCTTGAGAAGTTGTCCATTAACAGGCAAAGGATCCCTCTTACCTGCTAATTCCTGTAACACAAACGTTGATGAACCTATGACTTCAACAATCTAAAAAGGACCAAGCCACATCCTTTGAAATTTTGTATGTTTGCCCTTTTCTTCATGAGCCTTGTCCCACTTTAAAACTAAATCTCCCATCTAAAAATCTTTTCTGGTCATTATTCTTGAATCAAAAGAGGATTTTACTAGTTCTTGATGATGAGCATGTGTTTTCCTAGCTTGTTCTCATTGTTATTCTAATTTAATTATTTCCATTTGTCTTAGTTGTAAGGAGGAAGTGGGTACTTCATCAATGTATTGTACTAAAGACAAAGAGGGAATGGCTAAGTGAGTCGGAAGAACCACTTCTTTCCCATAAACTAAATTAAATGGAGAAGTGCCGATAGAAGCTTTTTGCGTTATCCGATCTGCCCATAAAGCATATATCAAAGCCTTGTGCCAATTCTTTTGATTCTAGTCAACTGTTCTTTTAATAATCCTGATTAGGTTTTTATTTGTTGACTCAACTAACCCATTACCTTGTAGGTAGTAATTGGCCGAATATTTAAGTTTGAATCCTCTTTTAAGTGCAAATTCAGTCATTGCATTTCCAGAAAAGTATGATGCATTATCAAACATTAAAGCGGATGGCAATCCAAACCTGGTGATTATAAATTGATCTATGGACTCAATGATATTTTCAGAATTAGCCGTCTTGAGCGGAACCGCTTCTACCCATTTAGTAAAATAATTTGTTGCTGTGAGGATGTATCTATGCTGCTTATAAGAGTGAGGAACGATCTCACCTATTATGTCGAAGCCCCATTGACTGAAAGGTTGCTCGATGTTTACTGGCTGTAGTGGTAGGGACGACTTCTTTTGTCTTCTAGCAGTAGTTTGCCAGACTTGACATTTTCTCACGTAACTGTGCGAGTCTTTAAACAGCGTGGGCCAGTAATATCCTACGCGTAAGATTTTATGTGTAGTAGCATCTCCAGTGTAGTGTCCGCCTGCTGGCCCATCGTGGAGTTCCTGCAAAACTTTTTCAGCTTCAACTTTCTCAAGAGACCTAAGAAGAACAGAATCATAATTTTTTCTAAAAAGAATATCATTTATGAGTTGATATTGCTTAGCTTTCAACCTTAGGGCTCTTTTCTCAGTATGACCAAGGTGTGAAGGAGCATACCCGTTCTTCAGATAATAAATGATATCAGCATATAATGATTCTGCATTGTTTAGGCTTACCTCACACATTTGTACCTCTTCAGATGGAACTTCAAAATTTTGCGATGCTCCAGCCAGCATTTTGCAGAATCCTTGACCTCTTACAATGTTTGCTGGTTTGATCTCAAGGTCATATTCCTGTAAGGAAGTAACCCAATTGGCCCTTTTCTCACCCACATCCTTCTGTACTAGAAGATTCCTTACCGTTGGAAACGGTACTATGATCTTAGTATGGGTTTTAAGTAAGAAGGGTCTGAAGTATTTGACCGCTTTGAAAACAGCATAAGCCTGTTTCTCCACGTCTGAATAATTTAGTTCAGCACCCTATAAATTTGCGCTAAAAAACGCAATTGGAGCTTCCACTTTTTCTTGATTTGCTTGAGTTAGAATCGCAGCATATGACTTATCTGAGGCAAATGTGTATAAAATAAAAGGCTTTGAAAAATTCGAGGTTGCTAAAGATGGAGCATTAATAATAGCTTGTTTGATCAGGTTGAATGCTTCATGTTCATCTTGACCCCATCTAAAATTTGAATTCTTTTTAATCATGGTTTGCAAAGGAGACACGATTCGTGAAAAATCTGGAATGAATCTCTTTACAAAATTGATTTGACCAAGGAAAGATTGCATGGCTTTTTTGTTATGAGGTAGGGATATTTCAGAAATTTCTTTGATTCTGTCGGGATCAATGTGAATACCGGATTTTGACACTATGAATCCTAGAAGTTTCCCTTCACTTAGCGTGAAAAAAGATTTCTTTGGGTTAGGTGAAATTCCATACCTTAGACACCGTTGAAATATTTGTTTCAGGTCCTTGAGATGGTTGCTTCGCTTCTTCGAGTACACTGTTATATCATCCAAATAAATTACTACAAATTTATTGACTAAACCTTTGAATGCAATGTCCATGGCTCTCTGAAATGTGGCACCAGCATTAATCAAACCAAATGGCATCTTCTGATATGCGTATGCGCCCCATTTAGTTCTGAATGTGGTTTTCAACTAATCATCAGGATGTACCAACACTTGATTGTATCCTGAAAATCCATCCAAGAAAGACATTAATTCTAAGCTCGCCACTGCCTGCAGTATCTGTTCCATAGGAGGTAGAGGAAAATTATCTTTTTTACAGGCTTTGTTAAGGTTCCAAAAGTCAATGCAAATCCTAATATCTCCGATTTTCTTTCTAACGGGTACCATATTGGAGACCCATTTGGAATGTCTGATGGGAAAGATTATCTTGGCTTTCAATAACTTATTGAGCTCAGTTTTTATCTTATTTTCTAAATTAGGGTGGATCTTTCTCAGCTTTTGTTGGATAGGTTTTCCATTATCGATCATGGGAATAGTATGTTGGATGATGGAAGTGTCGTATGTTTTCAGCTCATCATAATTCCAGGAAAAAACATTTTTATATTGTCTCAAAAGACGAATATACGCTAGTTTCTCTTCAAGGGCTAGGCCGAGGCCTAGATTAATGTTTTGTGGTTTAGCATCGGTCCCTAGGTTTAGTAATTTGTAGTTCAAGGTTGAACTTTGGAGTTTTGAATTGGTAGACCTCTTAAACCGATCTTTCAAATCGTACAAGTCTTCTAACTTGACCACCGACCTAGGTATAGCATTATTAGTGCTATTTTGTTGCAATTGTCGATCGTGCTGGTATTCGTCAATTATTTGATTGGAGTAGGATCCTTCAGACGTGAGGAAATTTACGATATCAGGATCGTCATTGAATACTCTCCAATTTGTGATGTTGTCAGGAATGGACGGTCTAAAGATTAATTCTATTGAGAATCTATATGGACTAAAATCTTCGGACGGAATAAGCTTAGAAGCTATGTTAGCCAAAAGGTCTGCACTTGCATTTTGGAGCCTGGGGATTGAAGAAATATTAAACGTTATGAAATGCTCAGTCAGATCTTGTACTAAAGATTGATAGTGTTTTAAATGACCTGATAAGCAATGTATAGTGTTACGCACTTGTTTAACCACAATCTCAGAGTCTCCAAAAACTTGAAGATACTTGATGTCTAACCCGATTGCTTTGTACAGGCCTTGAACCAAAGCCTCGTATTCTGTTGTATTGTTTGTGCAATCGAATTCGAGTCTACATGTGAGCATGATTTTATCTCCTTCTGGACTAATCAGATTGATCCTGCTCCTGCTCCTTCGTTAGATCTAGAACCATCAAAAAATAATTTCCAAAACAAAGATTTATTTACAGGTTTATCTAAAAAATTGATACATTTCGAACTATCAGTTCGAGAAAAATTTTCGACTTGGGACAAAACAGAGTGTTCTAAATAGGGTGACGCATGAGCATTGAAATTGCCGAGGAAAGAATCTACCGAGTAATTGCCAATAATGCTGTTGTTATACGCTACTGGTTCATTTTCTCCCTCTAACTCCGTTACTATGTAATTCTGGTGTAGCTCTCGTTCAACTTTTATTTGATTTGGTTTACCGTTGTAGGGCAGCCACATGTGCGACCAGTGGGTTGCGAAGTATCCATGGAGTTTTTCTGACCAATCCCTGCTAAGAATTAAGCCATAGAATTCTGGGATATCAACAACTAGAATGTCAATAACCTAACATACGTTCGAGTTGGATGACAATCTTATGGTTACTTGATTTAGTTCGCCAATCACTTTGACTTGAGATTGATCTAGCTGAACTATGCGCACTGCGGATTTCTGTGGTTGAACATTTAACTTGGCACATATAGATTTGGGTAAAATATTCAATGAAGCACCGGAATCTACCAAACAATTGTGCACATTTTTATTGAAGATTTCATAAGTAAGGAGAAACGGGGGAGTGTGAGATCTTGATCTTCCTCCAATTAGGGCGATGTCATTTGGATCAATCTTATTGATCACGTTAGTTGGAGGTCTTCTCATGTTATGGGAAGCTTGAGAAAGTACAGCGGCAGGCAAAGGTGCAACTGGCATGGCATGTAATTCTTTCATCATTATCTTCTGTTGATGTTTCAACTTGCTCAGTTCATAAAGGGTGATGTTAACCCTAGTCTTCTTCATGTCTTCAATAATTTTGTACTCCATTTCATCCGACACTATGAGTGTTTTAGATGCAGTCGTTTCATCTGTTTGGACTGGGCTAGTTTCAGTCGCTTTAGATATCATTTTCTTTGTTGTGACTTTATCCTTTGTTGCAGAGCTTGCGCTCTTCGGCTTAGGGGTAGTTTGGGGAGGATCAAGCTGATTTTTGCTTCGTGTGCTAAATGAAAATACTTCTTGATCTTCTTCTTGTGGGAGGATGAAATCCCACATTTCTTGTAATTCCACAACTTCTTCGTCATCAGTCTGCCCTTCAGTGGCAATTTCCTCTTCCTCTTCCTCAGATTCAGCATTTGAAATGGCATTGGGTGGCTTTGCATCCATTGAAGGACCTCTTTTAAAAGATATGTAGGGATTTTTTGAAGAATTTTCTGCTACTTGCCTTTTTATGTCGACCATTTCATTGGACATGGTCTTTAGAACTTTCTGCAATCCTTCCAAATCAAATGGATCTTTTGCTTGTTTCTTCTTGGAGTCTTCCTTGAAGGTGACTTTTTGGACTTACGTTCCTCTGTCGCGGATCTCTTTTCCAGGGCTATTATTCGTTTCTCTACTGCTATCGCTTCTTTCATGTTATCATCTAAGGTTATTTTATTTGCCCTATCCACGAAGATTGCTACGTTCGATGGTAGAGCGGTAATATACCATTCACATCGTACTTCTTCGCTGGGCTGGGAAGCAGTAGGAATTTTGTTGAAAATTTTGTTGAACCGTAAATTGAAATACTTGATAGGCTCTCTAGCTTCGGCTTTAAGATTAGATAGGTCATTGATTAATGTTGTCGTCAACCTGTCGTCACCAAACTTGGTTAGGAATTGGTCTTGGAAGATGTCCCAACTTGTGATGGATCCAGAGGGTAATGAAAAGTACCATGACCCGGCTGTTCCTTGCAGTGTATAAGGAAAAAGCCGAACAACAACATCTTCATTAGTAACTCCATTGAGATTAATGGAAAGCATGAAGTTATTTATGTGCTCTTCTGGTAGCATGCCTGCCTCGGGATTGAATTTAGGCAGCAATTTCTCATGATGGGCTGGTATTTGACTCAAGGGTGCAGGCATTAAGACTGCCCCAGGGTTATTCCATGGAGACTGGGCCATTATTGAACTGCTAACAGAGGAAAGTGCAGAAGATGATCCCTGCGGCTAGGAGGATGAGGATACTATGATTGTAGATGATTGAAGAGGGGTTGTGGGGCTTCCAGTGGACGGATGGACGATGATCTGGAGTGGAGGAGTGGATGGTTGACTTCGCGGTGAAGTAGTTGAAATGGACGATGTTGATGAAAGACTCTCACTGTCAGACTCTTGCGGTGATTTCCTCGCTCTTTTCTTGGTGGGAAGAGGTAATTCGGTTGGCTGGATGCTAAACTTTTCACTCTTTAGCCTGGTCAGGGGATGAGCAAGGTTGTACTGCGAAGTCACGCTGCCTTGAGATTTATCAGACCTCTGAGGAGAAATGGAAAATCGCTATGTTTGTGAATCAGGGATTCGACTTCAGGAAGTTCAACGGTAGATTGTTCTAAAATATCAGGGTGTGTAGCAGCGGTTGATAGTCGAGCGACTTCTGACTCTGGATTTAAATGTAATGGAGAAGTCGGGGGAGAAGATGAGGGCGATTTACTCTCAAAATGGTATTTAGATTTGGATTTACTTGCCATTCATAGTTCAGGCCCTCCTTCTAGTGCCAAGTATGTTGAAGGCCCAAAAATCAGGTCGACAACAAGTGGGATACCCGCCCGGTGCGGACCTTGGTTGGCAGCTCCTTATCCGTTTGGTATAGTGGGTTCGACTGGGGATAATGGGACCAGTTTCCCAATCTATGTGTGTGTGTGTGTAGAATTTGATGTTGCTGATCTAACAGTTCCTATCTAAGATATTCTAATTCAAACTTTTAATCTAATTCTATGCTATTGTAATCTAATAAACAACACACCTAAATCTATACTAACCCGGGATGCAATACTTCTATTATGCGATCTAAAGAGATTTCAAATAAAAACTGGTAATAAAGATCATTCAGCGACTATAAGAAAGGAAATCAATTAAGATGAACTACTTCGCATAAAAAGTTAGATGAAACAGTTGTGAACAACATATCGCAGAATGAGCTATTCATACATTAAACATAAATAAATAGCTATCACCATACAAAAGTGCCAAATGATAACTCAAGCATTCATGCAATAATACATAAAAAAACTAAACTGTATATCACTTTAACATATAAGCAGAAATGGTCAAGAGATAAAAGTACCATTTATGACTAGTCCTACTCATAAGCTTCAAGCAACAATGATTTATCTCTCTTGGCTCTAATATCCACTAAGAGTACAGAAGTGCAACATCAGTAACAGATATCAAATGCAAACATCAACAAATCTTGATCCATTCATTCACCAAAACCTCCTCTGAGGGTGCAAAAGTGCATGTTCTGAGGACAAGTTTTTGATAAATTTCTAGACCCTTCTCTAAATGCATGAGAAGGGTTTAAATACTACTAACTAAATAACTTAATTACACAGATTCAAGATACGGTTTAAATGACCGCCCTTTTTCTAAGCAAAACTATTTCTAAAAATTAAATCTAATATCTAACTATTTCTACATTTGCTCCTTAATGTTGCGAGCATTCAATATTTGCCTGGGTAGAGTCAGCTGACTATCTTCCACTTTTGGTTGAGCTAAGCAAATAGAAATGGTAAGAGCTGGCACCATTTTTCAGCAAAATTGATAATATACTCGAGAATCATCCTTTGGCTATGTGGATTTATTGTGTATGCCCAGTAATAATCTAAGTTCCACTTGGTTAACCCTCGAATTGCTTCTGCTTTTGCTTTCTTGCGTTTTCTGGGCTTACGAGTGACTAAGCAGTTAGAGGCTTTGCTTTTTGAGCAATTTTCTCAGTGATGCGCGATTAGTGCTAGGTGCTAATCGCACATCAGAAACTACCTCCGTTCTTTGATCCGGGGCTTTCTGATGCATTTTTCACCTTTAATGCCTTTTGCTTCACCGGGTATAAGCTTCAAAATTTGTAAACATACCGCTTTCGTGAGCTTCTGACCTTGAGCGTTAAACCGCCTGTTGATATCAGCACTATTCAACTACTCATTCAACCATGGCCGTGAATGAAAGATCTGTAATGGATAGCTCAGCAGCGCTCTGTGAATTTGCAGCTTTGTTGCACGCGATATCCATTCATGAGGGCATCTCTTCCCTATTTCTGAGCATTGGAGCTTTACCCTTTTCCCCCATGGCTTCCTGCACATTGCTTCATGTTACTTCTATTTTTTGTTCCTGCAGTTCACACATGAGGAGAGAGTAATGATAATAAAAAATAGATAAGAAAGCTTTAAGTTCTACGGATGTACAAAACATGCCACCTGACGTGAACTGTCTCTTCGAAAAACACAAAACTGTCTTTCATTAACAACTGGCGTATCATTCATTAATTATCATTAAAGCGCGTATCCAGTTCTTAGTTTATGAAAAGCTTTTCTTGAATGTTGAGCCGGGGAAAATCTGCGATGGAATGTTTCTATGATTCACATCACAGCATCGCATCATCGCAGTATCACATTATCGCATTACTGCACATTTCATTAAGATGTGTTATTGCAGGATCGCACTGTCGCGCTATCGCAAGATCGCGGATCGCACTGTCGCGCTATCGCAAGATCGCGGATCGCACTGTCACGCTATCGCAAGATCGTGGATCGCACTGTCATTAAATGGTTATGTGTTTTTCATGCGACATTGCGATATGGGATATCGCATATCAGCTATCGGCGATTTTTTAAGGTTTCCAATATGAGCGTTTCTTAATGCATGCGATGCGATGTAATTCGCGTCGCATTCTCGTAGTTTAGCATTTTTACTCATAAGGAAATGTCCTCTCATTCTTTGCACGATGCGATGTTTTCTTAAGGAGTAAAATACATGAGTTTTAATTAAATTTTTTGAATTTTTTACTAAGTGTCCGTACTTACCTAGTGTTATTGCTAATACTATATAAGGAGGGGGGTTGTTGGTGGCCACAACATAGGCCAAAGTTAGAAACAAAATCAATCATCGTGTTTAAGGATATCACGACACTCCTGGGCGAGACCCCTTGGGATCTGGACCAAAGAATGGAGGGTGTGATTCACAAAGCCAACATGATGTTGACGGATGGATAGCACTGCGCATTGTTTGTAGCATCACTGACACCACACTTTAAGGATGGCGCTGTCATAGAAAAAAAATTCCACCTAGGCCAAAGCTTTAGAGATGGCGATGAGATTGCATGAGACCCCTACACAAGACCCTAGTCTGTGAATCCAACAAATCCACATGCAACTAAAAAATCTATGTCTGGAAATACATAGTTTGAAACAGGACAGGACACCTCAGCTTGAGGCGCGCGAGGAGGTATGGTGCATAAAATGTAAAGGCCAGGGGCATAACAAGGACCACTGTCCAGTGTTCGTGAATTACTTGACAAGATGAGGGCCGATGCGATTAAGACCTGAGGCACAGACAAGACTGAGCGCGACACCTGCATTATGGTGTGTGGTCTATCAGATAGGAGGAAAACACACTATGGATAATTGTCATCTTTTGTAGAAATATACTCAGACATCCCAACAATTATTTTGTAACTTCTGCAAGTCAGTAGGCCATGATGAGCACACCTGCAGAAGCAATGAACTAATGATGGATCAAAATCCTACCTACAAAGACCAGACCAAAACGTGAGCCCTTGAACCGAATGCAAGAATGGCGCGCGTTGGATTTTAGGGTCGCGGTAAAGGTTGAGGTGGAATGGGACCAAGAAGGGGTCACAAATAGTTAATTTGTTATAATTGCGGAGGGCCAGGACACTATGCCCACAATTGTACAAACCCGATGATGACATCATGTTTGTACTATTCTCAGTTTGATCATGAGGTAGAAGATTGCCCTTCACTGATAGCGAGACTGTGTAAAAAAGGGATACCTTAGCCTCCTTCGACTAAGAATTTGCAGATGATGAGGTTTGAACTGCGTGAAGAAGACTTGAATGTAAACATGATGGTTAGGAGTGGTGTGACCACTGGTGATGATAAAGGGAAGCAACTAGAATAAAGTGCGTGGGTTCGCAAGGCTCCTACAAAGGAACCCGAATTTTATTTAGAATGCGTGAAGGAGACATTCATGGAAGCTAAGAAGAGCTTCACGGAGGCCTCCACTTCAGGTAGTATGGATCAAATAGAACCAAGAATGGATCCCTCAATGCTCACTACCTTTCTGTAGACATGCATGAAACTGCTACGCGACAGAAAGGTAGTAAAAGGGCTATAGCAACTTATCACTAGGTGCGCAGGGTCAGGAGAGCTACGCGTGGTTCAGAAGCTTAGAAAGCATGCATTGCGCACAGGAAGGGAAAGGAGGCTGACTGCGCAAATCCGCGAGTATGAAATGGATCATGTAATCTTAGATCTGGGATTGGTCGGAAATATACTTCCAAATTAAACATGGGAACGCATGGGTAGACCCGCGCTACAGTGGTCTCCTATTCAGTTATGAATGGCGAACCAATAGAAGATCTTGGCTATGGGAAGATTGCAAGAGGTAATAGTAGATATTGAAGGCACGAGCATGTAGGTAGATTTTGAAGTGATAGAGATTATCGATGATAGTAATCCATATCCCACACTACTAGGAATATACTGGGCCACTGATATGAATGGAGTCATAAATCTAAAGAAGTGCAAAATGATCTTTGAGAAAAAGTCCCTATGCGTAGTAGTACCACTAGATCCATCCAAATGATTGAGATACACTAAACTAGTGCATGATGACGATAGTGATCACGATCTCAATTGTATTTAAAAGATAAATGCGCAAGAAGAGCATTGGGTGAATTCGACTGCAGATGGAAGGATTTCATGGGAGTGCGAAAGCTCCTACACTTTGGATTTAGACGAAGAGATAGAGCAATGGTAGAATTGGCTTCACGAAGTAACAACACTTAATTGCAGCATGATGGTTAGATCACTACACTGAGTGACAACAAAAGCATGGGATCTGCCGACATATGATAGGGTTGATAGCGGTGGATGAATTCCTGAGAAAATTTGAAAGCGCGGTACCAGAACAACATCAGTTAGATGTGCTGAAGTGGGCACTGCGTGCAACGCCCGCACGATGGTGGGGCATGCATCAAGGAAGTTTTGAGGACTAGCGTGGATGCAGAAGGATGATGCGCCTATGCTTTGGAAAACCCCAGCTCAGAATGAGAGCCAGTTAGCGAGGGCAGAACAACTTGCGTGGCCAGCTTTCCTGATGGGTACGAACATATGTTGTACAGCCCGCACAAGCACACACCAACCCTAGAACAAAGAATCGGAACAAACCGCAGTAGCAGGAAAGGTAACATGTGTTACCAATTATCCATGAAGAAGTATTCGATAGGGTGTGTAAAGTATTGAGCAGGGTTCACCAGGCAAGATGCACTGATTGGGACCTGCGCATACCACTGGTTCGATGGGCCTATAGGACCATGTGCAAAAACTTGACTGTGGAAATGATTCCAAAGGTGCGACTAGAGTAGAGACCGTAATTTCTGAAGAGAATGCAAAGAGGAATCCACATGTAATAGCTCCCATAGTTATGATAGTGCACAAAGACCAGGATGAAGAAATCACACAGTTACGCGAGGTCGAATACATAGAGATTTAGGAAGCCATTCGGCGAGGGAACCTTAGACTTCACGAGCTCGAAAAATACTGGGTATGACTAAGGAAGAAAATCATTTTGATGGATGCCGATATCAAGAGGCTGGAAAATGACATCAAGCAAGCATGTCTCATCGATAAACCAAGGATGACAAAACAAGGTGCAGATGATCATACCACTAGATTAGAATATTGTTGCCAAGAATTTATGACTCTGCTGCCATGGCTATGACCACATGTCACCAAATGCAGTAACCACATGAGAACACTACATACAGTAGAATGCACGGCGTCGGCCGTCACAAAGGCAATTGAGGAGTTTCCACGGACTATACTGGAAGGTGAGTTGAAATATCACATAGGTGGTGCGACCACCTGACTAGTCATAGGGAGCATAGTCTCAGTGCTCTAGGAAGTTGAAAGAGAGTGTGGGACTATAAAAGAGTCTATTTGGGAGGTGCGCGATGAGGGAGGTGAGCACAAAATCAACATGTCACAGGGTTTGCGACCACACATGGGGGGTTGCACTGCCATGCAGATAGGATGGGAAGTAACAGTTGGTGTCACTATTCATGATGAGATGTCCGATTTAAGGCAAAATGGAGTGGGCAGTGAGAATTTAAGACAAGAATTAAAGGCAAGATTTTGGACAATCTACCGCCAAGAAAGGATTCATGACCTACAATTGGGGGGAATGGTCGAATTTGAATTCAAAAGGTGCTATAAAACTCTAGGGGCTAGCCACAAGACAAAACTTGTTCACTTGAGATTTGAGCGGTTGATTAGAGCACAAAGTGTTCAGCACCAAGAGATATTCGAGCCCTGAAGTTTACGAATGACCACAAACAGTTCAAACAAGATGCCAGCTACTAGGAGAGGTTTGGGCTTTGCAGAAGGAACCATCAACGAGGTCGTGCAGGACCCCACAGTACATGATGTTCTTGAAGATACTGGGGTCGCGTCAGAAATCCTGAAATCACCTCAGACGCTGAGGCCCAAGAAAGATAAGAAAGTAGCGGGACCAGTCCACATGTCCTTGAGTAATCTGTGGTTTGGTAAACTCTCAATGGAAGAAAACAGAAAGGCTGTCACCATTGAGACAGATGATGAGGAGGAGGACCTACAGGCTCTTCTCGATGAGATAGAGGAAGGAGAGGACATGGAAGAGGACATCCATCTGGTGCACTCTACAACAAAATTACCTGAGTATGTCCCTCTATAGAAAGGGAAAACTAAGATACCAAAGGATCTGGATGCCACCAAGAGCGTACTCCAGACCCCGCTCCTCCATGATGGAATTGTGTTTGAGGGCTCAAACCTTGGTTGCTTGCCCACAATGAAGTTTGAAGATTGGGACCTTGTGGACAGCGAGAAGTTCCCACACTTAGGGACAAAGAGCCTCATGAAGCAAATCACGGAGGGGCTAGTCACAACATTAGAACAACGAAAATGGTTGCGCAATGTGGAGAAGGCCGAATTACTTCATCTATTGTGGATTCCACACTTTCACCATGCACCCATTACTATTTTCATCATCAGGTAGCTACTTTTCCTGGTGCATGATGGGTAATTATGGATAGAGGAGCTTATTCCCATCACGTCGGATCTCATCTAGTATGTTGGACCAAGCCTTTGGCATCCTCACATCCTTGCAGGAGGACCCCAACATACAACGCCTAGAAACAAAGGTGTGCGAGCTTTAGGAGTAGTACAATAGTGTAAGGGGAACTGTGCAGATAGTCGTCCTCACTTAATGGCTCATAGAGATGCAACGAGTAAGGGCACTGAAAGAGCATGTGGATGTCGCACGATAGAAAGAGGCACTTCTCAAAGCGCGTGTCCAGCCATAGATTGATGAGGCCTTCACCATTACAGCAGATATCGAGGTCCAGCTTGCACAGATGCAAGGGCTCTATGCACTAAGGTGGGCAACTGATCCTCGCATAGAAGCATCGGAAGAGCGCATTTAGCAGGTCCAGCAAACTGCAGAATAGTGTGCCATGAACCTCCGAGTAGTATGGGACTAGTTGGAGGGACTCCGCGCCAAGATCGTTGTGCCAATAGAGTGACTCAAGGATGAGTCACAATGATTGTCTTGGGGGCCTATTGGGCATGGAATCCCCCCACAACATGTTTTGGGGCTCAAAGCCCAAGTTTTGGTCAAATGTATTCTAAGACTCCATGAATTGTGGGCACGGAGTGCGAAATATAGGTTGAGTCATAGGGTTGTCCACCCTAAGTATTGTAAAACAATGTAATGTCATGTCAGCCTACCCATGGTCCACGAACCATGGGATTGTATAAATAGAGCGAGACTCTAAGTTGTAAAGGCAGCGAAGGAGAAAATTAGAGAGATAGATGAATACAAATGGTTTGAGCATAGAGTAAGAGTCTAAGTATATTTGGTTGTAGTAGTAGGAAGAGGCTCTGCAGCTAAGTGCGCAGAGGCCTAGTAGAGTTTGCAGTTGAGTGTGCAGACCCCTGCATCTGAGTGCATAGGGTAGTGTCGAGTCTGTAATCTTGAATGAAGAATAATAAAGAGAAGTTGAATCCAATTTCTATGTATCTTCTTGTGTATTGCCTTCTTTACATTTATACTGTTTTGTTTATCGTGCGCACTTATATGGTTGTTGGATATATTGTTAATTATCACTAGTAATAAACAAATAAGTTGAGTAATCAGGTAATAATAGATTAAATAGAAAGGAACTTAGGTATAATACGGGTCGCACCCCATGTAGGGCTGTGCGGAAGCAGCATCACAGGTTGCGAGGGACTAACAGGTGTGCGTAGTGACATGTGTAGGGTCAAACCGCAGACTACCAAAAGCTCATCAGACATCCCCAGGGTGCGGAAACCTAGTTTTAGCACCCTCCCATACTACTTCGGGATAGACCTCAGTCAGCACTCCGTGGACTGTTGCTAAAAGTGCCAATAGTACCAGGATTTGCTTGGCTAAATCACCTTTGAACCTGAGTGAGGCCCATATAAGCCGACAATATCCTTTTGGTGTTGTTGTTGCTGTGGAGTCTTGCTAGGAGGAACAAGGTGCCCATGGATGATGGTACTATTCCTTACTCTAGTTGGGTAGGAAAACTAAGCTTCAAGCAATCTGCAACAGTGGCACAAGCTGCTACAGGAGATCCTGTAGTTGCTATAGGAAATCCTCTAGCAACCCCTTTTTATTCCTTTCCAAGGTTTTTGTCCTTACAGGGATGTTGGAAAGTGGTGTAGGGGTTGGAGGATGATAGTAAAGCTTTGATGGAGTGGTGAAGGGTTCTGGAAATGGAGGACATGTCTCCCTTTTTCTTTTCCTTTTGACATTTTCCTATGTTTTTTTTTTAATGAGACAGAGTTAGATATGGGTATGGTGATTTGAATTAGGTGTGTATGGGTGATAGGTGAGTGATTTGATGAATTGTAGGGTTCCTAATCAACCTAGAATAGGCACATAAGATGTTTTTTTTATGAGATCCCCCTTTCCTGTAGCATTTCAGGACATGATGTAGTGCTACAAGATCTTCCTGTAGTAGCTACAGAATATCCTATAGATAACCAGAAAATGCTAAAAAAAACTAATTTTTGAGGCCCAATAAGGGATATGAGTGGCAGGGACATGGTTGACAAGGATGAGATGGAGTGGATGGAGGGAGAACTGGAATGAAACTGAACATGTTGTCCCTATAGCTCTGCAATTTCCATTGTCTTCAAAATCATAAAAAATGACAAAATTTATTAATAGAAAGGTTGGAATTCCCTGTCATGGTATTTTTTTATTTTATTCTCTTTTATTTTTTATTTTTTAGGGACACACGGGCTACCTCAGGAAAGGTTTTCAACCTGCTTGCCTACCTTGGGTGCCTCAAGGGAGGTTTTACCCAAGGATCTTTTATTTTTCTTTTTTCCACTTTTTTTCACTCCTGGGCTACCTCAAGGAGGTTTTAAACCCAAGAGTTGGCCTCAGATTTCTCATGGTGATTTTCATCTAGACCTCTTATTTTATTTTTATTTTTCTCTTTTTTTTTCACAAATGAAAACAATTTTCAAAAATTTTGTGACTTGGAAGCTAGGACTAATCACATTTACCTCCTTTTTAGTGGTGTTGATAAACTCTTCCCTAGAAAAAGGTCTTTTGTAGGATTTCAACATGTATCTATTAACTTGCAAGGGAATTCCTTCCTCATCAATGGTCCTATTTAGACAGGTCCATTATCATGGCACTTCTCTATTAGGTATGGGCCTAACAACCTTGTCATCAATTTTCCTTTGAAGTCCTTGAACCTAGAGTCATATAGCGGAGCCCAATCCCCTTCTTGAAAGACCTTGTCCTTGATTTTATTGTCATGCCATGCCTTCCTCTATAATTGGATAAGTTTAGTGTCTAGGAGGGCTTGCATTTAAAATTCATCTAGGCCATTCAACTAGAGTAGCCTCTCCTATTGTGCCTTTGTAACACCCAAATCCAATTGTGTTGCCATTCTCAAGGTGTTGTACTCAAACTCAATGGAGAGAAGAGCCTTATTTCTATAGATCAAGTCATAAGGAGTGAAACCAATAGTTGCCTTCCAAGTTTTATTGTGGTTCCAAGTGGCCTCTAGTAGTCTGTTTGACCAATCCTTTCTGCTATTATTCATAACCTTGGTGAGGATGCCTTCCAATGCCAGGTTGGGGACCTCTACTTGCCTATTGGCTTGATTATGATAGGTAGTATATATTATGTGCTTTATCCCACGTTGTCTTAACAAATGTTCGATCAGATGTGATCTAAATTGAGCTCCTTGATTAATGACTAGCTCTCTAGGATACCCAAATTTGTAAAACATGTTTTCCCTCAAGAGCTCAACCACCTTCTGCTCTGTTTCTACCTTGACAGCCTTGGTCTCATCCCACTTTGTCAAGTAATCAGTGTGTATACAATAATGTACTTTTCTTGTCCTGATGGTGGATCAATTGGCCTAATGAAAACTATTCCCCACTTGTCAAATGGCTCTAAAGACACCTGAGGTTGCAATGGAATTTCATCCTTGGGAGTAGGTTTCCCCATCCTCTGGAATTGATCAGATTGATTGGTGTACCTTCTTGCATATTGGTGGATAGTGGGCCAATAGTAGCCAGCTTGTAGTACCTTGAAAGTTCTCTGCTTGGCAGAAAAGTGATCTCCACAAGGCCCATCATGATAGGCTAAGAGGATTTCAAAGACTTCATCTTCCGTGAAACATCTCCTCAAGATTTGATTTGGGCCTAATTTGAAGAGATTTCCCCCAATCAAAGTGAATGGGGCATTCTTCCTTACAATCTTTCTCTTCTCCCTTGATGATATATTTGGAGCAAACTTTGTAGCAACTAGGTACTCGGCGATGTTAGAAAACCATCAAGAGAGAAATGAGATAGAAAATAGCTGTTCATCTGGAAGCTATTGATCAGCCATCCCTTCTTCACCTACAAGAAAAGAAATCCTAGAAAAAAAATATGCAACTACATTTTCTTTACTTGGATTATCAACGATGGTTAAATCAAACTGTTGCAATAAAAGAAACCATCTAGTAATTCTAGGATTCACATCAGGTTTGTTCATTTAGTACTTTATAGCAGCATGGTTAGTATGGACAAAGGTTTTATAACAAGTGATGTAGTGTCTGAATTTATTCAAGGAATGGACAATAACTATGAGTTCCTTCTCAATAACAGTATAGTTCAGTTCAGCCTTATACAAATTTTGCTAATGAAGTAAATGTCATAAGGAAACTTGTCATCTATCTATCCTAGAGCTGTTCCTACAACTTTTTCATATGCATCAACATTTATGTGGAAAGGAAGACCCCAATTTAGGCCTCTACGTATGGGCTCAATAGTCAACTTATCCTTCAATATCTATAAATATCATATAGTATCTAGATAAGCCCAAGAAAATCCTGACATCCCTCTTCTTTTGAGGAGTGGGAACCCTTTTTATGATGGAAATTTTATTTGGGTCCACTTGTACTCCTTCCTAGGACATTGAAAAACCCAAAACAATCCTTGCATTCATCAAGAATTCACATTTCTCGGGACTAAGTGATAGGTTCATTTCAATTCACTTATTTAATACTTTTCCCAAGTTAGAGAGAGCCTCTAGGAAGTCACATCCATAGGGAGTGAAATCATCCTTATAGATTTATACAGATTCATGGACTAGCTCAACAAAGATGCTCAGAACTGCCCTTTGAAAAGTAGAAGGGGCATTACATAATCCAAAAGGCAGTACCCTATAAACAAAGGTACCCCAAGGAAAAGTGAATTAGGTGGTTTTATATTGGTGCTCTAGGCTAATTTGGATATGATTATAACCACTAAATCCATCTAGGAAAGAGAAGAACTTCTTCCCTGCAAGAGCATCCAAGATTTGATCAATGAATGGTAGAGGAAAATGGTCTTTCTTAGTAGCTTTGTTTATATCTTTATAATCCACATAGATCCTCCACTTTCCATTCTTCTTTGGGACCAAAACTAGAGGGGACACCCACTCACTATCTGATATGGGGTAAATGAAACTTGCATCCAACAAGTTTTGCAACTCCTCCTTCACTATGCCTTTGCAGGCTAGGTTCATTCTCCTCTCATGTTGGTGCACTGGTTTGCATCCTTTCATAATGTAGATGTGGTGAGTACACATCGAAGGATGCACTCACTTCATTTCCTTATAACTCCAGGAAAAAGCATCCAAGTGCTCTCTCAGCATGTTCCACAACTTCTATTATTGGTTGGATGAGAGAGATCAATTGATTTTCAATGTTTTAGATGGACCAAATTCTACCATTTTGACATGAGAAGGACTAGGGTCAACTAGGAATAAATCAATCCAAGGGTTATCTTCAGATTCCTTCACTAGCTTATCAAGAAGCATTGTGTTGGGAGGCTAGGTATGGAGGATTTGATCAATGAGGTCATCTTCATCAGGTTTCCCCTCTCCTATAATACCATCTAGGGTACAAATTGGATAATATGTGGTATGATATACTTCATCTTCATCTTCCTCTTCCAACCATAAGGGTAGGTCATGCTCTAGGTATGGTTGAGCAGGAGGGTACAAGACCAATTGTCTGGATAATTGCCCATTCTTAACGGTCATGTTCCCAGCTCTGCAACTTATGTAAGCATCAATGGTGGCTATCCATGGTCTTCCATGGATGAGAGTATAACCATTGAATTTGGTCTTGGGCTGGAGAACTAAGAAATTAGTGGGATACTCCTAGAGACCATTAAATCCTCAACCACTCCCTCAGGAGCTACTGTGTACCTGTTTTCAAGATGCAGTATTGTTGTGTTCTTTCTTAAGGATCCTTGGAGATTTAGTTTGAGCATGGTATCCTTAGTCATCACATTGATGGAAAGCCTGAGATCAATCAAGGTGTGAGGGAAAATGATGCCATCAATGTGCACATATACCACAAGACATCCAAGGTCTAGATACTTTGGGAAAATTACTCTCCCCACCGTTAGGTCAGACAATTGACCAATGACATTAACCGTAAGGGTGTATTTCTTTCTCCTTCCATGATATTTGAAACATTTCTCTTTTACAAGTTTATTATACATGGGAACATTCTTGATAGCTTGGAGGAGTCGGATTCTCACACACAAAATTTTCAGTTCTTCTAGAAGTTTAGTCTCTTCTATGGTGTGCTAACTGGGATGGATCCATATTTTAGGAAAAGGAGCTAGATTGTCTCTAGGAATACTCTCTTCATTTTCCTCTTCAAGCTCCTTGGGTGGAGATGGAGTTTGGTTATCTAGTAGCACTTTTCCAGACCTAAGGTGAATTTCTTGAATCTCCATAGCATAGGAACGGTAAGATGTCTCCCCATTATAGAACTATTGTGTGTGATTGTTGTTCATGTTCGGATTTGGTTGGGAAGGCATCTGAGGTTTCTTGGGTGGAGCAGGATGAATTAGTTGTGGTTCAGATGGAGGTGTAGGTAGTAAAGTAGGAGGTTGCTGGAATTGAGGCCTCTAATCTTGTGATGGGGTATTCTACTGAGGATGTGGAGAAGCATATGGCTGAAAAGATTGATTGGTGGGTTGGAAAGGATACTGAGGTGCACAAGACCAAGAAGAAGGTGTGACCATGAAGGGTGAGTAGGAGAACACCAAGGGGACAGGGATGTATTTTTATTGGGATGGTATTAGGAACATGGCGCACCCTGCATGCCCAACTGGTATGGCCTAGGTCCTTGAGGCCTCCTTTGGTTGATATAACAAAGTTGTTCGGCCACAACTTCAATCCCTTTGTATATAGTCTTCAATACCGACAGAGAAGGGAACTTATCTATGGAATTTTTTTCCTCACAGACTTAGAAGACCTCTATAAGATTTAGTGGACATTCATTTCTGGGGTACCTCCTAGTGCATTCAGGGAAAAATATCGTTAAATCTCTCTCTAATTCCTCTTGATCTAAATAGTATACATTTGCAGAGAAAGGGTGTGCAACATTTCACTTTTAAATTCCTCCATCATGTTTCCAATTTCACTCTTGATAGATGTGTTGGAGGAGGAACTGTCCAAAGCTTGACTAGCCCTACCCTTCTTTCTAGCAACCTTAGAATGGTTTTTGAGCACTGTCTTGATATCATTATCGGGTAGCTGATAAATGTTCCCTCTAAAAAGAATGTTTAAGGTTTCTAGAATGTCCTCCCAAATTCCTCTAAGAAGGACTAACTTGAGTGGTTCAGGATCAAGGGTGCAACTAGCCATTTTGTAACTATGTTGGAACCTTTCCTATAATCCTCCAGGGATTCATCAAGTCCTAAGGTCATTCTAAAGATTTAGTCTTTGGTGTCTTTGGAACTACAATAGTCCTTGAATGTGTTCTTAAAGGATTGCTGCATTTGAGCCAGGTAGTGATGTTATCCCCAGGTGGACCCATGAACCAATGCAAGGCTACATCCTTAAGAGTGGATGGGAACAACTTCAACTTCTGGTCATAAGAGGTATAATCATAGGTTCTGCAAATGATAGTAAACTCAAACAAGAAGGTACCAGGCTCCTCTAAGGTTAGTCCATGGAAGTGAGGAAGGATAGAGGGACTTATTTTTTTCATCCTAGTGTCTCCATTAGTCTCTCTGATGGGAAAAGCACCCTCATTCTTATGTTCAGACTCATTTATGTTTTCACCCATGGTGTAAGTGTGTCGAATGGTCTCTTCTTCCACTTTCCTAATAGGCTCTTCGAAGATTTCAGATTGTTCTCCTAAAGGGTCTTCTAACTCTCCTACGGTGAGAGACGGAAGTTGATAGTCACCGAAGAAGAGGTAAGGTTGATTGTTTGATGGTGTGGGGGTATTTGGCAAGAATTTCGCTAAAGTGTCTCTACTCCAATGAGGCATGAAAGAAATATGTTTTTTCTTTTCTTATGAGTTTTTTCAAAACTAAATGCACGACAGAAAGGAAAGAAAGAGTAACATGTATCTAGAAAATGAAAAATAGAAAGAAAAACATAAATTACATCTACCTAGACACCTTCCCGGCAATGATGCCAAAAAGTGATGAACCTCAGTATAATAGCAAGAAGGCTACAACTTCCAAGGCTACCAGCTTTACCTTACCAACCTTGGGTTTTGTACAAACTTGGAGGTGAAAGTGCTATATACATAGCATATGCATCATTCTACTCATTTCACTTGTGAACTGGGGCACTTGACCATTAGGGTTCTAGACCATTGCTCTATTGGACTAAAGGGAGTTTGAATATTGACAGTGGAATGTAAAACTAGTTCTAGTGTAGGAAAAGTAAATTCTTGTCAACACAAGAAATGAAAGCTGCTAACTTGTAAATGTTATGATATTACCTAAATCATCTAGCTATGAAATGACCCCAATCACTTGTAGGAAGGAAACTATGCTAACCTTGCACTTGATCATCTAGCTTCCAAAACCACATGAAAATAGGAAGTTATTATATCATTTCAAAATCCAAACATGCATGCATTTAATGACCTCATTCACACTTGTAGAATAAATAGAAGTCATAATTGGTAAATTTAGAAATATAAAAGCTAATACTATTTGATCTTGCAGAAGGAAAAGGAATGAAAAGGTTGGTCTAGGTAGAAATTATGGTCATGGAGTCAATGCTGACGGGTTAACATACTCTTATACTAGGCTATCCTACAATTTTAGGTCAAGAAAACATCAAAACAAATAGCTATAGATTTGCTACACCAAACTGTGACAGGATGTCTCGAACTGCTACAGGATGTCCTGTACTACTACAGGAAGTTGGCTGAGAGGTTTTGAAGGAAAATAATGGTGAGATGAAGTGTTGGAAAGGTGCATAATAGTTGTGTAAGGTGCAGGGGAGGTGAACATCACCCAAATCCAAGCCCAACACTCGAAGAAGGTTGGATCTGCCCAAGACAACTTGCTCATGGTGGCTGGAAAATAGAGGTTCAGAGTATGGGCTGGTATGCTTCAACAAAAGTTGGAGAAGACCTAGGTGGATTTGGTTGGAGGTGTCCCTTCCTACACATCAACAATCCCTGCAATAAATATGTTTCTCTTTTCATTTACAAATTATTTCTTATAAACATGGAAAAGAAGAGTTGAATTTAGAAAGTCTTGCCTAACTATTGTTAGAAACTAGATATATGGAATGGAAAACTTTCTAAGCTACAAGAATCTTAAGAAGAAAACTAACAACTACAAATATAGCTAAAAACAAAACTTAACCTAAGAAATGAATAAAGGACAAAATCTAATTTTGTGTTGTGAGAGTGAGATCCCCTAATCATGATCCGATAAGGGAGATGGGATAGGGGTCACTAGCACAAGATTTTCTGGTATATTTTCCTTCACTATATTACAAAACTAATCTACTCTTCAAGCTAATGAAAGCATGGAGAGGTAACAACTTTGATCAACTTTCTAAGCTACACATAAAATAGAAATAAACTTCACGAGTAAATCAATATTCTAAGCTAAGAATAAAAATACAAAGGATAGAAAATTCTACGACCAGGGCTGGGACTTAACCCAATAGCTTCAGCCCTCTGATTCGACTTAGTGCTAGATGAAAACAATTGTTTTCTCATTATCATAAAAGTGTTAAATAAATCATAACAATAACAATGAAATGTGCTTCAACTTAATGGTCTCTTGTCTACAATAAAACTTCGAATCCTAAGCTTTCTTATTTATACAAAACTAGAGCTACCAACAAGCCCATAGCAAATAGGGATACTAGGCTCCCTAACTCAAAAATAACTCTTCCTTGACTGGCACTTGCTTTGTTGCCAATGAACTCAACTTGCTTGGCTTCTAGTGACATCGATTTGATGAGATAAATCAGGAGAACCTTCGAATGATATCAGGAGTTAAGGAGGGAGACCACTTCCTATAATCTCTGTTTCTTGTCTACTCCGAGTCCCTATACTCAAGTCAACTCAAAATTGCTCCAATTTCTTTAATTTAACACACATTATGCCATAGGACATAGTAACTCACTTTTACTCTTCTCACTAAGAAAAATATAATAAAATCTATAAATAAATGTGAGAAAAGAAAATTTAATAATATGGAGAGTGGCACTATGACCCATATAGTTTACCTATTGATGAACCTCATCATCGTCAACAAAATCTCTTGATTTCCAATTCCTTTTTGGCACACTAACAAGATGTGATACCCATTCACTATCTGAGATAGGATAAATGAATCATGCGTCTAACTATATCTACAATTCCTCTTTTACTATGTTTTTAAGGCCATGGTTCATCCTTCTCTAGGGTTGGCGTATAAATTTTTGGCCCTATTTGATGTATATGTGATGTGTATATACTAAAGGATGTATCCCTTTCATCTCTTTATAATCCCAAAAAAAGGCATCACGGTGCTGCCTAAAGAAAACAAACAATTGTTCCTCTTCTTCTATTGAAAGGGAAAGAATGATTTGAAGGTTTCTAGATGGGTTGATTTCCACAATTTTGACATGATCTTTATTAGAAACAATAATGAGTAATTTTTCTAATGGAAATTTTCGAGATTTCCCTAAAGGATCCTCTTCTACTTCATCAATTTGCATGGAAACATGATGTTTTTTTGTAAAAAATAGTCAATAAGATCATCTTGATCTAGCTACCTACTTCCAACAGTGGATTCTAGTGTACAAATGGGGTAGGGTATGATTTATATAATTCTTCCTCTTCTTCCCCTCTACCCACATATGAAAATCATGCTCAACAATGGGTTGAGCAGGGGGGTATAGTACAATTTCTTTTGTGAGCTTCTCATTCTTTATTTGTCATGTTCCTAGCTCTACAACTAATATAAGCATAAAAAAAAAACTATAAACGTTCTCCCTAGGATGATAGGATACCAATTGAACTTGGTCTTGGTTTGGAGATAAGGAAATCAATGGATTACTCCCACAAATCGATGGAAACCATAACATCCATAATGAAAACCTCAGGTGCTACTTTTCATATGTCTACAAGTTGCAACACTACTATGGTTTCCCTTAGTGTTCCTTATAGGTTGAGCTTAAGAATTGTTTCCCTATTCATGAAATTGATTGCATCCCCTAGATATATGAGTGTCTTGGGGACTACAATGTAATTAATATGTATATCCACTGCCAAGCTACTCGGATTCAAATACTTTGGGGATATGATCTTCCCAAGCATTATATCAGCCAATTTCCCAACAACATTGATAGTGGGGGAATTTTTGTTCTTCCTTTCTAGCATCTTGAAACACTCTTCCCCGATGAGTTTATCATTTGTGGGAACATATTTGATGGTATAGACGAGATAAATTTTAACACACATTTTACAGTTCTGTTAAATGTTTACCTTCTTCTATGGTGTGTGATTTGGAATGGACCAACTTTTCAGGATAGGGAGGAGGATTGGCTTGAGGAGTACTTTATTCCTTTTGTTATTCAAGATCATCTATTGGAGAGGGTGGGTGAGCATTAGGAAGTGCTTTCCTGGACCTAAGGTTGATCTCCTAGACTTCTACAACATAGGTAGGATAAGAAGTTTCTCCATTGTAGGCTTGTTGGGCATGCTTGTTGTTTGGGGTTGAATTAGTTGTGCATGCATTTAGGGTTTCTTGGGTGGATTGTTTTGGGGTATTTGAAGTTGGGGCAGAGGAATTAAGATAGGTTGTTTGGTTTCATGTTTTCTCGATCCTTATGAGAGATTACCGCATTGAGGAGGTTGGGGCTGATATGATTGGGAAAGTGAAATGATAGGTTGAGGAGGAGGATAGGACCACGATTAAGGCATGGACCATGGTGAGTTGTTTGGAGGATACAAGACCAAAAAGGTGCATTATGATTTTAATTTAAAGAAGGAGGATAGTGAACACCTTTCATACCTTGCTAATACAACTGAGGGCCTTGTGGTCTCCTTTGGTTAATAGAGTAAAGTTGCTCCATGCCTCCCTCTATTCCCTATTATACCACTTTTATACCTAGAAGAGATGGAAATTTTCCAGTTTCATGATTTTCCTCACATATAGATCATATTTCTATTAAATTTAATGGACACACATTTCTAGGGCGTCTTTTGGTGCATTTAGGGCAAAATATGACTAATGTCTTTTTTGCCTCTTGATGTTTCTTCTTGATCTTCATAGTGTTGATCTGCAAGGAAAAATTATGTAAATTTTTTCTTTTAAAATCCTCTAACATACTCCCTACTTCACTATTGATGGCTGAGGTAGAAGGTAGAGTGCTTACCAACCTTGGTTTGATCTACCTCTTTTCCCTGTAGCCCTAGATTAGTTTTTGAAAATTGTCTTGATTTCCTCATGATTAAGCTGGTAAATATCTCCTTTAGATAGAATTTTGATGATCTCCATCAATTCTTCTTTGACCCCTCAGACTAATGTCAATTTCATTCACTCTATATCATGGGTGAAATTAACTCTTGTATAGGTCATCTGAAATCTGTCTTTAGATTCCTCTAGGCACTGATATGGCCCTTGATTCATCCTAAAGATTTCTTCTTTTATGTCCCTTGTTCTCGAATAATATTTGTATTTATGGTTGAATAATTGATGCATTTGAGCCCAAGTAGTGCTAATGCATCCTTCCCAACTCATGAGCCAATACTAGGTTGCATCATTGAGGATGGAAGGAAATAATTTAAGTTTATGCTCATCAAAGGTGTAGTCATATGTCTTGCATAAAACAAAAAAATAAAACATGAAGGTATCAAAGTCCTCAAAAGCCAAGCCATGAAAATGTGGATGGGAAGCAAGGATAATATTTTTAATCCTTGCTTCCCCACTGGTTTACCTAATAGGAAAGAATTTAGGTTGCATGTTTCCAGTAATTACTTTAGTGGGTGATGTAGGTTCTTCCTCCCCTATGGGATCCTCAAAAATCTCTGGTTTCTCACCCAATTTTTTTACAAATGCTATGTTGTCAGTAAAGGAGGTCCATAGTCACCAAAATGTGAAGGTTGACTACCTGTAGAGGTGCATATTTTTAGAAAAAAAAATTCTCTAATCTCTCCGTAGCTGTATGAGGAATGAAATAAATACATTTTTATTTCTTCTCTAGATTTTTTTAGCAACATAAATATTGATGCAATTTTTTGTCTTATTCTTGCTATTTAGGAAATGTAATGGAAAATAACGAAACCTCATGGTAGAAAGTAGTACCTTCTTTGAAACCTCCTCAACAATGGTGCCAAAAGGTGATGAGTCATGGTATTACAAAAAGGATGCTACAACTCTTATGTCTACCGACTTTAATTTACTAATCAGGAGTTTGTACAAACTTAAGAGGTGACAGTGTTATATGTAGAATAAGCAAGAGTCTATCTAAGCTTCCCTGAAGTAATGGATCAAATTGAAATGTGAAGAGATCATTTTGCAAAATCTCAAAGAAAGAAAACTACTGAACATAAATTTTGCAAGAAAAGAGAAATTTATGTATTTATTGTCTTATTTCATAAATGAAGCATTAATCTACTTGTAGGAAAGGAAAGGATGGAAATGAAAACCCTAACTATGTTTTGCAATAATTAAATGGTCCAAGAATGTAAAATTAAACTAATTGCATGAAAGGAAACGTAACAAAGAAAATATATACTATTGCATTCAAAATAAAATCTAATATATTTTCAGAAACCATCAAATGCTCAAAAGAAACCAATGTAAACCATTTTTATGCTACTTCATTCATAACCAAAACAGTAAACCCCAATTGTAGATATAGAGTTATAATGATGAAAGGAAGATGTGCACAGGGTCTTTGGCCTCTTCATGTTGCATTCCAAGGCATAGGGGATGTTTTATAGTGATGGAAAATAGAAAATAAGATTAGGAGGAAATTCTAGCCGACTTTTAATCAATTCTGCGAAGTGGTATAAGATGTTACAGGACTGCTACAGGATTCCCTGTATTACTACATGATTGCATTTGGAAGTGATGTATGGATTCTAGAAGTGATATGAAGGTGTGTGATGGTGGTATAAGGTTCTGAAAGAGTTCAAGGGACCTTACCAAGAATATATCTACTTAGTAGCCCATCTTGCATGGTGGTGGGGGGGGGGGGGGGGGGGGGGGGGGGGGGTGGGGGGACAAATAAATGGTCTCTTATAACGGTGTAATGTAAATTTATGTGGACAGACATTTCAGAGGAATGAGTAGAATTGGTAAGAAGGGTGTTGAAAGAGGTGGTTTTGGTGATGGAAAATGATGTTATTCTTTCTTTTGAACCAATAAATCTTACCTGCACACAAAGTGATTATTCAACTAGCAAAGACATCATGATCAAAGGATTTCTAAAAGACTAATTTCAGGAAACAAAAAATTCATAGAGAGGATGAGTTGAATTTAAAATATGATCTAATTATTGAATAAGAGAAAAATCAATTGTCTTTGGTGTATGTTTACACAACCTTTATAACTAATCCTCCCAAGGAAACTCATTCACGTCCTGTAGAAAGAAATTTTTTTCTTGAAAACCAAACTTACAGAGAAAGAATACAACTAGATCAAATGCATGCAAAGGAACATATGAAAAAGATGTAAAACAAAGGAGATTGAAGACTTTGGTTGGGCCCTAAACGAAGGGAAATCAAATGCTTAAAACAATATCATGAAAGAATAAAAACTATTCTTCTATATAATCTTATAAACTATTCAAATACATGACATGATAATGAAAATAACAAGTAGCAGGCCCTAGCACAAACAATCTCTCTATTTTTTGAAAAATTCAAATCCTATTGAGATCCTAGTATCCTTTATTTATACATCAATGAGTGATGGGTAGCCCTCTTGAATGGAGGCCTAATCCCCTCCAAAATGCCTACAATAGTTGATCTGGTCCCTTAAGATTCTTGCAATCAGTGAGGTGGAGTAATCTCCCATATTCTAGATGAGTAGTTCATGATATAACTCAAGTAACAAGCCTCACAAAACATAACCTGTTGGTATCCAACATTATTTTGTCGAATAAATGCTCCTTGTCCTACACATTCAAGGGATTAATCTAGAGGACATGATAAATATTCCTTAACCTTCCTAGTGAACACATTAAATCTAAAAATGGTGTCATCAAATGCGAAGAGAGAGATTAAAATTTGTTGAAGGATGGTCAGATGGGCCTTTATTGGTACCTATTTAGGAGTCACATAAACCATTAAGGCACTCACATGATCAATTTTTCACACCATGATGTATCCCCATAATAGGAAAAGTATTACCCTTGACCAATTAACACATTGTGAGACAAGTATATATTCATCCTTGGATAGTTTTTTAACCTTTTTTGGGTCCCAAAATGAATTGGTCCCTTCCTCAACCAAATTTGGCCCAAGAATGTTCAAATTATAATCTCTCCTCGGCATATTCCCATGAGACCCACTAGTTGTCACACTAATTTCTACAGCTCCTATATGTATGATGACCACATTAGATGGTAACCAGACTTAAGACCCTCAATAACCAAATTCAGTATCACCTAATGTTGTGATGAGAGATCCTCTTTTCTGCCTTACACAATTACATACACCCATTTTCTTTATCATCCATGTTTTTTTGTTTCACAACAAGTCATGGCAACTGTCACCTTACCAAATATGGAACTCTTTATGCCCGTGTAGTATTTTGCACCTGAAGCCATGTTGACAAGTTCAGTGAACATGTACAAGAGATTGGTTACCCCAAACCCCCGTCTAGAGACCTTACCACTAGTAGAATGAGCTGCATCATCACCAGATAGAACGAGCATGAAAGATAAATGAAAAGTAAATAAGAATGAGACCCCATCTACCTATTCTACTAGGGCACCTCCCCCATGGGCATTACGTAATGTAACGGGGAACCCTACCAAGAAATGTCCATCCTCGGAAGTGTTGAAAGCCCTTCTTCATGCCCCTAAGGAACCCTTACCTTTACCTTCATCTCCAGGAGAGAAGACCACCTCATCACACAACAAGGGATTATGCACCAACCACCCATGTGTTATTATGCACCGCATGGTCATTATACTCACTATTGCCTTGATCTCCCTCGATATGAGGATGCATTGGTTTACCTTCATCAATGAGTAAATTATGCAACTCAAACCATCTATTGTGTCTTTGAGGAAGATGCTCCATGAGTAGCACATCCATATGCTTTCTTCCATCATACCTCCCATCCCATGTCAGTTTCCACAACAAAGAAGGAGAAGAATATGAAACAAATTCCTCCAAAACCAACCTCTTCATGTTCCATATGGAATGAAGAGGGACATTTGATCAACCATTATTCAACTTTGAAATGGCCTTTGAGTTTCTTCCATTATTTTTTCGCACCCCTCTGTTGGGAACGGGTCCGTTGGGATCAATTTTGGGGTTAAAAACCCATGTTTTGTGGCTAAAGGGCCATGTTTTGTATAAAGAATGTAAAGTATCCACATTTTGTGGTCGTAGAGTGCGAAGATGTAAATAGTCAAAAATGGTTTCTGCCCTTACTTTAAATAGCTTGTGTCGGCTTGATGAGATCCGCATTTGATCCATGGGCCATGGGAATGTATAAAAAGGGAGTCTTAGAAGAGTCTAAGGCATCTTTTAGTTTAGTTCTAAGTAAGTTTTTAGGTCTATGAGAGCTAAGAGTGAAGAGTCTTAGTGTAGGAAGAGGCTCTACACCTGAGTGCATAAAGGCCTTGGGAAGAAGTCCGTAACTGAGTGCATGGACCCCTATAGCTGTGTGCACGGGGAAGTTAGATTCTGTAATGGAGATTTGAAACATCAATAAAGAGAATTATTCTGGAGATATCTGTGTATGAGTTATTTAACTTTTGCTAGGAATGTTTGCGATAATTTTATGTTGAATATTGGATTTATGATTTAATTTTATATTGATGCACGAATCTATGTATTTTACTATGTCATATAAATGCAAGTAAGAATATTTGTTTACACAAAGATAATCATAGTGGATGTGGGATTTAACCAATAATTAATATAAATGGGGTAGACACAGAAGTAAGAATAATTAGAGAGGTGCGTACGTGTCTTAATTGAATGTTTAGGGTCCACGAAGGATGATCAGAGGCCTTCGCGAAGGTTTCAAAGCCAGGTAAAAATAGTACATTGATAAGCCCTAAAGGGCTTATAAGTCTGTGTGAAGGAAGAGTTAGGGTATAAAATGACATTACAACTATCTCAGGGTGTGGAATCTTGTTTCCTGTATCCCCCCATACTACTTTGGGTGAGACATCAGTCTGCGCTCTGTGGATTGATGCCGAAAGGGCCAGTACTGTAGGAATTTTCTTGGCTAACTAACACTAAACCTGGGTCAGGGCCCATCAGGCCAACAAATGTTTTTGTTGTCGGGACTGTGATCTGCAAAACGAGATGTGTAATTTCACATCATTGGAATCCAACTAAGAAGGAGATCGAATATTGGTTTGATAGAAAGGTCGATGAATTTACGGCGCAAGAGGACAAGAATCCAAGATTGATGAAAAAATGGTTGGACAAATATGTGTACACAAAAATACATGAGATCTTCTTGTGTTCCTTCCCAGTCAAGTTATAAGAGTGGATTGTGAAATGGGTAGATGGCCAAGGAAGCTGGAGGCTTAACAGTCCAATAGTCTAGACCTCGGAGTTAGTGTGGAGATTAGAAGCCTCTGAAGATAAGATCACATGTGTTATCGATCATTGGCTCAATTGTATCATAGGAGCATTAATGACACAATTCGTAGTCGATACGTCGGTTAGTTTTAGCGAAGCAGAGCACTGCTTCTTTAAGGGGCCGCGAGGTAAGTATTTAAAATCGTTAAATACTTGGATTGAGATGCTCTTGTGTGAAAAGTGGGTTATGTAGCTACCTTGATGTTTGGGGCTATTTGAAGTGGAAGGAATTTCAAGAACAAAGGAAGAATAGGCCCTGAATATAGCCCACTAATTGAACCCCTTTTGAGTGATGACGAGGAAGTAGCACAAGCATCTCCACAGAGCACTATTCAATTGATAAAGCAAGGGTTCCCACAAATACCCCATCCACCCACACCGCATCCATCTTCTATGCCTTAACCTACACCACCACCACCTCCGCCACCATTCAGTATGGCAAACTCCAAAAAGCTATCTATGTTCAAGGGCATGGGAAATGAAGATCCAGACCAATTTTGGTTCGTGACGAAGTTTGTATGGGAAGATTAGGGTATCATAGATGATCAAATAAAGAAAGCAACATTGGTTAGTGTGTTTCAAGATTATGTGCTAACATCGTACATTAAGTACTGCACATATAATCTAATGTCTACATTGGTAGATATCCAGACTTCGTTGAATAATGAATTCAGTAGACCTAAGTCTGAAGCACAATCAATTGTGGGATTCAAAGAGATGATGATGAATCCTAGTGAGACACCGTGGGATCTTAATTAGAGATTGAAGTGTATAATCCATGAGGCTAACATGAATCTGAATGATGGGCAACACTGTGAATGGTTTGTAGCTTTTCTTGTGCCTCATCTAAGGTTTGCACTATCACAACATAAGATTGGGACCTAGGCGGAAGCTCTAGAAATTGCGATGAGATTGCATGAGACACCGATGCAAGATGTTGATCTGGGGGTTCATTATATTCACGTGTAGTTGTAGAACCTTTGCCTAGAAATGCAGATTTTGATGAAATATAGAACATCTTGGCCCGAGGTGCGTGAAGAAGTTTGGTGCATGAAGTGAAAAAGCCAGGGCCATGACAAAGATCACTGTCCAATTTTCACAAATTATGTTGCGGCAGGGGGACCAATGCCTCTGAGGATAGAAGCTCTACTAGGGGCAAGTATAGGCCCACGCTATGGTGTGATATTTGTCAGGTAGCTAGAAAACATGCGATAGACAATTTCCATTTGCTGCAGAAATTCGTATAGACATTGCAACATCTCTTTTGCAACTTCTGTTAATTAGTAGGTCATGATGAGCACAATTTTCATAGTTACGAATTAATGATGGATAGAACACTTGCATATAGTGTCCAGGAAGAAACCCAGCCTCCGAACCAAGGTGTTAGAGGAGCGCAAGGCAAGTATCATGGGTGCGGATGAGGTTGAGGTGGAGGAGGACCTGGTAGAGGTCGAGGGCAGATCATTTCTTACAACTATCGGGGGCCAAGTGTTCACTTGAGGGGCACTGACCCAGCTTCAACATTAATTAGCCAAACAAATCCCTACACTATTGGCCCTTTCGGCATCAGCCCACAGAGTGCAAACTGAAGTCTCACCCGAAGCAGTACGGGGGGATGTTGGAACCAAGTTTCTACACCCTGAGATGGTTGTGATGTCATTTGATTCCCTCTATTCTTGCCTTCGTGTAGGTCACTTCTCTCTAGGGCTTGCAAGACGATACCTTTATTCTGTCCTTTCATACTTCCACAAAATGGTATGATCGACCTTCGCGCAGCCCTAGCCTACTGCTCAGGTGCTTCTATGCTGCTATGGTAGCATGCTGCGCAGATTCCCAAATTACTCTAAGTGACTTGCTTATCATATCCAATAATTATAGTTATCACTGCATAAACAGATAATCGTAATTGCGTTCAATTATTCAATGTAATTTCATTCATTCATGCATCACATAAGGATAATAAAGGAAATTCATACATAACATATCAAGATGGAATAACAGAACAAAGAAGCCGGAATTTCAGAATATCTTTCTTTATTAATATCTTCCAAGTGTTTACAACTTTGTCCACCCTGCACACACAGTGTTGAAGGTTGGGTCCTCAACTATAGCTTTGTAATCTGTAGGTTCAACTCTAGCTAAACCTGCACCATCTCAGTCCGAGTGTCGCGCACCCATGTGGCCAACTTATGGATGCATACCTCGACTAGATCTTCCTCTGGAATGGCCAACTATAGGAAGATTCTGCATGCCTCCTCAATGACCTACATGATCTTCTTTCTCTGGTTGGCTTCGTTGGTCTTAGCAGTGATGGAAGCATTTCTCTATAGGGCCATCTGTTCATTGTTGATCCATTGTTCGTTGAACACTTGGAGGGCCGGTGCTCTTAGGCCCTCATTTCTGCGATTACTCCATCCTGCAAGAGGTGGAGTGCTTCGTGTGGAAGCACTGCTAGGTTTAGCCCAACTCCCTTCCAGGCACTAACAGTGGGCCTGTCAGCCTCATTGTCCATTATCAGTGCTCCCTCCAATAGCACTATCGCACTAGAATCCTTCATGCGTAGCATATCAACAGCCTCTGAAGTGCCGATGGCCAAGGTGGTAGACACTGTACTAGCTTGTGATGCGTGGTTCTGCAACTCCTACAACCCGTTCTAGATAGCCCCCAATATTATCTATTGCTACTGTTCAAATTACCATAGGGCCTCCGTGGTGACATTTTTGATTGTGTCATTGATATCACGTAAGTTGCCCTCCATCAATGTGATAGGGTCCAACAAGGTCTTGGTTGCCTTGGATTTATTTCTGGGCCCTCCCTTCTCCAACTCTCTTGGGCACTTACTATGGGTGGACATCTATTGAGGGTCCACATCATGCTACTCTCTATCTTCCTCTTCGGTCTCAGGTGAAGGTGATCGTGTGTCTTTGTCAGAGCCCTGCTCTATTCCACCTATTTGTTTTCCTACCTCCTTTCCTTCTTGCTCTACCTCGGCCTTCTCAATGGCCTCCTTTTTCCTCTTTTTGACCAGTTGCACCATGTTCAGCTTGGCCTCCTCCTTCTTCTTCTATGCGATGGATTTTCTTCCACCCACTGTTAAGTCCGTGGTAGTGCGCCACTCTGCTGACCATTGATCAAGCACTGCATCGTGTTGATGTAGTGAATTTCTGCTATGCTAACAAAGGGAACCAACCTAATCGTAGACCCCGATTAGATCTACTTTCATTTTGAATGGCTAGTTCCGACGGGTTTTAAAGGACCCCGTAAACTATTGAAGGTGTTGAAATATTGCTCCCTGGAGGAAGACTTCCATTAGATAAACAAAAGAAATAGCTAACCTATATATATCAGATCCTATCTATATTGACTCTAACTACTTATGCTAATCCTAACTATTCTAATCTATCCTACAGGAGCATAACAAAAGGAGATTAAACATCATATATAGATTCCATGTCCAAATGAATCAATTATAGATGAACAAGGTTGTATTAAATCTTAATTGTAATCTAATTATTCATACAAAAATGCACATTCTTGTTCCTACAAATAAAATTGCAACTGATGTTTAATATAGTTTCGAATCAGGGACTACTCATGAGTTAACCATGATAGAGAATTACATTCAAATAACCAAGACTAGTCATAAGCTGTATCATTACCAATATGTACAAAACAAAACACATTTATATTTAAGCCAACAATAACACCCTAGTTCCAACACATGAAAGAAGAGGAAAATAAATCTGAAAAAGTCTCCTTCTTGACCCAAACAGACTTCTTTATTAGCACAATAAATCAAATGTTGTTCTACCCAAAAAAAGTCCTCTACCCATCTTCGAAGGTAATACTTATGAAGAAAATACTGACCCTCTGTCTTCCCCCCCGACTTTCCACCTTCCTGCTCTTTTCCATATACACATTAAAATATACAGACGTAGAATCAATCGGTGAAATGGCTAACACGTAGAGGGAATATTTGCTGGAGCGCTTCATTTCCTGGGGAAATGAATAGATGTTTATTAAAAGAGAATTACTGCATGTCATCTCTTCACACCTGTATTGAGCAAACATTATTCCCTATTATTTCCTGAAGGAAACTGAAGACACTGTGCTCATCATCCCACATCTGGCATGATTGAAGGTGTGTTTGGAGGTAATGACATCTTGATGGATCAGCGCTGCCATGAGTGCTTCCTCTTAACATAGAGCATGCCTCCATTATGAACTATGGCAGTTCATATCCCTTTCTTACATAGTATGTCTTTGGAATATCGACATTGGTGGTGTAGACGCATCATTTTGATATAAATCACATTTATCCATTACCGGATCCACTTGATCTCGCCTTTCTTCTCTTGGTCCTTTCCTGTAGAAATAGTTCATATTAGCTATGATTATGAGAAATATGATAAACATGCCCACAAACAAACCTTGCATTCAGTCACAGTTTCTATTTAATCTCGCAATGCAGAGAAACTATAATTATTAAACCACTGAACCTTTGTAACATGTATTCTCATTGCCCATAATATTCATTTTATTGAAGAATCGCTTGACAATGCTTCGAAAGTGGACCATTCACTCTATCAGATTTTCTTTTAAAAACCTATACCACAACACTTTATCGGGACACATGGGAATACACAGGAAAACCTACAGCCAAACCATAAGGCCAGACTTTAAATACTCTACACTACGGTTAATAATTTGATGCGTCTGCCATATCGCATCACACTTTATTTGTAAACGCTAAACTTTGCCAATTGTGATTTGCGATTGGGGAAGCAGACCCGAAAAATATATGTGTTATGTTTAATAATTCTGGCGGGTATGGTGTGTCGCAGTGCATGTTATGTATAAGCGTTGAAAGTGCCAATTGCGATATCCAATGCGATCGAAGACTTGATAGCATCACAGTAACTCATGGGAGATAGACCTTAGCCCTTTACCAATGCGAAAAGCGATATGCAATGGAGGAGTGGTCAAGCGATTGTGATAAGCATTGAAGGCATGCATTGAGAGATGTGTAAAGACTGAGGAAGCATGAAAGGGGTAAGTTATGCACATTTGTATAGTATTTTATTATCAAAGCATTGATATAGAAATAAGGACGTGATAAAAGGTTTTGAGGGTTGAGTCCATATACACCCATAGTAAAGAGTGGGGGTTGGTTATATGTGTGGGCACAGAGCACCATTAAGGTTTATGAGGATTGAAAAAGTCCCAATGAAGGATATGAATGAAGGGCTAGACTGGGTTATAAATGAATCATGCCGTAGAGACTTATTCAGGGGGTCTTAACCATTCAGAATTGAGGATTTAACTTGGCAGAGAGTTAAAATTCTTGGGATAAAAATAGATCATTCAGAGAGTTATCATTCGGAGAAATGAAAGATCAAACTTCTAGGGGACCCTTTCAAATTTGTTGCTAGAGCGGGTTTTAATAGGGTGGTGGTTGCGGCCACAACAAAAGGCGAACTGCTGGGTGAACCAGTTATCTTTGTTACCAAATAAACTTTGGATCAGTAGAACATCAGGGTGTTAAGATAAACTTGAAATGCAAACTATATAGACAGATAGGCATGGGTTCCACTTCAGCATTAATAGCTTTACGAAGGATAAAGACAAATAGCTTTTACTTACTGATAGGGTTTTGATAGGCATTTTCCAATGGTCGTATTATGGGATTTATTGACCTTCGTTTAACTGTTTTCTACTTTCAAAATCTTTTCGGGGTCATCACCAGTCTGTAAATACCTATTTAGGTGCGTACCTTAGCTCTTTATCGCTCATCAAGCTTGATGTATATATGTTTATCTGCACTTTATGTAAGAATTTTAGTGCTATAATTTTGGATGATTGAATGGGGCGCAATCATTGATCATGCCATTTTTTTAAACTACTTAAGCAAGGTTGGGCTTGTTGTGTCAACCGATACTCTGAGTCCAGCAACAGTCCCTACTCTAACCGGCTTCCCAAACAACCTGTCCTTTCATTTTGGCATAAGGACTCAACATTTCATTTTCTTTTACATAAGTCCTTCCAGTTTACAGATATTGGAAATTTTAATGTTGTGAATGGAACCAATGGAGAATGATTGCAAACCTCATAGACAATTATTGGCTAGGTGTTAGGCCCTATACTACTAGTGTAACCCCTTATTGTATTATTATAACCCACTTATTATATTGATGTACCATGTAGTGCCCATAATGTTAACTATTGTGCCCATAGAAGCCCACTATTGTTATTATTGTGCCTTACATTATTATTGTTATGTCGGCTCTGATTATGTTTATGACCCCTTAGACTACTATATATAGAAAGGAGGTCTTTCATTTGTATCATCCAAGAATTGTTCATTTATGTAATGTAAAGGAGGTTTCCCCTCGAAGAGGCTGAATTATAAGGCGTTGATCTATCTTTTCTATCTTTTCTTGAGCTGGTTTCATAACATTTGGTATCAGAGCTTTGGATTCTAGGGTTTCGCTGCTCCAAACAGGTCATCGTGGCATTTTCGCTATAACTTTTTTTCTGTGACGTTTCAGAATTCGCAAAAAAAAAACCATTTGAGAAGAATTGGTGCTGAACCTTGGGTCCGAATTTCAGAGATTTGCGCGCGATATTTTCGGAGATATGATCTGAGGAAGTTGGTCTTTCTGCAGACTCCTGAATTACATTCAAAACAGGTGACCTGGGTAAAATCGTCATAACTTTCTCTTTGAGGATCGGATTGAAATTTCGTAAGAAGGTATAGAAATAGGACGGACTGTAGTTTCCTGTATGTGTGTTTCAGATTCAAAGGTTGAAACAGTTACTCGTGGCACGTCGTACAAGTTCACTCTATTGAACTAGTCTAAAAGTAAGTCACTGTGGGAGATTTCACATAACTCTTCCTTGGAGAATCAAATTTGGGTCAGACTTGTGGCATTGGAAAGAGGACACAAAAGGCTACTACAGATCGCAATTTCAGAACTAGATGATCGAAATTATAGAGATACATCAGATTCAATATCAGGCTTCTATAAAGTGAAAAAAAAAAGGTGTGTAGTTTTTTTTTTAATTTTTGTGTAAGCTTGGTTTAACGGAATTCAAAGGGCATAGTAAAGCATTATTATCGGTAACTGATGCCCTGAGGAAAGAAAATGCAAACACCTAGTAAGGAACCTGAAAGCTCTAGCATGACTCATGAAGAAGAGGAAGAAATGCTACATGATATATCAAAATTACAAGAACAAGTGCAACAAATGTCACGCTCACAAAAGCTAACAGAAGCTAAGATAAGTGGCGTGGAATCTAAGATAAATGGCGTGGAATCTAAGATAAATGGCGTGGAAGCTAAGATGGATGATTTGAAGATAGATTTGAAGACAGACATGGAAGAATTGAAGAAGTTGCTACAAGAAAGGGTCACTAATGGTGAAAAGGTAGTAAAGGAAACTCATGATGAGAACAAAAGAAATGTTAATCATGATTCCATAGATGCTAATGTTGGATCGAAGAATCACCATATTCCAAAAATCGATATGAGGAAGTTTGATGGCAAGGATCCCGCCACATGGATATTACAGATGGAGCAATTCTTCGATCTCAATAATGTGCAAAACACACAAAAGGTACGTATGGCAACTTTATATTTGGAACCAAATCAGTTTGTATGGTATCAATGGCTTTGCTCTCGTAAACAATTTATCACTTGGGCAATTTTTACGGAAGAATTGATAGCACATTATGAGGATACAAAAAGCAACACTTTTTTTAGCCAATTGATAAGTCTCAAACAAAAGGGTTCAATAATGGAGCACATTGAGGAGTTCCAAAAATTGAACATAAGGGTAAAAGATATTCCAGAGGAGCATAGGATTGATGTGTTCATAGGGTCTTTAAAGGATAATATCCAACATGATGTTCGCCTTTGGGAACCTGATTCATTAGAGAAGGCATTCAGGTTAGCAAGAAAAATGGAAAGCAAAATTATGGCAACCAGGAAGCATACCACTCACAACTATAAAGACGGAAGTGTTGTTGCCCCTAGTTTTCCACAACCTATAAGGTTGACACCACAACAATTGGAAGAAAAAAGAGCAAAAGGGCTTTGTTACAGTTGTGATAGAAAATACACTAAAGGTCATAAGTGTGCTGAGAAGAAATTATTCTACATAGATTGTGAAGAGGAGAAGAAAAGGAGCAAGAAAGGTCAAAAAAGAAGAAGATATACTCCAGGAACAAAGCCTAGATGAAGAACAAATAAATCCGACCATATCTTGTAATGCATTGGCAGGAATTACCACTCCTCAAACCATCAAGATAGAAGGACAAATCAAGAAGAAAAAGGTAATAGTGTTGATTGATTCAGGAAGCACCCACAATTTTATTCATTGTAGGGTAGCAAAAGAATTGAATTGCTTCCTATATCCAGCACCAGAGTGTCAAGTGATGATTGCAAATGGAGGAACAATAAATTGCTCTGGAAAGTGCCATAATATCAAGCTATCCATGGGAGAATATGTATTGACTAGCCCAATGCTTTCCATTCCAATGGGAGGTGCTGATGTTGTACTAGGAGTCCAATGGCTACAATCCTTGGGTACAATAGCTTTTTAATTTTCAAGAACTTTTCATCAAATTTTCTACGGAAGGAAAGGAAGTTGAATTAAGGGGTATTGCAGGGAAACCAGGAAAGATAATCAGCTCTAATGGCATGACAAAGCTTCTAAAAAAGGAGCAAAGAGTGTAATTGCACAATTATGTTCGCTAGATGTTTCCACATTGGAATCATCTATTTCTCCAGATCTCCAAAAAGTCCTGGACAATCATTCCAAGGTATTTGAGACTCCAAAAGGTCTCCCACCTATGCGTGATCATGATCATGCTATTCATCTGATTCCAGGAAGTGTTCCTCCAAACATCAGGCCGTACAGATATCCCTATGTCCAAAAAAGTGAAATTGAACGTATGGTTGCAGAAATGCTAGAGGCTGGTATAATTCAACCGAGTCAAAGTTCTTTCTCAGCCCAGTAGTATTGGTGCACAAGAAGGATGGATCATGGCGCATGTGTCTGGATTATAGGGAGCTCAACAAGCTCACTATTAAAGATAAGTTCCCCATTCCTGTTATTGATGAATTACTGGATGAATTGCATGGATCAATTTACTTCACCAAGTTGGATCTTCGTTCGAGATATCATCAAATCAGAATGAAGATTGAAGACATTCCGAAAACGGCATTTAGAACTCATGAGGGTCATTATGAATTTTTGGTCATGCCTTTTGGCCTTACCAATGCACCTTCAACATTTCAAGGTTTGATGAATTCAATTTTCAAACCATTCCTTAGAAAATTTGTGTTAGTATTTTTTGATGATATACTAATCTACAACAAGTCTTGGAAGGATCATGTTGAACATGTTGACAGGGTGCTACAACTATTGGAGGAGAAACAATTATATGCAAAAAGATCCAAATGTTTCTTTGGAGTCTAGAAGGTGGAATATTTGGGTCATATTGTATCTCATGAAGGAGTTAAGGTAGACCCTAGCAAAATTAAAGCCATTAAGGAATGGAAAATCCCCACATCCATAAAGCATCTGCGAGGATTTCTTGGGTTGACAGGGTATTGTCACAAGTTTGTTAAGAATTATGGGAGAATAGCAGCACCTCTAACAACATTATTGAAGAAAGATTCATTTTCATGGACTCCAGAAGCAACAAAGGCCTTTGAACATCTTAAAGAGGCAATGTGCCAAGCATCGGTCTTAGCTACACCGGACTTCACAAAAACCTTTATTGTGGAATGTGATGCTTCAGGAAATGGAATTAGTGTTGTTCTAATGCAAGATGAAAGACCCATTGCTTTTGAAAGTCGTCCAATCAAGGGAAAGTTTTTAAGAAAAGCTATTTATGAGAAGGAAATGTTAGCAATACTCCATGCACTTAAGAAATGGCGACCCTACCTAATGGGAAGACACTTCGAGGTAAAAACGGATCATGATAGCCTTAAATACCTTTTAGAACAAAGATTATCCTCTGAAGAGCAACAAAAGTGGGTCACAAAGATGTTGGGTTATGACTTTGAAATCATCTACAAAAAAGGGAAGCAAAATGTGGTGGCAGATGCACTCTCAAGAAAGGATGAGGATGTGGAAGCATTGTTTTGTGCTATTTATATTATCCAACCAGATTGGATAAACGAAGCAAGGGATGAATGGAAGAAGGACGAAGAAGTATGGCCACTTATTCAAAAGTTGCAAAAGATCCCAATTCAAACAATATTTCCAGAAATTGAAGAGGAAGGAAAAATCATATTGGAACCTAGAGCAGTCACAGAAACAAGAACCTGACAGCTATGAAATCGATCAATTTCAGAGTATCTCATCAAGTGGAAGAACTTACCCGTTGAAGATTCCACATGGGAGGACAAGAATTTTATAGAGAAGCATCAAGAACTACTCAAGCATTGAGGACAATGCTTTTTGAAGGAGAGGGTCATGTTAGGCCCCTATACTACTAGTGTAACCCCTTATTGTATTAGTATAACCCACTTATTATATTGATGTACCCATGTAGTGCCCATATTGTTACTATTGTGCCCCATAGAAGCCCACTATTGTTATTATTGTGCCCTTACATTATTATTGTTATGTCGGCTCTGATTATGTTATGACCCCTTAGACTCCTATATATAGAAAGGAGGTCTTTTCATTTGTATCATCCAAGAATTATTCATTTATGTAATGTAAAGGAGGTTGCCCACTCGAAGAGGCTGAATTATAAGCCATTGATCTATCTTTTCTATCTTTTCTTGAGCTGGTTTCATAACACTAGGTCTTGATGGGATTTTAAAAATGTAGCATTCCTCCATGCCAGTACAGTTGTGGTTACACATTTTTCATTTTATAAATATGCCTCTACATGCTCCGGGTATCTAGATTATCAACAGATCCTACCTAGTTCCCAATAGATGCCAATGAGTGGCTTTGATTTGAAGTTCACCGTTGATCTTCCAGTTCTCATAGGGTCATTGAAAGTTTTCTTGATTTGCAAGGTAACGATGAATTTAGGATTGGCAGACTCATCAGTAGGTTACTGAGGGAGGTGAAAAGATGAAGGTGGGGAATGAGGGCAATCTGAAGAGAGTTATAAAGGTGAAAACGAGACTGAAGGATTGAAATCAATTGGTTAAAAAGGACTCAAATTCAAAATAGAAGGAAAATAAACTTTGTGAAAAAGCAAGAACGGACAGGAAGAAAATATAACTTAAGCTAATAATAAAAATAAAATGAATCCTAACCTACTTAGGAGGTAACCACCATGTGGTGGCCACTAGAAGTATCTCTTAATATTTTGGCCATTAACAGGGAGTTTTTTAGTTTCTCCCTGTAAAATTTTCAATCTGTAAGCTCCTTGACCAATTTTTTCCTCAACTTGGAATGGGCCCAGCCATAAGTGTTGGAATTTCGTGTGCTTACCTCTTGGCTCACTCAACTTGTCCCATTTCAAGACTAGCTCTCCTACTTGGTAATCTTTATCTCCTGCCAGATGGTGATCAAACCATCTCTTCACAATCATTTGGTGATAACTAAATTTATTTCTAGCTTTATCTCTCAATTCCTCCAACCTCACCAGTTGGTTGATCCTTTTCTGAAGTAAGGTCGAAGGGGTCCCTCTCGAAGCTTGGGAGAACTGTAAAGAGGGAAGGGTAACGTTAGGAGGCAAGATGGCTTCTTGTCCATAGACGAGGAAGTATGGGGAGTTTCCTAATGCTACTTTTGGGGTGACCATATCAGCCCAAAGGGTGTTTGTTAGAGCATTGTGCCAAGTCCTCTGGTTGTCAGCGATAGATTTACGGACTATGCAGATGAGGTTTTTATTTGAGGACTTTACAACTCCATTTCCCTAGGGGTAATAGCTTGATGCATACCTTATGTGAATTGATTTATCGATAGTAATTTCAGTCAATTTTAGTGATGAAATGTAAGAAGCATTATCAAATATGAGAGTGTCATGGATGCCAAACCTGTTGATAATAAATCTTTCAATAAAAGATATTACCTCGTCTTCATTAACCTTCTAAAGTGGGATGGCTTCGGTCCATCTAGTGAAGTAGTCAGTTGCCATGAGTATATACTTATGCTACTATGGAGAGTTCAGAGTGATCTCACCTATGACATCTAAGCCCCCATTACTGGAAAGGGTGATAAATCATAACGGGCCTTAGGGGAATGACTGGCTTTCTTTCTTGTCCTATGGTAGTTTGACATAACTTGAATTTTCGAGTGTAGGCATGCGAGTTTTTGAACACTGTGGGCCAATAATATCCAGCTCTTAATATTTTGTGAGTATTTGTCTCTCCTCCATAGTGACCACCTGCTGGGCTGTCATGCATTTCTTTCAAGACATGATCGGCATCATCCTTTTCCAAACACCTCAGCCAAAATCCATCATAACCTTTTCTGTATAATGTGTCATTGGCTAAGTGATATTGATTAGATTTCAATCTGAGCACTCTCCTTCATGATGCATCCATGTGCTTAGGACATGATCCCCATGTTAAATGAAAGTGTATGTCGTAATACCACGACTTAGGGTCCAAAGGGACTTTCGATGTTTCGAGCTCACACATCAGCATCTCATTAATCCATAGGGGCTCCTCCCTAAATCCTACTTGTGCGTCCCATGTGCTCTGCACTTCCAGTTCTTCCGTCATCCCTTCTTTATCTACCAAAGCTTCTGTTGTAATCTTACACAATCCCTGCCATCGAACTATCTTTGCTGGTTTAATCTCGAGGTTTTATTCTTGAAGAGCGGTTATCCAATTCCCTCTCCGTTCCACCATTTCCTTTTGCATGAACAGGGTTCTTACAGAAGGGTGGGGAATGATTACTTTAGTCCTGACCTTTAATAAATAAGGGTGGAAATGTTTCACCAGTTTAAAAATCACAAAACCTTCTTTCTCCACATTTAGGTAGTTCAGTTCTACCCCTTGAAGATTAGAGCTCATATAAGAAATAGGGACTTCACTGCCGTCATCATTTTTCTGGGTGAGGATTGCGGCATATGAAACATCAAAAGAGAAAGTGTACAAAAGGAATTCCTTGTCAAAATTAGGGCTGACCAATGCAGGAGATTCTGTGATGGCCTCCTTAATTCACTGAAATGATTTCTTAGCTTCATTGCTCCACCTATACATGGAGTTTTTCTTCATCATCAGTTGGATGGGATGCACTATTTCCGTGAAGCCTAAAACAAATTTCTCGACGAAATTGATCTTCTCGAAAAAAAATTTCATTGCTCTTTTATTTGTAGGAGGTTGTATTCTCATGATGGTCTCTATTCTTTCAGGATTGATAATAATTCCTTGGAGAGGATATGATCTAGTAGCTTCCCTTCTGTAGCTACGAAATTCCTCTTCTTGGGATTCAACAATATTCTGTATCTTCGACATCTTTTGAAAATCTGTTTCAGGTGATAAATATGATCCCTTTTGCGATACGAATACACAGTAATGTCGTCCATGTAAACCACTACTGATTTGTTAATCAATCCTCGGAAAGTTATGTCCGTAGCTCTATGAAATGTGGCACCTGCATTAATAAGTCCAAACAACATTTTAAGATATGCGTAGGCACTCGATTTAGTGTTGAAGGTTGTCCTAAGTTGATCTCCATTCGACACCAACACTTGATTATATCCCGAAAACCCATCTAATAGGGACAACATTTCAGACCCAGAAATGCACTGAAGAATGTGTTCCATGGACGGGATAGGATAGTTATCCTTCTGCGATGCTCTATTCAGGTTTCTGAAATTGATACATAATCTGATGTCTCCATTTTTTTCTTACTGGCACAAGATTGGCTACCCAGCAGGTGTGCCTCACTGGAAAAATGATTTTAGCGTCCAACATTTTGTTTAATTCTTTCTTCACCAACGGTTATAGGCTTGAATGCATCCTGCAAAGCTTTTTTTGGTAGGGTTTGACATCCTTTTCAAAGGTTATTACATGTTGTGTAACACTGGTATCAAAGGTTTTTAAGTCACCATATGTCCATGTAAAGACATCTTTGTACTCTTTAAATAGCTTTACAAATGCATCTTTTTCTTGTGGAGAGCATCCCAAGCCCAAATTAACATTTTTTGGGTCTTCTTCGGTTCCAAGGTTGACCAACTCATACTTCATGGATGAGCTATGCGTTTTGCGGTTAGTCGGCTTCATAAATTTATCATGCAGGTCATGAAAGTGCTCCATCTTGACAATTGACTTGGGAATTATATTGGGTTGATCATTTTCCTCATCTTCACTCCTGTTCATAAGTTTGTCATGCTCTTTTTCATCAATGACTGCATTTTTGAATGTTTCATCGCAATGCAACAACTCAAGGATTTGCTCATCACCTTTGAACACCTACCAATTCGAGATGTTATCAGGCACGGATGGTCTGAAAATCAATTCAACGTAACATTTATTCTTGTTTAGTATAAGATCATGCAAAAGTTTCGTAGTCATACCAGCCATCAGATCAGCATCTTGGTTTTGCCCTTGAGGTATGTATGTGATATTAAAAGAATCAAAATTGTCAATTAAGCTCCATACCTCATGTTGGTATCTTACCAGGTGTGGCAAATTGCAATGTATCCTTTTCCTTACCTGGTCCACAATTATCTGTGAGTCACCAAAAAATTTAAGATTTTTACCTTCATCTCAATGTTTTTTTTCAGGCCCTGCAGCAAGCCTTCATATTCTACTGTGTTGTTGGTGCACACGAACTCCAATCGGCTAGCCGTCAAATGTTGGTTCCTTTGTGGGTCGATGAGAATGATTCTAGCACCTACACCTTCAAGGCAGTTAAAGCCATCAAAGTAGAGTGTCCAGAAAATAGAATCTAATGTTACATTAAATGAACTGTTTCCTATGAAATTGGTTCTATCATCTACTATATTACAAGGTGACTCATCAGTTGGACTACGGGGGAGAGCTTCCAACTATTTGTTTGTCATAGTTTCTTCAACTGTCTCTACATGGAATTCTCTAAAACAGGTTTCGATGGCACAAACATCGAAACTATAATTCCCAAGGATAGAGTTGTTAAACATTACAGGTTCTTTGGGGCCGTTTAGTTCCATTACCACATACTTCATGTATCTTTCTCAATCAAATCTCAGCATATCACCTTTTCCCTTCTGAGGCAGCAAGAGATGGGACTAATCAATTGAGAAATATCCATTCAGTTTTGTTGACCAGTCCCTACTAAGCGGCATTCCATAAGCCTCGGTTATGTCGACTACCATTATGTCAATAACTTGTGTGTACTGTGCTTTGGTAGCCATCCAAATCAACACATCTTTTAATTCCCCAATTATTTTCACATTCATTCTATCCAATTGCATAATTCGAGTTCCATTTTTCTCGGGTGTCGCATGCAGTCTTTTAGCCACAACGTAAGGCATAACAGTGGACGAGGTACCAAAATCTACCAAGAAATTGTGTACGTTCATGTTGAAGATTTCAAATGTGATAAAGAAAGGTGGAGTCATGGATTTTTATTTCCATCCTATCATGGATGCACTAACATCTTGGGGGGTTCAATTCATTTTTGATAGAGTAGCTCCCATGGCTGCTTCCTTGATCTCAACCACTTTTTTATCACTCCCATTATTATTCTTGGATGACTAAGAGGCTTTCTTTCATTCATTCGTATGATGACATGTTGTGAGACTGATCATTTCATTTTTGACTTTTACTGCTTCATCAATTGCACCCTGTAAGGTTTGTGCATCGCTCCTTTTGACCCACACTGTGGTAGGGACAGGGAGAGTAGTGATGTAGAATTCCATGAGAACCTCATGAGTAGGTCTAGCATTAGCCGTGATTCTGTTGAGCAAAGTGTTGAACCAGATGTTAAAATCCTTGACCTTCTCTTTGGTTTCCATTTTCAAATGAGATAGTTCTAAAACTAAGGCTGCAGGTGTTTTGTCATCGCCAAACTTGTCTAAAAAGGCTTGTTGAAAGGCACCTGATGAGGTGATCGATCATATTCTCAAGTTAAAGTTCCATGTGGAGTCTACACCAATCAGAGTAAAAGGAAATAAGCAACATACTACATCTTCTTCGGCTACCCCCAACATGCACACGACTAGGAAGAAAGAGTGAATATGGTTATCAGTAGTGTCTCCCCACTCAGGGTCAAATTTAGGCAATATTCTTTCTGCATTCTTGGGTAGGGCATGTTGCTACCCAGGTACCGCTATGGCATCCTGAGCACGTGAGTGAGGGAGTGCTCCCTAAGGAGGTGGGGGTTGATTCCCACCCAGAGGAGGTGGTAGAGGCGGATTCCCACATGGAGGGGGTACGTTAGCCATATTATGGATAGGGAGGTTCTGGTTGAAGGTTTCTTTGAGGCGTTCTTTGTTAGGATTTTCCAAATCAAGCTAGGGATTACCTTTATAGGGGGAATCCTTAGGAATTTCCCCCCAAGGAGTGTCAATACTTTGCAAGGACTCTAGCATAATATCTTCAAGAGAAGGGGTTGCAGATGTCTCTTCACTTATGGTAAAGATCCTTGGCCTTCTTTTAGTTGTTAGAGGTTAAGAGTTAAAGATGGGGAGATGAGAGAGGGAATGGCATAAGCTCAAGTAAGTACTCTAACTAGTTGCTCCTAAGTGACAGGATACTCCCATAGTCTCTCTCCTTTGGGTGACCCAAACACGGGATTTAGAGGGATCTCAGCTTCTTCGAAATGAGGTTCTTCCAAATGTACGGAAGGATATTTTCAACCTTTATGATCCATACATTAATCTTTTTGAATCCATGTGCAACATTTATAGATGAAATCCTGAAAAGCTGTGGATGACAGTTTAGGCCCTCCTTTTAGCACCAATTTCTTGATGCGACAAATTTTCACTATGCCAACAAAGGGAACCAACCTGATCGCATACCCCTATTAGATCTACTTTCATTTGAAATGGCTAGTTCCAACGGGTTTTAAAGGACCCCATAAACTGTTAAAGGTGTTGAAATATTTCTCCCCGGAGGAGGACTTCCATTAGATCAACAAAAGAAATAGCTAACTATATATATCAGATCCTATCTATACTGACTCTAACTACTTATGCTAGTCCTTACTATTCCAATCTATCCCACGGGAGCATAACAAAAGGAGATTAAACATCATATATAGATTCCAATTCCAAATGAATCAATTATAGATGAACAAGGTTGTATTAAATCTTAATTGCAATCTAATTGTTCATACAAGAATGCACATTCTTGTTCCTACAAATAAACTTGCAACTAATGTTTAATATAGTTTCGAATCGGGGACTGCTCATGAGTTAACCATGATAAAGAATTACATTCAAATAACAAAGACTAGTCATAAGCTGTATCGTTATTTGTGCCAACAACAACACCCTAATTCCAAACACATGAAAGAAGAGGAAAATAAATATGAAAAAGGCTCCTTCTTGACCCAAACAGTCTTCTTTATTAGCACAATAAATCAAAAGCTGTTAGGCCCAAAAAAAAGTCCCCTACCCATCTCTGAAGGTAATACTTATGCAGAAAAGACTGACCCTCCATCTTCCCCCCAACTTTCCACCTTCCTACTCTTTTCCATATACACATTAAAATATAGAGACATAGAATCGATCGGTGAAATGACTGACACATAGAGGGTATATCTACTCGAGCACTTCATTTCCTAGGGAAATGAATAGATGTTGATTAAAAGAGAATGACTGCATGTCATCTCTTCACACTTGTATTGAGCAGATGTTATTCCCTATTATTTCCTAAAGGAAAATGAAGACACTGTGCTCATCATCCCACATCTGGCATGATAGAAGGTGTGTTTGAAGTTAATACCATCTTGATGGATCATTGCTGTCATGAGTGCTTCCTATTGACATAGAGCGTGCCTCCATTATGTGCTATGGTGGTTTGTATCCCTTTATTGCAGAGTGTGTCTTTGCAATATTGGCATCAGTGGTGGAGAGGTGTTGTCTTGATATAAATCACATTTATCCGTTACCAAGTCCACTCAAACTTTCCTTTCTTCTCTTGGTCCTCAATTGCAAAAATAGTTCATATTAGCTATGATTATGAGAAATATGACAAACATGCCCATAAACAAACCTTGCATTCAATCATAGTTTCTATTTAATCTTGCAATGCAGAGCAACTATAATTATTAAACCACTGAACTTGTTGTAACATGTATTCTCGTTGCCCATAATATTCATTTTCTTCAAGAATCACTTGATAATGCTTTAGAAGCAGACCATTCACTCTATCAAATTTTATTTAAAAAACCTCGACCACAACACTTTATCGGAACACATGGGAATACACGAGAAAATCTATAGATGAACCATAAGGCTGGACTTCAAATACTATGCACTGTGGTTAATAATTCTGATGGGTTCCCCATATCCCATTGCGCTTTATGTATAAACACTGAACTCTACCGATTGCGATTTTCGATTTGGGAAGTGAACTTGAAAGATATATGTATTATGTTTAATAATCCTGGTAGGTCTACCATATCGCATTACGCCTTATGTATAAGCCTTGGGCTCCACCGATTTTGATTTGCGATAGGCCAGACCCAAAAAATATATGCACTACGGTTAATAATTCTGGTGGGTCCACCATATCACATCGCGCTTTATGTATAGATGCTAAACTCTGCCAATTGCGATTTGCGATTGGGGAAGCGGACCTGAAAAATATATGTGTTATGTTTAATAATCCTGGCTAGTCCAGTGTATTATGGTGTGCCTTATGTATATATCCGATGCGATCAGAGACTTGATAGCATCATAGTAACTCATGGGAGATAGACCTTAGCCCTTTACCAATGCAAAAAGTGATATGCAATGGAGGAGTGGTCAAGTGATTGCGATAAGCAATGAAGGCATGCATTGAGAGATGTGTAAAGATCGAGGAAGTGCGAAAAGTGTAAGTTATGCACATTTGTATATTATTTCCATTATCAAAGCATTGATATAGAAATAAGGATGTGATAGAAGGTTTTGAGGGTTGAGTCCATATACACCCATACTAAAGAGTGGGGGTTGGTTATATGTGTGGGCATAGAGAACCATGAAGGTTTATGAGGATTGAAAAAGTCCCGATGAAGCATATGAATGAAGGGCTAGATTGGGTCATAAATGAATCATGCTGCAGAGACTTATTCAGGGGGTCTTAACCATTAAGAATTGGGGATTTAACTCGGTAGAGAGTTAAAATCCCTAGGATAAAAACAGATCATTCATAGAGTTATCATTCGGAGAAATGAAAGATCAAACTTCTAGGAGACGCATTCAAATTTGCTACCAGAGCAGGTTTTAATAGGGTGATGGTTGTGGCCACAAAATATCGATGTCATCATCTATGTCCAAGTACGGCAAGTCATACCACCTCTACACTGGGTCCTTCCATGCCCCGATTGATATTCGATGGAAATCATCTTTAAACTCGACATAACTCTACAAATTAGTGTATATTGTGGGTGCGAATCACGGCTTGCAATTGATGGCCATCCTGATATTCATCTCTATCAAGATCTAGAAGATCTTGTTGTCTCGAACTCGCTGCACATCCTTGGTTGCCCACAGTGAAGCTCACTTCACTGCTTCAGGGAGGTCTAGCGTGACCGAAGGGAACTGGCTCTCCTTTGGTAGCTCCTACACTACCAGCACAATCAACAGAAAGAGCCACACGTAGTGGAATGTCTTGCTTTGCTCTTGTGCTTTGGGGCAGTTCACCAGGAACTCTTCGTGAAGGTAGTCTGACCAGTTGAACTAGACTTCTTCCGTGCACTATTGTGCGAGCACGAAGATAGGAACGGACACCTCATCAACATGGCACTTCCGCGTCACCTTCCTTGTAAGGATCTGCATGGCTACCTTCACAGTGGGGTCATAGATGCTAGAGATATTGTGTGGCTTCTTTACCAGATTGAATTTCTCCTTCATTGACTCTACAAGAGCCTATTTTCCACCCTTGCCACCGAAGATCATTATTGGATTCTTGCCTGTATATGGAAAGTGAATTATCTGGTGAATCAACATATCTATTACAGGTATTAGCTCCTCCATCGATAGACACCCATCATGCACCAAGCACAACAGTTGCTTGATGAGCAAAACTGTCACCGAGGTGCAGTTATAGTGTGGCACCCAGAGCAAGTTGAGTAACCCTTCCTTCTCTACTGTGTTAAGCCACCTCCGTGGCTCCGATGAAGTCATTCTTGTATTTGTGTCTATGATGTGGCACATCAACTACTTAGTTTCGAGGTGCAAGAACTTCTCGTGGTCTTCCAAGTCCCAGTCGTCTAGCTCCAGTATTGACACCCATGCCAAACGTGAATCGTTAAAAGTAATTTCATCCGGTAGCAGAGGGGTTTGCAGGGGAGTCTTACTCTCATCAATGTCCTTTGGGACCTTTGACTTAGGCTTGCACGGAGCGACATACTATCGCAATCATGTAATAGGGTTGCCCCCTGCGCTTCAACCTCCTCTACTTCCATTCCTACATCCTCATCATCCAGTGGGATGTCTTCAATATCTTCCTCCTCAACTTCTAGGTTTATAGCCTTGCCTTTCTCCTGTGCAGTGGATTTTTGTGGGTTTCACCTAGGCAAGGCACACACCATTATGGCAAGCTGCTTGCCATTCTTATCCTTCACAGTTTCCTTGGTTGGGGTTGGCTTTGGTCTTGACATTCTCGGTGACTTAGGGACCTCTACCAATAATTCTGCAACGTTTGGGGCAGCTTCTTCAGCCTCCATATCAATTTCCTGCACATTCTCCTTCGCTACCACTTCTTCGGTATCCATAGCTTCTGTGTCGACATGACACTATTCACTAGTTCCTGTGTCTCCTTTGACAATTGTTCAAACGCTAGACTCACTATCATATCTTGAAAGAATTCATGGTTCATGTGCACCTGAGAGTGTGACAACTCAATTTTCAAAATTCCAAGTGTTTTTCGCTGTGCAACCACTTGTAATTTATAGGGCATTTCGAATTCAAATCTGACCGTTCCCCAAAAAATTGGTTCATTAATTCCAGATTGGTGGGATATTTTCAAGGATATAAGCCATAATTATGTCTTAAATGCTGGTTGCCAACTCCATTTGGCCTCACTTCTATTGTATTTTCATGAACAGTGACTTTAGTGGTCACTTTTTGGCCGACCTGCATGATTTCTCCCTTGGTAGTGCAGCTCCCTCTACTCTACCGCATACCTAGTGACACTCTCTTGCTTCGCACCATCTTCCAACTGCGCAACTCCCCAACCTGGGAAATGTAGTTTATAGTCTCGTGCCTCCTTTCAGCTACCTAGAGCATAAGACTATGCCACCTTCATTTAGTCACATGGTTGGACCATCGATGTATGGCTTGAAGTGACTACCATTAACCTTTCCGGGGAAGGGTTCTCCATTCAATTTGACTAGTTGTACTGCTCCTCTATCGGTAATCTCCTTAATAACATAAGGTCCTAGCCAGTGCATTCTGAACTTCCTCGGAAATTTATCAAACTTACTATCATATAACAAAACAAGGTCATTTACCTTAAATGTTTGCAACTTAAAGTGTCGATCATGCCATGCCTTTTCGCGCTGCTTTTGGACCTGCTGGTGAAATCTAGGCAAAAATATCTCTTCTTCGAGCTCATCTAACTGTGTGAGCCTCTCCTCCAGGGCTTCACGATCCGTCGTACATATGAGCGCTGCTATGCGCAAACTAGGCACGATGTATTCCATAGGCATTACCTCTTCAACCCCATAGACGAGCCTAAACGGGGTTTGTCCGGTCAACTTTTTGCATGTCGTTCAATACGACCATAATACTAGAGGTATGCCTAGGTCCCAATCACTTCGCTGAGCATTGAAAACCTTGGTCAATGCATTTTTGAGCACTTTGTTGAACGCTTCCACCGTCCTATTAGCCTGTTGGTGATAAGGTGTGCTCTTCTGGTGGTATACCTGAAATTCTCCGTTAGCGTGTTGATCGTCTCATTCACAAAATGTGTACCATGATCACTCATCAAGATATTTGGATAGCCAAATTGCATCAGTACATGCTCGAATAGGAAGCTTGCAGCAATTGTGCCCATGCAATCCTTCGCCCACTGTGCCTCTTCCCAACGAGTCAAATACTTCGTCGCGGTGATAATGTACCTTGCTCCTATCTTTCCTTGTGGCTGAATGGGTCCTACAAAATCTATCGCCCACTTCTCCAAGGGTTGCAATGTCATTTGTGGATTCAAAGGCATCTCATCCCTCTGCAATGGCCTGCCAGTCCTTTGACACACATCACATGCCTTGTAGTGTGCTTTTGAGTCCTGATGGAAGGTTGGCTACCAAAACCCTATGTGTAGCATCTTCTATGCGATCGCTCTCCCTACATAATGTCCTCCCATGGCACCCCCATGAGAGTCCACGAGGATGTTGCTTCTCTCAAAATTAGGTACATACCATCACAATATCTCATCAATCCCCATATTTTATAGATGCCCAACAATGACAGAGAAATTTGCTCCGTGCACCACTAATTCCTTTTTCTGCTGGACAATATATCCTTCCAGTGTACTACCTATCATTAGGAAATGTACTATATCCTCAAAATTACCATCTGTGATGCGTACTACAAATAGTTACACGTTAAGAAATCCTTCTTCCAACTTAGTGGGTTGCTCTGCTGTTTTGATGCACAACAGATGGTTTGGTCCCATGTTCAGTCATCCAGGCTTTGAGACAACTTCAAAATCATACTCCTAGAACAACAAGAGCCACCTATAGATTCTTCCCCCCAACACAAGCTTATTGACCAGATACTTCAGTGCGGAGTGATCAATATACATCTTAAAATAGCCTCCCAGCAATTAGTGCCTATACTTTTGTAGCGCATACACCATGGCTAGCCCTTCGTGCTTGGTGGTGGAATAGTTCTTCTCTAATTTGGATAATCTTTAGCTTGCGAATGCGATACGGTGAGCCAAGCCTTCTTCGCCAGCTTGTGTTAGTACTACTCCTAGCGCTATACATGACGCATCGACATGTACATGCAACTCTTTCTTCCAATCCGGGAAGACTAGAATCGGCGTGGTGACCATCTTTTCTTTCAATATATCCAAGCTCTTCTTATAGTCATTGTTCCAATAGAATGTGACTTCCATCCTCAATAATTTCTCCATAGGTGCAATGATTTGGGGATAGCCTTTGATAAGCTTTCTATAATATCCCTTATGTCCCAGGGTAGCGCGCAACTGTTTCACACTTCTTGGCACTTCCAAGTTCAGTATCACCATGATCTTTGCGGGGTCTACCATCAGCCCCTCTTTGCAAACCACATGCCCCAACAAGTTCCCAAAAGGAACACAAAACAAAGACTTCTTGAGATTGAGTGTAATCTGCTATCTTCGATAGGTATCCAACAATGGGCACAAGCTCACTACATGGTGTTTATCCAGCCCAAATACAGTCCAGTCATCAAAATATACCTCCAGAAACTTATGAATAAATTCCTTGAACGCAACAAAAAATACGCGTGAGAATATCGCAGGCGCATTCTTCAATCCAAATGGCATTATAGTGTACTAAAAACAACCCAACTCAGTTGCAAAGGTTGTCTTGCTCCTATCCTCTGGTGTGATTTTGATCTGGTAGTACCCAGAGAACCCATCAGTGAAGGAATATGCTTACTAGCCACCTACATTGTCCAACACTTGATCAGTGAACGAAGTCAGGAAAGGATCATGTATGCAAGCGTCAGTCAACTTTCTGAGATCCAAACATATCCTTATTTCATCCTTCTACTTCTTCTCTTATACCACCTGTTATCACCAAAATAGGACCCTGATAAGCTATTGATCAGACTATTTCAGTGTAACTATTTCAAACCAACCTTTTAGCTAAGGCTTAGTCTCCTCAGCCTAAGAGGGCTCTCTTAAAGGGTTAATGATATTGATTAAAGATATGGATAGATGGCTAAATCTATGGTTTGTGATTTTATATGTTTATAGGTTGAAAGATGAAGGCTGGCCACCATTGGGCTATGGAGTCAAAGTATGTTTCAATACCACCACAAGATTAGCTTAACATGAAAGTCAGGGCATAGAGATTTTTTATACATCAACAAGACAAAGATACAATGCAAGGAAACACAGTTTATAAATACATGAATGAAGTTAGAGCATCATTCATGAGTTCTAAGTAACATGTTTTCATACCACTGCAAGTAAGTGAAAGAGGAAAATGATGAGACAATAGGACATTAAAAACTCTCTTTGAATCCTGAGTAGTGAAGTCAAAACATTCTACCTAGCATGGAAGTCAAGGCATTATAGAGTTCAAGTACAGAAATGAAAATATAAAATAGTGAAACACAGTTAGTTTATCTATGAAGGAAGTCAGAGCATCATTGATGAGTTCTGAGTATCATAAGTAAACACCACTGCAATCTAAGTATTGGAAGATTCCATCAAAATAAGAACATACAAGAACTCTTCATGAATCTTGAGTTGTCTAAGTAGAAACTCTACATTAGGTTAAAAATATACACAGTTTGCACATAGAGCAGCAACTGAGCCAAAAAGTCTCCAACCTTTTGCTAATTTGACTTCTTGCTTTATATATGGCATTTACATGGATTCCCTCATCCCTCATCAAGAGAATTCGAATTTTCTATGAGTGAAAGCTATTCTAACCATAAAACAAACCTTTAAATGCATTTGACAGCTAACTAACAGTCCTAGAGTCCTAATACAACTCCTTGTTATGATTAAACCACCTTAACTAAATATTGAATGCATTCTTTAACAGTTGCAACCTCATGAGGTTGAATTTAATGAAGCCTCCCACATTGTCACCTTACTGCTGATGATAAACCCTCGAAATTAGGGAACATGTTTCCCTATTTTTAGGTTTAGGATCTTTGAAAATTAGCACATAGAACAAAGCCTTTATCTTCTCATCCATTAAACATATAAAATCACAAACCATAGAGTTATCCATCTATCCATATCTTTAATCAATATCATTAACCCTTTGAGAGAGCCCTATAAGGCTGAGAAGGCTAAGCCTTAGCTAAAAGATTGGTTTGAAATAGTTACACTGAGATAGTCTAATCAACAACCTATCAGGGTCCTATTTTGGTGATAATATTTGGTGTGTCTACTAGGAGACTGAAGATTATTCATTCTCGAAATCAAGAAAGCTTAACTTCTGAAGGTAGCACGAGCTCAGAAAGTTTTCGAGGTTGCAATCTACCTTGGCGACTCCACATATCAAATAACAAATTGGAAGGTGACTCCATTGCTAGAAGATCAGTAGCTTAATGATGTTTCAAGATGAGTTCCATTGCAAGAATGAATGCCAGGTATGCCCCAATGAATCGGTCTCATATCCCTCGTTTTCCAAATCCTATGCCAAAGGTTGATTTGTTAGATAATCTTCCAATATTCAAAGATGAAAAGAAAGACAATGCTACTCTTCATTTGGTTAGGTTCCATATGCATGTACACAGTCTTAAGGTTCAGTTCCCAAAAGATTGTCTCATGAAGATGTTTATGACCACTTTGGAAGGAAAAGCATGGTCTTGGTATAAAACCTTCGAAAATGGTTCATTATATTCTCTTGCTGATTTCCATGATGTATTCTATGACATGTATAAAGAGTGTCATCCCTCCTTATTGTTGGTCAAAGATTGCTATAAACATTCTGCAAGTTTTATTCAATATTTGGAGGATTGTTATGATGATGATGAATTCATGGATGAAGAAATTTTAGAGGCTCTTCATAATAATACATTTCAACACCAAGAAGAAAGGATAACATCCCATGAAATGCAGCATGAAAATTAGTAGGGGTTTAATTATGAAAATCATATTACATCCTCCGAGATTGATGTAGAGATGCAACAAACTTGTCAGTCTTCGGATCATAATGAAGATGCAAATAATTGCAAACACCAAGAAGAAATACTAGAAGAAATTTTTTATAACCCTCAGGCAGAGGAAAAGGTTGATCGTTTATGTAATTCCTTACAGCAAATTACTTCAAAGAATGATCATAATAGTGAGAAAAATTACATTGTCTATGGGAATCATGAAGAAAGGCAGTTGGATAGCATATCAAAGGAATTTTGTGTGGTTGATAATCAGTTGTCTGAAGATATAGAATGTTATGAGAATCATCAAACTAATCATGTCTTTTTTGACCCTATAGCTAATTACATGGAAAATATTTAATGTTCAGGCTTCTAGTTATATTTTCAACTTGAAGAACAGTTACACCTCATGCTGCCTTAGTTATTTCAGTATATGGTTTATTTTTGCTTCAAGCACAGTCAAGAGATTCAAGTGTCAGATCAGATCGATGACTGGATTCATTGGAAGTTTCATGTTCCTTGAGCTACAAGTGGAGATTGCAGCTGATAGGGTAGGTAGGAATGTGGAAATAAGCTCAGGGTAGGTTGACTGAGCATCTGTTTTAGTAGGTGCAGTTTGAATTCTTCTTACAGAAATCTTAAAGGGCTTGAGGAGCAGATTGGGCAGAAGTTCAGAGTTTTATTCTAAAGGATGGATAGCGGCACTGGAGCTTCAGGTTCTTAGTGTACCACATGGGAACACTATCCCTAGTGGAGCCACTATTATCACCCTAAAATTTTTGCTTCTAAACTTTGGAAAGTTCGCCTTGTTTCTAGTGATAGTCTTATAATATGTTTTGAGTCATCTCATCTCAATAATGTCATTCTCTTTTCCAAATAAAGTTTCACAGCCTCATTCCATGTCCTAGAAGCCTCACCATGTGTTTAGAAGTCATATCTCACATAATTTTGGAAATTTATGAAATTAGCTACGAAATCGTGGATTCTGAACTTGGAGTTTCATAGCATGCTACAAAACCACTGAAACAGCTTGTTTCAGCATAAAAGACTCTATTTTCTGCTTTTACTAGTCAACTTCCAGAAGGGTTCTTGAACATCTGAGAACTAAATTTTGAAAACTGAAAGAGAATTTTCTTCCTAACATACTGAACTACAAAAACCTCTTTCAGTTTCTTCAAATTCATTATAAGGTGGGAGAAATTTATGGTTAAACTTGCACTACGAAACTGCTGAAAGCCAAGCTTTGTCTTCTGGTTTTAGTAGTGTTTTTCAAGATCAGTTTCTGCTCATAGGAAAAGGTATTTTGGAATTATGAATGATGTTTCTCTTCATAAACTCTCCAAATACAATAACCTATCTAAATTTCTTCATAAGTGTTATCATTTGGGATATACTAAGATTTCTTTGAAACCCTAATTTCAAACAACAGATTTTTCCTGTTTTACACGTGTTTTTCAAGGACAGATTCTGGATAGCTAGAGAAGTGTTTTAAAAAAAAAAGAGAGGTTTGTGTTCTAGACAACATGGACTACAAAAAACTCCTTTAGTTTCGTAAAACATGTCATGGATGAGAAGATAAAGGCTCTGTCCCACGTGCTAATTTTCAAAGATCCTAAACCTAAAAACAGGGAAACATGTTCCCTAATTTCTAGGGTTTATCATCAGCAGTAAGGTGACAACATGGGAGGCTTCATTAAATTCGACCTCAAGAGGTTGCAGCTGTCAAAGAATGCATTCAATGTTTAGTAGAGGTGGTTTAGTCATAACAAGGAGTTGTACTCCTAATTGTATTAGGACTCTAGGATTCTTAGTTAACTGTCAAATGCATTTAAAGGTTTGTTTTATGGTTAGAATAGGTGTCACTCATAGCAAATTCGAATTCTCTTGATGAGGGATGAGGGAATCCATGTTGTAAATGCTATATATAAAGCAAGAGGTTGAATTAGCAAAGGGTTGGAGACTTTTTGGCTCAGTTGCTACTCTATGTGCAGACTGTGTATATTTTTAACCTAATGTAGAGTTTCTACTTAGACAACTCAAGATTCATGAAGATTTCTTGTATGTTCTTGTTTTGATGGCATCTTCCAATACTTACATTGCAGTGGTGTTTACTTACGATACTTAGAACTCATCAATGATTCTCTGACTTCCTTCATAGATAAGCTAACTGTGTTTCATTGTTTTATATTTGCATTTCTGCACTTGAACTCTATAATGCCTTGACTTCGATGCTAGGTAGAATGTTTTGGCTTGACTACTTAGAATTAAAAGAGAGTTTTTAATGTCCTATTGTCTCATGGCTTTCCTCTTTCACTTACTTACAGTGGTATGAATAAATGTTACTTAGAACTCATCAATGATTCTCTAACTTCCTTCATGTATCTATAAACTCTATTTCCTTGCATTGTATCTTTGTTTTGTTGATGTATAAAAACTCTCTATGCCGTGACTTTCATGTTAAGCTGATCTTGCTGTGGTACTGAAACATACTTTGACTCCATAGCCCAATGGTAGCCAACCTTCATCTTTCAACCTATAAACATATAAAATCACAAACCATAGAGTTAGCCATCTATCCATATCTTTAATCAATATCATTAACCCTTTGAGAGAGCCCTCTCATGTTGAGGAGGCTAAGCCTTAGCTAAAATATTGGTTTGAAATAGTTAAAATGAGATAGTTTGATCAACAACCTATCAGGGTCCTATTTTTGTGATAACACCACCATTGGACTTTCCTAGTCAGGTTCTTCCACAGGCTCAATGATTCCTGTCACGAGCATCTTGTCTAGCTCTAAGCAGACCTTCTCCTTATATTTTATATTGAGATGGTAAGGCCTTTGCTTAACTGGCTTCCGGTCGGGCTTCTATGTAATCTTCATCATTCCTAGGTCCTCGATTATCCCCTTTAGATCCATGAACTTGGTAGGGAATAAATCTTGGTATTCGCGGAGAAATTTAGTGACCTTATCCACCGTCGTGTCATCCCTATAATCTCAAATCTTCATGAATTTGGGCTCTGCCTTAGTACCAGTGTTTATTTGTTTCATCTTCAACGACGTGGTTATATCAGGGTTCTCAATCTATGGCCCTTCAACCTCATGGTAACCTTCTATCTCCGGAATGTTAATCTTCCATGGATCCTCATCCTCTTCTTCAGTAGTTACATTATAAAATTCTAGTGCATGACTTAGCTGAGTAGCCCAGTCAGGTTGAATTAGTTCTAAAGGATCTTGCGGTATCCTAAAGATTGTTGCTTTCACTTCTTATAGTGCTTCATCAATACTGTCAAACCCGTCCTCAAAACTGAATTTCATCATGAATCCCTCGCACAGGATATCCCATTTGCCTATCCATGGCAGAGCTTGGTTTCTATATACCAGTTCATCGGGACAATATCTAGGGTGTGACAGAAGAAGTGCACCTATTCAGGTTGGGGCTTTTCTCCATAAGCCTGGGTCCATTTGGCCAAATGCACATGTGGATCATCCTGCCCATCATACTTGTCTGCCATTTGCATCTTCGGCTTCTCGAAGCGAGTTCTCATCATTCCATACATTCACGCCAATCATTAAAGATTCCCTTGTGCATACCCCACTACCTTGTGGGCGTAGCGTGCCAGGCCTAGTCCAATGCCTGGAGGTGCTGCTTTTCTAGTACCTCCCTTTCAAATGCATCCAAAAAGCTATCTACCTCATTGAAGCCATCATAAGTAGGAAAATTTCTTACCTCTGAGGACACACAAAGCAGTGATCACGTCATCATGTTGCAGTTCAACGTAGTCACTTCATGTAACTGGTTCTGCCAGTGCTCTAACACTTCATCAGAGTCCAAAGTGAAGGAAATCTCACGATACCATGTAATCTGTCCATCCACAGTGGGATTCACCCAATCTTGAGCTTACGCCATTATCTTATAGATACAGTCCAAATCGTCATCGCTATCATAATCACAAACTAAATCCGTATAGTTCAATTCTTCAGTAGGGTCTAGAGGTAGTATTACGCGTAGTGATTTCTTCTTAAATATCATCTTCTACTTCTTCATATTGATTACCCCATTCATATCACTGGCCCAGTTAGTTTCTAGGAGCGCAAGATATGGATTGCTGTCATCCACTATCTCTATTACTTCAAAATCAGTCAGTGCGCTCTCTCCCTCAATATCCACGGTCACCCGTTGCAGCCACCCCATGGGGATGATCTTCTACTGGTTGGCCATCCTTAGCTAAATCAAAGACCATTATAGCATAGGTCTCCCCATCCATTCCCAAGTCTATTTTGGTAGGACATTTGCATCTGATCCCAGGTCCAAAATAACCTGATCCATCTCAGACTCTCCTATTTGCACGGTCAGTCTCATCTCCCGTACCATCCTTGTTTTATGCTTGGCAACCTTTCGTACTACGCGCAGCTAACCCGACGCAATTACAATGCATCTATTGATGAGATCTTCTAACCCTTTCACATCCTTGCTATTGAGTAGTAACTTCATACAGGTCTCCACGATAGTTGTGAGCATAGAGGGGTCCATCTCCTGCTTAGGCTTATCCTTGTTCCCTGAGGTGGAGGCCTCAATGAAGCTCTTCTTAGCTTCCATGAAGGTTTCATGTGTGCTCTCCAAATCAAACTTAGCCTCCTTTGTTGGAGCTTTATGAGCCCATGTGTTGTCTTTTGGCTATTCCCCCTTGTCATCTCCTGTTATGATTCCAATTCTGAGCACTATATTTACATTTGGATCCTCTTTGCATGGCTCAGACCTCATTACCGGCAGGTTCTGAGTTAGCAGAGGTGGTAGCTCCCTTTTGTCAAGTATCCTAACTATCAGTGTAGCACAGTCTTCCATTTCATGATCAAACAATGTCCAATACTTGCATGATAGACGCATTGGATTAGTGCAATCATGGGCATAGTGTCTTGGCCCTTCGCAATTGTAGCAAATCAATTGTCCCTGACCCCTACCAGGTCCTCCTCCACCTCGGCCTCTTCCGTGCCCGTGAAATCTTGTCTGCACCATCCCTGAGCTCTGGTCAAGGGATCACATTTTGCTCTGAAACCTATAGGTAGGAGTTCTATCCATCATCAATTCATAGCTCCTTCAAGTATGCTCATCATTCCCTACCAACCTACAAAAGTTGCAAAATAGTTGTTACGGTGTCTTTACAAACTTCTGTAGCAAGTGACAGTTATCCGTGGCATGTTTTCTGACTACCTAACAGATAGAGCACCATAATGCATGCCCCATGCTAGGCCCTACTTGAGCTTTTGGCCTTAAAGGCATCGATCCCCCTCCTTCAATCTAGTTCACAAAGACTAGAAGATGCTCCTTGTTATGTCCCTGACTATTTCATTTCAAGAACCATACCTCCAAGCACACCTCTGGTCGAACCATCCTGTCCCACTTTAGACTTTGCATCTCAAGGCACAGATTCCTCAGCTGTGCATGGATCTACTAAACCCCTAGGTTTCGATCTTGCATCAGAGTCTCATGTAGTCTCATGGAAATCTCCAAAGCCTTCACCTGAGTGGTTATATTCTACTACGATAGCGTAGCCCTTAAGTGTGGCAAGAGTAAAGCAACAAACCAATCGTGATGTTGTCCATCTGTTAGGTTCATGTTGGCTTCGTAGATATTAAATTTCAACCTCTAATCTAGTTCCCAAGGAATCTCACTTGGTTGCATCGCGATTTCTTTGAATCCCACAATCAACTGCACCTTATATTTAGGCCTGTCGAATTCTTTATTTAGTGATGTCTGGATGTCTTCCACTCCATCATTCGGGTTATCATTAGAGTACTTAATATATCTGGTTAGTGCAAGATCTTGCAGAGCACTAACCAGTGTTGCCTTCTTTATATAATCATCTCTAACACCATGAGCTTCCCATACAACTCTTACAACGAACCAGAATTGGTCTGGGTCCTCATTTCCCAAGCCTTTGAACAAATGCAGCTTCATTTTATTGGCCATACTGAACTATGGTGGAGATGGAGGTGGTATGGGTGAAGTTGGAGGCGATGTTAGTGAGGTTGGAGGTGGTGTGAGTGGAGGTGGTATTCACGAGAATCCTTGTCTTATTAACTAAATAGCACTTCGTAGAGAAACCTTCACTATCTCTTCTTTGTCACCTCGCAGAGGTGAAATCAATGAGCTATCCTCCAGACCCTTTTTTCCTTAGTTCCTATAAGTTTTTCTACTTCACATAGTTCCAAACATCAAGGTAGTTGCATAAGCAGTTTTTCACAAAATAGCATTTTAATCTAGGTATTCAAAGATTTTACGTACTCACCTCGCGGTCCTTTGAAAAAGTGCCGCTTCGCCTCGCTATAACTAACTAAGGTGTTGATAGTGAATTCAGTCACAAATCCTCCTATGACATGATCAAGCTAATGATCAACAACATGGGCAATCTTATCCTCCAATGCTTCCAACTTCGCACTAGCTCTGGGGTCCACACAATAGGACCGTTAAGTTTCCACCTTCCTTGGCTATCTGCTAGCTTCATGATCCACTCGTATAGCTCAATAGGGAAGGAGCAGAAAAAGATCTTGTGGATCTCTGTATACAGGTATCTGTCCAATAACTGTTCCTTTATCAGTCATAGGTTTCTATTCTCCTACGCTACGAATTCGTGGATCTTCCTATCCAACTAGTCATCAATCTTATTTTTAGTTGGATTCCATTGATAAGACATCACACATCTCTTATGTAGATTCTGGTGCCAGCAACAGAACCATTTTTTGTCTTGAGGGGGCCTGACCCAAGTTCAATGTTAATTAGTGAAACATATCCCTACACTATTGGCCCTTTTGGCATCAGCCCATGAAGTGCAGACCAAAGTCTCACCCAAAGCAGTATGGGGAGATGATGGAACCATGTTTCTGCACCCTGAGATGGTTGTGATGTCATTTGATTCCCTCTATTCCTGCCTTCACGCAGGTCACTTCTCTCTAGGGCTTGCAAGATGAGCCCTTTATTTAGTCCTTTAATACTTTCGCAAAAGGGTATGATTGACCTTCGCACATACCTAGCCTACTGCTGAGGTACTTTCGCGCTACTATGGAAGTGTGCCGCGTAGATTCCCAAATTACTCTAAGTGACTTGCTTATCTTATCCAATAATTATAGTTATCACTGCATAAACAGATAATCGTAATTGCTTTCAATTATGTAGTGTAATTGCATTCATTCACACATCACATAAGAATAATAAAGGAAATTCATTCATAACATATCAATATGCAATAACAAAACGAAGACACAGGAATTGCAGAATATCTTTCTTTATTAATATCTTCCAAGTGTTTACAACTTTTTCCACTGTGTGCACACAGTTGCAGGGGTTCACGCACTCAACTACGGACTTATACCCTATGCCTTTGTGCACTCAGCTACAAAGACTCTACCTACGCTACTACCCAAGACTTAGACTTCTTACTTCAGAGCTACAACTCTGTTACCTTATTCATCATTCTTTGTCTTATTAAAACTACTTAGAGCTTAACTCTTTTTATGCAATCCCATGGTCTGTGGACTATGGGTAGATCTCTTACAGCTGAATTTAGTTTACAAAACTAAGGGTGGACTACCCTTTATGACACATAATAACTTCGTGCTCCCCAACCACAAAATGTGGAGTCTTTACGTTTTTATTACAAAATTTGACTCAAACATGGGCTTTTAGCCCCAAAACTGCCCTTGGGGGATCCTACTCCAAACACCAGGACACTACACGCATGACTACCCGAACCTGACACATCTGGCATGCTGCTATTGTACTAAGTTTGACCATGTGATGGAATATTTCCCTATATTGTTAGCTGAGATACGTGAGAACGAGGCGCAGCCTCAACAACCAACTCGGAACCTGCAGATGATGAGGGCTTAGCATCACGAGGAAGATCCTAAGGTAAATATTGTGTTGTGGAGAGGAGCGACAACTAGTGAAGATAAGGGGAAGCAGCTTAAAGAAGGTGAGTGGGTCCGCAAAGTTACAGAAAAGGATATCGGGTTCGATCTAGAGTGTGCAAAAGAAACGTTTATGGAAACGTAGAAAATCTTTGTTGAGGTCTCTACCTCAGGGAGTGAGGAGAAGCCGACTAAAGAAATGGACCTATCCATGATTACCACGTTCTTAGGGACCTTCATGAAACTGTTGCATGATAGAAAGGTTGTGAAGGGACTACAGGTGCTGATCAATAGGTGCGCTGGGAAGGAAAACATTACTGACAGACCATGCATAGTCAGAAAGATTAGTAGGCATAAGACAAGAATGGGGCATGAGATGAGACTTACTACATAAATAGGAGAATATGAGATGGATCAAGTTATTTTAGATTTGGGGTCAGACACGAATCTTTTTTTGAAACATACATGGGAGAGAATGGGGAAACATGCACTACATTGGTCTCCAATTTAGTTCAGGATGCTGAATCAGCAGAAAATCATCCCAATGGGGAGGTTGCAGTGGGTAATGGTTGATATTGAGGGCACGAGAACATTAGCTGATTTTGAAGTGATAGAGATTGTGGATGACAACAATCCCTACCCTGCGCTCCTTGGGATTGATTGGGCCACTGACATGAATGGGATAATCAATTTGAAGAAGCAAAAGATGATATTTGAGAAGAAATGCTTCACATTGTGGTGCCACTAGACCCTGCAGAAGGACTGCACCATATTGAACCGATCCGCGATTATGAAAGTGATGACGATTTGACCAGATTTACAAGATAATGGAACAAGATTAGGATTGGGTGAATCCGACAGCAGATGGATGTATTATATGGGATCGGGAAAGTTCCTAAACATCAGATTCAAACAAAGAACTGGAGCACTAGCAGAATCAACTACATGCAGTATCATACGCTATGCTGTAATATGATGACCAAGTCATTGCACTATGTATCATCAGAGGTAAGAAATTTGCCTTACTATGATGGCTTAACTAATGTTGATCACTTTTTGGATGGATTTGAGAGAGAAGTGCCAGAGAAGCATCGCTTCCAGGCCCTAGACTGGGCACTACGCGCCATGCTGGTGAGATGGTGGGGTACACAGAAGGACAATTTTGATGATTGGTGCATATACAAAAATTGATGAGAGTACGGTTTGGTCACCTACAAGTGCGGCTAACAGAAAAGTATGATGGGAGGAATGATCTACACAACTATTTAGTCAAATGGACTAAAGTGTATGGAGCAAAACCTCAGCCAAAGTGGGTAGATATATTTTGTCGTACCTTGGATGTTATACCGATGAATTGGTACTTGGAGATAGAACTCTGCCACAACACTGAAGAGTGGGATGTTTTGTGCCAAGGATTTTTGATGATGTTCAGCTTTGAGGATGGGTTTGAATGCATCGACGAAGTGTTGCAGGAGGTTAAGGTAACGATCTTCAGGATACCTTAGGACCCTCTAGATTTGATTCAACCTGATTGGACTACCCAGTTGAGCCAGGCGCTGGAGTGCTATAATGTAACAGCGGAAGAAGAAGACGAAGACCTAAGGAATATTATTATTCTGGAGACTGAAGGTCACTGCAAAAGTTGAAGGATCGCAACTAGAGAATCCAAACATAACCGAGTAGCTCAAAATTAGATAGGCGAACATTGGCACGGAGGTAGAGCCGAAGTTTGCAAAGATTAGGGACTACTAGGACGATGCAGCAGTAGATAAGGTCACCAAATTACTCCACAAATATCAAGATTTGTTCCCCATGAAGTTTTCAGATATGAAAGGGATAGTAGGAGACTTGGGTGTCATGAAGATCACTCTAAAACTAGATGCAAAGCCAATTAAGAAAAGGCCTTACCACCTCAATCTGAAGTATAAAGAAACGGTCGACTTGGAGTTGGATAAAATGATTGCAATAGGCATCATTGAACCAATTGAGGAGTCTGATTGGGTGAGTCCAAAGGTAGTTCAGGAAAAAATGTAGAAGGATGAGATATGAATATGCGTAGATCTTAGGAAGTTGAATGACGCATGTGTACATGATCCCTTCTCAACTCTGTTCACCGATGAGGTGCTAGATAATGTTGTAATCCAAGAAGCATATTCATTTAGTAATGGGTTCTCAGGGTACAATGAGATCAAGATCGCATTGGAGGATAGGAGTAAGATGACCTTTGTGATTGAATGGGGATGCTTCCAGTACAATGTGATGCCTTTTGGGCTAAAGAATGCACTGGTAATCTTCTTGCACGTAGTCATCACAATGTTCAAATATTTCATTCACAAATTTCTAGAGCTATACTTTGACGAATGAACAATGTATGGACTCATAAAGTGCCATGTAGCAAGTTTGCGCTTGATGCTAGATACATGCCGGAGGTACCAAATTGCACTCAATCAAAAGAAATGTTTGTTCTGCATCCCTTTTGGGATCTTGCTGGGTCACGTCGTATGTAGACAAGGTTTGATGGTAGACCCTTCCAAGATCACGCTTATAGTCAATTTGGAGGCACTAAGAAGTGTGAAGTAGTTGTGCGCGACGTTGGGGCATAGAGGGTACTATAGAAAGTTCATCAAAAGCTATGACCAGATCACTGTGCTGATGGAGCAACTGTTAAAATAGGATGCTACATTCTGCTGGAATGAGTAATGTTAGAAGAGCTTGGATGTGCTCAAAGAAAATATGGTCACCGCGTCGATCCTAGTCTTCCCAGATTGGAACAAGGAATTTCATGTGCATGTGGATGCGTCATGTATTGTGCTGGGAATAGTACTGACACGAGCCGATGAGGGAGACTTGGATCATCACATAGTGTTCGAAAGTAGGAAGCTATCTAAAGCTAAGAAGAATTATTCAATGATAGAGTGTGAATGTCTGGCCATGGTATAGGCGCTCCAGAAGTTTAGGCTCTACTTGCTAAGCGAACACTTTAAGATGTACACAAACCATTCTACATTGAAGTACTTGGTGAACAAGCCTGTGTTGGGGGGGGAGGGGAATATGTAGATGGCTATTACTTTTTCAAGAATACGATTTTGAAGTTATTATTAAACTAGGGTGATTGAATGCTAGACCAGATCATCCGTCGTGCATTGAAACAGCAGAGGAGCGTACTAATCTGGAGGAAGGACTACCTGATGTGCATCTCTTTGCAGTGCACATTGTGGAAAATCACTTTAAAGATATTATACACTTCCCGATGATGGAAATGGCTCCATAAGGATATACTAGCGATCAAAAGAAGGAACTGGTGGTGTGTGTTATCACTAAGATTTTCCTTAGAGGTTATTTGAAAGAAGGAAAGGATAAAAGGTAACTACAAACCAATCTTTTAAGTATAGATCCTAGCCAATCGAGACTCAGAGAGGGCTCTCTCTTTATGATTTAGCATTGTTTTGATTTGCTTGGTGGAATTAACGAAACAAATGGGCAGCATAAGTATTCAGGCCATTGGGCTATGGAGTCAATTTGGAAAAGTCTAATAGGATTTGATTAATCATTGAGGTAAGAGTTCACAAGGCAAGCTAGCACATAAAGGACAAATCTGAAACTCTTAATGAATGGAAATCTTAACCAGGGCCAAGGGCAATGAAGAATCCTTAGTAGGGATCAAGATGAAGAAGGGAAGTTTGTCAAATAGCAAGGGCAATTAAGAATCCTATACTAGGGGCCAATAGAAAGAATGAATTATAGAAGTGAGGGAGCAATTAAGAATTCCTAGACTTAAGCAATTTAGTAGAAAACATTAAATAAGCAAATACTGAAAACAGAGAGCACTTAAGCTAATTCTGATGATATTATTCCTCATTTTCTTTTAATAATTATAAGAAAACACATATGATATTTCATAACATAAAGGAAAATGATATTCAAACTAAGAGAAATGATACTTATTTGTTTCCCACAGTGCACATGAATTGAGTGAAATGTCCTCAACTTTATTTAATTCAGTAAACCAATCCAGCCTTGATTATAGTAGCTCCTTTAGCTCAAAACAAAAGTCTACAGAAATGCTTTTTAATCCACCCTAATTACTTCATTTTGTGAAGTATTTATACAAAAACTATTACAAAATATCTCACAACTCTATGAGAGTTTTTCTAGGAAGCAAAAGTTATCTTCCACACGAAGATAAAGACAGATGGAAAACAGATTGTTTGATGTCCCTTTATTTATGAATGTGCTAGATACTGGAACTCGGATTTGCCTCTTGTAGTTGCCTTGGTAGTTATGTGCTGGATTTTACTCTTATATTCACCTACTAATACTCTTTACCTGTGCTGATACTCTTTACCTGTACTGTTTCATCCTTTCATCCTGTATTACCAAAATTGCCATGGTAAATATTTTTTACTTCACAGATTTACTATAGTAACTTTATAGTAAATTAGTCACACTGGTCCACCATTCGTTATCTGGTAATTTTATCTTCATCATCTTCCTGTAAACTTCATCGGCTTCTGTGTACTTATGGAAATTGGGTTTGTTGGTGAATAGATGTTCTACTTCATGTTCTATGTAAAATAGATTCTCTAGGCCATCATAAAGTACCTTTCCTGTGGCTAATGCTTTTACTCCTGAAGAACTTGCTTGACTCTTGGCCTATTTATTTAGCCTTTCAATATAATCTTCTTGTGACATTAATTTATCATGTATAACCAATGGACTAGGAAGGGCTTTCTCTCTCAAAATGCCATACTTCAACATGAAGCTATCTATATCTGCCTGAATACTTTGACACCTTTTCTCTAAGTTAAGCATCAAGTTCCTTTTAGTAAGAAATTTCTTTATTTCAATGATAGTAGTTGTTCTGTCTTCAATCTCCAACTCATCTAGTTGGTACCTATTCCTGCTGTTCAAAAAATCAATTAACTGATTCACCTCTTCAGGCTTATCTCCCAGTTCTTCTTTAGTCTTCTGTATAGCTTCTACAACTATTTTTATTAATTCAATCTGTTCAAAAATTGCCTGGATAGAAGGCCAAATATGATTGATGGAATCAATGATATTGGCCCACAATATATTTCTCATGTCTTATAATGGTTTTTCTAATGTCAAGTCCTTCTCCAGGACTCTGATTCTTTCCTCCATCCTTTTGTTTTTCCTTTCTTCTTCTATGTTTTGAATCTATGCTAGCTCGTAGTTTGTTTCCAAACTTGACATTTGTTCCTCGATATTTTTCAGTTCTGTAGCCTGGATACTCATTTGTTCCATGGCTTTGATCACTTCATCTATTTTTTGTGTTTTTGTCCCTGTACTGATTGATGTACTTGTAGTTGGAATAGTCTCTACTATTGCCAATGTTGTCACTGGTGGAAGTGTTGATGCCAAAGAAGCTACCAGAGTGGAGGGTATTGTTGTAGAAACTATGGGTATGACAGTCTGAGGAGCGGTGGCTAGCTCACTTTGCTTAGACTGTATTTCTTTTTCCAATTCCTTTTCAGTTTCTTTCAACTGATCATTTAACTTAAGGACTAGGTCCATAAGTTCTTCCTCCTTTTGTTTCTCTATGACTTTTACAGTTTGAGGATGGTGGAGAGGAGGGATCTTAAGCTGCTTCTTCAGTGTAGCTATATCATCATTTTTCTTTTTAATCAGTTGTTCTGCTGCTTTGACATATTTGGGATCATGTCCCAATTCTATCACCAAGTATTCTAGAGTTTTTATCCTGGTGTCTTTAGCCTGAGAGGAGGCCTTTTCTAGTTGCAATTGTGTTGTGCTGCTGTGCAATGAATTTTTGCAATTGGTGTGTTGTGATGGCCTTATTAGTCAATGTAGAGTAGACCATTTCACCAGTCTACTTGTGCAGTTCTATTTGGTCAATAGAATGGATATCCTTTACAAAAACTTCAAAGTCAGGCTTTAAATACTCAGCCATGGATCTTGGCTATTGCACAGTTGGCTTGAGGAAGCTCATCTACATTTTTCCTTCCTTTATGCAAAAAGCTAGCATAAGCCTGGTTTGGTTAGTTGGAACCATTTTGAGGTAGTGAGCATAGGTTTGTGGTTTTGGTTTCTCATTCCTCACATTAATTTCTTTATACTTTCCTTTAATGTCCAGACTTTGTTCATAGGGAGCCTTGAAAGAAGATACCTCTACGCTTTACTGCCTTTCCAATGCTTGTATCTGTGAAGTGGATGGTGTCCCACCAGTTGGAATAGTCTGCATACTATCTGTCCTTTCTGCCACTGCATTGCCTGTGGTCTCCTCAGTATACTCTTCTTCTACATAGTGTTTTAACCTTTGCCTTTTAACAAAAGTTTGATCAATAGGCATAGTAGAAGGAGTGGCTTCATCTCGGCTTCTCTTTAAATTTTTCTCCTCATTTAGAGGAGTCTGCAAAACAAGAGGTTTTGTCATGATTTGTTCAGGTTGAGAAAGCTCCTCTGAGATTTCAGGCTTCTCTGACTCTTCTTGTTGTTCTGAATCTTCTACTTGTTTTGAGGTTCCTTGTTGCTCTGATGGCTGTGTGTTGTGTTCCTATGATTGCTTTTGTGATGAAGTTTCTCCAAACACCTGTACAAAAGAATCTTCATCAAACCTTCTTTCTAAGTCCACCATTACATTGTCAACTTCAACTTGTGTGCTGCCTTGATCTATCAGAGTGCCTTCCACCCATTCTGATTGATTAGCATATTGTTCAATTTCTGGGATCCTATGGTGGATATAAGGAGATAGCTTATGTTTCTACCTTCTATTACAAATGAATCCATGGGGGTCATAGGCCCATATGAAACTTTGTTTTAACTTCAATCTTTGGAGGATTTCATTTGCCTCCTTTCCTGCTTCTCTGTTATTGCAAATAAATGGGCCTAGATGATCCTTTATTCTTAGCTAGGCCTTCTTCTTGGTTTTGACAAAGTGAATCTCATCAGAATTGATCATTTGCCTATAGTACTCCAGAGCAAATAATCACATGGGGAGATATCTAGGTAACTTGTAAGGAGGAAGCTCACACCCATAAATTCTGATTTCAGTATGGTTTTGGTACAAGTACCAATCCCCTACTTTGTATTGTTTGGATAGCTGGAGAACCCTCTTAATGTCTGCACTAATTCTGGGAGGGGGACTTCGTAATAACATTGTAGTCATTGGATGTACAAATAGATCAATAAAATTTGTGTATGGATGCTGAGAATAACAAGACCTGTGGAATAGAGTAGTCTAGAAGATGACAGATCTAGGATTCCCTCTAGTATCAAGCTTTTGGACAGAGAAGGGAAACTTATAAGTTTTGTAGTAGAGAAACAAATGATACAGGACTGATGAATTCTTGAGCACCCTCTCATTTTCAAGTCTCATAAACTGATCATGCATTTTAACTGCGATGAATTTTTCATAATCAAACTTGACTGCAGGAGGTTGACTAGGGGTAAAAATAGATATGCCAATAAAAATAGTCTCATCTACATAATCATTAGTGGTAGAACCTAAAATGCATGATAGCATTGTTGTGATATATTTTCCTAGATCAGAAACGAAGGCTGACATGTAGGAAGGAGGGTCCTTTGGCATGTGTTTTTTGTCAAAAATGAAAGTCTAGAGGATTTGAGTACTTCTGGAACTAGACAGCTTGGAGAATCTTTCAAGGAAATTAGCAATGGATAGGGGGGTGAAGTCTTGACCAGGCTGCAACTGTAACATCTTGTTTATGGACTCAACTGTAATGGTGAATATGATTTTCTGGTCTGGGGACATTACAACTTTAATAATAGGGTTAGAGTTTGCATGGTAGTAATGAATAATTTCTGGGAAGACATGAACATTGGGGAATTGATACTTGTGTAGGTTTGATTCCCAGAGACCTATCTTATCTACATGGTTCAAGTAGATATCTCAGTATTTGGAATGCAATTTCAAAGGGGTTTCATCAAAGGTGATGTATTTTATCTGCAAGTCTTTGTCGGCTAGGGGAAGATGGTCTAAATCTTTGTGAGGATTGGTAACTGGCATGACATTTAAGGTGACTTGGGTGTCCATCCTTGGTTCCTGTGGATTGAAGGACGAGGGCAGGGAATTTTTGGGGAATTATGGAAAAATGGGTCGTCTTAGACAGTGTCAAGACTGTCAAACGGCTTAATTTCACTAAATTACTTAATTCTTACAGCAATTTAGTTCAGTTTAAGTATGGAAAATAGGGTTTCTTGTTGAAATGTGGTAAATACCTGGTTATGGTTGCATGAAGAGACAAATGGCTCTGGTGCACTGTTTGCATGGAGTGCATGGGTCTGCAATGGCAAATTGGAGTTCAGCGGCTTCTGGGGGTTGACGATTGGAAGTAGGGTGATGGCTTGAACGTACTCTGAGTGTGCATGGAGAACAGAAGGTTCTTTTCTTGGCAAAAAAAAAGTTATGAATATTTTGGGTTTATTGTCAAATTCAATTCTTTTGGCGTGTATAATGGAAATGTGACAGTTGGCACCAATTGATGGAAGTGATGTTTTGTCGTTTGGCAAAGGTGGTAAGAAGAATCTATCACATTGCTTATGAGGGTATGGTGGTATTGGGAGAGGTCCACTCGATTCCATTCATCGGGTGACACGTAGCGGCAAGGTGTACAATAAAACCGCTTACATCAGTCGGGTAAAGTTTGGCATTGGAGGCCACTCGATATGAGCGTCAGTCGTCAGATCTGAAGGGGTTAAATCATATGGTGGTCATGGAAGGGACTTGCTTCGGATTTAATGGAGGGGCTCGACGGGATAATAACTGCAGATTTAGGGAGATTGATGACGTCGGGGGTGATGTGATTGGAGAAAGGATCTTAATTAATCACATGTTGATTAATTAATTCCTTTTCAATGTAGCAGAGGGTTATAGGTCTTAATTGATCGCAGATAGATTAATTAATCTATCGATTAATTAATCTATCTAATTATTTCATTATTAAGGTTTATATTTCAAACCGAGGGGGGATATTAATATAAAGGATTTTAATAATATATACGGGGATGGGGTGTATTTTCTGGGAGTTAACTATAATAAATTAATGTTAATATGAAATGGAAACGGGGATAAGAATGCGCTAAGTAAAATGTTTCGAAATATATTCACATTTTCGCATTTAAACATTATAACTTAGGCTTAGGTGCATTTTGTGGGTTTTTTGTGAGAAGGAGTTTTGTATGAGGATAATTACTTTTCCTAAGAAAATAGTGATTTTACTCTAGGAAAAGGGGTTTTTAGGGGAAATGAGTGAATGATGAAGGGGGTTAATGTTGATGAGGGGGTTTTAGCACTTGGAACTTGTAAGTCATTGGGTCAAGGGTCCGATCCCTCTAAAAGTTAGAGAAATGCTCTGAGCCCCTTTGACTTAAGGTTTTAGGCGATTAGATTGTTATTTTTGGGAAATTAGTGAAACTAGAGGTAAAAGGAATGAGGAAATTATTAACTTGACTTTGTAAATGTCTCATTGTTATCCATACTTTTAAAGTACTATGATGATGAAAGTAAATGATATGAGTTTCAACTAATCATTCATCATACACCATTCTGCAACCATTCATCTACTTACCCACCTACACATCCTACCATTTTTTCTACTTTTTATTAGGGTGCACTTAAACTAGCAAACCCTTATCAAACTTTTCTTTTCTTTTACAATAGAAATCTATCTAAACCTAACCTTATTACATCCAAGGGCTCAGATTAAACAGTTGAGCTCCTTTTATTCACTCTGCCTAATCTAATTATCTGCCAAGATTACACTGTTTGGTCAGATTTTATTTTCTATCTATAGACATGGAAATTGAAAACATGAAATAACCAAGTTTACACTATTTGACCATTCATGGATTGTGGCATAAGTGACAAGCTACACACAACCTTTTATTTTTTATCAAAGTAAATAGTAGTGGCATTTGGACTTGCACACTTTCATGGTCTTCTTTTCCTTGGGGTTCATTTTTCATCTTTTTTGACCTTTTCTTTTTTATTCTTTTTATCCTTTGATTTTCTTTTAGGATATACCCTCTTTACATTTTTTTAATTTTTTTTAATTTTTGAATATGGAAAACATTTGCAGAAAGCAAAGGTATGTACATATTACAGAGATAAACTAAGTCAATCATAAATTATGACACCTATTGGTATAGGAACATAATAGTGGCTCCACTTGGGGATGGCTTTCCTTGGTGGAAAGTCAAGAATAGTAGATCAATGGCCCTTTGGAAGACTGTGATTTTATTCTGCAATTTTCCCTTTATTCTGCTACTTTACTGATATTTATGATAGTGACACTTTTGAAGCTTAGGGCCTTCTCTTCGGGCTTGAACATCAAAACTTTACCATCCAATCCACTCTAAACAATATAAAGGATATAGTATGTACAACTGAAACTAATAAAATTAGTAACTTGGATCAATATAGTGCTTCAACATTCAACCATTTACTGGTCCTCCTTCTACCTATGCACCATTCAATTCTTTGAGAAAGTAAGCATTATTACCTCTGAATGCATATATCATGTATGGACCTTTCCACAGGAATTCAAACTTCCCATGCTTCCCTTTATCTTCCCGTCTGGAGTCCCACTTCAAAAATTTATCGCCAAGATAGAAGCCTTATGCCTTGGTTCTTTTATCAAAAACTTTCTTGAGTTTCTTCTAAAGTACTTGGGCTTTGATGTATACTTCCCCCCTAGTTTGTTGCAAATAAATGGTATGATTGATTCTCCTATAAATATCATTGGGCACGACTTGGGATTCCTGGAGTAGTTTCATCACTGGAATTCCTAATGATGAAGGGAAAACTTCTTCCATCCCATATACTAACTGATGGGGATTGGTACCAATAGATTTCTTAGTTGTAAGCCTATTTTCCCACAAAGCATTGATCAGTTTCTTGTTCCATGTTTTCTTATTGTCTTCCAGTAATTTTTTAATAATATTCATTAGACTTTTGTTGGAGGATTCTGCAAGTCCATTCCCTTGTGGATAGTAGGCTGTAGAGTGACCAAGGGTTATATGGTATTTATGGAAGAAACCAATCACCCTCTTTTGTTTAAATGCCACAGCATTGTCTATGATAATTTTATTGGGGCAACCAAATCTGGACAGAATATTGGCCTCTAGAAAAACTATGATGACAGTATCAGTGGCTTGTCTGGAGGGAATGGCTTCTATCCACTTTGTAATGTAATCTATGGCAGTCAAGATCCACTTATGTTAAGCAAAAGAGGGGGTGTGAATTTCACCAATGAAGTCTATACCCCACTGTTGAAAAGGTTTTCTAGTAGAAATGGGTTTCAAATGTAAAGGCAGAAGTTTTCTTTTCCCTTCAAAGATCTGACACTTATGGCAGGAGGTTACAAATTTTTTCACATCAGAAAAAAAGGTTGGCCAGTAAAATCCAGATCTAAGGATTTTATCAGCTATTTTCTTCTAGTAGAGGTGTCCTCCATAATCACCTGCATGAAATTATTGGAGTACTTTGTCAGATTCCCCCTTTAATAAACAATTCAACATATTGTCGTCATGATTTTTCCAAAATAAAGTATTATCAATTATGCAGAACTTCAAATATTTCATTTTCAAAAACCTACTCTTGGTTCTGGACAACCCTGGAGGAGCTTGTAAATTTTGTAGAACATATATTATATCAGCATACCAAGGTGAATCTAAAAATGCCTGGCTGATCTATGGAGTTGCCATCTCCTCTTCGTTATCCAGTTCTGCAATAAAATTTATACCTAGGGCTTGGCAATTTTTTTCAGCCATAATTTTGGCCAATCCCTAGCCTTTGATTAGTTTTGTAGGTTTGATCTCTATGTCATACTCTAATATGGTAGCCATCCACTTCCCCTTTTTCCATCAACTCCATTTTGTGTTAGAATGTCTTTGAGTACAATACAAGATATAGACTCTGAAATCTTTGATAGCTTTTACTAAACAAAAAACTTGTTTTTCCCTTATGTTATACTTTAAGGATGCATCTCTTAAAGCTTTACTAAAGAAGGCTATCAGTTGTTCAAATCCTTGATCTTTCTTCTATAGTAAAACTACAGCAAAACTATGTTCAGATACAAAAGAAAAAATGATAAATTCTCTATCAAACATTGGACTTATGAGGATTGGTGTTTGAGTCAAGGCTAATTTTATATCTTCAAATGATTTCTTAGACTCTACTATCTATTTAATAGCAGAATATTTTTTCAACATGTTATTTAGCAGTCTAATTAGTTTAGCTAGGTTAGAGATAAATCTTGTTAAAAAGTTAATTTTTCCTAAAATTGCCTGAAGTTTTTTTATGTTTCTGGGGTGAGGTATTTGCAAAATAGCTTCAACCTTAGTTGGGTCAATCCTGATACCATCTTTAGAGATAATGTGGCCTAATTATTTTCCTTCTTCCAAACCAAATAAAGACATTTTTGGATTTAGAGAGATGCCATATTTCCTGCATTTAATAAAGACCTGCCTAAGATGATCCAGGTGTTGTTGATCTGACCTGGAAAACACTGTGATATCATCAAGGTATATAACTAGGAAATCATGGATTTCCTTAGAAAAGGCAATATTCATTTCCATTTGAAAGGTGGCCCCTGCATTTTTAAGTCCAAAAGGCATTTTAACATACATAAAGGTACCCCATGGGGTAGTGAAAGCAGTCTTTGCTTGATCATCAAGATGGACTAGGATTTGGTTGTAACCAGAGAAACCATATAATAGTGAGATCTTTGTGAAACCTACTACTCTTTTGCAATATGTGATTCATTTTCGGTAGGGGATATTTATCTTTGAGTGAAACTTTGTTTAAATTTCTAAGGTCAACACACTGTCTTATTTCTCCAGTTTTCTTTCTTGTAGGGACAAGATTAGATACCCAATCTGAAAACCTAATGGGTGTAATAATTCCTACTTCATACATTCGTTTGATTTCCTTTTCAATGGAAGGTAGCAAAAAAATCTTGGAATTCCTTCATAAGTTCCATATATTTCAAGTTTTCATTGGGAGGTAATGTTTTAGACAATTTTATTAGCTTGGGATTCTCTTCAGATCCTACATTACATTCCTCAATGTCTGATTTCAAAGGTTCCATTTTAGTCTTTTTAGGAATAAGTCGAATAAGTCCTCCAAAGGAGTTAATCCTTTGGGCAAGAAATTATCTTTGAGGTTTATGACTTCGGTTTCATCATCAATTACTTCATCAATTTCCATTTGTTTTAAATATTGAATATTTTCTTTTGTGAATTCTGTAGGATGAAGTCTATCTATTTGATCTTCTTCTAGTTTATTAATTTCTACTTCATTAGAGCAATCAAAATCTACTGCTATGTCAGTGTCTATGTTGGTATTTACAAATTCATGATCTAAAGTTAAAAAATTGTTAATCTATTTATCATTTTCAAACACTTTCCAGTTCTTTAAGTTGTCAGGAATAGCTGGTCTGTGCCTAACCTCAGCAGTGTACTGATGGTTGGGCTAGAAGGGCAACTTACAGGTACTAGCAAACATGGCCAAACTGTGAGCTTGCATGTTATGTTCTTTGGGGATAGCAGCAAGCCCGGTTTCTAAAAAAGTGTTAAGGATTTCTACAACTGTACCTCTGTAAAATCCTAGTCTTGGGTCTCTAGTCAAGTAAACACCATTAATCTGTTTAACTATCAATTTAGAATCCCCCATAATTGATACCCTTATACCTCCTAATCCTTTAACCAATTTAAGACCTAACAGGAGTGCTTCATATTCTGCTATATTGTTTGTGCATTTGAAGTTTAACCTGTAGGTATGACCTTTTGCATGATCATTTTCTAAGTTATAAATCCATACACCTACTCCTACACCTAGCTTGTTTATCGAACCATCAAATTCCAGATGCCATAAGATTTCATGTTCATAATTTTCATCTGGGGTAGTGGAATCCTTCTTAACTAGGGCATCTAGATTTTCTTTTTTATCTGATATCTCATGAATTTGGACATTTGAATTTTCTTTTGCAATTTCTTTTGGTTCTACTATTATATCACTTGGAGTATCTTCTCGATTAGTTTTAGCATTGTAAAGAATAAAAGAATCCATGTCAAAATGTATTGAATATATAGGAAAGTTCTGAGGCTTCTCTTGACTACTCACTACATACTTCATCAAAGTTTCTCTATACAATTTCTTGGGATGTCCAAAGACTAAAATGGTAGCATAAGACATATCCAATTGTAGAGATCCTTGGAGTTTAGCACCCCAGGATCTAGATAACAACATGCCATACTTGGGTGGTATATCAGCAACAACAATGTCCATGAGTATAGTTTTGGTAGGGTACTGAACTAGGGAGACACACAAATCTTTTATGAGACCTAAGAATTTAACTTGGCTTGAATCAAAGGAGAATAGATCTTTATAAGGTCTGGTGATATCCAAGTTAAGCTTTTCCATTACAGACTTAGGCATAAGATTGTGTGAGGCTCCAGAGTCCAGCATGGCATTGTGTAGGATTTTGTCGTGGATGTTAAGGCTGATGTAGAAAGGTGGTATCCCTCCTTCAACTGGCTTTCCATTAACATCTGGTCTAAAAAGTAACTCAGGTTGGTCATCAAATAGATTCATAGAATCTTCATTTTCAACACAGTTCAGAGATTTGCTAATTTGAGATCTGTATATTTCATGTTCAATCAATTTTGTCAAAGGCACTGAAATTTTGAGCTTGGCTACCTTTGATCTCAAATTGAAAGGCAGAGGGGATTTATTTGTTTGAATATTTGGAATTTTAGAGCCAAATCTCTGAGCAGTGTGTTTTTCTTTTTCATTGTTAGGAGTATTTTCAATTGGATTTTCTAATATGATTTCTGGGGGTTGTTCCACTGTTCCTTTGAGGGGGACTGAAGTGGAAGGTTGCTCATTAATAGGCTGGTTATCTATTACATCTTCAATGGTGGGGCTAGGAGGATTTTGATGTGGTCTAGAAAGGATTTGTAAGGTTTTTGTAACTTGAGGATTCTGATTTGTAGCTTTTCCTTTCTTAGGCTAGCTAGGCATTGCTTTTTTATTCTGATTGGGAACATCAAGATTCTTCTTGCTCCTTAAGTTATACTGTTTATGAACCTTGAAAATAGCAGAGTCATACCCTTGCTTATAGTCAAAAGATTCTCCTGTTTGAGTTTGTAACTGTTGAAGCATGTATAATTCTTGATCATCCTGAGTTAGAAAAACAGTTTCTTCATCATCTAGGCCCATCAAATTTATTGGAGTGTCTTGTTCGGGGTCTTCTATGTGTGAGGTCTCTGCATAGTTTTCTTGGAATGGTGGTGAAATGCTCTGATTAGGACCATTATTGCCAGTGTTTTGGTTCGGTTTTTTCCTAAAATTCAGATTTCTCACTGGATTAGCCTGTTGGTTATCCCATTGAGGTTTCCTTTCAATAACTTCTATTATGTCCATCAACCTTTCCATCCCTTTGGCCAAAGCATCCATTTTTTGGTCAAAGTGTGAAGTTTCATCTTTCAAGGGTATTCTTCTCTCACTTCTAGTTCTGGCTCTTTTGGCAAGCATATTAGCTTCAACGCTTAATACCACACTCTGCATTTCTTCCAGAGTGGGGGGACTTCTTTCTCTTAATTGAAAAGCCATATCTATATCAAATCCATCTGGAAACTTGATCAGCGCTAAGCCAGGTGGAGGTCTAAGGTCAAGTGGAATGGCATTATATACATTATTAAACCTCGTGCAATAGTCCTGAACAGTTTCATTTGGCCCCCTTTTAAGGTTTTCATATTCAGATAAAATTTGAAGGGGGTCTTTCTTCTTTTCCCACCTACTTAAGAATTATTGGTAAAGGACTCTTAGACTATCTAAGCTCTGACGGGTTAAAGATCTAAACCATGTTCTCACTTCCCCAACTAAACTTTGGACGAAAATTCTCATTTGGACATTTGTTGTGTCAATCTCATGAAGTTCAAAGTAGTCTGTCATTTTCCTAGTGTGATGTTGTGTTGTGTATGTTGCAGTGCCAGCAAAAGTAACAATTTTACTTTGATAGTCCTATGGCATAGCACCTTGGGGAGTAGGAATCACAAGGGGAGCATATCTATTGGCCATGATTCCAGGTTGGGTAGGAGTGTGAACTGGAGTTGGGGTAACAGGGGTGTTTGGGTTGAGGAGGAAGAACTAGAGGTAGTGGTGGGATGTTGATTGGTGATTGGCTGAAGAGGAAGTGAAGGAATGAATGGAGGGGTGGACTCGACTTCAGAAAAGTGGGGGATTAATGATGAACCAATAGAAAATGAAGTTGTTTCAAAAATTTTAGGGATTCTATTGGTGGTAAGGGATGATTGAGGGGAGTTCTGTATATGTCGATCAATTGACAAATTGGCTTGTTGGATTTCAAGTTCTCTAATGAATTCTGGATCTTGGACTAAGTCCAATAGTTCACTATCAGATGTGGTTCTAAATAGAGAAGTTTCAAAATATTCATCAAAAGAAAGATCTTCCAAGAACAGCCACTCAACAGGGCAGGAATGTGATCTGAAAAAAGGTTTAGGGCTAACTAAACTCTCTTGTCTTCTAATGATTCTTGGAATCAAGTTGGGATTTTCAAACATAGGGGGAGGATTTGGATCAAGGTTAGCCCTGGTGTAATGAGTTCTCCCTGAAGCCAGATTTCAAGTCTTTTAAATGCTTTTCTTTTATGAATGTTCACAATAACTTCTAACAATCCTTTAAGATGCTTTAAATTAAACTTTTAGGTTTCTCAAAGGTTTATTTTGACTGAGGATTTTTTCATCCTGAGTATGGTCGCCACTATGTTATCACTGAGATTTTCCTTAGAATTTATTTGAAAGAAGGAAAGGATCCAAGGTAACTACAAACCAATCTTTTAAGTATAGATCCTAGCCAATCTACACTCAGAGAGGACTCTCTCTTTATTATTTAGTATTATTTTGATATGATATTAAGCTAGCTATTAATGCTTAAGGGATTTGTTTTGATTTGTTTGGTGGAATTAAGGAAATAGATGGGAAAAGTAAGTATTCAGGCCATTGGGCTATGGAGTCAAGTTGGAAAAGTCTAACAAGATTTGATTAATCACTGAGGTAAGAGTTCACAAGGCAAGCTAGCACAACAAGGACAAATCTGAAAGTTTTAATGAATGGAAATCTTAACCAAGGCTAAGGGAAATGAAGAATCCTTAGCAGGGATCAAGATGAAGGGAAGTTTGGCAAATAGCAAGGGCAATTTAGAATCCTGTATTAGGGGCCAATAGAAGGAATGAATTACAGAAGCGAGGGAGAAATTAAGAATTCCCTAACTTAAGTAATTTAGTAGAAAACATTAAATAACAAAATAGTTAAAATAGAGAGCACTTAAGCTAATTTTGATGATATTATTCCTCATTTTCTTTTAAGAATTATAAGAAAACACATATGATATTTCATAACATAAAGGAAAACAATATTCAAGCTCAGAGAAATGATACTTATTTGTTTCCCACAATGCACATGAATCGAGTGAAATGTCCTCAACTTTATTTAATCTAATAAACCAGTCCAGCCTTGATTACAGTGGCTCCTTTAGCTCAAAAAAAAGTCTACAGAAATGCTTTTTAATCCACCCCAATTACTTCATTTTGTGAAGTATTTATACAAAAACTATTACAAAATATCTCATAACTATATGAGATTTTTTTTAGGAAACATAAGTTATCTTCCACATGAAGATAGAGACAGATGGAAAACAGATTGTTTGCTATCCCTTTATTTATCAATGTGTTGGATAATGGAACTCATATTTTCCTCTTGTAGTTGCCTTGGTAGTTATGTGCTGGATTTCACTCTTATCCTCACCTACTGATACTCTTTACATATATATTGTTTCATCCTTTCATCCTGTATTACCAAAATTTCCATGGTAAATATTTTTTACTTCACACATTTACTATAGTAACTTTATAGTAAATCTGTCACACTCGTCCACCATTCATTATTTAGTAATTTTATCCTGATCATCTTCCTGTAAACTTCGTCAACTTCTGTGTACTTAGCAAAATTGGGTTTGCTGGTCAATAGATGTTTTACTTCATGTTCTATGTAAAATAGATTCTCCAGGCCACATAAAGTACCTTTCCTATGGGTAATACTTTTACTCCTGCAGAACTTGCTTGACTCTTGGTCTATTTATTTAGCCTTTCAATATAATCTTCCTATGTCATTAATTTATCATGTATAACCAGTGGACTAGGAAGGCCTTTCTTTCTCAAAATGGCATACTTCAATATGAAGCTATCTATATCTGGCTGACTACTATGACACCTTTTCTCTAAGTTAAGCATCAAGTTCCTTTTAGTAAGAACTTTCTTTATTTCAATGATAGTAGTTGTTTCGTCTTCAATCTCCAACTCATCTATTTGGTACTTGTTCCTGCTGTTCAAAAAATCAATTAACTGATTCACCTCTTCGAGCTTATCTCCCAGTTCTTCTTTAGTCTTATGTATAGCTTCTACAACTATTTTTATTAATTCAGTCTGTTCAAAAATTACTTAGATAGAAGGCCAAATATGATTGATGGAATCAATGATATTGGACCACAATATATTTCTCATGTCTCCTAGTGGTTTTTATAATGTCAAGTCCTTCTCCAAGACTCTGATTATTTCCTCCATCCTTTTGTTTTTCCTTTATTGTTCTTCATTTTGAGTCTGTGCTAGCTCGTAGTTTGTTTCCAAACTTGACATTTGTTCCTTGAGATTTTTTCAGTTTTGTAGCCTGGATACTCATTTGTTCCATGGCTTTGATCACTTCATCTATTTTTTCTGCTATTGTCCCTCCACTGATTGATGTACCTATAGTTGGAATAGTCTCTACTACTGGCAATGTTGTCACCAGTGGAAGTGTTGATGCCAAAGAAGCTGCCAGAGTGGAGGGTACTGCTGTAGAAACTGTGGGTATGACAGTTTAAGGAGCGGTGGCCAACTCACTCTGCTTAGACTGTATTGCTTTTTCTAATTCCTTTTTAGTTTCTTTCAACTGATCATTCAACTTAAGGACTAGGTCCATAATTTCTTCCTCCTTTTGTTTCTCTATGACTTCTGTAGTTTGAGGATGGTGGAGAGGAGGGATCTTAAGCTGCTTCTTCAGTGTAGCTATATCATCATTTTTCTTTTTAATCAGTTGTTCTGCTGCTTTGACATCTTTGGGATCATGTCCCAATTCTATCACCAAGTCTTCTAGAGTTTTTATCCTGGTGTCTTTAGCCTGAGAGGAGGCCTTTTCCAGTTGCAGTTGTGTTGTGGTGTTGTGCAATGAATTTTGCAATTGGTATGTTGTGATGGCCTTATTAGTCAATGTAGAATAGACCATTTCACTAGCCTTCTTGTGCAGTTCTATTTGGTCAATAGGATGGATATCCTTTGCCAAGACTTCAAAGTCAGTCTTTAAATACTCAGCCATGGATCTTGGCCATTTCATAGTTGGCTTGAGGAAGCTCATCTACATTTTTCCTTCCTTTATGTCAAAAGTTGACATAAGACTAGATTGTTTTGCTGGATCATGGAATAAAGTTAAAGACATTTCATAGGATTCTTGTGCACAGTGGAAATCAAATAAGTATTATCTCTTCATGTTTATTATTGTTTTCTCTTCATGTTTATAAATATTCACATGTTTCTCTATGAAATATGAATGGTAAACAAGGAATTATATTTTAGAATTAGCTTTAATGCTCTTTGTCTTGACTGTTTACTTTCTCACTATTTTCTACTAAACTATCTTAGTTTGGGAATTCTTAATTGCTCCCTTACTTCTATAGTTTCCCCCCCTTTGGTCCATAGTAAAGGATTCTTAGTTGCCCTTTGCTACTGATCTCCTTCTGTTCTTCATCTTGATCCTGGTTTAAGGATTATTCATTGCCCTTTCACCCTGGTTAGGACTACCTCATCCATTTGAACCTACAAATTTTCTTTTTGCTGTGCTAGCCTACCCTGTGAACTCTTCCTTTAGTAATTGATCTGATCTAGTTAAGCCACTCTTTGATTGACTCCATAGCCCAATGGCCTGAAGGTTTGCTCTACCCATCTGTTCCTAGAATTCCACCACCCAATCAAAATCAAAACCTCATGGGCACTAAGAACTAGCCTAAAATCCCATAAAAGATGAAGCTAAATTATAAAGAGAGAGCCCTCTCTGGACTTACGTTGGCTAGAACCTGAGTCCAAAATATTGGTTTGTGGTTAAATCGGAAATTTCTTTCTTTAACCTTGAGAAAATTCTGAGTGATAACAATGTGCATGGCAGACTTTTCTGTCATTGCAGGACACTTATATAAAATGTGATTAGATGAAATTCTGTGAGGTTATGTGCTAGAATTTGAACAAAACAACATCCTCGCTGAGGCTCATGGAGGAGCCCCGGGAGGGCATTATCCGGGCAAAGAAACAATGCAAAAGATTCTACGCGTTGGGTTGTGGTGGCCGACACTGCATAAGGATTCAAAAGCGTATTGTAGGGCACGCGATGCATGCCAAAGGACTGGAAAACCATCGTAGAGGGAGGAGTTTCTGTTGAATCCACAAATATCATTACAACACTTTGAGAAGTGGACGATTGACTTTGTGGGCCCAATCGAACCTCCAGGAAAGAAAATGGGTGTGTGGTACATCATCACCGCAACTGATTATTTAACTAGATGGACGTAGGGACAGCTTGTGAAGGACTATTCAAGTGTGAAAATAGAAAAATTCATCTTTGAGTATGTGTTGACAAGGTTTGGTTGTCCAAAAATTTTAAAGAGCGGTCGCAGTACACCTTTTCTTAATGAGATGATCAACACGATGACGGAGGAATTTCAGGTTTACCATTAGAAGAGCACGCTATATCACCCATAGGCTAATGCCATAGTAGAAGCATTTAATAAGATACTGGAGAACGCGCTGACGAAGGTTTGCAATACGTAAAGATATCACTGGGATGTGTGCATACCCACAGTGTTATGGGCTTACAGAACAACTTGTAAGAAGTTGATGGGACAAACGCCTTTCAGGCTGGTTTATGGCATTGAAGATGTGATGCCAATGGAATACATGTATGTACATAGGGGCATTAATAGGAATGGCGGATCGTCAAACCATGTAAGAAAGGCTCACGTAGCTGGTAGAATTCAAAGAAGATAGGTTTCTGGCTGGATTCCATCAATAAGTTCAAAAGGAACGCAAAAGGCATGGCACGATCAGCACATAAAACTACGCACCTTCAAGGTAAATGATTTAGTTTTATTATATGACAACAAGTTTGATAGATTTCCAGGAAAATTTTGGATGCATTGGCTGGGCCCTATGTCATCAAGGAGAATACCGATGGTGGAGCAGTTAAGTTGGTAAAGTTGAATGGAGAACCATTCCCCGGGAGGGTGAATGGTAGCTGATTGAAGCCATACATTGAGGATTTGGCCATATGACTATATGGTGGAAGCATAATATTAGCGCTCTAGGCAGTTGAAACGAGGCGCAGGGCTATAAACTACATTGCCCGGGTTGTAGAGTTGTGTAGCTAGGATACTTCACGGAATGGAGGATTGTCACAGTGTCAGCAAAAGTGCAAGGGGAGTTGCGTTATTGAAGGAGAGACTGCGCAGGGTAGTCAGAAAGTGACTATTAGGGTCACCGTTCATGACTTGACAGTGGGAAAACAGATAAATGGTGTGGGGGGGTGGAAATTAAGTCAGAATTTAAGAGCAAGATATTCGAAAATCTGTTGCCACTCTAGCATTTATGAACTAATTTTGGGGGGAACGGTCGGATTCAAATTCTAAATTTCCTATAAATTACAGATGGCCGACCAACAAAAAACACTTGGCATTTTGAAAATTGACGTGTTGAGCTATCAGGCGTGCATGAACCTTGATTATTTTGAGGCTTTGGTAGCAAGTTCAGTGTTTGAGAAGTTTATGAAGGAAACTTAGGACCATTTAACTAACATTATGTCAGCACTTGTGGAGATTGCAAGTGTTTGAGAAGAAATGGCAACTGAGGGAGATAGCCTAGTGGTAGCAAGTGTAGAGGTAGTTGCAGAAGTACCCAGATCACTAAGGTCACCTAGGCCGAGGCCTACGCCACCCAAAGAAGGTCCCAAGCCAAAGAAGGATAAGCAGAAAGCAACACAACTGGTGTGTGAGTCGCCAAGGAAACACTAGAAGAAAGAAAAGCCTACTACATAGGAGAAGGCCAAGGTAATAGACCTGGAACATGATGAGGATGTATAGGACATCGGTGTGGGCATAGAAGACGTTGACATGGGGAAAAAATATGTTGACGTTGAGGGGGAAGACCCTATTTCCAAGCTGCCACCATATGTCCCTTCGCATCAAGGCAAGGTGAAGGTAACAAAGGAAATTTATGAGAAAAAAATCAAATTGTTCACCTGTTGTTGCCAGAAAAAATTACATTCGAAGGCCCGTGCTTGGCACACATCCCCATTTTGAAGTTGGAGGACTGGGATTTAGCAAATACAGAGTGATTTCCCCACTTAGTGATGAATACATTCATGCACCACGTCTTCTACAAAGACTTTGGTGTGACTGCATTGGAGCCAAAAAGGTGGATAAAAGGGGTGGACAAGGTAGGATTGTTGAACCAACTATGGGTGCTGCATTACAACCGCGCCACCATAACTTTGATAGTGATCAAGTAGCTGTTATGCCTAGTGCACGATGGGTACCTGTGGTTAGGAGATCTGATACCAATGACTGACATGCCAATCCAGAGGATCACCTTGCTCCCACATTTAGGTTTGAATCTATCCATGGAATTTGGCAAAAAGTCAGGTGAGCGGTACCTCGCCGAATGAATGAAGGACAAGTTTAAGCTTGCCAAGAAGCCACGCATCTACTCCTTCTCCAGCATAACTGATCCTTTGGTTAAGGTATGCACTGAGATTTTTGTGGGGAATATTATGATGAAGTGTCGCGCAGATGAAGTGTCGACACCAAGGGTTTCTTTAGTAGCCCAGTGTGCAGAGGGCGTACAATTTAACTAGGCACGCTATCTTTGTTGTGAGTTCCTCACAAACTGCAGAGAAGCACAAGCTCAGAGCAAGAATTTCCACTATGCATGGCTACTGCTGTCGATTGTATTGGTTGCATGGGACTTGCTAGAGGACAGTCAATTTCCTCTGATTCCACTGGAGCCACCAGAAGCAGCGAAGTTCACTTCGCTCTGGGCCATAAAGGAACCCTAAAGGATCGAGGACAACAAAATATTCTGGATTCTCATGGAATCAAGAATCCATGCCATAATAAACTACAAGTCATGGCTTTCACCGACTGTCTTTAAGCATTTTTTTGAGTATGTGGAATTCAAGCCAAACATCCACTGTGTGTCCATCAGAGCGTGAAAGGACCCCATGTAGAAATGGTATGATCTTCCATACCTGGTGATGGATTTTGAAATCACTACGATTCTGGAGTGCTGGCCTATAGAGTAGTGCAAGGCCTCAGACTTATCAGCTGGGACTAGGAATTCTACTGCGAAGTAGAAGAAGGAAGAGGCTAGGTTAAAGATGGAAGAGTTGGCCGAGAAATGGGGGAATGAAGCTGAGGACAAAGCCTAAGTAGAGTGCATGGCTAAAACACAGGAAAAAGGGGAGGAGGAAGAGGATGTCTGTGACTCTGATAGGAGTCAGAAATCGCCTTCTCCACATATAGATGAGGAGGAGCAGTGCTCAAAGAAGGGAGGGGCGGACCTGGAGACTACTTCGTTCTGAGTTAAGTGCACAAGGGAGCAGGAGAAAGTAGGGCCAAGGAAGAAGTATAAGGCTGGAAAATCATCCCTGGACCCACTCACCTTGACAAAGGGTGATTTGAATGATATCAGTGATACAGTGAGGGACGCGACCACAGAACTATTGTAGTAGTTCGAGTAGCAGTAGAAACAGGCCTTGGTCACCATTCAAATGGATCTACGTGAGCTATAGATCCAGGCTACTTAGGTGTCGACCACTGTAGGGCGGGCCAGCGTGGTGTCAAGCAGTTTGGCACCGAGAACCTCAAATGTAGCAGAGATGGTTCATACAATGGATCCCTTGGCTGTCGCACTGCCAGATGGTGCATTGATTGCAGAAGAAAATGCTGATAGGGCCACTGTCAGCGCCATCAAGCAGGTCCGTTTAAACTTGGTTGCGCTTCCAAGTAAATCCCTTCACAGCTTTTTGGATGGTGTTATCGACGGGCTCGAGAACAATGTACCTTGCATGCTATCATCGAGCATAAGGTGAGCAATGCACAGATGTTTGCTGAAAAATCATCTGCGATTGATCTTCTTAAGAAAATCACAAAAAATAATGAGTGCACAATAGCTGTGGTGGCTGAGGCATGTTGGAATGTTCCAAAGCTGAACATCCCCGAAGATGTGCTAGTCGACGCAAGGATCTAGAAGCTCATTATAGGTGTGCATTAGGCACGAATAGAGCTAGCTAAGGTTAAGTTTGAACTGAACCTTAAGATCACGAAACTTGAGTTGAGGGCCCAGCCTTTCACTCCACCAAAAGTTAGAGAGTGGTACATGACCACTGTAAAAGATGTCTTGCAGTTATTGACACCATTGTGAAGGATTGCACTGTGCTCTTTGAGCAGGCACTCAAAGTAGTGACCAATATGGAGGAAGACCCTAACCTCCAAAGACCAGAAACTAAAGCATGTGATATGTAGCAGAAGTACGATGAGGTCAAAGCGACGGTGCACACCGTTGCCATCATGCAGAGGTTGGCAAAGTTGCAGGAAGCAAAGGCACTAAAGGAACAGGTGGATGCAGCTCAACACAAGGAGACAGTACTGAAGGCCAGATTGGGGCCTTGGCTGAAGGAAGCCTATGTACACACTACATCCATTGAAGGGAAATTGTCCAGTATGTAAGCGACACAGTAGAAAATATAGGCAGATAGCGCAGAACTAATGATGGAGCAACTAGTCAAGTAGGTTAGGTAGGCAGTGACGTAGTGTACCGCCGAGGTTGCAGTCGTACATGTGGAGCTGGGAGGTCTTCGCAACAAGATCTCCACACTGGCCTAGTGACTCAGGGTGAGTCACGAAATTTGTGTTGGGGGCCTATTGGGAATGGGTCCCCTGGGGTCAATTTTGGGGTTAAAAGCCCATGTTTTGGGGCTAAAGGCCCAAGTTTTGTATAAAGAATGTAAAGTTTCCACATGCTGTGGTCGCGGAGCATGAAGATGTAAACAATCAAAAAGGGTTTCTTCCCTCAGTTTAGATAGGTTGCGTTGGTTTGATGAGATCCACCCTTGGCCCGCAGGCCATGGTAATGTATAAAAATGGAGTCTTAGAATAGTCTAAGGTAGTTTTTAGTTTAGTTCTAAGTAATTTTTTGGGTCTGTGAGAGCTAAGAGTGAAGATTCTTAGCATAGGAAGAGGCTCACACTATAAACTATTCAAATACATAACATGATAATGAAAATAACAAGTAGCAGGCCCTAGCACAAATAGTCTTTGTATTTTTCCAAGAAGTCAAATCCTACTAAGATCCTAATATCATTTATTTATACATAAATGAGTGATTAGTATCCCTCTTGAAGGGAGGGCTAATCCCCTCCAAAACTCCTACAATAGTTGATTTGGTTCCTTAAGATTCTTGCAATCGGTGAGGTGGAGTAATTTCCCATATGCTAGATGAGTAGTTCATGATATAACTCAAATAACAAGCCTCATAGAACTTAACTTGTTGGTATCCAACATTATCCTCTAGAATAAATGCTCCTTCTCCTACACATTCAAAGGATTAATCTATAGGACATGATAAATATTCCTTAACCTTCCTAGTGAACACATTAAATCTAAAAAAGGTGTCATCAAATGTGAAGAAAGAGATTAAAATTTGTTTAAGGATGGTTAGATGGGCCTTTATTGGTACCTATTTAGGAGTCTCATAAACCATTAAGGCACTCGCATCATCAATTTTTCAAACCATGATGTTCCCCCATAATGGGAAAAGTATTACCCTTGACCAATTAACACATTATGAGACAACTATATATTCCACCTTGGATAGGTTTTAACCCTTTGTTGGGTCCCAAAATGAATTGGTCCATTCCTTGACCAAAGTTGGCCCAAGAACGTTCAAATTATCATCTCTCCTTAGCATATTCCCATGAGAATCACTAGTTTTCACACTAATTTCTGAAGCTCCTATATGTATGATGGCCACATTAGAAGGTAACCAAATTTAGGACCTTCAATAACAAAATTCCGAAATACCTAATGTTTTGATGAGAAATCCTCCTTTTCTCCCTTACACAATTATGTACACCCATTTTCTTTATCATCCATGTGTTTTTGTTGGGCAACAAGTTGTGGCAACCCTCGCCTTACCAAGTATGGAACTAATGATGCCCATCTAGTATTTGGCACCTCAAGCCATATTAACAAGATCATAGAACATGTACATAATATTGGTTACCCAAAACCCCCCTCTGGATACCTTACCACTAGTAGAATCAGTTCCATAATCACCAAAGATAACAAGCAAGAAACATAAATGAAAAGTAAAGAAGAATGAGACCCCATCTAGCTATTCTACTAGGTACCTCCCCCATGGGCATTAAGTAATGTAACGAGGCATGCTACCAAGAAATGCCTATCCTTAGAAGTGTTGAAAGCCCTTCTTCATGCCCCTAAGGAACCCTTACCTTTACCTTCCTCTCTAGGAGAGAAGGCCACCTCATCACACAACAAGGGATTATGCACCAACCACCCATGTGTTATTATGCACCACATGGTCATTATACTCACCACTGCCTTGATCTCCCGCAATATGTAGATGCATTGATTTCCCTTCATGAAGGTAGTATTATTGCACCATTTCTTCCTACCACTATCATAGTAAATTATGCAACTCAAACCATCTACTATGTCTTTGAGGAAGAAGCTTCGTGAGTAGAACATCCATATGCTTTCTTCCATCATACCTCCCATCCCACGTCAGTCTCCACTAGGAAGAAGGATAAGAATATAAAACAAATTCCTCCAAAACTAGCCTCTTCATGTTCCCTATGGAATGAATAGGGAAATTTGATCAACAATTATTCAACTTTGAAAGGGCCTTTGAGTTTCTTCCATTATTTTTTCCAACCACTCAGCTTGTGCACAAAAACAGGTCAAGGAAAAATTTCCACAATTTTCATATTTGCACATAAAGTGTGCATAACACATGTCATGTCCCAACCCTCCCCAAATTTAGAGAAGCATGGGCATCCTTACGAAAAACTGATGCAGGGCCATCGGTGCTTCCTCCTGTGTCTTACTAAAGCTAGGATTGATGGGTTGCATTCCCCCCTTAAGTCATGCCATCATTGGATGATCATCATAACAAACAATCAAGAGATATGAGTGAAGATGCAATGCATACTATCTACTACAGAGCCTTAGAAGTTTTATCACATGCCATAAACCCATATGATATTTCCACCAAAACATCCCACATTTCATCTGCATGTCCACTTCCCCATACATTTTGGTAGCTAGGTATAGCATGACTTTGCCCACACAAAAGTCAAGAAGAGATTCATCCCAAGAGAGGATGAATTTTTGGCTCCTAGGATGTTGACACCTTCCCAAAAACATTGTGACTTTCACCCTTTGGTAGACATCAAATACATACTCCCACCCTCTAGTGCTGATGACATGCAACATCATAATTGATTCATTTATTATTCCATAGGAACCATGATTAAATCCATGTTCTCATTGTTCCATGATGTGGAAATCACTTTTCCAATTGAAAAGTTTGCACCACCTTTGACTACATGGATTTACCACTTCTATGCATTGTCAACATCTCTCAGCTCTACGATAGTAAGTACATAATCATTCCCCTACTTTTCCACCTACACTGCTAGATGCCAACCCATGCCTTGTGACCTATCATTACCTCCATTGCCATTTGGGAAGATATTTCATTCCAATGAGGATATCCTAGAGGCTATCATGGAAACTGAATTTCTGTGGGATGCCATGCATCATCATTCTCTCTTCCTCCTAGAAAAAACATTCAAACTTACCAATGCACTAGTTAACATTATTTTCATTGTTTCTATTTGGTTCAAAAACCCCATTCCCATGCTTGATTCATTTGAATAAGTGAAAATATCGAATATATTTCCCACTGTTAAGGTAGAAATGTAAACCAATCCCACCATATTCGAAGAGATCTCATTGGGGGTAGCTTGTTCTCCCAAAGAGGTTGCCTCATACAAAGCCCTATACTAGGAGTTTAGGGAACTTTTTGCATGGTAATATCCTAAAATGTCGGGGATTACCCATACTATCATAGAGCACTTTATCGAAACATGGTCTGACACCTAACCTATTAGGAAAAAGAATCACTAGCTCCATCCATCCAAAGTAGAGGCAATTAACCAAGAAATCAATAGGCTACATAAATATTGTTTCATTTACCCTATTTCCTACATAGCTTGGGTTTCCAACCCTGTACCTGTCATGAAGAAATATGGCACTATTTGGGTTTGTATTGATTTATGAAATATCAATAAATCATGCCACAAAGATAATTTTCCTATGCCCTTCATTGATCAAGCCATTGATGCTTGTGCAGGGAGCAAAGCCTTGTTTTTCATGGAGAACTTCTCAAGGTATAATCAGATTTAGATATGCCATACAAACTATTACAAAATGACTTTCCCCACCCCATCGGGTACTTTCACCTATTGTGTTATGTCCTTTGGTTTTAAAAATTCTAGACCCACTTTTCAGCATGCTATGAATTACATTTTTTATGATCTAGCTCATCTCATACTCACCTATTTGGATGAACTTACAATATGTTCCAACAAGCACTTTGATCAATTTGTGGATATTTTCCTTATCTTTTAGTGCTACCAACAGTATAGCCTATGCTTGAACCCACTCAAGTGTGTCTTCTGCATTAATGCAGGATGATTGTTGGGATTCATTGTCTTCCAGTAGGTTATCAATGTTGTCCCACTGAATGTTGAATCCATCTATGAAATCCCACCACCTAAGAATTTGAAGTAGTTATATAGCTTATAGGGTAAGGCCAATTTCTTAAGTTTCTTTGTTCCTGATTATGCCACATGTGTGCATGTTTTTCTCTACCTTCTCTGTAATGATGTCCCATTCCTCTAGGATGAGAAAGCTCAATAGTCATTCAAGGCTTTGAAATGCACATTAACACAAGCACCATTAATAATATCACGTAACCATAAAAAGGACTATAGCCTCTACCTCTTGTCATTAGAAGTATCCATCACAGGAATGTTAATTCAAGAAGGCATTGATAATAGAGAACATGCCATCTATTAAATATGCAAAAAGATCTAAGAACCTGTTTTGAATTATGAGCCAACTAAGAAAACCACCTTAGCCCTCGTACACTCTTTATAGAAGCTTCGATACTACATCATTCTTCAGAGCACCACCATCATTGATAGTATGAATCCTATGCGATACTTCCTTACTCGCTATATGATCAACCATAAATACACCTGATGGGTTGTTATTTTGCAAGAATTTGACCTCATTTTGCTTCCCCTAAAAGTACGAAAGCTCACATCCTTGTTGAATTCATTACTCATCTCCCCTAAAAATCCTAAGGATACACTATAAATAATTATTTCCTTGAAGAGCACATATTTTTCATATCAAAAGATGACCCTTGGTAATGACAAAATCCTCCTTTACCTACAAACTCAAAAGGTACATCCTCAACTCACACACAATGATTGAATGTGCATTCGCCATCAGGAACCATGCTACCTCCTCATCAGAGACATTTTCTATCACCATGGAATGGACACCATTCTACCTTGATGCCTTGCAATTGACAAAGTTCAACAAGTATTAAATGACTTCCATAATGAAGCCTATAGTGACCACCTCTCAGGTATGGCCATTTCCCAAAAGATCCTCCCCGCTAGTTATTTTGGGTTAGCTCTCTTCCACTAATGTATTGAAGAAATTAAATGATGTGAACGATGCCAATGATATGCATGTAAAGCTATAGCCCCTCCTTCTCCTTTACACATGGCCATCGCTCCCAACCCCTTCGGAAAGTGAGGCATTGACTTCAGGATACATATTTTTCCATCCCAAAATCACCATAAGTACATGGCATTCATTGTTGACTACTTTACCAAAGGGGCTAAAGACATGCCCACATTCAATAACATTGTTTGTTTTGTTGCTAGGTTTTTCTTGAACACTGTCATGATGCAGTATGGTGTCCCAAAGGAACTCATCTCGCACCATGGAAATAATTTCTAGAATGAGATTTTCCAATAGTTATAATAGCTCCTTGGTTTTACCAATGAGTTTGATTCCCCATAATATCCCTAGTCCAATGGCCAGTGATGCGCCTCCAAAATAAGTATCATTCAAGGCCCATTTGACCATCCTTCAACACATTGTAACCTCTCTTTTTTCACTTCATGACATTTGTTGAGCTATAATGAGGTCACTATGAAGGATAAAGAATATTTTTCATATCCCATGGCCTAATGCATTGAATGTGCATTAAAAATATCATTTAATGAGTAGAACACGTTCAATACTAGCAAGAGAAGGTTTACGAGGCATGTTCCTCACATCAACTCATCAAAAACTAAATTGACTTATGGGGAATTAGTACCCCTCAGTCACTATGAGAACCTCAGGATAACAGATCCACTTTTGTAGGAGTTTTGAAGGGGAGAAACCCTCCCCTCAATGTCGCTACCCCTTTGTCATTTTTTTATAAATAAAGGAGCTTAGAAGCTCAATAGGATTCAAATTTTTAGAGGAAGATATTGAATATTAGAGCAAGAAATTTCTACTTGTTATTTCCATTGTCATGTTATGTATTTCAAAATTTTATCATATTATTGAAAAAAATCATTTTTCATCCAATTCTAGTTTGTTTTAAGGTAGATGAGTTTCATTGGGTTAGAGGTGAAATGAAGACTCTAGCCCCTCTTTTCTATATTTCTGTTATCAATTTCATTTTCTATAATTAGCCTAGTTGTGTCTCTTTTTAAAAATATGTTTATATAAAAAATTTTATCTTAGGAGGTTGATCATTCAACTCTCTTGAGAAGCTTGGTTGTAGGCCTTACGAGGAAAAGCAAAAAGATATAGTCTTCATTTTATGTAATAGACAGATTCTAGTTTAAATTCAACTCATCATTTCTTATACATTTTGGTTTTTTTTCAATTACTATTTTAGCAGTCCTTTAACCATGTTGTATTTACTAGTTGAATAATAATATTGCATGCAGGTGGTATCTATTCATTCATAGGGAAAACTAGCACCACTTTTCAGGCATAGACACCATCTCCTTTAAAACTTTTCTTCACATTTTCATTTGACTCTTCAAACTATTTTCACATATAAAATTAAATTCAAGAGCAATATGAAATTGTTAGTTTACTTTTCTCCTTGTGAAAAATGGGATACTTAGCATATCTAAGCTTGGAATATGCTAAGTATCCCTTCACAACCTCCTACCACCTTCTCCCAACTACAAAATGCTTCTAGAACCCTTAAATCTTTCTCAGATGTAATCCTATAACAATATAGGGCATCTTATAGAAATCTGATAGAAATCATATATCACTTCACAAAATTCACCAGAACTCAGCGAGAATTACTTCTTAAGCTCATTTTTTATTTTATTTTCATCACTCTATAACATCCCCTAAGCTTTGGAATCCAACTTGAGAATATAAAAGACCCTTTTATATCATCCTTCTATCAATGTATCTTTAAATATGAAATTAGGGTTTACTATTTTTGTTATGAGTTAAATAGAATAGAAATAGTGTACATTGATCATTTTTTAGCATTTGATGGTTTTTGAAAATAGATTAGAGTTTATCTTGATTGAAATAGTGTAGATTTTATTTCTTGCAAGATAAATTGGAATCGCTGCCATCATGAAATTAGCTATGGTTTAATTTATCGTTATTTATCTTCTGCAAAACAGATTAGGATTTATCTTCCAACATTTCTTTTCATGCAAATAGAATAGTGTTTCCTTGATGTTGTAGGAAAATTAATACTTAAATTGTATCTATTCTTGCAAAGATAAGTTTAGTATTTTTACTTCTTTGGAATTTTGCAAAATGGTCTCTACACATTTCAATTCAATCCATTTCTTCAAAGTGGCTTAGGTAGAATCTTGCTTAATGTGCATATATCATTGTCACCTTTTAAGTTTGTACGGAACTCTAGATTGATAAATTAAAGTTGGGAGCCCTAGGGGTTGCAACTTTATTGTTGTAATAACAAGACTCATCAACCAGGTATAATTTTTCAAGAAAGTCCTCAAAATAATGTTGCATCATAAGGTGAACAAATACAAAACTAACTAGCCCCACATGTTTTTCTTTCCCTTGTGGGTGTACCATACCTATGTAAAAGAATCCACTATCTTTACTCCTTTTCACCTTGTTCATGAGGTCAAGGTTCTACTCCCTATTGAGTGTGATATACCTACCATATGAACAACCATCAAGCTTCTTCAAAACACTTATCCATTGGAGAAAAGGCTCATCCAACTAGAACATGTTGATGAAAGTTGATGAGAGTCTCTCCAGCCTAATTAAGCTAAAAAGAAGTCAAACAAATCCTCCTTTGATCACCATGTGACCCTATTCTCATTCAATGAGGGGGATTTAAGACTCCATTACAATGTGGCTAATGAAGCCCTCAAACCTAGAAAGCTTGAAACCCTATGGAAAGGACCCTACATTGTTAAAAATTTCCTTTTGAAAGGTTCCTACATGTTAGTAGAGCCTAATGACACCTATATAAAAGACCTTTTTAATAGGTTCTACCTCAATAAATTCCATTCCTAACCATATGTTCTGGCCTTATGATGTAACTATGTACCATGATTTATTTTTATGATCACCTCATCATTGATGTGCTCTTAACTATCATTACAGAAATGTTGAGGTAAAAAATGGGCCTCAAAACGAAAATGTACAATTAAAGTCAACTTAATAAGAACCAATACTATTCAATATCATAATGTCAACCATGGGGGATGATTCACCATTTTTGGAGTAGAAAGGTAGCAGGATTAAAAAAAATAAAATTTCAACTCGTATTTTAACCTTATCTCCTTACAATTTTACTCAAATTTTGAGTGGGATCACTCATTGCATGCAAAATCTAATTTTTCATCCAAGGAGTACCCATGTTGAATACTTTTAATGGACCCTACTACACAAAAAATGTGAAATACATGAAAAAATGTGATTGCAATGATGTTTTTTCATGTATTTCGCATTCTTTGTGTAGTATGGTCCATCGAAAGTATGTAACATGGGTAATCCTTGGATGAAAAATTAAATTATGCATCCAACGAGTGCTCCTACTCCAATTTTGAGTAAAACTGGATGAGGTAATCTAATATTATTATTATTTCCACTATTATTTTTATAACATTCCTTAGGAGTCTCATTTTAATGACTCAAATGAATTCGTTTTCAAATATTCATGTACATAATAATTAGAATCATGAATGCATTGGTTGTTTCCAAGAAATAAATATGTTCAATTTGTTCCCTATGGAAACCTTGTGAACTAATGGATAACCATATAGTAATGTGTTGGAATTTTAGGAGGTATATAGGTACCAAGACTATGAAAAATGAATTATATTTCTCAAAGTTGCAACTAAGGACATGGAAAATGTTGTTAATATGAAAGTGGAATGTCCCTTCTCCTACATAGAATTATTCCACATATAGTAGAACACCAAGGATGGTGCTCATTAAAGGGCGAGGGGATTATGAAATCCCTTTAATTACCCTAAATTTTGTAATATAATAAATAAAATGTAATGTCAAGGTTCCCACATTGATGGTATGATTTCAAACTCTATTATATAATGAAATGTTTATTTTTATTAATAAAAATTCTAGAGTGAAAGTAAGGGGAAAACCAAGAGATTATGATGCCTTAGGGAGGGGAAAAACTTGACTTAAGAAGAAAAATATACCTTGGGTGAATAATTTGTTGGAAAATAAGAAAGGTGGAAATATTTTCTTTATGTTGATAATTACTTGTGATATTCTTATGTTCTTATTAACTTTCTTATGTTCTTGTTTTATCATAGTTCATAAAGAAATAAACAAAACCATAACATGAATATCACATACACCAGATGTAGGTAGACAACCAGGGAAAAACCCCTATCTAGAGGAAATTCTAGTCTGCAACTCTTCCTTTAATAGTTTCATGAGATGATCCAAGACTCATTGACCTAGACACATGATTCCTTCAATCACCAAGTCATCCCTTCCCTTCTTCTATATATGATAACATTACAACAACTTCAACCTTTATGCAGGAGCAGATATTCATCCCAGTAGAAAATTCGACCTAGAAACTTCAACCTAGTAGTAGGAGTAGAAAATTCAGCCTTTTTAGAAGAACTTCGATCCAGTGGCAAAACTTCCACCCAACAACAAAACTTCATCCTGTAGTGGAACTTCGACCCAACAACAGTTTGACCTTCTATTAAATTGTCCAGTAAATCCACATGAGTGAGAGAGATAACCCATAATCTTCAATTTTCTTCCCCAACAAATCTCCTTCAGTTTCTTCTGTAATTTCGTATTCTTCTACCTCTTTCTCTTGGATATTGAACTTGTGTTAGATCATGCTCCAAATGAATCAAACTTCTTGTATATATACCCTTTCTTGGAGTTCAATTTATGCTTATGTAGGCTGACTTGATCATGTAAGTGTTGACTTGGTGTGGAGGTGAAAAATAACTTATTTTACTCAATATCAATTCTTTTACATGATCTGAATGCCCAAGAAGGGTCTCTTGAAATGGACAATTACTCTAATGACTCAAGACAAGAACTATAACTCCTCAATGGGGACTTTGACGTAAACACATGATGACCCAACCATGAAACCCATGCTTTAATAAGTCATAACAATAATAATAAATTTTATTTTTTCTTTCTTTTGATAAATACATTTCATTATACAATTATGAAGATTGGACCTAGTTACATTCTTCCACACTCCCTCTTAACTAGGGAGGTATTCATACATACATATACAAGTACATGGAATATCTCAAAACACATGACCCTTGAAGAGTTTAGGTACTTACGGTGCCACAGATTAGATTCCTACCCAGGGAAATCTATCTGGGCGGGACTAAGATGGACTAAAGATTTCATCCTCTCTAGGTACCATTAGACTTATTTACTAACCATCAACCTAAGGAACTAGGTGTGAAATGAAAGGTCAGAGCTTTATTACCAACACCACCATTGCTATTTCGAGAAGTAGACATCAACACACAGGCCAACTAGATGTCCTCCCAGGCATTACAGAATGCCTCAACACATCAAATATCTCGCAATCAAACAAATCATTAACATCAAGCATGCTTCCAAAACTTCAAGATATTTACATGAAAAATCACAACCCCAATTAGTGACAACCTTTTAAATACACGTAGGTACACAAAAACCTTTGGGGTCTTCATGCTGCTTCATAATTTATCATAGTAGGACTTAGAGGCTTCCCACAAAGTCTAGACAGAAGTTTCCTCAGTCATATAGCTTCCTTTCCCACCTCTCATGCAACAACATTCCCAACAATGGGATCCTCATTTCTTTCTTTCATAAACACCTCAATATACATTCTTCAACTTCTTCTTCAAGGTATTCATCATAACTATAATATTCCCTCCCTCTCAACTTGGGAGATATGCTCTTTATTTTATCGAGAATCCCTCTTAACTTACAGACATTAATTTCTTTGTATAACATCGGAGAATCTTTCATGTCTTCCATTCTTCTTATCATAGTCATCTTGATAATCATTTATTATAACTTCCTTCCTCATGCTTATCAATCAAATAAACTTTACTTATGAATATCTTCAGCATCTTGAGGATTATGTACCTCCACAACTTAGATACAAAGTACAACCAAATACACATATATAAGCATGAACACAACTATATTAGAATCATACAATAATCGAAGCATTATAATTTAGACGTAAAATACCTAAACTTAGTTAGGCTCATAATCAGAAAGAGAAACATACCTTTTAAACCTTAAATTCTTGCGCACGTTAGGTTATAACCCGTAGATCACATTAGTAACTCAATCAAGATATCAATCTCATTATATCTATGGCCTCAATATTTCTTACAAATATATGACATATTCTACTATAATATATTGCAAATCCTAGATGCAATTGAAACATTTACACTTACAATGCATCTAACAACTTTAGAATTCAAAAGTTAGACTTCTACTAGGATTTAATGAAAACCCTAGATTTCAACAATAAAAAATAATCAGAACACAATATAATATTTCAAAAATATGACCAACCTTTTGTAAACCCTTAGATTTTATCTTTGAGACACTAAGCCTTACATGTCAACAAATAAAACCAAGTACAACATAATCTAAGGTTTCAACAATATGACTAGCTTATCCTAGGGTTTGTGGTGAACCCTATATTATCATCATAATGGAAGCAATATCACCATATCCTAGAATATAAAGCTTCTACTAGGGTTTAGTTACACACCCTAGAATTTACATATTATGAGAATCAACAATTATGTTAGCACATATATCTAGGATTCCATGCACAAACATATCAATATCTATTCTGTAAGCCGAAGAGACAAATATCAATTCATTTAAGGTTTGACATATACAAATATTTATTAGGATATGATTTTGATCATACAAACAAACATACACCTAGTGTTCCATTCCTAGGAGCTTAATCTCGATACATAAGGGTTTTGCTCATAAAACTTAATTTACCAAAACCTCAAGCTCTAGGAACACATTACCATCCAACCCTAAAGGACTATGGTTTCCATAATAATACTAAAAATTCAAACATGACATTACCATAAAAAAGCTAAACATTAAAAGAATAGTATGTTCTAGATTTCATCAGTAACCCTAAGTAGGCTAGGGATTCACATTAGCATTGACATACCCTTATGTTAGGGTTTTACAGAGCACCTTTTAGGGTTCCATAAACATGACATTTTAAAGAGGGTAGATTCAATCTAGTGATTAATCACCCAAACAATAATCTCTATGATTCAAAGGTCTTAGACATAACACTTATTAGTAATGTAAAGATGATTTAAATGAATAGACCTTTATCATGAAGAGAACACAACTTATGACCTAAAACATACCTTTGAGTTGTTTTCTAGTCAAACCTTATAGGACATAAATTCCAATGTTTTAGATTGTGAGATATTCTACATATCCGTTGATCATATCAAAAATATTTTCCTAAACAAGGAAATATAAAAGGAAATCTTATTAGCATCTAGTATAAACACATCTAGTGATCAAAAAATGGATCCTGGATAAACCTCTAAGTCTAAAAGAATTCATATCAGAGGTGAGAGGTGCCAAATGGCACACATTCTTTGTAAATCAGAGGAAAATGAAAGTCACTGGCTACTCTCAGAAATAGTCTCATTGCAGATACCCCTTCATTCTGAATCCAATGCAACTTGAATGGGTGAAAACGGACTTCAGATGAAGAAGTTATCACAAAGAGAAGCTCCTCTCATTCTTTGGGAAAAGAGGCAAAAATCCTTTAAAAATGGGCAAAAGACCCTTATGAGAGAAAATCGCATCGCATAGGGCCAAGGCTTAAAGTCAGGCAGAAGGCACCCCTGATCAGCGACTTCTGATGATCGGATCGGCGGGTTGGATCGAAGGTAGGTATGGTATACCCAAGGCAAAGATCCCAGGCTGATGCGATGGTGCGATTGCCGAAATTGGCGGATCGCAATCGGCAATACCACAAGGCAAAGGCGGGACCCCGGGCGATGCGATATCGCAATCGCCAATATCGGCAGATCACAATCAGAGCTATACAATTGAGTAGGGTGATATATATGTGTGTGTGTGTGTGTGTGTGTGTGTGTGTGTGTGTCTGTGTGTGTGTGTGTGTGTGTGTGTGTGTGTGTGTGTGTGTGTGATGCGATGGTCGGACCTGATAGAGTTATAAGCGCATTCCATATATTTCTAAATCCACCAAACAAACATTTTCTATGTATTTTACATATTTCGTTTAATAAACAAAATATGAAGGGAAGTGCCCGATGCGATGAAACTGTACCTGAAAGAGTTCCGAAATGCAAATGCATATAATTTCAAGACCGATAAGTGGGATCTTGGCATGTTTTAATGTATTTTTTTAAGACGAAGGGAAACCTTGGAACAAGGCTGAAGCAACTTGCGATAAGCGAACTTAGGCGGACCTGATAGGGATATAAAGCGAAGTTACGGAAATTTAAAGTACGACATAGTGTTTTCTGCAGATTTTCCTGTGTTTTACAATGTTCTTAGTGTAAACATAGAAAAACTATTTTTGAAGGATTTCAAGCACCGATTGACCCTTCCGTTACAGCACAAGTGGGCACCATCCCTGAGGGCATTTAGTAATGACTGCTAATGCTCAGAGAAGGGATTTGAGTAGACAAAGGCTGGAAGACATGAAGCCCGAAAGGGAAAATGAACAAGAAGCATTGATTTGGTTTAAAAAGCCATAAAACAACAGAACGATGGTGCTCTTTGGTTGGTTGCTATTGTTGATTGTTTTTGTTGCTGAAAGAGAATCCAAATCAGGAGGTTGAGGTGAAGGAGGCAACACAAAAGAAAAAAGGTAGCCAAGAGAGTCACATGGAGTTCAAGTGAAAAGCCCAAAGAGCTATAAATAGAGAGAGAGTAGGTTGAGTGAACAACGAATAAGAGCTGAGTGCGAAGAGAGTCCTTGGAGTCACTCAGAGGTCTACAGAAAAGCTAGAGAGGTCAATTGATAGCAGCATATTGTTAATGAAGGTTGCTAGAGTTGCTTGGAGGTCAAGAAACTCACAGAGGCACATAGAGGCCAGGAGAAAGAGCTCAAAGAAGCCAGAGCAAAGAGCCACGAGCCACAGCCAGAGTGGAAGAGCCAAAGCGAGAGCTAGAGTGAGAGTCGAGAGCTAGAACCAGAGCCAGAACCAAAGAGCTAAAGCCAAAGTCAGAGCCGAGAGCCAGAGCCAGAGCTAGATCCAGAGCTAGGAGCTAGAGCTAGAACCAGAGCCATAAAGTCGAGAGCTTCAGAGCCAGGGATGAAATGGTGAAGTAAGCCCATCGTGTTCTATGTAAACGGATGGAGTTGAGTCAAAGACTTGTAAAAGAACTGCTTCCATAATCCTAGAGAGCCTAGTTGAGTTGAATAGAGCTCACTGAGATGTAACCTAAGAGTTGTGGGTGAACTCATAATTAACTTATTGTTATGTGTGTGCTTTGCTTGCTGCATTATTTACTTTTCTTTGTATTTAAAATATCAGCATAAGCAACAGTAATTACAGCAATTAACAGTAAAAAATAAACACAAGCATACACCCATTTCAAGCATATTATTAATTCCGCATTGGTTAATCATGAAGACTTGGGAAAATTTAAAGCTTTGGAAGTGGGAGAGGTTCTTGTAAGTTAGACAAGAAGCCTAAGTGCCCCATTTTCAGATCAGGTGGTATCAGAGCTTAATATTGATTGACCACACCTTTAAGAAGGTTATATAAGAATGCTTGATTGACAGAGCAGAGATTGCTTGTCTGAAGGGTGTTAGGCAGTCAAGGACTGATTGTCTGATTGATGTATGCTTATTTGTAAATTTACTGTTGTTTGAGTTTTCAAAGGTGAACGGAAACACTATGGATAGCTAAGTCCAAGAGACTGCAAGAAGGGAGAAGGGCTGAAGGCATTCTCCTTACCCCAAAGGACCTCAAGGCAATCATTGAAGCACAAGAGGTTTATTGCAAAAGGATGCTTGTCTTTTGATTTATTGCATTTCTTTGCTAATGGAATGCAAGTTGCAGAACGGGAAAGTTGAGTAGGCAGACTCATTTTATTGCTGCAACATTATATTCATTTTAGCTTCAAACGTATAGTGTACTTAAGCAAAAGTTGAAGGATGAAACCTTATATTTCATTTTAGCTTCGAAAGTACAGTGTGCTTAAGTGGAAGCTAAGGGATGAAATGCATGCATGAGCTTGAGATGCATGAACACATGGATGCCAATGATTTCCTTGCTTTTGAACATGTATGTGTAATTAACTTGTAGGGTTTATTGCTTTGACATGCATGTGATGCCATGTTGACTTGGAAGAAGTTAACTTCGTCTCCAAATGGAGATAATGATGAAGTGTTTCATCTTCTGGAAAAGAGTCCTAATGGTATTTTTCTACATGCTTGAATTAAAGGGTCATTTGTTTAAAGGCATGTTTTGTGGGCTTGTTATCTATTCCATCATTTGTATGCAAATGCAAGACCTAGAGGTGTTCACAAGATGTGAAATCTCTTTCTTTTGTTGAATCAGGGGCTTGGGCCATCCAGTTGTTGTCTGTATTTATGTTGATGTTAATGGTTGTTGTTGACAGCTTGTCTAACAGATACAAATGAAAGTTTTGTGGATTAGATGTACTTCACATTTTCTTGAGCCACCTTAGATCAATGATCAAGGCAAAGAAGTTCAAACCACCTTCTATGACCAGTTCAGCATAAGTTTTGTAGAAAGGCAAGGAGGAACACAGTTCTTCCCAGGAAGACCAACCCATCCAAGAAGGGAAGTGGTCAGAAACTTTGGTTCATAGGCACTATGCAAGGCAAGTGTAGGGAGGCTGAAAGAAGAGGGTGAGTCACTCTTATTTACTATTCAGATTAGTATATCAGTCTTTTGGAGACCAAAAGTTCTCTTAGTGGGAAGGTGTAATCCAAAAATGGATCTTGGATAAAACTCTAAGTCTAAAATACTTCATATAAGAGGTGAAAGGTGCCAAATGGCACACATCCTTTGTAAATCAGAGGAAAATGAAAGTTATAGGCTGCTCTCAGAAATAGTCTCAATGCAAAGAACCCTTAATTCTGAATCCAACACAACTTGAATGGGTGAGAAGCTCCCCTCGTTCTTTGGGAAAAGAGGAAAAAATCATTTAAAAATGGGAAAAGGACCCTTATAAGAGAAAATCACATCACATGATGCCAAGACTTAAAGTTGGGTTGAAGGCACCCTTGATCAGCGACCTCTAATGATCAGATCAGCGGGTCAGATCGTAGGCAGGCAGGGTATACCCAAGGCAAAGGTCCCGGGCCGATGCGATGGTGCGATTGCTGAAATCGGCGGATCGCAATCGGTGATACCACAAGGCAAAGGTGGGAACCCGGGCAATGCGATATCGTGACCACCAATATCGGTGGATTGTAATCAAAGCTATACAACAGAGCAAGGTGATATATATAAATATAAATATAAATATATATATATATATATATATATATATATATATATATATATATATATATCTATATCTATATGTATATATATATAGATATATATATATATATATATATATATATATATATATATCTATATATATATATATATATATATATGTATATATATATATCTATATATATATATATATATATATAGATATCTATATATATATATATATATATCTATATGTATATATATATATATATAGATATATATATATACATATATATATATATATATATATATATATATATATACATATATATATATATACATATATATATATATATATATATACAGATATATATATATATATATATATATATATATATATATATATATATATATATATATATATATATATATATATATGTACACGTGCGATGCGATGGCCGGACCTGATAGAGTTATGAGCAGCATTACATATATTTTGATATCTGCCAAATGAACCGTTCCTATGTATTTTGCATATTTTGTTTAATAAATGAAATATGAAGGGAAGTGCCCGATGTGATGAAACCGGACCCGAAAGAGTTCCGAAATGCAAATGCATATAATTTCAAGTCTAATAAGCGAGATTTTGCCATGTTTTAACACATTTTTTTAATACAAAGGGAAACCTTGGAACAAGGCCAAAGTGACTTGTGATAAGTGATTTTAGGTGGACACGATAGGGATATAAAGCGCAGTTATGAAAATTTGAAGTCTGACACAGTGTTTCCTGCGGATTTTCCATTGTTTTACAACATTCTCTGTGTAAACACAAAATGACTGTTTTTGAAGGATTTCAAGTGCCGATTTCCCCTTCCGTTATAGCACAGGTGGGCGCCATCCTTAAGGGTGTTTAGCAATGATTTCTAACACTCACAGAAGGGATTTGAGTGGACAAACGCTGGAAGACAGGAAGCTCGAAAGGGAAAATGAACAGGTAATGTTGATTTGTCTTAAAAAGCTACAGAACAACAAAATGAGGGTGCTCTTTGGTTGGTTTTTGTTGTTGATTATTTTTGTTGTTGTAAGTGAAGCCAAATTAGGAGGCTGAGGCAAAGGAGGTAGCACAGAAGAAAAAATCCAGCCAAGGAAGTTACTTGGAGTTCATGTGAAAAGCCTAGAGAGCTGTAAACAAAGAGAGAGCAGGTTCAACGAATAACGAGCAAGAGTTGAGTGCACAGAGAGCCCTTGGAGGCACTCGGAGGTTGAGTGAAAATCCAGAGAGCTCAATTAATAGCAACGTATTGTTGCCGAGGGTTGCTGGAATTGCTTGGAGGTCGAGTGACTCATAGAGGCATGCAAAGGCCAAGAGAAAGAGCTCAGAGAAGCCAGAGCAGAGAGCCATGAGCCATAGCTAGAGTTGAAGAGCCAGAGCGAGAGCCAAGAACCAGAACCAAAGCCAGAGCCAAAGAGCCAAAGCCAAAATTAGAGCCGAGAGCCAGAGCCAAGAGCCAGAGCCAGAGCTAGAGCCAGAAAGTCGAGAGCCTTAGATCCAAGGATGAGATGGTAAAGTAAGCCCATCGTGTTATGTGTAAACCGATGGAGTTGAGTCAAAGACTTGTAAAAGAACTGTTGCCATAATCTCAGAGAGCCTAGTTGAGTTGACTAGAGCTCACAGAGATGTAGCCCAAGAGTTGTGGGTGAACTCCTAATTAACTTGCTGTTATGTGTGTGCTTTGCTTGTTGAATTATTTGTTTTTCTTTGTATTTAAAATATCAGCATAAGCAATAGTAATTACAACACTTAATAGTAAAAAGTAAACACAAGCACACACCTATTTCAAGCATATTATTAATTCCACATTGGTTAATCAAGAAGACTTGGGAAAATTTAAAGCTTTGGATGTGGGAGAGGTTCTTATAAGTTAGACAAGAAGCCTAAGTGCCCCATTTTCAGATCATCTAGATAAGAGAGGGAAACAAAATATAAAAGATAATACAAGGAGTAAGATACTTATATTTAGAAAATTTGTGAGGGCTCCCTATTAATCCAATATTGAGGGATACTTATAACGTTAACATAACAATTCAACAATGTTTTTCCAATGCATGTCAAACCCATAAGTACTAAAAATAAAAATACAAAACAATTGAAAAAAATCTTAGAGTAGACAGACTTAGTAGTATAAGTCCTTTATTTATGATTATTTGGTTTATTTCATGTTTGGAGATCCTTTGTCAGCAACATTTTCCTGATTCCTATTTCTCTTTATATTCCTTAGATCTTAGGACAATCGCTTCCATACTGACCCATCTTGTGACAATTGTAGCAATCGATTTTGGATAGATCTACCTTCCTTCTTGGCCCTTTAGACTTCTTCAAGGTTCCTTTGTTCTTGTAATGAGAAGAATAGGCATATGAAACATTATCCTCTTCATTCTCATTGTTTCTTACTAATGAAATTATGACTTCTTCTTGACTACATGCATTCCATAATTGTTTGAAAGTAGGAGTTTCCTTCCAACTGTTGAGACCTGATGAAAAGGCACTCCAAGACGTTGGTAATCGTAGGAGTGTAGTGATTACAAGCTCCTTTTCAGGTACTATCTCATCGATTGTGTGGATTTCATCTATGATTCCAGCTATTGTTACAAACAAGGATGCCACAATGTCTTCCCTTTTCATATTTATAGTTCTCAGGTCATTCTTAAGACCTATTATTTGACCAATATTCTTGGTTGTGAATAATTTTGATAATGCCTCATACATATCTTGAGAAAAATATATGTTGGATATATAAGGGATGATGTTATCTTTTAGTCCATCCACCATTAGTGTCATGGCCGATATCTTTGTTTCTCTGAACTTTTCCTTTTCTACATCACTTAACTCATTTGTAGGCTTCTTTACTTTTCCTTTGGCTAGATCCAAGACTTTATTCTTCTAGAGGGTGAGATCTATCCTCTTTTCCCATGCCCTATAATTGGATGCTCCTTCTAATTTGTTTGCGCCCTTCATTGGGTTAGAAATTACTATTGAAGATAGAAGGCTTGATTTCTTATATGATTCTTTTCCTTGATGACCCTTATTCAAACTTCTTAAGACTCATTTCAATAGTTCTTCAATCTTCCTTTTTCCTTCTTCTTCACCTTATCTCTGAAACTATGGTGCAAAATCAGAAAGGAAGAAATATTTTCTTTATGTTGATAATTACTTATGATATTCTTATGTTATTATTAACTTTCTTATGTTCATATTTTATCATAGTTCATCAAGAAATTACCAAAACTATAACATGAATATCACATACACCAGATGTAGGTAGAGAGCCAGGGAAAAACCCCCATATAGGTGAAAATCCAGTCAACAACTCTTCCTTTAATAGTTTCACGAGATGATCCAAGACTCCTTTAACTAGACATATACTTCCTCCAATTACCAAGTAAACCCTTCCCTTCTCCTGCAGGTGATAACCTTCCAACAGCTTCAACCTTGATGCATGAACACATATTTAGCCCAAGAGAAACTTCAACCTATAAACTTTGACCTAGTAGTAGCAACATAAACTTTGACCTTTCTAGCAAAAATTTGACCCAACAACATAACTTTGAACAATAGTAGAACTTCATATTACAATGGAACTTTGAAACAACAACACTTTAACCTTCTCTTAAATATCCCAGTAAATCCACATGACTAAGAGAGATACAACCAAGAAACTTCATTTTTTTCCACAAAAAATCTCCTTCAGCTTCTTCTACAATTTCATATTCTTCTGCCTCTTTCTCTTGGATATCGAACTTGTATGAGAGCGTGCTCCAAATGAATCAAACTACTTGTATATATGCCCTTATCTAGAATTTGAATTACCCTTATGTAGGTCGACTTGATTAGGTAAGGGCTCACATAGTGTGGAGGTGACCAATGCCTTATTTTACTCAATATTAATTCTTTTACATGATCCAAAAGCCCAAGAGGGTCTCTTTAGATGGACAATGACTGTAATGACTCAAGAAAAAACCTATAAGTATTCAACAAGGAATTTGACCTAAAATCATGATGACCCAAGCATGAAAACCAAGCTTTAATAATTCATAACAATAATAACAATTTTTTTTCTTCCTTTTGATAAATACATTTCGTTATACAATTATGAAGATTGAACCTAGTTACATTATTCAACATATTTCACTTTTATGTGATGGTTAATCTTCCCAAGAATCTACTAGTAAGATATTTAGAAGGTCAAGGGCCAATGTTTGATTATAAAAATAAGAGAGAGGAACAATCAAGGGATTATTCTTCTTGGTTCTTAAGCTTCTATTTTTTCTCTCTTTTATTACACTCTCATACATCTCTCTCTCTCTCTCTCACACACACACACACACATAAATTCAAATTAGTATGATAATTGGAAACAACTCATGTGTCTAGAAATAATTGTATTGCATCACTTTTTCTTTGGACTAGATGGCGCTCAGGACTACGAATGGTCCTAGTTGAGTGTGGCACATAGAACATTGATGAAGGGAGAAATAAGGGACTATAGATATCATAGGACTACCTTGCATTGGTATACCTACATTGTATTTTAATCAATTTGATCTTGGTCACATATGGAAAGATTATCACTAAATTTTCTTGTGCGTGTGTGTGTGTGAAGAAGAATGGCCTTCATTTCTGGTGTTAAAATATGCTCTAAATATGAGTATGTGAAATATACTTGAGTGAAATTCTCCTCAAGGCATCAAGGTTAGGCACAGGGGTGGCTAGATGTGAGAAACATTTCAACACAACTAAGCTTGTGGGTGGGGTAACATGGATGACCCTACTTCAATTTCCAATGTTTTTTTAGTTGCAATAGATAAATATGTATTTATGTGTTAATGATATTTATAACATATATGCTTTAGTGACATGCCTGATTATTTAATTATTGTTCTCGATGAGTGTATATGTACATGAATTTACCCTTCAACAAATTTATCATGGTTTTAGCTATTATACTATTTGGTTGTAGTTTTTTATATGTATCCAATTTCGTAACAACAATGGTCGAGGAAGATAGACATCCTAAATTCTTCTATAAGTAGGTCATGTTGGCATTTCTACTATAAATTTTAATATTGGACATTCTAGAAGCTGAAACTTGGACCATAGTGAGAGGAAATCTTGTTTATCCTCTAGCCTTATTTTGAGATCATGGCTTACGAAATCTTAGAAAATATGATCAAAGGAAGTTTGGCTTCATAAATGCATATTTAAATATGTCATGTTAGCATTTATGGTATAAATTTTCTTTTTGGAGGTTTTGTAAGATAAAATTTGGACCATAGTGAGGTGAAATCCTACTAATCATCTTATTCAGTTTTCATAACTCGGGTCACACAGAGATATGGTAAGAGGAAATATAGCAGCATGAATTCTCCTAAAATCATGCATCAAATAGGTCAAGTTGGAATTTTTGCTATAAATTTCCTTTTCCGAGGTTCAAAAACCTAAAACTTGGATGATAGTGAGGTGAAAATCCACTAATCATCTGATCCAACATTCAAAACTTAGGTCACAATATTTTAGGGATGTTATCAGAGGAAATTGAAATTTCTAGATGCTCCTAAAGCCTTACATCTAATAGATCATGTTGCAATATTTTCTATAAATTTCCTTTTGGGAGGTTCCAAAAACTAAAACATAGATCATAGTGAGGGGGAATCCCACTAATACATTGGTCCAATTATTAGATTTTCAGCTGTGAAAGTTTAGAAAATATAATTAGAGGAAGTTGAGATTCCATAATGCATTTTAAGTAGGTCATGCTTGCATTTCTAACATAAGTTTTCTTCTTGAAGGTTCCATAAGCTAAATTTTGGAAAACAGTGATGGGAAATCTTGTTAATAATTAAAAATGAGTTTAAAATATTTTGTCACTATGTTTTAGGAGATATTATTATAGGAAGAAGAGCTTCCTAGATGCTCCTAAAACAATGCATAAAATAGGTCATGTTGACATTTTTTCTATAACTTTTATGATATGACGTTCAAAAAGTTGAAACTTGGATCATAGTGAGGGGATATCATGATTATCATATGCTCCAACTTTAAGATCTTGTGTCACAAAATTCTATGATATATTATTAGAGGATTTCGAGCTTCATCAATGCTCCCAAAATCATGCATCAAACATATAATGTTGGAATTTTTGCTATAAAATTTCATCTATGAAGTTTTAGAGGTTTAAACTTGCATCATAGTGAGGGGAACTCATACTAATCATTTGGTTCAAGTTTCAAAACTAGTATACTTTAGGAGATATGCCATGAGGAAAATTTCATATTAATTTTCATGCATAATCTTTGAAGAAATGCATAAGTGGTTTAATGATTCATTACATACAAACTATTTCATGAAATGACCCAATGAAAATGTTGTTTTATAAATGGGGATAATATTGATATATGTTAGTGCTGATGTATGATAGTACCATGGTTGTTGACTTATCCTAATTTTCATGCAAAGATTTTGAAGAAATGTGTTAAAGGACTTTTATTACAATTTTCATGCAAAATATTTAATAAAATACCCCAAAGAATTAAACAAAAAGTTGCATGATCGAGTGGTATAGTTTCGTTAGTATGTTACAAGTGGAATCAAAGAAATGTTTCTTATTTGATTTCATACAAAATGTTTAACAAAATGTATATAAGAAAATACTACTTACTTGGTTGCATACAAAGTATTTGAAGAAAGGTTTACATGTAAAGTGTTTGAAAAAATGTATGAGATATATAAATCAAGTTTTTTGCAAGTGTTCTTATGGTAAATTGAATAGGTGTATGTGATAAAGTGGTCTCTAATATTATTATCAATCTAGCAAAGAGAAAAGGAAAAAATGGCTACCTCATAACCTTTTGTAAGTGATTTAGAAAACTGGAATGTGACATTAATTTTGGGATTAAAAGCTTGCGTGGCATATTAGAGGTTATCATGCATCATGGCTAATCCAACCCTCATTTATCTCCTCAAAACTCTTCAAACCTAGTAGGTTGCATGAATGACCATGCGTTTAATTAAAACAACCTATTCTTAGTAATGAATAAGATCACTTATATCGATATACACTATTAATTATGGGATTAAAAGTTATGATGTTATATTAGAGTTCATCATACATTATGGCCAACTTAACTTTCATTTATCTCCTTGAAACTCTGCAAACCTAGTAGGTTGCATGAATGGTCATAGGTTTAATTAAAAAAACCTATGTATACTAATGAGTACAATATTAGAAATACCTCGAAAACTATCCATTTTAGCTAACAAAGACATGGATGGACTAAAGAGTATAGTTTGTGAAGTATTAATCAAGTGTTTATCATGATTTTAACAATATATCATCACTACACTTAAATGCAAGGATATATCTCATTCATTGTGTCCCCTGAGTTGTGCACGTGATATGAACCAAGCATAAGATGTAACAATATATCATCACTATAGTTAAATGCAAGGATATATCTAATTCATTGTGACATTGAAATTGCCCAACATTATATATAATAACCACTCCCATATCCACCCACTTTCACCATCCTTTCAGGGTAAACATGAGAGGAAGAGCTACTAAGACATGACTCAACCTCCTAAGTATAGTTAAGGAAGCGGAATTGACATACCGAAACTTTAACCACCCATCCAAGTGCCCAAACCTTGAGTTAACTTTATTTTTCAATGATATGGACTTGAATCCACATGCATAGCATTGCATAAATTTGATTGTGGGCCTCCAATCACATGCATAATCTTGCAAGGTAGGAACTGTTCTATTATTTTCCTAGTTATGTGCCTGTGACCACGGAATCTGAGCCACCTTTTCAAGGCTAGTATCCATATGACTACCTAGAACTTGAAGAAACTTTCCAAAACAATCAATAACACAAGGAGAAAGCCTTTAAAAAATAAATTATTAAGTACTTGACCTAACCAAGCCTAGCCATGATAGTCATTTCATTAAGTGCATTGTGAACATGTAATCCGAAGGTCACAAATGCAGATATGAACATAGGGGTTTGATACTTATCTGAAAATCATCAAGAAGGTCTAATACCCTCTAATAACAGCTATAATAACATCTACTAGCTCATGCATTCATTAACCATCCATCATCAAATCAAACATATAAAGAGTCATAGCTGGAACCTTTTCTGAAACCATGATTATAACCAATATATAACAAGAATAATAAACATGATAGAACAACCATCAAAGCGACATCATAAAAAGTATAAATAATCACAAAATACAAGAGGAAAATACCTCTTATTAACATAATCAAAAGAAAACCAAGTGAGGGACTTCCACATACTGCCTAATCATAGATTAGGCTAAACCAAATCTTTCTTTCAACCAATCACCCTTGTGACATATTCCAAGCATGAATGCGGGACTCACAAAAAAAAACCATGGCTTCCTTAGGCTTTATTTCATATCCCGCCTTTACGAGTCAAGGGTTTATAAAACTCAAACCCTCACCTATACAACCAGGCTTTACCACAATATCACCATTACCGGTCAAGGGATTCCTAGGCCCAAACAAGAAACATACACTACTAGGATTTAATGCAATCTTGCTAAAATCGGTCAAGGGATCACTAGGACCTAAAAAATCTTGGATGCCTTCGAATTTCTTTACTAATAGCTTGAGGAATTTTCCTGTCTCCACCCTCAGCCTTTACTGCGTATCCCTCCATTACTAGTTAAGGGACTTCTATGGCCTTGGGAATTTTCTTGAGACCACATCACATGGTTTCAAAACCATCTAATAATCCAAAACTCAACCACATGATAAAGCCCCATCACATCATTTCTATACGGAAATGGCAACGAAAGGTTGAAACAACTGTCACACCTAGAAAAACCCATTCCAATGACAACAAGAGAGCCAAATACACATATGAATGTACCATGCATGTGAAATATAGAAGATAAACCATACATGTAACTCGATACTTGCAAAGTAATCCTACTGTAGCAACTTGATCAAACTTTTCCTTGCTTGATCTTTTCTTTCTTTTGCTTTCTTTTCTGTAACACCCTCATCCCACATCTACCTAAGAAATTGGCCAACTGGGGTAAATATGCGACAAGAGGCTGCTATAATGGGATTCAACCTCCTAAGTCACCTTAAGGAAGTGGAATTGATGGAACACACCACATAGACCTTCCACATCAACATCACAACTCCCAGGAGCCATCCCAACCACTCAGGTAACCATCCCTTGAGACAACCTAATGTTTTAGTGCACTAAATCCCTGGATGCGCCCTTGATATGGATAAGGGTGCGTATGGGATGCTCTAGAAGCTCCCACAGTAAGGGAAACAGAGCTTCTGCGGACATTTTTCCCCACTATTGTGCATGTGTCTCCAGGATTTGTGCCACTTTTTCAGGCCCAGAGCTCAGGTGACTGCCTAGAACTCAATGACACCTTCAAAAATCAAATTTGATACCAGAACAAACATACATGTGCAAAAACATCAACAAGGAGTAAACTGGAACCCTAATATACATGACAGGAATTTTGTCAAACATGTCACAAACATGAAATCTACAGGTCTTAAGAACACAACTGAGCATAGGGATCTCATACTTATCTGAGAATTGCTAAGAAGCATTTATTCCTTAACAAATTAGATACAGTTTCATCTATTTGGCCATATATACATTGTTCATTCATTTACAAGTAAAAACATGATGAGATGTATACATAGCTACTTTCATAATACATGTTCATAACCAACATAATAAGAACATAAATACCAAGGAAAAAACTACCATATGATCCACATATAAACCAATATAATACTCATGAATTAACAAGGAGAAATAAGCTCATATTAACATATAACATGTATATAGCACCACACACATAGAACACCACATGTACAACATGTTCATAGCACAAAATGTACACAATACCACATGTACAACATGTACACAACACCATATATACACAACACTGTATGTACAATGTGTACATCACACCTTGTGTACACAAAACTACATATACAACGTGAACAAAACACCATCTGTACACAACACTACATATACCATAGTTACACAACACCATCAGTACATAGCACCACATATACCATATGTACATAACACCATATGTACATCATGTACAACACATATGCGATAGTAGTACTACACATCGAGAGACTAAAATGTCTCTACTAGGAAACCTTTCGTTTAGTGTCTTTTCACTATCCATGCATGCTTCAACATGTCACAGATCACATTCTTTCATTCCGCTGATGTATCCCTCAACACTACTTGTTCATAACATAAACATTAGTGTAGTAAAACCATATAATATAAAATCATATGCACACAATACTAACCTCACAGATCTATCAGGGCTACTATTTCCACTTGATTCCTCATGAAACAAGGAACTTCTTCATACCATTCACCTGCGTAAGTAATCATTCATCCAGAAGCATGATCCCTGACGATCCTGTCACAAAATGACACACACACACACATGCACACACACACACACACACATATAAACATACATTAACATAAAATAATCATAATCCCTAATGACCCTATCAAACAATGACATAGATACATACATATATACATATAAACATAAGAATAAAACAATCATGATTCATGATGATCCTATTAGACAACGACATATATACATGCATGTATACATATATAGAAAACAACATAATCATGATCACAACATAATTATCAGATATCATAAGGTCAAGGTTATGAGAACTCCCTTTATTCTTGCACAACATGCACAACATTGAAAACAATTGTTCCCAACATAGCCAAGGCATCTGACACCTCAAGTCCATTTACTTTACGTTACCTGATTACCTTTTTCATGATTGTCCTACCACCCTCCATTTATCATAATGGGCCAAACCAGTCCATCCAACTGTCATATTTTTACCTTCAAATGACATTCTACAAGCATCGACCTTCATCTGAGTCTTACAATACATGTTGAGTTTCATTCATCTCTCCCTGAGCTCCATTAACTTTCCTCCTTCACAAACCAAATTCTAAGACCCTCAAAACATCAACAGTAAGAATAAGTAATAAACCAGAAGTAAAGTATGGAAAAAACAATAGGAATATGACATGAAAAACAAAGTGGTATGGCCATACACTAAACATAAATGAAACTGAAAGTCAAACACAAACAAATAAAAAAGTGTCAAAAACCCAAAATGTGAAAATTCCTATAATGAAGGAACCCCTACTGCAACAAATCTCAATCTACTTCACCTACTTGATTTTTAAATTACATTCACCAAGTTATTCATCTAAATATTGAAGCAAATTACTTATGCAACCTACCCTAATTAAATATTTGATCTCATGAAATAGAAAAGAGAGAAAAGAACAAGATACATAGGAAATGCTTACTTTTGGACACAATAGTCCGAGGAAAAACCCAATGTAGGAAAATTGGTGTAGGAGTTCTAAGGATTTATTATTATGCAGGAGAAATATCTGAATAAAAATATAGGATGCTCATCTAGCATTCCTTTATAGAGAAAATACTAGCGGAAAATCTGAGTGAGTTCTACGTCACTTCACCTGGTAGAATTCTAGTTGATCTAACACAAGACTCGCTAATCGCAACTATTTCTGTGTTGGCTCTACATAAGCCTTGCATGAGCCTTTTAGGCTCTGTGTCAACCCTTCAACACCTCTTCTTCCCTTTGCATCAGCTATCCTGGTAGTTTTGGCATTTCTCGACAGTTTCGGTTGTTCCTGATAGTTCCAGCTTCTCCATGTCAGACAAAATTTCTGCTCTACGCCAGCCTTTTTGGCTCTGTTTCAAAGTTATGTGAGCCCAAACTAGCACATCATCAGCTCTCCCAGCGACTGCACTGCCTCTCTATAAGCTCTCTCCACCTCTCTATCAGTATTCTCTGGAAATTCCTTCTCCCTGATTCTCACTGCCCCGTTGTTGCTGAATGATCACCTAGTATGAATTTCTAAGCTTCTTAGCCCTAGAAATTGAAATCTAGATCAATTCGTTCTCTGTGTGTGTGTGTGTTTCCAAATGAACCCCATGCCTCCATTTTATACTTTTCTTGTCGAGTCTTCAACAACCATGATTAAGTCTCTAATCAACGGCTAAGATTAAAAATGACTTGATCCTCCTTCTAGATCATTCTCACCCATATTTTGATCAATACCCATTAGTATTTTAATTTCCCTAAGTTTAGACTTAGGAATCCCATCAAAAATATTAATTATTTTAATAAAATACAATCTAGGTGGAATTTCACCAAACATTTTTTGTGTTCTTTAGAACTCATGTTCCTTAGCCTCTCCACCAATTTTCGAGGCTATATCACTTCCGATGATACAAACAACTAACACTCCCTCTCACTGAGGAAAGTGCTTTAGCAACAATGTCCACCTACATGCTGCTTTGTTTCTGAAGCACCTCCTTTCTACATTGTTGATGCCACCGAAACTGTGTTGTTGCGGCTACTATATTGTTTCCCATGAAACTGCCACTACCATTTCTACATCTATACTACAACTTCTTCTCAAATGCTGCATCTAATATGCTGCTAGCACTACCACTACCAACATTGCATTTGTACTACAACTCAGTTTTTGAGAGAAGAAACTAAAAAAATAAAAAAACTAGGTTAACTTAACTGTGTTCAGCATAATGCAATGAATGTTGGAATCTAACTACTGTTGATTCTAACCCTCTAAATCTTCTGCATTGCTGCTAACTTCTACATTGTGCCAACTACATTGTTGCTAACCTTGCTCTATCCTAATCAATCTATGGTCCCCAACTACTGCATCTATCCTCCAAAAAACCCATTGCATCATCTCACACTAAGTCCATCTCGCTACGGTTGAATCTTGGGCTCTCGTAGCAACGAATTTATCCAAGAGGTGGACTCCTCAAGGATCCTGCCCACATCTAGTCTTGCCGACTACTGCTCAATATTGCCCCATCTCCCTCCTCGATATCTGTGGGCACTCATAAAAAACTCATCCTCATAAATATTTTTTGAAGAATCCTTAGGATGATGTTTCTCATCCTTGTTCTTTTTTTCGAGGGACATTGGGATGCATAGTGGCCCAACTCGCCAGAACTGAAGCATTTCACCTTTGAAATGTCCTCCTTTCGTTTATGCTTTTGTTGTCCCTTTGATGCCAAAGCTATGTTCTCTTCCTTCGCCTTTGTCTTTGTGTCACTCCCACTCATTCCATTGAGGTTGACCTTCACTACATCGCTCCTTAACTCCTCCTATTGAAGAGTCACACACATCTCCTCCCATGAAGGTAGTTTTTCTCTGCCCAATATGATTTGGATGAAAACTTGCCTTTCATCTGAGACTCCATTTAGGGCTATCCTCACCATCCCAATTGACTGAGGAGTGGACCCCACTGTAGCAAGATGGTCTCTAGTTTCATGAAGACATTGAAGATAGAGGTTCACCCCTTCTCCTTTCTGCATCAAAGTCTGCTACAACTTCTGCTCCAAATACATCTTCCACTATTTGGAAGAGACTTCATATAGAGAAGAAAAGGCTTCCAACATCTCCTGAGTTGTATTCTTGCCCCATAAGTGTGAGACCACATGATCTCGAAATCCATCGAGAATGAGCCTCTTTTCCTTCCCTTGCTTAGCCTGGTATTTATTATTTTGATCGTTGTGACCAGGAACAACTACAACACTATTAACATAGGTCTCGGGATCATGTTCCTCCACAACAACTACGATTCTCGTCTTCCATATGACATAGTTGGAAGCTTCTTCCAACCTGTCCTGATCTTTAAGCCCATGCGATGCCATCTCACCCAACTGTTGAATTGAATCATCTAGTCACTTCTTAGCACTGCTCAGTTGCTTAGCAAGTAATAAATTTAAACATTATAGTGGAAAGTTCTCTGAGGAGAAAATTCCCCTTCTGCGTGTCTTCATTCTTTTCTAGCAGATTTCTTCACCGGTAGAAACTGCACCATTCAAGCACTGCACTAAGGCTCTATGTCACTCCCTCTACCTCTACAAACTCACGAAATGGAAATCATACCTCTCTATTGTCTCACTCAGAGAGATATTTCCTCGGATCTCCTTCGTGGCAAGGACTACACAATCCCTTCAAGGGGATTCGAATTGTTGCCAAGTGCAGCTTTCGACCTCACTACTCAGCACTAGATCTTGTCTTTTTGTTTCAAAATCAACCCTCTAATACCATGTGAAAATTCCTACACGGAAGGAACCCTTACTGCAGCAAATTTGTGTAGGTTATAACCCCGTATAGACATTACCTGGATATGCATTCTAAAAGCTGAAAATAAAAAATGACAAGAGAATAACACATAAAACAAATATACACAAAGATTTTCCCCTGAATCCCAAACCGAGACTACCAAATTGATTTTTCATTATGTTCCTTTCAAAGTTAAAATACATACATACATACATACATATATATATATATATATATATACACATGCTGAAGCATCCATAAACTCCAATCCATTAACCCTAGATTAGAACATAATCGTAGTTCCCTTGAGAGAATCTACAAAATACCATGGACCGAAACCATTGCGCCCAAAACCATGTGCGAAATCAATGCACAAAGCCATAGGTAGCTCTACCCACCTAATATAGGGCCAAAAAACAATTTCTGAGGGACCTTCCCGCACCCTGTGTAGGGTGGATATTGCCCCCCTCCTTACCCCCTTATGAGCCCCCCACTACGTCCAGTGCAATAGAGGGAGAGCTTGCCACCGCTCCTCTAACCCTGCGACTTCACTACTGGGACTAGTAATGGAAAGAATATAACATAACCCAACAATCTGAATCTACTTCACCTACTTGATTTTTAAATTACATTCATCAAGTTATTCTTATAAATACTGAAGCAATTTACTTCTGCAGCCTACACTAATTAAATATTCAATCTCATGAAATAGAAAATAGAGCAAAGAACAAGATACATAGGAGACTTATTTTTGGACACAATAGTCCGTGGAAAAACCTAATGCTGGAAAACCGGTACAATAATTCTTAGGGTTTATTATTATGCAGGAGAAATATATGAATAGAAATATAGGATGCTCATTTAGAAATCCTTTACAAAGAAAATACTGGAATACAATTTGAGTGGATTCTACCTCACTTCACCTGGCAAAATTCCAGTTGATCCGGCACAAGACTAGCTAACCTTAGCTATTTCTATGTTGGCCTTGTGTAGGCCCTACGCCAGCCTTTCATGATTTGTGTCAGCCCTGTGTCACCTCTTCTTCCCTCTATGTCAACTATCCCAGCTATTCCGACAGTTCCCGAAAGTTCGAGTTGTTCCCGATAATTCTAACTTCTCCATTGCAGACAACTTTTCTTCTCTGCGCAGGCCTTTCTGGCTCTACGTGAATACTGCGTGGGTCTAGAATTTCCCAATATCATCCCTCCTAGCTACTGCATTGCCTCTCTACAAGCTCTCTCAGCCTCTCTATGATTATTCTCCGGAAAGTCCTTCTCCTAGAATTTCACTGCTCTTGTGCTGCTGAATGATCACCTAGTTTGAATTTCTTAGCTACATAGCCCTAGAAATTGAACTCTGGATCAATTCATTCTCTCTGTTTGTGTGTTTCCAAATGAACCACAAGCCTCCAATTTATACTTTTCGTGATGAGTCCTCAACTACCATGATTAAGTCTCTAACCAATGGCTAATATTAAAACATGACTTGATTTTCCTTCTAGATCATTCTCATCCATATTTTGATTAATACCCATTAATGTTTTAATTTCCCTAGTTTAGACTTAGGAACCAAATTAAAAATATTAATTATTTTATTAAAATACAATCCGAGTGGAATTTCACCAAACGGTTTCTTGCTTCTTTAGAACTCATGTGTCTTAGCCTCTCCACTAATTTTCAAGGCTAGAGGACTTCCGATGCTACCAAAAACTAACACAAATATGGAAACAAACACAATGACTCAATACCCATAATTCTGAGTGCTTCCAAGGGAAAATTCAACCCAAGGCCTTCTTCAAGATTTCATGAAAGTCTCTTTTTCTATGCAATCCCCTGCATCATAGTTCCATAAACACATAATTATTAGGCATAAATAAACATAACAATATACGAGATACCTTACCGTGTTGTGCCAATCACACTACCTTGTAACATAACATATACATATATCCTCACTCAAGGGACTCCAATTCCTTGATGAATCTACCCATAACTTGAAACTAGTTGTTATGCCTTTCAGTTACGTGTTCATGAATAATACATATGCTTGCTGCATTTGTGTCTTATTATGCCCTATCACATCACCCAAATGTTAATTATATAAAATCAATTGTTACCTTCTTAGGTTGATACCAAGCATGTTTCCATGCAACTATTCACACACATTAGTCACATGTTCCAAGGATCAACACATCATGTCTATTAATTTGAAATCATATTTTACTAAGAATAACAACCATGTCATAATCACAAGTCAACTCACACTCAAATACACATCAACTACCTCAACACATATGTGTTAGTACAACTGTCTTAAAACAAAATTATGCAATGTTATAGACACATACTCATATCATGCAATTAATCAAACATTCAGACAACTTCTAACGATACCATGTTAGATACACCAAATTGACGACATAATCAAACTCATACCTCAATATATATCACGGGAGGTTATCACATCTATACAGGTTAAACCAGATTAGTACAACACAATATCACAAATATATTGACTCATACCTTAATATGATAACCATAACCTTCTTCACAAGTCGATCTAGATTATCACGATACATATAACATCAATATCTTAATTGCAACGACCATAATAATAAGGCATATGACCACGATACATATAACAACAAGTTAACTAGCATGCATGACTAATCGAGGCACGTGGATATGGCCACACTAATTAACTAGCATCTCCTATGGATGTAACCAGAAAAAAAATGAAATGAAAACAATGTATATAACTGTAATGCTTATAAAAATCATTAACCAACATACATGCATGCCCAACATACAAATTTGTATAACGATATGCTCTTATCCTGAAGTCTAGTGCTCGAACATCGCTCTAATGATTTGCATCTCCTGCTTTATTTCAAGCAACATATCAACATAATAACATATCAACAACATCATCATGACATAAAATATATGTAATTACCTCATGCATGACAACCATAACCATGCCAATGCATACATGACAACATTCATCTAGCCCAACTAGTCCAATTGTTTGAACTTGGAAGCTCTAATACAACCTTGTGGTATCATATATCACCCAAAAAGAATGAAAACCCACTGGATACCATTTTGTAACACCCCCTCCCATATCTACGCACATTCACCACCCTCCAAGGGTAAACATGAGATAATGAACTACGAAGACATGACTCAACCTCCTAAGTATAGTTAAGGAAGTGGAATCAACAGAACGAAACTTTAATGACCTTCCTGAGGAGCTACAAGACCCCCAAGAGCTAAACCACTGCTCCAGGTGCCCAAACCGTGAGTTAAATTTCTTTCTGAGTGATTTGGACTCTGAGCCACAGTCATAACACTACATAAATTTGGTTGTAGGCCTCGAGTCACTTGCATAAGCCTATAAGGTAGTGATTGTAGTCTTATTTTCCTAGTTTTGTGTGTGCGATCGCCGAATTCTAAGCACATTTTCAGGGCTAGTCTCCATACCACTCACAAGAACTTGATGAAGCTTTCCAAGACAATTAATAACATAAGGACAAAGCCATTAACACAAAAATTGATCAAGGACTTCGCCTAATCAATCCTAGCCATGACAATCATTTTATCAATCACATTGTGAACATGTAATCTATAGGCCACGAATGCATATTTGAACATAGGGGTATGACACTTATATGAAAATAATCAAGAAGGTCTAATGTCATCTGATAATAGGTGTAATAACATCTACTTTCTCATGCATCCATTAACTATTCATCATAAAATCAAACATATAGAGAGCCATAACTAAAACTTGTTAAGAAACCATGCTCATAATCAACATATAACTTGAATAATAACCATGATAGAGCAACCATCAAATCCACATAATAACAAGTATAAATACTCATCAAATACAAGAGTAAAATAGCTCTTATTATCATATGCAAAATCCAACCAAGTCACGAACTTCCACGTAGCACCCAACCATAAATTGGGCTTAACCAAATCTTTCTTTTAACTAATCACCTTCGTGCCATATTCCAAGCATCAATGTGGGACTCATAATAAAACAACCAAAGATTCCTTAGGCTTTTCTGCATATCCTTTCATTACCATCCAAATGATTTCTAGGCCCGAAACACTCACCTATACAACCAACATTTACTGCAATCCTCCCATTACCAATCAAGGGATTCCTTGGCCAAAATAAGAAACACACACTACCTTAATTTACCTCAATATCGCCAAAATTGGTTAAGGGGTCACGAGGCCCTAAACAAGCTTGGATGCCTCCATATTTCTTCACCAATACCTTGAGGAATTTTCCTATGTCCATCCTTAGGCTTTACCAAATATCCCTCCATTACCATTTAAGGGATTTCTAGGCCCTTGGGAATTTTCCTAAGATGATCTCACTGAGTTCCAAAACCATTTGGCATCTAAAACTCAACCACATGACCGAACGCCATCACACCATGGCTATCTCAAAATGGCAAGGCAAGGTTGAAACGAGTGTCACACCTAGAAAAACCCATGACAATGACAACAAGAGAACCAAATGCACACATGCATGTACCATGCATGCCAAATCTAGCAGGGAAATCATAGATGAAACTTGATACGTGCAAAGAAATCTCATTGTAGCCACTTGATCCAACTTTTCCTTACTTGGTCTTTGATTCCCTTTGATTTATTTTCCTTCATTTTCCTTCCTTTCTCCAATGCTAGAGTGCTCAAAGAATGCTCTATGTGTAAGAGTATGAGAGATAGTGAGAATAGAGAGAAAGTTCCAATCCAAAACTATCAAACATTTGTACTCGCAAAAGCCATGAAGTGGTTCTCATAAGCCTTTTTATGATTGAGGCCTCTAATTTCCTCAATTTTCTCCTCAAATGCCTTGTGTGTGCTTTCACCTTCCTTTTCTCCTATTTTCCATTATTTTCATAAATAAAGTACCAATTAATGCCACTTTTCCTTTCAATTATTTTTCCAATGGCTTTCCAATTTTCTTAGCCCTAATAAATCAAAATTAACACTCACTATAACGTTTCCCCCAACATTAAGCTTGGAATATGTGTCTCATGACCTTGGTCTTATTTTTCCTTTATTAACTTTATTACATGAACTTTTAACCCGAGTTTATTCCATCATATGAACCTAGCATAAGATGTAGAGATATGTGACACTATCGAATGTAGTTTATTTTTCATAAACTTAAAAGTAACTTGAAATGTAGAATTCGTTCATACAACATTTTTATGTTAGTGCCACTTAGTGGCCATCATTTATCCAACTTTATAGCTATAAAATCTTTATAGTACCACAAAGTGTATTCATCATCATCCTAAAATTTTTATGACACAAGGAGTATATATGTTCTTCTAATACCTTATCATATCACAAAGTATATTTACCCGTATCATGTATAGAGAAGTCTTTTTTCTATCCTCTCCTAATAAAGTATGGCATCACAACATATATATACTCTCACAATGATAGAGAAGCATTTTTCTTCTTTCATTATAATGATTATTAAGTTAAAAATATTTTGTTAATTACTTTCATAATTTCTACATGAATTTTTATTAAATATATTTGTTTAAAATAAAAATTACATGGAAAATAAGAGTTCATAAAATTGTTTCAAAATTCAATTAAATATATTTATTTATGAAGTGGGGTTGCTAGAAAGATGATAAGGATTTTTGTAAAATTATTGATGCAATTAGGAAGAGGTCACTTTGCAAAATAACTATGTTAATATTAAAAATATTATTATATCTTATATTTGAGGAGAAATTATGGTAAGTTACAAGAGTTATATGATATGAAAAAGTTAAGATACTACAGGGAGGTGATTAACCTTAATCTAGATCAAAAGTCTCTCTCCTTTATTTTATTAGTTTAAAAAGAATGTCAACATTGCTAAAATAAGAACAAACTCTCATGAGCTCCATAGTGAAGAGAGGCAATGGCCCAAATTAATACACTGTATGATTACAATAATTTATATCCATAAATTGTATGATTAAAATAATTTGTCTTTTTACATACTAAAAAGGTTGAAGCTCAAAAACACTTCATTATAAAGTGATCCATGTGCAACCACATTGCATCTTAATTTCAATTACTTTTTATAATATAAACCTTCCTAAACTTTTAACTCATAAGTATTAATATCTAAGATTACTTATTTATCAACACTAATAATCTAAAATTACTTATTTAAAAAATATTACAATAGAAATAAAATTATAAACTAATTTCTCTCAATTCTTTTAAATCTAATAAACCATCATTAAATACAATAAATATTAATAACCATGTCATTATCATTCCTTTAAAAACCACTCTAACAATATATAATTAACAAATTTATTAAATATAATAATTATAAAAATAAGAAAAATCTATCCCTTCTTTAAAATTCATATTAATTTATATACAAAATTAATCTCTCATTTTAACTTCCAAATTGTATGCACATTATAATTGAAAACAACTTATAAATATAAGTAAAATACCACCAAATACACGTTATCTTTAATAAAACTAACACAATATATAAGATTAAATCATACAATAAATAGCACTCTGCACTATACAAAATGAATCTCACCAATGCACTTTATAACTCAAAATAATTTATAGATATAAATAGAACACCACCAAATATATTTTATATTTAATAAAACCAATATACAATCAATATCACTCTACATATAAGTAAAACACCACCAAATATACTCTATATTTAATAAAACCAATCATACAATCAATATCACTCTACACCAACTATCAATGCAAATTTATAACTTTAAGGACTATAATACCATCAAATATACCTATCCTTCTGGGAAACTTTTACGATACCAAGAGGTAATATTTATTCTCTATCAATATCTACACCAACCATCAACGCAAATTTATAATTTTAAGGACTATAATACATCAAATATATCTATCCTTCTCGGAAACTTGTATGATACCAAGAGGTAATGTTTATTCTCGTAAGAAACTTTATGTATCACAAAGTATTTAAGTTTGTGCCCTTCACACATATATATATATTATAATTAATTAATAAAAACATCAACTATAATATGTTTTGCTATCAAAATCTAAAACATAATCATTTGTTCAAGTCATAATCGTTTGTTTAAGTCACTCACAAATATCACTCGTCAACCACTAACGCTCTTTGGCCTTTCTGGGATGGAGACTTTCTTGGACCCCAAGATATCCTCTTTTGCTCCTGTTTCTTTTGCTCAGCTTTATATGAAATTAATATTCGATCATTCAACCCTAGTTAAATCTTTTACAAATCATATGAAAGCAATATCGCAAATTGCAACCCTTTCACTTAATCCTCGTAAAATTCACTTTGCTATTCGAAAGCTCACTTATGATTAGGCTTCTAATCCTAAGCTAACATTACCATGGAATTTTGAGGGCCCTCCCTAGTCCAAAAAGTGTGTTAGGATGATTGATTTCTCTCTCATTTAGCACGCCAAATAAACGTACCCTCATGCTCACATGAGCAGAAACCAGAGAACATCATTAGAAAACAAAGTAACCTAATTGATAGATTCAAAGTAACCTAATTGATAGATTCTTTTGAAACGAAAGGATAAGACTGAAATTCTTTTAAAATGATCACAGCTGACGAATGTGGGGATAATGATGCGTCTTCTTGGACTTAATGTCATATAAGACAAACACAAAAAAATGAGACAACAAATTATTAAGCAAGAGGATTAATGTGGAGAACAAATCTTTTGAAAGATCCATGGCATCCACACCCGCTTACAATAAGATAGAATTATTTGAAATCCACATTACCAAAGAGAACAAAAACGAATGATAACTCCTCGTGATCATTAACAACATGATCATTATAACCACCAGACCAAAATCTTCAACCACATGAAAAAGAAGATCAAGAGCCAAATGGTCTTGATTGCAATCTTTACCTCATATTGATCACCAATCTTCATCATTCCTGAACTCCATCTGAATCTGTACTCGATCTGAATCCACGGCACGAGAAATTGTGTCAGTCACTGATGTAGAACTCTCTATCATATTGATCACATTACAGTCTAATATCTACCAGACAGACAGTTTCTCATCACTCCTGCAAGTACCAAAAATCCTTCAAACACCTCCTTTCCACATGAACTTTAGGTTTAGGTTTCGAATACGACATGAAGCTGAACGCCCAATGCAAATTCTGTACGAAAGGATAAGGGATACATAGGAGTTGAGGTGAGCGTAACATACTGGTTGCATTAGATAGTTCTACACCAGGGAAATCAGGGTTTAATTTATATGATTGCCAACCCATTAGATAAAGCTCAACCTTATTCTCATTATTCGATGCAGATTTTTCTGGTATTGACATTAACGTCAGAGTAGTCTATGGCACAATTTTGCTGGAAAATAGTGGAAATTCTGGTTAGATTTTCACAAAATCCAACGGAAATTTTGGGAAATCAGAATTATAACTATCAACTTTCAAGATTTTCAATATCAAATAACATTTCCACCTTCTAAAAATTGATTTAAAGACTAATTTGGTTATATTTTTTTGTGGCCTCGATAGATAACGCCATTACTATCTTTCTAGGATCCATGCAGTCCTTTTCATATATCGTCATTTTTACTGGGTATTTACTACTTTCTTCCAGGCAGGTTTTTCCTTTCAGAGGTTACTGTCTTTTCAGGTAGTTGTTTTGATATCATGTCATTTTTTCCTGAGCACTATCTTGCACGTAGGTTCTTCCTATAAGATTACTGTCTATCAATGTGGTTCTTTCCATATATTCGTGGTTTGTAAGCATTAGATTTTGTTTTCATATATGTTCATGGCTTATAATCATCAGATCTTTCATTAGATCTGTTTTTTTAGTACTGCTGCTATTTTTAGAGAATAATGTAATCTGGGTTATATTAAGTTGACAAAATTTATTTCGAATATTTGCTAATATAAATAACGACATAAATTCTTGAAACTGGATTCCGATAATTTGATTGTTTACTTGTTATTTTCAATGTCTTCGCAGTATAAATGAAAATCCCTTATCCATCTCTCTAATCTCCGTTGTCTTGTTAAAATAAAACAAATAAAAAGGCGTTGTGTATGGAGCTTCAATTTCAGGGGAAGCCAAAAATCTGATAGTAGTAGTGTTTAAAAGGAAATAGATTCATTACCATTAAAAATTTTGAGCTACCTAAAATCTTAAACTTTAAAGCTTAATAACTCAAACTAGGATCATCACCAAGATTATTACCATAAAAAATCTATCATTACCAAAATCATCACCATCAAAAATCTTAGTCCACCCAAAAACATTAAACTTTAAAATTTAATAACTGTAACCAAGATTTTCTAAACCTTCCATGTGATTTTCATTATTTTCAAAAACTAAACTTGAAACAAGTTTAAAAAACAATTCAATTCTCGCCTTCTATGGAACTCTTTTCCTCGTAAGGGTTTCATTTGATTAAGTGAAACTTCCTTAAATTGTTGAATTTTTTTATTCTAAACCAGAAATTTTCATGTGTATAATCTTTTTTCACATAATTTCTTGCTTCTACACAATCCATTGAACTGTTATTGCGTATATCCGTATGTGTCCAGACAATCTTCCGTTTGGTTAACTTATACATTATCTATCTATGGTGTTGGCATTGCAGCTCTCTGCTCTAGCGTCCGTGGACAATAGAATTACTGTTCTGCCCAGCAAGTTTTCATGGTACAAATAAACAAAGGTACATGGATAACCATGGTACAAATAAAAATAAGTTACATAATAACCAGCCAACCAGTTGGCCTTTTTCTTGAAATTGACTTAATTGAAAGTTTGATCACAAACTCAGTGTTTTTATTACTAAAAATAATTTAATTAACCTAAAATATCTGTAAGCTTAAGCTTTACTCAATTGACAGTAGCCTTGAAAATGAAGCCTTGAAAATGAAATACAAGATTCTGTCTTCAAATCTTCCATGTTTATGCATAGACTGCACACTTTGAACATATTTCCAAAGTTTATCCATAGACTGCCCGCTTAGGGCTGCGCCCCATTACAGATTTTTCTAATACAAAATATCTGTAATTTTATCAAATAAGAGCAATTTCTATGCTTTACATGATTTAATTAACAAAATCACTTGATTTCATAACAGATTGCAGGGAAAACTTTCGCTTCCACTACTTCGAAAACTGACTTTGAAAAACTTCCTTTTCACGGACTTTCTTAAAGTGATCTAGTATATGTGAAAATTGATGACTGGAGTATGCCTCTTATCCTATGTAGTGCAGGTATTTTGAACGGAACCAAACTTGTTAGCCAACCATCAGACATCACTGCCTGAATGTTATGGTGATCACTTGCATTATAAAGATGCTAATATTATCAAAGTATACATCTAATGATTATTGTCAGTGTATCTAATCTACTTTCATTATAAAACACATCAAGAGTATTTAATGATTAATGTTAGGGTATTTAGATTATATAACTTCTGCGGATTATGTATGAGATATTATTTCCTTAAAACTCAGCTTCTTTGTCTTCACAAATCTATTATATATATTATTTTATTAACAAAACAATAAGGTGTTTCATTTTGGGTTTATATAGACAATGAACCACCTCCAAAATATCTCATTTTTTTTGCCATTGTTATAGCATCATTCAACATTTCTGTAGATGGGATGTGCTCTTTTATGGCCCTTGGCAGACCCTTTTTCCTTATGCATACTTGACTTTATATTAAAAAACAATATCTCAAATTTCATACACTACTATGCCGTTACTAAACCTAGTACATAAGCTAGTACCATAACATCATACAAGCTTACACCTTTTAAAATATGAAAAATAAAATAAAATGCTATTTTTAGAGGTGAGTTCACAGGTTTTAAGGAGATCTTACTTACACTAGACTGTGGCCTAACTGAAATAACCAATTTTAGGTGGTATATATACATCCATTGGGTAGACCTAATATATAAAAGAACAAGGATATCGACATTATACTTGATTTCTCCTAGATCAAGTATGTTTTTCCCATCCCTCCTTCACTCCCATTTTCTAGAAAACCCTCATTTCTTTTGCATAGATGCTCAACATCCTTATTTATCATCTACTTGCACCTACTAGAGAGGTTGTTTTCATGCTAGACAAATAGAGAGGAAGGCTTCATAGTTGCCTTTGGTGTGGATCAAGTTGTATCTTTCATGTACTTATTGCTATAAATCAATAAAGAAGCTTGTCTTATTCCTGATATATGTTGTCATCTTATGAATGATGGTTTATATGTTTATATATGATGATCTAACATATTATTATGTTTGCACATTGAATTATTTATTATGTATATACTTTTGTGATGGAATGAGAGGATTTGGACCCTATATGAACATCTTCAAATGTAGGACCTCTAGTTATGCTTCCAAATCCATGTTTGGTAGTTCATATGCTTGGCATGCTTGTCTCAGTGTTTTTTGTTGATTATCTTATGGTGCTCTTTTGAGTGTTTCTTGGTTCTTTCCAAGCCTTCTTGAGTGTGAAGTAATTTGGTTAGTAAGCGTGATCTTCTAGGTCTCTAATTTCTTTTTAATTTCTTCTTAGTTTTCCATTATACTTGTTTTTTCTTATAAATAGTAGTGTATATACCAAATTTCTTCCAAATAAACATACATTTACACATGTTTCTTTGGACGTAGACACGTGATACTATGTTTAAACATTCACATATATATCTAAAAATAAGAAAAAATTTCATTTCTTGTTTCTTCTTAGGTCTTCACCAAGTTCCTTTATGATTTATTGATGCTTATAAGGCCTAGAATCACCTTGATGTCTCTTGTTGTTGGAATTTTTAGTATTAAAGAGAGAGTCCATACAGGTTGGTAGAGTTTTAAAGACTGAAAAACTGGTTATCAGTTTTTTGGAAAACCAACTTTTCGAACTAGCTTAGTGAGTACATCATGAGGGCAATGTATGCGATCTACATTTTGAGAAGAGAGAGCTTGAAAGTATGGAGCAATTAATAGTTAGTTGAAATAAATATCTAGTGTCGACTTAATTAATTAATATAAATTTAATTATATATATATATATGTTATATATTATGCATGTTAGATATTATGAATATGAAGATTAAAGATAATGCTTATGGTTTATCTATTCAGATTTGATTAATTTTATTTAAATGAGGGAGTTTAAATAGGGTATTGATAATGATATTAATTAATTTCTTGTTATATTCACATTTCTTGTTAAATTGTATATGTAAAAACCATGTTAAATTATATGTTTAAATACCTTTTAATTATCTTTCTTAATTTGAAATTATATTTCATATTTACATATATATTTAAGTTTCTTGTTATCTATATATTTAGATACCATGTTAATTATAATTTTTTTTTTTTGAATGCTATGTTAATTCTATATTTAATTAATTAATTTTGTTTTAAATGAGAAAGTTAGTTAGGGTATTAATTACTTGAGAAATTAATACTATCTTTAGTATTGCTTGAGAAATGCTTATGTCAACTTAGGGTTTGTAGTCTTTGAAGCATTTTGTGTTTAAATTTGACTTCCAAATCTTCTTGGTGAAGTGTGTGATGGTTTTGTGCTTCTGGAATAGGTCATGTTGCTCATTGATAGCTTAGTCTTTGATTTGTTTCTCTTGTAACTGAAAATTTGGCTTTCTTTGCTTTCTCTTCCTTGTTTTTGAAAAGGGTTTGTGATTCTTGAATGAGTGAGAGATTTCAATCCTCTAGAATCATTCTCATTTTGAGTATTTTGCATCTTTCTCACAAAATCATTTGAATTGATTAAGTCTCTTATCTTGCTTAAGTCCTTTGTCTTTGTGGTCATTGGTGACTAGTGGGATTTGAGTCTTTTACATGTTTTTGGTCTTGAAATTGTTGCTTGTTTTCTTTTTTTGAACTTTTTGTTTCTTTAAATCTTTGAAAAGAAAAAGAAAAAGTTTTTTTTTTTTTTTTTGGCTTTATAGTCTTTTGAGTTTTTGGAAAATGTGTGAAATCTTGTTTGAAAAGTTAAGAGTATTTTTGTTTTAAGGAGCACTTTTTCTTTTGGAATTTGTTTTTCCTTGTTTGTTAAAATTGACTCTTGTCTTTGTGATCACATTTGCTCATCTTTGAGAATTTTCTTGAACCTTGCATTTACATTCTAGTGTGCATTATGGTAGGTGCATTTTAGACATCATTTATTTTTTTTATAGGTTTTGAATGTGTGTGTGCTTAAAAGAAAAAGAAAAAGAAAAAAATATTTCTTAGGATTCTGGTAGAACCCTTATAGAAATCTCTTTTATTGAAGAAAAATAAGTGTTTCATTTTCATGTAGCCTAAGTTTTCTATTGATTTCTTTTTAGTTCAAACATCATGAGTTGCACTTATTCTTTCTTTGTCTTAAATAACAACCAACTAAAATGAGCGCTTAAAATTAAAATGAACTAGAGTTTTTTTTTTGTCATAGGAACATCAACTAGTCTAGGCCATTTACAGTCTTGGAGTATGTGTGAGCAGAGTAAACTCTGTAAGGAAAATAAGCAAAAAATATAGAATTTTATTAATGAGTGGAGTTCACGAGTCAAGCACCAGGACATGTGAAGATAAGGAAAGAGAGATACCCCCTCTCCTACTTGTTGGATTGCCCACCCACAACTTTTCTTCCGAGCTTCTCAGCATGAGCTCGTGACCTTAGTTTCCTTTCCTAGGGACCACACAAGTGACTGTAGGGGGGAATGCCCATATTACCTGAGGTAGACTTTGCATCACTTTCACAGTACATCTTGAGGGTGCCCTTGCAAAAGCTTTGGTACTTTCACCGACAAAAGCCATTGTTTGGAGGTCAACATAGTTGTTTCTGATACCTTCATTGGCAATCTTAGGCCCCTATCATCCAAAACAACCTTTGAAAGGTCATTTTATTTGCCTTCATGTATTTTGGTGTCCATTCCTCATTAGTGTTATCCTGAAAACTATTGTCCATTGAGAGCTGCTAGTCCCACTAAGACGAGTATCTATCTTAGAAACAAACAGATTAAAGTTACTTGTGATTTCCTGTATGAGAGATAGATGAGAGAGAAGCAGAGAGCACCAACCTCAGTCTTTCACTATTCTCCTTGCTTGTTTCCTCTCTCCTTTGATAGAGCTTTCGCCACTCCTTTCTCGCTTGTCCCACTTCAAAGAACACCTATAGAGTCAAGGAAGCAAAATACCATCAAAGCATAGAGATCTATAACCATAAATAATGTAGGATCAGATGTACATTAACCATATAGATGCATACACAAACAAGATTCAGAGATATACAAACATATGCAGGAAAACTCAAATAGCTTTATCGATAGAAGTAGTAGAAGAGAGGAATACAACTAGGCTATCTGATCGAGCATCATCCTCCCAGCATGAAAGCCCTCTTCACCTCATACAATGCAAGATCACCCAACAATGTCTTCAAAGAGAAACCAACAACACTTCCTTGCAAATTAAATTACAAAATTCCAGGCCCTCGATCTCTTGGATGAGGGATCCATATATAGATGTCTACACGAGAGTGAGTTAGCTTCTGGGATTTTGATTAGTGTCATTTCACTGATAGTTCTTGGTTCCACTTGGAGATTTCAGATCTCTTACTCATCCCTTGGTGAATTCACATAGGCAAGTGTCATATGAGCAGTTTCTAGAAGATTCTCTGGGTTTCCACCTAGCAAACTGCTTCTGCCATTTGATTGTTCTTGCTCATCGCACCCTACAGAAGGGATTTCTAGTATGCATCGCACCCACCATGTGTAATAGGTGAGATGCATTGCGCCCTATGCATGGAGGAGTTTGTATGGTCCTATTTTGACGAGTTCTGAGTAGTTTTTCATGGAGAACTTCTGGGAGATGATGTAATCACCTCACCTTGTTCCTTTAGGGTATGAAACAACACTTTTAGAGGTTTAGAAGCCCTTGGTTTATGGACATATGTGATTGGTGTTGCAGTTCCCAAATATGTCTATAACAGTTGCCCCCTGAAGCATGAGGTCGTAAATCCTTTTGATGTCGGGTGAAATGCTTTATAATGAGGATCCGAGGTTTTTCAAACTAGAAGGTGACCTGTAATAAGATACAATACAATACATTATCTTCACAATATTTTCATGATCTAGCTGAGGTGGGCATTCCCATGCTCAGCTTTATAAATTCATATTCATGTACATAAGATAGACAATCATCTGTGTGGCAGACTGATGATTCTGGTAGAGCCATCATCCTTTAGTTTGGATGATTATCTGTGCAACAATGATGTACATTTGATGTCTTTATTTTCCTGAATATATCGCAGCCCGGATGGATGAAACTAGATCCGAGGTCTTCAAACTCGTTCATTCTTCACCCAAAGTACAAGTCCATCCATGCGAAAAGATGTTCTGATGTCGAACATGGAAAGGCATCGCCTCATTACTAGCCAATGATGTAAGCTATTAATAGGCGCGAGAGGAATCACCGATAATGATGATGACCCTCAAGGTATTGCAGTACAATTCACGTGGTGTGAATACATGAGATGATGTCGAACACCTTGTAAAATATTTCAGTCGAAGGCCATTGATGTAAACCTGTCGCCGGAAGTGAGAAACTTGCCATTGAGGCATGCAAGCTTCAAAGTAGTGGAAGGGTTGTCCCTAAGTCAACTCCTTGGATAATGAGCTGATGTCGACAATAAGTGACCCATCGTAGGAGGGCCTTAATGAATCCCACATTTAGGACACAGAACAGAGCAAATGATTTTGTGGAGGTGAAAACGATATGATGATACAAGGCTCAGAGTGGCGGTCATGAAAAATGGAAAGTGAAGGTATTGCAGTGGATGAGACGTTGGCTAGGTTGGTGAATTCTCTGAGCGACTTCTCTTGAACATACCGGTGACACTGAAATGGATTGGTAGCATTAACCCCAAGGTGGATGGTATGGTGGACCAATGGTGATATGACCAATGAATGGAATAACCCAATCCAACTCAATCATGGTGACGGAGTGAAAGTGTCGTGTTCAAGAGAAACTTGCTACCAATGAAGCTATTCAAGTTTTCTTCCCTTTTTCCCCAGTCATTAATAACCAGTACCTCTTTATTTTTGTTAAGCTTGAGGAGGATAACATATTCTTATTCTGTACTTTTCCCTTTGGGCAAACTTGTCGCTATGTTTTAATGGGCCTAGTGACAGTGAAACTCACTCTTGTCTGCATGGACAAGTTTGTCAGTATTGTTTTAACGAGTTTAACGACAAATATAACTTGGTCCTTTTCAAATTTAGAGAGTCTAAAAGGGACGGAAAGGCAAATCTAGTGGTCCTTTTTTGTAATGTAATCCCTTAAGTCCGAAAAAGTGTAAAATAATATGAAAGGGATGACCTTTCGATAGTTTTAACGAGCCGAACAAGACAAGCGCTCGATCTTTTTGTGTAATAATCCCTCAGGTCAAAAAGATTAAAATCTAGAGGAGGGATGGCACTTCGAGTCGCTTTAACGAGCTCGAGAGGCCAATTGCTCGGCAATCTTTTTATATTTTATGAGTCAAATGAAAAGAGCTTAAAGGAGACTCATTTTTTGAGGAACAAGTGATGTTTTTGGATAGCAACTGGTTCCAGGTAAGGTTTGGAACTTTTCAATCACGATAGTGTAAAGAGGGTGATTAACAGAATCACTCATCACAACTGTTCCTCGAAAGGGTAAATAATCAAATGGAGGCATATGATTGGCTAAAAAAGGGTGGAGGTGATGGTAAGAACATGACCAAGGTTCAAAAGCTAATAATTATGCGATCACAATGGTTATTTACTGAGGGTGGGGTTCATTTTTTAATGAGCTTGAACTCTATGGGAACATTTTCTCATTGCTAGGTTTATTTTTTAACGAGCTTGAACTTCACGTAAAACTACTCATGGCGAGGTTTATTTTTTAACGAGCTTGAACTTAGCATAAAACTACTCATGCCAGTCATATAATAAGGATGTCTCATCAGTAGGTTCATTTTTTAGGGAGCTTGCCCCATGCGCAACTTTTCTCTTGAGCCTTTTGTATGCAAGTTAGGAACGACCAACTATTGTCCTAGGGTTTAAATAACTACTGAGGTTAGGTAGGATAGTTTCTCGGTAGGAAAAATCTCCTTTACTTTGTCGTTTCTGTTGGTCTCAGCAAAGGTGAATGGTTGATTAGACCAATCACCTAACTTAAGCAGTTGAAGTTAGTAAAACTACGGGGTTAGAGTTATGCTCATCACTTTTCATTTGCGTACAAAACGTTTTACATGGCCCCAAGTATAAAGTAGAGTTTCCACGTCACCATATGGAAGTTCTCGCGTTAGCAAGATTGTTCCATCCACGTCGCAGACAAAACGCTTCGTTGGCAATGTCCATAAAAAAAGACAAAGGTGAATGGTGGGAGCTTCCACTCACATAACGTTTGACGAGGGAATCTTTTTCTAGTCCAAATCCATTTTCCTAAACAGACAGGGGCATTAGACTAGTCATATTCCTACGCCGAAACCTACCTTATATCTAGGGTTTTTCTGCTGAAGCCGACCAGGGTGCATGCCTCTTGGGTTTCAGTCATGATCACCGAATCACTCGCGATCATCAAGTGGACGGACTGGAGATTGATTAGACATTCCTTGTGCAAAAAGACCAGTTAGGGATGGCATTGGACTAATAGTTGTGTTTGAACCATGGAATGAAAGCTGGTCAACTAGGTGGACCACTCTGCCTTCATGTCTGAAGCACATCACTCGGAAGAGTGAGGAAACGATAGCTCCCATGCTGTAAATGTAGTCACGTCCAAGGAGTAGATTGTAATCTAATGGCCCTTGGACTACCATCGTGTTTAGATAAATAGTTTCCTTCTCAAATTTATAGGCAAATTTGGAAGGATCCCTAATGGTCAACTAGTTCCTTTGTTGAAGCCTGACAGATTTCAAATCTCAGGTAGAAGCGATGGTGAACGAAGCACTTTCCAAGCAGTGGAGGAAAGGATACTCACAGAAGCCCCTTCATCTATGATAGTACCAACCACGATCATTCTGTAAGCTTGTACTATGATTCAGAATGGTACATTAGATGGTACCTGGGGCCATCCTAGTAGATTCTAATCGAAGGAAACAACTATATTGCTTGGAGGTGGGACCGAATACATGGCCAGATAAGTCTCTGACGAACTTCCTTCCTGCAGTAAAGGAATGGGTAGATTTCCCCCATGTTCATTGGAGACTGTGTTTACGAAGAGAATTTGAACGATGTCGTTCTCATTCTCTTTGGTAACAGTATCATCTGAAGGTGGGTCCTCTGAAGACAAGATTGGGTCGACTGCTGCGTCAACCTGTTGACTTTGGTCTGGTGTGGACTCAGAGGGTTTATCTTCAATGATAGGTGCTTCGATCAACAACAATGGTGTGTCAGTCAGATTTTCAACTAGCGATGGACTCGGCAAGATTTTATTATATCGAGGAGGAAGTCGCTGCGGTGATGCAGGACGGTTATCCAAGACTCTTTTAGCTTTGTCTAGGAAGGGACAATGGTGGAGGGCATGACTGCCTTCACACAGTCTGCAAGGAAATTTGGATCTTCCTTTTTGTCCATTGACTTCATTTTCAGTAGTTGACGGTGTGCTCTCAACATGATCATCAGAGGTTGAAGACATCGGATTGTGCAAGTGGGGAGACGAGTCCCTCAAGATTCGTTGGTTGCATGGACAATCTCAATGATAATGGTCTCCCTTGCAAATGACACATGGAGATTTAGGTTTGGATTGTGTAGTGTGTGGATTTTCGCCAGATGATGCATGGTTGACCCCTTTCGCCATTGGCTTCTTCTTCTTCTTCTCCTTCACTTTCTTCTTCTTCTTAGTTACTTGGTTTTTAGTGTTACTAGCTTCACCAAGCGAAGAGGAAGAAGGAGAGGGAGAAACCAACGAAGTAGAAGGTGGGGGAACAACTTCAGTATCATCTAGTTGCTGATTTGATTGTTAAGGAATTGTGGTGTTTTGAACGATAGAGGTCGAGAAAAGCCATACGGGCAGGCCAATTGTGAGTCCTGGAAGGGACAATGTGTCCATGTGTGGAGCACCAACATCCCCCCAAGAGGAGAAGGGACTAGGATTTCCACCAAGAGGAAATCCTTGATTGGTAGACTCCATTTCTCAACCTAAAGACCAACGAGGGAACAATGATATTATTCTGATTAAAATAAATTTTATGACGCTTTGACACAACTTGCTTTTTCAATTTTTAAGAGTCAAGAAAAAGCTAAAGATGACTCTAGTCGCCTTCGATTTTTAATTAGCCTGAAGTGACAAGTGCTTAGATGGACCTTTTCTTTTAAGGAGTCTGAAAAGGAATGAAAGTGACTACTATGGAAATCTAGATAGAGGGATTACCAAACCAATCGAAAAACTGCAGAATACTTTTTACGGTATGACAGTCAATCTTCCCGAATGTTGTGTTCAGTGCATTGTGATCGATAGGGCGACATACACGACTTCCTAAGGACAAAGGATGTAGCCTATTGTGGTCTCCCAATATATACTCTGTGGTATGTGGGAGAACAAGTTTGTGCTGGCACTTGTTGTCTCAAAGAGGAGGAATCACCCAACCTACGATGAAAGCGATAGTTACCAGGCTTTACGACGCTGGAATACGTCTCTAGCCTAGACTTCTAAATGTTGTGCATTAGGTTCCAAATCATTTTTATGTTCATTGAAGTTTGCCTTTAAGGTTCACCATGTGATGTAGATATACAATTCCTAAATATGCAATCTAAGATGATAAACAGTCATTTACTTTCCTTTTGCGATGAAAATCCTAGCTACTAAGGAAAGAGAAATGAAATTCTTTCAACATAGAGCAGAGAGCACACACTAAGATGCAATATCCTAAATCAATTTCCACAAGCAATCCACATGCAAATGCGCATGCATGTATTTTTTTTCCGCTTTCTTAATGTATGAATGACAAAAAGAATGCTAAGTACAAATCTAAACTATTCTTCTTTCAAAGCGACAGTACTAAAAATTTTCTTTTCAAAAAACAAAAGTAAAGACAAGACGACACTTTGCGATTTTGAATTCAAAATTTCTTTCGACACTTGAAATACTAATGATTCAAATCAAATACAATGGAAAAAGTGTAATAGACTATCAAAAAGAGGAAGACTCTTTTCTTTGACTGAAAATGACACTTGCGATACTTTCAAATCAGAAGAGGACAATTCGATTAAGCTACTATTCGCACAAGAGAACTGTAAATGATGAAAAATACATAAAAACATTCACAATTCTTTATCAATTGAGGCTGAATAATGCAAAGGAAGGGAGTTTCAACAGCGATATACTGATCACAGACAGCAAAACTATTGAATAAAGTTGAAGACAATGAAGAAAAAACCAAAATCTGGAGGTAGAAACAGTCTCATCTGATCATCGCACCTATAACACAGGGAAACAAGGATGCATCTCACCTACATCACATGAGAGGTGCAATGCATCTGGACTTCTAATGAGAGACAGTGAGATGGTCCAGGAATGAGACTGAGCTTGGTTTTTGCTCACAGTTTGCAGCTAAGTTCAGGGGTTTAGGCTGAGCTAATGATAGGCAGTAAACACAAAGTAGAGGGGCTGATCTAATGAGGTTATTTGAGCTAACACCAGGGCACTTAGGATGTTTGCAAGCTAGATGGTCAACTCATAAACAAACCCAGAGATTGATTGAAGCAGCGTTGATCTACATTGCAGTTGCATAGCAAAAGCAGTTCGAAGGCTAGCTGGCTTGATTTCAGGCTATGTCTGTGGTTTATAAAGCAAACAACAGTAACGAAGCAAACAAACTATTCGTTCCCCAGCGGAGTCACCATTTTTTTATCAGGAAAACTAGTGTCCATTTAGAGCTGCTAGTCCCACTATGATGAGTAGCTATCTTAGAAACAAATATATTAAAGTTACTTGCATTTTCCTTTATGAGAGATATATGCGAGAGAAGCAAATAGCACCAACCTTAGTCTTTCGCTAGTCCCCTTGCTAGTTTCCTCTCTCCTTTGATAGAGCTTTCGCCACTCCTTTCTCACCTGTACCACTTCAAAGAACACCTGTAGAGTCAAGGTAGCAAAATACCATCAAAGCATAGAGATCTATAACCATAAATAATGTAGGATCAGATGTACATTAACCATATAGATGCATACACAAACAAGATTCAGAGATATACAAGCATATGGACGAAAACTCAAATAGCTTTATTGATAGAAGTAGTAGAAGAGAGGATTACAACCAGGCTGTCTGATATAGCATCATCCTCCCAGCATGAAAGCCCTCTTCACCTCATACAAACAAGATCACCCAATAATTTCCTCAAAGAGAAACCAACAACACTTCCTTGCAAATTACAAAATTCCAGCCCTTGGATCTCTTGGATGAGGGATCCATATATAGATGTTTACAGGAGAGTGAGTCAGCTTCTAGGATTTTGATTAGTGTCATTTCATTGATAGTTCTTAGTTCCATTTGGATATTTCAGATCTCTTACTCATCCCTGGGTGAATTCAGAGAGGCAAGTGTCATATGAGCAGTTTCTAGAAGATTCTCTGGGTTTCCACCTAGCAAACTGCTTCTGCCATTTGTATGCTCTCGCTCATCACACCCTATAGAGGGGATTTCCAGTATGCATCGCACCCCCCATGTGTAATAGGTGAGATGCATCGCACCCTATGCATGGAGTAGTCTGTATGGTCCTGTTTTGACCAGTTCTAAGTAATTTTTCATGGAGAGCTTCTAGGAGATGATGTAATCAGCTGACCTTGTTCCTTTAGGGTATGAAACAACACTTTTAGGGGTTTAGAAGCCCTTGGTTTATGGACATATGTGTTTGGGGTTGGAGTTCCCAAATATGTCTATAACAATTAGAGAACTTTTGAGGTATAAAATGGGTCTCCTAAAGAAAAATGTACAGCCAAAATAATGTTTATAAGAACAAATAGGATTCAAGATGATGATGTCAATCATGGGGAATGATTCATCATTTTTGGGGTAGAAAAGTAAAAAGATAATAAAATAATAAAACTACTTTTTCAACTTTTATTTGCAATTTATCTCCCTAAGGTTTCATTCAAATTTCTAGCCGGAGTACTCATTGGAAAAATTTAATTCCTCATCCGAGGAGTACCCATGTTGCATACTTTTGTTGGACCCTACTACATGAAAAATGAGAAATACATGAAAAATTGTGATTGCAATCACGTTTTTCATGTATTTCTCATTTTTCATGTAGCAAGGTGCATCAAAAGTATGCAACATGGGTACTCATTGGATGAAGAATCAAAATTTTCATTGAGCGAGTGTTCTTGCTTGAAACTTAAGTAAACCCATAGGGAGATAAGTTGAAAATAAGAGTTGAAAAAATAGTTTTTTCCCTTTTCCCTCTAAAATTTGATGATGTAATCTAATCTTATCTTATTATTTTCACTATTAGTTTATAATTTCCTTAGGGGGGACATTTTAGACGTCAAAATTGTCCTAGTATAATCACCCGGAGAAAAAATACTTGGATGTTGCTTGCTTGGTTGTATCTTTAGGACATTATAGTGGAGTGCTCTTTTCTCTTTGTATTTAGTTGGATTTAGGTGGATTTTGTCTTGTCACTTTTGGACCTTTGATTCTAAGTGACTAACCAACCACTCCAATAGTCTTTAAAATCATTTGATCTTCCTCTTGAAATTATGGAGTTGTCTCCTTAAGGGAAAATATTTGATTGTGCATCTCTCTTCCTTGAAAATCCATTTGAAAGTTCCCATAAGGGAAGGATCTGTGTATATGTTGGATATGGCCAATATTCCCGTGGAGACCAACCAAGGGAAGCCTCCAAAAGGGGATCCTTTTGACCCCCTTGATGGCCACTTAGAATATTCGTCGATTGAATGTTGGACTACAAGTTTGGCTGTGGTCCACTCCGAATATTCCAAAATTTCATGAAGCTTCTCACATGAACACTTTATTTCAAGGGCATCTAATGGGTGTTAATCATTCGTCTTCTGCAACACAGAAATATAGGCTTCCTCTTTCTCCTCCATTTTTTAATAAGAAATCTAAAAATAAGAGAAATAGGAAGAATAAGAAGAAGAATAGTTATCTCCATGAAGAGTCACCACCCTCTCCTAGTCATGTCGGAGATTAGCCATGAGTTGTTTCAAGTCATGTTGGGGGCATAAGTCTAGTCACTGCAAGTCATACTAGCAATGGGTCACCTACTTCTATGAGTCATATTCTTAGGTCCATTTGTTACTAGTGTAACCCCTTATTGTTATTAGTACAACCCTCTTATTATATTGTTGTGCCCATGTAGTTGACATATTGTTATTATTGTGCCCCATAGAAGCCCACTGTTGTTATTATTGTGCCCTTACATTATTATAGTTTTGTCGACTCTCATTATATTATGACCTCTTAGACTCCTATATATAGAAAGGAGGTCTTGTCATTTGTATCATCCAAGAATTGTTCATTTGTGTAATGTAAAGGAGGTTTCCCCCTTGAAGAGGATGATTTCTAAGGCATTGATCTATCTTTTCTATCTTTATGTGAGCTGGTTTCATAACATTTGGTATCAGAGATTTGGATTCTATGGTTTCGTTGTTCCAAATAGGTCATAGTGGAATTTTTTCTATAAAGTTTTTTCTGCGATGGTTTAGAAGCTAAAAAAAACCCATTTGAGACTAAATCATGCTGAACCTCATATTTGAGTTTTAGATATTGTCTCTGTATATTTATGGAGATATGATATGAGGAATTTAGGGTTTTTGCAAGCTCCATAATTCCATCTCAAACAAGTCTTCATGGAATTTCCGCTATAATTGTTTTTCTACGAAGTTGCAGACTCTGAAATTAAAACTCATTTGAGCCAAAGATTTGGTGAAGCTCGGGCCTGAATTTCAATTTTCTTTTTTTTTTGGAGATACAATCCAAGACAATTAGGGTTTCTCCAAGCTCCCGAATTACATCCCAAATAGGTGACCTTGGGAACATCATCATAACTTTCTCTTTGAGCATTAGATTGAAATTTCGTAAGAATTTACAGAAAGATGATGGACTGTAGTTTTCTTTGTATCGGTTTTAGGTCCTAAGGTTCAAACAGTGACACGTGGCACTTCATACAAGTTCACTTTACTGAACGAGTCTATAATGAGGTCATCATGGTAGATTTGACATAACTCTTCCTTACAGAATCCAATCTCGATTAAACTTGCGAGGTTAGAAAGAGGACTCAGAGGGCTACTGCAGGAAGTAATTTCAAAACTTGGAGATATGAAATTACAGAGTTACAATTGTTTCAAGATAGAGCTCCTAAAAACATGAAAAGGCAATATGAGGAAGTTTTATGGCAAGGATCACTTAAATTGGATACTATAGATGGAGAAATATTTTGATCTACATGAGGTGAAACTATTACAAAAGCTACATATTGCATCTTTATATTTAGAACCGAATCAATTTTTATGGTATGAAGGCCTTTCTTCTCGTAAACCACTTGTCACGTGGTCAATTTTCATGGAGGAAATGATAGCACATTATAAGGATACAAAGAGAAACACCTTCCTTAGTTAATTGATAAATCTCAACAAAAGGGTTCAATGGCAGAGCACATTGAGGACTTTAAAAAATTGAATATAAGGGTAAATGATATTCGATAGAAGCAAAGGATTGATGTCTTCATAGGGACTTTAAAGGATAAAATTCAACATGAGGTTCGTCTTTGGGAACCGGATTCATTGGAGAAGGCATTCAGGTGGGCAAGAAAAATTCAAAGCGAAATGATGGAAAAAAGGAATCCCACCACTCACAACTATAATTATGGAAGTTTTTTTTTCTCCTAGACTTCCACAACCTACAAGGTTTATACCACGAAAATTGGAAGGAAAAAGAGAAAAAGGGCTTTGTTACAATTGTGATAGAAAATACACTAAAGGTCATAAGTGTGTTGAGAAGAAATTATTTTACATAGATTATGAAGAGGAGGAAGAAAAGGATCAAGAAACATCAAAAGAAGAGGATATACACCAGGAACCAACCCCAGAGGAGGAAGAAATGAATCCGACCATCTCTTGTAAAGCAATGGAAGGAATTATGACTCCTCAAACTCTTAAGATAGAAGGACATATCAAGAAGAAAAAGGTTCAAGAAGTGAAACATCACATCGAGAAAGAAGAAATGAATCCAACCATATATTGTAATGCATTGGCTGGAATCACCACTCCTCAAACTATCAAGATAGAAGGACATATCAAGAAGAAAAATTTTCAAGAAGTGAAAGATCACATCGAGCATCAAGAAATGAATCCGACCATATCATGTAATGCATTGGAAGAAATTTCCACTCCTCAAACTCTCAAGATACGAGGACATATCAAGAAGAAAAAGATTCAAGTAGTGAAAGGTCACATCGAGCATTAACAACAAGTTCTCCAACTTTTAAAGGATAATGCCACTTTGGTGCAGAATCGAATGAAACAACAAGCAGATCAAAATCACAGGGAAATACGTTTTGATGTAGGTGATTGGGTATTTTTATGTCTACATCTCAAGAAAGCTATTTATGAGAAGGAAATGTTGGAAATACTACATGCACTTAAGAAATGGCGACCTTACCTAATGGGAAGACACTTTAAGGTAAAAATGGATCATGATAGCCTTAAATATTTTTTAGAACAAAGATTATCTTCAGAAGAAGAGAAAAAATGGGTCACAAATGTGTTAGGTTATGACTTTGAATTCATCTAAAAAAATGGAAGAAAAATGTTGTTGCATATGCACTCTCAAGAAAGGAATAGGATGTAGAAGAATTGTTTTCTGCTATTTCTATTATCCAACTAGATTGGATAAACAAAGCAAGGGATCAATGGAAGAAGGATGAAGAAGTATGACCACTCATTCAAAAGTTGCAGAATATCCCATTTCAAACAATATTGCCAGAACTTTACAAGGAAGGAAAAATCATATTGGAACCTGGAGCAGTCATAGAAACAAGAACCCGACAGCTACGAAATCAATCAATTTCATAGTATCTCATCAAGTAGAAGAACTTACCCGGTGAAGATTCCACATGGGAGGAAAAGAATTTTATACAGAAGCATCAAGAGCTACTTAAGTGTTGAGGACAACACTTTTTGAAGGAGAGGAGCATGTTAGGTCCCTATGCTACTAGTGTAACCCCCTATTGTTATTAGTACAACACCCTTATTATATTGTTGTGCCCATGTAGTCCCCATATTGTTATTATTGTACCCCATAGAAGCCCACTATTGTTATTATTGTGGCCTTACATTAGTATTGTTATGTCGACTCTGATTATATTATGACTCCTTAGACTCCTATACATAGAAAGGAGGTCTTTTCATTTGTATCATCCAAGAATTATTCATTTGTCTAATGTAAAGGAAGTTTCCCCCTCGAAGAGGCTAATTTCTATGGTGTTGATCTATCTTTTCTATCTTTGTGTGAGATGGTTTCATAACACATATTGTTGATGACTCACTTGCTTCTGTGAGTCGGGCTAGGGGCCCAAGTCCTATCTATTTTTGGAAAGAGTCACTAACCTTTGTAATTCATGTTGGAGACCCTCTATGAGCCACTACTAGTCATGTTGGAGGCATTAAGGTTGTTTAGAAAAATAGGGATAGGAGAGCTAAACCTAAGTTCCCTTGTAAGATATGTAAGGGAGATCATCTTACTCATTTGTTCCCTGATATTTCAGTGGTACAAATCTTTTGTTATGAGTCTAAATGTTCTTCTACACATAAATCTATTATGGTTTCTCAACAATCTAAACATCCATTGGTTGATGAAGTAGTTGAGCAGTGCAATCTTTGTCAGATCCCACTCCTCTCTTGGGGGGTGATGTGCCTAACAACAAAATCTTCTTGATTTCTAGTTGAGAGTCTTCTAATCTAGGGGGGATGCCTGTCTCTTCCAGTGTGTCCCCTCAAATTTCTTGTAGATTTTCCTATAGATTCAATATCTTATGTCATATGCTAAAACACAAGACAAGAATCTACTCTACTATTTAGCGGAAACCAAAATTGATCAATGAAAAAAATATGCAAAAAAGGAAGAATTTCAATCACACATAACACAATATTTCTCTTGGAAAATCAATTTCTAAAAAGCATGACTATCTATATCGCATTAACTAAAGATATAAGAACAAAATACAATGATTGTTCATCATGAACAATTCGTGCACTAGTACAATCTGACTCTCTACCTGACAAGCAATCTCTAGCCAACACTTAGCCAATTCTCCTTCCTCGCAAGCCCCTACTTCCTTGTGCAATCCATAGAGGAATTAACCCATATTTAATGGGAAATTCACTCTCCATAGTTGTGCAATCCAAACATAGGTCCTTAATAGATTGCATGCACCATCTATACAACTCGGAAAATTATACAACTGATAGTACACTTTCCCTCAACTCTAATCTCAATTGGCTCTTCCTATTAACTAACATGCATGAGTTATTTATGAGTCAATATTTAGTTAACTGGTTTGGTATTGGTGATGCACTAGTGCACTAGTGCACTGCTAGATCTCTACTAGTTCCTTCAACAGTGAGAACTAGTTTAACTTACTATAACTCAGGTAGAATCAATTATCTAATTAGAACTCCAAAAGGACTCAACCTACTCCCCTAAACATTAGGGATCACTCTACATGAATATTGATAGACTTTCAACTTGAATTTACTAATTCAATTAAGTCAGTTTAACTTAATTAACTATTACAAGGTTCCATGAGAATAAAATTACAATTTAATTCGAGGAAAAATTAAATTGGAATTTCTTGTTACTGTTTTTAACAATCCCTCTCAACAAGAAAGGTATTATCAACTACCCTGATCCTGTCTCTGTGAAACTCGAATTTTCATCTTGATAATGGCTTTGTCAAAATATCTCTATCCTACTCCTCTGTGGGAATGTACTTCAACAACATAATTCTCCTCTACACACAATTTCGAAGATGATGATACCAAATATCAATATGCTTGGACCGATCATGAAAAAATGGATTTTCACAGAGTTTGATTAAACTCTAATTTTCACAATAAATCACAATTGAATCCATTTGTTGACCTAACAGACCAGCCAAAATCTTCCTCATCCAGATAGCCTCACAAGTCGCTTGAATAGCAGCCATGTACTATGCCTCTATTGAACTGAGTGCAACTGATCTTTGTTTCCTATTGTACCAAGAAATAGTTGTTGACCCAATAATGAATATCCTTCCTAATGTGATCATTTTTTCAGATGGACTCCCTACCCAATCTGCATTGGTGAAGCCTTGAAGCTTCACTCTCTCTATGCATTTATACCATAAACCATACTAAGTAGTGCCTTTGAGGTGTCTCAACACATGCTTGGTTGCCTTCCAATATAGTTTGGATGACTTAACCATTGCTTGACTAAGATGGTTAAATTCATAACACATGTGTGGTCATGTGTTCACCAAATACATGAGTGAATGAACAAGCTTCGTGTAAATAGTAGCTTGTACTACTTCACCGAAAGTAACATCCTCCTTCCTCCATTTACCTACTAGAGGAGTCTCCATGGGTTTACTACTCTCCATGTCAAACCTTTTGAGTATCTCATTGGCATCCTTTCCCTAAGAGATAAAACATTCCTCATCACCATGCCATACTTACATGCCCATAAAGTAGTGCATGAGCCCCAAGTCCTTCATTTTTAATCCTCTTGCAAGGTCCTCTTTGCAATACTTGATCAACTTATCATCACTTGTCAAAATCAAATCGTCGACATATAAAAAATAATAAAAAACTTACCTTCAACCACAATATGGTAAAGGTTTTCATTCAATTCACTTTTTTTTAAGCCCAACCTAGTGAAGTAGCTATCAATCCTAGTGTACCAATCACGGGATGCTTGCTTCAACCCATACAATGCTCGCTTGAGTCAACACACATGTGACTCTCGATCAGAGGTATCAAAACCTCTAGGCTGCACAATATACACCTCTTCCTCAATCATTCCTTGAAGGAAGGTTGTATTTACATTCATCTAATGTATCTTCCATCCCATCTACACTGATAGTGCCAAAATGGATTTAATTGATGAATACTTTGCAACAGGAGCAATGGTCTCATTGTAATCAATCCCCTCCACCTGAAAAAAAACCCTAGGCCACAAACCTAGCCTTGTAAAGCCATCGACAACTCATCATTGACTTGTCCATCGGTCTTGGGACTGTCATCACAAACATTATTCTTGACAATGGACACTAGTACAAAATGACTAATTAGTTACTAAAAAACAATTAAAATTTGCATATAAATGACCATTTTTCATTCGATGACCAATAGTAGCTAATTTACAGTATCTTATAACGTGAACAACTTTTAGTCATTTTTAGCTTAGTCATTAATTAGTTTCCTCAATTTTACTATCTAGTATTATACTTACTCATAAATTTGGTAATGAATTTTTCATTGCTTTAGTCATTAATTGTGGCAATTAGTGACCAAATATACAACAAAATATATTACTATATGAATACTCGAGAAAACCAATTAATGCCCAAAGAAATATGACCAAAGTGTTGGTCATGTTATAAGATACCATAAATTAGCTACTAATAGTCATATATATGAAAATTTCAGTCATCATTTGAAACCAATTAATGACCAAGAAATATGAGTAAAGTTTAGTCGTGTTATAAGATACTATAAATTAGCTACTAATAGTCATATATATGTAAAATTTAGTCATCATTTTAGTAAAAGAATTATCATTTGCATTAGTCATTTATCTTTTTTTTGTATTTTCATATTCATTATATAAATGACTCATTTAGTAGTTTCTATCCATTTCATTTAATTTCATTCATAATCATTATAAACAACTAATTTAGTCATATATTCATTTTATTTGTGTTCATCATTGATTAATATAAACTACTAATTTAGTAATTTTGGATTGATTTTGTGTGGTCATTATTAATCAACATAAATTAATTAGTATGATTTTGCGATTAAATTTTAAAAAAATGCTATAAAATGTGCATGTTTATCTAATATGATAACGTAAAGTTACATATGTTTATTACAAAACTAAACAATATTAAGTGCAAATAAAAATAATTTCAACCATATAAGTTTATTATATAAAATATCAAGTATTACAATATGAGTTTCCAACTTAATATCGGTTGGACTACAATTTACACATGAAATGTTTTTTCATCATTTCAAAACATTATCGCTATGTTGCCAAAGCATTGCCAGTGAATTCACCAACTCTGAAGGCTTGACCATTAGTCTCTATGAGTGTGTCTTATGCAAGATATTAGTTCTAAGGGTATCATTAGACACATTCTCTTATCTCTCTCATTTCGCATTTTTCATTCCAATGTTATTGTTCTCCTCTTTCTTCAATTACTACTTCTTACCATCAATATTGAGTTCCTCTCCTGAAAATGAAAGAAGATACAATGCAGAGTATAAGACATGAAAGACTATGAATAATTGAATATAAAATAAAGTAGACTATAAAATATTTATACGACATATACCTCAACATTCAACAGTGGCCACTATGCATCTAGATGACCTATATAAACAAAGCAAATAAAATGTCACCATAGAAAATAACATCGTAGGAACTTGGTATTCAACCTTCAAAAAAACCTTAGGCATAGTCATACCAACTAAGTTACATGTTAAAAATATCAGCTTATAGATGACTTGTGAAAACAAATGGAAAAAAAAATCAGTGTTAAAAATATCCTTATTGCTTGATCTAAAAGAGTCATGTTCCTTAAATTTGGATATTCTTTTTCCCATAGTAAACGTTCCTTGCTATTGTGACATATGTTTTTAGGATCATGAGATTGATCGAACATCATATTTGATTGTGGAGACAAAATGATTCAAGTTTCCAAGATGAGTACCTCACTTCATTGAATGAAGGTGCTAGCTATCAGTAGTGTAAAAACATTAGGGAAGAAGAACACTAATGCCTAAGAAAATATATCACCACTTGTCCACTGAAAGAAAAAATTTCAATCCCACAATAGCCTCTAGGAGTAGATTTCGTTGGATGGATATCACACTCTTAGAGATGATTGTCTAATACACTCAGAAGTGTACATATATTGTCACGATGCCCCTCACAGTTAGACCCTATAATTGTGTCCTATAATATTAATCATATTATACCATTTAATTATAAGTTATGACTATGAGATAATTATTAGTTTGAATAATTAGTCTGAAATTGCATTTTTAGTATTTTTGTATACATGAAAATATTCAGAATAAAAAAAGGTACTTTTGTGACTAGTTAATTTTGAGGGAATCTAAATACACAAGAAATTATGGTGCCTCGGTGTTTCTCTAGCGGTTGTCCACTCATTGTACCAATTGTTCCCATGTCCTTTACTACTTTTGGTGAATTCCTCTTTGATGATGTCCAATGCCAATGCAATGGACATTTATCCTCGATGTTTTTTTCAACCAAAGGGAAACTCCACAAGTAACAACAAAAAAGTAGCCTCAAATACATTGCAAATTATAGGGGCTAATATTCGCAAGTGGGCTAATTTTCCATGATTTTTATGAAAAAAGGATTCGCCAGTTTCCATTTTTTCTAAAAATGATTTGCCTAAATTTTACAATATAATTTTTTTTACTTTAAAAATCATCAACTATATAGAGACTACATATATAATATGTTATGAAACCAGCTCAAGAAAAGATAGAAAAGATAGATCAACGCCTTATAATTCAGCCTCTTCGAGGGGGCAACCTCCTTTACATTACATAAATGAACAATTCTTGGATGATACAAATGAAAAGACCTCCTTTCTATATATAGGTGTCTAAGCGGTCATAACATAATCAGAGCCGACATAACAATAATAATGTAAGGGCACAATAGTAACAATAGTGGGCTTCTATGGGGCACAATAGTAACAATATGGGCACTACATGGGTACAACAATATAATAAGTGGGTTATGCTAATAACAATAAGGGGTTACACTAGTAGTATAGGGGCCTAACATGCCCCTCTCCTTCAAAAAGCATTGTCCTCAATGCTTGAGTAGTTCTTGATGCTTCTGTATAAAATTCTTGTCCTCCCATGTGGAATCTTCAGTGGGTAAGTTCTTCCACTTGATGAGATACTCTGAAATTGATCGATTTCGTAGCTGTCGGGTTCTTGTTTCTGTGATTGCTCCAGGTTCCAATATGATTTTTCCTTCCTATTCAATTTCTGGCAATATTGTTTGAATTGGGATCTTTTGCAACTTTTGAATAAGTGGCCATACTTCTTCATCCTTCTTCCATTCATCCCTTGCTTCGTTTATCCAATCTGGTTGGATAATATAAATAGCACAAAACAATGCTTCCATATCCTCATCCTTGAAGAGTCTTCCCATTCGATAAGGTCGCCATTTTTTAAGTGCATATAGTATTGCCAACATTTCCTTCTCATATATAGCTTGCTTGAGCTGTAGCAGTAAAAATACCCAATCACCTACATCAAAACGTTTTTCACTACAATGTTTATCTACGTGTTGTTTCGTTTGATTTTGCACCGAAGTGGCATTATCCTTTAAAAGTTGGAGAACTTGTTGTTGATGCTCGATGTGATCTTTCACTGCTTGAACCTTTTTCTTCTTGATATGTCCTTCTATCTCTAGAGTTTGAGGAGTGGTAATTTCTTCCAATCCTTTACAAGATATGGTGGGATTCATTTCTTGATGCTCGATGTGATCTTTCACTTCTTGAACATTTTTCTTCTTGATATGTCCTTCTATCTTGATAGTTTGAGGAGTGGTAATTTCGAACAATGAATTACAAGATATGGTTGGATTCATTTCTTCTTTCTCGATGTGATCTTTCACTTCTTGCACATTTTTCTTCTTGATATGTCCTTCTATCTTGAGAGTTTGAGGAGTGGTAATTCTTACCAATGCTTTACAAGATATGGTCTGATTCATTTCTTCTTTCTCTGTGGTTGGGTCCTGGCATATATCCTCTTCCTTTGATGTTTCTTGATCCTTTTCTTCCTCCTCTTCATACTCTATGTAAAATAATTTCTTCTCAGTACACTTATGACCTTTAGTGCATTTGCTATCACAATTGTAACAAAGCCCTTTTTCTCTTTTTTCTTCCAATTGTTGTGGTGTAACCCTTGTAGGTTGTGGAAGGCTAGGAGAAACAACACTTCCATATTTATAGTTGTGAGTGGTAGACTTACTTGTTGCCATAATTTTACTTTCCAATATGTCACACAGCCCTTTTACTCTTTCCAATTGTTGTGGTGTTGCTCTTTGTATCCTCATAATGTGCTATCATTTCCTCCGTGAAAATTGACCACGTAACAAGCTGTTTACGAGAACAAAGCCCTTTGTACCATAAAAATTGATCTGCTTCTAAATATGAAGATGCAATACATACCTTTTGTAACAGTTGCACACCATGTAGATCAAAATATTGCTCCATCTAAAGTATCCAATTTACCGGATCCTTGCCATCAAACTTCCTCATCTTGCTTTTTCTTGATTTTAGGAGCTCGACCTTGAAATGACTGTAACTCTGTACTTTCAGATCTTTAAGTTCTGAAATTGAGATCTACAGTAGCCCTCTGTGTCCTCTTTCCAATGCCACCAATCTGATCCAAATTGGATTCTCTAAGAAATAGTTATGCACAATCTCCCAAGATGACCTGATTATAGACCTTTCCAGAAGAGCAAACTTGCATGAAGTGCCACGTGTCATTGTTTCGACCTTTGGATCTGAAAAATATATAAAACAAAACTATAGTCTGTCCTCTTTCTGTAACTTCTTACGAAATTTCAATCTGATCCCCAAAGAGAAAGTTGTGACGATTTTCCCCAGGTCACCTGTTTGGAATGTAATTCAGGAGTCCGCAAAAATACCAACTTCCTCAGATCATATCTCCTCAAATATCGCGCGAACATCTCTGAAATTTGGACCCAAGGTTCAGCGCGATTTCTTCTCAAATGGGTTTTTTTTGCGACTTATGAAACGTCACAGAAACAACGTTATAGAGAAAATTCCACAATGACCTGTTTGGAGCAGCGAAACCCTAGAATCCAAAGCTCTGATACCAAATGTTATGAAACCAACTCAAGAAAAGATAGAAAAGATAGATCAACGCCTTAGAATTCAGCCTCTTAGAGGGGGCAACCTCCTTTACATTAAATAAATGAACAATTCTTGGATGATACAAATGAAAAGACCTCCTTTCTATATATAGGTGTCTAAGGGGTCATAACATAATCAGAGCCGACATAACAATAATAATGTAAGGGCACAATAATAACAATAGTGGGCTTCTATGGGGCACAATAGTAACAATATGGGCACTACATGGGTACAACAATATAATAAGTGGGTTATGCTAATAACAATAAGGGGTTACACTAGTAGTATAGGGGCCTAACATAATCATTATAAATTTGAATAGTTTTATAAATTTATCAATAAAATTTTTATAGTTTCCATGTTAGGGACTAGTGAGATTTGCAAATGTTTTTAAGCTTCAAGATAACTTTCCATCCTTAAGATTTTCCCTGTGAGTCAAATATATTATTGGGGTCCAAAATGAAGTAATTATATGACAAGACAAGAAACACTACACGTTAGTCATCTTCCCTTTAATATTGATTAATAATTTCTTTGCATGATCATGTAATACTAAAGCATCAAGTAGGGGCATTTAAAGTTAGTCATCCATCAATATCACCTTTGAGAGTGCTTAGTAGTTAACACTTCCTATTACACACACACAATAGATCACCAACTTCAAGGATAGCAATATAAACAAAACAAAAATGAAATTAGAATAAATGTTAGGAAGTCAAATGCAACTAATTTTGAGTGAAGAAAATACCAATCCCTTCACATTAGCAAGGCATTTTTAGGCACTAAAACAAAAAATCCTTCCATTGCACAATTTTCAACTTTTCTTTAATTTCTTCAATTCAGAAAATAATTTTCAAAAAAAATAAAAATTAAAAAGGTCTCAAAATCCTAACAAATGCTCAAGTGATTTTCGTATCAATTAAATAGAAAGGAAATCGTTCGATGTGCTTTTAATTTGCAGAATATATTAAAGAATATGAAGCTTTCTCATCCCATTCTCCTAATCAAATTGTAATTAGTGGGTTCCAATCAAGTAATCAATTTCCCTCCAAGATAGTTAAGAAATCATTTTGGAGAAGGACTTCTAGAAGAATTGGGATAATAGAAATGGAATTAACTAGGAAGAAAATGAAGCACTTTAGTGGGTACTCCAAAATATTTGAATGCAACCCAGAATGACTTTATACTCCCTCCACACATTTTAAAACAAAAACCATTCAACTGCATCTCATTTATTTTCCACCTTTATGTAATATGTAATTCTTTGAGCAAGAATAGAGCATTGATAAATATTGTCATGAAAGAGGACTCTTCATAATCCTAATAAGTTGGGCTCTAACAAATAAACAATTTCATGTAGTGAATAAATCTTACATGGTAGATTTCAGTGATTAAAATGACAACTTTATTCTTAATCTCATTACAACAAAAATAAATTCAACCCTAACTAGTTGGGATCTAACAAATCAATAATTTCATGTAGTAAAGTAGACATACATGGTAGATCCCAATTATTTGCAATGAAAATTTTATTCTTGATCTTATTACAACATAGATAAATTCAAGAGTACATACATATTTATTTATCTAAAAAAAAATTTGAACACATTCCGAGATTTAATAGAAATATAATGATACAATTTACCTGTAGGACATGAGAAAGCTATCTACATTTAGCACCCATCACTGGAAAATAGTGTTATTGAGACACCATCTCATAGCATTAGAATCATGTAGATGGATATTTTTATATAGACACCTTGCAACACCTATTCAACGCTACCTTCAAGCTTCAAATTCATCAATTGATTTACTTTAGTAGCAAATTCTAGTGGGATTTCATTAAATACAACCCGACAAAAGCCATTTATGATAGCTGTCATTACCTTCTCTGGATCTATCCCCTTTTGGAAATAGAATAACTGATATTCCCCAATTTTTACGTACTTGTTTCATGTTCAACATAGGCTATTGGGTTGTTGATGTGGAAAACATTGCAAATATTAGATGCATAATGGAAACAAGCATGCAATTCAAGGTTGCTCCTAAAGTCTCTTGGGTGAATAATAAAACGCCACCTACTTAAAACATGATATATGGTACTAAAAGAAACCTACCCAAGATCCCACCTAATAATTCAAAATGTTGCAAATAGTAGATGTCTTAAACAATATCAACTATTTAATTGCATAATCACACTTAAATAGACAAATCTTTAAAATGTTGAAAAGTGTGAAAAAAATGGAGTTGGAATATTATAGTTATGTCAGGGTAGATATAGCTATGTAAAATGTAACTTCTATCTGAAACACATAAATGTAACTTCTATAGCTACATGAAATGTAACTTCTATATAAAAGAATGGAGTTAGAATATTATAGTTACGTCACGGTGGATATAGCTACGTGAAATATAACTTCTATATAACATTCTAAATATCCTTTTTTTGTCATTTAAGAGACTAACATTTTTTAATCTTTGGTTAATAACTTAATACTCCACCAGAAATAGCATTGAATTGGCTCTTCACCAACCAGGGGGGAAATTTAAACCAGTGTGAAAATGCTTACTCATTCCCCTTCCATATTTCTATGCACAATAAGATACAATATACATGAGTTATAAGTAATAAAACATTTACAAGTTATATCACTATAAATCTTTTATCATCTCATTAACTCTTATATTATAGTTGGTGATGGATACAGCCTTTCAAATTATGAGCCATCCTTGTCATATATTATATTTAATGATGGATATAGCTTTTAAAAGCATCAACCTTGTTTGTTATTTTATGTACGATCAATTTAAATGGAAGTTCTCATAATTTTATTCAATATTATCTTGTACAAATGGAAATAAAAATGATGTGGGGGTAGTGTTTCTAGTGATTTTCAAACTTCTTTTAATTACCTAAATTTAGCCCATTTAAAAAAAACATGGGTGGTGTTTCTAGTTATTTTCAAACTTGTTTTAATTAACTAAATTTAGCCGAGGTGGTGTTTCTAGTTATTTTCAAACTTGTTTTAATTACCTAAATCTAGCCTATTTAAAGTAAATAGTTGCATTGACCATCTTATCTTCAAGTCAGTAACTTTGCTTGAGGGCATATTCATGACATCCACCATCTCTGAAAATTATGAAATATTAGTAGTATCTTGCACTAAATAGACAATGTTGGCATAGAACCTTTTATTGTCTTTTTTACTCCATGTCACAAATTTATTGATATTTTACGATTCTTTGTTTCGATTTTCACGCTAAGACTTGATTCATCATGCATGCTAGGATTTTTTGTTTTTCACACATCATATTTCTCACTTCTAATTGTATAAAAAATAGAGAGTATGCACAATGACATGTAGTGACATGTGGGTGTCTATTTTACTCAATGATATGCTTGATTTTTTAACCCATTCCAATCCTACCACAACCAAATTAAGAGAGACAAGGACATAAGAAGGACTATCAATAAATGAAATTAGAGACTTTCCAATGTAGCTCAAATTGTACTTAAATGTAACGATAAGTATTTGCAGCTGCCTGGCCATTGATGAGCATCGAATCACACTGTGAAAAATTCCTTGCATTATGAGAATTTGGTTACACCTGCACTAATCCTCTGTAGTTGTTCTTTGACTTTCCTATAAACATAATTTTAGAAACAATCATACTCTTGCAAATATTCTCTATATGAATCATCTTTGTCCCCCCTATTGATAGTTATTTTTCAAGGCGATAGAATAGAACTCTCCAATTGCATCATCGCCTTTCAAAACAATGCTTGAGTATTTCCATATGATTGTCGAACCAGTCTCTACTCAGGTCCACAAAATTCTTGATTTGTCTCCACTACATAAACCTTTTTTCATAGTAAAATTTTTAAATACCACATCTACATTCATCATCCCTAACATACCAGTTATTTACAGTGGAAGACTTTATCATTTCTCCCTCGGTGCAATAGAGATCCACTACTGTGGCATGGAGATGATTGGTGTCATAAACTGGTGCAGTGCATCCTTCAATATATGTCACATAAATCCTCTCACCTCATAGAACTCCTCTCATCTACAACAATAAGAGTCCTCTCAAACTTCTTGGTCTCCATCACATTCATCCTGAAATAAGTGGATGTTTCCATGGGTAACAAAGTGTGCTTGGTGATTTAATAGAAGGATTTATCACAAAAAAACAAAAAATACAATGCAACATAATAGTTATTAGCAGGAGGAACAACCCTGCCAAGCTAATTCCTAACTAGAACAATATACTCTCGAATTACCTCTTATAATGAACAAAAGATAAGCTCAACTACCTATAGAGTCTACCTATGCATGGTAGCAATGAAAACACTGTCAAAAACAACATCTACAACAATGTTGGTCAATCTCCTCTTCTAGTAAAGGGCATGCCCAACTTTTGAAAAGTATCAAGCAAGTTAGCGTCCACCTCATCGAGGCTCCTCTTCTTCTTCTAGTCTCTCTGTTTAGGTTTAGAATAATAGAAAATGTCTTGGAAATTGATGGGTGGGTAAAAGTTATCAGACCATTTGGGTTCTTCCATTTTTAATCATTGTCTATAAGCATTGAGTCTAAATTGCAAAAGCCATTTAGGTTCCTTCTTTTTAGTTGAAATTAACCTAAGCTTTTGAGAGTTGTAAGGTTTATTGGATCTAAGTATATTCTACTTAAAATATAGTAACATGGTTTAAAACTATAGGCATTGAGATTAGAATTTAAGGATGGAACAGAAAAGATTTTATGTTCATGATTACAAGAAATTGTAATTTCATGTAACAAAGTTTGAGGAAGGTCTAGTATTTGCATCCTACAAGAAAATTTTCTTGCATCACTAAAGCCCTTTGAATTTGGGCATGGTAGAGTCCATTACTAAATAAACCACTTAAAAAAAGGTGAAAAGAAAAAATTAAATTTCATGCATTTTGACCCTAGAAAAGTTAGGGAGGAACAGACTGATCTCTACAATAAGGACATGCAAAATGCTTACTTGTCCATTGTATTTTGATGAATTGTTGGCCGCAATCAAGATCTGCATTATCATAATCATTAAACCCTTTGTACAATAAGGACATGCAAAATTCTTACTTGTGCATTGTCTTTTGATGAATTGTTCGCCACAATCAAGATCTGCATTATCATAATCATTAAACCCTCAACTCTAAATAAAAATTATGCTTTGATAATATAAACCCTCGAAATTGTTTACCCATAAGAACAAAAATCATCTTTAGTAAAAAGGAAGAACTCTCCAAAGTCCAAATTCATACCCATGTACAAATGGCCAAAATCTCCATGCCCAATGACCTTGTCCTTCCTCCATCTAATCATTGATGCTCTCCTAAGGTGTTTCCCATGCAAACTCCATCTGGGGTTCGAATCCCATGAAATCCATAGATCACATTGATGGTCTTCCTTCTTCTAGAATTTCCACGCAGATATCAACAAGGCAAAGAAAAATGCAGTGCTACAATGTGATGTTGTAATCTGTGAATATTTTATTTGAACCCAATGCTAAACTGGAAATGAAAAAGAAAAGAAATATTTATAATGGAAAAATAAAAGAAATATTTATAATATAAAATAAAATATATAAATTGAAATTGGGTTAAATGATTTATTTTTAATAAGAATTTGTTATTTTTGGGTAAGACGCTAAATTAAAAAGAAGAAGAAGAAGTTAAAAATTATATTGGGACGAGTGTAAACATTTAAATCTGGGCTCAATTAATAATGAAAAGTTAAATTAATAAAAATAATAAAATTCAGTTTGTTATATTTTGATTTTTTTATTAACTTGCGAATGGGCTTTGTTACGATAATTAAAGTAGAAAGTGAAGTTTGGATAAAGGATGAGGGCACGGGGAGCTAGGGTTCGGAGTAGGAAGTAATAAGAGCAGCGAGCGAAGAACCATGGAGGAGCTAGGAGGAGGGAGCTCCACTCCCTCCTACAGCAACGTTGTTTCAAACAAAAGCAGAGAAACGAGTTCAAATGGATTCAGGAGACCTTGGGAGAAAGGGAAAAAAATATAGACTCAACAGTACTAGAAAGCAGCAAAGATGATGTTCAGGAAGAAACTCACGGTACGGCCAGAAGGAAGAAGATGCCAGAGGATAGTAGTCAGGAAAAAAAGGGTACAACTCGGCAGAGGGATCTTGTAAGCCCAAGACTGCCACCAAACCTAGGGTGGTTCTGAATGATCCTGCACTGCAGGAGCACAGAGATCACATGACGACTTATGCTATTATCTGTAAGTTTATGGGCTTATGGCCCACAGAGAAGAATCTGTATACTTGGATTAGAAACAACTGGAAACCAAAGGGGGATATAACTCTTCATCTGGGGTCCAAGGGCTTTTTCACAGTGGTTTTCAACAGCCTAGAGGATAAAGACAGAGTTTTTGAAGGAGGACCTTATTTCTATGTTGCAGCAGGACTCTATATGCGACCATGGGTAATGAACTTTGTCCCAGAGTAGGAGACATTCACTTCGGTCCTGGTATGGATAAGACTTTACTCCTTACCTCTAGATTATTGGCTGCCTAAATCCTTGAAAGCTATAGGAAATAAATTAGGTCATTTTCTAAAAATTTCAGAGGCAACTCTGAGAGGGAAATATACTTCCTTTGCACATATATGTGTGGAGATGGATTTATCGGGAGCACTCCTAGATGAAGTGGTCTTAGAAGTTTATGATGAGGAATGGGTACAGGCAGTGGACTATGAACATGTTCCTTTTAGATGCAGGAAATGTCATGAACACGGACACCTTTTCAGAGATTTCCCACAAAACAAGCGGGAGGAGAATTCGAGGGCCAACATACACAAAGATTCTGAAGGATTCACCAAGATAGGAGGTAGAGGGAAAGGCGGAGGAAGAAGGTATCAGAAAAAACAGAGTGATAACAAAGTAGCAAATCGCAATAGTTTTGAGATTTTAGAAGAAGAAGGGGGGAAAAGTGAGAAAGATGTAATTCCAGACAATCATCCTAAAGAGACAGAAAAGGAAGACAACATGGAAATAATACAGGATAATAACAAACTATAGGAAGGTATACCAAACAGCATGGAACAAAGCAGGGATCAAGAGATGACCCCTAGTGAAGTTGGGACTGAGGACCAAGAACTATATGAAATACTTGAGAGGGAGAATCTTGATTTGGAGAAATTCTTAAACTAGGGAACCAACAAAGGAATCGACTCCCTACCACAAGAGGAGTTTGACAGAGTACAACAGCTTTTCCTCTGGCGATCTCAGATAAATACCTCAGGAAACAAAAGAAGCCATGAAAGACAGGACCAGGGAGGGGTCAAATCAATGGAGGAAATATCAAGACACTCAGCCAGGAACCCAGGCAGGAAAAGAGGTAGAAAGAGTCAAAATGAACTGCTAATAGAGTGTGGAAAGCTCTTGATCAACTCAAGTAAGATGAAAGATATTACCAGTTACTCTTTCAAAAACCCATCATCATGAAGCTCACAACTTGGAATATCAGGGGTCTAGGAAGTAAAAGAAAATAGAGGAATCTCAGCAGTAGAATAAAAGAAGAAAACCTAGATATGGTGTTCATACAGGAAACAAAATTTTCAATAGATAAAGTCCAGAAGATACATAGTAAATGGCTCAGTAAGTATGATTACCTAGAAGTAAAAGCCAATAATATAGCGGGAGGGATTCTCACTCTCTGGAATCCCTAGAAATTTGACATTTTGGATGCGGAGGCATCTAGGAACTATCTTTCAATGGTTATCCAACCTTTAGGTGACAAGGATATTTATTTGGTCACTAATGTCTATGGTCCTCAAAATCTTGACGACAAGCTCAAGCTTCTCACCTCACTAGAGGAGCTTAGACAGAGACACCCAACAATACCCTGGATTCTGGGTGGAGATTTCAACATGATCAAATCTCTTACAGAAAAAAAGGAGGCACTAGACTTATGGGCAAGGATTCTATTGCCTTTTAGAACTTCCTCATCAAGCTGAAGCTAGTGGACTTAGAAACAACAAATGGAATCTTCACTTGGAACAATAAGAGGGGAGGTGCATCACAGGTTGCCTCAAAACTAGACAGGTTCCTAATCTCGGAGAACCTCCTCCTCTCGGGGCCTAACTTGAATGCCTTTATCCCACCTTTTGGAGGGTCGGACCACTAGCCAGTTCAACTAGAATCTTCCTTTATTGGCACTTCAAGGAACAGACCCTTCAGGATTGAAAATGTTTGGCTTACTCACCCTAATTTCATAGCCAACATTGACAAGCGGTGGAAGGAGGATTTACCAGTTTAAGGCACAAAAATGTTCATGCTGTAACAAATACTCAAGCACATCAAGACTAAACTCAAAGATTTGAACAACAGTGAGTTTGGAAATATTTTTAAAGCCAAAAGAGAAGTGGAACAAAAGCTTCAGAATATCAACCAAACTCTCATCAAGGAGGGCTTCACTGAGGATAGGAAACTGCAAGCAGACTCACTACAACAGGAATGGGACACCAGATGTCAGCAGGAGGAAATCTTCTGGAAGCAGAAATCACGAGTCCAATGGCTCAAAGAAGGGGAAAGAAACACAAGGTTTTTTCACAAATCTACCATGGAACATCGGGCCCATAATCGGATCACAAAGCTCTTAGATCCGCTAGGAAGAGAGCTCAATACACACAAAGATATGGAGGACGTACTGGTACAACATTTTCAAAAAATAGCAGAGGAGCCTATCTCAAACAGATCACTAGCTATAAGGAAATTTACGAAGCATATTCCAAACCTGGTGTCCAGGGAAGACAACTACAATCTCAACAGACCAGTATCAGAAGAAGAGGTAAAAGAAGTAATAAATGAGAGGCACAATGGGAAATTGCCTGGACCAGATGGTTTTAACGTAGACTTCTTCAAAGCAAGCTGGGATATAGTCAAAAAGGATATTTTGGATGTGGTGGAGGACTCAAGGATTTCAAAAACATTCCTTTGAGTGCTAAACACCTCTTTCATTGCCCTCATTCCTAAATAGGATAAGGCAATGGCTTCGGATCGGTTCAGGCCCATAGCCTTTTGTAATGTGATATACAAAATCATCTACAAAGTTATTGCAAATAGACTACAGCCCCTCTTACCAACACTCGTGTCGGAGGAACAAACTGGGTATGTGGAAGGAAGGAAAATTATTAACAACATCATTCAAGCACCTGAAATTGTCCACTCTCTCAAGAATAATAAACAAGTAGGGATGATCATTGAACTGGACCTTGTGAAGGCTAATGACAAACTAAGATGATTATATATCGAAGAAGTTCTAATTGCTTATGGCTTTGACCAGAATTGGATAAGATGGGTTATGGCTTTGGTAACTTCAGCCAGCTTTTCCATCCTCCTCAACGGCTCTCCCTCCAAATCCTTTTGGCCCTCGAGAGGCCTCAGGCAGGGAGATCCACTTTCACCATTTCTTTTTATTCTGATGATGGAAGGATTAGGCAAAGCAATCACTTCTACCAAAAGGGAGGGCACTATCCAGGGTCTCAAGCTTACATAGGAAGGGAACACATTAACTCATCAGCAATTTGTAGATGACACTATGTTACAGGGCATACCAATGGTTAAAGAAGCCAAAGCCTACAAGAAAATCCTATAGGATTTCGCCTTAGCAGCCAATACAGAGGTAAGTATCTCAAAATATAAAGTGTTTTTTTTCAATACAAATATTGCAATTCAGAGAAACCTCTCCAGAATTCTTGGATTTCAGAGAGACCAACTCCCCTCCAAATATCTGGGAATACCTCTCACTAACAAACCTCAGAACAAGGAGGTTTGGGAAGCTTTGATCAACAAACTAAAGGACAAAATCTGCAAGTGGACAAGTAGATCTTTAAACCTGGCTGGCAGGCTTGTTCTCACAACGATGGTCCTGTAGTCTCTTCCAGTTTATATGTTGTCGACTCTTCCTATCCCTAGTGGAGTTGCCCAGCAAATCAGGAACATGCAAAGAGACTTTCTGTGGGGAAAAGGTGAGGAAAAGAAGAAATGGGCACTGGTAGCTTGGGACAAACTTTGCATGCCCAAACCTCATGGGGGTCTAGGTCTCCATGACTCGGAAACTCTTAAAAACGTTTTGGGGGCCAAACTTTGGTGGAGATGGCTGAAGGAATCTAGCAACCCTTGGGCCAAGCTCTGGAAGGAGAAATATGCAAAAAACTAGAGAGAGGGGGACTTGATTAGAATGACAGGGAAAATAAGGGGTTCTCATATCTGGAATAATGCATGGGAGAACAGAGCTTTAGTTCAAAATCATAGCTTCTGGGAGATTGGGAATGGAAACCTTGCCTGGTTTTGGGAGGATAACTAGCAGCAGGAATCCAACTTAAGTAGAGAAGGACTAGACATTCTCAGAGAGGAAACTGTTAACAAAGGAATTAAAAAGGTTAGCGAATTTTGGGATAAAACCAGAAATAGTGGCAAGTGGAGAACTTGGAAAATACCAATTAATAGTGAAGAATCTCCTCTGAAGACCAAGATAGAAACTCTTGCCAAAATCCTGGAAAAGAGGAAAATTTTGATCTCGTCATCCCCAGATCAACTTAGATGGGGAAGAAGTAGTGAGGGTAATTTCAACCTCAAAGAAGCCAAAGATGTGGTCACTGGATACAATTTTTCCAACCTGGATAACACTTGGAAAGACCTATGGAAGCAACCTCAATGGATGAAAATCAAGCTGTTTATGTGGATGGTGCATCACAAAAAGATTTTGACTTGGGAGAATCTCAGAAAGAAAGGTTTTGTAGGACCTTCCAGATGCCAGTTATGTGGTATCCAGGAAGAGACAAGGGATCACCTTCTCAGCCTTTGTACCTTCACCTCTACCCTATGGAATTTGACAGCCTGTATCTTTAGACAAACTCATAGTGATGAAAACAATATCTCAAAAACCTTAAGGGATTGGAGTGATAAGCTCTCAGAGAATGAGACTGTCAACTCAGCCTAGACCCTGATCCCAAGCTTCTTAATATGGAATGTCTGGAAAGAGCATAATAACAAAATTTTCAAGGACAAATCCAGCCTACCCCAAATCATTATAAATCAACTCCTCAGGCAGCTCAAAGAGACTATTAATACGTTTCAGAAGCACCCTACTGAGAATCTGCCTTCTCATCAGGATGCCCGAATTCTTCATCTTTTGGGCCTATAGAAGATGGTCCCTCAGAGCTCAATCCAGATTCCATCTCATGCTACCATGAGGCAGGACTTCTGGCATCCCCCCTCCCTAGGTACTTAAAACTAAATACAGATGGAGCCTCGAAAGGTAACCCAGGGGAAGCAGGGTATGGAGGTGCCATCAGAGATGATAAGGGGAATTTAATAATCATCTTTCACAGCTACTTGGGGAATGCTACCAACAACATGGCAGAACTGATGGCCATAGAACAGGGATTAGAGATTCTGAGAAATCTCAACATGAAGAACTCCATAATAGAAGTTGATTCTGAATTAACAATCAATTCTATAAAAAGAATTGCTAATGGCTCAGACCTTGAGAAAGTCTCGCACCACTGGAGACTGTTGCAGGTTTATCGGTGCATTCGATCACATCTGAGAATCCTGAGAACCCTTAGCTTTGCTCATGTGCGCAGAAATGCCAACAGAGTGGTGGACTGGCTGGCAAATGAAGGGGTGCTCTGTAAGAATGAATACAGTTTTTATAATTGGGAAACGATGCCTGCGGGGAATTTGAGAGAAGAATGCTACAGTCTGGCTCGCGCGGACAATGAGTTTTTTCTCAAGTCAGGCAGGGAAGAGAATGGCGGACCAGGGTTCATCTAGCCTCTGCTCCCAATCGCGTTGGTTGAAGGCTCTCTTTTGGATGGCAGGAGGAGAGGAACAAGTAGTTTCGTTCACAGAGGATGCAAAGGTAAAGCAGTTTTGTGGTTTATCGCGTGCATCCGAGACCTAAAGTGGTTTTTCAAGGTTTGCCTCCAATGCCATTCATCAATCAACACGTGGCAGTGGGTGGAGAAAGAATACTGCCCATATCGCACGGGTTATCCTCGTGCTTCTTCTCCGTGCGATATTCTCCTCGGCCATTGGATTCGGGAAGGGAAGATCAATGGCTCTAGTACGTCGAGCTAGTTCAGGGAGTTTTCCTTCGTGCTTTTTGAGGTTTACGTGTGGACTCCTGGAGGGTGGTACTCTTAGTCGCATGAGTCTTAGCCCCCGGGCGGAACCGTTTGATTCTTTGTTTGGAGTCTTTTCTCCTTATGTGTTCGGAAGTTTGTTTGTTAGTGGGTCGTTGGTTGTAAAGGTTTGCAGCCCATTGTTTAGGGTAGGTGGACCCCGGTGATGCCCGTTGACTTTGTCCGGGACTTGTAACATAGTTCTGTATTTTTTTAACCTTTGAATGAGAATCAAAAAACACTCTTTCTTTAACAAAAAAAAAAAAGGAATGGGCTTTGTTACAATACCATGGGCCAATACCATGGCTTATCAATACTACAAGTCCAAAAACAATAACTTATTTCACAACCAAAATATTTTATAACAATATGACAAGATTCTTCACCGTGGATATTCACCCCCACATTATGGTAAAAAATAGCCTTTGTTACAATACCATAGGTCAATATCATGGATTATCAATACCACATGTCCAAAAAACATAAATTATTTTGCAATCAAAATATTTTTATAACAATATGACAAGATTGTTAACCATGGATATTCACCCTCACTTTACCATGGATATTAACTTGTAAATCAGCTTTATGACAATACCATGGGCCAATACCATGGCTTATGAATACCACATGCCAAAAAAAACATAACTTATTTCATAGTAAAAATAAATTATTTTAATTTTATTTTACAACATTTTTTAATTGAATCTAGAAGAGAAAATGTTACAATTTGAGATATATCTAAATCCTCTATCCTAACGACTACTAAAAATATTCCCATAGAAATTAAATTAAGCTAAGATGGGTCTATGCTGATTCTTTATATATATTTATATATATATATATATATATATATATATATATATATATATATATATATATATATATATATATATATATATATATATCTTAGCTAAGGATCAAAGGGATGAGAGAAAGCAAATTGACTAATTATAATATATTAAATATAGTGCATGATTTTTAAAGTTTTTCATTATTTTATTTTCTCTAACATGATTTATCCAAAATATAGGTTTAATATTTTACAACCAATTAAGTTTTTTTAATTTAGATAATTTCTTAAACACAATACAACATGATCAAATTTAAAAGAGAGTTGGGGAGGGCATGGAGAGAGGGAGGGAGATAGTGAAAAATTTGGAGGGAAGAGAGAGAGTGAAAGAGAGAGTTATGGGGGGCAGAGAGAGTGATGTGGGAGAGGGGGAGCGAGGAAGGAAGAGAGAGAGAGAGAGAGAGAGAGAGAGAGAGAGAGAGAGAGATGGAGTTGGAGTGGGAGAGAGAGGGAGGAAAGAAAAAATATATAGAGAGATAGAGGTGGAGAGAGAGAGGGGTGAGAAGGGAGATATGGAGAGAGAGTGAGGGAGAGAGGATAGGAGGGAAGAGAAAGAAGAGGAGAGGATAGAGATGGGGAAGAGAGGGAGAGAGTGTGTGTGTATGTTTGGGGGGTGAAATAAAGAGAGGGAATTGTTGAAATGTGGAAAAAAGAATATTCCAATTTTGATTTGTCCTTGAATTAAAATTGAGAATTAAAATTCGAATTTAGTCTCGCCAACTACTTGGAAAATAAGTAATTAATTCATCTTGAGTTAATTAGTCAGAGAAATTCAAGCTAGAAGTCTTCGTGAAGTCATGCAACAATTATAACTTAAATTAAGGAGATTATCCCTTAATTAAAGAGATAAGGATGAGTTGTATTTGAGTTGTAATTAGTTAGCTTAGTTAACTAAGTTAAGTCTAGTTAAATTAGTTCCAAACAATTTAAGGAATTAGTTGTGAGTTCAGTCAATTAATGTATGCATGCATGCAACTACTGTACTCCAGATAACTAAAGATTCTCTTATAAATAACTCATGCATGTCTATTCAGACAAAGGCCCAGTTGAGACTAAAGATAGAGACAATGTACTATCAGTTGCAAGAATTTTCCTATAAGAAAATCTCTTGCATGTAGAAGGAATTCATTCCTTGAGATTTGTGTAGTTTTACAGTGTGTTGTAATAGTGTGTGAGATCAGTATCACACAAGGTTATAGCTGGATCACCCAGGGAAAACTGTGCAAGGAAATAGAAGGCTTGGAGGGCTGAGGAGAAGGCATATGAGAAGTCTATTCTGTCTATGAGTAGCAGTGAGGGATTGTAATGAGAGCTGGATAGCTGTGAGAGCTAAATATGTGTGTAATGCTGAGATATTTCCACTTGTATGATAATACAGATAGCGGGGCTTTTAGCTGAGGCTTTCCCCAGAGTATTTTTTTGTGTTTCATGTGTATTGATTCTTCTTCTCTGTTATATGTGTTCTGCTTGATCTTGCTCAAATCTATTAAGCTTCTGCAAGTTTGATTGTAGAAGTAGATTAAGTATTTTTCTTTAGTTATATTGCATAATCAGGTTAATCTACAGTCAAAATTTCTACATGGTATCAGAGCAAAGGTGATCAAAGCTGTGAACGAGTATACTGAGAACGAAAATTCAAAGGTTGATGTTCTTGGTTGCAGGTGGAAAATCGAATTCTTATCATACTTTAAAGTTCACCAATCGTGTTCAATGTCTTGAGACTCGAGTATGCTCTCGATGGCAGCTTGAATTACATAGCATGGAAAGATCACATGGAAGTGGTATTAGAAGAAAATGGTTTGGAGGATTTCATTGATCAAGAAATCCCCAAGCCAACTGTAGCTAAAGCATAAGAATTGGCTTAATGGAAGAAGTGTGTGGCGAAGGAAAGACAGATTCTTCTGGAGGGAGTTCGAGACCATATTTTCTCGAGTCTCCATGGGAAGGAGACTCTGTTTTCAATGTGGAAGACATTGAAGGATCTCTATCATAATAGTAGTGACCAGAGGAAATTGGCGCTCAAGGATAAGCTTCAGAAAATCAAGATGGAGAAGGGAAATACTATTTCTACATATCTGAACAAGCTCACCACCTACAGAGATCAGCTTGGTAGTGTTGGAATAACTATAGCCGACGATGATATGGTGAGTCTTGATCTCCTTGGTCTTCCAAAGAGCTGGAATATCTACCAGGACTCTGTGAATGGAAGAGAGAAACTGCCGGATTGGGAACTACTATGGTCAGATCTCATTCAAGAGGAGATTAGGAGAAGCACTCAAGATGGTTCTTCATCAAAGAATCATGACGCAGAAAATTTGGCCTTAGTATGTAAGGCAAGGAAAAGGAAAGGGAAGGCTTCCCATTCCAAATCTAATTCTTCTCACGGAGGGAAGAAGATTGACAAATCTAAAGTGAGATGCTTTAATTGTCATGAGATGGGCCATTATGCAACTAATTTCCCATTGAAGAAATCCAAGAAGGAACCCTCGAAAGGATCAGAACGTGGGGCATTAGCCTCTCAGTTCGAATTGGATTTTACCCTCATTGCATGCATGGTTTCATCGATGGTGGGTTGTGTTTGGTATCTTGACAATGGAACCTCATTCCATATGACCGATGATAAAAGTTTATTGAATACCTTGGAGGAGAAAGACCTAAAGATGTGCATAGAGATGGGTGATGACAGAAAGTACAATGTTTCAGGAGTGGGCATGGTTGCATTTCAGAGGGAGCATGGATCTCTTCTCACCTTGACAAATGTGTAGTATGTGCCTGGACTGAAGAAGAACTTGGTATCGGTTGCGATGTTGGAGGAAAAAGGCTACGATGTTGTCTTTAGTAAAGGAAAGGTGTTCCTGAGACACATAGCCACGGTTCAAACCAAGGGGATTGGGATTCGAGTGAAGAATCTCTATAAACTAGAGGTAGATGACTATGCTTCATTGAGTTCAAAAGCAGAATTGGTGCAAAGCCAAGACATTGGCGAGTTATGGCATAGGTGGTTAGGCCACTTGCATCATGGGGCCTTGAAGATAATGCAACAGATCTCTACGGATCTTCCCAAAGGAAAACTTGAGCAAGCGGACACATGCAAAGGTTGTACCCTGGGAAAGTACACCAAGTCTTCCTTTCGTGATCGAGACAGTTGAGCTAAAGAAATCTTAGAGTGATTTCATACTGATTTGTGTGGATCATTCTCGACGGCATCCACCGCGAAGCAAAGGTATTATGTGATTTTCATTGATGAGTTTTCTCGTAAATGCTGGATTTATTTCATGTAGAAGGAGGACCAAACCTTCTCAAAGTTTTGTGAGATCAAAGCTTTGGTTGAGAAAGAGTCAGGGAAAAAGATCAAGGCCTTGAGAACCGACAATGATGGAGAGTATGTCTCTCAAGAGTTTAAGCACTTCTGTGCAGTGGAAGGAATTAAACGAGAGATTACCACACCTCATAACCCACAAAAGAATGGGGTGGCCAAGAGGAAAAACAGAACGATTGTGGGGGCAGCTCAGGCAATGCTACATGACCAAGGCCTACCACTTCATTTGTGGGCTGATGCATGCAACACATTGGTCTATTTGCAGAATAGAAGCCCGCATCACATAATTGGAATGAAAACACAAAAGGAAGCTTTCTCTGGTAAGAGACCAGATGTGGGTCACTTCAGGATCTTTGGCTCATTGGTATATTTCCATGTGACAAAGGATGCATGGAAGAAGCTTGAGCCAACAAATGAGTTGGAAATACTTGTGGGGTACACTGATACACCTCCCAACTATCGGGTGTACTTGCCTACCAATCGGAGGACAGTGGTTTGTAGAGATCTCAAGTTTGATGAGCAGAAGGCCATGTGAGTTTCCCTTGAGAGGGACCTCCAACGATAGGCTGTGGAGGAACTTTTGGCTCCTAAGGAGGAGGAGCCTCAGACTGATGTGGAGCAGCCGCATGTAGAGGTTCCAGGAGTGGAGACATCCACTCAAGCAGAGTCTTCCAGAGATGGATGGAAGTGCACAAGAGAAGCTGACAAATTGTTGTCAGATGCGAGATAGAATGTGGGAGAACCATCTTCTCAGTGTAGATAGAGGAGGTCACCTGATAGGTGCGCTGGATACATGGCCCTTGTTGGGGAATGTATTGAGTCTGAGCCATCTTCCTTTGAGGAAGTAGTGCAACAATCGATTTCGGTTGATGCTATGGTCGAGGAGTATGATTCCATAGTTTGTAATAATGTTAGGGATGTGGTTCCAAGACCAGAGAACAAGTCAGTTCTGAGTTCCCATTGGCTTTACAAGGTAAAGCCTGCTACTGATGGTAGTGTGGAGAAACATAATGCAAGATTTGCTTTCCGTGGTTTCTCAAAGGTCAAGGGGATCAACTATGATGAGACTTTTGCTCCTATAGCAAGGTAATTATCTATCATATTGATGTTGGCACTATCAGCACAAATGGGTTGGAATATCCATCAGATGGATGTGAAGACTGCATTCCTCAATGGCAAGATTGAGGAAGAGGTGTACATAGAGTAGCTGGAAGGTTTTGAGACCTTCGATCGTGAGTCGCATGTGTGTTGACTTAAGAGAGATTTGTACGGGTTGAAGCAAGCACCTCGTGCTTGGTACACTAGGATCGATAAATACTTCACCGGGTTGGGCGTCACAAAGAGTGAAGTAGATGCGAACCTATATCACATCATTGTGAAAGGTAAGACATTGATCATTGTTCTTTATGTTGATGATCCGATATTAACAGGTGATGATTAGTTGATCATGTCTTTCAAGGAGGACCTTGCAAGATAATTCGAGATGAAAGACATGGGTCTCATGCACTACTTCCTTGGCATGGAAGTGTGGCAGAAGGATGGGGAGTTGTTTGTGTGTCAGGGAAAGTATGTCAATGAGATACTCAAGAGATTCCACATGGAGAAGTGCAAGCCCATGCAGTCTCCTCTACCAGGTAATTGCACAAAGGAGGATGCTACTTCATGAGAAGTAGTAGAGGCTATTGTGTATCGGCAGCTTGTGGGTTCACTGATGTATTTAGTGAACACATGACCAGATTTATGCTATGCGGTGAACCAACTACGTCAACCAATGGTTCAGCCTACCAAGATGTTTTGGAAGGAAACCAAGCATGTTTTGAGATACCTTAGAGGCACATCTCAATATGGATTATGGTACGGATAGACAAAGGGAGTGAAGCTACAAGGCTTCACTAATGCAGATTGGGCAGGGAGTCCATCAAATCGTAAGAGCACATCAGGAGGAATTTTAAACCTTGGGTCAGCTACAGTTTCTTAGTACAGTGTGAAACAAAGGTCGGTTGCACTCAGCTTGGTAAAGGCTGAATACATGGCTCCAAGGTAGGAAGCATGTGAGGCCATTTGGATGCAGAAAATTCTAGTTGGTTTGTTTGATCAGAGGATGGATCCAACTATGATCTATTGTGATAATCAGAGTTGTATCAAACTCTCTAAGAATCCAATATTTCATGATAGTTCCAGGCACATCAACATCTGGTATCATCATCTCAGAGACTGTGTGGCGAGCAGGATCATGTTGTTGCAGTATATTTCGACTGAGGAGAAATATGTTAACATTTTGACTAAGGCATTGTCAATGTGTAAATTCGAGTTCCATAGAGACAAGATCGGGGTGGCAGATAATCCCTTTCTTGTTGAGAGGGAGTGTTGAAGTGTGGAAACAATAATATTCCAATTTTAAGTTGTCCTTGAATTAAAATTGAGAATTAAAATTCGAATTTAGTGTCACCAACTGCTTGGAAAATAATTAATTATTTCATATTGAGTTAATTAGTTGGAGAAATTCAAGCTAGAAGTCTTTGTGAAGTCATGCAACAATTATCCCTTAAATTAAGGAGATTATTCCTTAATTAAAGAGATAAGGATGAGTTTCATTTGAGTTGTAATTAGGTAGCTCAGTTAACTAAGTTAAGTACAGTTAAATTAGTTCCAAACAGTTTAAGGAACTAATTGTGAGTTCAGTCAGTTAATGCATGCATGCATGCAACTAGTGTACTCTAGATAACTAAAGATTCTCTCATAAATAACTCATGCATGTCTATTCAAACAAAGACCTAGTTTAGATTAAAGACACAAATAGTTTACTATCAGTTGCAAGAATTTTCCTATAAGAAAATCTCTTGCATGCAGAAGGAATTCATTCCTTGAGATTTGTGCAGTTTTACAGTTTGTTGGAGCAGTGTGTGAGATCAGTGTCACACAAGGTTACAGCTGGATCACCCAGCGAAAACTGCGCAAAGAAATAGTAGGCTTGGAGGGCTGAGGAGAAGGCATATGAGTGATCTATTCTATTTATGATTAGCAGTAAGGGATTGTACTGAGAGCTAGATAGCTGTGAGAGCTAAAGCTGTGTGTAATCCTGAGATATTTCCACTTGTATGATAATATAGATAGCGGGGTTTTTAGCTGAGGCTTTCCCCATAGTATTCTTATGTGTTTCATGTGTATTGATTTTTCTTCTCTGTTATATGTGTTCTGCTTGATCTTGATCAAATCTATTAAGCTTCTGCAAGTTTGATTGTTGAAGTAGATTAAGTATTTTGCTTTAGTTATATTGCATAATCAGGTTAATCTGTAATCATAATTTCTACAGGAATAACAAAGAGACACAAATAAAAATATAGATATTATATATTATTATATAACCAACCTAGATCCATATTAAACCTATAACTATCAAGTGCCTAGAGGGATCAAATCTTTCGAGGTGCAAACATTTCCTCAAATTTTTCACTAGAAAAAAAGTTTGCACCATGAGAGATTGGATCCCACTCGGCTCTTGATATATCCGGGGTTAAGATGGATCTAGGCTGGTAAATATGAAATTAAAGTAGGTTTTATCTGATATTATAGTCTTAAAAATTAAAATTTCTCTTCAAATTGGAACTATATCCAATTAGATTCAATGAATAGATTTTTTAAAAACACATAAAATATTTTTTTATTAAAAAATATATTTTTAAAAATACAATTTATTAGAGATAAATAATTCAGCTCACCTATACACCATGTGAGGATGAAGAAGTGTTTAAGGAAGGATAACCTTTCAACCAATCTTTAATAGCCTTTCAATCCCCTATCACTTGTAAGTTTAGATTGCTTGACACAATTAAGATGACTAACATAAAAAATTGATTCATATTATTGTAGTACTTGTTAGGTAGTTGTATTCTTGTTCTTAGACTAAATTAGTCATTCATATTAGTCATTTTTAGTTGCATTAATTATTAGCTAGTCACATATTTTAACCTGCGACTAAATTAGTGATTTATGTTAGTCGTTTTTAGTTCGGTTAGTTAAGATTGCTCATTTTTAGTCACCTAGTCACTAATTTCTCATTTTCTACTAGTGGGATCCATACTCCTCAACCATGGCATCACTCCAAACCATTTTCTGCACTTATTCCTCAAAAGAGGATGGTTCAGTCTCAACAGATATTCTCATAAGAGCCATGTATCCAGTATACCTCTTTGGTGACCGCCTCTGCTTGTGCCATGATGTGGGTGCTCCCACATTCTCTCTAGAATCATGCAATAACATGTCATCCTCTCTAGTGTGCCTTCTCTCATCTCTGGAAGACTTTGTATGAGTAGGTGTCTTCGGTCCTTGATCCTCTACATGTGGCTACTCCACATCACTCTGAGTTTCCTCCTTAGGAGCTAAAAGGCCCTCAACTACATGTATTTGAAGCTCCCTCTTAAGGAAACATCTCATGGCCTTATCTTCATTGAATTTTACATCCCTCTGAACCATTGTCATCTTCTTGGTCGAGAGTGACACCCGATAGTTGTGAGGTGTATCAGTGTACCCCACAAATATCCCCAACTCTGTTGTTGGCTCAAGCTTCTTCCATGCATCTTTGGTAACATGGAAGTAGACTGATGAATCAAAAATATTGAAGTGACCCACATCTAGTTTCTTCCCTGAAAAATCCTCTTCTAGTGTACTCATCCGAAGAATTTGATGAGGGATTCCATTTTGCAAATAAACAATTTTGTTCCATGCATCAGCCCACAAGTGTAGTGGTAGGCCCTTATCATGCAACATCACTTGTGTTGCCCCTACTATGCTTTTATTCTTCCTCTCAACCACCACATTTTTTTGTGTGTTAGGAGGTGTTTTCAACTCTCATTGAATGTCTTCTGCAACACAAAGGTTTTTAAACTCATTCGACACACACCCTCCAACGTTATCACTCCTGAGAGCTTTAACGTTTCTTCTAGTATATTTCTCGACCAATGCTATAAACTCACAAAACTTCATAAAAGTATTATATTTATTCTACATGAAGAGGATCCAACATTTACAAGAAAAATCATCAAAAAATATAACATAATACCTATTTTTTGCCTTGGATGTTGTGGAGAATGGTCCACACACATCTCAATGGACTAGATCGAGGATCGCCTGTGCTCCATTGTCTTGTCATGAAAGGAAGCCTGGGTGTACTGTGCTAATGTACACCCCTTGGATGTGTCAACTTGCTCAAGTGTACCCTTGGGAAGACCCTAAAAATTTGTTGCATGATTTTCAAAGCGCCATCATGCAAGTGACCCAAACTCCTATGGCACAACTCACCGATGTCTCAACTATGGATATTCTTAGCTTTTGTGCTCAAGGATGCACAATCATCTACCTCCAACTTGTAGAGATGCTTTAGTCAAACCCCTATCCTTTTCACCTATCCCATGGCTATGTGATGAAGGAATTCCTTTCCCTTAGTAAAGATCATGTCATATCCTCTGTTCTCCAACATGACAATAGATACCAAGTTCTTCTTCAAACCAGGAACATGCATAACATCTCACAAAGTGATGGGAGAACATGACTCCCTCTGAAAGGTAACTATACTAATCCAAATATCTCTATAATTCACATCATTGTCCATCTCAATATGCATCTAGATATCCTTCGTCTCCGAGTTACAGAAGAGCTCTTTGTTACTAGTCTTTTGTAAAGAATCTCGATTGTTTAGGTACCATACACTACCCATCATCAATGACACCATAAATGCGATGAGGTTAAAGTCAAGTTCAAATTATGAGGTAAGAGCCTCACTTGCCACTCCTCTTGATGGCTTCTTACCGACCTTGTTGAGTGGATACTTTGTGGAAAAAATTCCCATCCCATGACAATGAAATCACTTGACTTTCAACATGTCCTTCTTCTTGCTGCCATGACAAGAATATGATTTTGAATGAGATGAATTCCTCGTCCCTTTCTTTGCCTTACCCCCTAAGGTACAATTTTCCCCATCATTAGTCTTTGATGAGGATCTATCTCTGGTATTCCTCTGAATATCTTCCTATACCAAATTCGACCACAACCATTCCCAATGGGGTAGCTTATCCCTGAAATTGACAGAGTCCTAATAGATATGCCAACTCTTAGGAAGTCCTAGGAGAGATAGACTCACCATATCTTCTTTGGCAATAGTAATCTCGATACTTCCAAGCTCATCTCGACAATGAGTGACCTTGGTCGAATACTTCAAAATACAGTCACACTTCTCCATCTTGATCTTTCTGAGTTCTTCCTTCAGTGCAAACTTCCTATGGTCACTACTATTTTGAGACTGGTATGTCAATGCCTTCCACATTGATTAAGGAGTATCCTTTCCATGGAGACTCAAGAAAATGTGGTTTCGAACTCCTTACAGGATAATCCTTCTCACTTTTGCCACATACTTTCTCCATTGAGCCATATCTTTAGCATCTGATGTGGGAGGCTTAGGAATGTCATGATCTATGAATTCCTTGAGGCCATTGTCTTCCAGCACTCCCTCCATCCTGTCCTTCCAAGCTATGTAATTCGAGCTTCCCTCCAAGGCATACTCAAGTCACAAATCGCAGAATGACATATTGGTGCTCTGAAGTATGAACTTGTAAATTCGATTTTCACCTGCACAACAAACTCAAATTATCCTCTTCTATACTATATTCAACTTTGATACCATGTATATTTTCATGTAGATTCAACAACTTATGTGATATGCTAAAAAAGAAGACAAGAATATACTCTACTCTTAATTGGAAACTAAAATTGATCGGTGAAAACTATAAGAAGAAAAGGAATAATTTTAATTCCACATAACACAATATTTCTCTTGGGAATGAAACTGCTAAAAACCCTGACGATCTATATTGCATTAACCAGAAGATCTAAGAAGAAAATATAATGCTTGTTCATCCTGAACAACTCCTACACTAGTAAAATCTAACTCTCTTCCTCACAAACCATATCAAGCCAACACTTAGTGAATTATGTTGCCTACTAAGCCCTTACTTCTGTGCACAATCCAAACATAGGCCCTCAACTGATTGCATGCACCATTTGTAAAACTCGGAAAATTATACAACTAATAATACACTGTCCCTGAACTCTAATCTCAACAGGGGCTTCCTCTGAAATGACATACATGAGATATTTAAGAGTGAATCTTCAGTTAATTGGTGTGGTATTGGTGATGCACTAGTGCACTACTCCACTACTAGACCTCGACTAGATCCTCCAAAAGTTAGAACTAGTTTAACTGACTATAACTCAGTTAGACAAACTTATCTAATTACAACTCCAAAGAACTCAACCTAGGCTCCTAAGATTTAGGGATCACTCTACATGAATCTATATATACTTCCAAATTGAATTTCCTAAGTTAATTAAGTAGTTTAACCTAATTAACCATCACAAGTTAATATGAGAATAGAATTACAATTTAATTCAAGGAAAAATTAAATTGGAATTTCTTGTTGCTATTTTTAATAGTTCTAGGAGTGTTTCCCTTGATTGGGATAATTTTTTGAGCCTTGTCTTCCTTCTATGGCACCTTTCCAAATAAGGGTTAGAATTAATTCCACAAATGTCTATTGATGTATGGTGGACGAAGGATCCTTTTCAAGTGTTATATCCTCCTCGGTTTAGAAAGATTTGGGTTCTCCAAAGTTGTTGGTAGTTAATAGTCAGTTATTAGCCTATGATAGAAGACCTTGTGAATCTATGGGTATTCTTCCTCAATTTCCTATTATTTAGGCGAGAAGGCAGTCTTAAACGATATGTGGTAGTTGATCAGCCTTTAGACTTTGACATGCTATTTGGGCATGATTATGTCTATGCTATGAGTTTTGTGGTTCCTTCACTCTTTCGAGTGATGTATTTTCCTCATAACAGAAGTATTGTCACTATTAATCATCTTGCATCTGATAATCACCATCCTAAATTTGAACTTGAATCAGAACACTCCTTGGAATGTTCCAAGTGTTCGAGTAGACTATGCCCTGCCACATGTGAACTATGTGGCATGATATCCTCAATGCTAAATTTCTTTTGACAGGGATCCTTTGAATTATTATTTTCCTTCTCGAGACTTGGTCCTAGCACTTGATTGAGTGATTTATCGCATGCGGGCATGGGACCCCTTATTTCCCTGTTTCGATCCTTCTAGTTCTCATGATTTCTTGGATGTTGAGTTGCCTTCACAGGAGGATCTTTTCGAAGCCATGATTTTTAGCTACCAAAGGAATGCTTGGCCTGAGTCCCACAAGGGGCTTGTCCTGAAGAACTATTATATGTAAGCCACAAGGCTGCGTGGTTCCCTATAATATATTGTATATATAAGGTACACATTTTCAAGTTTTGTATTCTGTAACACAAGATTTTATCTAAAGTTTATATATGGGATGTATTAACTTCTTGCCTATTGTTCCTAATTATGTCCATAGAAATTTGAAGGCTTCTCCTTGAGTATTTTTATGGTTGATCCACTCTTATTGGTATTGGTTTTTGAAACTGGCATATAGGTTAAGTTCTCCACTTGCATTATGCATTATTAGTTTCCTTTTCCATTTTGTCCTTAGGATCGACCCCATTAAGATGTGACATGAAACATTCTCAATGTTTATAACTATCATAACTTGTGTGGTAGGAGCCTACCTTATCATGGACACCCTAGATAGTCCCCTGATGTCACTTGGAATCTGTTATCACTCAGAAGGCTTCCATAGAAGTTATAAAAAGAAGGAATAATCCAAGGTAACCACAAACCTAATCTTTTCGACTCGGGTTCTAGCCAACCTAAGTTCAGAGAGGGTTGTCTCTTTATAATTTAACTTTGTTTTGAGTAGGAATTTAGGCTAGTTCTTAGTGCTCATGATGTTTTGGTTTTGATTGGGTGGTGGACTTAACGAAACAGATGGGCAGAACAAGTATTCAGGCCATTGGGCTATGGAGTCAATCAAAGAGTGGCTTAACTAGATTAGATCAATTACTAAAGGAAGAGTTCATAGGGTAGGCTAGCATAGTAAAAAGCAAATATACAGGTTCAAATGTATGAGGTAGTCCTAACCAGGGTAAAAAGGCAATGAAGAATCCTTAAACTAGGATCAAGATGAAGAAGAGAAGGAGATCAGTAGCAAAGGGCAACTAAAAATCCTCTACTATGGACCTAAAGGGGAGAGACTACAGAAGAAAGGGAGGAATTAAGAATTCCCAGACCAAGATAGTTTAGCAGAAAAGAAAGAGAAAGTAAATAGTCAAAACAGAGAGCATTTAAGCTAATTCTGAGATATCATTCCTTGTTTACTATTCATATTTCATAGAGAAAACATGTGAATATTTATAACATGATGAAAAAACAATATATAACATGAAGAGATAATACTTACTTGGTTCCAACTGTGCACAAGAATCTAGTGAAATGTCTTTAGCTTTATTTCATGACCCAGCAAAACCAGTCCAGTCTTGAATACAATAGCTCCTTAGCTTGATATAAAATGTCTACAGAAATGTATTTTAATCCACCCTAATAACTTCAAATTGTGAAGTATTTATACAAAATATCTCATAACAATATGAGAATTATTCTAGGAAACCGAAAATATCTTCAAGCATGAAGATAGAGACAGATGGAGAACTATCTTCTTGTTGTCCCTTTTATTGTGACTGTGCTGGCTATTGTAATTTGGATTTGGAACTTTTAGTTGCTTGATACCTATGTGCTGGAATCACTTTATGTCTTCAATCTACTGATACTCTTTACTTGCTACACTTTGACTCTATTTTACCTATTTTACCTGGCTTCCATATAGATTTACTACAATAGCTTTATAGTAAATTTGTAATTTCATCCACCATTCACCTTCAGGCAATTTCATCCTTATCATCTTTCTATATATTTCATCAACTTCGGTATACTTGGCAAAATTTGGCCTGTTGACAAACAAGTGCTTTACCTCATGCTCTAGGAAAAATAGATTTTCCAGATTATCATATAACACCTTTCCTATGGGCAGAGCTTTTACCCCTGAAGTACTAGCTTGGCTGATGGCCAGCTTTTTTAGTCTTTCAATGTAATAATCTTCGGTCATAAGCTTGTCATGGATTACCATAGGATAGGGAAGTCCTTTTTCTCTTACAATACCAAACTTTGTCATAAATCTAACAATATCAGCTTGGATGCATTGGCATTTTTTCTCAAGATTGAGCATAAGGTTCCTTTTGGTAAGAATCTTCTTGATTTCTATAATGGTCCCTGTTCTATCTTCTATGCCCAGTTCATCTAGCTAATACCTATTTGTAATGTTCAAAAGTTCTATCAATTGGTTGGCTTCTTCATGTTTATCTCCCAATTCTTCCATTGTCTTGTGAATTGCTTCTGTGACCACTTTTACCAGTTCAGTATGCTCAAAAATTACTTGAATAGATGGCCAAACATCATTGATAGAGTCAATGATATTGCCCCAGAGCATTTACTTCATATCTCCTAGTGGTTGTTACAATGTGAAGTCCTTTTCAAGGACTTTTATCCTTTCTCCCATTCTTTGATTCTTCTCAGCTTCTTCCTTCTGTTGTATTTGTGCAAGTTTGCAATTAGTTTCCAAACTTGACACTTTTTCTCTAAGCTTTTTGAGCTCGATAGCCTGGATGGTCATTTCCTCCATGGATTTTACCAATTCAGTTGTCTTTTCTATGGATGTACTAGTGCTTGTAGATGTACCTATGATTGGCAGAGCTGTAGCTGGTGGAACTATTGGTGCTAAGGAAGTAGCCAATGTGGAGGGTACTGCTGTAGGGACTGTAAGAATTACAGTCTGTGGAGTGGTGGCCAACTCACTCTGTTTAGATTGTATCAAGTTATCCAGCTCTTTCTCTATTTCTTTTAGTTGCTCATTTAGCTGAAGGACTAAGTCCACAAGCTCCTCTTCGTTACGAGTTTCCAATACTTCAGCTGTTTGTGGATGATGTAGAGGAGGAATTTTGAGCTTCTTTTTCAATGTTGCTATGTCATCATTTTTCATTTTAATTAGCTTTTCTGCAGCCTTTACATCCTTAGGATCATGCCCAAGCTCTATGATTAAGTCCTCTAAGGGCTTTATCCTAGTACCCTTGGCCTGTGAAGAGGCCTTCGGTAACTAGAATTGCACTGATATATTATTCAGTGAATTTTGGAGTTGGTGTGCAGTAATGGCCTTGCTGGTCAATGTAGAATAGACCATTTCCCTGGTCTATTTGTGTAATTCTATTTGATCGATAGGATGAATATCCTTCGCCAACACCTCAAAATCTGTCTTCAAATAATCTGATATAGACCTGGGGTGCAGTGTTGTAGGCTTCATGAAAGTAATTTTCATTTTACCTTCTTTTACATCAAAGGCTGACATTACCCTTGTTTGATTGGTAGGGGCCAGTTTAAGGTATTGTGCATAACATTGTGCCTTCAAACTTTCATTTCTAGCCTTTATTTCTTTGTATTTCTCTTTGATGTCCTAGTTCTGGCCTGTTGGAGCCCTGAAGGGGGATACTTCCATGCTCTATTGTCTCTCCAACATTTGAGCCTGTGAAGTGGAAGTTTCTTGTGTACCTTCAGAGGGAGTGGTCTGCCTGCTTTCTGCTCTTTCTATACCTGTAGTTCCAACTGTTTCCTCTATGAACTCTTGTTCTAAAAATGGATTCAACCTTTTCCTTTTAACATAAGTCTGTGCAGAAGGTCTACTAGAAGGAGTGGCCTCCTCTCTATTTCTTTTGGAATTCTTATCCTCATTTAGAGGAGTCTGTACAATAGGAGGATTACTCATGATGTGTTCTTCCTGAGCCAACTCTTATGATATTTCTGGTTGTTCAGATTCCTCTTTCTCTTGAAGTTCTTCTTCTGGTAGTTGCTCACTGTGCTCCTGTGTCTCCCTTTGGGATTGGGATTCTTTTGGCACCTATACAAAGGAATCGTCATCAATTCTTCCTTCTATATCAACCAACACATTATTGACAGTAGTTTCTGTGTTATCCTTGTCTTCTAGAGTGTTCTCCACCCATTCCAGTTGATTTGCATATTGTTCTGTTTGAGGAATTCGGTGGTGGATGTAGGGAGACAATTTGTTTTTCTTTCTTCTATTACAGATGACATCAAAGGGGTCATATCTCTAGATGAAACTTTGTTTGATTTTGAGCCCTCGAAGAATTTCCTCTACAACTCTTCCATCTTCTCTATTGTTACACACAAAGGGGCCTAGCTAGTCTTTTATTCGGAGTTGTGCCTTTCTCACAAAATGTACCTCATTAGAGTTGATTATTTGCCTGTAGTACTCCAAAGAAAATAATCTCATTGGGAGGTATCTTGGAAATTTGTAAGGCGGCAATCCATAGCCATAGATTCTGATTTCAATGTGATTTTGGTACAATTACCAATCTCCCACTTTGTACTGTTTGGATAGCTGTAGGACCCTCCTGATATCTACATTGATTCTTAGAGGAGGACTTCCTATTAGCATGGTAGCTACTAGATGCACAAATAGATCTATAAAATCTGTATAGGTGTATGGAGATTCATATTTGTGGATTAAAGGGGTCCAGAAGACTACTAATTTGGGATTGCCTCTAGTGTTAAGCTTCTGAACAGTGAAGGGAAATTTGTGAGCCTGATAGTAAAGAAAGAGATGATACAATACTGATGATTATTTGAATACCCTCTCATTTTCCAATCTCATGAATTGATCATGCATTTTGTCTGAGATGAATTTTGCATAGTCAAACATGATGGTAGGGGGCTGCCCAGGAGTGAAAATGGAGATATAGGCAGGAATAATCTCATCTACATATTCACTAGTAGTATAGCCTAGAATACTGGATATCATTGATATGATGTCATTGCCAAGCTGAGAAGAAAAGGATGACATGTAAGGAGGGGGATCCTTTGGTATTTTTTTTTCTTCTACAATGAAAGTCTGGAGTATTTGAGCAATCTTAGAAAGGGGGAGTTTAGGGAATCTGTCAAGCAAGTCTCCAATAGAAAGGGGAGTAAGGTTTTGACCAGGTTGCAACTGCAGAATTCCATTAATGGGCTCAACGATGATGGTGAAAGGTATTGTCTGGTCAGTGGAGATCACCGCTCTTAAGATGGGATTGTAGCTCACATGACAATAGTGAACAATTTTTGGGAAGATATGGACACTGGGGAATTGGTACTTGGGCAGGTTTGATTCCCAAAAACCTATTATGACTGCATGGTTCAAGTATTAGTCTTTGTACCTGTAGCACAATTTCAATGGGGATTCTTCAACAGACATGTCTTTAATTTGAAAGTCTTTATCTGCTAACAGGAGATGGTCTAAATCCCTGTGGGGAGTAGAAATGGGTAGGACATTCAATGCAACTGGCATAGCCATCCTTGGTTCTTGTGGATTCAAGGACGGGGACAAAAAGGGTTTTCTGTAAAATTGGGGGCCAATTGGTTTAGTTTGGAATGGTTTGGAGTTGTTGGGCACTTGCTTTACTTAATTACTTAATAGCTTACAACAATTGAGTAAAGGTTGGGAATTAAACACAATTTCTCAGTGAATTTGTGTAAATACTTGGTTTCAGTCTGAATGGATTGATGGGTGTCTCTGCACGGTTTGTAGGAAGCACACGCAACTGAAGGATGGTTTGGAAGTTCAGCACCTTCAGTAGGTTGGCAGTTGGACGTGGGTTGACGGTTGCATGTACTCTGGTGCTTGCATGGAGGTCAAAGCAGTGTATTTCATGATAAAACTAAAAACAATGAGTTTTTTAATTTTATTTGGATAGTCAATTGTTTTGGTGGGTACATGAGGACAGGTACGTTGGGAGTTAAGCGGGGGATGAGATGTTTTGTCGTCTAGTGGTAGGTGGTAAGTGGTTTCACTTCACACAGCTTTTGGGCTGGAGCAGTTTTGGAGGAAGGCCGCCCGATGCCATTCAGCGGGTGCCACGTAGTAGTGGGTAGAAATGTGAAACCACCCATATTGGGTTGGTAAAGTTCGGCCTTTAGAGGTCACCTAATATGATCGTCAACTGTCGTATCAAATGCGACCTGATCGTATGGTGATCGGGGCGGGGATTTTACATGAAGTTTAATGGAGGGGCCCAGTGGGGTTTTAAAAGTGGCATTTTTTAATTATTCATGGGTTATGGAAGATTAAGGGCATCGGGGATGATTTCATTGGCGGGGGTCGATTATTAATTAACCAAAGATTGATTAATTAATCTATTTTATTTTGCAGAGAGTTTTCGTTATTAATTAGTCGCTAATCGACTAATTTTAACTCATTAATGATATTAATAGAGTTTATATTTCAAACCTCGGGGACGAGGTATTTAATACTAAAGGGATTTATTAAATACATAGGGGAAAAGGGTTATTTTTTGGGAGTTAATACATAAATAAAGTTAAAATTTAATATAAATAAAGGCAGAGAATGCTTTTTTAGCGCTAAGTACAAGAATGAGTTCTTTGCATTTAGTTTTACTTTTCACGTTGAAAACATAAAAACTTAGGCTAAGTATGAATTTGTGGGTTTTTTGTGAAAAGGGGTTTGCTTGGGGGGACTTTTAGTACTTATGACCTATAATTTATTGGGTAGAGGGTCTGGTTCCTCCAAAAGTCAGAGAAATTCTCTGAGCCCCTTTAACTCAAGATTTTAGATACTTTAAGACTTTGCTTATGGGAAATTAGTTAAGTGAAAAAATGTAATGAATGAGGCAGGCTAATCAATTAACTTTGTGTGCTTTGGTAAATGCTCAATTTTCATCCATACTTTATAAATTTGGTGATGAAGGTAAATGATATGATCTTATCTAATCAATCATCACAATTCAGCAACCATTCAACTACTTACCCATCTACTCATCCTACCACTTTTTCTTGTCTTTATTAGGGTGCACTTAAGCTGGCAAACCATTATCGAAACATTTTTATTTTCTTTTACAAAAGTAATCTATCTAAGTCTAACCTTATTACATCCAAGGGCTCAGATTAAACAGTTGAGCTCCTTTTATTTACTCTACCTATCTACTTATCTACGAAGATTAAACAGTTTGTTCAGATCTTATTCTCTATCTATAAACATGAAATTCAGAACATGGAATAATCAAGATTAAATTGTTTGATTACCATGGATTGTGGCAAAGGTAACAAGCTATACACAATCTTTTATTCTGCATCAAAAGTAAATAGTAGTGGCATTTTGTCTTGCACACTTTCATGGCCCTTTTTCTTTCTTGGGGTTCATTTTTCATCTTTTTTGACCTTTTTTATTCTTTTTGCCCTTTGTTATTCTTTTTGTCCTTTGATTTTTCTTTTAGGACATACCCTCTTTACATTTTTTAATTTTTTTTGATTTCTTGAATATGGAAAACATTTGTAGAAAGAAAAGGTATGTACATATTACAATTTTGGCCTCAGCTATTCAAAAATTATGACTCCTATTGGTATAGGAATCTAATAGTGGCTCCACTTGGGGATGGCATTTCGTGGTTGTTATCGGGAAAACTAGTGTCTATGCAGAGTTGCTAGTCCCACTAAGGCTGGTAGCTACCTTAGAAACAAATACACTAATAACTACTTTCTTTTTCCTTTATGAGCAATAGATAAGAGAAGAATAAGGAGACCAACCTTTGTCTTCCGCTTGGTTCCTTGCTTGATTCCTCTCTCTTCTGGTAGGTCTTTGCTCCTCACTTCCTTGTCTACCCAGCTTCAAGGAGTACCTGTAGAATCAAAGCAGCATAACACTATCCAAGAACACAGATCTATTATCATAAACAATATAGGATCAGATGTACATTGACCACACAAATCCATAAATCATTAATCATACAAGAATGTGGAGGAAAACTTGAATAGCTTTATTGATAATCAAGAAAAAGCAAAGAGGATTACAACTAATTGTTCTGACCCAGCATCATCCTCTCAGCAAGCAAGCCCTTCTTCACCTCATGAAAAGCTTAGATCACCCAACACTATGATATTGCACCAAGAAACCAACAGCACTTCCTTACAAGATACAAAATTCCAGCCTCTGGATCTCTGGGATGAGGGATCCATATATAGATGTCTGCAAGGGAGGTGAGTCAGATTTTGAGATTTGATTAGTGTCTTCTCTCTGATAGTTCTTGATTCCACTTGGAGATTGATGATCTCTTACTCATCCCTGGTCGAATTCAAAGAGGCAAGTGTCACAGGAGAGGTTTCTGGAAGATTCCATGCTCCTCCACCTTGCAGATTGACCCTGCCATTTGTCTCTTCTTGCCCATCGCACCTCATAGAAGGGATTTTTGACATGCATCACACCTAATGTGTGTATTCAGGTGGGATGCAATGCACTTTGCCTATGGAGCAGGTGAAATGGTCCAGTTTTGACTAGTTCTGAGTAATTTTTCATGGAGAACTTCTGGGAGATGCTGTAATCAGTTGACCTTGTTCTTTTAGGGGTTGGAACAACACCTTTAGGGACTTAGGAGCCCTTGGTTTATGGACATTTATGCTTGGGGTTGCAGTGCCCAAAAATGTCTATAACAGTTGCCCCCTAAAGCATGAGGTCGTTAATCTTTTTGATGTCGAGTGAAATGCTTTATCATGAGGATCCGAAGTTTTTTCAAGCTGGAAGGTGACCTGTAATAAGATACAATACAATACATTATCTTCATATTATTTTCATGATCTAGCTGAGGCGGGCATTCCCATGCTCAGCTTTATAAATTCATTTTCATGTACATAGGACAGACAATCGTCTCAGTGTAGACTGATGATTCTGGTAGAGCCATCATCCCTTAGATTGGATGATTATCTGTGCAGTAATGATGTACATTTGATGTCTTTATTTTCCTGAATATATATCGCAGCCCGGATGGATGAAACTAGATTCGGGGTCTTCAATCTCATTCGATCTTCACTCTAAGTACAAGTCGATCCATGTGAGAGATGTTCTGGAGTCGAACATGGAAAGACATCGCCTGATTACTAGCCAATGATGTAAGCTGTTAACAGGCGCGAGAGGAATCACCGATAATAATAATGATCCTCAAGGTACTGCAGTACAATTCACATGGTGTGAATAAGGGACTTGGCATTGAACACCACGCAAAATCTTTCAGTCAAAGGCCATTGATGTAAACCTGTCACCGGAAGTGAGAAACTTGCCATTGAGGCATGCAAGCTTCAAAGTACTGAAAGGGTTGTTCCTAGATCGACTTCTCGGATAATGAGCTGCTGTCGACAAGAAGCGATCTATCATAGGAGGGCCTTAGTGAATCCCACATCAATGACACGGAACGGAGCAAATGATTTTAATGGAGGTGAAAACAATCTGGCGATATACGGTTCAGGGTGGCAGTCATGAAATAATGGAGCGAAAATGTATTATAGTGGGTGAGACACAGGTGAATTCTCTGAGCGACTTCTCTGGAACATATCGGCGACACTGACATGATGGATTGGTAGCATTAACCCCAAATGTGGATGGTGTGATGGAACAATGGTGATGTGACCAGTGAATGGAACAACCCAACCCGACTCGGATGCGGAGTGAAAGTGTCATGTTTAAGAGTGACTTGCTACCAACAAAGTTTCTTCAAGTTTTCTTCCCAATTTTTCCCCAGTCATCGCTGACTAGTACCTCTTTATTTTTGTCAAGCTTGAGGAGGATAACATATGCTTGTTCTATAATTTTCCCTTCGGGTAAACCCATCGCTATGTTTTAACGAGCCTAGCGATATTGAAACTCGTTCTTGTCTATTATGGACAAGTTTGTCGCTATTAGGTTTTAATGAGTTTAACGACAAAGATAACTCGGTCCTTTTCAATTTTAGAGAGTTTGAAAAGGGACGTAGAGGAAACTCCAAAAATCCTTTTTCGTCATCTAATCCCTTAAGTCTGAAAAAGTATAAAATAATACAAAAGGGATGAATTTTCGGTAATTTTAACGAGTGGAACAAAACAAGCGCTCGATCGTTTTGTGTAATAATCCCTCAGGTCCAAAAAGATTAAAATCTAAAGGAGGGATAGCACTTCCGGTCACTTTAACGAGCTGGAGAGGCCAATGGCTCGGCAATCTTTTCATATTTTACGAGTTAGTTGAAAAGAGCTTAAAGGAGACTCTTTTTTTGAGGAACGAGTGATAGATTTAGGTAGCAGCTGATTCCAGGTAAGGTTTGGAATTTTCCAATCACGGCAGTGTCACAAGGATGGCTAACAAGATCACTCTTCATAGTTGTTCCTCAAAAGGGGTAAACAATCAAGTGGAGGTGAATGATCGGCCAATATAGAGTGGACG